>JASDDO010000024.1:189741985-191052866 GCA_030015575.1 Agapanthus africanus | reverse complement strand
GGCTCGTCCTCGACCTTCAACCCGATGTCGTCCACTCCTTCCTTGCTCCCCCCTACCTTCAATCATGTTTCAGTTTTTTTTTAAAATTGACTAATATTTTAGTTAGTAATTTGCTTCTTTTTGGCTTGCGATTTACTATATTATTTTTAAGAAAAACAGGTTTAAACAAAGGGGAGGGTATAACCATCCAGATTATAACAAAAATTAATGCCGAATGGTAGTTATATCTAATAAGGCAATAACAATAGTTCGTGGCATTTATGCCTATTTGTTGAAGTTCAAGGCGCAAAGTGGAAAGTTCATGGCTATTGTTATGCAGTTCAGCAAATTCTTAAACCATCACTTTCTATGCAACCAAACAATATGAGAAGAAACCCCTCTAAATACTTCCAAAATCACTTATAAGCTTAAACAAAAAGCATGAAAAAGAAACGCCAATATTAGTATATTTGTCCCCTAACCATCATCAGCTTAATTATTTGGGATCCTAGGAAGATGATTATATAAATTGCTTTCCTTGTAAGAGACTCTGTGCATCATTTACAAAAATAAAAAACTGAACTTGTGTCATTTTCTCAATATATCTCAGGCTTATACAACCGAAAAGCCACAAAAGCAATGATTAGAAAAACCATGTATAATTGAAGTATGTTAGAAGTCGTTATCGTTTCACATTAGCCCACAACTAAATTAAATTATAACCAATAAAACAGAGAGAAAAGACACCCAAATCAAAGTTACCTAGATCGAGACGACGAGGATGAAGGTGAAGGTGAAATCGAGCCTCGAGGTTCCGGCATGTGAAACTAAAGTATCAACTTCTCAAAGACTTCCTCTTTCCTACACTGCACATCAATCAGGATCAAACCCTAACATAAATTTACAGATCTAAAACCCTAAATAAAACAAACAAACAAACCCCTACCTTCACTTCAACACGCGTGCTCGCATTTCCTTCTCCACCTCCTCCAACGGAGGAGGAACTCCACCGATCAAGCAAAAAAATCCCCAAAAAACACAATAAACTCCAAAAAAATCACCGCAAAAACACCAAAGTCGATTAGATCTGGAAATGTGAGCTCAACTGGAGACAAATGGCGATAAAAACCCTAGACAATCTTCGTAGGATAAATCTCAGCAGCGATTCTTGAATCAAAGATCGAATCTCATGAGCAAAAGGATTGGCATTATCGATTCATTAACTAAAATAATTGAGTAAAGTTTAACCCTCGAGTGACGCTAATCCGAAGGGACGAGAGGAGGCGCGGTGTGGTCACCGCATGCTGCAGTAAGCTTACCGCTTCCTATCCTTAGAGGAGAGAGAAAGAGTGCGTGCAGTTTTGAGAGAGAGAGAGAGAGAGAGTAAAAACGCAATTAAAGATACCTCAATGAGAGGGGCCCACATGTCACTGGGCGCTAGAAGCTGTTGCTTTCTGTTGGTTGTTTATTTAATTGCTTTAATTAATTTATTAATTTTTTAACTATTATTTGTTTCAGATGTAAGGATATTGTTAAGTTTAGCAGGCAGCAACGTTGTCAGATGAGGTACAAGGTGGTTTAATTGGTTTGATTTGAGGTTACATTTCATATTCAAATATTAGAAAATTTGAGGGGCCTGTAAAAGGAATTTTTTTTTAATTGCTTTTTAAAAATTCTTAACAAAAAACAAAAATGTTCAAGAAAAAATTTAGAAAAACCATTAAAAGAAAAGGATCCCTAATCTATATGTGCTCGTTTGTTTTGAAAAACCGTGGCCCACGATCCAACTAGAGCGGACATATACCCCCATTTAAAATTTGAAAATAAAAGAGGCTAATATTTAGGTATTCTCCTCGCGACTCGCCTGACTCGTTTGTCAAGAGAGGCGAGGCGGCTCGCCTCTTTAATAAGATGAGACGAGACGAGACGAGGTGAGACGAGGCAGCAAAGATGACTAACCTACTCGTCTCACCAACTCGTCTAGGCGATTCGCGAGGCGAGTTCGGCAAGTTAGGCGAACTTTGCATCCTTTTTTAAAAAAGATTTAATAAAAAGGTAAATAAATAAAATTAAAATTAAAAATGTAGTCGTTACTTGATGAGCCAAAGCTAGGCAAGTTGACTCAGTCAAAATACGCCGTTACTAACCATGAAAAGGAAATTCTAGGCGAGACGAGGCGATTTCGAAGCAAATCCGATCGTTGGATTGGGGAAACGAGACGACTCATATTTAGCCGTTGGAATTCGTAATGGCAGGTTGTAATATTTCATATAAATAGTAAATATTATTTTGGAATTTAAATAATAATGTTTTGGGTTTTACGGATATGATAACCAATATGGATTTGAGTTTTCATACATTGGTATAATTATATAGCTCTATTTTTGGAAAGTAATTTGAATTAAAATGAATTATTAATTATGGGAGTATTTATTTAAGTGGGTTATTCAGAAATTAGCATATAATTATATTCATACAAGTTATAGTATTAAAACTAATTAATGTTTTCCTATTTAGTACACTAAACCAAGCTTTATTTGTTTAACCGTGTTTAAGTGTGCCATGGCAAGTTAAATATCCTTCTTATCTATTATTTCGATTCTATTATTTTTATAAAAAATAATAATAATATCATGAGAGGGAAACATGGAGGCGTGGATGAAATATGGTGATTTAGAGAAGGAGGGTCATGGCTCTAACCATTCATCCATCACAAATCCTTATCTCATTTTTCATATCTTTTCTTCTTCTCCTTCTCCTTCTCCTTCTCCATCTCCTCCATCTCCACCTCCAAACCCTCATACACAAATACAAATCGTTCCAATCACCATGAAACCTTCATTAAAGAAACTCAAATTTTCATCTAAATCATAAAGTGGCAACCAAGTCTTCATGTTGAGACTATTTTCAAGTTTGGACTTCCTCATTTTCCAAATTTAAGAAGATATAATCTCATCTTTCCACTATGTTTTTATAGCTACTTGCCTTGACAAACTTATTTTAGAGCTAGAGTTCATGTTTTATTAGTCTAGATCTTTCAAAATTGAAGTTTTTATATTAAAATTAGGACTTTTGATAGGGTTAGCTGTTGTGATGGATATAGTAGTGGGTTAATTAGTGATTACAACCTATTTCGAGTAGTTGGGGATATTTAGATGCAAGTATTGTTGATTTCTAAAGTGTTAAGTTTTATTAACTTGGGTTTTCTTTGAGTTGTGATGTTCAATTCAAATCTGGAGTAACTTGAGAGCTCTGAAAAATAAATAGAAACTACTGTGAGATGATAGCACCAGTATAAGACCATCCCAAAGCTCGAGCCCCTAACTTTATACCCTGGCCGTAGATTTATTCCCTTTTGCAGCAAATTGCGGCCGTAATATCAAGTTTTGGTTTGAGTTTTAGCGTGTAGCTCACACACTTGATATATAAGCCATTTTTATATGATAAATTATCCCAGATTCCCTGAGTCAAAATCTGGAATTGTTTTACTTAGCTTTTGATGATGTTTTACGTGTTTTTAAACTTGGTTTTTTTGGATTTCTATGTTACGACTTGGTCGTTCGACGTTCGTACGTCGATGCTGAAGGTATTTTGTCGTTTTGGCACGTGTTGACCATAGGTTCTAACATATATGCGCTTCGCTCATCATTTCGATTTTGATATGGGTTTTTCTGCGATTTCGTTATGATTTCGATTGTAAATACAATCGCAAGAACTTCCGAGACGGCGTAGAAGGGCAAGGCGTTCGTCGGTTTCGACTAGAGCGAGACGTATATTGATGAGTAGATTTATATCTATAGGGAAAGTCGAGTGGATGGCGTATAGCACCCCCGTAACCGTAGTAATTAGAATACTAAATATTAGAACCGTATTCATAACCTATAGGGTCATACTAGAACACACATATGCTTATATTCGTATATACTTAGTAAATTGTTATATACTTAGTCTCTATTTCATATATATATATTATATATATATATATATATATATATAAACACATACATATATAATTTTTGTTATATGTCGTACGCAACTGGGTGTATGTACTTTATACGATATGATGAGTTGGCGTACGCGTCTATAGATCCATACTATATTAATTGGATGATATCGTATGAGAAAGGTTCCGTACATGATGTGATAAGATTAGAATGTCGAATACGGCCGATACTCTTTTGACTCGGAGAGTCTTGCTAAATCACAAATTGGGAATTTATGAGATATTTAGAGCCATACTTATTTTAAAAACTAACGATTTGTTACATACTTTTAAATGTCAAGGGTGCGCTACGAATTCTCAAATGATATCTATTTCAAAAGTATCGTAGCCCCTTATTTCCAAAATAACGTTTCGTACTATTTTAAACTACAACTGTATGGCTCATACGTAATTAGATATTTTAACGCATGTTCACGTTACGATTTCCTTATTATGTATATGCTCGCGTTTCGATTACTTATGATATATACTACGTTTATACTTTTAGCTCTACTTAACTTCGTTTGTTAGGACACTCGTATCATTACCGATAATTTCATGTTGCACTTGCATATACCCGCATGTTACACCTACACCTCATCGGTAATTGACATACCACGTATACATATAGAACTTGCTATGCCACTGGTATCACACTATACCCTGTTAGTATTATAGATCACTGCTTATTATCCAGTATCATGTACTGTTCCATATATTATACTTTTTTATATTGCTTATATGAACACATTTGAAGAACACTGTACAATTACCAATGATTCACATGTTACACGTACACAGGCTCATATGTTTCATGCACACATCATTGGTAATCGCCATGCTATGTACACATATGGAATTTGCCATATTATTTCGTGCCATATTATTTCGTATCATACTATATTCCTGCCAGTATCTTAGATCACTGTTCATCATATGTCTGCATGCATTATACCACTGTGCTATATCTTTTAATTTGTTCCATTATTTTCCATGTTCTTATGCGATAGTATTTTCATGGGATTCCTGTTTCTATGAGATTTGAGAAACCGCGAATATGATTTTATAAAACATGTGAATGTTTTAAAATGTAGTCTTATTTTGATATGATGATTTGGCGTCCACTATAAGTTTTCTGTGTGTTTGATGATATGAGTATTATTCGAAATCGAGAGAGGGGCTGAGAGACCGATTACGGATACATGGTAGAGCCGGTACGACACCGAGGGACAGGAAGTCCGTAGGGAGGTACGGGAAGCCTAGTAAGGTGGATCGATACCGGAGATAGAGTAGAGTACGGCGGATATCCGGATGATACCGATCGGGCCTATTGATGTCTAGATAGTACCGGTCTGACGAGACGGTGCCTACGATATCAGGTTTTTACGTATCGATGCAGGACATGGGATTTATAAGAATTTCGAGTGTTGATACTGGACACTTAGTTTTATGAGGATTTCGAGTCTCGATGATATACACTCACTTGATGATATATATGTATATATACATATATATATATATGTATATATATATATGTATGTGTGTGTTATGGATGGCATATTTCCGCATATTGATTGATCACGAGGATCATGTGTGTTGTGCGCGATCCGATGTGGCGCGCTTATAGTTAATGATGTGATATTTATGCATATACATATTCATATTCGTCATCACATAGTATGATAGTAGTATAATGTAAGACTTAGGTAGATCGTTATGCATTTCGATTTCTACCTGATAATATCTTCTACTGACGAGTTGGCAACTCACCCCCGTTGTGCCATAGTTTCATGCAGGACCGACCGCTCGGATCAGTAGCGACTTGCTGGCACGCTTCTTCTTCTTCGGGTGATTGCTTTAGTAGGTGAGTTACATTCCAGATTGTAACCGCCACTTATATATATATATATATATATATTCTTTTATGATCTAGTTAAAAATTCCATCGACCAAAACTTGTATATTCTTATGAATTTAGAGACGAGACTTGTATGTTATTCTTTTAGATGTCGAGTTTGGATATAGTAGAGTTGATGATGCTTTTTAGAATTTTTCTTACTTGTTCTTGTGTTAATCTTCGACTTGGGCGTTGTATATTACTGTATGGTTGTGATTCAACTGCTTGGGCGATGAGATAGCTCTCGATTGGGGACGTTGATCTTATTTATGTGTATGTACTGGTTTTTATTAAAATTTATAAAAGAGGTGTTGCCAAAATTTTAAATGACGAAAATATTTTCAAATTTTAATCTAAAACCCACTTGTATTTTCAAAAAAACTTTACTCATAATTTAAAAAGAGGAACTTGATTTCATTAATAATCATTTTCCAAAAACTTCACCTCCACTATTTACCTAAAAAGGTTTAGATTCCTAATTTTCAGCTTACTTGGGTTACGGTGGGGTCCTATAAACTTCACGTGATTCAAGTGTCGGTCGCGTGCCATTTCTGGGTCATGACAATGTTGGTATCAGAGCGTTAGGTTTAATCTTTGTTCGAATCTAGATTTGACCATGTGGAGTCTAAGGCGTATATTTCGGAACCTAAGTTTAATCTTAAGGAATTTAGACTTGTCTTTGGGGGCATTAGACCTGAACTTTCGTTACGTGGGTTGACCTTGGTATGATGGAGTAGGTAGCTCAAGTTGAGCAACATACCGTACGTATGTTCCGCGGCATTTTTACGACACGATACTCCACTTGAGTAATCTTAGGATATATATCTCGAGATCATTTTTTTTCTATTTGTTCTTTCGATCTATCCTCATTGGTACTTGTTTGTGGTTCCTGTCACCATATCTACGCAAGCCGAGAAGGCTGTGGCTAGAGATGCAGTCAGGGCGAGCTCGTTAGGGATGATGACTGACCGGGGTGTTACCCCAGTAACATAAGAACATGTTGATTATTCTTTTACGATAGGATTTTTCATTTAGAAGCAAGTGTTCTGGATCCGCACCAGAAGGTCAGGTCATTGCTTGAGGCTAGCTGGACTGAGAGGCATGTTGTCATATAGTCTACTCTGGGAATCGTTGTGCTGCCTACTGTTCAGATAGTGTACCAGATGTTGTTAGGATTTTTGAGGCGTCTGATTGATTTGTGAAAAAGTGTTTGTAGTAACCGCAATCAATAACGGTGTCGCATGTAGCTAGCCGAGATGAATACGGGTCGTCTGCAGGGATGCGTGGAACTTTTAATCTTATTTTAGACAAGTTGATTAGAATAAAAGAAGAAAGGAAAATAGAATCTAGATATATATTAACCACGGATGTAGAATATATATAAAGAAGAGACTTGTAGGGTTCATTAAGATTTAGTAGTAATGGATGATTAATTAAAAATGACTCATTTTATTTTTTATAGATTTAAAACTAGATCGATAGTGATGAATGAAGATTAGGGTTCTTGGAAGAAACTAGGATTTCCCCACTATTGACCCTTATCCCTTTATTGATCTCTATTCATGTCTAGCTCTTAACAAAACAATTGTTAATCTGATCTCAAATCGCTGTCGAGACTCTCAATAAATTGGTAGCGCGCCCGATTAGGATGTTAACGATTCTTTTGCTAAAGTTTATAAACTTCATAAGATATAAAAGAAGTTATAATATTTTTTCATCCATTGATCTATCATAATCCTACGAACCCTATCAAGCGGAGAATTACTCGCGCATGATGGAGATAGAAGAAGAAGGAGGGATAGAGATCATAATGTAAATACAAAAAATAAATGCGAAATAATTAAACTAATGATCTACCTTTATTAATCAACTTTACAAGTACAAATCTTTCGAGTTTAGATTATAAGAGGAAGAAGTTGCTCTCGATCTCTGCCTCGTAGGAAGTAGATGCTCCGTCGAAATTCACGTCGCTCTATCACGTTGAATCGCGGACCTGTCGTGGATTTCTTGTTCTTTGACGGTGATTTATTTCGTGTAAAAGGTGATAGATTTCTAATTTTAGCCATCGGTCCTTTAAATAGCTCATAATTAGAAACCCTAGATCCCATGTGTTGGGATTTGCTATTGTGATCACCCACCAAAAATATTAGATCCAACGGCTACAAAAGGCCGTGGATCCGCCGCGAATAGGGTATATTAGCCACGGTTGGGCGGCTCTTTGGTGGTATCAGGATTCCAAATTTCTGGTGCTGCCTTATGTTGACACGTGGAGATTGTTGTGATGTCTGGAATCTTTAAATTTTCTCCGAGTATCTGCCATTCATGATTTTACGATTAGATTCAACTTTATCGGTAGATTTCATCCCCGACATCTTGGATATCTCAATCTCTAGACCTGAGCTAAATCTGCACAATATCTCAATTCATATTATTAGTAATATTTATTATTTATTTTGAAATATTATCCTAACCATTTTATATGATATTATATTTTAAGAATATTGATTAGGGATATTTGATATGACATGCATAATTAAATTACTAAAATATTATATAAATATTATATGCATATATTTTCCTTCATAATATTAAGTATAGTGTATAAACATATGATAAAGAGTATTTTACAGATAAACCCACATATGTACCATAATTACCATAAACACCTTTAAGTACTTAACAAAAATAAGGAAAAAGTTCCATCAAATATGCAATATTTTCGACTGAACAAATACCCCCAAACTTAACTTTGATCGTCCCGAGTAAACTAGTTATTCAAGCGAGGGAGAAAAAAGAAAAAGAAAAACCTAGCACACTTTCGTAGTCAATCACGATTGCACTGAGCAAGTGCAACAAGCTTTTAAACCTCTAGGTGTCCCTAGTAGGAGGAGTGTTGTCTCCTGAAGGTTTTCAGCGGATTACACCCACAAAATCTTATAATAAAAGAAAGACGATGAAAGTTACATACAAAGATAAGAACTATAAAAAAAAGAACTTGGAAATAAGAGTTTCCAACTACACTAGCTTTTCAGTTGCCATGTGTCCTATCTTAATGGTCATGAAAAGATATTAGAAATCACATCATCCATCAATAAAACATCTCCTTTAGTTTTCCTGTCTATCTTACTTCCAAACATTGATCATATATCCCTACGTGTGTGTAAGAGACAACCCTACACTTAGAGATTTCAATTCAAGCTATCATATTCTTGTCCATCTTCCTTAATACTTTTTAGTCGGTGAATATTTTAGATGGAATTGCTCACACATTCTTCATGCGACCGTTAATACTTCTTGAGATACTAACCGACCGATTACCAAATGTGCTCGCTTATTTAGGCGTAATTCTTCGTCTTGCAGCACCTAAGGCTTAGTAGTGACTCCCAAACCAGCTGGTCTGAGGTATTAGGTGATAAAGCACCCTCGCTATATTTTTTTATGCTGCCTTAAGCAATTGCAAAACCAGTGTTCATTTTTCTTCACCATTTTTTTTCATATTTTTATTTTTATTTATACCATGGTTCTTAGACAAGAGCACATACTCTACTATCCCAAGTTTCAAGATGTGTGACAGTGCATATAGTAGGGTATCAATGTTCAAATGTTTGGACTCAAGAATATGGACTATTTTTCAGACTTATTTTTATCCTCAGATTAGTAATTTCTTTCATCTTACTAACCCTTGGGACAATGGCTCATAACTACTTATTACTAGCCTCGTTTAAGAAAACATCTAACTTTCTTACTTTTCTCAAACTATTCCGATCTTTCATATGTAATTTTTCACTTTCTAATATTTTATTATCAAAAAATTTTGTGTTTATATTTATGATAATGCAAAATAATGCGTGAATAAGCACAAACCTCCACCAAATCTGTTTGCAGCAGTGTCCTCACTGATGTCATTTGTTAAGCTTAAAAAACTGTAGACTTGGGAGGAAAAGTTAATAACGGGGACATGAATAAACGACAGTGAAATCCCCCCAAACTAATTTTTGGCTCAAAATTTTGTAAAAAATTATTTTATTTCAAGAGCCAAAATATCCCCCCTAACTTGAGTAAAATAGTATTAAGCATTTAAAATTACAAAAAGAGGGGGTAAAGTTATTGGTCAATATAAAACTTTATAAAGACCAAAAGTCAACACCAACCATTCAAATATTTTATTGATGTAACACACTGGTTGGTAGAAGATTATGTCACCTATAGACGTGAAGAAGTGGGAAGGAGATAAGAAGTGTAATAGAATGGGTTTACGTCTCGGTTTGTAGAAACGAAACAATGATGATGGATTACTTGTATTCTCGTTCTTGATAAGAAGAAGAGGCGGCGTTTCAACTTCTTTGGGTTGGGGTTGATTCATCACAACTCCCATATCTTCTAAGAATGCGAGTTCTTCAGCGAAAATGTCTTCAAAGCTTTCATCGATATTCTGAATGATAATCTCATCGGAAAGAAAGGTATGATCCTCAGACTCCATAAAAGGTTCATATTTAGCGTTAGATGTTGACCCGGACAGCTCGACTAACTTATTCGACAAGTTAAAGAATTCGGACTTGGGTGTGGACTTGTCGATAAAAGGTCCTCACGTGTATAATAAATAGCAGGATCAAACAACAACGCACTAGTGGAGTCGAGATAAGTATCGCGAAGCTTTTTAAGTTCGCTGCTGTCGGAATCTATCATTTCGACAGAAAATACATGAGCATATTGTTCGGAGGGGTCACTTCCCAACTTGTAAATGTTAAGCTCAATTGACATCTTCCCAAAAGATAGAGTCATAGAACCGTTTCGACAATTGATTATTGCGTTGGAAGTCGCTAGAAAAGACCGATCTAGAATCATCGGGATTTGGTTTCGGGGGTTTACTACAGGCTGTGTATCAACAACTATGAAGTTCGCAGGGAATATAAATTCCCCGACTTTGATTAACACGTTCTCCAGCTCACCCCTAGGTTGGGTGATAGATCGATCAGCTATCCGAAGAGTGCAGTGCGCCGGTTTTAACTCTCCAATACCTAATTGCTCATAGACATAATACGGAAGCAAGTTAACACTAGCACCTAAATCGAGTAGAGCACGATTGATATTTTTACCCCCAATAGCAATAGATATTGTAGAACTCCCAGGGTCCTTTCGTTTCTTGGGTAATTGTTGGGTAAAAGCAGTGCTCACATTACTCGCTAGGAAAACTTCTTTTAGGTATTTGAATTTTCCTTTTCCTATTGCACAAGTGTTCTCCTCCAAAATACGGAGACGCGACCGCGTAGGTCCGTCTTGCCTGAATTTGGGGGCAGATACTAATTGGTGCTATCCGTCCACCTCTCCGAAGATACCAAATTGATTTATGACACCATGTATCGAAGGTTTAAACAGATGCGGCCGATGTAGCAGATTTCGTCAGATTCCCCCTCGTTGAGGGGTTTTTGATTGTGGGGACGCTCTTCCCTGCAAGTGCAAGCCCCTGCAGTTAATTACACTACCGCATCGCGGTAACCACTTTCTCCTTCTCTAGATGGTCACTTCGTGTCGTGTGTGTTTGTTTTGTTTTTTGGTTGCCCGTGGATTGTATACGGAGACTAATTTATGTTGTCGCCCGTAGGGCGTGGATTGGTCAAAATCCGTATTTTCTTAGATTTGGGTTTGGAGTTTGGGTTTAAGGATACGTTAGTCTTATTTGGGACTAAGATCAACTTAAACGTTAGTTAAGAATACGTTAGTCTAATTTTAGACTAAGATCAACTCAACGGGATCGTTTAGATCCAACAAAAGAGCATTTGGACTCTATTGCTTAGTTTAGGGACATTGCGGTCGATTACCAGTTTAAGGACATGGTGGTTCAATGTTAGTTTAAGGACATCTCGGTCCATGAATTTTAAAGGACCCTACAATCCGAGGTTAAGGACATCATAGTCCATGGGTTTTAAAGGACCCCACAGTCGGAGATTAAGGACATCATAGTCCATAGGTTTTAAAGGACCCCATAGTCCGAGGATAAGGACATCATATTCCATGGGCTTAAGGACCCCACAGTCCAGTTTAAAGACGTCATAGTCTATGAAATGTATGGTTGTTGGGACCTGTCACCTCTCTGAAGATGTTGAAGGATTACAACGATAAATATCAGAGGAGTAAAGAGATGTACCCTCGAACCAATTAGAGTTGGTTGAAAGATCCGTAGTCCGATTTAGGGCTAAGATCTGTTAAAATGTTTATGAGCAGATGGGCTCAATTAATATAAGTTGAGGACTTATGGCCAATCTTGGGCTAAGTCCAATCAAGTTAAAATGTTTATCATTTATTTTGGGCTACTGACCATTTGCTTGGGCTTGGCCCTGTTAACAATGCTGAGCATTGACTTGAATTCTGACAATATTTGTCTTTTATTGAATGCTAGGCATTCATTATAGCTCTGGGCTTATTAAAGAACAATTTATGTTCTATCAGCGCAACACGTGGCGCGCTTGGCGCTTTGCGCCAGTCAAAGAGCGCAGTGCGCTTCTGCCGAGTAGCGCACATGTAAGGGACACGTGTCGCGCTCGGCGCTAGGCGCCAGATGATGAGCGCATGATGCCAATTTATGAGCGCAGAGCGCTAGTTCATGAGCGCATTGCGCTTTCAGTTTAGTGGCGCACACGTGAGTGACACGTGGTGCGCTTAGCGCTGAGCGCCAGCCCATGAGCGTAGTGCGCTATTTCAGAGGCGCTAGTTGTTAAACAGTACATGCGCGATTGACACATGGTGCATTTGGCGCTGAGCGCCAGTCCAGAGAGCGCAGAAGCGCATTTCAAGAGCGCAAAGCGTATCTGATCAATTTTATGATCTGAAAAACAATTTATGTTATTTTAAAAGAGACTTTGTCTCAGGATCTAAGAACAACCGTTCTTATTTTGTTTTAATCTCTTATATTAATGAAAAGCTTTGCCTTTATGGATCTATGATCCTTAAGAGAATTGAACTATTCTTCCCTCCTTTTTATAATGAGATATTCATGATCTTTTTGAAAAAGACTTTAGTCATATAGATCTATGATCTGTGAGAAGTAAGTTCTTCTTTTATTTTATGATGAGATCTTTTGATCTCTTTGTGAAAGACTTTTTGTCTTTGTAGATCTATGATCTTTTTAAAGAAACGAATTTTTCTTTCTTAATCATGAGATGATTTCATCTCTGTGTTCATCATCATTCATTCTTACCTTGAAGAAAAATCTTCTTGCAAGAGCTTGCTCTTTTGAATTTCTCTAAGTTTTTTGGGGAGGTTTTTCTCTCTCTTTTTGTATATCTCTGTATATCGAGACTTGAAGTCTAGGGGCCTTTATATAGAGCAAGCTGGTTTGTTCAATCAGTTAAGGAGATCCTTTCTCCAATTGATTTGGGGAATTTCCCATCGTTGGATCTTTGATCCAAGGGCTTCTGATTTACAGAAGGCAATCTTCTTGTTTTTAACAAGATTGATAAATCTTTCCATACAGAATTTATTCTGTCTTTTGGTAATTTTTATTTACCATTGGATCATTGATCCAACGGTGCTCTGATTTACAGAGCACAATCTTGTTATTTGGAAAGATTTTGAGGAATTTTTCCTTAACAGAATTTAATTCTGATTAATTAATGATTTATCATTATCATTAGATCTTTGATCTAACAGTGGGGAGCTTTTAGTTCTAGCGCTAGCGCACCCGTGTTTTGCACGTGTTGCGCTGCTTAAAGGGCAGCGCACATTGCGCTAGCGCACCCATGTTTGACACGTGGTACGCCGCTTAGAGCACAGCGCTGTTCATACTATAATATTGCATTATTGTACTCCCCATTTTTATTCGTTTTATAAATAAACAGGTACTTTTGACGCACATTTGTTGCATATTACAGGATACAGGCTCTTGGAGCGAATACAGTGAAAAAGATGAAAGTTGATACAAAAGCGTGACTTTTGACCAACAAGTAGACGGATCCTACTCAAGCCTAGACGAAGAACAATTCACAAGGCAATGCGTGGTCCGAAATGTTAAAGGAAACAGTTAAAAGACCACTACAAATTTCACTGAAGAATCTAGAGAAGATCCAGAATCCAACTAGAGAAAAGTACTGCAGAAATAGAGAGGAAAAGACGCCAGAATGAAGCTCAAGAAGTTTGGTAAGCTGAGCTCACCAAAGGGCCGCGGAACCGCGGCCCAAGGCCTACCATTGCCGCGGTTCCGCGGCCGTATAGTGCCCGTGTCGGTGTATTTTTCTCGTGTCGGTGCGTCGGTGCGGGGGTTTGGATTTTCCATGGGCATATCTGTAAAATCACGTGTGCGAGAATCTGTAACCCTAGTTTCCCTGTTTACTTATAAATTGTAATCACAAATCTGTAAAAGGGATGCCTCTTTTCAATCAATAAAATTTCAGAATTGTTGGGGAAAAAAGCATCATTTCTGTAAGTTTCTATTTTTAATTTCTGCCCTAGTTATAATTTAATTGTTGCCCTAGCTCTCTAGTTAATTCTTGCCTTAGAGTAATCATATCAATTGCCCTAGTTAATTTAGTGTAGTTCTTTTTAATCTGCAGTAGATAAGTAATTCTTTAGATCCAAACAAAACACATTAATCATAATAAAAATGTTATTTTTAAAAGATTCCCTAATGAGCGAGTAATCTCCTCGCTTGTTAGGGTTAGGAATAAAGGAGGGATTGAGAGATGAATATCTCTCATCTCCTTCAATGCAAAATATTTTTCATAAATAGAACTTCATGCACGCATGCATGATCCGCTCCCTACGGCACCCTACCCACGAGGTAACGGTGACACCGTAGTATAAAGGACCGGACATGCATGACGTCCATGAAGGTTATAGCAATTAGTAGGAAAGGACGGACAAGGATCAAGAGGAAGAAACTTCGTTTCTTCCCAATCATCCTAATCACCTTTGCTAATAATTGTTATGACTTCTAAAAAGTTTTAATCGAGTGAATTGAAAGAGGTGATAAGATCAATCTCATCAAACCCCACTTTAGACCTAACCCTAGCAAGTCCCTTAATATCGTACAACTTAGTTTTTAAAATCAATCGAGAAAAATCAAACCACAATTGGAATCAACTCATAAACATACATAAGAAAATTACACATCTCTGTGGATCGACCAGTATTCACCGGCTAGCTGCAAAGCGGCGCCGTTTCTGATTACGGTTAACATATATTTTTGAATCAATCAAATGGCGCCGTTGCCGGGGATGGCGTAAAATTTCTTTTGTGTGATTTCGGGTTGATATAAATTATAAAAATTATAAAAATCTGAAAATATAAAAAAGTACAAAAATTTTTATCAATTTTTATCTGTTTGAAGGGTTTATTGTTTGAATCTTGCAGGAACAGCGAAGAATCGCGGATCTGGAATTTTACAGATAGCAAATCGGTAAAGTGCACATCACAACAGAGGTAGATTGAACCAACAGAGAACCACAAATTTTCTGAGCCACTGATCTGCTCAACTGACAGCGGTTCCGCCGCAAATAACCCATCAAGACCGCGGTTCCGCGGCTTTCTGTTGGCCTCTCCGCGTAAAAATTGCATGGTTTGTTTTCTCATTCTCCCCTCTGCAACCTCCATATATCTGTCTGTAAAAACTTTCTGCAGGAATTCTTTGCGCTAAAAATCTTCTCTCCCCTTCTAAATAACAGATTTTCTGCAGGTTTCTTTGCGCCGTGCTAAAAAAAATTGATTGCAAGTGAAGTTATTGTTTTGCATAATTTAATTGGACTTTAAGGGGCTAATTGACCAAACTCAGATTGGGTGGGGATTTCATCACCTTTCCCAGGACCCCAGAAAACACTTAAAGCATTTGCATTGACCACAATTAATTAAAAAAATACTAGACTCAGCCCTAAGGACATCGAGCTCAATAGGAAAAGGACTAGTATAGGCATCGATCGTTTATTCTGACTGACTTTGCGGTGTCTAGGCAAGTGTGTCTAGGCTAGTGGTTATTAATTAGGCCCACTATTGTGGTTCCTTCCCACTTACCTGGCACTTACCTGGCCACAATTGTCGGTGAAGAGACGGTTTGAGGTCCTATTTCTAGCCCTAGTTAGGAGCTGTCTAGCAGACCTAGGTGACCCTAGATTTAGGCCTGATTGTGCAGGTGTGGTTGATAGAAATTGTGTCACGAGTCTCTTTTCAAAAACCTCTTTGCAAACATTCTCACATAAAAAAAAAAATCTTTTCAAAACTTGCAACTTGTCGCTAAGAAAACTTGCAACTCACTTCCACCACTTCCCTTCATTGACGTTATCTTACCTCCACATTCTGTCTTTCTTCTTTTTTCTGACTACACTACCCCTTTAGTGTATGTCACTTTGGACTAGGGATACTAACGCCCGATTAGTCCGTGTTTCATTGGTACCGACCGATGAACCCTTCGACACCGAAGTCGACATTCTGTCCACTTTCTTACCTACACCTTCAAATTCTTCTTCCGAAGGCATGTTGGGATTCAACCCCAACAATACCTTACCGACGGGAATGATTCCACCTCCGTTAGGTGCGAATAACCCAAATCAACCGCCTGTTGAAGCGCCCGCATGAGTCGCGCTCCAGGATCTCTTTTACCCCGTCCGCACATCTTTACCTACCTGTCTTTCACCCCCACCGGCAAATGGGGACAACTTTGAAATAAAACCACATTTCATCAATATGCTGCCAAAATTTCATGGTTTGGAATCTGAAGATGCATATATCTTTATCAATAAATTCCAAAATGTGTACGCTATGATGAAAACGACCCAATTAAGTGATGACGCGATAAGGTTAAGGGTCATTCCTTTCACCTTATGTGACCTAGCCGAGAAGTGGCTATATAGCACCGCATCACATTCCATTAGAAATTGGGACGAGTTTATGAAAGCTTTTCTTAAAAAGTTCTATCCTCATCACAAAACTGCTAGAATCCGTAACGAGATTATACAATTTTCGCAGCTTCCTTCCGAACCATTTTGGAAGTGCTTCGAGAGATTTAAAGACCTACTCGTTCAATGCCCTCATCATGGGATCAAAAGTTGGCAACTTTGCCAAACATTATACGAGGGATTGAACTCGGCAACGAAGCAGTTGCTAGAAACCATATGTCAAGGTCATTTTCTCTCCAAGTCTAGTGACGAAGCGTGGCAGTTTCTTGAGGATCTTAGTGAGCAAACAATTCAGTGGGAGAGTACCAAGACCACATCATCTTCTTCTAGTGGTCAATCTAGGGCAGGCATACATCAAGTAGAGATGTCGATTGCTATGAAGGCCGAGATGGCCGCTCTTACGAAAAAGCTAGAAGCGATTGAGACCAAAATCTCATCGCCTTCTCCTGCCCCTGTTGTGCCTCCACGAACTATTTGTGCTTGTTGTTCGGCCCCATCACACTTAACCGAAGAGTGTCCTTATAATGCATCTACTCAAGGACATGATCAAGTCAATGCTGCATTTCAGCAACGACAAAGAAACGATCCGTACTCTTCGACATACAATCCCGGGTGGAGGAGTCACCCAAATTTCGCTTGGAACCAAAATCAACAATTCCAAGGAAATAACAATTATCAAGGGCCTTCTCCACAACAACAACAAGCACCCCCACAAACTCAATTTCAACAACCTTTCCAATAGCAACCTTACCCTAATCAAGTGAACAATTTTGTGCCTAATAATTCTTACGCGCCAAACAATTTTGTTCAACCTAACAATGACAAGGTTAGCTCGCTCGAAAGAAGTATAGATGCGTTCCTAAAGCAATCTACACAGTCTACAGCAAGACTAGAGACTTCTATTCAATCTTTGGTGCAAAACAGTGCCTCCCACGATCAAAGCATCAAATCTATTGAGGCACAAATTGCACAACTCAATGCAGCATTGAGTGAGCGAGAGAAAGGAAAGCTCCCATCTCAACCACTGCCCAATCCCGGTCACGCACATGCTGCACATCAACAGCAAACTCATAACGTAAACGCTGTGACCACGTTGAGATCGGGAAAAATATTGCAAAACAATGTGGGCATTCACAATGACACCCCTGCCGGTGGTTTTTCTTCACCTTCTTCTTCTTCGTTAGAGCCTGTTCTCCATCATTCACAAGGCTCTACTCCTTCTGGCTCGAACGAACCCACTTCTCACAACACGAACACATCTACACGGGGTTCTGTTCCACCTCAACAATCTGATCCACAAAAATTAGACTCAACAACATTTCAAAATGCTCCTTTTCCAAACCGGTTGAGATCCAATAAACCAACTCCAAAAATGGAGAAGATTGTTGAGCTGTTCAAACAGGTTAGCATAAATATCCCTCTTTTGGATGCAATCCAACAAGTTCCTTCATATGCAAAAATCTTAAAGGACTTATGCACCAAAAATAGGAAGTCACAAGCACCAAAGAAAGTTTTTGTCGCTAGTGCTGTTAGTGATGCTCTTGTCAATTTTTTACCCCCAAAGCAAAAGGACCCCGGTTGTCCTACTATTTCGATAACAATTAGGGACAAGAACATAAATAAAGCACTATTAGATCTTGGTGCTAGTGTCAATTTGCTACCGTACGAACAATTAGGGGTTGGAGAGTTAAAACCCACTCGCTGTACTCTCCAAATGGCTGATCGATCAATCACCCATCCAAGGGGTGAGCTAGAGGATGTGTTGATCAAAGTTGGGGAGTTCATATTCCCCGTTGATTTTATTGTTATGGATACACAATCTGTTGCTAACTCACGGAACCAAATTCCGGTGATCCTCGGTCGACCATTTTTGTCCATTTCCAATGCCGTAATAAACTGTCGCAATGGCTCCATGACTCTATCCTTCGGGAAGACGTCTAGTGAGTTCAATATTTACAAGTCAGGAAGTCTGCCCCCCGTGCTTAATACTAGTACACGAGAAGTTTGCTCTATTCACGAAATCACGCAGGAGGACTGCGAGTTTGAAAGTTTCTTGTTTGATGAGAACAGTTTTGACGCCACTAGTGCGTCCCTCCTTAAGCCTACCACAGTCGAAACAACCGATATTGATTATGAAAGTTTCACTTTTTCGGATGATGATAACTTACAGCCCGAATATGAGTCTTTTGATTTTTTGGATGAGTTAGTTGAACCGTCCGAATCGGTTGTTTGCAGTGATTTCGAACCTATGTTGGAGTCCTTTGAGTTCGAGGTAGATTCCGCAAAGATTCTTTCGCCTCAGAAACTCGAGCTCATGCCCTTGCCGTCTCACCTTAAATATGCTTACATAAGTGAGAATGAGACTTTTCCTATTATAATATCAGTCTCTCTAGCCTTCGAGCAGGAGAACGCTATTTTAAAGGTCTTACAAGATATGCGGCAAGTTTTCGGTTGGACTATGGCGGACATCGAGGGGATTAGCCCCTCATAATTAATCATATGCAATTGATGGATGATGCCGAGTCAATAAAGAACCGACAGAAACATTTTGGGGGTATTGTGGTGAGTCAACCTCCTCCTTTAGAAGTTGAACCACCCCCATCTCTTTTAATAAGCTATGAGAATGCCAATATTCCACTGTCCGCTAATCATTCTCATTCTCATTTTGATTCATCACCACATCATATCTATTCACTTCCACACTTTCACTTCCATCACTCCTATCTTCCCCAATTCTTGTTGGATCGGTACAACACGTTCTTCCACCAACCGACACTCTTTACAGATAAATTTTTCGACTGGTTGGTGTTGTTGTTTGGTCTGTGCAAAGTCTGGCAGTAATGTCTAACATTGTTTCACTGAAGTTTGGGGGGGGACTTTCTGTATATATATTTTTGTTTTTCTTTTAACAATTTTTTTTTTAAATAAACAGGGAATGCCGACATTTTGACCCTCTTGGTTTAGTATGACAGTGAGGACACTGTCAAGTTCAAGTTTGGGGGTATGCTCGGTACGTTTTCCTTCCTTTGCATTCATATGTACATTTTTGCATTTGCACATTTATTTGAAAACCCATAAAAATTGAAATTTTTTAAAAATTATAAAAAATTATTGTATTCAATTCTGGTATTATCTAACTTGAGTTTGACAAATAGGTTAACTGACTTCGAACAACTAGATCTTAGACTAAGTAAATTAAAAACCCTAAACATAACCTTCTTTAAAGATTAACGGCAGAAAGTATATGTCTTTGTAGTTTATTTAGAAATAGGCAAATTTTGAGTTCACTTTTTGGGCTAAGTTGAAATAAAGGAAAAATATTGATATTCTTATTAGAGTATAAGTTTGAAAAATAATTCCTAGCTTAAGTCTATATTCTGAAAGCGTATACCCTACAAATTGCACAATCACGCACCTTAAAACTTGGAATAGTAGAAGAGACCTTGAAATGCTCTTGTCTAAAGTCCTTAGTACGAAGAAAGTAAAAAAATGAGTGAATAAAAAAAATGAACACTCGTTTTGTGATTACTTAAGGCTAAAAATAGAAAAATATATAGCGAGGGTGCTTCATCACCTAGTGCCTTAGACCAACTGGTTTGGGAGTCACTGCTATAGCCTTGGGTGTTGCAAAACTAGGACGTACGCTTTAAAACGCTAACGCATTTTGTAATCGGTCGTTGGTACCTCAAGAAGTATTAACGGTCGCATGAAGGATGTGTAAGCGAAATTCACCAATTAATAAGTACTTAGGACAACGGACAAGGGTATGATTGCTTGATTTGAATTTCCAAGTGTAGGGGTGATCTATACACACACGTGAGAATATGTGGTTAGAGTTTAGATAAGAGAAAGGAATGAAGAATAAAACTTATATCTTTAGTAGAGTTGATAGAAAAATTCCTAAGTGGAGATGGAACCCTAAGAAGAAAACCTAAGAAATGCTGAAAGCTGAATGAGTCTATCGAACATATATAATCTTAAGTTAAATGATGAGGAAGTTTGAAGAATATGGGTGGATAATTTATGAGTCGATGATAATAGAATTCTGTGTTAGAAAACCTAATTGGAGAATTATTGTCGAAAGAGCCAAATTGATAGGATTTTGTGGGTGTAATCCGCTGAAAACCCTCAGGAGACAACACTCCTCTACTAGGGACACCTAGAGGTTTAACGGCTTGTTGCACGTGCTCAGTGCAATCGCGTTTCCCTGTGAAAGTGCGGCTAGGTTAGGTTTTTATCGAGAATAAAATAATAAGTTTGCTCGAGGACGAGCAAAAGATAAGTTTGGGGGTATTTGTTCATACTATAATATTGCATTATTGTACTCCCCATTTTTATTCGTTTTATAAATAAACAGGTACTTTTGACGCACGTTTGTTGCATATTACAGGATACAGGCTCTTTGAGCGAATACAGTGAAAAAGATGAAAGTTGATACAAAAGCGTGACTTTTGACCAACAAGTAGACGGATCCTACTCAAGCCTAGACGAAGAACAATTCACAAGGCAATGCGTGGTCCGGAATGTTAAAGGAAACAGTTAAAAGACCACTACAAATTTCACTGAAGAATCTAGAGAAGATCCAGAATCCAACTAGAGAAAAGTACTGCAGAAATAGAGAGGAAAATACACCAGAATGAAGCTCAAGAAGTTTGGTGAGCTGAGCTCACCAAAGGGTCGCGGAACCGCGGCCCAAGGCCTACTATTGCCGCGGTTCCGCGGCCGTATAGTGCCCGTGTCGGTGTATTTTTCTCGTGTCGGTGCGTCGGTGCGGGGGTTTGGATTTTCCGTGGGCATATCTGTAAAATCACATGTGCGAGAATCTGTAATCCTAGTTTTCCTGTTTACTTATAAATTGTAATCACAAATCTGTAAAAGAGATGCCTCTTTTCAATCAATAAAATTTCAGAATTGTTGGGGGAAAAAGAGCATCATTTCTGTAAGTTTCTATTTTTAATTTCTACCTTAGTTATAATTTAATTGTTGCCCTAGCTCTCTAGTTAATTCTTGCCTTAGAGTAATCATATCAATTGCCCTAGTTAATTTAGTGTAGTTCTTTTTAATCTGCAGTAGATAAGTAATTCTTTAGATCCAAACAAAACACATTAATCATAATAAAAATGTTATTTTTAAAAGATTCCCTAATGAGCGAGTAATCTCCTCGCTTGTTAGGGTTAGGAATAAAGGAGGGATTGAGAGATGAATATCTCTCATCTCCTTCAATGCAAAATATTTTTCATAAATAGAACTTCATGCACGCATGCATGATCCTCTCCCTACGGCACCCTACCCACGAGGTAACGGTGACACCGTAGTATAAAGGACCGGACATGGATGACGTCCATGAAGGTTATAGCAATTAGTAGGAAAGGACGGACAAGGATCAAGAGGAAGAAACTTCGTTTCTTCCCAATCATCCTAATCCCCTTTGCTAATAATTGTTATGACTTCTAAAAAGTTTTAATCGAGTGCATTGAAAGAGGTGATAAGATCAATCTCATCAAACCCCACTTTAGACCTAACCCTAGCAGGTCCCTTAATATCGTACAACTTAGTTTTTAAAATCAATCGAGAAAAATCAAACCACAATTGGAATCAACTCGTAAACATACATAAGAAAATTACACATCTCTGTGGATCGACCCGTATTCACCGGCTAGCTGCAAAGCGACGCCGTTTCTGATTACGGTTAACATATATTTTTGAATCAATCAAGCGCACCTAGCGCTAGCACACACATGGTACGCTGCTTAGAGCGCAGCACACCCAGCGCTAGCGCCCACGTGCTTTGCACGTGGTGCGCTGCTTAGGGCGCAATGCACTTGGCGCTGCATCTGAAGCGTGCTTCTTTTCGAAATTTGAATTTTAAACAGAGCTTTGCTCTGATTAGGGGAAACAAATGCCCCCCCACCGTTGCGCTCACGTGGCCCACATGTGAGTGCAGCGGTGGCAGCATCTGCGCCCTTGGATCAACTCAAAAGTTGAAACGGCACTCAGTGCCTATAAATAGGACCTTTGGTCCTTAGGATGATCTCTATTCATCTTCTTCTTGTTTTCTGAGAATTTTTATTCTCCCACAGAGCATAGCTCTTCATTTTAAGAAATTTCAAGAGTCAAAACTCCGCCAAAATTTAGGCAAAGATTAATTTTTTTTAACGATCTAGGATTTTACCCATTAACAGAGCCTTGCTCTTCATAGATCTTTGATCTAAAGAAAACCCTTTTAGGGTTTTATTAACAGAGCTTTGCTCTCTCGAAACCATAGATCTAAAGAGATCTTTTTTTAGGGTTTCTTAACCCATGAACAGAGCTTTGCTCATAAAGAACTCTTAGAGTTTGTTCATAAATCTTGAAGATCTCAGAATTTTTCATTCATGTATAAAAATTGATTTCAATTTTTCTGATGGATTATTCCATCATTTTCTTCCAGAGCAAGGCTCTTGAGGAATTTTTATTCCTTCATGATTAGAGTTTGACAAGTGTCACTCTGTCACAGAGCACTGCTCTCAAAGGGAGATTTACTCCTTAGCCCGAGGAAATTCTCATTACATGAGAATCAATTGAGGATTTCCTCATTTAATTAACAGCCTCATCAAATGATGAGGCTGTTTTATTAATGATGAACTGTCATCTAGATTTTGTGGGCCCCCTTTGGTCCCTCTCTACTGCATTGCAGTGCGGTACAAATTCTAAAGTACCAAGTGTCAGAATTTAAATTAAATTATAGCACCGACAGTTGACTTTTGTCCCTTTTCGCGCAGGCGACATGTCTTTCGATCCCTTTTTCCCGTTTGTTCGTTCAGAGGGAGGATTCCCTGGAGCGCCTGTGGACCGGGAAGTCTTAGCATTGATCAGAGATCATGACCCGGAACATAAGAATCTTCACCTCTGGGGGACATGGTACAATCAAATTATTAAGGGTCGACAGAGCTTTTCATGCGCGGTACCCTCAGAGCCCATCATGGTGATCCATTACGCCGACCCACCCCCAGTGAACTATACCGTGGAAGAAGTCAACTGGATTTCAGGAGGTCTTCTTCAGCCTGCTATGGTTTCGATACCCGTTCACCCTCCAATGGCTTTGGATACCCTGGGGCGACGTATTTGTCAAGGCGAGGCGCGCCCGTAGGGACAACCGTATATGATTGGCCTAATTCCTCATCATCCAGCTGGCTATCTGCAATGGGCCCGTTATATTCTGTCAGCGAAGAAGTCGCAGTTGTTGAGGCTTGGGTTGTATCCCGCCATTTATGCTTCTCTCTTCCAGTATTCTACGCTTCCCGCCTGGTGGGTTAAGACCTTTCTGGAGCAGTGGAATATTCCTACTCACACCTTCTTTTTGCTGGACCAAGAAGTATCAATTTCCTTAGAGGAATTTGCAGAAGTTTCTGGCTTACCGGTTATGGGGGAGCAATATGAGGAACTGCTTCCTACGGATGAATACGTTTTTGGTGCCAAGCCAGTGATGACAGGCCTTACCCTGGAGAACGCCATTCAACACCAATTTCCTAGTTTGATCAAAGTGTTGAATATTTATGAGGGCCTCTTCCTTAAATCTGGGAGCCGCGGGGTTAATTTCGATGATTTCATCGCTCGTTTTCTCCATCCGGAAGTCCTTTCGAAGGAGGCTGCTAAATTCGCCATGCTTGACGACCCTTTCGGCTTAGGTTTAAACAACCTGCCAACGGCGGAGGCAGATCAAAAGAGTTTCTTACAACACCCCAGTCGTTTCTTTTGCAGAGGTTGCAGTCCCTGGGATTGATGAGGAAACGTTCTTTTTGGGGTTTCTTGGGTTATGGCTGAGTTGGTTTGCGCTCCCGATGCACCCTCGCCAAATGAGGCCGTCTGTCTTCTACCCATCTCACCGAATGGTTATTGGGGTGAAAGTGGCTGTTGGGGTTGCCGGGTTAGCTCATTTGTATTACGGCCTCAGCCAAGTGGCGGATACGACTGAACCTAGAGTGCAGCATATGAACTTCTCGATGCATTACTTCATGTCATGGCTCGTGCTACATGCACTTGGCGTTTTCGGTATCCATAAAAGGCCTTCCTTCTATGACAGGTGCGGCTTCCCCCGGATTATGCGATTAGTCGGCGCATCTATTGTAAATCCGTCACCGCGGGAAGCTAGAGGTTTGCTCCTTCGTCCTCGCACGGTTGGAGATGGCATGACCTTCACCGACAAGATTCTGACCATCGGCAAAGAGTCCGCAACAACGGTGCAGCCATTGCAGGACATTTTTAAAGATGGAGCCTCTATTTTGAAAGCTCGAGAAATCCTTCATTTATATTCCATTAGACCGGGCTTTCTAGTGTTTAGGCAAAATGATGCGGCATTATTCATGAGATACAATCCGCATCGTTTCGCCCAGTAGCTGAGCTATAATCAGGGAGTCCCGCTTGAGGCTTAGGGAGTCCCGCTTGAGGCTTTCTTGTTAGAACCTGCTGTCACTGAAGAGGGAATGTGAAACACGCTGCATCATTTTATGCGCGTGAACACGGGGTCTAACTTCTTTATCAGCGAACCGAGCTGTGTCCCGAAGGTCCTTAATGTGTACGTGGCATGGTATCAGCATTCAATGGGCGCCGTCATCAGGGAGGAGAAGCGACTGCTGCTCGATTGCAAGGGTGCACCTCTTGCCGATGATCGAAATGTCCCTTTGAAGCGACGGACCATTGTCCGTCCTTCTATAAGAGAAGCTGCCGTGATCGAAGTCCCGCGTGACAGGCTCGAGCTACCGATATCCCATGCTCCCGTGGAAACGGTGACTGTAGCTTCCCCCGAGTTTGGCGTGGGTTCAGATATCGGGACTCGTCGTCCCAAAGTGCCCACTAAGCGTAAGCTTGTGCTAGCTGCGACCAGAGCTCGCTCGCAGAAGAGGAAGAAAAAGTCGATCCTCTCTGTCGACGTTGTACTCGGCTAGGAGCCTCATGCTCCTTATGGCGAGGGCCTGAGCAAGTATGGGACAAACGAGGGTCTATTCATGCTGCCAGATGATACTGATCTGGCGGCTGCCGTTGCAGCTTCTGAGAAATTGGCAAGCCACGAAGCGGGACTGGCCATCCTCGCGCAATCAAGTAACCATCAGCTGTACCTTTCATCATTACATCATATTTTTATCATCATGTTTTGACTGACACTTTTCCCTTTTTTTTAACAGGCATTTCCATCGAAGAAGCTCTCGCAGCTTCTCTCAAGACTTTTGAGGAGGAGGAAAGACTTCGAGCATCCTTAGGCATCGGTACATTTCGGTTCACCGCGTCTCCACTCCCGTTTATTATGGGTAATTTGACCCCTCCTTTTCATCTTATTACAGGGACTACCTCAACTCAGGTTATTCCAGGCGTAGCACCGACTTCGCAAGGCGGTGCGGAGACGCTTCCCGGGTTGGCTATCGAAGTCTCAGTTCCGCCGGTATTGCCGAAAGAAGCTTCACTTAAGTAACCGATGATGGATGCCATAACGGCTCCAGAGGTAATCCTTGGCACGGATGATGACGTCCCATTGACGGAGGTTTTTAGAAGATCCGCTTTCACGGCCCGAGCAGAAAGGAAGCATAGAGTGCGCGCAGCAAGGGAGCGTAACGCTGCCTTGGCCGCGGGTGCAGGTTCGATCGCTGCTACCCCTGCCCCTACTCTTTCAGAGGATGCTTCGCCGCCTTGTCCACCGCCCACAGACAGGCAGCACGTGCGGTTCGGGAAGCAATCAAAAAACCGCCCCAAGATAACGTGACATTGGGTTCTTTTGTCAAAGTTTTAATTTTCAGGTTCTCATATATCCTATCTTGCAGGGTTGAGTCTTGCCGAAGAAGCGGTGGGTGACGTGGCGGCAACCACCGAGCCTGAGGTAGCGGTAGGTGAGACAGTTACAATCGCCGAGCCCAAGGTAGCGGTAGGTGAGATGGCTACAATCGCTGAGCCCGAGGTAGCGGTAGGTGAGATGGCTACAATCGCTGAGCCCGAGGTAGCCACTCTTTCTCAAGAGTCGGGCACTGCTCCAATCGTCACTCTTTCTCCTTGCGGGTCCTTGCCGTTGCCGGGTGCTGCGAGTGTCACGACGATTCTCATGGAGTCGGGGGATGAGGCTACGGGTGGCGAGACCGTTTCGATGGAGGAGCGTGAAGCATTCGCTGCATTCAGTGACACCCTTGTCGCGGTCTCGACCGGTGACTCACCAGGTAGATTTTGGGTCATTACTCTCCCCTTTATTCTGCAATCCCTTTCAATTCCTTTTGACAGCGTTTCTATTATTTCTAATGCAGGTGTGATGAGCATTGGGGTTGTGCCACCCGAGGAAGCATCTCCAGTTGCTGTTTTGACGGTGACCGCTCCTTTACCTTCTCTCGTACCATCTCAAATGCTGGAAGGTGCGGATTTGTGACCCATCAGCTTCATTATAGGTAGTATACTTTATGTACTGACATTGCATTATTACATCCTCGCAGGAGTCCTTTTTGATCACCTGTATCAGGTGCTACACCCACACTTCTCCTTTCAGTCAGAGATTGCCTCTTCTAGCGGAGCTGGTGAATACAGCCTTTAGCTAATGTCTCTTCTTTTCTTTTACGGGTAGTCAAATCGTTTCTAATTCTTCTTTGTTTTAATTACAGCACTATAGATCGAAGGAGGAGACGAAAGAACAGTTGCACCACCGGTACTCCCGGTCTTGCCACCTGCTGCAGCCGGTATAGTAAACTCCGTTGTTCATGAACCTCCTTTATTTCTTGAACCGATATTTGACTGTGATTTGCTTTATATCTATGACATCGACTTCAACTCCGTTCGAGTCTCAAGTTATAATGCCAGCATGCCCCTTCTCTCAACGTCCCTCTTCCAAAGGTGCTGTGAATAGACTGCACATTTTGATCGATCACCTCGAGGAGCTTGACGCGGAGACTCCTTCCCTGTCTGCAGATTTTGCTGCTGAGATTAATCCCATGCTGGCGACGCTCGATGTATTTCTGACGGGCTCACGCTGAGGCAAAAACTCGACCTCATCGAGCGAGATGCACAGAATCGTGGGGCAGCTCAGTGGGTCGTCGAAGAGCAACTTTCATCCTACTTGCAGCAACGAGCCCAGGTCGAAGCAGAGTTGGCCGCGGCAGCTGACAATGAAAAGGGGCTGAGGGAAGTGCGCGAGCGACTGATTGGTCTATTGAAAACGCTTCCCCCCAATAATCGTTTTTGCACCACTTGTAATTTTTGAATAAAATGTATCCCCCTTTTCTTTTACTCTTTCATATGATCTAAATTGTATTCAATTGAATTTATTAATAAAAGATACATTTCTTTCGTAATATCTTGCGTCATCTCTTACTTTCTTCTTTTCTTTGTTACCGGCATGTCACTTTAGTAAGCGTAGCCTGCAGATGATAGAGAGAGCATTCCGTTTTGAATTCTTCGAGAGGTAGTGATGGCTTAGAAAGCAGGTTCAGATCTGCTGCCTAAGGCTTTTCAACTTCATGAGCTGTGAGGGTCTCATAAAGATTTTTCTCCCTACGAGTCGAGAGGATCTCGTAGGAGTATTTTCTCCTTAAGAATCGTGAGGATTCCTAAGTGCGTTTTCTCTTATAAGTCATAAGGATCTTACAAGAGAGTTTTCTTCCTTACGGGTCGAAAAGACCCGTAAGTGATTGATGGTGTTGCCATTATCCGCATTTCACGGAGTCATGAGTTGCTCTGGGCGTTTCCCACGGGATCAAGATTGACTTTAGCCGTGTTCCATGGGACCAGGATTTGTTCTGGATGCTTCTCAAGGGGTTAGATTGACATAGCCGTGTTCTGCGAGGACCAGGATCCGCTTTGGATGCTTCCCATGGGGTCAGGATTGATATAGGCCGTGTTCAGCGAGGATCAGGATCCGTGTTCAGTTGATAAAACTGCACATTTAATATGACATTTTTCCTACTATTTATATATAATAAAAGATGTTTATTATAAATATGACACATATAAGGGTTTATCCGTAAAAATACTATTTTCATGTGTTTATATATTATAATTAACATTATAAAGGAAAATGGTAAGCATATAATATTCATATAATATTTGGACTATTTTAATATGAAATATCTTTGACCAATTCTCTTAAAAACTAAAATATCATGACAAATGGTTAAGATAATATCTCAATAAAAACAAATTTTACTAACATCATTTATTGAGATAATTGTGCAGGAATTATATCATGACTAAAATCAAGGAAATCCGAGTTGGTGAGATCAAATCTGCCGAAGATATTCAAGTAAATTGAAGAAACCAATTCGGGCAGAAACATCGAGAAGATTTTCAAAGTCTAGATATTCAAAAGATCACCAAGAGCTACATAGATGAAGCCCCAGAAATTTAAGGCCAGGATCCCACCATAAGACCGTGGATCCGCGGTCAAACCCATCCAACGGCCGCGGTTCCGCCGCACTTTAAGGGAGTTGGGATTTTGGATTTTTTGGTTAGAATCGTAACAACTAGTTACTGTTCCCCTCCGAATGGCGGCCGACGACATTAGGACGTCTGGCCTGAGATTCGGGGCAGATGCTATATGGTTTGATCCGTCTACCTCTCCGAAGATGCCAAGTTGATTTATGGCACCGTGTATCGGAGGTTTAGACGGATGCGGCCGATGTAGCAGACTTCGTCAGATTCCCCCTCGCTTGAGGGTTTTTTGATTGTGGGGACGCTCTTCCCTGCAGGCGCAAGCCCCTGCAGTTAATTACGCTACCGCATCGCGGTAACAACTTTCTCCTTCTCCAGAATTTCACTTCGTGTCGTGTGTGTTTGTTTTGTTTGTGATTGCCCGTGGATTGTATACGGAGACTGAGTAATGCTGTCGCCCGTAGGACGTGGATTAGTCCAAATCCGTATTTACTTAGATTTGGGTTTGGTGTTTTTAGTTTAAGGATGCATTAGTCGCGTTGCGGCTAAGATCAACTCAAACGTTCGTTAAGGATACGTTAGTCTGATTTAAGACTAAGATCAACTTAACGTGGTGATCCATTTAATATATGACCGTTGGGACTCGTCGCCTCTCTGACATCGTTGAAGGATTACAACGATAGGTGTCAGAGGAGTTCGGAGATGTACCCTCGAACCGAAGTTGATTTAGGGTTTTATAGTCCATTTGAATGTTTAAGGATACGTTAGCCGTGTTTGGGGCTAAGATCAACTTAAACGGGACCGTTTAGATCCGGCAAAAGAGCATTTGGAAGCTCTATTGTTCCAGTTTAAGGACATAGTGGTCCATAGGTAGTTTAGGGACGTTGCGGTCCATGTTCCAGTTTAGGGACGTGGTGGTCCATATTCTAGTTTAAGGACGTGGTGGTCCGTCGCCAGTTTAGGGACGTGGTGGTCCATATTCCAGTTTAGGGACATGGTGGTCCGTTATTAGTTTAAGGACGTTTCGGTCCGATATTAGTTTAAGAACGTTTCGGTCCATATTCTAGTTTAGGGACGTGGTGGTCCGTATTCCAGTTTAGGGACGTAGTGGTCCATAGGTAGTTTAAAGACGTTTCGGTCCTACATTAGTTTAAGGACGTTTCGGTCCAATATTGAAGGGTGTGGTCGTCGGGACCCGTCACCTCTCTGACGACGCTGAATGATTACAACGACGTGTGTCAGAGGAGTTCGGAGATGTACCCTCGAAACAGATGTAAATTGATTCAAGAGAGAGCTATGCTCAGTCAATTTAATTTGAGGACTTACGGCCAAAATTGGGTTAAGTCCAGTTGAGAATATTCAACATTTTTCTTGATCTTTGGCCTATTAGGCCTGTGCTAGGGCTTTGCCTCTATTTAATAATGCACTGCATTCTATTCTGGCCTGCTAGGCTTTTGATTTGGGCTCTGTCCCTTTATTTATGATGCAGAGCATCTATTTTAGTTTGGGCTCTGCCCCTTTTTAAAATAATGCATTGTATTTTATTAGACCTGTTAGGCCTTCTTTAATTGGGCTTGGCCCCTTTTGTAAGCAATGCAGTGCATTTGTCTGTCGCTTTGCGCCGAGTAATGAGCGCAAGCTCATATGGTGATGACACGGTCATGCTCTGGTGAGCGCAAGCGCGACAGCGCAGTGCGCTGCGCTGTTGCGCTGCTGACACGTGGCGCGCTCTGGTGAGTTGCGCCAATTCCAGAGAGCAAAGCTCTATTTCAAGAGCGCGTAGCGCAAGTGGTTCTGTAGCTGACACGTGGCGCTCTCTTAAGAGCGCAATAGCGCAGTATGGAAGTGCAGAGCACTAAGAATCTTTTAGATTCAGGAACAGAAGTGCAAAGCACTATTTGATTTCTTGATCTAAATTAGATCAAAGAAAAATAAAATTTTCTTTTTTGTTTCAAGAACCAGAGGTTCATAAAAGTGCAAAGCACTATTTTTTTGTTTTGTTGTTTTGTTGTTTTTTAAAGAACCAGGGGTTCATGAGAAGTGCAAAGCACTATTTATTATGTGAAGAACATTGATCTGGTTTTTAGATCAATGATTTATTAAAAGAGATTTCTTTTTCTCTCATGAAGGTTTTTTACCTTTCTTTTCTTTGAGCTTTTCTCAGAATTCTCTCTCTGTTTGAAGCTCTTGGCTTTTTTCCAAGAAAAATGTTCTTTTTTTTTTGAATTGAGGCCTAGGGTCCTTTTTATAGTGCCCATAAATTAGTTAAATTTGTTAAAGAGATCTTCCTCTGAGTGATTTGGGGAATTTTCCCCACCGTTGGATCTTTGATCCAAGGGCTTCTGCTTTGCAGAAGAAAATCTTCTTGTTTTAACAAGAACAGAAAAGATTTCTTAGAAATTTAATTCTGTTTGGCGCAGATGCCCCAGCGCATGACACGTGTCGCGCAGCGCACAGCGCAGCGCAACTGCGCGAGCGCATCTGCGCCGACACGTGTCGCGCAGCGCACAGCGCAGCGCAACTGCGCGAGCGCATCTGCGCCGACACGTGTCGCGCAGCGCAGTGCATGCGCAACTGAAGCGTTGCTTCCTTTAAATAGAGCTTTGCTCTGATTGGGCGCGCCTTCTTGGGCGCTGCGCTGACGTATCAGCGCCTGCCATGTGGTGCGTTGCGCCCGAGATTTGAAGCGTTGCTTCAAAATTTTGAATTTTGAATTTCAACAGAGCTTTGCTCTGATTGGGCGAAACAAATGCCCCCCCACCGTTGCGCTCACGTGGCGCACACGTGAGTGCAACGGTGGCAAACTCCTGATCGTTGGATCAAGGGGTGAGCTCAAGGGGCGCAAGCGCCTTATAAATAGGACCTCTGGCCCTTTAGAAAAATCTTATCATTTCAAGATTTTTATTTCCAGAGCTTTGCTCTTGCTTAAGAACTTCAGAGCTTTGCTCGTTTCTAAAGTCAAAAAACTTTAGGTAAAAATTAATTTAGATTAAGTTAGTTTTAAATTAATCTTAATCAAAGAGCTTTGCTCTCACAGATCTTTTTGATCTAAAGGGATCCCGATTGGGGTTTCACCAGTAGAGCTTTGCTCTCATGAATCCATAGATCTGAAAAGATCTTGCTCATGGGTTCTAACCCATGAGTAGAGCTTTGCTCATGGATCCAAAAATAGATCTTTTTGGTCCAAAAATGAAGAACTTCTAAGGGTCTTCAAAATGTTCTAATCTCGTTAGGAGTTTTAAATAAGTTTTCTCATTATCACCACAGAGCTAGGCTCTTTTTAAAGAATCTTATTCCCCTGAGACCAGAGTTTGACAAGTGTCACTCTGTGATAGAGCTTTGCTCTAAAAGAGGAGATTTTCTCCTTGTCTCTAGGGATTCTTTATTAATGGGAATGTTTTCCTGGGGACCAACTGACAATCTCATCCAATGATGAGTTTGTCTTATTAACTGACGTATTGTCATCCAGATTTTGTGGGTCCCCTTTTTAGTCTCCTGCTCACTGCACTGCTGTGTGGTGTAATTAATTAATTTTAATTTAATTTAATTAATGCATTTTCTTTTTTAAACGCCAAACGTCGAAATTACAACACTAACGACTAAATTGTTCTTTTGCAGCGATCATGTCTCTAGACACTTCATTCCCGTTCGTCCGCTCGGAGGAGGGATTTCCCGAGGCGCCCTTGGACCGTGAAGTCCTGGCCATGATTAAGGAGTACGACCTGGAATACAAGAGTCTCCATCTTTGGGGGTCGTGGTACAATCAGATCATCATGGGCCGACGGAGCTTCACATGCGCGGTGCCGTCAGAACCCACAACGGCGATTCATTACGCTAGCCCACCCCCGGTGCAGTACGCCGTGGAGATGGTTGATTGGACATCAAAGGGATTTCTACATCCCGCCATAGATGCGATTCCGGTTCAGCGTCCCATGGTTTTGGATATCCTGGGGCGCCGCATCTGTCAAGGCGAGGCGTGACCTTGGGGGCAATCATATAATATCGGTTTGATCCCCCGCCACCCAATCGGCTATCTGCCGTGGGCCCGGTATATCCTGTCGACGAAGAAGTCGCAGTTGATAAGATTAGGATTGTATACCGCAGTCTACGTCTCTCTCTTCCAGTATCCCACGCTTCCTACCTGGTGGTTCAAGGCCTTCCTGGAGCAGTGGAACATTCCTACCCACACTTTCCTTGCCATGGATCGGGAAGTGTTAATCTCTTTGGAAGAGTTTACGGAGGTATCCGGTCTACCGGTCATGGGGGAACATTATAAAGAGTTGGTCCCGCCGGATGAGTACGTCTTTGGTGCCAAGCCGGTGATAAGGGGGCTCACGTCGGAGAACGCTGTTCAACATCAATTTCCAAGTCTGATCAAGGTGTTGAACATCTACGAGGCCCTTTTCATTGAGCGTGGGAGCCGCGGAGTTAATTTTGAGGATTTCATTGCTCGGTTCCTTCATCCGAACGTCCTCTCGGCGGAAGCTGCCAAGTTCGCCAACCTTGAGGACCCTTTTGGTTTAGGTTTGGATAACCTGCCAGCGAAAGACATAGACCAAAAGAACTTTTTTCTTCCTAACTCCCCAACTATGTCTTTTGCAGAAGTCGCAGCCCCCGAGATGGACGAGGAGGCCTTCTTTTTAGGATTTCTTGGGCTTTGGATGAGTTGGTTTGCGCCCCCAATGCACTCTCACCGCATGCGGCCCTCTGTTTTTTACCCGGCCCACCGAATGACTATCGGGGTAAAGGTGGCCGTTGGGATCGCCGGCTTGGCACACTTATATCATGGCCTCAGTCGAGCAGCGGATGCTAATGAGCCTGGGGTGTTGCACGTGGTCTTTCCGATGCACTATTTTATGTCGTGGCTCGAGCTACATACAGCGGGTGTCTTCGGCATGCATAAAAGGCCCTCGTTCTACGAAAGGTGCAGTTTTCCTCGCATTCTACAGTTGATCGGCGCATCAATTGTAAATCCATCGCCACGAGATGCCAGGGGTTTAGTCCTTCGCTCCCACACCGTTGGAGCCGGTGTGTCTTTCATTGACAAGGTGTTGACTATTGGAAAAATGTCCACCACTGCAGTGCGGCCATTGCGAGACACTTTCAAGGATGGAGCTTCAGTTTTAACGGTCCGGGAGACCCTTCACCTATATTCCATCAGACCGGGCTTCTTGGTGTTTAGGCAGGACGGGGCAGCGATCTTCATGAGATATAACCCGCATCGTTTCGCCTAACAGCTGAGCTATAATCAAGGGGTACCGCTGGAGGTTTTTTTATCGGAACCTGCCGCTACTGAAGAAGGGATGGAGAGAGCGCTGCATCACTTCATGCGTCTAAACACGGGCTCTCACTTCTTTATCAGTGAGCCGGCTTGCCCCCCCGACTTCTTAGGGTATACACAGAATGGTATAGTCATTCGACGGGAGCAGTCATAAAGGAGGAAAGGCGGTTGCTGATCGACCGTAAGGGTGCACCTCCAGGTAGCGATCGCAACGCTCCTCTGGTGCCAAGGACCCCGGTAATCCCCCCTTTAAAAGATGCCAAAGTCGGACCCTCGCGTGCACAAAGTCCTCCACGTGAGTTGCCGCTCCCTGATATCACAGATGCACCTCCCGCACCCTGTGCTCCAGTGGAGACAGTGGTTGTACCCTCACCGGAGTCTGGCGTGGGTGCGGACATCGGGACCCATCGTCCCAAAGTGGCTGCTAAACGGAAGTCGATCCCCCGTGAGCCTAGGGTCGGAGGGCAAAAGAAAAAGAAGTCGCTCTTTGCTGCGGATGTCGTGTTCGGTCAGGAACCCCATGCTCCCTATGCCGAGGGCCTGCTCGAATACGGGACTAACGAAGGATTAGTGATGCCGCCGCCGGACGATACAGACTTGGAGGCTGCTCTCAAAGCTTCAGCATGGTTGGCGAGGCGTGACGCGTGGTTAGCTAAGCTTGCGCAATCAGGTAACTACTAGTCTCCTTTCTTTATTGCAACATATCCTCTTCATTGCCTTTGACTAACGCTTTTCTTTCCTTTCTTTCAACAGGCATCACTGATGAAGAAGCCATTGCCGCTTCTCTGAAGACTTTCCAGGAGGAGGAACGTCTTAGAGCATCTATGGGCCTTAGTAAGTTTCGACTCATCAAGTTTTCATTTTCCTTGTGTTATGGTCGATCTAACCTTTCCCTTTTAATCACAGGAACCTCAATGCCGTTCCCTCCAAGCGACGCAGATGTTCTACCAGCTGCCGATGTTCCTGCTTCCTCTGGGCCACCGCAGAAGGTTCGTCTTGAAGAGCCGATGAGAGATGCCTTAAAGGCACTGGAGGCATCCCTGAACGAGGATGACGACGCCTTGAAGGAAGCGTCACAAAGGTCCATTGCGACAGCCCGGGATGAAAGGAAGCGGCTGAGGCGTGAGGCGAAGGCACGCAAGGCTGCCTTGGCTATGGGAGCGGGTCCCAGCACTACCCCTCGTGCTGATACTCCATCCGAAGAGGCCCCTGTCGCCCTATCCACTGCCCGCAGAGAGGTGGCGCGCACAGTTCGGAGCGCAAACGGTAAATCCGCTTCAGGTAATATTTCTCTCAGATTTTCTGTTATAAGGATTTTAATGTCATTGGTCCTTATATCTCTTATCTTGCAGGGCCAAGTCCGATCGAGGGGGAGGCGGAAACCTTGATCCCAAAGAAACAGAGGAGGCGGTACTTGCCGAACTCGAGCCGACGGTGGGCAACGTCGTTGTTGCTTTGGAACCTGAGGTGGAGGTCGAGGGGCCTACCGCCGAGAAGGTCATTGATGCCGAACCTGAAGTGGTGGCAGATGATATGATCATTATAACCGAGTCCAGGATGGTGGCGGATGAGGCGCTCGAGGCCGGCGATCTCCTGGTGATGGTGGACGATACAACCGCGACTACTGAACCTGAGAGAGTAGTGGGTGAGGTGGCCATGATTCCCGAGGACGAGCCAACCGCTCCTTCTCTGGAATCTGGCAATACTCCAGTCATAGTCTTCCCCGTCTATGGTCCTCCGCCGTCTCCAGGTCTCGCGAGCACCACAACGGTTCCCATTGAGTCGGGTGATGAGGCCACGGGCGGTGGTCTCATGTCAATAGAGGAGGGAATCGCCTCCGTCTCAGCCGGCAGCTCATCAGGTAAATCCCAAGTTACTATTTTTTTATCTTACAATCCTTTCTGACAAATTCGCATTTGTTGTAACGCAGGTGCAGCCAGTGCTGATGCTCCACTGCTTGAGGGAGCGCCTTCAACAACTGCTTTGGCGGTAGTCACCTCTCAACCCTCTCTCATACCATCTAAGATGTTGGAAGGTATGGGTTTGCAATTTATTAGTCCCATACTTCAGACATATAATTCGTGTACTAAAGTCATATTGTCGTGTTTCTTCAGGAGTGCTCTTTGATCATGTATATCAGATGTTGCTCCCACACTTCTCTTTCCTATCCGAACTTGCTTCTTCCTCTGGTGGCGTTGGTGAGTATGATTTCCATTGACATCTTTTTTTTTTTAAATCGATGGAATTACCTCTAATCCTCTTTTTCTCATCTCAACTGCAATACTACAGATTGAAGGAGGGGATAAAAGATCAGCTGCGCCACCGGCCCTTCCGACTTTGCCACCTGTCTCAACTGGTACAACGACCATCACATTGGTAACTTCCCTCTCTTTATTTTCTGTACTGTTATCTGATCGCATCCTGTTTCTTTTCAGCTGTCATTCCGGCCTCGGCGCCTTTCGAGTCTCGTATTACAATGCCGGCGGGTCCTTATCTGAGGAGTCTGTCTTCAAAAGGCACCGCGAATAGTCTGCGCATGTTGAGTGACTACGTCGAGGAACTCGACGTTGAAACTCCTACATCTGCCGCAGACTTCGCTATGGTGGTTAACCCGATGCTAGCAATACTCGTGAACTTTCATGATGAGGGCATCATCGCATCCTGGGTTAACCATTGTAGGAAGATCGAGGGTCGCCTATATCAGTTGGAGTCGCTGCATCCCGCTCCCGAGACTTTGGCTGCCAGTAATCAAAGAACAGCGTGGATTGAGCAGAGCGCTCCTTACTTCCGCCATCTCGAACAAGAAGTCATTTCAAGGCGTAAGGAGCGTGGTGAGACTTCGAGCAAGTCTGCTCAACTGCATGCTCGGGTGGAGGCCAACGCCGCACGGCTGAAGGTTGTCTTTGAGGGCCTTCTGCAATGTCTTTCCGAAGGGTTATCATTGAGGCAAAAACTTGACGTTGTCGAGCGAGATGCACCCAGCCAGGAAGCAGCCCAGAAGGTGGCGGAGGAGCAACTTTCATCCTTCTTGCAGCAGCGGGCCCAGGTGGAGGCGGAGGTGGCTGCGGCTGTCACTCAGGAGGAAGCGCTGAAGGAAGTGCGAGAGCAGCTTGTGAATTTACTAAAGACACTTCCTCCTCAGTAGCTATCCATCTTTGTATCGTTTGTACTCGTAGATAAAAGAATGTATATATATATATATATATATATATATTTTTTTTTTTTATTCTTCGACATAATGCATCCTGTATCCAATCAAGTTTATGAATAAAAGATACACCTTTTTGTAATGTGTCATTTTCTCCGTCTTTTCTTTCTTTTACTATCAGCATATCACCTTAGCAAACATGGTTGACGGATGATTAGAACGAGTATCCTGACTTTCTTAAGAAATAGCGATGGCTTAGGTCGCAGGTTCGGATCTGCTTCCTAAGACTTTTCAACTCTATAAGCCGTGAGGGTCTCATAGAGACTTTTCTCCCTACGGATCGAGAGGATCTCGTAGGTGGGTTTTCTCCTTAGGAATCGTGAGGATTCCTAAGTGTGGTTTTCTCTTATAAGTCGTAAGGATCCTATAAGAGAATTTTTCCCTTTTACGAGTCGAGAGGACCCACAAGCGGTTGTTTCCCTCCTCGTCGAAATTCGACTTTGGAGAGTGAGACCCGTGAATAGTATGCAAGAGACCATTTTGGATTGACTTGCAGGGTCCCATTGTTCAGGAAGCAAGTTTTTTAGTTCCTGCTGCCTGAGGCTTCATTTGCATGTTGAGACGAATCGGGAATTTCCCGCGGAGACACTAGTTTCTCTGCGAGCCGACACGAATCAAGAGGCTCTCGTCAAGGAGTGTTTGTATCCGTGAGTCGAGGAGTTTGCTAGGGATTATTTTTTCCCAAGCGTCAAGGATTATTTGTTTCCTTGGGGTTTGAAACGAGTCGAGGATTCCCCACGGAGGCACTGGTGGCTCTGCGAGTCGACGCGAATCAGGAGGCTCTCGTCAAGGAGTGTTTGTATCCGTGAGTCGAGGAGTTTGCTAGGGATTATTTGTTTCCCAAGCGCCAAGGATTATTTGTTTCCTTGGGGTTTGAAACGAGTCGAGGATTCCCCACGGAGGCACTGGTGGCTCTGCGAGTCGACGCGAATCAGGAGGCTCTCGTCAAGGAGTGTTTGTATCCGTGAGTCGAGGAGTTTGCTATGGATTATTTGTTTCCCAAGCGCCAAGGATTATTTGTTTCCTTGGGGTTTGAAACGAGTCGAGGATTCCCCATGGAGGCACTGGTGGCTCTGTGAGTTGACGCGAATCAGGAGGCTCTCGTCAAGGAGTGTTTGTATCCGTGAGTCGAGGAGTTTGCTAGGGATTATTTGTTTCCCAAGCGCCAAGGATTATTTGTTTCCTTGGGGTTTGAAGCGAGTCGAGGATTTCCCATGGAGGCACTGGTGGCTCTGCAAGTCGACGCGAATCAGGAGGCTCTCGTCAAGGAGTGTTTGTATCCGTGAGTCGAGGAGTTTGCTAGGGATTATTTGTTTTCCAAGCGCCAAGGATTATTTGTTTCCTTGGGGTTTGAAGCGAGTCGAGGATTTCTCACGGAGGCACTGATGGCTCTGCGAATCGACACGGATTAGGAGGCTCTCGTCAAGGAGTGTTTGTATCCGTGAGTCGAGGAGTTTGCTGAAGATACTGGTTTCTTCAGAGTTGGACTGAACCGTCGAGATTTGGCTTCGTCTTCTGGCGGAGCCTGTTGGGAAAGTATGGTTCCCTCTTTGTTTACGCCCTTGGATTGTATACAGGGATCGATGTGATCTTAACTGTAGGGCCAAAGTTTTATCATTTCTTCTTTTTATTTTATTTTATTTCCGCGATGCTCTATCATTTCAGCTTTTATATCGCGAAGGTTGCGATTGCCCAATCATTTCGGCTATTTTTCGCGGTGCCCAATCATTTCGGCTATTTATTTTATTTTTACTCGCTGCTTTTTATTGTGAGTTGCCCAATCATTTCGGCTATTTTGCATGCATACATTTTTACTTGCTGCTTTTTATTGCAAGTTGCCCCATCATTTCGGCTATTTCGTACGCATGTGCGGCCTATTGGCTTTTCGCTGTAAACCGATTTCGGCATCAGCACCGCTACAACTGGGATATTACCAGGAGCGAATCATCATCTGCCTCTGTCAATGTCAAACAAAGGTGGCTTAGCGACCAGGGTTAGGGTCCTGTCGACTAAGGCTTTTGACTTCATGAGCCGTAAGGGTCTCATGAAGTTATTTCTCCCTACAAGTCGCGAGGATCTTGCAGGTGTATTTTCTCCTTAAGAATCGTGAAGATTCCTAAGTGTATGTTCCTCTGTAAGTCGTAAGGATCCTACAGTAGGGTTTTCTCCTTGTAAGTCGAGAGGACCTACAAGGGTCATACGAACATATCCCCAGTCACGAATGAAACTTGGTTAGGGAAATGTTTATTCGCGCCCGTGGATTGTATACAAGGGTCAGTATTGAGCCACTTGTAGGGCAATATCGGAAGTTGTGGGGGTTGCTTAAGCACAGGTTTAGGTCTCTGTAACTTAAGACTTTCAAATCTTATGAGCCGTGAGGGTCTCATAAGAGAGTTCTCCTCACGAGTCGTGAGGATCTCGCGAGTGTATTTTCTCCCTAGGAATCGTGAGGATCCCTAAGTGTGTTGCTCCCTTGTGAGTCATAAGGATCTCACGCGGGTGGTTTCTCCTTACAAGGTCGAGGGGACTCTGTAAGTACCTTTTAACGAGGTTGCGCCCTTTCAGGTTTTCATAAATACTCGCCGGTAGTCCTGCTGTTTTTACTCACGGAGCCCTTTTGGGTTTTCATTCGTGCCCATTTTGCTCATGGACATACCATTTTTATTTATTTATTTATATATATATATATATATATATTTTTTATCTTGTCAGCCTAAAGATGCTGCGGTAGTAGTTTAAAGACGTTTCAGTCTGCTATTAGTTTAAGGACATTTCGGTCCGTCGTTAGTTTAAGGACGTTTCGGTCCGTCATGGAGAAGGCCGGCTACTTTTTATAATGCCTGAGCTTAGGAAGATAGCGAGCGGACATAGTCGTCGTCATCTATCATTGACCTAGGCTGTGGCTCATTAAGCGTAGTATTTCTTTAGGAAGCGACCGTTTATCGGCCTGAAAGGCCTTTCACCGTGCATGTCCATGAGTAGATAGGCCCCATCCTGGTAAACTTTATCTATGATGTACGGGCCTTCATAGTTTGGCTCGAATTTTCCTCGCTTGGCGCGTTGGGGATCATAGGCCTTTTGACCACTAGTACGAGTTCGCCTTGGCGGAATGTCCTCGGTCGGGTCAATCTTTTATATGAGCGTGTCATCTTTGCTTCATAAGCTTTCAGATTTTGTTGCTCTATGAGCCGGGTTTCATCAAGGGCGTCAAGCTCCTCAAGCCGAAGGTGAGCATTTTCTTCGTCCGTTAGCTCGTAGTGGACTGCCACTCGTAGAGAGGGTAACTCTATCTCGAGGGGGAGTACTGCTTCTGTACCGAATACCAACGCATACGGCGTTGTGTTCGTGGCCGTCTTGAATGTAGTTCGATATGCTCAAAGAGCTTCTTGCAGTCTTTCGTGCCAGTCTCTCTTATTTCGGGACACCATTTTCTTTATGATCTTTGTCAAGGTCTTGTTGAAGGCCTCAGCTAGACCGTTAGCTCGCGGATTATAAACCGAGGAATATCTCTTGTCTATATTGTGCTGCTGTGCAAAGCGACTGATCTTGTGACTTCTGTAGGCTGGCCCGTTATCGGAGATGATCCGTCGCGGAGTTCCAAACCGATATATGACGTGCGTCTTGAAGAAGTGAAGGATATTCTCTGTCTTTACTTCCCTCAGCGGTACCGCTTCTGCCCACTTAGAGAAGTAGTCAGTCGTCACTAGGATGAAACGATGTCCTCTAGACGATGCTGGTTCGATGGGGCCGACTATATCAGTCCCCCACATTTCGAATGGCCAGCTAGCTACAGTTGGATGTAATGGATTTGGATGCTGATGGATGAAATCCCCATGAATTTGACATGAGTGACACTGCTTCGCATATTCGAGGCAGTCCTGAATCATCGTGGGCCAGTAGTAGCCCATCCGTTTTATCTTCAACTTCATCTTTGGGCCCGCTTGGTGAGAACCGCAGAGTCCGTCGTGAACTTCCTGAACGACTCTTTTCGCTTCGTTAGGTCCGAGACACCTTAGCCATAGAGAATTAAACGACCTCTTGTACAGATTGTCATTGACGAAGGCGAAAGACAGAGCTCGTTTCATGAGCTGATGTCTTGTGGATGCTTCTTTAGGCATTCAGTGGGATTTAAAGTAATCTATGAAGACTTCCCTCCAATCCTCGGTATTTTCCCAATCTTTTACTTGCAGGGTTGTCTGCTCGTTCGCCCCTTTTTCTTCGGATGATTCCGGAGATATTTCTGCTGGGGCAAACACTCGACGGCTTTGTACCACGATTCTAACGTCATCGAGGTTCTCGTCAGCCAGTTCTTTAGCAAGTTTGGCCAATGCGTCCGCTTTGCTGTTTTCCGCGCACGGTATGTTTCCCAAAGTATAAGAGGGAATTTGGGTCAACAGTTGTTGCACCTTTTCACCGTATTTCACCAATTCCGGTTTGCACATTTGGTAGTCGCCGTTTACTTGACTAACGACCAGTTGAGAATCCCCGTATATGAGGAGGTTTTCAATTCCCATGTCAATGGCGATCTCGAGGCCCGCTATCAGAGCTTCGTATTCGGCTTCATTGTTTGTTCTTGGCTCTGTTAAGGAGAAAGCGAAACGCATTATCCCTCCTTGTAGAGTCACGAAGATGAGGCCTACCCCCGATTTGATTATAGGGGTACTTTGTTTGCGCTTCTTCACGGAAGATGCTCCGTCGAAATAAAGCTCCCATCGTGTATCATCACCGTTAATCGCATCAAACGCATGTTCGTCTGGCAACTCGCAATTCAGAGGAGAATCGGCAGGTATCGGGTGTTCAGCAAGGAAGTCGGCGATGGCCTGGCCTTTTACTGTCCTGAGAGATTGATACGTTATCGAGAACTCCATTAAGAGCAGGGCCCATTTAGCGAGTCGTCCCGTCAATATGGCCTTCGACATCAAGTATTTAAGGGGGTCCACCTTTGAAATGAGACGAACTTCATGCGCCAACGCATAGTGTCTAAGCTTTGTTATCGCAAAAATCAACGCTAGGCAATGTTTTTCAATGGGAGAGTAGTTGCTTTCTGCCCCCAGCAGAACTTGACTTAAGTAGTAGAGTGCTCTTTCTTTCTCTTGATCGTTCTCTTGTGCCCATAATGCGCCTAAGGAACCTTCGAGGGTGGTTGTATAAAGAATGAGGGGTTTTCCCTTGACCGGAGCAGCCAACACCGGCGGGTTCTGCAGGTATTGCTTGATCTCGTCCAGTGCGCCTTGGCATTTGTGATCCCAGACAAATGGGGCTCCCTTCTTCATCAGGTGGCTATAGGGACGGCACTTTCCTGAAAGGTTGGCTATAAATCGCCGTATGTATGCGAGCTTCCTTTGGAGAGACCGCAGCTGTTTGAGAGTTCTCGGCGGAGGCATTTCCATGATCGCTTTGATCATTGACGGATCTATTTCAATACCTCGGTGTCGAACAATGAATCCCAGGAATTTGCCTGAGGAAACTCCAAATGCACACTTGAGCGGGTTCATCTTCAAGTTGTATTGCCGAAGGCGTTGAAATACAGTCTTCAAATGCTCGAGATATTCTTCGTATGATTTGCTTTTAACTACGAGATCGTCGATATAGTATTCGACGATTTCGTGTATAAGGTCATCGAAGATCTTTGTCATGGCCCTTTGGTAGGTGGCACCGACATTCTTTAAACCGAAGGGCATCACCTTGTAGCAGAATATACCCAGAGGAGTCCTGAAGGCGGTGTGCTTCTGGTCTTCTGGATGCATCTTTATCTGGTTATATCCTGATGAGCCATCCATGAAGGAGAAAACCTCATGAGTGGACGTGTTGTCTATCATCAGTTCGGTGACTGGCATTGGGAAATCGTCTTTCGGGCAAGCTTTGTTGAGATCCCGGAAGTCCACGCATATGCGCACTGTCCCATTTTTCTTCATCACCGGGACGATGTTGGCGATCCATTCAGGGTATTGAACTTCCTGGATGAAGCCAGAGTCGATCAGCTTTTTGACTTCAGCATTGATGCTCATCTCAAGCTCGAGCCACATTCTTCTCGGCGCCTGTTTGACCGGCTTGACGTCCGGAGATATCGCCAATCTGTGTACAGCAATTTCTGGATCTAGTCCCGGCATTTCGGAATAGTTCCAAGCGAAGCAATCTCTATGCTGCAGAAGCACATCCTTTAACGCAACTACCCTTTCTTCAGATAGTAACTCGCTAATGAATGTCGGTCGTGGATCGTTTGCCATCCCCAACTTAATCTTCTTGAGGTTATCTGCAGTGGTATGGATTCCATCTTCCAGCTCTTTTGGCGCTGGTGGGAATTCTGAGATTATCTCGTCGCTGCTGTTTTCAAAGCACCAAGGGAGCTCATCTATATCCTCGGGCTCTTCTTTTAATATTGTAATCATGTGACAGGTGCGAATTCGCTTCCAATCCCAATGTGGAACCGGTTCTTCTTTCGTGGCCTTGGGCTCGTGCTTCTGTGGCGGCGCTACCCTCCAGTTGTCAGACAGAGTGAATTTGCCAAGCTGATACTGATCTTCGACCCAATTCTTGAAGGTGAAGCAATCTTCAAGAGGATGCCCTATTACTCGATGGTAAGAGCAATAGTCCGGGTGTGAGACTTCGCCCGCTCGTTCGGGATGTTTAGACTCCGGCAATGTAAGCATTTGATGTTTTAGAGCAAGATCAAGTATCTTCTTCGTCTTGTCCCGAGGAAATGAGTACGCTCGACCCATTTTCTTCATAAGGGATAGATCAATAACACTTGACTCCCGTTTGCGTGGCTTCTTAGCCCTGCTTTGTTGCTGTTGAGCGCCTTTTCGGCCTTTCGACTTATTTCTGCTTTTGCGTCGAACCTTCTTTAAAATAGGTTGACAAGGAGCGGCATTTTCATCCTTCACGGCCTGTTGGAGAAGGCGTTGAGTTCTGGCTTTCTCGTAGATGGCCATTTCGCGGTTATGATCGTCTCGGGCTTTTTGACCCGCTTCCCTTATAAGCTTGTCCATTTGTTCCTCGAACGACGGACTGGGCTCTTTTGCATCTGGAACTTTCACTGGCTTAGGATTAGCGTCCTCCCATTGAGCATCCGCTTCTTCATCGAAGTCATACACGACATAGCAGCTGTTTAGTAGCTCCCGTTTCTTTGACCGGACGTATCCAAGCCCAATTGTTTCCATTCTCCCATTAGGCAGTTTGCGTTGAGTCCCGGGAACGTTCCAGATTTTGTCATAGAACTTGGCTTTTCGGACGGTCTGCTTGAAGGATATCCCCTGGCGTTTCAGCAGCTTTTTTAAACCCTCTGTATAATATCTGGGAAGACGGATATGCTGAAGCCTGTCGAGCGTAGAATCCGCGCCATGCCAGATTTCTTTTTCTACCTTGGTTTCTTCAAAGCGGTAAAACAGAATTGCTTTCTCGCTTTCTCGCCTGGGAGGGATATAGAATGTCCGCAACTCTTCTACACTGTAGATATTAAGTGCATCCAGTTCTTTATGGTGTTTAAGCTGCACCATGGCGACTTGTAGACTTTGTTCTTCGTCAGCGGACGTTCGTATGGAAGGTCGAGCAGAGAATACAACACGGATCTCATCTTCCGAGTCGCTACCAAAGATCAATGTAGGAGTGGACGGTCCTGGCTTGCTGTCTTGGGGCAGACCCGAATACACTATCTCCTCTTCCTCCTCGGTATCACTGCCGAAGACAGGGATGGTGGCATTAGCTTTATTCTCCGGCTTGTGACACTTCTCCGTATCTTTGAAATCTGGTAAGAAGTATTTGGCATCTTCGTATTTGCGGACCTCGTTCACAGAGAACGGGTTTAGTTCTCCCGTCACGGTATACTCAAAACCATCCTTAAAATAATTCATACATTGATGTTGTGTAGAAGGGATGATGTTGTACTCATGTAACCACGGTCGGCCGAGCAAAGCGTTGTAGCATGTCTTGGCATCTATGACGTGGAACTTAATGTCCGTGACGAGTAGCCCGAAGTGTAGCGTCAGTATCACAGATCCAAGAGTCTTTGACGATTGGGAGTCGAAACCGGAGATGGTGATCTTGTCCCGAGCAAGGTGTTGGACGCTCATGCAGATTTCTTTTAACACCCGCACGTTGAGGAGATTAACGGAGGATCCATTGTCGATCAGGATTTTGCCTATCTTAATATCGTGGCAGTATCCTGAGACATAGAGGGGGCGATTGTGTTCGCACGTCCCAAGGAGAAGGTCCTCGTCGCCGAAAGTGACATCGGCCGTGTGCACTTCCTCCAACCCATCCTTCATCTTTTCCTCGGCCAGGAAGGCTTGGAATTGTTCCGGATCTTGTAGTGCCTTAATCAACGAATCTCTCGCCTCTTTTGATAGCAAGAGAGCATCAAGAATGCTGAGTTGTGAGGGTAGCTTCCTCAGATGCGCTAAGACGTTGTAATCCACCTTATTCTTCTTCGGCGGGTCCTTGGCGTTTAGCTCTTCCACCACTTGGTCATCTAAGACGATATCTTCAGAGGCCTTTTCTTTCCCTTTATCTTTTATGTTCATGGGTCCGAGGTTCTTTTCAGGCAGCGTCCGATTCCGCAGCCGGATATTTTCGCAGACCTTCAGCTCTTCTTCTTTTCTCGAAGCGGACTCTTTAAAGAGAGGGGCAAGTTCCAGCTCTTCATCAGAATCGCTCCCGAATGTAAGCACTTGTGACCCGCTGGTGTTAACCATGCGACAATCGCCGGTAGTTCTTTCAAGCTCTTCGGTCGTATTTCTTTGCTCCCGACGAGTTTTGCTCTTTTCCCGCTTAAAGCGTTGTCGATGAGCAACGTATCCTTGCCACCATTTATCGAAAGCTTTGCACTCTTGAGTGGGGTGCGAGACCTTCTGATGATATAAGCAATAGGAGGGGTGCATTTCTATTTCACCAGTTATTTTTCCTTCAGAGGATGGTAGCTTCATGCCCATTGATATGGCCTTAGCAAACCTTTTCTTTATCTTGAATTGGCTTTTGTCGGTAGCGAAGGTGTTTTGCTCCAGCGGGATCGTCTCAGCTCTTTCATCAAGTCGCTGGCGCTTGGCCCTTTCAAATATAGCTATCTCGCGTTTTCGATCAGCTTTACTTTTCAGTCGAGCTTCGTTAAGGAACGCGTCAATCATTTCAACTGATAGCTCCGGAATTTTTGATTCGGTATCTGCCCCCAGCGTTTTAGTGCCAGGAGTCTCCTCATCGTTCGCGATCGCATGGGAGATCATATGACAGCTCGCTACATATTCTTCGGATTCATCCGATGAACTTTCTCCCTCATCTCCTTCTTGAAAGACGTGATTGAGGAACTCTTGGAGCGTAATGGGAGTCCGTGCCTTTTGGTTGTATTCATCCAGCGCGTCAATTTGCTTTTGTAAGTCCATGCGCTTGTCGCCAGGCTTCACGGGCTTATTTGACTTCTTTTTCTTCTTCTTCAAGGATTTTGACGGCTGGTTGCGAGTGCTTGAACCACCACTATCGGTCTTTGGAGTCGGACGCGGCTTCAACATCCTTTCAATGACCTGCGGTTCCAACGGGTTCTTCCACTTGATCGCTGGACATGCCTGAAGATCTTTTAGCATCCTCTTTGTCTTGGCTAATAATACAACCTCCCAAGGAGCTTCTTCAACGACGGAGCATGTTTCCCCCGGCGTATTCGTCCCCTTAGAGGTGTGGGGCTGCGGGGGGTTCACTTTCCATTTGTCAGATAACGCGAATTTGCCTTGTCGGTACTGGTTTTCAAGCCAATTTTTGAAAACGTAGCAATCTTCGATTGGATGGCCTAGTACTCGATGATAAGGACAGTAGTTGGGCTCGTTGACGTCACTTGGTTGTAACGGACGTTTTGGATCCGGCAAATTTATGAGTCTGTTGCGCAACGCCAGCTCGAATAACCTCCTCGTTTTATCACGGGGAAAGGAATAAGGACGTCCCATCCTATCCTCAAGGGGTACGTACGGGCGCATATTATTTTGACGAGCAACTGGCTTCGGGTCGCTCGGTTGTTGTTGAACATTAGCGACGACGATCGCTTTTCCCTTCCCTTTGTCATTTCGGGAGTCCGGCCTTGGAAGAGGAGGTTTATGGCCCATCTGATCCATCTGTGCTAGTTTGTCGATCAAGGCTTGGAAGGTAGTCGGCTTGAAAAACATCATAAACTGCGAGATGGTTGCTTGTGGATCGAGGGTTCCCACAAACATACCCACTGCGGGAGCTTCTTCAATGCGCTGCTCACACTTTGACCATAAATTCCGCCATCGTATAGCGTACTGAACCCATGTCTCGCCGGGGTTTACCCTGGCGTTAATCAGTGCCGTCATCGGGGTACGCTCACTGGCACTTGCAAAACGCTGAGTAAACAGCAGCTCCATCTCCGTGAAGGTTTTGATAGAGTCGTTCGGGAGCTCCGAGTACCACTCGAACGCCGTATCTGATAAGCTTCCAACGAACTGGCGAAGTAAAAGCTTGTCATCACCACCGGTATTGCCGCAGAGTGCCCTAAACTGGGCAACATGTTGATGAGGATTGCCCGTCCCTTTGTAGACATTGAACTTGGGAATCGTATAACCGGGTGGGTACTTGATTTGATCGTACCAACTTGGATATGGCCGCCCCGTTTTTACGACCTGACCGGCCGCTTCGGTCGCATGATGAACCCGTATTTGCTGGGCGATGTATTCATCCAAATCAGCTTTTGAGATGGTATCCTCTTTAGCTGTGGATAGAGTCGGTGGAGGATTCGACGTCTCTCCCCTATCGTCTTCAAGAATGATCGGGGGATCTTCAGCAGGTGGATCTTGTTGAATCATCATACCCACCATATCCTGGAACAGGAGGGCCATTTTCTTTATGTTGGCTGCCTGCTCCGCAGCTTCTTTATCTTTCTTCTCTAGTACGCGCCGAAGGAATTCGGCGTCCGTTTCTTGTTCTTGACGCTCGTCCGAGGATGTTTCCGGGGTTTCTTTTGGCCCTGTAAGTGCGGCCATAGCGTTCATCATTTCTTGGAGCTTCTGCTGCTGCTCCTGAGCCTTGGTCACTGACCTCGTGTGCGGTCTATGACCTGTTGATATGCGGCTATCTTCTTTTCCCGATGCCATGTAAACCGTATGAACTGTTATGCCCCCTGACTTGGGGCGTTTAGGTTCACCATTTTTAACTTTTGCCGCTGACACTGGAGTTTTCTCTGTTCTCCTTCTTTTGTGGGCCATTGAGGTTGAAGGAACCGTTGAAGTAGGCATCCTAGCAGCTGCTGTCCCCTGCTGTTTAATGGGACGGTCTTTGTCTTTTTCCACCTTCGCCTTTTTCTGGCGACGAGAGTGACCTGGGTCAATCACAGAGTCTTGAACCCTCCGCCAAACTTTATAAATTTTTGAAGACAGCCGTTGAGGGGGCTGTTCTTGCTTTGTTTTCGGATCTCTCTCCATAGGTGGAGGGGGTCTCTTCAGTGTAGCGGTTGGAGAGTTCTTTCGTACCCTCCTCAGCAGTTCAAAGCTGTTCCCAGTCGGGACAGCAGCGTTGACCTCCACCATTGGAGCGGGTGGAGTTAGCCCTGAGGGGGAGTTGCCCCCTTTCTTTCTTACTCGTCGCCAATGGCGACGTCTAGCATGACGATCCGTTGGGACTGGCTCGGAGATAGAGACGTCTTCTTTTTGCCCCTTGTCCGGCTGAGGCGCTGCTGGTGTTAACCTCTTAAAAACTGAGGTTGTTTCTTGCGGGGTAATATCCGATCTGTCAAAGACAGATCTTCGTGTAGGGGTAGGAGCAGGAATCGTCAGTCTTGAAAAGACCGATTCTTTGACAGGGGAAGCCGCCTTAACGACTTCTGGAGCAGCAGTCATTGCCTTCCTTGGGACAGCCAGTTTAGAGTTCTGATTTAGCCTGGTGAAAACAGAGGCTGTTGGTTCGGCAGTGGGCGACCCGTTGACAGGGGCCGTCGTAGCAGTGAGCCGGTCGAAGACCGACTTTTTGTTCACTTCCGGTGCAGGTATTGGCGCAGAGAAGCTTGTAGGTGGGATCATGGTCCCGAAGAACAGTCCAGTGGTGGCTTGGGTCACCTGTTCTACCGGCAGAGCGAGGAAGGAAGCCGCTTGGGGTCCATATGCCACACCTTCCGGTGAGGTGGAGCGTCCGTTGCAGTGGCATTTCGAGCAGTTGGTGCAGTTGAAGGCCATTGAATCTTGAGTTCTGCGCCAGGCAAAAGACCAAATCTTAGTAACTTGAAATCCGAAGGCAACCATCTAACAAACCGCGATTGGTTCGCGAAGACGACATACGAGGTGTAGAGTGGAAAGAGGAAGAGGTCCCACCAGGCGTGCCAGAATCTGTTCCCCTTCGAATGGCGGCCGACGACATTAGGACGTCTGGCCTGAGATTCGGGGCAGATGCTATATGGTTTGATCCGTCTACCTCTCCGAAGATGCCAAGTTGATTTATGGCACCGTGTATCGGAGGTTTAGACGGATGCGGTCGATGTAGCAGACTTCGTCAGATTCCCCTTCGCTTGAGGGTTTTTTTGATTGTGGGGACGCTCTTCCCTGTAGGCGCAAGCCCCTGCAGTTAATTACGCTACCGCATCGTGGTAACAACTTTCTCCTTCTCCAGAATTTCACTTCATGTCGTGTGTGTTTGTTTTGTTTGTGGTTGCCCGTGGATTGTATACGGAGACTGAGTAATGCCGTCACCCGTAGGACGTGGATTAGTCCAAATCCGTATTTACTTAGATTTGGGTTTGGTGTTTTTAGTTTAAGGATGCATTAGTCGCGTTGCGGCTAAGATCAACTCAAACGTTCGTTAAGGATACGCTAGTCTGATTTAAGACTAAGATCAACTTAACGTGGTGATCCATTTAATATATGACCGTTGGGACTCGTCGCCTCTCTGACATCGTTGAAGGATTACAACGATAGGTGTCAGAGGAGTTCGGAGATGTACCCTCGAACCGAAGTTGATTTAGGGTTTTATAGTCCATTTGAATGTTTAAGGATACGTTAGCCGTGTTTGGGGCTAAGATCAACTTAAACGGGACCGTTTAGATCCGGCAAAAGAGCATTTGGAGGCTCTATTGTTCCAGTTTAAGGACATAGTGGTCCATAGGTAGTTTAGGGACGTTGCGGTCCATGCTCCAGTTTAGGGACGTGGTGGTCCATATTCCAGTTTAAGGACGTGGTGGTCCGTCGCCAGTTTAGGGACATGGTGGTCCGTTATTAGTTTAAGGACGTTTCGGTCCGATATTAGTTTAAGGACGTTTCGGTCCGATATTAGTTTAAGGACGTTTCGGTCCATATTCTAGTTTAGGGACGTGGTGGTCCGTATTCCAGTTTAGGGACGTAGTGGTCCATAGGTAGTTTAAAGACGTTTCGGTCCTACATTAGTTTAAGGACGTTTCGGTCCAATATTGAAGGGTGTGGTCGTCGGGACCCGTCACCTCTCTGACGACGCTGAATGATTACAACGACGTGTGTCAGAGGAGTTCGGAGATGTACCCTCGAAACAGATGTAAATTGATTCAAGAGAGAGCTATGCTCAGTCAATTTAATTTGAGGACTTACGGCCAAAATTGGGTTAAGTCCAGTTGAGAATATTCAACATTTTTCTTGATCTTTGGCCTATTAGGCCTGTGCTAGGGCTTTGCCTCTATTTAATAATGCACTGCATTCTATTCTGGCCTGCTAGGCTTTTGATTTGGGCTCTGTCCCTTTATTTATGATGCAGAGCATCTATTTTAGTTTGGGCTCTGCCCCTTTTTAAAATAATGCATTGTATTTTATTAGACCTGTTAGGCCTTCTTTAATTGGGCTTGGCCCCTTTTGTAAGCAATGCAGTGCATTTGTCTGGCGCTTTGCGCCGAGTAATGAGCGCAAGCTCATATGGTGATGACACGTGTCATGCTCTGGTGAGCGCAAGCGCGACAGCACAGTGCGCTGCGCTAGTGCGCTGTGCTGTTGCGCTGCTGACACGTGGTGCGCTCTGGTGAGTTGCGCCAATTCCAGAGAGCAAAGCTCTATTTCAAGAGCGCGTAGCGCAAGTGGTTTTGTAGCTGACACGTGGCGCTCTCTTAAGAGCGCAATAGCGCAGTATGGAAGTGCAGAGCACTAAGAATCTTTTAGATTCAGGAACAGAAGTGCAAAGCACTATTTGATTTCTTGATCTAAATTAGATCAAAGAAAAATAAATTTTTCTTTTTTGTTTCAAGAACCAGAGGTTCATAAAAGTGCAAAGCACTATTTTTTTGTTTTGTTGTTTTCTTTTTTTTTAAAGAACCAGGGGTTCATGAGAAGTGCAAAGCACTATTTATTATGTGAAGAACATTGATCTGGTTTTTAGATCAATGATTTATTAAAAGAAATTTCTTTTTCTCTCATGAAGGTTTTTTACCTTTCTTTTCTTTGAGCTTTTCTCAGAATTCTCTCTCTGTTTGAAGCTCTTGGCTTTTTTCCAAGAAAAATGTTCTTTTTTTTTGAATTGAGGCCTAGGGTCCTTTTTATAGTGCTCATAAATTAGTTAAATTTGTTAAAGAGATCTTCCTCTGAGTGATTTGGGGAATTTTCCCCACCGTTGGATCTTTGATCCAAGGTCTTCTGCTTTGCAGAAGAAAATCTTCTTGTTTTAACAAGAACAGAAAAGATTTCTTAGAAATTTAATTCTGTTTGGCGCAGATGCCCCAGCGCGTGACACGTGTCGCGCAGCGCAACTGCGCTGACACGTGTCGCGCAGCGCAACTGCGCGAGCGCAACTGCGCTGACACGTGTCGCGCAGCGCAGTGCATGCGCAACTGAAGCGTTGCTTCCTTTAAATAGAGCTTTGCTCTGATTGGGCGCGCCTTCTTGGGCGCTGCGCTGACGTATCAGCGCTTGCCATGTGGCGCGTTGCGCCCAAGATTTGAAGCGTTGCTTCAAAATTTTGAATTTTGAATTTCAACAGAGCTTTGCTCTGATTGGGCGAAACAGTTACCATGTTCCGGCTCTGTGAGTATAAATAAGAAACGAGAGCCTCTTGAAAAAATTATCAAGCTGAAGAGATCACGAAATCCACGACAGGCTTACGCATCTAGGCTGATCATCAACTGTTCGTCTACCTCCTTAGAAGAGATAGAGAAGCAAACTAGCATTTTGTAATCATTTTCTAAGGGAACAAAGTGTAAATGAATTTTGTTGATTAATAAAGGTAGTTGTTTTTTTATTCTATCTCTTTGTATTTTTAATATGATTTCCCTCTCCATTTCTTCTTCTCCTAACATGCGCGAGTAATTCTTCGCTTGTTAAGGTTCATGGGATTATGGTAGGTTAATGGATGATGAAGATCCTTAAACTTTTTTTACGTCCTATACAGTTTATAAACTTTATCAAAAGAATAGTTAACATCCTAATTGGGCGCGCTATCAATTCATTGATAATCGCGACCACGATTAGAGATTAGATTGACAATTGTTTTGGTAAAGGCTAGATATGAACGGAGTTCCATATCGAGATAGGGGTTAAGAGTGGGAACCCTTTTCCCTCTAGAAACCCTAATCTACATGCATCACTGTCGTTCTAGTTTTAAATCTATTAAAGGATAAAAAGAGTAATTTTTAATTAATCATCCATAACTACTAAATCCTAATGAACCCTGCAAGCCCCCTTTTAATATTATATTTACCTCTTTAGTTAATCTAGATATATATTTTGCATCTTTGTTTAAGTAGATTTAGATCCTATAATCATTCTTCACCATTCTTATTCTCCTTTCCTAATCAACACGCCTAAACTAAGAATAAAAGGTTCCACATTTCCCTGAGGACGACCCGTACTCACCTCGGTCTAGCTACGCGCGACACCGTTCTGATTACGGTTAAACTACAAACAATTTTTCATATCAATCAAATGGCGCTGTTGCCGGGGATACGTGCGTAATTTTTTATTCTTACTATTTGTGTTGAATTCTTATTCGATCTATATCATAATTAAAACAAAATTGCAAAATGTATATTTAACGATTTGTGTATGAATTTTGCAAGGAGATCTGGAGTCACAAACTTGAGAAAACAGAAAGACAGAGACATTCATCGAGATCCAAAGGAGTACAGAAGGCCATGGAGCAAAAATTCATCAACTGATCCTTCTTCCTTGCGGCGGAACCGCGGCACAAGTAGCACATTAGCGGCGGAAGCGCGGCTAAAGGGAGGAGTTAGGGGTCGTAACTTCTCTGGTAAGTTTCTCAACTCCTTCTCTCTCCTCTGAAATCCAATAAAATATCTTTTCTGCAGGATTCTTTGCAAAATTTTGCCGCTCAAAAATCTTTTTGTAAAGTTTTGTAATTGGTTTGTTAATTCATATTTTATACGGATTTTTAAGGGGCAAGACCAAAATTCAGATTAGGTGGGGATTTCATCACCCTTCCTAAGCCCCACAAATCACAAAATGAGAATCCGCATCAACCCTATATTAATTTAAAAAATATCTAGACAAGACTCTAAGGACTGTCGCGCTCAATAAGGACAGAGGAAGGTCGTGAGTAATCTATCACTTATCCGCATTACTTTTGTGGTGTCTAGGCAAGTGTGTTGAAGGCAAGTGGTTATTTAATTAGGCCCGCTATTTTCGGTGGTTCGTATAGCGGATACCTCCCACTTATCTGGCACTTACCTGGCTACAAGAGTAGTAAAGAGGTGGTAGAGGATTGATCCTGCGGCTTGTCCTTTGGAAGTCTAGGAGCGGTCTAGAGACTTGACCTAGGTAACCTTAGTTCTAGGGTTGTTTGTGCATTTTTGTGTGATTTGTCTAAGTCCGACACACTTTTCAAACCAGACCATTTTTAAAAGTACACACGCTGCCACTTGCGCTAAAACCCGCTTAGTGCATGCTTGGCTGGACACGGGATTTTAGTGCCCGTCTTGTCCGCGTTCCTGCTATCGACTCCGAAGTCGGTGTTTCTTCATCTTCTTTTCCCCCACCACACACCACATCAACCGAGATGGACGGCACTCCATCAAATTATAATACCACCCTGCCACCGCCCGTAGGTGAGTAGAATCCACCGTGCATCTCTCTCCAAGAAAGATGCTATCCTATCCGTGGTCCACTTCCCACTTGCTTATCTACTCCACCAGCCAATGGGGACAATTTTGAAATCAAATCACAATACATCAATCTTTTACCAAAATATCACGGTCTCGAGTTTGAAGACGCATACGTCTTTATTACCAAATTTGAAAATGTAGGCGCTATGATGGGTACTTCACAGCTTTCTGTGGATGCTATGCATCTACGTCTTCTCCCATTCACTTTGTGCGATATAGCCGAGAAGTGGCTTTATAACACAGTGGCATATTCTATTTCAAACTGGGGAGAATTCGTAATAGCTTTCCTAAAGAAATTCTACCCTAATCATAAGACAGCTTGAGTCCGTAGCGAAATAAATCAATTTACCCAGCTTCCCAATGAACCATTCTCGAAGTGTTTTGAACGCTTCAAGGATCTGTTAGTTCAATGTCCTCATCATGGAATTCCTAGATGGGATCTGTGCAGAATCATATATGAGGGCATTAATCCTACAACAAAACAGACCCTTGAATCCATGTGTAAAGGCAGCTTCATGAATAAAGATGATGGTGAAGCCTGGAGATTTTTAGAAGATTTTGCTGAAAAATCTTTACAGTGGGAGAGTATTAGTCAATCATCGTCTAGAGGTGGTAACCACCAATCTGATGTTTCCATAGGAGTTAGAGCTGAAATGGCAGCAATGCAAAAGAAACTCGAAGCTATGAAACATAAATTTTTAGCAGCCTCCCTAAATCAGATATCACTCTCCAAAACTGTCTGTGAATGCTGTTCTGATCCATCTCACCTTACGGAAGAATGTCCTTTAAATTCTCCGTTTCAAGGTCAAGAGCATACCAATGCTGCTTTCCAACAAAGACCTAGAAACGATCCTTATTCTTCCACTTATAATCAGGGTTGGAGGAATCACCCTAACTTTGCTTGGAACCAATCACAAATTCAAAATACGGTTCCAAATCAAAACAATTTCCAAAGGGGTCCTCTACCACAACAGCAACCACTTCAAATAAGTCAGCACCACTACCAATCACAAAATTTTCAAAATCCGGTCAACACTTCTGCACCGCACAAAAATTCATTGCAATTGACCGGTACTGATAACTCCTCTTCACTAAAATAAACCATGAATTTGCTTCTGACAAATTTCATGCAAGTTTCGGCTGTGATGAAGTCTTTCGTCGATAAAATCCAGAAAAACTCTGACTCCCAAAGTGAGAGTATTAAATCGATGGAAGCACAAATTGCCCGAATAAATGCCGAATTGAATGCTAGAGAGAAAGGGAAACTTCCAGCTCAACCTTTACCCAATCCTGGCTATTCACATCATGTGAACGCTATCACCACGTTGAGATTTGGAAGAGTGCTTGACAACCATGTTGGTAAAGAGATTGATAATAATGAAGAATCAATCGATGATACCCCGGCTGAGACTTTTCCTTCCACTTCCACTTCTCCTTCTGACCCCAGTTCGTCTACCCCACCATTTTCTTCCGAGCCTATTCTCCGTTTTCTCCAAGGCTCGAACCCTCAGCACACTTCTTATAGTCCACCAAAGATGATCCCTACTCCTATTCTTGGATCTTTTCTACCCACACGATCTTCTCCAATGTTGGACCCAGCTATTATTGCTAAACTTCCTTATCCGAATCGGTTAAGGGGAAACAGACCAAGTCCGCAAATGGAGAAAATCACTGAAATTTTTAAACAGGTTAACATCAATATCCCTCTCCTAGATGCTATACAACAAGTCTTGGCATATGCGAAAATTCTCAAGGACTTGTACACTAGGAAGAGGAAGACTCAAGTGCCAAAAAAGGTGTTCATATCGAGTACTGTAGATACAGCTTTTCCCCAACAATTACCTAGAAAACACAAGGGCCCTGGCCGTCCTATAATTTCTATTTCTATTAGGGGTAAACACATTAACCGTGCTCTACTTGACCTTGGCGCAAGTGTTAACCTGCTTCCTTACTCAGTTTATGAGCATTCAGGGATTGGAGAGTTAAAGCCCTCGAACACAACTCTTCAAATGGCCGACCGATCAATCACTAAACCTAGGGGTGAGCTTGAGGATGTGTTAATAAAAGTCGGGGAATTTGTATTCCCTGTGGATTTTATTGTTCTAGATACACAACCTGTAGTGAACCCACGGAATCAAATTCCGGTGATTCTCGGTCGACTCTTTTTGGCCACTTCCAATGCTATAATCAACTGTCGTAACGGCTTTATGACCCTATCCTTCGGGAAGATATCAATTGAGCTGAACATTTACATGTTAGGAAGTGTACCCTCCGAACCTACTGCTCAAGCATGTTCTATCGAATTAATGGATGTCGACAGCAGCGAATTTGATCAGCCTCATGATACTGACTCTTTTTATATGTTGTTGTTTGACCCAACTATGTATTATATATACACGGACTCTTCCACCGAGTTGTCCGGGTCAACATCTAACGCAGATGAGGAACTTTTTATAGAGTCTGACGATCACCCCATTGTTCCCCTCCAAATGGCGGCCAAGACATGGACATCTTGCCTGAGATTCGGGGCAGATGCTATTTGGTTTTATCCGTCCACCTCTCCGAAGACGCCAAGTTGATTTATGGCACCGTGTATCGGAGGTTTAGACGGATGCGGCCGATGTAGCAGACTTCGTCAGATTCCCCCTCGTCTGAGGGGTTTTTGATTATGGGGACGCTCTTCCCTGCAGGCGCAAGCCCCTGCAGTTAATTACGCTACCGCATCGCGGTAACAACTTTCTCTTTCTCCAGAATTTCACTTCGTGTCGTGGGTGTTTGTTTTGTTTGTGGTTGCCCGTGGATTGTATACGGAGAATAATTTATGTCGTCGCCCGTAGGACGTGGATTAGTCCAAATCCGTATTTACTTAGATTTGGGTTTGGTGTTTTAGTTTAAGGATACGTTAGCCATATTGAAGCTAAGATCAACTTAAACGTTCGTTAAGGATACGTTAGTATGATTTGAGACTAAGATCAACTTAACGGAAAGAGCATTTAGGGGCTCTATTGTTCCATTTTAGGGACGTAGTAGTCCATTTAATATATTTGGCCGTCGGGACTCGTCACCTCTCTGACGACGTTGAAGGATTACAACGACAAGTGTTAGAGGAGTTCGGAGATGTACCTTTGAAACAAAGTTGGTTGGGGGTCTTATAGTCCAATTTGGGACTAAAGTTTGTTTGAATGTTTAAGGATACGTTAGCCAGATTTGAGGCTAAGATCAACTTAAACGGGATCGTTTAGATCCGGCAAAAGAGCGTTTGGGGGCTCTATTGTTCTAGTTTAGGGACGTAGTGGTCCATAGGTAGTTTAAGGACATTGCGGTCCATTGCCAGTTTAGAGACATGGTGGTCCATAGGTAGTTTAAGGACATTGCTGTCCATTGCCAGTTTAGGGACATGGTGGTCCATATTCCAGTTTAGGGACATGGTGGTCCATTTAATATATATGGCCGTCGGGACCCGTCACCTCTCTGACGACGTTGAAGGATTACAACGACAAGTGTCAGAGGAGTTCAGAGATGTACCCTTGAACCAGGTGTAAATTGATTTAAGAGAGCAGCCGTGCTCAGTCAATTTAATTTGAGGACTTACGGCCAGAATTGGGCTAAGTCTAATTGAAGATGTTTAACATTTTTATTTGTGGTTGGCCTGTTAGACCTTGGCTTGGGCTTTGCCCTTTGTTTAATAATGCAGTGCATTTTGTCTGGCCTATTAGGCCCCCTTTTAATTGGGCTCTTCCCTTGATAATGCATTGCATTGATTAGTCTGACAGAGTGCCATGTGGCTTGTCAGGCGCTTTGCGCCGATTGAGGAGCGCAAGGAGCAAATCCATGTGAAGGCGACACGTGTCACACTCTGGTGAGCGCAAGCGCAGTGCGCTGCGACAGTGCGCTGCGCTGTTGCGCTGCTGACACGTGGCGCGCTCTGGTGCAGTGCGCCAATTCATGAGAGCAGTGCTCTATTTTAAAAGCGCGTAGCGCAAGTTGTTCTGGAGCTAACACGTGGCGCTCTCTGGTGACTTGCGCCAGCCCAAGAGCGCAACAATACAGATTTACAAGTGCAAGGCACTATTTTAATATCTTGATCCAATTTTGGATTCAAGAAAAGAATCTTTTAAGATTCCAGAACCAATGGTTCATAAAAAGTGCAAGGCACTGTTATTATTTATTTTTTATTGAAGATCATTGATCTTGTTCTTAGATCAATGATCTATTCAGAAGAAATTCTTCTATTTTATAAAGGTTTTTTTTTACCTTTTTCTTGAGTTCTTTTCAAAATTCTTCAGAGTTCTCTCTGTTTTGAAGTTCTTGATGTCTCTTGATGTTGATCCTCCTTTGAATTGAGGTCTAGGGGTCTTTATATAGTGCCCATAGATTTGTTAAGTTTGTTAAAGAGATTATTCTCTGAGTGATTTGGGGAATTTTCCCCACCGTTGGATCTTTGATCCAAGGGCTTCTGTTTTACAGAAGACAATCTTCTTGTTTTAACAAGAACAGAAGGATCTTACTAGAATTTTAATTCTATTTGGCGCAAACGCCCCAGCGCTTGACACGTGTCACGCAGCACACAGCGCAGCGCAACTGCGCTGACACGTGTCACTCAGCGCACAGCGCAGCGCAACTGCGCTGACACGTGTCGCGCAGCGCAGCGCAACTGCGTTTGCGCTGACACGTGTCGCGCTTGCGCGACTGCGCTTGCGCGACTGCGCTGACACGTGTTGCGCAGCGCAGCGCTTGCGCAACTGAAGCGTTGCTTTCTTTAATTTTTATTTTAAATAGAGCCTTGCTCTGATTGGGCGCGCTGCCTTGGGCGCTGCGCTGACGTATCAACTTCTGACACGTGGCGCGTTGCGCGCAGCGCACGGGATTTGAAGCGTTGCTTCGATTTTTGAATTTTTGAAATTCAAACATAGCTTTGCTCTGATTGGGGGAAACACCCATTTTTTCTGATGACATTATTCTTCGGGGTATCGATAAAAGCTTTGAGGAAATCTTCGCTGATGAACTCGCATTTTTAGCAAACACGGGGGTTGAGATGAATCATCTACAAAACAAAGAAATTGAACCTTCACCCCTTCTTCTGGACTATAAAGAGAATGCGAGTAATCTATCACAATCACTGTATCGTCTCTCTAAAACGAGACGCAAATCCTTTCCATACCACCACTTATCTCTTCCCCACTTTTTCTTGGCTCTATAAAACATGTTCTTCCACCGACCTATACGTTACATCGATAAAATCTTTGAATGGTTGGTATTAACTTTTGGTCTTTATAAAGTCTTATATTGACCAAATAAATTTAAACCCCCTTAATAATTTTAAATGCTTAACACTATTTTAGTCAAGTTTGGGGTATATGTTGGCTCTTGAAAGAAAATTTTTACAAAATTATGTGCCAAAAATAAGTTTGGAGGAGGATTATCACTTTCAATTTTTGTTGCCCCCGTTAATAACCTTTCCTGCCAAGTCTACAGGTTTTTGAGATTTAAAAGAGACAACAGTGAGGACACTGCTGCAAACAGGTTTGGGGGAGATTTGTGCTTATTTACGCGTTACTTTGCACTATACTATATAAGCACAAAATTTTTTTGATAATAAAAGAGTAGAAAGTGAAAAAATATATATGAAAGATAGGAATAGTTTAAGAAAAACAAGAAAGTTAGAGATTTTCTTAAACAAAACTAGTAATAAGTAGTTATGAACTGTTGTCCCAAGGGTTAGTAAGATGAAGGGAATTGCCAATCTGAGGATAAAAATAAGTATGAAAAATAGTCCCTATTCTAGAAGCCAAACATCTGATTGTTGATATTCTACTATACGCACTTACACACATCTTAAAACTTGGGATAGTAGATGATACCTTGAAATGCCCTTGTCTAAAAGCCTTTGTATGAAGGAAAATAAAATAAAATATATGTGGTGAAAAAAAATGAACACTGGTTTTGTTATCACCAAGGCAACAATAAAAAAATATAGCGAGGGTGCTTCATCACCTAGTGCCTTAGGCCAACTGGTTTGGGAGTCACTTCTAAGCCTTAGGTGTTGCAAGACGAGGAAAATACTACTTACGCTTAATGACCAAGCACATGAGTAATCGGTTGGTTAGTACCTCAAGAAGTATTAACGGTCGCATGAAAAATGTGTAAGCATATTCCATCTAAATATTCACCGACTAAAAGGTAATAAGGTAGATGGACAAGAGTATGATTGCTTGAATTGAATTCTCCGAGTGTAGGGATGTTCAGTTCACACATGTTGGGGTATATGATCAATATTTGGAAGAAAGATATGGAGGAAAACTAAAGGCGATATTTTATTGAGGGATGATGTGAATTCTAACATTTTTTCACGACCATTAAGATAGGGCTCATAGCAACTGAAAAACTGGTGTAGTTGAAAACTCTTATTTTCAAGTTCTTTCTTTTATATTTCTTATCTTTGTATGTAACTTTCACTATCTTTCTTTTATTATAGGATTTTGTGGGTGTAATCCGCTGAAAACCCTCAGGAGACAACACTCCTCCCACTAGGGACACCTAGAGGTTTAACAGCTTGTTGCACGTGCTCAGTGCAATCGTGTTTCCTACGAAAGTGTGCTACTTAGGATTTTTCTTTTTTCTTCTTTCTCCTTTTCTTGAATAAATAGTTTGCTCGAGACGATCAAAGATAAGTTTGGGGTATTAGGTTTGTGCTTATTTACGCGTTGCTTTGCACTATACAATATATAAGCACAAAATTTTTTTGATAATAAAAGAGTAGAAAGTGAAAAATTATATATGAAAAATAGGAATAGTTTGAGAAAAACAAGAAAGTTATAGATTTTCTTAAACAAAACTAGTAATAAGTAGTTATGAGCTGTTGTCCCAAGGGTTAGTAAGATGAAGAAATTGCCAATCTGAGGATAAAAATAAGTCTGAAAAATAGTCCTTATTCTAGAAGCCAAACATCTGAATGTTGATACCCTACTATACGCACTTACCCACATATTAAAACTTGGGATAGTAGAGGATACCTTGAAATGCTCTTGTCTAAAAGCCTTAGTATGAAGGGGAAAAAAAATATATGTGGTGAAAAAAAAATGAACACTGGTTTTGTTATCACCAAGGCAGCAATAAAAAAATATTGCGAGAGTGCTTCATCACCTAGTGCTTTAGACCAACTGGTTTGGGAGTCACTGGTTTGGGAGTCAGAGGAGTTCGGAGATGTACCCTTGAACCAAAGTTGATTGGGGGTCTTATAGTCCAATTTAGGACTAAAGTCTGTTTGAATGTTTAAGGATACGTTAGCCAGATTTGAGGCTAAGATCAACTTAAACGGGATTGTTTAGATCCGGCAAAAGAGCGTTTGGGGGCTCTATTGTTCTAGTTTTGGGACGTAGTGGTCCATAGGTAGTTTAAGGACATTGCGGTCCATTGCCTGTTTAGGGACATAGTGGTCCATAGGTAGTTTAAGGACATTGCGGTCCATTGCCAGTTTAGGGACATGGTGGTCCATACTCCAGTTTAGGGATATGGTGGTCCATTTAATATATATGGCCGTCGGGACCCGTCACCTCTCTGACGACGTTGAAGGATTACAACAAGTGTCAGAGGAGTTCAGAGATGTACCCTTGAACCATGTGTAAATTGATTTAAGAGAGCAGCCGTGCTCAGTCAATTTAATTTGAGGACTTACGGCCAGAATTGGGCTAAGTCCAATTGAAGATGTTTAACATTTTTATTTGTGGTTATCCTATTAGACCTTGGCTTGGGCTTTGCCCTTTGTTTAATAATGCAGTGCATTTTGTCTGGCCTATTAGGCCCCCTTTTAATTGGGCTCTGCCCTTGATAATGCATTGCATTGATTAGTCTGACAGAGTGCCATGTGGCTTGTCAGGCGCTTTGCGCCGATTGAGGAGCGTAAGGCGCAAATCCATGTGAAGGCGACACGTGTCACACTCTGGTGAGCACAAGCGCAGTGCGCTGCGCTGTTGCGCTGCTGACACGTGGCACGCTCTGGTGCAGTGCGCCAATTCATGAGAGCAGTGCTCTATTTTAAAAGCGCGTAGCGCAAGTTTTTCTGGAGCTGACACGTGGCGCTCTCTGGTGACTTGCGCTAGCCCAAGAGCGCAACAGTGCAGATTTACAAGTGCAAGGCACTGTTTTAATATCTTGATCCAATTTTGGATTCAAGAAAAGAATCTTTTAAGAATCCAGAACCAATGGTTCATAAAAAGTGCAAGGCACTGTTATTATTTATTTTTTATTGAAGATCATTGATCTTGTTCTTAGATCAATGATCTATTCAGAAGAAATTCTTCTATTTTATAAAGGGTTTTTTTTACCTTTTTCTTGAGTTCTTTTCAAAATTCTTCAGAGTTCTCTCTGTTTTGAAGTTCTTGATGTCTCTTGATGTTGATCCTCCTTTGAATTGGGGTCTAGGGGTCTTTATATAGTGCCCATAGATTTGTTAAGTTTGTTAAAGAGATCATTCTCTGAGTGATTTGGAGAATTTTCCCTACCGTTGGATCTTTGATCCAAGAACTTCTGTTTTACAGAAGACAATCTTCTTGTTTTAATAAGAACAGAAGGATCTTACTAGAATTTTAATTCTGTTTGGCGCAAACGCCCCAGCGCTTGACACGTGTCGTGCAGCACAGCGCAACTGCGCTGACACGTGTCGCGCAGCGCACAGCGCAGCGCAACTGCGTTTGCGCAGACACGTGTCGCGCAGCGCAGCGCAACTGCGTTTGCGCAGACACGTGTCGCGCAGCGCAGCGCTTGTGCGACTGCGCTGCCATGTTTCGCGCAGCGCAGCGCAGCGCTTGCGCGACTGAAGCGTTGCTTCCTTTAATTTTTGTTTTAAATAGAGCTTTGCTCTGATTGGGCGCGCTGCCTTGGGCGCTGTGCTGACGTATCAATTTCTGACACGTGGCGCGTTGCGCGCAGCGCACGGGATTTGAAGCGTTGCTTTAATTTTTGAATTTTTGAAATTCAAACAGTGTTTTGCTCTGATTGGGGGAAACAAATGCCCCCCCACAGTTGCGCTCACGTGGCGCACACGTGAGTGCAGCGGTGGCAAGATCCTAGCCATTGGATCAACCGGTGAGGTGAAAGGGCGCATGCGCCTATAAATAGGACCCTTGGTCCTTAGAAAATTTTTACCATTTTTCAAGAACTTGATTTTCAGAGCCTTGCTCTTGCTTAAGAATTTTAGAGCCTTGCTCTTATTTCTTCCCAAGAACTTCAGAGTTCAGAACTTAGAATCATCTTAGGTAAAATTAAATTAAATTAAATTTAATTAAATTTAATTAACAGAGCCTTGCTCTTATAGATCTTTGATCTAAAGAAAAACCCCTTTGGGGTTTCATCAACAGAGCCTTGTTCTCAAAAGTCCATAGATCTACAGAGATCTTGTTCATGGGCCTTCCAACCTATCCTCCACAATTTTCGCCATTGCCATGAACAGAGCTTTGCTCATGGATCAAATGTAGATTTTTTTTTGATCTGAAAATGAAGAACTCCTAAGTGTTTTCATGGATCTTTAGGATCCCAATTTTTTTTAATCTTTAGGAGTTTAAAGAAATTTTTTCTTTTAATAGATTTTCTCATCATTATCACAGAGCTAGGCTCTTTTAAGGAATTTTATTCCCCTGAGACCAGAGTTTGGCAAGTATCACTCTGTGACAGAGTTTTGCTCTGAAAGAGGAGATTTTCTCCTTGTCTCTAGGGATTTTTTATTATTAATGAGAATATTCTCTTGAGGATTAATTGACAGTCTCATCCGATGATGGGGCTGTCTTATTAACTGATGCACTGTCATCCAGATTTTATGGGTCCCCATTTGGTCTCTTGCCCACTGTATTGCAGTGTGGTGTAATTAATTTTAATTTAATTTAAATTAATTTTTAATTTAATTAATTAAATTTTTTTTTAAAAGCGCCAAGCGTTGGAATTATAACACTGACGGCTAATTTTGTCCCTCCGCAGGAAACATGTCTTTCGATACCTCATTCCCGTTTGTTCGTTCGGAGGAAGGATTCTCCGAAGCACCCGTAGACCGTAAGGTCCTAGCTATGATCAGGGACCACGACCCGGAATATAATAATCTTCACCTTTGGGGGTCGTGGTACAACCAAATTATCATGGGTCGACAGAGCTTTTCGTGCGCAGTACCATCAGAGCCTATTACGGCGATCCACTATGCCAGCCCGCCCCCGGTGCAGTATGCCGTGGAGATGGTCGATTGGACTTCAAAGGGCTTTCTTCATCTTGCTATAGATGCAATTCCGGTTCAGCATCCTATGGTTTTGGATATCCTGGGACGCCGTATTTGTCAAGTCAAGGCGCGACCTTGGGGGAAATCATATAACATAGGTCTGATCCCCTGCCATCCGATCGGCTATCTGCCATGGGCTCGCTACATTCTGTCGGCGAAGAAGTCGCAGTTGATAAGGCTAGGGTTGTACACTGCAGTTTATGTTTCCTTCTTCCAATATCCCACGCTTCCCACCTGGTGGTTTAAGGCCTTTTTGGAGCAGTGGAACTTCCCTACTCACACTTTCCTCGCAATGGACCGGGAAGTGTCGATTTCTTTGGAGGAGTTCGCGGAGGTCTCCGGCTTACCGGTTATAGGGGAGCACTATGAGGAGTTGCTTCCTATAGACGAATATGTCTTTGGTGCTAAGCCGGCAATAAGGGGCTTCACTTCGGAGAATGCTGTTCAACATCAATTTCCAAGTTTGATTAAAGTGTTGAACATCTATGAGGCCCTTTTTATCGAACGTGGGAGCCGCAGAGTTAGCTTCGAGGATTTCATCGCTCGATTCCTTCACCCAAACGTCCTCTCGTCAGAAGCTGCTAAGTTTGCCACACTTGATGACCCTTTCGGTCTAGGTTTGGACAACCTGCCGGCGAAGGAGATAGACCAAAAAGGTTTTTTCCTTCCTAACTCCCCAATTGTGTCTTTTGCGGAAGTTGCAGCCCCTGGGATGGACGAGGAAGCCTTCTTCTTAGGATTTCTTGGGCTATGGCTGAGTTGGTTTGCGCTCCCGATGCATTCTCTCCATATGCGGCCCTCTGTCTTTTACCCAGCTCACCGGATGACCATTGGGGTAAAAGTGGCCGTTGGGATCGCCGGCTTGGCACACCTGTATCATGGCCTTAGTCAGGCGGCGGATGCTAATGAGCCTGGGGTACTGCACGTGATCTTCCCGATGCACTACTTCGTATCATGGCTCGAGCTACATACATTGGGCGTCTTCGGTATGCACAAAAGGCCCTCATTTTACGACAGGTGCAGCTTCCCTCGAATTATACGACTGATCGGCGCCTCAATTGTAACTCCATCGCCATAGAATGGCAGGGGTTTTCTCCTTCGCCCCCACACCGTTGGAGACGGGATGTCTTTTATTAACAAAGTGATGACTATTGGAAATGCATCTACCACCACAGTGCGGCCATTGCAAGACACTTTCAAAGATGGGGCCTCAGTTTTGACGGCCCGGGAGACCCTCCATCTATATTCTATCAGACCGGGCTTCCTGGTGTTTAGGCACAACGGTGCGGCGATTTTCATGAGATACAACCTGCATCGTTTCGCCCAACAACTGAGCTACAATCAAGGGGTACCATTGGAGGCTTTCTTACTGGAACCTGCTGCTACTGAAGAAGGGACGGAGAGCGCGTTGCATCACTTCATGCGTCTGAATACGGGTTCTCATTTTTTTATCAGCGAGCCGGCTTGCGCCCCACGACTCCTCAATGCATATATAGAATGGTACAATCATTCGACGGGCGCCATTATAAAGGAAGAAAAGCGATTGCTGGTCGACCGTAAGGGTGTGCCTCCCGGCAGCGACCGCAAAGCTCCTCTGGTGCCAAGGACCCCGGTAGATCCTCCGCTGAAAGATGCTAGAGTCGGACCACCACGTGTGCAGAGTCCTCCACGCGGATTGCCGTTTCCTGATACTGCGGATGTGCCACCAGCGCCCCGTGCTCCAGTAGAGACGGTAGTTGTGGCTTCGCCACAGTCTGGTGTGGGCGCGGACATCGGGACCCGCCGCCCCAAGATGCCTGCAAAGCGTAAGTCGATCCCGGGTGCACCCAGGGCTGGTGGGCAGAAGAGGAAAAAGAAGTCGCTCTTCTCAGCCGACGTTGCGTTCGGTCAGGAACCTCACGCTCCCTATAGCGAAGGTCTGGGTGAGTACGGGACCAACGGGGGATTAGTCATGCCGCCGGATGATACGGACCTGGCGGCCGCCATCGCAGCTTCAGAGCGATTGGCGAGGCGCAACGCGTGGCTAGCTAAGCTTGCGCAATCGGGTAATTACTAGTCGCATTTTTTTTGTTGCATCATATCTTTATTATTGTCTTTGACTAACGTTTTTCCCCTCTTTTCTTCAAACAGGCATCACCACTGAAGAAGCCATTGCTGCTTCCCTCAAAACTTTCCAAGAGGAGGAACGACTCAGAGCGTCCTTAGGCCTTGGTACATTTCGATTCCTCAAGTCTTTATTCTCTTTTTGTTATGGTCGATCTAACCCCCTTTTTTTTATCGCAGGAACCACAATGCCGGTCCCGCCAGGTGACGCGGAGACTCTTCCCAGGCCAGCCACTGATGTTTCGGCCTCTTCGGGGCTACCGCGAGAGACCCAACTTGAAGAGCCGATGAGAGATGCCTTGAAGGGTCTGGAGGCAACTCTAAACGAGGACGACGACACCTTGATGAAGGAAGCGTCGAAGAGGTCCATCGCGACGGCCCGGGAGGAGAGGAAGCGGTTGAGGCACGAGGCGAAGGCACGCAGGGTTGCTTTGGCCGTTGGAGCGGGCCCAAGCACCGCCCCTCTTGCTGATATTCCCTCAGAAGAGCCCCCTGTCGCCTTATCCACCGCTCGCCGACAGGTGGCGCGTGCAGCTCGGAGTGCCAACGATAAGTCTACCTCAGGTGATGCATCTTTTTAAGACTTTGTTGTAAGAATTGTAAATTCGTCGGTTCTTATATGTCTTGTCCTGTAGGGCCAAGTCCAACCGAAGGGGAGGCGGAAACCGTCGAACCTAAGGAGACAGAGGAGGAGGCACTGACCGAACCCGAGCCGACGGTGGGCAACGTCGCTAGAGTTGCTGAGCCTGAGCTGGGGGCTGAGGGAGCTACCCATGAGAAGGTCGTTGATGCCGAGCCTGAGGTGGCGGCAAATGAGACGACCGCTATAACTGAGCTTGGGGCAGCGGCCGACGAGGCGCCTGAGACCGGCGACCTCATGGTGATGGCGGATGAGACAACGGCAACCGCCGAGCTCGAGGGAGTAGTGGGTGAGGCGGGCATGATTCCTGAGGACGAGCCGGCCGCTCTTTCTCAAGAGTCTGGCAATGGTCCGATCATCGCTCTCCCCATCTACGGTCCTCCGCCGTCCCCCGGTCGGGCGAGTACGACGACAACCCCTGTCGAGTCTGGTGATGAGGCCACGGGAGGTGGGCTTGTATCGATGGAGGAGGGAAACACCTCTGTTTCGGTCGGCAGCTCATCAGGTAAATCCCAAGTTACTGTCCTTTTTTTTTAATCTTACAATCTTTTCTGACAAGTTTACCTTTGTTTTTAATGCAGGTGCGGCCAGCGCCGATGCTCCATTGCTCGAGGGAGCGCCGTCAACTACTGCCTTGGCGGTGGTCACCTCTCAGCCTTCCCCTGTACCCTCAAAGATGTTGGAAGGTAAGGATTCGCAACCTACTAGTTTTCTCTTTCAGCCGCATGATTTATGTACTGAAGTCGTACTATTGTATCTTTTCAGGAGTGCTTTTTGATCATCTTTATCAGGTGTTGCACCCACACTTCTCCTTCCCATCTGAACTTACTTCTTCCTCCAGTGGCGCCGGTGAGTATAGTTTCCAACTGATATCTTTCTTTTTCAGTAATGGAATTATTTCTAACTTTCTCTCATCTTGATTGCAGTGCTACAAATCGAAGGAGGGGATGAAAGACCGGTCACGCCGCCGGCCCTTCCGGCCTTGCCACCTGTTGCAGCCGGTATAGTGAACTATCACATCGATGACTTTTTTTGTATTTCTTGAACTTTCATCTAATCATATTTTGTTTTTTCAGCTGTCGTTCTGATCTCGGCGCCTTTTGAGTCCCGTGTCACAATGCCAGCAGGCCCCTTTCTGAGACGTCCGTCTTCAAAGGGTGCCGTAATGAGCTTAGGTATGCTGAGCGGATACGTCGAGGAGCTCAACGCAGACACTCTCCCCTCTGCCGAGGATTTCGCTGTGGAGGTTAATCCGATGTTGGCGGCGCTTGTGAATTTTCACGATGGAGGCGTCGTTGAGCTTTGGGTTAATCACTGTAGGGAAATCGAGGCCCGCCTACATCAATCGGAGTTTATGCGCCCTGCTCCCGAGGCCTTAGCCGCAAGCAATCAAAGAGCAGCGTGGATCGAGCAAAGTGCTTCTTACTTCCGTCACCTGGAACAAGAAGCGGCTTCACGGCTGAGGGAATGCCAAGAGACCTCGAGCGAGACGGCTCGTCTGCGTGCTGAGGTTGAGGCTAACGCTGCCCAAGTGAAGATTATCTTTGAGGGCCTCCTGGAGCGTATCTCTAACGGGCTAACACTGAAGCGGAAACTCGATGATGCCGAGCGTGATGCCCAAGGCCATGAAGCAGCTCAGCAGGCCGTTGGGGAGTAGCTTGCATCCTTCTTGAAGCAATAGGCTCAAGTAGAAGCGGAACTGGCGGTGGTGGCCGACCAGGAAAATGCATGGAAGGAAGTGCTCGAACAACTGATAGGGCTATTTAAGACGCTTCTTCCCCAGTAGTTGCCTTTGTATCAATTGTAAAAAAATTACTTTTTCGAACAAGATGTATCCATTCTTTATTCTTTTGTACGATTCACCTTGTACTTGATTGAATTAATAAATAAAGATACACGTTTTTTCTTTGCAATGTCTTGTATGCTCTTTTGCTTTCTCCCTTTTTCTTATTATCAGCATGCTGTCTCAACAAACACGGTTGACAGATAATAGAGTAAGCACCTTAGTTTTTTTCCCCAAGAAATAGCGATGGCTTAGGCCGCAGGTTCAGATCTGCCGCCTAAGACTTTTCAACTCTATGAGCCGTGAGGGTCTCATAGAGACTTTTCTCCCTACGGATCGAGAGGATCTCGTAGGTGTATTTTCTCCTTAGGAATCGTGAAGATTCCTAAGTGCGTTTTCTCTTATAAGTCGTAAGGATCCTACAAGATAATTTTCCCTCTTACGAGTCGAGAGGACCCGTAAGCGGTTGTTTCCCTCCTTGTCGAGATTCGACTTTGGAGAGTGAGACCCTTGAATAGTATGCAAGAGATCGTTTTAGACCGACTTGCAGGGTCCCAGTGCTTAGGGAATAAGTTTCTTAATCCTTACTGCCTAAGGCTTTATCTTACGAGTCGAGCCGCATCGAGAAGTTCTCGCAAAGACATCAATTTCCTCACAAGTCGAGACGAATCGAGCATTTCTCGCAAGGATATCCTAACGTCACAGTTAACCTCTGCTCTTTATGACAGAAGTCCGTTAGGGTCTGTGGTACTTAGGGTTTTGGCCGCCGTACCGTCGCATCAGCTGATATATTCCTCGATAGGCAATCGTGCTGTTCGAGTAGCCCTGCGACTGCCGTGTCTCTGATCCCTTCGGGGGCTGGACAAGACGTCTTCAAGCAATCCTCCTTGGCAGTTTGACCGTCGGAAGAGCAAGCGTTAGGAATTTTGCCATGCCGCTTTTTACTTGAAGTTATGCTCATTTTGGAGAGCCTCGATGAGTCATAACCACTCCGCGCTGGTGTGGGATGATCTCCGATAGTTTTTCAGGTTTTATGTGAGTTGCCGTCAAGACCCTGAAGCTAGGAATTTGGCCTTTGCTTCGTTTGCTGGCGTCGCGTCTGCTGTATCGAGACGAATGTCGCGGTTGTCTCTAGGTTGCTGGTAAACTGTCGAGGTTTGGAACTAGGGATTTTGCCATGGCTCCGTTAGTTTGATTGTCGCGTCTGAACCCTGCTGGAAGAAGAACGCTGGGGTGACATCTCGTCTGCTGTATCGAGATGAACGTCACGGTTATCTCTAGGTTGCTGGTGAACCGTCGAGGTTTGGAACTAGGGATTTTGCCGTGGCTCCGTTATTTGATGATGTTGCGTCTGCTGTGTCGAGACGAACGTCGAAGTGGTGACCATTCCGCACTGGTGCGGGATGATCTCCAGTTGTCTTTCAGGCTTTATATAACTCGCCGTTAAGACCTTGAAGCTAGGAATTTGGCCTTCGTTTCATTTGCTTTGTCACGTACGAACCCTGTTGGAGGAAGAACGCTATCGTGACATCTCGTCTGCTGTATCAAGACGAATGCCGAGGTGGAGCTGGGATTTTGCCTTTACTTCGCTTTACTGACCATGGGGTCTTTTGTTGACGTTGCATCTACATCCTGCTGGATTGCGAAGGAACGCCATTTTTGACATTGCGTCTGCTGTAACGAGACGAATATCGAAGTGGTGACCATTCCGCACTGGTGTGGGATGATCTCCAGTTGTCTTCCAGGCTTTATATGACTTGCCGTTAAGACCTTGGAGCTAGGAATTTGGCCTTCGCTTCGTTTGTTGACAGTATGTCTGCAATATTGAGACAGATGTAGAGATTGTCTCTAGGTTGTCTATGAACCGTCGAGATTTGGCTTCTTCTTATGATGAAACCCAGGGGAAGGAGTATGATCCCTTTTTTGTTTGCGCCCCTGGTTTGTATATAGGGATTGATGTACCATCACCTGTAGGGCAAAAGTTTCATCATCATTTTTTTTTTATTTTTTTTATATTATTGTTTTAGTTCCGCGATGTCTATCATTTCAGCTTTTATATCGCGAAGGTCGCGATTGCCCAATCATTTCGGCTATTTTTCGCGGTGCCCAATCATTTCGGCTATTTATTTTACTTTCACTCGCTGCTTTTTATTGCGAGTTGCCCAATCATTTCGGCTATTTTGTGTGCATACGTTTTTACTTGCTGCTTTTTATTGCAAGTTGCCCCATCATTTTGGCTATTTCGTATGCATGTACGGCCTGCTGGCTTTTTACTGTACGCCTGGAATTAGACACCGATTTCGGCATCAGCATCGCTACAACTGGGATATTGCCAGGAGCGAATCATCATTTGCCTCTGTCGATGTCGAACAAAGGTGGCTTAGCGAACAGGGTTAAGGTCCTGTCAACTAAGGTTTTTGACTTCATGAGCCGTAAGGGTCCCACAAAGGTATTTCAACCTACAAGTCATGAGGATCTTATAAGTGTATTTTCTCCTTAGGAATCGTGAGGAATCCTAAGTGTATGTTCCTCTGTAAGTCGTAAGGATCCTACAAGAGGGTTTTCTCCTTGTAAATCGAGAGGACTTACAAGGGTCATGCGAACATATCCCCAATCACGGATGAGACTTGGTTAGGGAAATGTTTATTCGCGCCCGTGGATTGTATACAAGGGTCAATATTGGACCGCTTGTAGGGCAAAATCGAAGGTTGTGGAGGTTGCTTAAGCACAGGTTTAGGTCTCTGTAACTTAAGACTTTCAAATCTTATGAGCCGTGAGGGTCCTATAAGAGAGTTCTCCTTACGAGTCGTGAGGATCTCGCAAGTGTATTTTCTTCTTAGGAATTGTGGGGATCCCTAAGTGTGTTGCTCCCTTGTGAGTCGCAAGGATCTCACGCGGGTGGTTTCTCCTTACAAGGTCGAGAGGACCCTGTAAGTGTCCTTTAACGAGGTTGCGTCCTTTCGGGTTTTCACAAACACTCGCCGATAGTCCTGCTGTTTTTACTCACGGAGCCCTTTCGGATTTTCATCCGTGCCCATTTTGCTTATGGACATACCGTTTTTTTAATTCTTTTTATTCTCTCTTTTTTTTACGAGGTCGCGCCCTTTCGGGTTTTGACGAACACTCGCCGGTAGCCCTGCTGTTTTTACTCACGGAGCCCTTTCGGGTTTTCATCCGTGCCCATTTTGCTTATGGACATACCGTTTATTATATATATATTTTTTATATATATTTTCTATACATATTTTTTATTCATCTCGTCGGCCTAAGGATGCTGCGGTAGTAGTTTAAAGACGTTTTGGTCCTTCATTAGTTTAAGGACATTTCGGTCCTTCGTCGCCGTATTTGAGGCGAATCTCTAGTTTACTGACTTTTCGGTCTATGGGGCTTTCCCTATGAATGAGCATGATGCCCCCGGCGTCTCCATCTTCCTCAGAGCGTGCGGTTGTGGCGGGTTCACCTTCCAGTTTTCGGAGATGACGAACTTGCCCTGTTGGCATTGGTCTTCAACCCAGTTCTTGAAGACGTAACAGTTTTCGATCGGATGGCCCAATACTTGGTGGTAAGGGCAATAATTAGAACTGTTGACATCATCCAGTTGTAGTTGGTGTTTCGGCTCCGGTAGAGTGATAAGCCTGTTATGCGCTGCCACTTCGAACAGCCTCCTTGTTTCATCCTGAGGAAATGAGTAAGGACGTCTTAGCCTATCTTCAAGGGATATGCGTGGACGCATATTGTTTTGTCGAACAACCGGTCTAAGGCCACTCGATTGTTGTTGAGTGTTGGCGACGAAGGTCATTTTCCCCTTTCCTTTATCCTTTTTGCTCGATCCTTTGTTTGCGGGGCCGAGATTTTTTCCGAGTAGCGGGCGATTGCACGGCTGAATGTTCTCGCAACTCCTCAATCGTTTCATTTTTGCAATGGATTCCTTGAGGAAAGGGTTGAGGGCAACTTCTTCGTCAGAGTCGCTTCCAAAGGTGATAATTTGCGATCCCTTGGAGTCGGCTATATGACAGTCGTCGGCGGCTCTTTTGCGCTCATCTATCGCATTTTTCCGATGTCTACGAGCTTCACACTTCGTCCTGTTGAAGTGTTGCTTTTGAGCGACATATCCTTGCCACCAACACTTAAAGGAGTCGCAGTCTTTGGTAGGATGTATGATCTTCTGATGATATAAGCAGAAGTTAGGATGCATCTCTACTCCACCGAGAGTATTTTCTTCAGAGGGCGGTAACTTCATTCCCACTGATAGGGCCTTGGCGAACCTTTTCCTCGTCTTGAATTTTCTTTTATCCACAGTGGATGATTTTTGATTTGACGGAAGTGTTTCGACTCTTTGGTCCAGTCGTCGGTGTTTGGCTCCTTCCAGTATGGCCATCTCACGCTCTTGATTGGCTTTAACTTTCAGACGAATCTCATTCAGGAAGGCATCGATCAACTCGTCTGACGGCCGCGGAATTTCTGGTTCAGGGTCTGCCCTCGGTTTCTCGGCGCCAGGAGCCTCTTTATCATCCGCCAATGAGTGAGAGATCACATGACAACACGCTACGTAGTCTTCGGGTTCATCTGATGAGTCTTCTCCATCGTTTTCGTCCTTAACAAAAGAACAAGCTGCCCCCATCGTGTCCGTCTTCTTTGGAGTGTGCGGCTGTGGTGGGTTTACCTTCCAGTTTTCAGACAGCGCAAACTTGCCTTGTAGGTACTGATCCTTGATCCATCCCTTAAAGACGAAACAATCCTCGATCATGTGACTTACCGTTTGGTGGTAAGGGCAATAATTGGGATTATTGAGATCGCCTGGCTGCGACAGACGTTTTGGATTCGGCAGATTGATGAGTCTGTTGCGTACTGCCAGCTCAAACAGTCTTCTCGTTTTATTCTGAGGAAATGAGTAAGGACGTCCCAGTCTCTCCTCGAGGGATGGGCATGGACGCACGTTGTTTTGGCGAACAACTGGTTTTGAGTTGCTTGGCTGTTGTTGAGCATTGGCGACGACGATCACTTTCCCTTTTCCTTTCTCATTTCGAGAGTCTGGTTTTGGAGGAGACGGTTCGTGGCCCATCTGGTCCATTTGGGCTAATTTGTCGATCAAGGCTTGGATGGTGGTCGGCCTGAAGAACATCATGAATTGCGAGATGGTCGTTTGCGGATTGAGAGTGCCCACGAACATGCCTACCGCAGGCGCCTCTTCTATGCGTTGTTCGCATTTCGACCATAGGTTCCGCCACCGTGTTGCGTATTGGACCCACGTTTCGCCTGGCCTTATCCTGGCATTTATCAGTGCTGTTATCGGGGTGTGTTCACTAGCACTCGCGAATCTTTGTGTAAACAGTAGCTCCATCTCCGCAAATGTTTTGACAGAGTCGTTAGGTAGCTCCGAATACCATTCAAAGGCTGTTTCTGCTAAGCTGCCAACGAATTGGCGAAGCAACAATTTGTCATCGCCTCCAGTATTGCCGTACAAGGCTCTGAATTGAGCGACATGTTGATGCGGATTCCCTGTCCCTTTATATATGTGGAATTTAGGGATCGTGTATCCCGGCGGGTAACTAATTTGGTCATATCAGCTTGGATAGGGTCGTCCGGTTCTAACAATTTGCGCAGCCGCTTCATTCGCCTGATGAACTCGTATTTGCTGAGCTATATAGTCGTCCAGTGCGGCTTTGGAAATGGTTTCATCTTTGGCCGCTGAAAGAGCCGACGGTGGATTTGACGTTTCTCCTCTGTCATCTTCAAGGATAATCGGAGGATCTTCGGCTGGAGGGTCCGGCTGCAACATCATCCCTACCATGTCTTGGAAGAGGAGCGCCATTTGTTTTATATTGGCAGCTTGTTCTGCCGCATCTTTGTCCTTCTTTTCAAGGACTCTACGTAAGAAGTCAGCATCGGTTTCTTGTTCGTGACGCTGCTCTGATGATACTTCCGAACTTTCTTTTGGTTCGGTAAGTGCAGCCATCGCAGTCATCATTTCCTGAAGCTTCTGTTGCTGCTCCTGGGCTTTTGTCACAGATCGGGTGAGCGGTCGGTGACCCGTCGAAGCGCGACTTCCCTCCTTTCCGGAAGCCATATAAACAGTGTGCACCACCATGCCCCCAGACTTGGGGCGTTTGTGTTCAACGCTTTTATGGTTCTCCATGTTCATAGGGGCTTTTTGCGGCCTCCTTTTCTTTTGAGTGATTGGAGTTGAGGGGGCCGTTGTAGTGGGCACCCAAGTAGCTGTTGCTTTTTGCGGCTTGACGGAGCAATCCTCCTCCTGCCGAACCTTCATCTTTTTCTGTTGGCGGAGATAGTTTTCATCAATCACCGACTCTTGGACCTGTCACCAGACTTTGTAAATTTTAGAGGACAGCCGTTGAAGGGGCTGCTCTAGCTTCTTCTCTGGAGTATTCTCCACAGGTGAAGGAGTTCGTTTCAACACCGCAGTAGGAGAGTTTCTGCAAACCGTGTTCAGCAATTCAAAGCTGTTCCCGGTTGGAATAGCAGTCTCGATCCCCACCATCGGAGCCGGTGGCGTAAATCCAGAGAGGGAGTTGCCCCCAGCCTTCCTTACTCGATGCCAGTGGCGACGTTGAGCGCGTCGTGCGGATGGAATTGATTGAGCCGCAGGGGTGACCTCCTCATGCCCCCTGTGTTGGTCATAATCTGCTGGTATCAGCCTTTTAAAGACCGACGTCCGTTGAATGGGGACTGCTAACATGTCAAAAGCAGACTTCCGAGCAGGGGAAGCAACCTTGGTGATCTTGCCTGAAACTGGAGTAGGGATAGCTATCCGCTTCGGGATAACATCTTCCGGTGTTGCTGGCTTTTTCATGGGCCCGTTGGAGCTCTGACCCAGCCTGTTAAAAACCAAGGCAGTGGAGTTGGGCGACCCGTTGAGAGGGGTCGCAGTAGTTGCAAGCCGATCAAAGACCGACTTCTTCGGAGCTTCTTGCAACGGCAGAGGGGCATTGAAGCTCATTGGTGAGAGCATGGTCCCAAAGAACAGCCCAGTGGTGGCTTGAGTTGCCTGCTCCACTGTCATCTTGCAAAGAGAGGCCGCTTGGGGCTCGTAAGTCACTCCTCCAGAAGAGACCGAGTGAGAGTTGCAGTTGCAAGCAGTACAGTTGAAGCCATTGATCTTCTGTTTTCTGCACGGAGCAAGACACCAAATCTTAGTACCTCGAATCCACAGGAAACCACAACAAACCACAATTTGTTCGCGAACACGACACACAAAGTGTGGAGTGGAAAGAGGAAAAGGTCCCACTGGGCGTACCAGAATCTGTTCCCCTCCGAATGGCGGCCAAGACATGGACGTCTTGCCTGAGATTCGGGGCAGATGCTATTTGGTTTTATCCGTCCACCTCTTCGAAGATGCCAAGTTGATTTATGGCACCGTGTATCGGAGGTTTAGACGGATGCGGCCGATGTAGCAGACTTCGTCAGATTCCCCCTCATCTGAGGGGTTTTTGATTGTGGGGACGCTCTTCCCTGCAGGCGCAAGCCCCTGCAGTTAATTACGCTACCCATCGCGGTAACAACTTTTTCTTTCTCCAGAATTTCACTTCGTGTCGTGGGTGTTTGTTTTGTTTGTGGTTGCCCGTAGATTGTATACGGAGACTAATTTATGTCGTCGCCCGTAGGACGTGGATTAGTCCAAATCCGTATTTATTTAGATTTGGGTTTGGTGTTTTAGTTTAAGGATACGTTAGCCATATTGAGGCTAAGATCAACTTAAACGTTCGTTAAGGATACGTTAGTCTGATTTGAGACTAAGATCGACTTAACGGAAAGAGCATTTAGGGGCTCTATTGTTCCATTTTAGGGACGTAGTGGTCCATTTAATATATATGGCCGTCGGGACCCGTCACCTCTCTGACGACGTTGAAGGATTACAACGACAAGTGTCAGAGGAGTTCGGAGATGTACCCTTGAACCAAAGTTGATTGGGGGTCTTATAGTCCAATTTGGGACTAAAGTCTGTTTGAATGTTTAAGGATACGTTAGCCAGATTTGAGGCTAAGATCAACTTAACCGGGATCGTTTAGATCCGGCAAAAGAGCGTTTGGGGGCTCTATTGTTCTAGTTTAGGGACGTAGTGGTCCACAGATAGTTTAAGGACATTGCGGTCCATTGCCAGTTTAGGGACATGGTGGTCCATAGGTAGTTTAAGGACATTGCAGTCCATTGCCAGTTTAGGGACATGGTGGTCCATATTCCAGTTTAGGGACATGGTGGTCCATTTAATATATATGGCCGTCGGGACCCGTCACCTCTCTGACTACGTTGAAGGATTACAACGACAAGTGTCAGAGGAGTTCAGAGATGTACCCTTGAACTAGGTGTAAATTGATTTAAGAGAGCAACCGTGCTCAGTCAATTTAATTTGAGGACTTACGGCCAGAATTGGGCTAAGTCCAATTGAAGATGTTTAACATTTTTATTTGTGGTTGGCCTGTTAGACCTTGGCTTGGGCTTTGCCCTTTGTTTAATAATGCAGTGCATTTTGTCTGGCCTATTAGGCCCCCTTTTAATTGGACTCTGCCCTTGATAATGCATTGCATTAATTAGTCTGACAGAGTGCCATGTGGCTTGTCAGGAGTTTTGCGCCGATTGAGGAGCGCAAAGCGCAAATCCATGTGAAGGCAACACGTGTCACACTCTGGTGAGCGCAAACGCAGTGCGCTGCGCTGTTGCGCTGCTGACACGTGGCGCGCTCTGGTGCAGTGCGCCAATTCATGAGAGCGGTGCTCTATTTTAAAAGCGCGTAGCGCAAATTGTTCTGGAGCTGACACGTGGCGCTCTCTGGTGACTTGCGCCAGCCCAAGAGCGTAACAGTGCAGATTTACAAGTGCAAGGCACTGTTTTAATATCTTGATCCAATTTTGGATTCAAGAAAAGAATCTTTTAAGATTTCAGAACCAATGGTTCATAAAAAGTGCAAGGCACTGTTATTATTTATTTTTTATTGAAGATCATTGATCTTGTTCTTAGATCAATGATCTATTCAGAAGAAATTCTTCTATTTTATAAAGTTTTTTTTTACCTTTCTCTTGAGTTCTTTTCAAAATTCTTCAGAGTTCTCTCTGTTTTGAAGTTCTTGATGTCTCTTGATGTTGATCCTCCTTTGAATTGGGGTGTAGGGGTATTTATATAGTGCCCATAGATTTGTTAAGTTTGTTAAAGAGATCATTCTCTGAGTGATTTGGGGAATTTTCCCCACCGTTGGATCTTTGATCCAAAGGCTTCTGTTTTACAGAAGACAATCTTCTTGTTTTAACAAGAACAGAAGAATCTTACTAGAATTTTTATTCTGTTTGGCGCAAACGCCCCAGCGCTTGACACGTGTCATGCAGCGCACAGCGCAACTGCGCTGACACGTGTCGCTCAGCGCACAGCGCAGCGCAACTGCGCATGCGTAACTGCGCTGACACGTATCGCGCAGCGCAACTGCGTTTGCGCTGCCACGTGTCGCGCAGCGCAGCGCTTGAGCGACTGCGCTGCCACGTGTCGCGCAGCGCAGAGCGTAGTGCAACTGCGCTGACACGTGTCGCGCAGCGCAGCGCTTGCGCAACTGAAGCGTTGCTTCCTTTAATTTTTGTTTTAAATAGAGCCTTGCTCTGATTGGGCGCGCTGCCTTGGGCGCTGCACTGACGTATCAACTTCTGATACGTGGCGCGTTGCGCGCAGTGCACGGGATTTGAAGCGTTTCATCGATTTTTGAATTTTTGAAATTCAAACAGAGCTTTGCTCTGATTAGGGGAAACACCCATTTTTTCTGATGACATTATTCTTCGGGGTATCGATGAAAGCTTTGAGGAAATCTTCGTTGATGAACTCGCATTTTTAGCAAACACGGGGGTTGAGATGAATCATCTACAAAACAAAAAAATTGAACCTCCACCCCTTCTTCTGGACTAAAAAGAGAATGCGAGTAATCTATCACAATCACTGTATCATCTCTCCAAAACGAGAAGCAAACCCTTTCCATACCATCACTTATCTCTTCCCCACTTTTTCTTGGCTCTATATAACATGTTCTTCCACCGACCTATACGTTACATCGATAAAATCTTTGAATGGTTGGTATTAACTTTTGGTCTTTATAAAGTCTTATATTGACCAAATAACATTAAACCCCCTTAATAATTTTAAATGCTTAACACTATTTTAGTCAAGTTTGGGGGGGGGGGATATGTTGGCTCTTGAAAGAAAATTTTTACAAAATTATGAGCCAAAAATAAGTTTGGGGGAGGATTATCACTTTCAATTTTTGTTGCCCCGGTTAATAACCTTTCCTGCCAAGTCTACAAGTTTTTGAGATTTAAAAGAGACAACAGTGAGGACACTGCTGCAAACAGGTTTGGTGGAGGTTTGTGCTTATTTACGCGTTACTTTGCACTATACTATATAAGCACAAAATTTTTTTGATAATAAAAGAGTAGAAAGTGAAAAAATATATATGAAAGACAGGAATAGTTTAAGAACAACAAGAAAGTTAGAGATTTTCTTAAACAAAACTAGTAATAATTAGTTATGAGCTGTTGTCCCAAGGGTTAGTAAGATGAAGGAAATTGCCAATCTGAGGATAAAAATAAGTATGAAAAATAGTCCCTATTCTAGAAGCCAAACATCTGATTGTTGATATCCTACTATACGCACTTACACACATCTTAAAACTTGGGATAGTAGAGGATACCTTGAAATGCTCTTGTCTAAAAGCCTTAGTATGAAGGAAAATAAAATAAAATATATGTGGTGAAAAAATGAACACTGGTTTCGTTTTCGCCAAGGCAACAATAAAAAAATATAGCGAGGGTGCTTCATCACCTAGTGCCTTAGACCAACTGGTTTGGGAGTCACTGCTAAGCCTTAGGTGTTGCAAGACGAGGAAAATACTACTTACGCTTAATCAACAAGCACATGAGTAATCGGTTGGTTAGTACCTCAAGAAGTATTAACGGTCGCATGAAAAATGTGTAATCATATTCCATCTAAATATTCACCGACTAAAAAGTACTAAGGTAGATGGACAAGAGTATGATTGCTTGAATTGAATTCTCCGAGTGTAGGGATGTCCAGTTCATACAAGTAGGGGTATATGATCAATGTTTGGAAGAAAGATATGGAGGAAAACTAAAGGCGATGTTTTATTGAGGGATGATGTGATTTCTAACATTTTTTCATGACCATTAAGATAGGGCTCATAGCAACCGAAAAACTGGTGTAGTTGAAAACTCTTATTTTCAAGTTCTTTCTTTTATATTTCTTATCTTTGTATGTAATTTTCACTATCTTTCTTTTATTATAGGATTTTGTGGGTGTAATCCGCTGAAAACCCTCAGGAGATAACACTCCTCCTACAAGCGTCACCTAGAGGTTTAACGGCTTGTTGCACGTGCTCAGTGCAATCGTGTTTCCTACGAAAGTGTGCTACTTAGGATTTTTCTTTTTTCTTCTTTCTCCTTCTCTTGAATAACTAGTTTGCTCGGGACGATCAAAGATAAGTTTGGGGGTATTAGGTTTGTGCTTATTTACGCGTTACTTTGCACTATACTATATATAAGCACAATTTTTTTTTGATAATAAAAAAGTAGAAAGTGAAAAATTATATATGAAAGATAGGAATAGTTTAAGAAAAAGAAGAAAGTTAGAGATTTTCTTAAACAAAACTAGTAATAAGTAGTTATGAGCTGTTGTCCCAAGGGTTAGTAAGATGAAGGAAATTGCCAATCTGAGGATAAAAATAAGTCTGAAAAATAGTCCCTATTCTAGAAGCCAAACATCTGAATGTTGATACCCTACTATACGCACTTACACACATTTTAAAACTTGGGATAGAAGAGGATACCTTGAAATGCTCTTGTCTAAAAGCCTTGTATGAAGGAAAATAAAATAAAATATATGTGGTGAAAAAAAATGAACACTTGTTTTGTTATCACCAAGGCAGCAATAAAAAAATATAGCGAGAGTGCTTCATCACCTAGTGCTTTAGGCCAACTGGTTTGGGAGTCACTGCTAAGCCTTAGGTGTTGCAAGACGAGGAAAATACTACTTACGCCTAATCAGCAAGCACATGAGTAATCGGTTGGTTAGTACCTCAAGAAGTATTAACGGTCGCATGAAAAATGTGTAAGCATATTCCATCTAAATATTCACCGACTAAAAAGTACTAAGGTAGATGGACAAGAGTATGATTGCTTGAATTGCATTCTCCGAGTGTAGAGATGTCCAGTTCACACATGTAGGGGTATATGATCAATGTTTGGAAGAAAGATAGGGAGGAAAACTAAAGGCGATATTTTATTGAGGGATGATGTGATTTCTAACATTTTTTCACGACCATTAAGATATGGCTCATAGCAACTGAAAAACTGGTGTAGTTGAAAACTCTTATTTTCAAGTTCTTTCTTTTATATTTCTTATCATTGTATATAACTTTCACTCTCTTTCTTTTATTATAGGATTTTGTGGGTGTAATCCGCTGAAAACCCTCAGGAGACAACACTCCTCCTACTAGGGACACCTAGAGGTTTAACAGCTTGTTGCACGTGCTCAGTGCAATCGTGTTTCCTTCGAAAGTGTGCTACTTAGGATTTTTCTTTTTTCTTCTTTCTCCTTCTCTTGAATAACTAGTTTGCTCAGGACGATCAAAGATAAGTTCGGGGGTATTAGGTTTGTGCTTATTTACGTGTTGCTTTGCTCTATACTATATATAAGCACAAAATTTTTTTGATAATAAAAGAGTAGAAAGTGAAAAATTATATATGAAAGATAGGAATAGTTTAAGAAAAACAAGAAAGTTAGAGATTTTCTTAAACAAAACTAGTAATAAGTAGTTATGAGCTGTTGTCCCAAGGGTTAGTAAGATGAAGGAAATTGCCAATCTGAGGATAAAAATAAGTATGAAAAATAGTCCCTATTCTAGAAGCCAAACATCTGAATGTTGATACCCTACTATACGCACTTACACACATCTTAAAACTTGGGATAGTAGAGGATACCTTGAAATGCTCTTGTCTAAAAGCCTTATTATGAAGGAAAATAAAATAAAATATATGTGGTGAAAAAAAATGAACACTGGTTTTGTTATCACCATGGCAGCAATAAAAAAATATAGCGAGAGTGCTTCATCACCTAGTGCTTTAGACCAACTGGTTTGGGTGTCACTGCTAAGCCTTAGGTGTTGCAAGACGAGGAAAATACTACTTACGCCTAATCAGCAAGCACAAGAGTAATCGGTTGGTTAGTACCTCAAGAAGTATTAACGGTCGCATGAAAAATGTGTAAGCATATTCCATCTAAATGTTCACCGACTAAAAAGTACTAAGGTAGATGGACAAGAGTATGATTGCTTGAATTGAATTCTCCGAGTGTAGGGATATCCAGTTCACACATGTAGGGGTATATGATCAATGTTTGGAAGAAAGATAGGGAGGAAAACTAAAGGCGATGTTTTATTGAGGGATGATGTGATTTCTAACAGTTTTTCACGACCATTAAGATAGGGCTCATAGCAACTGAAAAACTGGTGTACTTGAAAACTCTTATTTTCAAGTTCTTTCTTTTATATTTCTTATCTTTGTATGTAACTTTCACTATCTTTTTTTGATTATAGGATTTTGTCGATGTAATCCCCTGAAAACCCTCAGGAGACAACACTCCTCCTACTAGGGACACCTAGGGGTTTAACGGCTTGTTGCACGTGTTCAGTACAATCGTGTTGCCTACGAAAGTGTGCTATTTAGGATTTTTCTTTTTTCTTCTTTCTCCTTCTCTTGAATAACTAGTTTTCTCGGGACGATCAAAGATAAATTTGGGGGTATTTGTTCAGTTGATAAATCTGCACATTTAATATGACATTTTTCCTATTATTTATATATAATAAAAGATGTTTATTATAAATATGACACATATAAGGGTTTATCCGTAAAAATACTATTTTCATGTGTTTATATATTATAATTAACATTATAAAGGAAAATGGTAAGCATATAATATTCATATAATATTTGGACTATTTTAATATGAAATATCTTTGACCAATTCTCTTAAAAACTAAAATATCATGACAAATGGTTAAGATAATATCTCAATAAAAACAAATTCTACTAACATCATTTATTGAGATAATTGTGCAGGAATTATATTATGACTAAAATCAAGGAAATCCGAGTTAGTGAGATCAAATCTGCCGAAAATATTCAAGTAAATTGAAGAAACCAATTCGGGCAGAAACATCGAGAAGATTTTCAAAGTCTTGATATTCAAAAGATCACCAAGAGCTACATAGATGAAGCCCCAGAAATTTATGGCCAGGATCCCACCATAAGACCGCGGATCCGCGGTCAAACCCATCCAACGGCCGCGGTTCCGCCGCACTTTAAGGAAGTTAGGATTCTGGATTTTTTGGTTAGAATAGTAACAACTAGTTACCATATTAGGAAACTAGGATTCCGGCTCTGTGAGTATAAATAAGGAACGGGAGCCACTTGGAAAAATTATCAAGCTGAAGAGATCACGAAGTCCACGACAGGCTCACACATCCAGGCTGATCATCAACTGTTCTTTTACCTCCTTAGAAGAAATCGAGAAGCAAACTAGCATTTTGTAATCATTTTCTAAGGGAACAAAGTGTAAATGAATTTTGTTGATTAATAAAGGTAGTTGTTTTCTTATTCTATCTCTTTGTAGTTTTAATATGATTTCCCTCTCCATTTCTTCTTCTCTTAACATGCGCGAGTAATTCTTCGCTTGTTAGGGTTCATGGGATTAGGGTAGGTTAATGGATGGTGAAGATCCTTAAACTCTTTTTACGTCCTATAAATTTTATAAACTTTATCAAAAGAATAGTTAACATCCTAATTGGGCATGCTATCAATTCATTGATAATCGCGACCACGATTAGAGATTAGATTAACAATTGTTTTGGTAAAGGCTAGATATGAACGGAGTTCCATGTCGAGATAGGGGTTAAGAGTGGGAACCCTTTTCCCTCCAGAAACCCTAATCTACATGCATCACTGTCGTTCTAGTTTGAAATCTATTAAAGGATAAAAAGAGTAATTTTTAATTAATCATCCATAACTACTAAATCCTAATGAACCCTACAAGCCCTCTTTTAATATTAAACTTACCTCTGTAGTTAATATAGATCTATATTTTGCATCCTTGTTTAAGTAGATCTAGATCCTACAATCATTCTTCACCATTCTTATTCTCCCTTCCTAATCAACACGCCTAAAGTAAGAATAAAAGGTTCCACGTTTCCCTGAGGACGACCCGTACTCACCTCGGTCTAGCTACGCGTGACACCGTTCTGATTGCGGTTAAACTACAAACAATTTCACATCAATCAATCCACTCTGGACGTTTCCCACGGGGTCAGGATTGACATAAGCCGCATTCCACGAAACCAGAATTTTCTCTGGATGCTTCCCACAGGGTCTGATTGACTTAGCCGTGTTCCACGAAACCAGGATTTTGCTCTGGATGCTTCCCACGGGGTCGGATTGACATAGCCGTGTTCTTCGAGGACGAGGCTCCGCTATGGATGTTTCCCACGGGGTCAGGATTGACATAAGCCGCGTTCCACAAAACCGGGATTTTGCTCTGGATGCTTCCCACGGGGTCGGACTGACATAGCCGTGCTCTGCGAGGACCAGGCTCCGCTCTGGACGTTTCCCACAGGGTCAGGATTGACATAGGCCGCGTTCTACGAAATCAGGATTTTTCTCTGTATGCTTCCCACGGGGTCCGATTGACATAGCCGTGTTCTGCGAGGACTAGGCTCCGCTCTGGACGTTTTCCACGGGGTCATGATTGACATAGGCCATGTTCCACGAAACCAGGATTTGCTCTGGATGCTTCCCACGGGGTCAGGATTGACATAGCCGTGTTCTACGAGGACCAGGATCCGCTCTGGATGTTTCCCACGGGGTCAGGATTGACATGGCCGTATTCCACATGACCAGGATTTGCTCTGGATGCTTCCCACGACATCAGGATTGACATAGCCGTGTTCTGCGAGGACCAGGCTCCGATCTGGACTTTCCCACAGGGTCAGGATTGACATAGGCCGTGTCCCACATGACCAGGATTTGCTCTGGATGCTTCCCACGGGGTCAGGATTGACATAGCCGTGTTCTGTGAGGATCGGTTCCGCTCTGGACGTTTCCCACGGTCAGGATTGACATAGGCCGTATTCCACGTGACCAGGATTTGCTCTAGATGCTTCCCTCGGGATCGGTTTGACATAGCCGTGTTCTGCGAGGACTAGGATCCGCTCTGGACGTTTCCCACGGGGTCAGGATTGACATAAGCCGCGTTCCACGAAACCAGGATTTTGCTCTGGATGCTTCCTACGGGGTCGGACTGACATAGCCGTGTTCTGCGAGGACCAGGCTCCTCTTTGGACGTTTCCCACGGGGTCAAGATTGACATAGGCCGCATTCCACGAAACCAGGATTTTGCTCTGGATGCTTTCCACGGGGTCTGATTGACATAGCCGTGTTCTGCGAGGACCAGGCTCCGCTCTGGACGTTTCCCATGGGGTCAGGATTGACATAGGCCGTGTTCCACATGACCAGGATTTGCTCTGGATGCTTCCCATGGGGTTGGTTTGACATAGCCGTGTTCTGCGAGGACCAGGATCCGCTCTGGACGTTTCCCACGGGGTCAGGATTGACATAAGACGCGTTCCACGAAACCAGGATTTTGCTCTGGATACTTCCCACGGGGTCGGACTGACATAGCCGTGTTCTGCGAGGACCAGGCTCCGCTCTGGATGTTTCCCACGGGGTCAGGATTGACATAGGCCGCGTTCCACGAAACCAGGATTTTGCTCTGGATGCTTCCCACGGGGTCTGATTGATATAGCCGTGTTCTGCGAGGACAATGCTCCGCTCTGGACATTTCTCACGAGTCAGGATTGACTTAGGCCGCGTTCCACGAAACCAGGATTTGCTCTGGATGTTTCCCACGGGGTCAGGATTGACATAGCCGTATTCTGCGAGGAATAGGATCCGCTCTGGGCGTTTCCCACGGGGTCAGGATTGACATAGGCCGTGTTCCACGTGACCAGGATTTGCTCTGGATGCTTCCCACGGGGTCAGGACTGACATAGCCGTGTTCTGCGAGGACCAGGCTCCGCTTTGGACGTTTCCTTTGGGGTCAGGATTGACATAGGCTGTGTTCCACGTGACCAGGAATTGTTGACTTTATCCGCATTTCACGGAGTCGGGGGTTGACTGTCGGTTGTCCGTGCACCGCCGAGTCATGGAGCTAGGAACTTTGTTGCAGCTTCGATTTGCTGATGTTGTGTATGTTGTATTGAGACGAATGTTGAGATGATCTCCAGGCTGTCTGCGAACCATTGAGACTTGATTCTTTTTCGGATGGAGTCAGGTAGGGAGGTATGGTTCCCTCTTAATTTGTGCCCCTTGATTGTATACTGGGATCAATGTGATCTCACATGTAGGGCAAAAGTTTCATTCTTTCAGATTTTTTTTATTTCTTTCTTTCCACGATACTCTATCATTTGAGCTTTTTATATCGCGAAAGTCGCGATTGCCCAATCATTTCGGCTATTTTTCGCGGTGCCCAATCATTTTGGCTATTTGTTTTATTTTTACTCGCTGCTTTTTATTGTGAGTTGCCCAATCATTTCGGCTATTTCGTATGCATACATTTTTACTTGTTGATTTTGTTGCAAGTTACCACATCATTTCGGCTATTTTGTATGCATTTATAGATTGCTGGATTTTCGCTGCAAATTTGGGATTTGATACCGATTTTGGCATCAGCATTGCTAAAACTGGGATATTTCCAGGAGCGAATGATCATTTTCCTTCGTCGATGTCGAACAAAGGTGGCTTAGTAGACAGGGTTAGGATCCTGTTGACTTCATGAGCCGTAAGGGTTTCATAAAGGAATTTCTCCCTATGAGTCATGAGGATCTCGTAGGTGCGTTTTCTTCTTAGGGATCGTGAGGATTTCTAAATGTATGGTCTCTTATAAGTCGTAAGGATCTTACAAGAGTGCTTTCTCCTTACAAGTCGAGAGGACTTACAAGGGCTGTTCACTGTGTAAACATATCCCTAGTCCCGGATGGGACTTTGTTAGGAAAATGTTTATTCGCGCCCGTGGATTGTATACAAGGGTCAATATTGAACCACTTGTAGGGCAAAGCTGGAGGTTATGATGGCTTAAGAACATGTTCAGATCCCTGTAGCTTAAGGCTTTTGAATCCTATGAGCCGTGAGGGTCTCAAAGAGGAGTTCTCCTTACGAGTCGTGAGGATCTTGCAAGTATAATTTCTCCTTAGGTATCGTGGGGATCCCTAAGTGTGTTGCTCCCTTGTGAGTCGTAAGTATCTCACGCAGGTGGTTTCTCCTTACAGGGTCGAGAGGACCTTGCAAGTGTCTTTTAACGAGATTGCACTCTTTCGGGTTTTCACAAAACTCGCCGGTAGCCCTGCTGTTTTAGCTCACGGAGCTCTTTCGGGTTTTCATCCGTGCCCATTTTTCTTATGGACATACCGTTTTCTTTTTTTCTTTTCTTTTTTTTATGTCATCCTTGGGATGCTGCGGTCCGTAGTAGTTTATCGACGTCTCGGTCAATGGCCAGTTTTAGAACATAGTGGCCCATCATTAGTTTAAGGACGTTCCGGTCCGTCGCCAGTTTTAGGACGTAGTGGTCCATCATTAGTTTAAGGACGTTTCAGTCCATCGCCAATTTTAAGACATAGTGGCCCATCATTAGTTTAAGGACGTTTCGGTCTATCGTTAGTTTACGGATGTTTCGGTCCGTCGTTAGTTTAAGGACGTTTCAGTCCGTCGTTAGTTTAAGGACGTTTCGGTCCATAAGCCGGCTACTACTTATAGAGTTTGGGCTTAGGAAGATAGCGAGCGGACATAGGCGTCGTCAACTATCATTGACTTAGGCTATGACTCGTCAGGCGTAGTATTTTTTTAGGAAGCGACCGTTTATTGGTCTGAAAGGTCTTTCACCATGCATGTCCATGAGTAGATAGGCTCCACCCTGGTAAACCTTGTCTATGATGTACGGGCCTTCATAGTTCGCCTCGAATTTCCCCCGTTTGGCGCGATTGGGGATCATAGGTCTTTTGACCATTAGGACGAGTTCGCCATGACGGAATGTTCTCGGCCTAGTCAATCTCTCATATGAGCGCGTCATCTTTGCTTTATAAGCCTCCAGATTTTGTTACGCCATGAACCGGGTTTCATTAAGGGCATCGAGCTCCTCAAGCTGAAGGTGAGCATTTTCTTCATCTGATAGCTCGTAGTGAACCGCCACTCGTAGAGAGGGTAACTCTATCTCGAGGGGGAGTACCGCTTTTGTGCCGAATACCAATGCATACGGCCCCAAAGAGCTTCATGCAGTCTCTCATGCTAGTCCCTCTTATTTCGAGACACCATCTTTTTCACGATCTTCGTCAAAGTCTTGTTAAAAGCCTCAGCTAGACCGTTAGCTCGGGGATTATAGACCGATGAATATCTCCAGTTTATGTTATGCTGCTGTGCAAAGCGGCTGATCTTGTGGCTTCTGTAGGCTGGCCCGTTATCGGAGATAATCCGTCGCGGAGTGCCAAACCGATAAATGACGTGTGTCTTGAAGAAATGGAGGATATTCTCCGTCTTCACTTCCCTTAGCGGTACTGCTTCTGCCCATTTAGAGAAATAATCAGTTTTCGCCAAAATGAATCGATGTCCTCGGGATGATGTTGGTTCGATGGGCCCGATTATGTCGGTTCCCCACATTTCGAATGGCCAGCTAGCCACCGTTGGGTATAGTGGATTTGGATGCTGATGGATAAAGTCCCCGTGAACCTGGCACGAGTGGCACTGCTTCGCATATTCGAGGCAGTCCTGGATCATCGTGGGCCAATAGTAGCCCATCCTTTTGATCTTCAGCTTCATCTTCGGGCCGGCTTGGTGAGAACCGCAGAGTCCGTCGTGAGTTTCTTGGACGACTCCCTTTGCCTCTTCAGGTCCCAGGCATCTTAGCCACAGAGAATCAAATGATCTCTTATACAGAGTGTCATTAACGAAGGCAAAAGATAGAGCTCGTTTCATGAGCTGATGCCTTGAGGATGCATCTTCAGGCATTCGACGGGATTTGAAGTAGTCTATAAAGACTTCTCTCCAATCCTTAGTCTTTTCCTGATCTTTTATTTGTAGGGCTATTTGCTCGGTTGTTCCCGTTTCTTTGGAAGGTTCCGGAGATATTTCTGCCGGTGCGAGAACCCGACGGCTTTGCACAACGATTCTCACGTCATCGAGGTTCTCGTCGGCCATTTCTTTAGCGAGCTTAGCTAACGCATCCGCTTTGCTATTCTCCACTCGCGGTATGCTTTCCAGGGCATAGGCAGGGATTTGAGTTAGCAGTTGCTGCACTCTCTCCCCGTACTTTACCAACTCTGGTTTGACGTTTGATAGTCGCCGTTTACTTGGATAACGATCAGCTGGGAGTCTTCGTATATGAGGAGATTCTCAATTCCCATGTTGACGGCGATTTCAAGACCTGCTATCAAAGCTTCGTATTCGGCTTCGTTGTTCGTCCTCGGCTCTGTTAAGGAGAAGGCAAAGTGCATTATCCCTCCTTATGGAGTCACGAAGATGTGGCCTACCCCTGATTTGATTATGGGGGTGCTTTGTTTGCGTTCTTCATGGAAGATGCTCCATCGAAGTAGAGTTCCCATTGGGTGCCACTCTCTCTTCTCCTACCGTCGATCGTGTCAAACGCGTGTTCGTCCGGCAATTCGCAGTTCAAGGGAGAGTCTGCAGGTATCGGATGCTCAGCGAGGAAGTCGGCGATGGCCTGGCTTTTCACTGCTTTAAGAGGCCGATAAGTTATCGAGAACTCCATCAAGAGGAGGGCCCATTTAGCAAGCCGTCCTGTTAATATAGCTTTCGACATCAAATATTTGAGAGGATCCACCTTTGATATGAGATGGACCTCGTGCGCCAACGCATAGTGTCTGAGCTTCGTTATCGCGAAGATCAACGCCAGGCAGTGTTTTTCAATGGGGGAGTAATTGTTTTCTGCCCCCAGGAGAACTCGACTCAAATAGTAGAGGGCTCTCTCCTTCTCTTAGTCATTTTCTTGTGCCCATAATGCGCCTAGAGAACTTTCGAAGGCTGTTGTATACAGGTTGAGAGGTTTTCCCTTGATGGGAGCAGTCAGTACCGGCGGATTCTGCAAGTATTGCTTGATTTCGTCCAGTGCGCTCTGGTATTTACGATCCCAGACGAAAGGGGTCCCTTTCTTCATTAGGTGACTGTAGGGACGGCATTTTCCGGAAAGATTGGCTATGAATCGCCGGATATATGCGAGCTTTCCTTGGAGAGATCGCAGCTGCTTGAGTGTTCTTGGCGGAGGCATTTCCATGATCGCCTTAATCTTCGACGGGTCTATCTCGATGCCTCGGTGGCGGACGAAGAATCCCAGGAACTTACCTGAGGAAACTCCGAACGCGCATTTGAGAGGGTTCATCTTCAAGTTGTATTTCCGAAGGCGCTGAAACACGATTTTCAGATGCTCTAAATGTTCCTTGTATGATTTGCTTTTAACTACGAGGTCGTCAATATAGCATTCGACGATTTCATGTATGAGGTCATCGAAAATCTTCGTCATGGCTCTCTAATAGGTGGCACCGGCATTCTTCAGACCGAAAGGCATCACCTTGTAGCAGAATATGCCCAAAGGGGTCCGGAAAGCGGTATGCTTCTGGTCTTCGGGATGTATCTTTATCCGATTGTATCCTGATGAGCCGTCCATGAAGGAGAAAACTTCGTGAGTGGACGTATTATCTATCATCAGATCAGTGACTGGTACTGGGAAGTCGTCCTTCGGGCAGGCTTTATTGAGATCCCGAAAGTCCACACATATACGCACCGTCCCATTTTTCTTCATCATCGGAACGATGTTGGCGATCCAGTCAGGATATTGAACCTCTTGGATGAACCCGGAGTCGATTAATTTCTTGACTTCGGCATTGATGCTTATCTTAAGCTCGAGCCGCATTCTTCTAGGTGCTTGTTTGATCGGCTTGACGTCCGGAGAAATCGCCAACTTGTGGAAAACAATCTCTGGATCTAGTCCTGGCATCTCAGAATAGTTCCATGCGAAGCAATCTTTATGCTGCATGAGCACGTCCTTTAGCATAGCCACCATTTCTTCAGACAACAGCTCACTGACGAATGTCGGCCGCGGGTCACTTACCATCCCCAAATCGATTTTCTTGAGGTTATCTGCAGTAATATGTATTCCATCTTCCAGCTTTTTTGGTGCCGGTGGAAACTCTGAGATCACCTCGCCATCATCGTTTTCGAAGCACCAGGGGAGGTCATCCATATTCTCGGGCTCTTCTCCTGACAGCGTTATCATGTGAAAAGTACGAGATCGTTTCCAAGACCGATGTTGATCTGGTTCTACTCTCGCTGCATGCGCGACTTTTGGTTCATGCTTTTGCGGCGGAGTTACCCTCCAATTGCTGGATAGAGCGAACCTGCCTTGTTGATATTGGTCTTCGACCCAGTTCTTGAAGGTGAAGTAGTCTTCGAGAGGATGTCCTATTGCCCGGTGATAGGAGCAATAATCTGGATGATTAACTTCACCTGCTTGCTCGGGGCGCTTGGACTCTGAGAGGGTAATCTTTTGATGTTTTACGGCAAGATCAAGTATTTTCCTTGTCTTGTCTTGGGAGAAAGAATACGCTCGACCCATCTTCTTTATAAGAGACGAATCCTGGTTGTTCGATTCTCGATCGTGTGGCTTCTTGGTCCTTCTTTGTCGCTGTCGAACGCTTTTTTCGTTCTTTGGTTTATTTTTGCCTCTGCGCCGGGTCTTTTGTATGACGGGCTGGCGACGAGGAGCATTGTCATTTTCCGTGGCCTGCTGAAGGAGGCGTTGCGTTCTGGCTTTCTCGTAGATGGCCATTTCGCGATTATGGTCGTCTCGAACCTTTCGACCCGCTTCCCTTATAAGCTTGTCCATTTGTTCTTCGAACGACGGACTTGGCATTTTCACGACGGGAGCTCGTTTTGGTTCAGGGTTAGCATCTTCCCACAGTGCGTCTCCTTCTTTGTCGAAGTCATGTATGACGTAGCAGTCACGGAATGTCTCCCGTTTCTTGGATTGAACATATCCAAGCCCGATCATTTCCATTCTCCTGTTGGACAACTTTCGTTGAGTTCCGGGGACGCTCCAGATCCTGTTATAGAACTGAGCTTGTCGAGCGGTCTGCTTAAGGGGTATGCCTTGGCGCCTCAACAATCTTTTTAATCCGTCTATGTAATATCTGGGCAGACGGATGAGCTGGAGCTTGTCAAGCATAGAATCCGCGCCATGCCAGACTTCTTTCTCCAATTTGGTTTCCGTGGATCGGTAGAATAGGATCGCCTTTTCACCTCTTCGCCTGGGAGGGACATAGAATGTCTGAAGTTCTTGCACACTATATGTGTCAAGTGCGTCGAGCTCTTTGTAATGCTTTCGCGGAACCATGGCGATCTGCAAACTCTGATCATCTCCGACGAAGGCTTGCACTGATGGACGAGCCGAGAATACTGCGTTGACCTCGTTTTCAGAGTCACTACCAAAGACCAGAATAGGAGTTGACGGTCCCGGTTTGTTGTATTGGGGCGGTCCCGAATAGACTATCTCTTCTTCCTCTTCGGTATCACTCCCGAAGACCGGAATAGTGGTGATAGCTTTGTTCTTGTCCTTCGATTTGTGACATCTTTCTATGTCTTCGAAATCAGGCAGGAAGTATTTGGCATTCTCATATTTGCGGACTTCGTTCATGGAGAATGGGTTTAGTTCTCCCGTCACAGTGTACTCGAGACCATCCTTGAAATACTTCATACACTGATGTTGTGTAGAAGGGATGATGTTGTACTTGTGTAACCAAGCCCGGCCGAGTAAAGCGTTGTAGTAAGTCTTAGCGTCAATGATGTGAAATTTAATGTCCGTGACGAGCAGCCCAAAGCGCAGCATCAGTATTACAGACCCCAAGTGTCCATGATGACTGGGAGTCAAATCCAGATATGGTGATTTTATCACGAGCGAGGTGCTGAACGCTCATGCAGATTTTCTTCAACACTCTCACGTTGAGGAGATTAACGGAAGACCCATTGTCGACCAGGATTTTTCCTATCTTGATATCATGACAGTATCCGGAGACATAAAGGGGACGGTTATGCTCGCATGTCCCAAGGAGGAGATCTTCATCGCCGAAGGTGATATCGGCTATGTGCACTTCTTCCAGTTCGTCCTTCATCTTTTCTTCGGTGAGGAAAGTGTGGAATTTCTCTGGCTCTTGTAGTGCCTTGATCAATGAATCTCTCATCTCTTTGAATAGCAGAAGGGCGTCGAGAATGCTTAGCTGCGAAGGTAGCTTTCTCAAGTGTGCCAGAACGTTGTAGTCCACCTTACTTTTCTTTGGTGGGTCCTTAGCTGTCAGCTCTTTGACGGCTTGGTCATCAAGGATGATATCCTCAGGGACCCCTTATCTTTTCTATTTGACCCACTGTTCGAGGGCCCAAGATTCTTTTTGGGCAGCGTATGATTGCGCAGCTGAATATTTTCACAGGTCTTCGGTTCTTCCTCTTTTCCCGAGGTGGATTCTTTAAAGATAGGGCTAAGAGTCATTTCTTCATCAGAGTCGCTCCCGAAGGTGAGAACTTGCGATCCCCTAGCGTTGACCATGTGACAGTTGCCGGTAGTTCTTTTACACTCCTCGGTCGTATTTCTTTGCTCCCGACATGTTTTGTGTTTCATCCGCTTGAAATGTTGCCGGTGAGCAACATATCTCTGCCACCATTTTTTAAAAGCGTTGCACTCTTCGGTGGGGTGCACAATCTTTCGATGATATAAGCAGTAGCTAGGATGTATTTCCGCTTCACCATGAGTGTTTCCTTCGGAGGGTGGCAGCTTCATTCCCATCGATATGGTTTTGGCGAACCTCTTCCTCGTCTTGAACCTGCTTTTATTTGCGGCGGATGTACTTTGATCCTGCGGGGGTGTTTCAACCCTTTCGTCTAGTCGCCGACGTTTGGCTTTTTCAAATATGGCCATCTCACGCTCTCGAGCAGCTTTGGTTTTAAGAAGAGGTTCGTCCAGGAATGCATCAATCATTTTGTCTGATAGCCCTAGAAGTTCCGGCTTAGGATCTGCCCCCAGTTTCTCTGTGTAAGGAGCTTCTTCACCGTCTATCGACGAGTGAGAAATCACATGGCAACTTGCCACATAATCTTCAGATTCATCCGACGAGTCTTCTCCATTATCATCATCTCCGTCCTCAAGGACGTGGCTGAGAAATTCTTGGAGTGTGACTGGAGTCCGCGATTTTTGATTATATTCTTCCAGCGCGTCAATCTGTTTCTGCAGGTTCGTGCGCTTGTCATCAGGATTCACGGGCTTTTTGGTCTTCTTCTTTTTCTTCAAAGACTTTGACGGCTGGGTGTGAGCACTTTGACTATCACCACCAATTTTTGGAGTTGGGCGCGACTTCAACATTCCCTCGATGATCTCGGGTTCTAGCGGACTTTTCCATTTAATCGCCGAGCATGTTTGGAGATCCTTCAGCATTCTTTTAGTTTTGGCTGAAAGAGCGACCTCCTATGGAGCTTCTTCTATGAAAGAGCATGATGCCCCCGGTGTGTCCGTATTCTTGGGAGCGTGTGGCTGTGGTGGGTTCACCTTCCAATTCTCGGACATGGCAAATTTTCCATGTTGGTATTGATCTTCAATCCAGCCTTTAAAGACGAAGCAATCTTCAATTGGATGGCTTACCGTCTGGTGGTAGGGGCAATAATTGGGACTATTAGCCTCGCCGGGTTGCAACGGTAATTTTGGATTCGGCAGATTGATGAGCCTGTTGCGCACCGCTAGCTCGAACAATCTCTTCGTTTTGTCCCGGGGAAACGAATAAGGGCGCTTCATCTTCTCATTATAGAATTGTCGCCTCTCGTTTAGGCGATCAGTTAGTTTTGGGGCACTGGGCTGCTGTTGAGTATTCGCGACGAAGGTCGCCTTCCCTTTACCCTTTTCGTTCCGCCGCTCCGGCTTTGAAGGAGACGGTCTATGACCCATCTAGTCCATTTGAGCCAGTTTTTCGATCAAGGCCTGGAACGTGGTCGGCTTGAAGAACATCATGAATTGGGAAATAGTTGCTTGAGGATCAAGAGTGCCCACGAACATGCCCACTGCTGGCGCTTCCTCGATGCGCTGCTCACATTTTGACCATAAATTCCGCCATCGTATTGCGTATTGTACCCACGTTTTACCTGGCTTCACCCTGGCATTGATCAATGCCGTTATTGGGGTGCGTTCACTAGCACTCATGAAACGCTGGGTGAATAGCAGCTCCATCTCCGCAAATGTCTTGACAGAGTCGTTCGGGAGTTCGGAGTACCATTCGAACGCTGTCTCCGACAAGCTGCCAACAAATTGGCGGAGCAAAAGTTTATCATCACCTCCAGTGTTTCCATATAGAGCCCTGAACTGGGTGACATGCTGATGCGGATTTTCCGTCCCCTTATATACATGGAATTTGGGGATCGTATATCCCGGCGGGTACCTTATTTGGTCATACCAGCCTTGATAGGGTCACCTAGTTTTAACAGTTTGGCCGGCCGCTTAGTTTGCCTTGTGAGCTCGTATTTGCTGAGCAATGTAATCATCCAGAGTGGCCTTGGAGATGGTCTCCTCTTTAGCTGCTGAAAGAGCCTGAGGAGGGTTCGATGTCTCCCCTCTGTCGTCTTCAACGATGATCGGGGGGTCTTCAGCTGGAGGTTCCGGCTGTAACATCATCCCAGCCATGTCTTGGAACAAAAGAGCCATTCGTTTTATATTGGCTGCCTGCTCCGCAGCCTCTTTTTCTTTCCTTTCGAGCATTCTTCGGAGGAACTCGGTATTAGTTTCTTGTTCCCGACGCTGCTCCGAGATCTCTGGATTTTCTTTTGGCCCAGTGAGTGCGGCCATTGCAGTCAGCATCTCCTGAAGTTTCTGCTGCCGTTGTTCCTGAGCTTTCGTTATCGATCGGGTAAGCGGTCGATGACCCGTAGAAGCACGACTTTCTTCTTTTCCGGAGGCCATATAAACGGTATGTATTACCATGCCCCTGGACTTGGGGCGTTTAGATTCAACGTCCTTGCGGTTTGCCGCGGTCATGGGGGCTTTCTCTGGCCTCCTTCTCTTGTGAGCAGTTGAAGTCGAGGGGGCCGTTGCAGCGGACACCCAGACGGATGACATCTTCTGCGGTACCACGAGATGGCTCTTTTCTTGCTGAGCTTTAAGCTTCTTTGGCTAGCGAGAGTAGTCCTGGTTAATCACCGATTCCTGGACATGTCGCCAGACTTTATAAATTTTGGAGGACAGCCGCTGAGGAGGCTGCTCCGGCTTCTTTTCTATAGTAATCTCCATAAGTGGAGGAGATCTCTTCAGCACGGCAGTCGGAGAGTTCTTGCGAACCCTCCTAAGCGGTTCAAAGTTGTTCCCAGTCGGAACAGTAGCATTGATTTCCATCATGGGCACTGGCGGAGTTAGTCCAGAAGGGGAGCTGCCCCGAGCCTTCCTTACTCGGCGCCAGTGATGACGGTGAGCATGTCGTGCGGATGGAATTGTCTCAGCCGTAGGGGTGACTTCCTCATGCCCCCTGCATTGGTCAGAAGTTGTCGTTGTCAGCCTATTGAAGACTGATGTCCGCTGAGTGGGGATGGCCAACCAATCGAAGGTAGACTTCCGAATATGGAAAGCAACCTTGACGATTTCGCCTAGAACAGGAGTTGAAATAGTCAGTCTTGTGAAGACCGACCCTTTGGCAGGAGAAGCCGCTTTGACGACTTCAGAACTAGGAATAGCTATCCTTTTCAGGATAACCCCTTCTGGTATTGCGGGCTTCTTCATGGGCCCAACTGAGCTTTGGCTTAGTCTGTCAAAGACTGAGGCGTTGGAGCTGGACGACCCGTTGAGAGGGGCCGCAGTAGTAGTAAGCCGATCAAAGACCGAATTCTTCTGAGCTTCTTGTGTTGGTACAGGAGCGCTGAAGCTCGTTGGCGGGAGCATGGTCCCGAAGAATAATCTAGTGGTGTCCTGAGTGACTTGTTCCACCGGCATAGCGAAGATGGAGGCCGCTTGGGGCCCATAAGTCACTCCACCGGACGGGATGGAGCGAGAGTTGCAGTTGCAGTTAGTGCAGGTTAAAGCCATTGATATTCTATTTTCTACACGGAGCAAGACACCAAATCTTAGTACCTCGAACCCAAGGGCAACTATATCAAACCGCGATTCGTTCGCGAACACGACACACGAAGTGTGGAGTGGAAAGAGAAAAAGGTCCCACCGGGCATGCCAGAATCTGTTCTCCTCTGAAACATGGAGACGCAACCGCGTAGGTCCGTCTTTCCTGAATTTGGGGCAGATGCTAATTGGTGCTATTCGTCCACCTCTCCGAAGATGCCAAGTTGATTTATGACACCATGTATCGAAGGTTTAAATGGATGCGGCCGATGTAGCAGACTTCGTCAGATTCCCCCTCGTTGAGCGGTTTTTGATTGTGGGGATGCTCTTCCCTGCAGGCGCAAGCCCCTGCAGTTAATTACACTACCGCATCGCGGTAACCACTTTCTCCTTCTCCAGATGGTCACTTTGTGTCGTGTGTGTTTGTTTTGTTTTTTGGTTGCCCATGGATTGTATACGGAGACTAATTTATGTTGTCGCTCGTAGGGCGTGGATTAGGCCAAATCCGTATTTTTTTAGATTTGGGTTTGGGGTTTGGGTTTAAGGATACGTTAGTCTCATTTGGGACTAAAATCAACTTAAACGTTAGTTAAGGATACGTTAGTCTAATTTTAGACTAAGATCAACTCAACGGGATCGTTTAGATCCAACAAAAGAGCATTTGGACTCTATTGCTTAGTTTAGGGACATTGCGGTCGATTACCAGTTTAAGGACATGGTGGTCCAATGTTAGTTTAAGGACATCTCGGTCCATGGGTTTTAAATGACCCCACAGTCCGAGGTTAAGGACATCATAGTCCATGGGTTTTAAAGGACCCCACAGTCCGAGGTTAAGAACATCATAGTCTATGGGCTTAAGGACCCCACAGTCCAGTTTAAAGACGTCACAGTCTATGAAATGTATGGTTGTCGGGACCCGTCACCTCTCTAAAGACGTTGAAGGATTACAACGAAAAATATCAGAGGAGTAAAGAGATGTATCCTCGAACCAATTAGAGTTGGTTGAAAGATCTGTAGTCCGATTTGGGGCTACGATCTGTTAAAATGTTTATGAGCAGATGGGCTCAATTAATATGAGTTGAGGAATTATGGCCAATCTTGGGCTAAGTCCAATCAAGTTAAAATGTTTATCATTTATTTTGGGCTACTGAGCATTTGTTTGGGCTTGGCCCTGTTAACAATGCTGAGCATTGACTTGAATTCTGACAATATTTGTCTTTTATTGAATGCTGGGCATTCATCATAACTATGGGCTTATTAAAGAACAATTTATGTTCTATCAACGCGACACGTGGCGCGCTTGGCGCTTTGCGCCAGTCAAAGAGCGCAGTGCGCTTCTGCCAAGTAGCGCACATGTAAGGGACACGTGTCGCGCTCGGCGCTAGATGATGAGCGCATGATGCCAATTTATGAGCACAGAGCGCTAGTTCATGAGCGCATTGCGCTTTCAGTTTAGTGGCGCACACGTGAGTGACATGTGGTGCGCTTGGCGCTGAGCGCCAGCCCATGAGCGCAGTGCGCTATTTCAGAAGCGCAAGGCGCTAGTTGTTAAGCAGTACATGCACGATTGATACGTGGCGCATTTGGCGCTGAGAGCCAGTCCAGAGAGCGTAGAAGCGCAGTTCAAGAGCGCATAATGCATCTGATCAATTTTATGATCTGAGAAACAATTTATGTTCTTTTAAAAGAGACTTTGTCTCAGGATCTAAGAACAACTGTTCTTATTTTGTTTCAATCTCTTATATTGATGAAAGTATTTGCCTTATGGATCTATGATCCTTAAGAGAATTGAACTATTCTCCCCTCCTTTTTATAATGAGATGTTCATGATCTCTTTGAGAAAGACTTTAGTCTTATAGATCTATGATTTGTGAGAAGTAAGTTCTTCTTTTATTTTATGATGAGATCTTTTGATCTCTTTGTGAAAACTTTTTGTCTTTGTAGATCTATGATCTTTTCAAAAGAAACGAATTCTTCTTTCTTAATCATGAGATGATTTCATCTCTGTGTTCATCATCATTCATTCTTACCTTGAAGAAAAATCTTCTTGCAAGAGCTTACTCTTTTGAATTTCTCTAAGTTTTTTGGGGAGGTTTTTCTCTCTCTTTTTGTATATCTCTGTATATCGAGACTTGAAGTCTAGGGTCCTTTATATAGGGCAAGCTGGTTTGTTCAATCAGTTAAGGAGATCCTCTCTCCAATTGATTTGGTGAATTTCCCATTGTTGGATCTTTGATCCAAGGGATTCTGATTTACAGAAGACAATCTTCTTGTTTTTAACAAGATTGATAAATCTTTCCATACAGAATTTATTCTGTCTTTTGGTAATTTTTATTTACCATTGGATTACTGATCCAACGGTGCTCTGATTTACAGAGCACAATCTTATTATTTGGAAAGATTTTGAGGAATCTTTCCTTAACAGAATTTAATTCTGATTAATTAATGATTTATCATTATCATTAGATTTTTGATCTAACGGTGGGGAGCTTTTAGTTCCAGCGCTAGCGCACCCGTGCTTTACACGTGGTGCGCTGCTTAAAGGGCAGCGCACATTGCGCTAGCGCACCCGTGTTTGACATATGGTGCGCTGCTTAGAGCGTAGCTCACCTAACGCTAGCGCACACATGGTGCGCTGCTTAGAGCGCAGCACACCCAGCGCTAGCACCTACGTGCTTTGCACGTGGTGCGCTGCTTAGGGCGTAACGCACTTAGCGCTGCATCTGAAGCGTTGCTTCTTTTCGAAATTTGAATTTTAAACAGAGCTTTGCTCTGATTGGGGGAAACAACAAGTCCTTTATAATTTTCGCATAGGACGGAACTTGTTGGATAGCATTTAGGAGGGGAATATTTATGTTAACTTGCTTAAAAATTTCAACAATCTTCTCTATTTGGGGACTTGGTCTGTTGCCCCTTAACCTATTTGGATAAAGAGGTTTATCAATAAGGGTTTGGTCCACCATTTGTGGAGAAGTTTGTGGGGATGGAATCGATTCCAGAATTGGAGTTGGGATCGTTCTAGGTTGACTCGAGGAAGTGGGCGGAGGGTTCGAGCCTAGTGGAAAACGGAGAATATGCTCGGAAGAAGGTGGTGGACTAGACGAAGAAGGAGAAGAAGTAGAAGCCGGGGTATCCTTAATATCATCGACATCAACATCATTAACATGTTCACCCACTTGGTTGTTCAGCACTCTTCCCTGTCTCAACGTGGTTACGGCACTCACATTATAACTTTGTGAGTGGGCAGGATTCGGTAGAGGTTGAGATGGAAGTTTCCCTTTCTCTCTCTCACTTATCGCGACATTTAACTGTGCAAGTTGTGCTTCTATTGATTTGATGCTTTCACCGTGGGAAGCAGTGTTTTGCACTAACGTTTGGATAGAAGACGTTAAATTAGCCGTAGTTTGCGAGGAATGTTTAATAAACGTGTCCAAGCTTCGTTCGAGTGCGAAGAATTGTTCGGTACTGGCCGTTTGAAAAGAATTATTATAGGGTGCAAAATTGTTTGCCGGATTTTGAAAGGATTGTGGTTGAAAAGGGTGCTGACTCTGTAGTGGTTGTTGTTGCTGTGGAGGAACCCTTTGATAGTTATTTTGGCTTAAGAACGTACTTTGAGTTTGAGTTTGGCTTTGGTTCCAAGAAAAATTAGGGTGATTCCTCCATCCCTGATTATATGTGGAAGAATAAGAATCGTTTCTAGGTCGTTGAAAATAGCATTAGTATGTTCTTGATCTTGAAACGAAAGATTCAAAGGACATTCTTCCATTAGATGTGATGGGTCCGTCATATTTCTAACTATAGTCCTTGGTCCTTTAAATAACTCAGAATTAGAAACCCTAGATCCCATGTGTTGGGATTGGCTGTTGTGATCACCCACCAAAAATATTAGATCCAACGGCTACAAGAAGGCCGCGGATCCGCCATGAATAGGGTATATTGGCCGCGGTTGGGCGGCTCTTTGGTGGCATCAGGATTCCAAATTTCTGGTGCTGCCTCATGTTGACATGTGGAGATTGTTATGATGTCTGGAATCTTTAAATTTTCTCTGAGTCTCTGCCATTCATGATTTTAAGATTAGATTCAACTTTATCGGCAGATTTCATTCCCGACATCTTGGATATCTCAATCTCCAAACCTGAGTTAAATCTGCACAATATCTCAATTCATAGTATTAGTAATATTTGTTATTTGTTTTGAGATATTATCTTAACCATTTTAAATGATATTATATTTTAAGAATATTGATTAAGGATATTTGATATGACATGCATAATTAAATTACTAAAATATTATATAAATATTATATGCATATATTTTCCTTCATAATGTTAAGTATAGTGTATAAACATATGATAAAGGGTATTTTGTAGATAAACCCACATATGTACCATAATTACCAAACACCTTTAAGTACTTAATAAAAGTAAGGAAAATATTCCATCAAATGTGCAATATTTTCGATTGAACAGTGTCATTCCTAGAGTTTATGAAGCTGAAGCCACATAAGTTTACGGGTATGGATGTGATAGAGGATCCTTAGTCATTCTTGGATAGGGTGACTAGGATATTTCATTTGTCGAGATGCTCCGATACGAGATCAATTAAGTTGGCTAGTTTCCGTTTAAGGGTCTTGCTCAGACCCGGTGAAAGTCGATCGGGAGAGGCCGAGCAGTGCGTATTCCTCTGATAGCTTGGAACAAGTTCTCAAGGGTGTACTTAGCCATATTTCTTCTGTAGAGTATCAGAGATTTTGAATTCATAATTTCGAGTCTTTGCGTAAGACTCCGGATATGACCTTAGTCGAGTATGAATTGCAGTTTACACAGCTATCGAGATATGATTCCTACTTGGTCGATACTGAAACGAAGTGGATTAAGAGATTCATGCGAGATAGCAATGAGTAGTTGTTCCTCTCCGTTGGTGCCAAAAATTTGATACTTATGCAGAGGTGTTGGATATGGACACACTTTCAGGAGAAAGACTTGATGAGATTGCAGCAGTTCCGGAACGGAATCGGATTCATTAAGGAGTCCCAGTTTTCGAGTAGTTCGTCGGAGATAATATCGGTAAAGGCCGTGGCGGGTTCTTTCCAGAATACTATAGAGATAGAGATTGGAAACAGGGTCAACTGTATGGCGCGTACTCAGAGAGCCAGAGGTTGCCGTCGTTGACATGTTACATTGAGAGCGACCAGATTACTTGGCAAGGAGGTATTCAGGAGACATCAGAGCGGGACCGTTTCCATCGCTACTCCATACCACGCTGTCGAGCCGAGAGGCCGTGGATTTGGCAATCCGCAGAGAGAACAAGTACTCAGAGGCAGAGGACGCCAGACCTTGGGCAGAAGGCAAGTGAAAATTCTTACTTTGCCAGCTCCGGGTACACAGGCACCTTTCGACATTGAAAGAGGTGTATTCAATATCATTTGTTTCGATTTGTGTTTTGGTGATCCGAATATCACGCTTTCATTGTTTTGAACTCTTGTGTTTTGATGATTGAGTTTCATGATTGATATATTCATGCACCGTAGCTGCACTTGATTGATATTTTCTTTGTGCATAGTAGTTGCACTCAATCTATATTTTTGTGCAAATCCATTGCACTTGGTATTGATTTTGTGCACCCGATGCGCTTAGTTTTGATTCCGTGCACCCCAGATACACTTAGTATTGTTTTCATGCGCATTTGATGCATTTGATGTAGTTGTTATGCACACCCATTGCACTTGACATATGCTTCGTGCACACCTGTTGCACTCGGTTTTCGTTTCGTGCATACTTGTTGCACTCGGTTTTCGTTTTCGTGCACACTCGTTATACTTGGTTTTGACTTCAATTTTTGTGCATACTAGTCACACATGGGTTGGTTTTCGTACACATCTGTTGAGATTGATTTGTTTTTCATGTATCATATTTTTATCGATATATTATGTTATATAGTAGTCTAATAGGACTGGTCTGAGAGACGGTACCTAAAATATTTTACATATATCGATGTATATAGAACAAGCTTTCAAAAGAACTATAGTCTTATTATTTTCCTACGTGTGTATGAGTGACACAAGATTTTACAAAAGAAAACAATTCTAAATCATTTTCAAAAGGCGGGGGACGTATATCTTAAGCGAAACGTGTGTGTATTTCTCTACAAAATGGACATCTTCTACTTGTGCCGTGATATACGCATCATACGGCTATTTTGAAAAGATTTTCATACATACATCTTCCAGCTACTTATATAATTTCGTATGGATGCATGTTGTGTTAGTGATATATGCCCTAGAGGCTATTATTGTATCATACTGGATTGTATATTACATATTGGAAGCTTAGGATATTCACAGTTATAATAACAGTCTTGCTCAAAATTATAGTATGCTACCTGGTTTAATTCTACCTCAATATATGCATGCATTTCTTTTATATATATTGGTAGAGCCCTCAGGATCTTTGCTTGATTACCAGCGTTGTGATGGCAGTCACACTAGTGGGGGCTGGGTAGTCTATAAGAACATCCTTATACAGGTCTTTAGTCGTAGGATTATCGAGACGGGCCATCGGTACTCCGGAGTAGATTAGTGTATACGCTTCTCATCCCAGCAGGGGATATGGTCTGTCCCACAGCCATTAGTATGACGTACTGGAGATAGTATGCAGGTGCTCATTAGGTTATGAGTTACACTAGAAATGACTCGTTGGGAACTGCTGGTTAGTATTATACATATCGTCAGGAAGCAGTTCCCAGGTAACATGAGTACATGTTAGTCCGTTGACTTGCCATCGCTACTTCATCTCGAGTGTGTTCCCATTGCACTTTGATTACTACCCTACCACTGCTCAAAGGAGTCATGCAAACATGTATTAGTTGGATGTAGTCCCGAAGCACTTGGAGGCAGTAGCGGTCAGATAGGATTCGTCTCTCCTGGTATTGGGGGTTGACATCGCGCAGTGTTCGGAAAGCCATTACACAAATTCCCCGGCCAGGGCAGTCGAGAAATACTGGTAGGCATTCCAGTAGTTTCTCAGGGTGTATTGGGCTCTCCTCCGGCATGACTTATTGGGCTGTTAGGGGTCTGACATTTACCATCCCCCTAGGCCCGATATACAAGTATCTTAGACGAACTTACGGAGATTATCACAGACAGATTCGAGTTCGGATGAATTTGCTCATCGACCTTTTTATCGACAGATACCTGGGTAGCCGTTACGTGCAGCTAGTACCGCTGACGTGCTTGTGGTTAAACCTACTACCAGCGTACTGTCGAGTCTTTAGAGTCCCATACAGATGGTTTCGCTGCTTCGGGAAAAAGATGTAGAGGCCATATGATTTTACGGTAGGGCTACGATCATATACATGTACTTGTACACGGATGATGTTCGGGCGAACAATACTAGTGGGCTTTGGTTTAAGCCGGATTCTAGTATTGTATTATTGAATTGTTATCGTCTCAGTGTATTCGTGTTTTTCGGAATACGGATGCGGGTATGTATATACGGTGAGGGGTATTTTTGTAATTTTCTTAAGAATGGTTCTAGAAGGAGACACCTCATTATTTGGTATTATCCAATTTCTTAAATGGATTAATGAGGTGGAAATGGAGGAGATATTTTGTGGTATGGTGTAAAGCATGGCTATTGCATTATTTTATTGATTTGGGATCACTATTAAAGCATGGGAGGATTTTATATTGTGGGATATTTCCATGGTTCAATAAGTGAGTTTATTTGGATAACCATTCTCTACACTTTAGAAAAACCTTAGTTCATTTGCTTCTCCTCATTCTCTCTCTTGATTTTCATCTCCTTCTTCCTCCTCATCAAAAACCCTAACCTTCACATGTGTTGTGAGCCATAGGGTTTAGTGAGACAAAACAATCTGATAGCTTCTCCACATCACCTAAGCTACTTGGATTAGCGAACCATTTACCTTAATTACCTCGGTTTAGAGGTTGGAGCTCAAAGTACATACTCTTGGATGGATCATCTTTGACGCGAGGAGGCCGACATCGCAAGCTCGATCCTTTCTTCGATGAGCCATGGAGAGGAGGCAAAGAAGACCCGAAGGACTTGGTCACGGAGGTATAACCAACTATCATAATAGTTAAACCTCCTAGTTAGTTTATTTAGTTAAGGTTTTAGTATAGATCCTGGAGTTATCCGGTGTTGCGTAGTTCGTTAAAATCGTTTCTTGAAAATTCTGCCTCCCCGCGAACCCGTGGGGTGCGCGACATTGGCTTACAGTGCTATCAGAGCCTACAAAACCTTAACTAGCTAGTTAGCAAGTAGTTAGAAATTCGATCGTCGGAAAAATCCCAAAATCACGTTTGAAAACCCATGTTTCTGTCGATTTTCAAAACTGGTCTAAAAATATTTTCAGAGGCCTTAAAAATACAAGCAGGGTTTTCTAAGAACACTCAAGAAAAACGAGATCGTAACTCACCAAGACCGCCGCGGAAGCGCGGCGAAACAGTGCATTTCGCCGCGGTTCCACGGCCGAGTTGAGTCCGAGTTGACTCGTTTTTCTTCTGTGGGTCCATTTTCTGGAATTGTGATTTTGGGAATATTTGGTTTCTACCCAGATTGTTTGTGTACTGGATTATGCATGGGGTAGACACGGTTTTAGTTAATCGATCGGAATTCTAAGATTACTTGGCTAATCGGGTTTTCTGTGTTTGATATATGATGCTAAACGTCTGCTAATCGCTATGCGTCGATTAGTGGGGGTTGCACATATCTGTGATCTATGATTGTGGTTTGTATATATGGAGTATTGGATCGTCGTTGATGAATAGCCGGGGGATGTGAGAAGAGTGTTTTCTTTTCTTTCATTCATGTAATTTGGAAAAGTGATGTAATATTATTTTGCGGAGCACATCCGGGTTGAGGTTGTAGCCACCGTTGTATTATTTCTTTTACTGTTTTTGCTCCTAGGATAGACCCAAGATGGGGTGCACAAACTACCGGGTTCTTTAAGTGCCGAGTGGCCTACTCATTTTATTAAGGAAGGTTGCTTCACTTCGGCAATTTGGCGGGTAGTTTTCCGCACCCGTAGGGGTCTAGGGTGGGGTTTGACTATTCATCACGACCGTGGAATCCGTCTTTCATTATAGGCTTAAACGAAACGCGGAATTCCTAGTATATCTAATATATTCATCTATGATCTGGAATGCCTATTATTGCGTGAGACAAATGGTTATATATATATATATATATATATATATATATATATATATATATATATAGTAGGCGTTGCTTATGTTTTGCACTCGCGCTAGTCTAGCCCCCGCTCTGCCGGTAGTTAAGTAACCTAAGGGTGCATGACGGGGCCCCATGACGAATGCGGATGGTATAAGTATACGTTGTATTTTCGTTTCTTTTTCTGCAATGATAGGGTTAGATGATGGGACCGCATTAACAGTGATTAATGAAAGGAAAAACAAACCAAAGCTTAATCGTTGGAACAATTTCAAAACCACTCGATTTTCTTCAAAAAGCAAATTTTAAATGCGGAACCTAAACCACTCCTTTTAAAAAGCTATCATGATTCCTTCGACTATATCAAGTTCATTATGTTCACGGTTCGCCAAAACCATATGTAGCCCTCCGTCATTTCATATGGGTATTCAGTAGTATTCAAGCTATGTATTTTGACCTTCGCTAAGGCATAGTGATTGGTAGCTACTGGATATTCATATGTAGCATAGATAGATGTGTTGGTTGGGGACAGTCATACTACTATATTGTCCTTCATTAAGGGTATGTACGGGTGGGTTCAAATTAATCTGGACAATGACGGGTAGAACTTGACATGTGACTTATGATATGCTGGCCTTCGTCAAGATCATAAGAGCATGGGGTGAAAATCTATATCGGGAGTTTCTAAGGAAATTGAAATTTTTTAGTGTTGCATACCATTTGGACTGTGATGATTTTGGTAAGATTCCTTCAAAGTTGTCACACGATGATATTTGGATCCTGATCCTACTGTGAGTATCCGCTACTCTTCGGGAGGTTTTTTCACTAAACAATCAATGCTATAAACCAAGTAGGTGTCTAGAATGGTGTTAGCGGGGCTACGCCTCCAGGGAAAAGAGGTTATGTAATTAAGGAACTTCGCGAAAGCGTTAGAAAACCTCCCTCGAAGTACTGACACTAGCCTGGCTGAATGGTTAAGCAAGAATTATAAGAGTGAGATTAATCCTGACTAATTCTTCTTTTATAGTTTGAGGAAGGATTCGAGGAACGGTGGGAGCCATCCTATTTAGATAAATTATTAACCAATCTAAACTTGCAAGAGTATCATGCTAAGTGTTTCTTCTCTCTCTTCTAATTGTAGCAACCACTATAACCGGACTTAGGTTATTAGATAATAAATTGACCGGGCCAAACTATATTGATTGGCTAAGTAATGTCCAGATAGCACTTACCTATGACAAGCTGGACTACCTCTTTACTACCAAAGCCCCTGCCGTCTCAGATCCATATTCCACCATCGCGGATGTTAATATTCGTCAGACATGGGAAAAGGATTGTGCGAGAGCCAAGTGCCTCGTGTTAGCCTCAATGAATAGTAAACACCAGAGGCAGCACGAGAAGATGAACTTAGCTTTCATCTTCCTCCATACCAAAGTTTTATATAAAGAGCAATCTCGTATCGCAAGATATGAGACCTCGAAGATATTTCTTCAGGCGAGGTTGGTTGTCAGGTCATCTGTAGGGGACTACGTTCTTACGATGATTAGCCATATTGAACAACTCATGGACCATGGGACCATGTTGGAGAACGAGTTATGTACTAACTTGATTCTACAGTCACTCTCCTCAACCTACGCCTAGTTTATCTTGAATTTCAAAATTCAAGGGAAGGAAGTTACACTTCCAGTACTCAATAAATTGAGGAGCACTGAAGGCACCCTGTAGGAATCTAGGGAGACACCCACTCTGCTTATTAGGGAATCTTCCTCTTTTAGATCCAAGGTGAAAACCAAGGGAGAGAAGAACCCCTCCACCAAGCTGATAAGCAGTGTCAGTGAGGTAGAGAGAAAGGGCAGGGCAAAAGTTTCGGGGCTAACAGTAGGGAAAGATGGATGTTTCTGTTTTTACGAGAAAGCGCATTGTCAGAAGGACTTCAGGGCTTGGAAAGCCAGAAACCAGGATTCAGAGCAAGTTGTGGCTTCGGCTTTGGGTATGTTAATAATTGAAAACTGTATATCAATTAACTCTACTTTCTGGGTACTAGATACCGGATCAGGATCTCATATATGTAATTCATTACAGGCTTTGAGAAACCGTAGAGTTATTAAGGCAGGTGATATGACTCTTAGGGTTGCTAACGGAATGAGCGTGGATGCTGTATCCGTAGGGGAATATCACCTAGGATTGACAAGTGGGTAGAAATTGATTTTACGTAATTGTTTGTATGTATCTAGTCTGGCTTGTAATATCATATCCGTATCTTTAATTTCTAAAGAAGGATATGATTTTACATTTGTAAGTGATATGGTACACATCTACCTTATACAAAATTTGATCGGGTCAGGTATATTAGATAACGTCATATACGTATTAAATCAAGTTTAGGTTTTTAGCGTCCAGAACACACTTAAAAGAAAGTCTCCGGAATTAAATCAGGCTTTCTTATGGCATTGTAGACTGGGCCACATCAATGAAACACGGTTGACGAAGTTACATAAAGAGGGATATTTGGATCCATTTGAATATCAGTCCTATGCAACTTGTCAATCATGTCTCAAAGGAAAGATGACAAAGACTCCGTTTACTAGACACGGAGAAAGAGCGAGCGAGCTCTTGTGACTCATACACAGCGATGTGTGTGGTCCAATGTCTACACATGCAAGAAGTGGTTATTCCTATTTCATTATTTTTACGAACAATTTCTCAAGGTATGGACATGTATTCTTGATGAAACATAAATCCGAGGCCTTTGAGAAATTCCGGGAATATAAGAATGAAGTGGAAAAACAAACCGACAAAAGTATCAAGATACTAGGATCTGATCGAGGTGGTGAATAATTAAGTTCTGAGTTCCTGGACTACTTAAAAGAGAATGGAATTCTCTCTTAGCTTACTCCTCCATACACACCTTAGCACAACGGTGTATCGGAAAGGCGGAACAGAACACTATTGGATATGGTACGTTTCATGATGAGTAACGCTGAGTTGTCGCAATCCTTCTAGGGCTATGGACTAGAATCAGTTGCATATCTTTTGAACAAGGTTCCTACCAAGAATGTGCCTACCACACTATATCAGATGTGGAGTGGGAAGAAACCCTCCCTTCAGTATTTGAAGATATGGGGATGTCCAACTTTTGTAAAAAAGCAGCATGCAGACAAGCTCAAAGCACGCACAGTACTCTGTAAGTTTGTGGGATATCCAAAGAACTCCAGAGGGTATCTTTTCTATTACGCAGAGGAACAAAAGGTCTTTGTTTCTCGACATGCCCACTTTTTGGAAACTCAGTTTTTAGAAAAAGAGATAAGTGGGAGCGTAATAGAACTGGAAGAAATTCCATAACCACAAGCTATTACCGAAAGTATGGTGGGACCAGAAGTTTCGAAAGAACAGGACATCCCCGCGCCACTCCACAGGACTAGTAGGCAGTCTCATCCACCCGAGAGATACTATGGTTTTCTTATAGACGGGGATAGAGAGGATTGCATCATCGACGATGATGAACCAACTAGTTTCCAGCAAGCCATTCAGAGCAGAGAATCGGTTAAATGGCTGGATGCAATGCGGAACGAAATGGAGTCCATGTACACCAACAAAGTATGGACTTTGGACATTGCTCCAGAAGGGGTAAAACCCGTAGGCTGCAAATGGATCTTCAGAAAGAAGATTGGTGTAGATGGACAGGTGAAAACCTATAAGGCTAGACTTATTGCAAAAGATTTGCGTCAAAAACTTGTTTTGGACTATGATGAAACCTTTTCTCCAGTGGCTATGCTCAAATCCATTCGGATCCTTCTTGCCATTGCTGCCTTCCACGATTAAGAGATTTGGCAGATGGATGTAAAGACCGCTTTTCTAAATGGAAATTTGGAAGAGTGCGTCTATATAGATCAGCTGGAGGGTTTCATTCAGAGTGGGAGCAACGGAAAGGTATACAAGTTGCTTAAGTCCATTTATGGATTAAAACAGGTATCGCGGAGTTGGAACATCTGTTTTGATGAGACGGTCAAGGAATTTGACTTTATCAAAAATCCAGATGAACCATGCATCTATAGTAAAATTGTAGCGAGAACTATGGTATTCCCCGTCTTGTACGTGGATGGCGTCTCTTGATAGGAAATGGCATTCCTATGCTACAATCAGTCAAAGGATTCTTGTTACAAAGGTTCTCCATGAAGGACCTGGGTGATGTCTCCTACATTCTGGGGATCCGGATCTATCGTGATAGATCTAAATGAATGTTGGGACTTTCACAGTTAAAGTATATCGACATCATACTGAAAAGATTCAGTATGAAAGATTCAAAACACGGTAATCTACCGGCTTGTCATGGAATCACCCTCTCCAAAGAGATATCTCCCAAGACTGATTTGGAAAGGAATCGCATGTCTATTATACACTACGCTTCTGCGGTAGGCTCTATAATGTATACGATATTGTATATCAGAGCAGATGTAGTTTACGCCCTGAGCGTTGTAAGCAGGTATCAGTCAAACCCAGGGGAGAAGCACTGGACAGCATTGAAGAACATTCTCAAGTACCTGAGAAGGACTAAGGAGATGTTCTTGGTGTACAGCAGAGAAGACCTCCATATCGATGCCTTCGCCGACTCCAGCTTCCAGAGTGACAAGGATGACTCCATGTCCATGTCGGGTTATGACTTTACCCTCAATGGAGGGGCGGTCTGTTGGAAGAGCTCCAAATAGGACACCGTTGCTAACTCGACTATGGAAGCGGAGTATATCGCTACATGTGACGCCGCGAAAGAAGCAGTTTGGATCAGGAAGTTCATAGCAGAACTTCAGGTGGTTCCGTCCATTGTTGATCCAATGCCGCTGTATTGTGACAACAACGACGCTATAGCTTTGGCGAAGGAACCAAGGTCCCATCAGAAGTCCAGACACATCTTAAGGCGGTTCCACCTGATCAGGGAGATCATTGATCACCGGGAGATCGAGGTGCGGAGAGTAGAGACAGAGAACAACACTGCAGATCCACTCACAAAGGACACCCCTCAGACACAGTTCGAGCGGCTATGGCATGTTTTGGTCCTCTTCCCCATTACTTAGAAAAAGTGAGCCACCGGTTCAGATCGAGATGATAGGTCTGCGATATGTCAATACATGGCCTTAGTGCAAGTGGGAGATTGTTAGTGATATATGCCCTAGAGGCCATTATTGTATCATACTGGATTGTATATTATATATTGGAAGCTTGGGATATTCACAATTATAATAACAGTCTTGCTCAAAATGGCAGTATGCTACCCGGTTTGATTCTATCTCAATATGTGCATGTGTTTCTTTTAGCACATCTCTTATACATATTGGTAGAGCCCTTAGGATCTTTGCTTGACTACCAGCGTTGTGATGGCAATCACACTAGTGGGGGTAGGGTAGTCTATAAGCACATCCTTTACGGGTCCCTTGTCATAGGATTATTGAGACGGGGCATCGATACTCTGGAGTAGACTAATGTATACGCTTCTCATCCCAACAGGGGATGTGGTCTGTCCCACAGCCATTAGTACGACGTACTGGAGATAGTATGCAGGTGCTCATTAGGTTATGAGTTACACTAGACAGGACTCGCCGGGAACTGCTGGTTGGTATTATACCTATCATCAGGAAGCAGTTCCCAGGTGACATGAGTACAGATTAGTCCGTTGACTTGCCATCGTTACTTCCTCTCGAGTATGTTCCCACTGCACTTTGATTACTACCCTACCATGGCTCAAAGGAGTCGTGCAAACAGGTAGTAGTTGGGTGTAGTCCCAAAGCACTTGGAGGCAGTAGCGGTCGGATAGGATTCGTCTCTCCCCGTATTGGGGGTTGATATCGCGCAGTGTTCGGAAAGACATTACACAAAGTCCCTGGCCAGGGAAGTCGAGAAATACTGGTAGGCACTCCAGTAGTTTCTCAGGGTGTATTGGGCTCTCCTCCGGCACGACTTATTGGGCTGTTAGGGGTCTGACGTTTACCATCCCCCTAGGCCCGATATGTGAGTATCTTAGACGAACAGACCGGACTGTATGGAGATTGTCACAGACATGCTCAGTAAGAGTTCGGATGAGTTTTCTCATCGACCTTCTTATCAACCTGGGTAGACATTACGTGCAGCTAGTACCGCTGACGTGCTTGTGGTTAAACCTACTGCCAGTGTACTGTCGAGTTTTTAGAGTCCTATACAGAGGGTTTCTCTGCTTCAGGCAAAAGATGTAGAGGCCGTATGGTTTTACAGCAGGGCTACGATCACATACGTGTACTTATACACGGATGATGTTCGGGCGGACAATACTAATAGGCTTTGGTTTAAGCCGGATCCTACTATTGTATTATTAGATTGTTATCGTCTCAGTGTATTCGTATTTTTCGGAATACGGATGCGGGTATGTATATACGGTGATGGGTATTCTTGTAATTTCCTCAAGAATGCTTCTAGAAGGAGACACATCATTATTTGGTATTATCCATTTTCTTAAATGGATTAATCAGGTGGAAATGGAGGAGACATTTTGTGGTATGGTGTAAAGCATGGCTATTGCATAATTTTATTGATTTGGGATCACTATTGAAGCATGTGAGGATTTTATATTGTAGGATATTTCCATGGTTCAATATGTAAGTTTATTTGGATAGCCATTCTCTACACTTTAGAAAAACCTTAGTTCATTTGCTTCTCCTTATTCTTTCTCTTGATTTTCATCTCCTTTTTCCTCCTCCTCAAAAACCCTAACCTTCACATGTGTTGTGAGCCATAGGTTTTAGTGAGACAAAACAATCTAATAGCTTCTCTACATCATCTAGGTTACTTGGATTAGCGAACCATTTACCCTAGTTACCTCGGTTTAAAGGTTGGAGCTCAAAGCACACACTCTCGGGTGGATCATCTTTGACATAAGGAGGCCGACGTCGCAAGCTCGATCCTTTCTTCGAGGAGCAATGGAGAGGAGGCAAAGAAGACCCGAAGGACTTAGTCACGGAGGTATAACCAACTTTCATAGTAGTTTAACCTCATAGTTAGAATAGTTAGTTAAGGTTTTAGTATAGATCCTGGAATTACCCGGTGTTGTGTAGTTCGTTAAAATCGTTTTTTTGAAAATTCCGTCTCCCCGCGAACCCTAGGGGTGCGCGACATCGGCTTACATATTGTATTGGTATTATAGCTTTGATTATATTTGTGCGTGGTCGTGTGCTTGATTTAAACGATTGATTTTGAAAATTGCATTTTCTTCGTAACTTGTATAATTCGCATAACACTTGTTGGAGTTTCGGTTATTTGAGTTTCGCACTTTGTTTTCATGCGCACACGTAGCGCTATAGTATCTATAGCTAGTGTAGGATTTCGGAGCCCCGTTGATTTGGTTTACTGAAATATTTTAATACTTGAGGTCTAAATTTAAATTCGGGGACCAAATTTATTTAAAGGGGAATATTGTAACATTTCAGAAAATATAGTAAATATTATTTTGGAATTTAAATAATAATGTTTTGGGTTTTACGGATATAATAAACAATATGGAGTTGAGTTTTCATAGATTGGTATAATTATATACCTCTATTTTTGGAAAGTAATTAGAATTAAAATGAATTATTAATTATGGGATAAATTGGCATATAATTATATTCATACAAATTATAATGTTAAAACTAATTAATGTTTTCATATTTAGTACACTAAACCAAGCTTTATTTGTTTAACCATGTTTAAATGTGCCATGGCAAGTTAAATATCCTTCTTATCTATTATTTCAATTCTATTATTTTTATAAAAAAATTTAATAATATCATGAGAGGGAAACGTGGAGGCATGAGTGAAGTATGGTTATTTAAAATTGAGGATGGGGGAGAGAAAGAGAAGGGGGGTCATGGCTTTTGACATTCATCCATCACAAATCCTTATCTCGTTTCTTCATATCTCCCATTCTTCTTCTTCTTCTTCTTCTCCTTCTCCATCTCTTCCATCTCCAACTCTAAACCCACATACACAAATACAAATCCCTCTAATCACCATGAAGCTTTCATTAAAGAAACTCAAATTTTCATCTAAATCTTGAAGTGGCAACTAAGTGTTCATATTGAGACTATTTTCAAGCATGGACTTCCTCATTTTCCAGATTCAAGAGGGTATAATCCCATCTTTTCACTATATTTTTATAGCTACTTGCCATGACAAACTTATTTTAGAGCTAAAGCTCATGTTTTATTAGTCTTGATCTTCCTAGAGTGAAGTTTTCATATTAAAGTTAGGATTTTTGATAGGGTTAGCTGTTGTGATGGATTTAGTAGTGGGTTAATTGGTGATTACAACCTATTTCGAGTAGTTGGGGGTATTTAGATGCAAGTATTATTGATTTCTAAAATGTTAAATTTTATAAACTTGGGTTTTCTTTGAGTTGTGATGTTCAATTCAAATCTGGAGCAATTTGGGAGCTCTGAAAAATAAATAGAGACTACCGTGAAATGATATGACCAATATAAGACCGCCCCTAAAGCTTGAGCCCCTAACTCTATACCTTGACCACAGATTCATTCCCTTTTGCCGCAAATTGTGGCCGTAACATCAAGTTTTGGTTTGAGTTTTTGTGTGTAACTCACACACTTGATATATAAGCCCTTTTTATATACTAAATTATCCCAGATTTCCCGAGTCAAAATCTGGAGTTGTTTACTTAGCTTTTGATGATATTTTGCCTTTTTTTTTAAACTTGGTTTTCTTGGATTTATATGTTATGACTTGATCGTTCGACGTTCGTATATCGACGCCGGGTTTATTTTGTCGTTTTGGCACACGTTGACTATAGGTTCTAATTTATGTGCGCTTCGCTTGCCATTTCGATTTCGATATGGGATTTTATGCGATTTCATTATGATTTCGACTGTAGGTACAATCACAGGGACTTCCGAGATGACGAAGAAGGACAAAGTTGACTTCGGCTAGAGCGAGGCACATACCGGTGAGCAGATTTATATCTACGAGGGAAGTCGGGTGGATGACATATAACACCCCCGCAACTATAATAATTAGAATACTATATGGTAGAACCGTATTCATAACCTATAGGATCATGCTAGAACACTCATATGCTTATATTCGTATACTTAGTAGTTAGCTATATACTTAGTCTCTATTTCATAGTTATCAGGCTATATATATATATATATATATATATATATATATATATATATATGATTTTGTTATGTGTTGTACGCGACTAATGTCACGCCCCGCTTCCCAGTAGACGGATATAGTGACGTGGCAGACTGCAACGTATTTATTAAGAAATAAATACGTTAAGCGTAATTAAGCAATATATAAAATGAACAAGAATGACAAGTGATATAAAATAACAACAACATTATTTACATTCATCTTTACATACAACTGTTTGAAAATGAAAAGATACAATGAAAATAAGCAGTGCCTAAACAATGGCATACAGGAAATGAAAGTATAAGGAACTAGAAGTCAGGATGTGCCGCAGGCTGGTCCAAGTCCTCCTGGCTAGGCTCGATCTCCTGAGAGTCTTGTCCTCCTGACGAACATTCCAAATAAGAAATAGAAAAGAATATCGTCAGCGAACTAGCGCTCGGTAGGTCCCAAAGAAGAAAGAGAATATAACAAATAATGTGAAAAGAGCAGATGAGTTGTACAGGTATATGATTGTTATTATAACGTGGTTGTTTGTAGCTTGATACAGAAGGTATTCATATATATGAGAGGAGTCTATCTTACCCCGTGGACTATGGTAACATATAGTACAAGGCCCTGTCATAACCCACGGGACAACGGCATGAGAATTCATGTAGGTGTTTTTTAAGTGGCCTTTCGTTCCACGATATACATTCCATACCAATCTACCCCTTTATCCATGCATAATGTATTGTATAGATTATGATTACAAGTCTTGCTGAAACCATGAATACAAAATCTTCAAGTAGTCATGTTCAGAATGTAATCAAGTATTCAAGCAGTCAAGTCAAGTCAAATATACATGTTTGATATTGATGTTTGATTTCAAGTATTCATGTTCATGATCAAGTATTCATGTTTGATTTTAGATTCAGATTTGAATTAGACTCAGACCGAATTAGACACTTGTAAACAGATTTAGCTCTTGAATTAGGTTCGGGAGTCATCAGCAACTGCAACACATGGACGGCAGGATTTGTGTCTTTTTCCAAGACAATTACCATTGATAACTCCATTAAGTTATCTACCTTAAATAGGAAAGCACTCACTTTTTCTGGCTCCCTAAGGCTCAAGAGAATTGATCCCGCTTAAACTTATATTTACTAAAGTCCTTGAATATTGTTTTATATATCTCGAGGGGGTTTTATGAAAAATATTCTAATATAGTTTAAAAGTAAATCTCGAGGGTGATTAGTATTATTTAGGGTTGTCATGAGCATTGATTTTAAGTATTGGTGCATTTTAGTGATGAATACTTAGTTTTGGAAAGTTCATGATATTTTACTGAAAAACTTGTCCTTTTTGGTATCTTGATGGTATTTTATTGTCATTCTTTAAACTTTTCATGTTTGAAAAATATAGATTTATTATATTTTGAAAATATGGATTTATAATTTTATATAATTTTAATTTTAAAAATAATTTTATTTTATTTAGAAAATTCATATTTCTTAAAAACCGTATTTAAATCCTTTCGAGATCGAATGCTCCGTGAGGAGGTCTGCATTTCGTTCTACTAGCCCAAGAATATGCGATAATCCACACTATCCATTAGTGGGTCCCGTAAAGAGAGTTGTAGATTCTAAATCGCAAAGGATATGAAATAACGCTTTAAAAGAAATCCGGTTTTTAAAGTAGTTGGTATTTTATTATAAATTTTCTTTGTAACAAATATTCATCCAAAAATAGGCATCATGCTATGGATCCAAGTGTGCGTGTAGGGTAGGTCGTTACCCCATGAAATTTTCTTAAAATTATTGTTAAGTATGTTTTGTCGAAAAGATATGATAACAAAATTCAAGGTATTTTAATGTAAAAGTTAAATTATGATTGTTTTACATGAGATTTTTGGATAAAATTTATTCTAAACATTGGTATTAAGATTATAAGTGAAACGGTAAAATTGGTTTGATCAAAAGGTAAAGGAAAATGGAGTTATAGGCTAAAAGAAAATGTGATATCGGTAATAACTCCACTTTTACCGATTTTGATTAAAAAAGAATTTCAATGAAGTGCAAGGTGGTTTGGGAGGGACTTACTGTTTTGAAAGCTTAAGGAAAGAGTTAGGAAAGGAAGAGTGTCTTCGTGGCGTCGCGGGAGCTCCAGATGTTGCTTCGATTTTCACCGGAAGTTGCTCGCTCGCTAACTCCTTATTACTCCACTTGATCTTAAGAACTTTTTGAGAGAATTTTGCTATAATTTTCAGAATAGTGCTGAGCCAAAGTAGGGGATGGTATTTATAGTGGAGAATTAGGGTTTTGGAATTAAAATAGTGGATTAAAATGCATTAAAATGATGTTTAATTATGAAATGAAGGGTTTCTGTTTGATTATAGAGAAATCAAAAAGTGCAGGGGAATTAGGGGCAGGTGAAGAGGTGTGTGTGCAAAGCCCGGGGCTCATTGGCCTCCATCCAATCGTCGGTGCCGGTCTATATGCATGTTTGGTTGGTCGATCGAGGGCTTCTGGCCTCGAGATTCGTGCCACTTGATCAATACATTATTTAAGCCCTTTTGCACATGTTTGATTTTTCTGAACTTTTCATTTCCCAATGTATTGCACGTGCAATCTTTTGGGCTTTCAAAAAGTTAAAAAAAATTCAGAAAAAAATAATGTGTCTGATGAGAATCGAACACAGGGGCTACGTCACAGCAGTGCAAAGGCTTTACCAATGAGCTACAAGTTGTTTCTTGCTGTTATTTGGCAAAAGTAACTTATAACTCAAACTCAGGCTGTAGAACTCATTTCTTGTATATTAACAGTAAAATTTTCCGTACAAAAATTTTACAGTCGTTACATTCTACCCTCCTTATAAAAATTTCGTCCTCGAAATTTACATTTACATATGAACTAATTTTCAAATAGATAAGGATATCTTGCACGCATGTCTTCTTCTCATTCCCATGTTGATTCTCCTGGCGAATCCTTTCTCCACATCACCCGGACCAAGTTTACTTCCTTGTTCCGCAGTGTCTTCACCTTTCGGTTCAGGATCTCAACGGGTTGTTGCTCGCAAGTTAGGTCCATTTGTACTGTGAGCTCTGAGTGATCAAGTATGTGGCTGGGGTCACTCACATATCGTCGTAGCTAGGATATATGGAACACGTTGTGCACTTATTCTAATGAGGGTGGAAGTGCTAAACAGTATGCCACTTCTCCAACTCGTTCGAGTATGTCAAACGGTCCTATATATCTTGAACTTAGCTTACCCTTCTTGCCAAAGCGGATCACTCCTCTGTTTGGAGATATCTTTAAGAAAACATGGTCTCCAAGTTGGAACTCCAGATGTCGACGCTTAGCATCTGCCCAATGCTTCTGTCTGTCTTGGGCTTGTTTCCCCAATCAGAGCAAAGCTCTGTTCAAAATCCGAGGTTTGAAATGAAGCGACGCTTCTGTTCCCCCAATCAGAGAAAAGCTCTGTTTTAAAATTCAAAATTCAAAATTGAAGCGACGCTTCTGTTCCCCCAATAAGAGAAAAGCTCTGTTTTAAAATTCAAAATTCAAAATTGAAGCAACGCTTCAGATCCAGCGCTTTGCGCTGCGCGCCACGTGTCAAACACAGGTGCGCTAGCGCAGGCTGCGCTGCGCTCTGCACTGCGCTCTGCGCTGCACGCCACGTGTCAAATGTAGGTGCGCTAGCGCTGGAATTAAAAATTCCCCGCCGTTAGATCAAAAGATCTAATAATGATAAATCATTAATTAATCAGAATTAAAATTCTGCATGGAAAGATTTCTCAATCTTATTTAAACAAGAAGATTATCTTCTGTAAAACGGGAGACTTAGGATCAAAGATCCAACGGTGGGGAAACATCCCCAAATCAATCAGAGAAAGATCTCTTTAACTGATTTAACAAATCAATTTGCCCTATATAAAGGCCCCAAGACTTCAAGTCTGATATAGAGAAACCCCCTTACAAATTTTGAGAAACTCAAAGAAAGAAAAAGCAAGCTTTTAGCAAAAGAAGATCATTTCTTCAAGGTAAAGAACATGAACAATGAACACAGAGACGAAATCATCTCATGAAAAGAAGAACTATCTTCTAAAAAAGATCATAGATCTAAAAAAAATACCAAGGTTTGTCATAAAAGAGATCAATAGATCTCATCAAATAATAAAGAAGAACATATTCTTTATATAGATCATTGATCTACAAAGGCAAGCCCTTTCAAAAAGAAGAACTGTTGTTCTTGAGGCAAGGCCTCCTTTAAAATGAACATAAACTTGTTCTCTGATCATAAATTTGATGAACTGCGCTTTGCGCTACTGAAAAGTGCCTTGCACTCATGAACTGCGCTTTTGCGCTCCTTGGACTGGTGCTCAGCGCCAAAACGTACCACGTGTCAACCATAGACACAATTTGCGTTTTGCGCTTCTGAAACAGCGCATTGCGCTCATGGGCTGGCGCTCAGCGCCAAGCGCGCCACGTGTCATGCACTGGTGCGCCACTGAACTAACGCAATGCGCTCACAAACTGAAAGCGCAATGAGCTTATAAACCGGTGCTTAGCGCTAAGCGCGACACGTGTCTTCTTCGTGTGCGCTACTTGGCAGAAGCGCAATGCGCTCTTTAATTAGCGCAAAGCGCCTGGCGCGCCACGTGGCGCGCTGTCAGAACACACATTGTTCTAATGAATGCTATGCATTCAATACAAGACAAAAATTGTCAGGACCTAATGCTCAGCATTATTAAAAGGGCCAAGCCTAAGTAAATGCTCAACAGCCCATAACAAGAAAATGTTAAACATTTTAATCTTATTGGACTTATCCCAATATTGGCCATAAGTCCTCAACTTATATTGAACTGAGCCCATCCGCTCACGAATATTCAACAGATCTTAGTCCCAAACTTGGTTACAGGTCTTCCAATCGATTCACACCGGTTCGAGGGTACATCTCTTTACTCCTCTGATATCTGTCGTTGTAATCCTTCAACGTCTTCAGAGAGGTGACGGGTCCCGACAACCACACATTTCATAGACTATGACGTCTTTAAACTACGGACTGTGGGGTCCTTAAACTCATAGACTACGATGTCTTTAAACCACGGACTGTGGGGTCCTTAAACTCATGGACTACGATGTCCTTAAACTTCATAGACTACGATGTCTTTAAACTACGGACTGTGGGGTCCTTAAACTCATGGACTACGATGTCCTTAACCTGGACCGTAATGTCCTTAAACTAACGTTGGACCGTAATGTCCCTAAACTAAACAATAGAGTCCAATTGCTCTTTTGTTGGATCTAAACGATCCCGTTAAGTTGAACTAACGTTGGACCATAATGTCCTTAAACTAACTGACCGCAATGTCCTTAAACTAACTGACCGCAATGTCCTTAAACTAAATAATAGAGTCCAATTTCTCTTTTGTTGGATCTAAACGATCCCGTTAAGTTGATCTTAGTCTAAAAATTAGACTAACGTATCCTTAACAAATGTTTAAAATTGATCTTAGTCTCAAATGAGGCTAACACATCCTTAAACCCAAACCAAAACCCAAATCTAACAGGATACGGATTTGGACTAATCCACGCCCTACGGGCGACAACATAAATTAGTCTCCGTATACAATCCACGGACAATCATAAATAAAACAAACACCCACGACATGAAGTGACCATCTGGAGAAGGAGAAAGTTGTTACCGCGATGCGGTAGCGTAATTAACTGCAGGGCTTGCGCCTGCAGGGAAGAGCGTCCCTACAATCAAAAACCCCTCACAACGAGGGGGAATCTGACGAAGTCTGCTACATCGGCCGCATCCTTTTAAACCATCGATACATGGTGTCATAAATCAACATGGCATCTTTGGAGAAGTGGACGGATAGCACCTATTAGCATCTGCCCTGAAATTCAGGCAATACGTTTATCGCGTCTCAGATTTCGGCGGGGAACAGATTCTGGAACGCCCGGTGGGATCTTTTCCTCTTTCCACTCCACATTTCGTGTGTCGCGTTCGCGAACGAATCGCAGTTTGTTAATGGTTACCCTTGGGTTCGAGGTACTAAGATTTGATGTCTTGCTGGGTGCAGAAAACAATGGCGTCTACTTGCATGAAGTGTTCCAGCTGTAATTGTAACTCGCGTTCCGCCTCATCTGGAGGTATAGCTTACGGGCCCCAAGCGGCCTCCCTGTTCACGATGCCGGTGGAACAGGTCACTCAGGCCACCACTGGATTGTTTTTCGGGACTATGCCCCCGCCAACGAGCTTTAGCGCTCCAATGCCAACACAAGAAGCTCCCAAGAAATCGGTCTTTGATCGGCTTGCAACTATAGCGCCCCCCTTCAACGGGTCGTCCAGCTCTAGCGCCTCAGTCTTCGCCAGATTGGGCCAAAGTTCATGCGGGCCCGTGATGAAGCCTGCAATTCAAGAAAAGGCTATTCTGAAAAGGATAACCATCCCTACTCCCGAAGTCGTCAAGGCGGCTTCTCCTGCCAAAGGGTCGGTCTTCACAAGACTGACTGTTCCGGCTCCCACTCCGGCTCCTGTTCCTGCTCTAAAGTCTGTCTTTGACAGATTAGATGCTGCTACTCAACGAACATCAGTCTTCAAGAGGCTGACGCTGGCAACAGCCCTTCTTCAAAACATGGGGCACGATGAACCCATCCCCATAGCTGAAGCCATCCCAACAGCTCGACGTGTTCGACGTCGCCACTGGCGCCGAGTAAGAAAGGCTGGGGGTAACTCCCCCTCTGGACTAACTTCACCAGCCCCAACGGTGGAAGTCAATGCTGCTGTTCTAACCGGGAACAATTTTGAATTGCTGAACAAAGTGCCCAGGAACTCTCCTACTGCCGTACTGAAGAGATCTCCTCCACTGGTGGAGAAAATTACAGAAACAAAGCCCAGGAGCAGCAACAGAAGCTTCAGGAAATGCTAACGCAAATGGCCGCATTTACCGGGCCAAAAGAAATCCTGGAAGCATCATCGGAGCAGCGTCACGAACAAGAAACCGATGCTGACTTACTCCGTAGAGTCCTCGAAAAGAAGGACAGAGAAACAGCAGAACAAGCGGCTAATATAAAACGAATGACGCTTCTCTTCCAAGACATGGTCAGGATGATGTTACAGCCGGATCTTCTAGCTGAAAACCCTCCGATCATTATTGAAGACGGCATAAGGGAGACATCGAACCCTCCTCCGAATCTTTCAGCAGCCAAAGAGGAAACCATTTCCAAGTCCGCTCTGGATGACTACATTGCTCAGCAAATACGAGCTCACCAGGCGAACGAAGTGGCTGGTCAAGTTGTTAAAACCGGGCGACCGTATCCAGGCTGGTATGATCAAATAAAATACTCGCCGGGATAAACGATCCCCAAATTCCACGTGTACAAGGGGACAAGCAATGTAGGGTGCCGGCAGCGCCCCGGCTGTCAAAACGCGGCCAAAATGCAGAACAAAATTTTTCTAAACCGGCGCTACCGCTACCCGATTTCCGGATCGACCTTTAACCCTATACTAGCGAGCTAACTAAGAGTTAGAATTGTTATACCGAGATGATCCAAGTCCTTCGGTCTTCATTCCAAGCTCCTAGCGGTTCTTTGACGAAGTTTGGTTACCGGTCTTCCTCCATTTCCGATGATCCACCCGAGGGAAACGGCCCAAGTTCCAGCTCGACGAACGAGACAACCGACGCTCCAAAATTGCTAACGATGGAGAGTCGAGGTGTATGGAAGTGTCACTACATTTTTCTCTCAACATCTATGCCCATGGGAGCAACCATAGAAGAAGATGAAGGAGGTTATGGCATGAACAAAGAAATGGCTAAGTATGTTGTAAACTTGAGAGAGTGAGAGAGTGAGGAGGCTAGTCATGTGATAAAATCATCAAGAAAAATAAATCAATCCCACTCCCTCCTCATAGTGGCCGGCCCCCCCTCTCGTTTCCAACATCAAATAAATTATCATATCCTTTTTTAACAATAAACAAATAGCCACCATACTTTGTTCCATGCCATGAACATGCACAAACCCATGCTTGTGCCACCTCACATGTCCACCTCATTTGTGAGTCAAATGAATTTCCAAAAATGGAAATTCATACAAATGATGTGGCACCTTCTAGAAGCTATTCCGTAGAAAATACGGAATACTTCCTGGTACATGTACCGAAATACATATACGCGTATTCGTACCAAAATACGAATAGCCGAGAGAGAAAACGAATAGCGAACAATAATACTAGAATACACATATATAAATACATATGTAAATTATTAAATCAAAACCTGATTTAATAATCTGGCTTAATCCTAAGCCGCTAGTATTATCAACCGTCCGATTAAAGTCTGCGCAGCAAGCACATATTTAATCGGACACCTGTATGTACCAACATACAACATGTACACCATATCGCCTGAACCGTGAAAACCCTCTGTGTGGGACTCTAAAGACTCGTCAATATGCTGGTAGTGGGTTTAACCACAAGCACGTCAGCGGCACTAGCTGTACGTAACGGCTACCCAGGTATTGAGCGAAAGGGAGGCCGACGAGCAAACTCATGCAGAACCCCTACTGAGCCTGACAGTGACAATATCCATACAGTCCGGTCTGTTCGTCTAAGAGTATCGCATATCGAGTCTAGGGGAGTGGATAAAGTCAGATCCCTAACAACGCGATATTTAGTGTCGGCATGTAACCCATCACCTCCTGAGAAACTATCGATCCTGGATCGGTAATCCTCATCTACCATGGCCATGGATTTGTGGTGATGGCCACCCGTACACTACGCGACATCAACCCCCAATACCGGGAGAGACGAATCCCCGACGATCCGATCACTGCCTCCATGTGGTTCGGGACTGTACCCAACTAAAACCTGTTTGCACGACTCCTTTGAGCCGTGGTAGGGTAGTAATCAAAGTACAATGGGAACTCACACGAGACAAATAACGATCTCAGGTCGACAGACTAACCTGTACACATGTCACCTGGGAACTGCTATCTGACAATAGGTATAATACCATCTAGCAGGTTCCCGGCGAGTCCGTCCAGTATACTCATAACCCAATGAGCACCTGCATACTATCTTAGGTGAACAAACTAACACCAATGGCTTGTGAGACCTGGCCACCGCCCCTCGTCGGGGTCTCGATCACTATACACTAGTCTACACTGGAGTATCGATGCCCGGTCTCGATACTCCTACGACTAGGGACATTTAAGGATGTGCTTATAGACCCCAGCTCCCACATATGTGATCGCCATCACAATGCTGGCAGTCAAGCAAGAATCCTACAGGCTCTATCAACATGTATATGGTGATAAAGACAAACCAGATAGCATACTATCATCTTGAGTAAGACTGTTTTATCGGTATAGGTCCTACCTCAATCATCATAATCATAAGTCCGCGACTATGATAATTGCCTTGAGGGTACTATAGCCAACAATCTCCCACTTGCACTTAAGGCCAATTATTGCGATGTCACATACTCACAGCCCGTGTGATACCGAACACCCAACTTCTCTACTAATCAGTTCCGCAAAGCCCGTTTGTGAAAATGATTGCGTTCGAGAAATAACCTCAGTGAGTGGATCCGCTCCAATGTTTCTTTCCGTATCTCTCTATATCTCAACTTCGCGGAGAAAGCTATCTCCCGAAATGAGCAATACTTGTCTTAGAATTTGTCTGGATATCTGATGGGACCCAGTTCACAAATGAACTCCAAATCCAGCAAACTACTTAGACTATATCGTCCACTGAATTTAATCAGTATCTTGCGCTATGCCTTTCCTCAGCATCCGCTTGGACTACCTGTCCAACATACTGTCCCTTAAAAAAGGGAAAAACTATAACTCTGACAGTCACTCTGTCATCAAGGTCACCTTGGAAGCCTGAAATGATAACCGTCTCCGGAAAGAGGCTTCCGTTATCATATCCCAAGAATATTCACTTATGTTCATAAACGGCTTCCCAATATTTCTTCAGGATTGGATTAATATATGTTTATTGCAACTAGTGCAAAAAACAATATCTGGTGTGGTACTTGACATTTCATGATTAACTCAATTGCCTAAGCATGTGATATGCTAATCATGCAGATCCCTCTCCCTTTTAGTCTGTAAGACACCTTTAGAGAGGGTGACTCCATCACCTGCAGGTACACCACCATGCCAGGAGTCGTCCATTTAATGTCAAAGTACCCAGATTAGGATACTTCCCAAATCTAGATCTAAAACCATAGATCTAGTAACCAGAAAACCTGATATTATATTTATATCCTATGTGGAGAAACAACTTTGTGACAACCACAGTATAACCGATCGTAGTACAGGAATATCACTTCCTACCAAGTGCATGTCATCCCGAATCCTCGGACATCACACCCTACTACCTTCTTACCAGATCCATCTCCTATTCTGATGAAGTCAAAACCTATGACTGTCACATCAAAAATAGATGATCTATTTCCGCTATACCTGCTTTAGTCTATAAATAGACACAAGCTACTTGCCTACTATGCTTCCGCTGCTCCCACTGACTATAACAACCCTCTGGTAGAGTCATATATACGTGCACCTCTAAAGCTAGTTTAGAATGACGTTATACTCATCCTCCTGGCGGGTCTTATAGTTTAGAACAACAACAATGGCAAGTCTGGGTAAACAAGAACCTCCCTGTCACCGTCTCTGAGAGGACCGAAGTACCTCTCGGGTGACTGAGGTTACCCAACAAATCTGCGGAGTGGCTAATGGAACGTCGAAACTAATTGAATCGTTAGGTTATATTAAATCATCAGTGATCGTTTGTGGTTCTAGAATCACTTCCAGTTCTATCATACTCCCACTTATGTTTTCTGAAAAAATCCATTTTACTAAAACTGTGGTGAGGCAAGAACAATATAAATATTGATCTTCCTGATGGTAGAAAGTTAACCCTCATCAAAGCCCGGGATAACCCACAAACAGCCATTACTGAAACGTGCCTCGAGTTTATCTGGATTCTGGTTTAAAGCATCAGCCGGACAACTCCCTATACCTTAACATCATCAAGATATAAATTGATTCTATATATATCTGATATAGAAACAAAAGCACTAATTTAATTTTAACCAGATTCAAAATCATGCAGCTGTCTCCAGCGCATATCAACCAAATGGAAAGAGGACAATCAGCATTACTCATCTAGGAGTGCATCCATATATGAGTAACCCAAAAGAGAAGCAAGTTCTAAAGACCATTACTATTAACTGAATACCAAACACAAGTATCTACATCTTCGACTTCCTCGAAGAATCCTGATATTTACAACAAATGGTCCTCTACTTTATTCTTATACCTCTAACTTCTGAATATCTGGACCTTGCATTTCAAAGAAATACATGTCCAGAACTGGAGAAGTCATAAGTGAACAGAATATAGTACGAGTACCAACCCCTTTGTCCCAATGGACACTGGACAACATACAATACTTTGTATAAGTCCCCTGAGTTCAATAACTCAAACCCTGTGCATCGTAGGTTGAAAAGCTGTAGTATGGTTAAGTAGAATTACACCGCTGTTGAATGCACCTTACCTAATCACCAACTGATATAGGTAAATGTCACAGACATAATATCAAAAAGTTATATCTCACTTTATAAAATAAAGGTATAGATATATCAGTTTGAAATTGGTGCATAACAACGGATATTCAAAACCAAATATTTGCCATCCGGCAAAATCCAGATGATTTCCTCAAATATCACCAATTACAATGAATTCCGATATAATGAGGATCTAATCACCCAATTCCCAATATCTTACTCCCACTCACCATCTGTAATAACATACAGATGTGAGAAACTGATCTGGTAAATACTTACCCTGGAGTTAGATTCCAATTGGGAAAACAATTTTCAATTAACATCGCACAGTGAAACTGAAACATGAAAAATGTTTCAAAAGGGGTTAACTGGTATTCCTAGTAACGCCTCTTCCACTATCCTGAATCATGACAGTAACCATATACTTACCTGCCCTCACTACAATCCCTTTATTAAGTCTTTACTTATTACCTTCTGTACACCTCCTTTACGCTAATTGATTTTTTTCATTCCCTATCCTTCGGCACCAGCCTAAGGTTTGGAAGAAGACTACCAATAAGCGCAATAGGTGTACTCTCCTAATCCTAGGAGCCCTCCCAACCTGAGAGAAGGTAAAGAGAAAAGACATCTGAATAATCCAATTCTTTTTCTCCTGAACCAGAATCCATCCTCGAAAAAGTTCCTTCGAGTTCGTATATAACCATACGATGGATTTATCCATTGGAAGTGGATATCCGTAGTGATACGGAGTGTCCTAGAGAAAAGCAAAGTGGATGTAGGAGTGGCAGGGGTATACCTGGTTTCGTCGTGAATGATGGTGATCGCAATTTTCTTTGCCATTATTCTAATCCCTTTATATGTCTTTACTTATTACCTTCTGTACACCACAGTTAAGCTTGTTGGTTTTCTTCCTTCCCTACCGTTTGGCACCAGCCTAAGGTTTGGAGGAAGACTATCCAATAAGCTCAATAGGTGTACTCTCTCCTAATCCTAGGAGCCCTCACAACCTGAGAGAAGGTAAAGAGAAAAGACAACTGAATAATCCTATTCAATCTCTCCAGAACCAGAATCCATCCTCGAAAAAGATCCTTCGAGTTCGTATATAACCATACGATGGATTTATCCAATGGAAGTGGACGTTCGTAGTGATACGAGGTGTTCTGGAGAAATGCAAAGGTGATATAGAAGTGGCAATGATATATGCGACACCGTGACATTCCAAAAGCCAAAGTGTTTTAAGAAGGTTCGGTCAACTTGGTTTCATGAGTTTTAGTCAAAGGTCGGGTCATAGTCGCAGCCAGAGAGAGAGAGAGAAGAAACACTCGGCGTGCACTCTAATCTAGATCAGAATGGTTAATCATTTTATCTAATCTGGATGGCTCCCACCGTTTCCTCGAATTCTCCTCCAAACCTTAAAGGAGAATTAGTCGGAATCAACCGAGGAGTAATCCTACTCATCAGTGGGAATCGGGATCCAACTATCATCGCATGATAACTTGATGGAAGCCACTCAAGTCACCACACTCCAGAAGGAATGCGCAAGCCTGGCAAGTTTCCTGTATGTTTGAAACTCCCGATGTGTGTTTTTACCCCTAGGACCCAAATGACCTTGACACAGTCAACAAATCAAAGAGTCCTAGTCAAGTTCAACCTGTCATTATCCAGGATTGCATTAAACCCACCCGTACGAGCCCTTGACACAGTCAACAAGGCCGCACGACTGTCCTAACCAATCGCATTAATATGACAAAAACAAGCACTACTTAGCTACCGCACACTATGCCTTGACACAGTCAACAAACGCATCACGAATACTAAGCAAAACTTGTAATAAATGACGGAGGGCTACGGCTGGTTTTTGGCGAAAAACCTTCAACGTAATGAACTTGATATCGTTGAAGGAATCCAAGTGGTTTTTATAAATATATAGTGGTGAAAACTTTTGCTAAAGAGGTCACTCCCGGTGAAGGGATCTCGGCTCTTTCCCCATAGAATGAGGTGCAGGATATTCCAAATGAATACCACGATGCAAAACAAAAGGAAACGACTATAGTGAAGTTATTACGTTGACGCAAACTTTTACTCAAGGGGTCACTCCCGATGAAGGGATCTCGGCCCTTGCCTCGTCGAATGAGGTGCAGGATATTCCAAATGAATACCACGATGCAAAGCAAAAGAAAACGTCTGTAATGTCAGTTTTTAAAAACTTGGTTCCAACAACATCATAAATAGGTTTGTTTTATCCTTGTATTGATAAGAATCAATGCAGTCCCATCAATTAATCACACCAGAAAAGAACGAAAATAAAATGTACGTATATGCCATCCACATTCGCCACTGGGTCCCGTCATCACCCGTTAGGTTACTTAACTAACGACAGAGCGGGGACTGGGCTAGCGCGGGTGCAAAACATATACAACATCTACTAGTATATATAAATATATATATAACATTCATCCCAGGCATGATAAAAGCAACATCACAGAAAACATCACAGAAGCAATACAGAATGGTGGATAATCTGGAGCCCCGGGTTTCGCTTGAGCCGCAAGTGAGACCCAACGTTCCCTGTCGTGTGGATAGCCTGTGCAATGAAACCTAGACCCCTACGAGCGCGACAAGTTACCCGCCAAAACCAGAAGTGAGGCAGCCCCCTTCAGCAACGTGAATGGACCACCCAACACTTCACGGAATCCGGTAACTTGAGCACCCCTCCTGGGTCACCTATACCCCCTACGAGTGCGGCGAATAGCCTGCCAATTCTAGAGTAAGGTCCCCTCCGTCCCAACGCCATGAGATTCGGACCAGTTGCCCTCTAGAATCCGGCTATCACCGTGGGGTAATCCTAGTACAGAAAATAAAATAATATACAAGGGTGACATCGACCTCAACCCGGTCGTGCCCCAAAAGAATAATATACAAACTGGCAGTGACGGCAGTCCACATGTCGGACGCTCTTCCCGCAATATTAAATGTACAAATGAAATAAAACTGTACAATCATTGCACCATTGCTATCCAGCACGACGATCCAACCAACATCACATCACATCACAGAACATCAACGTGAATGTGTTCGCAAACCCGTCTAAAAGACATATAGCAATTAGACGAGTTTACCGATCAAATGACATTCACGGTCGCAGAATATAATGTATGTACTGTCAAACGCACGCTTAAAATATCGATCGACTAAGTTCCAAATTGGCCCCAATAGCAAAACAACACTTCACCGAAACCTGGGCCAAAACAGAATATCACAAAAACCACATTTCCAAGTAAGTGGGCTACAGAAAAAATTTGGTCGCCCGTTGCCACTAAACCGCCGCGGAACCGCCGCCAATAGGGGGTTAGTGCGGCGGATCTGCGGCTCTTTTGTGGAATCACGAGCCCAAATTTTTCCAGGACCCTTAAAATTGCCTGCATGGATTTTTAAGATGTCTGAAATAATTTTTTGACCACTTTTGAAAATCGACAGCAACTATGAAAATGGAATCGTGATTTCGGTAAATTCCATCGATCGATCTTTTAAGCACGGTTAAACAAGCTAGTGAGGGGTTTAAAGGGTGGCTCTGATACCATGTGGGGTCCCGGCAGCGCCCCGGCCATCAAAACGCGGCCAAAATCCGGAACAAAATTTTTCTAAACCGGCGCTACCGCTTCCCGATTTCCGGATCGACCTTAAACCTTATACTAGCGAGCTAACTAAGAGTTAGAATTGTTATACAGAGATGATCCAAGTCCTTCGGTCTTCATTCCAAGCTCCTAGCGGTTCTTTGACGAAGTTTGGTTGCCGATCTTCCTCCATCTCCGATGATCCACCCGAGAGAAACGGCGCAAGCTTCAGCTCGACGAACGAGACAACCGACGCTCCAAAATTGCTAACGATGGAGAGTCGAGGTGTATGGAAGTGTCACTACATTTTTCTCTCAACATCTATGCTCATGGGAGCAACCATAGAAGAAGATGAAGGAGGTGATGGCATGAACAAAGAAATGGCTAAGTATTTTGTAAACTTGAGAGAGTGAGAGAGTGAGGAGGCTAGTCATATGATAAAATCATCAAGCAAAATAAATCAATCCCACTCCCTCCTCATAGTGGCCGGCCCCCCTCTCTCATTTCCAACATCAAATAAATTATCATATCCTTTTTTAACAATAAACAAATAGCCACCATACTTTGTTCCATGCCATGAACATGCACAAACCCATGCTTGTGCCACCTCACATGTCCACCTCATTTGTGAGTCAAATGAATTTCCAAAAATGGAAATTCATACAAATGATGTGGCACCTTCTAGAAGCCATTGCATAGAAAATACGGAATACTTCCTGGTACATGTACCGAAATACATATACGCGTATTCGTACCAAAATACGAATAGCCGAGAGGGAAAACGAATAGCGAACAATAATACTAGAATACACATATATAAATACATATGTAAATTATTAAATCAAAACCTGATTTAATAATCTGGCTTAATCCTAAGCCGCTAGCATTATCAACCGTTCGATTAAAGTCTGCGCAGCAAGCACATATTTAATCGGACACCTGTATGTACCAACATACAACATGTACACCATATCGCCTGAACCGTGAAAACCCTCTGTGTGGGACTCTAAAGACTCGTCAATATGCTGGCAGTGGGTTTAACCACAAGCACGTCAGCGGCACTAGCTGTACGTAACGGCTACCCAGGTATTGAGCGAAAGGGAGGCCGACGAGCAAACTCATGCAGAACCCCTACTGAGCCTGACAGTGACAATATCCGTACAGTCCAATCTGTTCGTCTAAGAGTATCGCATATCGAGTCTAGGGGGGTGGATAAAGTCAGACCCCTAACAACGCGATATTTAGTGTCGGCATGTAACCCATCACTTCCTGAGAAACTATCGATCCTGGATCGGTAATCCTCGTTTACCATGGCCATGGATTTATGGTGATGGCCACCCGTACACTACGCGACATCAACCCCCAATACCGGGAGAGACGAATCCCTGACGATCCGATCACTGCCTCCATATGGCTCGGGACTGTACCCAACTAAAACCTGTTTGCACGACTCCTTTGAGCCGTGGTAGGGTAGTAATCAAAGTACAGTGGGAACTCACACGAGACAAATGACGATCTCAGGTCGACAGACTAACCTGTAAACATGTCACCTTGGAACTGCTATCTGACAATAGGTGTAATACCATCTAGCAGGTTCCCGGCGAGTCCGTCCAGTGTACTCATAACCCAATGAGCACCTGCATACTATCTTAGGTGAACAAACTAACACCAATGGTTTGTGAGACCTGGCCACCGCTTCTCGTCGGGGTCTCGATCAGTATACACTAGTCTACACTGGAGTATCGATGCCCGGTATCGATACTCCTACTACTAAGGACATTTACGGATGTGCTTATAGACCCCAGCTCCCACATATGTGATCGCCATCACAATGCTGGCAGTCAAGCAAGAATCCTACAGGCTCTATCAACATGTATATGATGATAAAAACAAACCAGATAGCATACTATCATTTTGAGTAAGACTGTTTTATCGGTATAAGTCCTACCTCAATCATCATAATCATAAGTCCGCGACTATGATAATTGCCTTGAGGGCACTATAGCCAACAGGCAATCCCCATCAACATGTCGCTCAGTTCAGGGCTCTTTGCGGCAACACCGGGGGTGATGATAAGCTTTTGCTCCGCCAATTCGTCGGCAGCTTGTCGGAGACGGCATTTGAGTGGTATTCCGAACTTCCAAACGACTTCGTCAAGACTTTCGCAGAAATGGAGTTTTTATTCACTCAGCGATTCGCGAGTGCTAGTGAACGCACCCCAATAACGGCATTAATCAATGTCAGGGTGAAACCAGGCGAGACGTGGGTTCAATACGCAATCCGATGGCGGAATCTGTGGTCAAAATGCGAACAACGCATCGAAGAAGCACAGGTGGTGCGCATGTTTGTGGGCACCCTAGACCCTCATGCAACTATTTCACAATTCATGATGTTCTTTAAGCCGACCACATTCCAAGCCTTGTCGACAAACTGGCCCAAATGGACCAGATGGGTCATAGACCGTCTCCTCCAAAACCGGACTCTCGAAATGAGAAGGGAAAGGGGAAAGGAATCGTCGTTGCCAATGCTCAACAGTAGCCTGGTGGCCCGAGACCAGTTGATCGCCAAAATAACAGAACTCGATCTCTCGAAGATAAAATGAGGCGCCCTTACTCGTTCCCTTGAGACAAGACGAAGAGGTTATTCGATCTTGCACTGCGTAACAGGCTCATCAATCTGCCAGAGCCAAGACGCCCAGCGCAACCAAGCGACGCTAGCAATCCTAACTATTGCCCTTACCACCGAATGTTGGGCCATCCGATTGAGAATTGTTACATCTTCAAAGCTGGATAGAAGATCAATACAAGCACGGCAGATTTGTATTATCTGAGAATTGGAAGGTGAACCCGCCTCGGCCACATACTCCCAAGAATACGGATACACCGGGGGCATCATGCTCTTTTGTAGAAGAAGCTCCATGGGAGGTCGCTCTTTCAGCCAAAACTAAAAGAATGCTGAAAGATCTCCACACATGTCCGGCAATTAGGTGGAAGAATCCGCTGGAGCCTGAGATCATCGAGGGGATGCTAAAGCCGCGCCCAACTCCAAAAATTGGTGGTGATAACCAAAGCACTCACATCAAGCCGTCAAAGTCTTCGAAAAAGAAGAAGAAGACCAAAAAGCCCGTGAAGCCTGGCGACAAGCACACGGACCTGCAAAAACAGATTGATGCGCTGGAAGAGTATAATCAGAAGGTGCGGACTCCAATCACACTCCAAGAGTTTCTCATCCACGTCCTTGAGGACAGAAATGATGGAGAAGACTCATCGGATGAATCTGAAGATTACGTGGCAAGTTGCCATGTGATCTCTCACTCGTCGATAGACGACGAAGAAGCTCCTTGCACCGAGAAGCTGGGGGCAGATCCTGAGCCGGAACTTCCGGAGCCGTCAGACGAAATGATTGATGCATTCCTGAACGAAGCTCTTCTGAAAAGTAAAACTGCACGAGAGCGTGAGATGGCCATATTTGAAAAGGCCAAACGCCGGCGACTGGATGAAAGGGTTGAAACACTCTCACCAGATCAAAGTACCTCCGTTGCAAATAAAAGCAGGTTCAAGACGAGGAAATGATTCGCCAAAGCCATATTGATAGGAATGAAGCTGCCATCCCCCGAAGCAAACGCCCTTGGTGAAGCAGAGACACATCCTAACTACTGCTTATATCATCGAAAGATTTCGCACCCCACCGAAGAGTGCGACGCTTTTAAAAGATGGTGGCAGGGATATATTGCTCGCCAGCAACATTTTAAGAGGATGAAACGCAAAACTCGTCGGGAGCAAAGAAGTATGCCCGGGGAGAATAAAAGAACTACCGGCAACTGTCACATGGTCAACACCGGGGGATCAAAAATTCTTACCTTCGGGAGCGACTCTGACGAAGAAATGACTTTTGGCCCTCTCTTTAAAGAATCCACCTCGGGAAAAGAGGAAGAACCGAAGACCTGTGAAAACATTCAGCTGCGAAATCGTACGCTGCCCGAAAAGAATCTTGGGCCCTTGAACAGTGGTTCAAATAGAAAAGATAAGGGAGAAGAAAAGGTCCCTGAGGATATCATCCTTGATGACCAAGCCGTCGAAAAGCTGACAGCCAAGGACCCGCCAAAGAAAAGTAAGGTGGACTATAACGTTCTCACACACTTGAGGAAGATTCTCTCATAGCTCAGTATTCTCGACGCCCTTCTGCTATCCAAAGAGGCGAGAGATTCTTTAATCAAGGCACTGCAGGAACCCGAGCTATTCCAAGCTTTCCTCGCCGAAGAAAAGATGAAGGACGAGCTGGAAGAAGCACATACAGCCGATATCACCTTCGGAGATGAAGATCTCCTTCTTGGGACATGCGAGCACAACCGCCCCCTATATGTCTCCGGATACTGTCATGACATCAAGATAGGTAAAATCTTGGTCGACAATGGGTCCTCCGTCAATCTCCTTAACGTAAGGGTGCTAAAGGAGATATGCATGAGCGTTCAGTACCTCGCCCGTGATAAAATCACCATCTCCGGATTTGACTCCCAGTCATCACGGACGCTTGGGTCTGTGATATTGACGTTACGCTTTGGGATGCTCATCACTGATATCAAGTTCCACGTCATTGACGCCAAGACATGCTATAATGCTTTGCTCGGCCGGCCCTGGTTTCATGAGTACAACATTATCCCTTCTACACAATATCAGCGTATGAAGTATTTCAAGGATGGTCTCGAGTATACTGTGACATGAGAGCTAAACCCATTCTCCGTGAACAAAGTCTGCAAGTACGAAGATGCAAAATACTTCTTACCAGATTTTGAGGACACAGAAAGATGTCACAAACCGAAGAACAAAGCTATCACCACCATTCCGGTCTTCGGGAGTGATACCGAGGAGGAATAAGAGATAGTTTACTCAGGTCCGCCCCAGTGCAACAAGTCCGGACCGTCCACTCCTATGTTAATCTTCGGCAGCGACTCGGAAGATGAGGTCAATGCCATATTCTCTGCTAGGTCATCCATTCAAACCTTCGCTGATGAAGATCAAAGTTTGCAAGTTGCCATGGTTTCTCCAAAGCATCATAAAGAGCTAGACGCGCTTGATACATACAGTGTGGAAGAACTGCAGACGTTCTATGTCCCTTCCAGGAGAGAAGGTGAAAAGGCGATTCTATTCTACCAATCTGGGGAAACCAAAGTGGAGAAAGAAATCTGTCATGGCGTAGATTCTACACTTGACAAGCTCCTGCCCATCCGTTTGCCCAGATATTACACAGACGGACTAAAAAGACTCTTGAGACGCCAAGGTGTACCCCTTAAGCAAACTGCGCGACAAGCACGGTTCTATAACAGGATCTGGAACGTTTCTGGAACTCAACGAAAGTTGCCCAACGGAAGAATGGAAACGACCGGGCTTGGGTATGTTCAATCCAAGAAACGGGAGTTACTCCGTGACTGCTACGTCGTACATGACTTTGATAAAGAGGGAGATGCTCTATAGGAAGATGCTAACCCTGAACCAGAAAGAGCTCCTGCCGTGAAAATGCCCAGTCCGTCGTTCGAAGAACAAATGGACAAGCTTATAAGGGAAGCAGGTCAAAAGGATTGAGACGACCATAATCGCGAAATGGCCATCTACGAGAAAGCCAGGATGCAACGCCTCCTTCAACAGGCTGCGAAAAATGAAAATGCTCCTCCTTATCAACCCGTTGTACAAAAAGCCCGACGAAGAGGCAAAAATAAATCAAAGAACGGGAAAAGCGTTCGACAGTGACAAAGCGGGACAAAGAAGCCCAGCGATTGAGATTCGAGCAACCAAGATTCGTCCCTTATAAAGAAGATGGGTCGAGAATATTCTTTTCCTCAAGACAAGACAAAGAAGATATTCGATCTTGTCATGAAATACCAGATGATGACACTTTCGGAGTCCAAGCATCCTGAACAAGCAGGCGAAGTCTCTCACCCGGACTATTGCTCCTATCACAGGGCAATATGACATCCTCTCGAAAACTGCTTCACCTTCAAGAACTGGGTCGAAGATCAATATCAACAGGGCAGGTTCGCTCTATCCAGCAGCTGTAAGGTAACCCCGCCGCAGAAGCATGAACACAAAACCGTGAGAGTAGAGTCAGATCAACATCGGTCTTGGAAGCGAGCTCATACCTGTCATATGATAATGTTGTCAGAAGAAGAACCCGAGAATATGGATAACCTCCCCCGGTGCTTCGAAAACGATGATGATGAGGTAATCTCAGAATTCCCACCGGCACCAAAAGAGCTGGAAGATGGTATACATACTACTGCAGATAACCTCAAGAAAATTGATTTGGGGACGGAAAGTGACCTGCGGCCGACGTTCGTCAGTGAGCTTTAGTCTGAAGAAAGGGTGGCTATGCGAAAAGACGTGCTCATGCAGCATAAAGATTGCTTCGCGTGGAACTATTTCGAGATGCCAGGATTAGATCCAGAGATTGCTGTGCACAAATTGGCGATATCTCCGGACATCAAACCGATCAAACAAGCACCGAGAAGAATACAGCTCGAGCTTGAGATGAGCATCAATGCCGAGATCAAGAAACTAATCGACTCCAGTTTCATCCAAGAGGTTCAGTACCCTGACTGGATCGCCAACATTGTCCCGGTGATGAAGAAAAATGGGACGGTATGCATCTGCGTGGACTTTCGGGACCTCAATAAAGCTTGCCCGAAGAACGACTTCCCAGTACCGGTCACCGAGCTGATGATAGACAATACGTCCACTCATGAAGTTTTCTCCTTCATGGACGGCTCGTCAGGATACAATCAGATAAAGATGCATCCCGAGGACCAGAAGCACACCGCTTTCCGGACCCCTTTGGGCATATTCTGCTACAAGGTGATGCCCTTCGGTCTAAAGAACGCCGGTGCCACCTATCAGAGGGCCATGACGAAGATCTTTGATGACCTCATATATGAAATCGTCGAATGCTATATCGACGACCTAGTGGTTAAAAGAAAATCATACGAGGAACATTTAGAGCATCTGAAGATTGTATTCCAACGTATTCGGCAATACAACTTGAAAATGAACCCTCTCAAGTGCGTGTTCGGAGTTTCCTCAGGCAGATTCTTAGGATTCATCGTCCGACACCGAGGCATCGAGATAGATCCGTCAAAAATCAAGGCGATCATGGAAATGCCTCCGCCAAGGACTCTTAAGCAACTGCGTTCTCTCCAAGGGAAGCTCGCGTATATCCGGCGATTTATAACCAATCTTTCCGGCAAGTGCCGCCACTACATTCATTTGATGAATAAGGGAACCCCGCTCGTCTGGGATCACAAATGCCAAAGCGCGCTGGACGAAATCAAGCAATATCTGCAGAATCCTCCTGTACTGGCCGCTCCCGTTAAGGGAAAACCTCTCGTCCTGTACACAACAGCCCTTGAAGGTTCTTTGGGCGCGCTGTGGGCACAAGAGAACGACCAAGGGAAAGAAAGAGCTCTCTACTACTTGAGTCGAGTTCTACTGGGGGCAGAAAGCAATTACTCTCCCATCGAAAAACACTGCCTGGCGTTGATCATCGCAATAACGAAGCTCAGACACTACGCGTTGGCACATGAGGTCCATCTCATATCGAAGGTGGATCCCCTCAAATATTTGATGTCGAAGGCCATATTAACAGGACGGCTCGCTAAATGGGCCCTTCTCTTGATGGAGTTTTCGATAACATATCGTCTTCTTAAGGCCGTGAAAGGTCAGGCTATCGCCAACTTCCTCGCTGACCATCCGATACCTGCCGATTCTCCTTTGAATTGCGAACTACCAGACGAACATGCGTTTGACACGATCGACAGGGGTGATAACCGGTGGGAACTTTATTTTGATGGAGCGTCTTCCATGAAGAAGCGCAAATAAAGCACCCCCATAATCAAATCAGGGGTAGGCCTCATCTTCGTGACTCCACAGGGAGGGATAATGCGCTTCGTCTTCTCCTTAATAGAGCCGATAACGAACAATGAGGCCGAATATGAAGCTTTGATAGCAGGTCTCGAGATCGCTATCGACATGGGAATCGAAAACCTCCTCATATACGGAGACTCCCAACTGGTCGTTAGTCAAGTAAACGACGACTATCAAACGTGCAAGCCAGAATTGGTGAAGTACGGCGGGAGAGTACAACAGTTGCTGACTCAAATCCCTTCCTACGCCTTGGAAAGCATACCGCGTGCAAAAAATAGCAAAGCAGATGCATTAGCCAAGCTCGCTAAAGAACTGGCTGACGAAAACCTCGACGACGTAAGGATCGTTGTGCAAAGCCATCGGGTTCTTGCACCGGCAGAAATATCTCCAGAGTCGTCCGAAGAAAAAGGGGCGACCGAGCAAGTAGCTCTGCAAGTAAAAGACCAGGAAAAGGTTGAGGATTGGAGAGAAGTCTTTATAGACTACTTCAAATCCCGTCGAACACCTGAAGATGCATCCTCAAGACATCAGCTTATGAAACGAGCTTTGTCTTTTGCTTTCGTCAATGATACTCTGTATAAGAGATCATTTGATTCTCTGTGGCTAAGATGCCTGGGACCCGAAGAGGCGAAGAGAGTCATCCAAGAAACTCACGACGGACTCTGCGGTTCTCACCAAGCCGGGCCGAAGATGAAGTTGAAGATCAAACGGATGTGTTATTATTGGCCCACGATGATCCAAGACTGCCTCGAATACGCGAAGCAGTGCTATGCGTGCCAGATTCACGGAGATTTCAACCATCAGCATCCAAATCCACTACATCCAACAGTGGCTAGCTGGCCGTTCGAAATGTGGGGGACTGACATAATCGGCCCCATCGAATCAACATCGGCCAGAGGACATCGATTCATTTTGGCGAAAACTAATTACTTCTCCAAATGGGCAGAAGCAGTACGCTGAGGGAAGTGAAGACGGAGAATATCCTCCATTTCTTCAAGACACACGTCATTTATCGGTTTGGCACTCCGAGATGGATCATCTCCGATAACGGGCCAGCCTATAGAAGCCACAAGATCAGCCGCTTCGCACAACAGCATAATATATACTGGAGATACTCCTCAGTCTATAATCCCCGAGCTAACGGTCTAGATGAGGCTTTTAACAAGACCTTGACAAAGATCGTGAAAAAGACGGTGTCTCGAAATAAGAAGGATTGGCACGAGAGACTGCATGAAGCTCTCTGGGCGTATCGTACTACGTTCAAAACAGCCACGAACACAACGCCGTACGCATTGGTATTCGATACAAAGGCGGTACTCCCCCTCGAGATAGAGTTACCCTTTCTACGAATGGCAGTTCACTACGAGCTGACGGACGAAGAAAATGCTCACCTTCGGCTCGAGGAACTTGATGCCCTCGACGAAACCCGGCTCATAGCGCAACAAAATCTGGAGACTTATAAAGCAAAGATGATGTGCTCATACGAAAGATTGACTAGGCCGAGGACATTCCGCCAAGGCGAACTTGTGCTAGTGGTCAAAAGACCTATGATCCCTAATCGTGCCAAACGGGAGAAATTCGAGCCGAACTATGAAGGCCCGTATATCATAGACAAGGTCTATCAGGGTGGGGCCTATCTACTCATGGACATGCATGGCGAAAGGCCCTTCAAGCCAATAAATGGTCACTTCCTGAAAAAGTACTACGCTTGACGAGTCACGGCCTAGGTCAATGATAGATGACGACGACTATGTCCGCTCGCTATCTTCCTAAGCCCAAACTCTATAAGTAGTAGCTGGCTAACGAACTGAAACGTCCTTAAACTAACAACGGACCGAAACGTCCTTAAAATAACAATGGATCACTATGTCCTAAAACTAGCTGTTGACCGAGACGTCGATAAACTACTGTAGACTGCAGCATCCCAAGGCTGACACAAAAAAAGAGAAGAATAAAAGAATAAGAAAATAAAAGAATAAGAAAAAAAAAGAAGAAGAAAGAAAAAGAAAAAAACGGTATGTCCATAAGCGAAAAGGGCACGGATGAAAACCCGAGAGGGCACCGTGAGTAAAAACAGCAGGGTTACTGGCAAGTTTTGTGAAAACCCGAAAGGACGCAATCTCGTTAAAAGACACTTGCAAGGTCCTCTCGACCTTGTGAGGAGAAACCACCTGCGTGATATCCTTACGATTCACAAGGGAGCAACACACTTAGGGATCCCCACGATTCCTAAGGAAAAATTACACTTACGAGATCCTCACGACTCGTAAGGAGAACCCTCTTATGGGACCCTCACGGCTCATAAGATTCAAAAGTCTTAAGCTACAGGGATCTGAACCTGTTCTTAAGCGGCCACCATAACCTCAAATTTTGCCCTACAAGCGGCTCAATATTGACCCTTGTATACAATCCACGGGCGCGAATAAACATTTCCCTAACAAAGTCCCATCCGTGACTAGGGGAATGTTTGCACGGTGAACAGCCCTTGTAAGTCCTCTCGACTTAAAAGGAGAAATACTCTTGTAAGATTCTTACGACTTACGAGAAGCTATACACTTAGGAGTCCTCACGATTCCTAAGGAGAAAACGTACCTACGAGATCCTCACGACTCGCAGGGAGAAATACCTTTATGTGACCCTTACGGCTCATGAAGTCAAAAGCCTTAGTCGACAGGATCCTAACCATGTTCGCTAAGCCACCTTTGCTCGACATCGACGGGGGCAAATGATGATTCACTCCTGGCAATATCCCAGTTGTAGCGGTGCTGATGCCGAAATCGGTGTCTAATTCCAAGCTTGCAGCAAGAAGCTAGCGAGCCACACATGCATACGAAATAGCCGAAATGATGGGGCAACTTGCAACAAAATCAGCAAGTAAAAATGTATGCATGCAAAATAGCCGAAATGATTGGGCAACTAGCAATAAAAAGCAGTGAGTAAAAATAAAATAAATAGCCGAAATGATTGGGCACCGCGAAAAATAGCCGAAATGATTGGGCAATCGCGACCTTCGCGATATAAAAACTGAAATGATAGAGCATCGCGGAAAGAAATAAAGAAAAATGAAATTTATGCCCTACAGGTGATATCACATCAATCCCTGTATACAATCCAGGGGCGCAAACAAATAAAGAATCACACCTTCCCTCCCCAGGCTCCATTAGAACACGAAACCAAATCTCGACGGTTTAGGGATAGCCTAGAGATCATCAACAGCGTTCCTCTCCATTCCAGCAGAATTCAGATGCTGCAATCAACCCTGGAGCTATGACAAAGCCCCTACTCCAAATCTCGATAGTTCCCAGACAACCTGGAGACCACTTCGATATTCGTCTCATTACAATAGACGCAACGTCATCCACATGACCCCGTCTCGGAAATCCGTCATCCACATGACCCCGATCGGAAATACGTCATCCACATGACCCCGTCACGGAAATACGTCATCCACATGACCCCGTTCGGAAATATGTCATCCACATGACCCCGTTCGGAAATACGTCATCAACATGACACCGTTCGGAAATACTTCATCCACATGACCCTGTTCGGAAATACGTCATCAACATGACCCCGTTCGGAAATACGTCATCAACATGACCCCGTCACGGAAATACGTCATCCACATGACCCCATTCGGAAATACGTCATCCACATGACCCCGTTCGGAAATACGTCATCCACATGACCCCGTCACGGAAATATGTCATCCACATGACCCCGTTTCGGAAATACGTCATCCACATGACCCCGTATCGGAAATACGTCATCCACATGACCCCGTCTCGGAAATACGTCATCCACATAATCCCATATCGGAAATACGTCATCCACATGACCCCGTCTCGGAAATACATCATCCACATGACCCCGTCTCGGAAATACGTCATCCACATGACCCCGTCTCGGAAATACGTCATCCACATGACCCTGTTTCGGAAATACGTCATCCACATGACCCCGTCTCATAAATACGTCATCCACATGACCCCGTTTCGGAAATACGTCATCCACATGAGCCCATCTCGGAAATACGTCATCTACATGACCCCGCCTCGGAAATACATCACCCAATGACGCCGTGAAATGCGGATAACGTCAATCTCATTAAACACTTACGGGTCCTCTCGATTTGTAAGGAAGAAAACTCTCTTATAAGATCCTTACAACTTATAAGGGAAAACACGCTTAGGAATCCTCACGATTCCTAAGGAGAAATTACACTTACGAGATCCTCACGACTCGTAGGGAGAAAAGTCTGCATGATACCCTCATGGCTCATGAAGTTGAAAAGTCTTAGGTGACAGATCTAAACCTGCTTCCTAAGCCGTCACTACCTCTCGGAGAGTTCAAGATGAAACGTTCTTTATTATCTACAGGCCACACTTGCCAGAGTAACATGCCACCAACACAGCAAAGAGAAGAAAGCGACAGTAAGGAAAGCATTTGATTCGCATTTGATAAAGCGTGCAAAGCATACCCGTTCATGCATATGCAAAAGATTTAGTACATAAAATAAAACACGCTGAAATGAGGAATTTGCCATTCATACTTTGAAAAAGTTCATACTATGAAAGCAGTAAACGAAAACATCATCAAAATGTTTACAATGGTAAAACCTCAGATTCAGGGCATGGATTGAGAAATTCAAAAGTGAGGCCGTCTAGAATCTTTCTGGCCTTTCTGACCATTCTCGTGTGCATCCTCTCGCGCTCACGAGTGTCGAGATCCTCAGCAATGTCATGTTCACACCATAATATTGTATTATTATATTCCCCATTCTTATTCTTCTTACAAATAAACAGGTGCTTTTGACCCATGTCTGCTACATAGTACAGGTTACAGGTTCTTGGAGCGAAAACAGTGAAAAAAATAAAAGACGATACAAAAGAGGGACTTTGACCAACAAATAGTAGGATCTTAGTCAAGCCAACACAAAGATAAAGTTCACAAAGCATAAGGCAGCGCAAGGTCCAAGATTACAAAGCGAACGGTTAAAAGTCCACTGCAATTGTTCACTGGAGATCTGGAAGAGACACAGACGCTATTTTAATAAAAGAACCAAAGAATAAGGAAGCCCAGAAAGCCCAAAGTCAGCAGAAGAAAAATGAAGACATAAACTCTCTATTGGGCCGCGGATCCACGGCAGTCCAGAGCCCATGATGGAAATATTTTTTTGCCAATGGTTGGAATCTACTCTGACTAGGTCTACTTATGGGTATTTTGGTAAATGCAGACATGCGGGTCAATTGTAACCTAGGGTTTCTATGTCTTAGAAATAGAAGCCCAAATCATTGCATTCTTTTCATGCTTCCCTCATGCCTCTTTTTATGAATAAAATTCAAAATTCTTTTGGAGAGCATCGATGCCTCTTTTCATATCATCCATTCAGATCTGAAAACCCTGCGTAAATGTTCCGCGGTCCATTTGCCACGTCAGCGCGCGTGTTTTACATTGTTTGCTCCCCTTTTCCCTCTTCTGCCAATCCCCATATATCTTTTGTCAAATCTTCTGCAGGATTCCTTACGCTTAAAAAAATCTTCCCTTCCAAATAACAAATCTTGTGCAGGATTCTTTGCGCCGCGCATAAAATAAAAAAAAGATTTGATTGCAAGTGATTTACTGTTTTGCATATCTTTAATCGGACTTTAAGGGGCTTTTAACCAATTCAGATTGGGCGGGGATTTCATCACCCTTCCCAGGACCCCAGAAATCACATAAGGCATTTGCATTGACCAAATCTTTAATTAAAAAAATACTAGACTCAGCCCTAAGGACGTCGCGTTCAATAAGACAGAGGACTAGCTATAGGCATCGACCGTTTATCTTAACCTGACTTTGCGGTGTCTAGGCAAGTGTGTCTACGGCAAGTGATTACTTAATTAGGACCACTACTTTTGTAGTGGGGAGCCTCCCACTTACCTGGCACTTACCTGGCACATACCTGGCCGCAATTGGCGGTGAAGAGGTGGTTTGAGGTCCTATTTCTAGCCCTTTGGAACAGTTAGGAGCTGTCTAGCTGACCTAGGTGACCCTAGATCTAGGCCTGATTGTGCATTTTTGGTTGATCGAAAGTGTGTCTTAGCTCTTTTCTCGAAAATCTTTTTGCAAACAGTTCTAAATAAAGAGAAAAAGGAAAAAGGAATTTTTTTAAAAAAGACTTGCAACTTTTATCGCTAAGAAATCCTTGCACCACCTACCTTATTTCTCTTCTATCATGGGTACCCCACATCATAAATCACTTGCCGAACTTTGGTATCCCGAACCTAATTTTGCCTCGTACGTCAATTGTTTCGGTCGATTTAAGGAAGATCCCTCCGTGCCCAAAAATTCTTTGAAAATTCAAATAGAAGCGTTTAGGAGAAACAGTTCGACTTTACAACCCACTTTGTGTCAACCATGTCCACCTTTACCACCTTTGTACGTTGACACCACTTTTTCGAGTCCTGTTGTAACTCCTAAGCCGATGTCTATTGCTGAGCACATTGCTCAGTCTCGTAGCCGATCTTTCACCCCTCTCCGCACATCCAGTTCTAGGGATCAACAAGTCCATTCACCTTTTTATCCACATATTGATCCTACGCCTGTCCAACCATCCACTTCCTACCAGTCCTACCCGACTTTCCTACCTTCACTAGACACTGCTTCTACACAGCCATTTGGGAGTTTCACTTATCCAAACAATTTCGAATCTTTTACCGAAACCCCTTCACAACCCATGTCTAGTTTGGAACAGTCGTTGGAGGCTTATATCTTAGAAACAAACAAAATGACGAGGAATATGGATGCGTCCATCTCCGCCCTTCTACAACCTAGTGAACCTGTAGTTAGTTTCCCACTAGTTTCAAATTTTTCAATGTATGAAGAGGCGGTTGGACAGAGTGAGAATTTGAGAAGAGAGAGTGAGTTTTACACCTTTCCAAATCAAACCTACCGATACCCAATTGAATCCAACAACTCCGGTTTTCCATCGATTGTCCCAAATGATTCACAAGTTACAAATAAAACATCTAACGAGTTGTATGACTTTGTAGTGCTTGATTTGCCAGATTGTGAAGAACCCCTTTCGAGTGAAACCACACCTAATCCTTTTGAACTTTACACCTCCACTCTAGAACATAAATCGATAAATATCCATGCTTTTGATGAGGTGTCAGAAAAAATTGATTTTCACTTGATTGAGGATATAGACGCCGGGAATATTTTGGATGATGAACCAGTAGATTTGATTGAAATTTTATGTCCAATTCATCATCCCGAGTCATTAAATGTTTCTCCCGAACTTCATATGCGTTTTGATTTTAATGATAATGGCATGGATGAGTTAAATATTGAGGAGAATTATGAGGATAGTATTGAGGAGAGTATTGAGGATAATATTGAGGTTGAACCATTTTTCTTTGATGTGTCGGATTTTCCAATTCATCCTCCTAAACCTTTAACTTTTATATCACCCTCCCTCCTTTCCATCGTTCCGACCACGCAAAAGATCACGCTTGAAGACTGTGCGCTTGAAAAATTTCTCTTTGAATCTGACACAGTTCTTACGGACGATAACACTTACGAGTGTTTCACTTTTTCGGACGATGTTGCAGACTTACCGCCCGAGTTTGAGTCCTTTGAATTTTCAGATGAGTTAGTGGAACCATCAGACTTGGTTGCTTACAGTCGTTTCGAACCATTGATGGAATCTTTCAAGTTCGAGACAGTTTACTACGGTGAGAATGGGACTATCCCTAATTCACTTCCTTTCGTCCGTCCTATCGTTCCGACCGTGCAAGAGACCATTACGCTTTCATCTCCTATACCAAGTTCGACGTACCCATGTTTTCTTGCGAATCTTGAGGAATTTGACCCCATTTCTCGACGGGTTGATAGATTGGCACAATCACTTTTAACACATCGGTCATCACAAATTGTGCTAATTTATTCATTCGATTTACACCCTCAAGATCGTACTCCACTTCTTTCTCTTTTCCGCCATTCTTCTCCTCCACCGAGACCGTATACCGTTTCTCTCTCCACACGGTCTCGTGTGTTTCTCATTTCTTTCTTTTACACCCCATTCTTTCACCAACCCTACCATTTCCACGATAAGATTTTTGAATGGTTGGTGCTAACCTTTGGCTTATGTAAGGCATTGCTTAGTTCGGGGAGGGCCTTATTGTATATATGTATATATCTTTTTTTTTCTTTTCTAATAAAAAAAATTCAAAAAAATATTTTTTTTAAAATAAATAAACAGGGGAGTGCCGACATTTTGACCCTCTTGTTGTGGCATGACAGTGAGGACAGTGTCAAGTTTAAGTTTGGGGGTATGCTCGGTACGTTTTCTTCCTTCGCATTCATGTGTATATTTTTGTATTTGCATACTTATTTTAAAACCCATAAAAATCGAAAAATTTCAAAAATCATAAAAATTATTGTATTCAATTTTGGCCATATTTGATTTGAGTTTGACAAATAGGTCAACTGGCTAGGAACAACTAGATCTTAGACTTAGTAAATTAAAAACCTTAAAAATAACCTTTCTTAAAGTTTAACGGTAGAAAGTAAATGTCTTTGTAGTTTATTTAGAAATAGGCAAATTTTGAGTTCACTTCTTGGGCTAAGTCAAAACAAAACAAAAGTATTGATATTTTTATTAGAGTATAAGTTTGAAAAATAATTCCTAGCTTAAGTCTAGATTCTGAAAATGTATACCCTACAATTTGCACAATCACGCACCTTGAAACTTGGAATAGTAGAGAAGACCTTGAAATGCTCTTGTCTAAAGTCCTTAGTACGAAGAAATGAAAATAAAAGTGTGAATAAAGAAGAAAAAAATGAACACTGGTTTTTGTGATTACTTAAGGCAGAAAAATAGAAAAATATTTAGCGAGGGTGCTTCATCACTTAGTGCCTTAGACCAACTGGTTTGGGAGTCACTGCTAAAGCCTTGGGTGTTGCAAGACTAGGAATTACACTTTAAAGTGTATACGCATCTTGTAATCGGTTGTTGGTACCTCAAGAAGTATTAATGGTCGCATGAAGGATGTGTAAGCAAAAATTCAATTACAGATTCACCAATTAATAAGTACTTTGGACAACGGACAAGAGTATGATTGCTTGATTTGAATTTCCAAGTGTAGGAGTGATATATACACACACGTAGGGGTATGTGATTGGGATTTAGATGAGAGAAAGGAGTGAAGAATAGAACTTGTATCTTTAGTAGAATTGATAAAAATTCCTAAGTGGAGATGGAACCCTAGAAGGAAAACTTAAGAGATGCCGAAAGCTAAGTAGGTCTGCAGAACATATATAATCTTAAGTTAGATGATGAGGAAGTGTGAAGAATGTGGGTGGATAATTTACGAGTCGACGATAATAGAATTCCCTGTTAGAAAACCTAATTGGAGAACAAAAGTCAAAAAAACCAAATTGATAGGATTTTGTGGGTTGTATCCGCTGAAAACCCTCAGGAGACAACACTCCTCCTACTAGGGACACCTAGAGGTTTAACGGCTTGTTGCACGAGCTCAGTGCAATCGCGTTTCCCTGCGAAAGTGAGGTTAGGTTTTTTATCGAGAATAAAAATAAGTTTGCTCGAGGACGAGCAAAAGATAAGTTTGGGGGTATTTGTTCACACCATAATATTGTATTATTATATTCCCCATTCTTATTCTTTTTACAAATAAACAGGTGCTTTTGACCCATGTCTGCTACATAGTACAGGTTACAGGTTCTTGGAGCGAAAACAGTGAAAAAGATAAAAGACGATACAAAAGAGGGACTTTGACCAACAAATAAAAGGATCTTACTCTAGCCTACACAAAGATAAAGTTCATAAAGCATAAGGCAGCGCAAGGTCCAAGATTACAAAGCGAACGGTTAAAAGTCCACCGTAATTGTTCACTGGAGATCTGGAAGAGACACATAAGCTATTTTAATAAAAGAACCAAAGAATAAGGAAGCCCAGAAAGCCCAAACTCAGCAGAAGAAAAATGAAGACATAAACTCTCCATTTCCAGAGCCCATGATGGAAATATTTTTTTGCCAATGCTTAGAATCTACTCTGACTAGGTCTACTTATGGGTATTTTGGTAAATGCAGAGATGCGGGTCAATTGTAACCTAGGGTTTCTATGTCTTATAAATAGAAGCCCAAATCATTGTATTCTTTTCATGCCTCCCTCATGCCTCTTTTTATGAATAAAATTCAGAATTCTTTTGGAGAGCATCGATGCCTCTTTTCATATCATCTATTTAGATCTGACAACCCTGCGTAAATGTTTGGAGAGAGCCATCTGTAAAGTAAGTAGGTAATTTCAATTCTTGCCCTACGTAATTTTTCATTCTCTGCTCTAGATAAATGTTTTTAAATTCCCTAATGAGCGAGTAGTCTTCTCGCTTGTTAGGGTTAGCTTTGGGGAAGGCTTTTGAGAGATGAGATCTCTCATCCCTTTCTTGCCCATCATACTTTTTAATAGGACTCCATGCATACATGCATATACCGCTCCCTATGGCACCCTATCCCACGAGGTAGCGGTGATACCGTAGTATAAAGGCCCGGTTGTGATGGTTTTCCATGGAGGTTAGGGAAAGGATCGATAAAGGAAGGATAAGAAGCTAGAGGAAGAAAACATCTTCCCGAATGGTTCTAATCCCTTTTATTGATAATTACCATAACTCCTCTTAGATCCTAATTTGGGTATAGAAAGCGTTGAGATTTATTTACATTTCCAAACCTACCCTAAACCTAACCCTAACAAGACTTTGATCTAGATAATCTTAGTATAGATAGATTTAGTTTTTAGATTTAATAATCAATCCGACCACAATCGGAATTAACTCGTTTGAGCGACTAGGAAATTCACAACATCCCTGTGGACCGACCCGTACTCACCGGCTAGCTACCAAGCGACGCCGTTCTTGATTGCGGTTACTAGATATTTTTGAGATAAATCAAATGGCGCCGTTGCCGGGGATGACGTGTTATTTCCTTTTTGCAATTTCGGGTTAATCTTAATAAAAAAAATCATAAAAACTGAAAAATAAAAAAAAATATATCATCTGTTATTTTTTTGGAAAGGGTATTTTTTGTGAATCTTTGCAGGATCGACGGATCTGGAAAAATCCAGAGTGCGAAACAGAAAAAGGTAGATCAGAACAGAAAGGGATTGGAACAACAGAGCAGCACAATTTTTTCAGAGACTTGAAGCTTCAAATACGCCGCCCTTCTACCGCGCAAGCGCGCTCCCGCCGAGGTTCCGCGGTCCATTTGCCACGTCAGCGCGCGTGTTTTGCACTGTTTGCTCCCCTTTTCCCTCTTCTGCCAATCCCCATATATCTTTTGTCAAATCTTCTGCAGGATTCCTTACGCTTAAAAAAATCTTCCCTTCCAAATAACAAATCTTGTGCAGGATTCTTTGCGCCGCGCATAAAATAAAAAAAGATTTGATTGCAAGTGATTTACTGTTTTGCATATCTTTAATCGGACTTTAAGGGGCTTTTAACCAATTCAGATTGGGTGGGGATTTCATCACCCTTCCCAGGACCCCATAAATCACATAAGGCATTTGCATTGACCAAATCTTTAATTAAAAAAATACTAGACTCAGCCCTAAGGACGTCGCGTTCAATAGGACAGAGGACTAGTTATAGGCATCGATCGTTTATCTTAACCTGACTTTTCGGTGTCTAGGCAAGTGTGTCTACGGCAAGTGGTTACTTAATTAGGACCACTACTTTTGTAGTGGGGAGCCTCCCACTTACTTGGCACTTACCTGGCCGCAATTGGCGGTGAAGAAGCGGTTTGAGGTCCTATTTCTAGCCTTTTGGAACAGTTAGGAGCTGTTTAGCTGACCTAGGTGACCCTAGATCTAGGCCTGATTGTGCATTTTTGGTTGATCGAAAGTGTGTCTTATCTCTTTTCTCAAAAATCTTTTTGCAAACAGTTCTAAATAAAGAGAAAGAGGAACAATGAATTTTTTTAAAAAAGACTTGCAACTTTTATCGCTAAGGAATCCTTGCACCACCTACATTATTTCTCTTCTATCATGGGTACCCCACATCATAAATCACTTGCCGAACTTTGGTATCCCAAACCTAATTTTGCCTCGTACGTCAATTGTTTCGGTCGATTTAAGGAAGATCCCTCCGTGCCCAAAATTTCTTTGAAAGATCAAATAGAAGCATCTAGGAGAAACAGTTCGAATTTACAACCCACTTTGTGTCAACCATGTCCACCTTTACCACCTTTGTACGTTGACACCACTTTTTCGAGTCCTGTTCTAACTCCTAAGCCGATGTCTATTGCTGAGCACATTGCTCAGTCTCAGCCAATCTTTCACCCCTCTCCGCACATCCAGTTCTAAGGATCAACAAGTCCATTCACCTTTTTATCCACATATTAATCCTACGCCTGTCCAACCATCCACTTCCTACCAGTCCTACCCGACTTTCCTACCTTCACTAGACACTGCTTCTACACAGCCATTTGGGAGTTTCACTTATCCAAACAATTTCGAATCTTTTACCGAAACCCCTTCACAACCCATGTCAGTTTGGAACAGTCGTTGGAGGCTTATATCTTAGCAACAAACAAAATGACGAGGAATGTGGATGCGTCCATCTCCGCCCTTCTACAACCTAGTGAACCTGTAGTTAGTTTCCCACTAGTTTCAAATTTTTCAATGTATGAAGAGGCGGTTGGACAGAGTGAGAATTTGAGAAGAGAGAGTGAGTTTTACACCTTTCCAAATCAAACCTACCGATACCCAATTGAATCCAACAACTCCGGTTTTCCATCGATTGTCCCAAATGATTCACAAGTTACAAATAAAACATCTAACGAGTTGTGTGACTTTGTAGTGCTTGATTTGCCAGATTGTGAAGAACCCCTTTCGAGTGAAACCACACCTAATCCTTTTGAACTTTACACCTCCACTCTAGAACATAAATCGATAAATATCCATGCTTTTGATGAGGTGTCAGAAAAAATTGATTTTCACTTGATTGAGGATATAGACGCCGGGAATATTTTGAATGATGAACCATTAGATTTGATTGAAATTTTATGTCCAATTCATCATCCCGAGTCATTAAATGTTTCTCCCGAACTTCATATGCGTTTTGATTTTAATGATAATGGCATGGATGAGTTCAATATTGAGGAGAATTATGAGGATAGTATTGAGGAGAGTATTGAGGATAATATTGAGGTTGAACCATTTTTCTTTGATGTGTTGGATTTTCCAATTCATCCTCCTGAACCTTTAACTTTTATATCACCCTCCCTCCTTTCCATCGTTCCGACCACGCAAAAGATCATGCTTGAAGACTGTGCGCTTGAAAAATTTCTCTTTGAATCTGACACAGTTCTCACGTACGATAACACTTACGAGTGTTTCACTTTTTCGGACGATGTTGCAGACTCACCGCCCGAGTTTGAGTCCTTTGAATTTTCAGATGAGTTAGTTGAACCATCAGACTTGGTTGCTTACAGTCGTTTCGAACCATTGATGGAATCTTTCAAGTTCGAGACAGTTTACTACGGTGAGAATGAGACTATCCCTAATTCACTTCCTTTCGTCTGTCCTATCGTTCCGACCGTGCAAGAGACCGTTACGCTTTCATCTCCTATACCAAGTTCGACGTACCCATGTTTTCTTGCGAATCTTGAGGAATTTGACCCCATTTCTCGACGGGTTGATAGATTGGCACAATCACTTTTAACACATCGGTCATCATAAATTGTGCTAATTTATTCATTCGATTTACACCCTCAAGATCGTACTCCACTTCTTTCTCTTTTCCGCCATTCTTCTCCTCCACCGAGACCGTATACCGTTTCTCTCTCCACACGGTCTCGTGTGTTTCTCATTTCTTTCCTTTACACCCCATTCTTTCACTAACCCTACCATTTCCACGATAAGATTTTTGAATGGTTGGTGCTAACCTTTGGCTTATGTAAGGCTTTGCTTAGTTTGGGGAGGGTCTTATTGTATATATGTATATATCTTTTTTGTTTTCTTTTCTAATAAAAAAATTCAAAAAAATATTTTTTTTAAATAAATACACAGGGGAGTGCCGACATTTTGACCCTCTTGTTGTGGCATGACAGTGAGGACACTGTCAAGTTTAAGTTTGGGGGTATGCTCGGTACGTTTTCTTCCTTCGCATTCATGTGTATATTTTTGCATTTGCATACTTATTTTAAAACCCATAAAAATCGAAAAATTTCAAAAATCTTAAAAATTATTGTATGCAATTTTGGCCATATTTGATTTGAGTTTGACAAATAGGTCAACTGGCTAGGAACAACTAGATCTTAGACTTAGTAAATTAAAAACCTTAAAAATAACCTTTCTTAAAGTTTAACGGTAGAAAGTATATGTCTTTGTAGTTTATTTAGAAATAGGCAGATTTTGAGTTCACTTCTTGGGCTAAGTCAAAACAAAGGAAAAGTATTGATATTTTTATTAGAGTATAAGTTTGAAAAATAATTTCTAGCTTAAGTCTAGATTCTGAAAATGTATACCCTACAATTTGCACAATCACGCACCTTGAAACTTGGAATAGTAGAGAAGACCTTGAAATGCTCTTGTCAAAGTCCTTAGTACGAAGAAATGAAAAAAAAAGTGTGAATAAAGAAGAAAAAAATGAACACTGGTTTTTGTGATTACTTAAGGCAGCAAAAATAGAAAAATATTTAGCAAGGGTGCTTCATCACCTAGTGCCTTAGACCAACTAGTTTGGGAGTCACTGCTAAAGCCTTGGGTGTTGCAAGACTAGGAATTACACTTTAAAGTGCATACACATCTTGTAATCGGTTGTTGGTACCTCAAGAAGTATTAATGGTCGCATGAAGGATGTGTAAGCAAAAATTCAATTACAGATTCACCAATTAATAAGTACTTTGGACAACGGATAAGAGTATGATTGCTTGATTTGAATTTCCAAGTGTAGGAGTGATATATACACACACGTAGGGGTGTGTGATTGGGATTTAGATGAGAGAAAGGAGTGAAGAATAGAACTTGTATCTTTAGTAGAATTGATAAAAATTCCTAAGTGGAGATGGAACCCTAGAAGGAACACTTAAGAGATGCCGAAAGCTAAGTAGGTCTGCAGAACATATATAATCTTAAGTTAGATGATGAGGAAGTGTGAAGAATGTGGGTGGATAATTTACGAGTCGACGATAATAGAATTCCCTGTTAGAAAACCTAATTGGAGAACAAAAGTCAAAAAAGCCAAATTGATAGGATTTTGTGGGTAGTATCCGCTGAAAACCCTCAGGAGACAACACTCCTCCAACTAGGGACACCTAGAGGTTTAACGGCTTGTTGCACGAGCTAAGTGCAATCGCGTTTCCCGGCGAAAGTGAGGTTAGGTTTTTTATCGAGAATAAAAATAAGTTTGCTCGAGGACGAGCAAAAGATAAGTTTGGGGGTATTTGTTCACACCATAATATTGTATTATTATATTCCCCATTCTTATTCTTTTTACAAATAAACAGGTGCTTTTGACCCATGTCTGCTACATAGTACATGTTATAGGTTCTTGGAGCGAAAACAGTGAAAAAGATAAAAGACGATACAAAAGAGGGACTTTGACCAACAAATAGAAGGATCTTACTCAAGCCTATACAAAGATAAAGTTCATAAAGCATAAGGCAGCGCAAGGTCCAAGATTACAAAGCGAACGGTTAAAAGTCCACTGCAATTGTTCACTGGAGATCTGGAAGAGATACAGAAGCTATTTTAATAAAAGAACCAAAGAATAAGGAAGCCCAGAAAGCCCAAACTCAGCAGAAGAAAAATGAAGACATAAACTCTCCATTTCCAGAGCCCATGATGGAAATATTTTTTTGCCAATGCTTAGAATCTACTCTGACTAGGTCTACTTATGGGTATTTTGGTAAATGCAGAGATGCGGGTCAATTGTAACCTAGGGTTTCTATGTCTTATAAATAGAAGCCCAAATCATTGTATTCTTTTCATGCCTCCCTCATGCCTCTTTTTATGAATAAAATTCAGAATTCTTTTGGAGAGCATCGATGCCTCTTTTCATATCATCTATTTAGATCTGACAACCCTGCATAAATGTTTGGAGATAGCCATCTGTAAAGTTAGTAGGTAATTTCAATTCTTGCCCTACGTAATTTTTTATTCTCTGCTCTAGATAAATGTTTTTAAATTCCCTAATGAGCGAGTAGTCTCCTCGCTTGTTTGGGTTAGTTTTGGGGAAGGCTTTTGAAAGATCAGATCTCTCATCCCTTTCTTGCCCATCATACTTTTTAATAGGACTCCATGCATACATGCACATACCGCTCCCCACGACATCCTATCTCACGAGGTAGCGGTGATATTGTAGTATAAAGGCCCGGTTGTGATGGTTTTCCTTGGAGGTTAGGGTAAGGATCGATAAAGGAAGGACAAGAAGCTAGAGGAAGAAAACATTTTCCCGAATGGTTCTAATCCCTTTTATTGATAATTACCATAACTCCTCTTAGATCCTAATTTGGGTATAGAAAGCGTTGAGATTTATTTACATTTCCAAGCCTACCCTAAACCTAACCCTAGCAAGATTTAGATCTAGATAATCTTAGTATAGATAGATTTATTTTTTAGATTTAAAAAATCAATCCGACTTCCATTGGAATTAACTCGTTTAAGCAAGTAGGAAATTCACAACATCCCTGTGGACCGACCCGTACTCACCAGCTAGCTACCAAGCGACGCCGTTCTTGATTGCGGTTAATAGATAGTTTTTGAGATCAATCATGTCCCCCTCCCTTCGATAAGAAGCGATTATCGTCGTCTGTTGGAAAAACTGATGCAGAATATCGATGAGGTTATCTCGCCGCTTCTTCGAGATCAGCCCCGATAGGTACCCTGAATGCACCTTATTTTCGGCATCATCCAGCGCATTAAGCGGCATGGTCTCGTGAAATCCAGGAAGTGCTCTCCAAATTGCTCCCACTATGATTTTCAAGAGAGCGGAACGGCGAGGAAGCAACCAACCAACGCATGCATACAGACGACCCATAATCTCCGCACATTGGGCATCTGTAAACTCTTGGTTTTGGCAACGGCCCTGTACGCGGATATCCTCATAAGTAATGAACTCATTCATACTGTATAAATGAACGGCCATAGTGCCTGAAAAGAAACATCATTGGAAGATCAGTAATGAAGAAAAATAGATACGGAATTTAAACGACTCTTGATATCCCCATGGAGAGAACAAATCCTCATTATGACTCCTAACAAATTTGAATTTGCGGGAAATCCTATAGAAAAAGGGAATCTCATTTAATGAGCGACCCCTTGGGTCTAGGAGTTAAACTTCTCGAGAGCAATGCTCTGCAGACATGAGTGACACCTGTCAAAGCCAATTATGAGGGGAATTTAAAAAAACTCCCCGAGAATGCTAAGAGCCTTGCTCTGAAAAATAAAAAAAAGATGATGATAAACAGAAAGGACATCAGAAAAATTGAAATCAAATTTTTGTATATATGAATTAAAATTCTAAGATCTTCAAGATCCATGAATAAACTCTTAAGAGTTCTTCATGATTTGAAGAGAGCAAAGCTCTATTAATGAAACCATAAATGGGTTTCTTTAGATCAAAGATCTATAAAGAGCAAGGCTCAGTTAATGGGTAAAGCCCTAATTTAGTGAAAGTTTTAAACTTTACCTAAGTTCTAACAGAGTTTTGACTTTTAAAAAGTTTTTCAAACAAGATAGCTATACTCTGTGGGAGAATGAAATTCTCCAAAAAACAAAACAAAAAGGAGATGAACAATGGTCATCTCAGAGGGCTAAAGGCCCTATTTATAGGCATTGAGAGCCGTTTCAACTTCCAAAAGTTGATCCAAAGACTGAAATGCTGCTACCGCCGCACTTACGTGTGGGCCACGTAAGCGCAACGGTAGGGGGGCATTTGTTTTCCCAATCAGAGCAAAGCTCTGTTCAAAATCCGAGGTTTGAAATGAAGCGACGCTTCTGTTCCCCCAATCAGAGCAAAACTCTGTTTTAAAATTCAAAATTCAAAATTGAAGCAACGCTTCAGATCCAGTGCTCTACGCTGCGCGCCACGTGTCAAACACAGGTGCGCTAGCGCAGGCTGCACTGCGCTCTGCGCTGCACGCCACGTGTCAAACGCAGATGCGCTAGCGTAAGATGCGCTAGCGCTGGAATTAAAAATTCCCCGCAGTTAGATCAAAAGATCTAATAATGATAAATCATTAATTAATCAGAATTAAAATTCTGCATGGAAAGATTTCTCAATCTTATTAAAACAAGAAGATTATCTTCTGTAAAACGGGAGCCCTAGGATCAAAGATCCAACGGTGGGGAAACATCCCCAAATCAATCAGAGAAAGATCTTTTTAACTGATTTAACAAATCAATTTGCCCTATATAAAGGCCCCAAGACTTCAAGTCTGATATAGAGAAACCCCCTACAAACTTTAAGAAAACTCAAAGAAAAAAAAGCAAGCTTTTAGCAAAAGAAGATCATTTCTTCAAGGTAAAGAACATGAACAATGAACACAGAGACAAAATCATCTCATGAAAAGAAGAACTATCTTTTAAAAAAGATCATAGAACTAAAAAAAAGACCAAGGTCTTTCATAAAAGAGATCAATAGATCTCATCAAATAATAAAGAAGAACATATTCTTCATATAGATCATTGATCTACAAAGGCAAGCCCTTTCAAAAAGAAGAACTGTTGTTCTTGAGGCAAGGCCTCCTTTAAAAAGAACATAAACTTGTTCTCTGGTCATAAATTTGATGAACTACGCTTTGCGCTACTGAAAAGTGCCTTGCACTCATGAACTGCGCTTTTGCGCTCCTTGGACTGGCGCTCAGCGCCAAAACGCACCACGTGTCAACCATAGACACAATTTGCGCTTTGCGCTTCTGAAACAGCGCACTGCGCTCATGGGCTGGCGCTCAGCGCCAAGCGCGCCACGTGTCATGCACTGGTGTGCCACTGAACTAGCGCAATGCGCTCACAAACTGAAAGCGCAATGAGCTTATAAACTGGCGCTTAGCGCTAAGCGCGACACGTGTCCTCTTCATGTACGCTACTTTGCAGAAGCGCAATCCGCTCTTTAATTGGCGCAAAGCGTCTGGCGCACTGTCAGAACACACATTATTCTGATGAATGCTATGCATTCAATACAAGAAAAAAATTGTCAGGACCTAATGCTCAGCATTATTAAAAGGGCCAAGCCCAAGTAAAGGCTCAACAGCACAGAACAAGAAAATGTTAAACATTTCAATCTTATTGGACTTAGCCCAATATTGGCCATAAATCCTCAACTTATATTGAACCGAGCCTATCTGCTCACGAATATTCAACAGATCTTAGTCCCAATCTGGGCTACAGATCTTCCAATCGATTCACACCGGTTTGAGGATATATCTCTTTACTCCTCTGATATCTGTCGTTGTAATCCTTCAACATCTTCAGAGAGGTGACGGGTCCCGACAATCACACATTTCATAGACTATGACGTCTTTAAACTACGGACAGTGGGGTCCTTAAACTCATAGAATACGATGTCTTTAAACCACAGACTGTGGGGTCCTTAAACTCATGGACTACGATGTCCTTAAACTTCATAGATTACGATGTCTTTAAATTACGGACTGTGGGGTCCTTAAACTCACGGACTACGATGTCCTTAACCTGGACCGTAATGTCCTTAAACTAAAGTTGGACCGTAATGTCCTTAAACTAATTGACCGCAATGTCCCTAAACTAAACAATAGAGTCCAATTGCTCTTTTGTTGGATCTAAATGATCCCGTTAAGTTGATCTTAGTCTAAAAATTAGACTAACGTATCCTTAACAAACGTTTAAAGTTGATCTTAGTCTCAAATGAGGCTAACGTATCCTTAAACCCAAACCAAAACTCAAATCTAAGAAGATACGGATTTGGACTAATCTACGCCCTACGGGCGACAACATAAATTAGTCTCCGTATACAATCCACGGGAAACCATAAATAAAACAAACACCCACGACATGAAGTGACCATCTAGAGAAGGAAAAAGTTATTACCGTGATGCGGTAGCGTAATTAACTGTAGGGGCTTGCGCCTGCAGGGAAGAGCGTCCCCACAATTAAAAACCCCTCACAACGAGGGGGAATCTGACGAAGTCTGCTTCATCGGCCGCATCCGTTTAAACCTTCGATATATGGTGTCATAAATCAACTTGGCATCTTCGGAGAAGTGGACGGATAGCACCTATTAGCATCTGCCCCGAAATTCAGGCAAGACGTTTATCGCGTCTAAAATTTTCGGCGGGGAACAGGGCTATGTGCATTCTTTCCCTGATCGTGCGAACTACGTCCACAGTTGCCATGATCATCTATGGTCCAAGGAGTTCACGATCTTCGATGTCGTCCCAACATAGTGGTGAACGACAATTCCGTCCGTAGTGTGCTGCGAATGGTGCCATTCTAATGCTTGCCTGATAGCTGTTGTTGTATGAAAACTCCACAAGGTGTAGGTGATCTTCCCACGAACCTCCGAAGTCTAACATACAAGCTCTTAGAATGTCTTCTAGAATATGAATTATTCGCTCAGACCGTCCGTCCATTTGTGGATGATAAGCCATGCTAAAATTCAGACTCGTTCCCAGGCTAGCTTGCAGAATCTGCCAAAATTGTGATCGGAATCTGGTATCACGATCGGAGACGGAGCAAACCAGTACTCCATGTAATCTCACGATCTCTTGCATGAGTTTATGGGTATCAAATATAGTACATTTTGAAGGTTTAAATCTTACTTTAGATTTATGCTTATCTCCATGTACTTCTTTGCTAACGTCTCGGTAGATTGGCCAACTCGAAATGGAATAAAGTGAGCTGACTTGGTGCGTCGATCCACAATAACCCATACTGCGTCGTTACCCTTTATGCTACGAGGAAAGACAATCACGAAGTCCATGGTAATGTGCTGCCATTTCCATTCTAAGATTAGTAACGGCTGAAGTAGCCCAGCAGTTCTGTGATGTTCAGCCTTCACTTGCTGATACACCAAACACTTGGCTACGTTTCTAGCTACTTCTCGCTTCATTCCATACCACCAGTAGTGTTGTCTTAGATCCTTATATATCTTTGTACCACCAGGATGTACAGAATAAGGAGAGCTGTAAATTTCTTTCATCAATTCTTCTCGAACTGGGCCGTTTGGTATACATAATTGACTTCTATATCTCAAGAATCCATCTTCGTGAATGATGAAGTCAGTTCGAAGTCCACTTTCTACTTGTTCTCGGATCTTTTGTAGCCTGGTATCATTTGCTTGTGCTGCCTTAATCTGATTGACAAGAGTAGAATGAACTTATAAGTTCATCAAATACGAAGCGTTACATGGCATAAATATTTCGATCGCCAATCCGTGCAATTCTTGCTATAGCTTCCACTGAGCGGTGGGATTCATTGCTAATGGCTGACGGCTAAATGCATCAGGAACTACGTTCACCTTCCCTGGATGATACTGTAGATTGATGTCAAAGTCCACCATGAGTTCTAGCCAATTTCTTTGCCGCATGTTTAATTCCTTCTAAGTAAATACATACTTCAGACTCTTGTGGTCAGTGTATATATCCACTCGTTCTCCCAGGAGGTAGTGGCGCCAAATCTTAAGTGCGAAGATAACGGCGGCCAACTCCAAATCATGTGTTGGATAGTTGCGCTCATGAACCTTCAGCCATCTTGATGCAAAAGCCACAACCTTTTTATGCTGGTGTAGAACACATCCTAATCCTTTACCGGATGCATCATAATGCATCCTCTAAATTGATCCGGTATTACGAGAATAGGAGCAGAAGTTAATCTTGACTTGAGTTCTACAAAAACGCTTCTACATGTTTCTGACCACACGAATGCTTCATCTTTATGTGTGAGCTTGGTCAGGGGTGCTGCTGTTTCCCCCCAATAAGAGAGCAAAGCTCTGTTCAAAATTTGAACTGAGGCAGCGCCTCACATGCAAAGAAAGAGAGCGCTCGCGCCAAAAGCGCCAGCGCTAAGAGTCAAAGACTCTGAGGCAGCGCCTCACGTGCAAAGCACGAGAGCGCTGGCGCCAAAAGCGCCAGCGTCAAGAGTCAATAACTCTGAGGCAGCGTCTCACGTGCAAAGCACTAGAGCGCCAGCACTAGAACTAAATGTTCACCACCATTGTATCAAAAATCCAATGAAAATGATAAATCATCAAATTACCAGGATAAAATTATGCCAGAGGAAATACTCCTCAAATCTTTCTAAACAAGAAAGATTGTGCTCTGTAAATCAGAGAACCGTTGGATCAAAGATCCGATGGTGATTAAAAATCACCAAGATACAGAATAAGTTATGTATGGGGAAATATTTTTCCAATCTTATTAAAAACAAGAAGATTGTCTTCTGTAAAACAGAAGCCCTTGGATCAAACATCCAATGGTGGGAAATATCCTCAAATCAATCAGAGATCTCTCAATGAGAGATTTCTTTAACTGATTCAACAAATTAGCCTCCCCTATATAAAGATCCCAAGACTTCAAGTCTCATACAGAAAAACATCCCTATAAGTTTCAAGTTCTCAAAAAAGAAGAAAAAAAGAGCAAGCTCTAAGAAGAAGAACCTTCTTCAAGATAAATAAAAAGAAGAGAGATCATAACATCTCCTCCATATTTGAGAGTTTAACTCTCACATCAGATGAACTTAGCTCTTTTTTCTAGATTACAGATCTATAAGACAAAGTCTTTCACAAAAACAGAAGAGATCATAGTATCTCCTCATAAAAGAAGAACATAGTTCTCAGATCCACGAGACAAAGTCTCTTATAAACAAAAACTTAATTCTCAGAGCACAGAATTGATCAGAACTGCCAAAGAAGTGCTTTAGCGCTCCAAGTCTGGCGCTCAGTGCCAAGCGCTCCACGTGCTCTGTAAGACGACGCCAGCGCCCCGGCCGTCTTTCCGAGGCCAAACGCGGAACAAAAAACTTTTCGAACTGGCGCTAACGCAAACTTAAAACCCGGATCGTTCCATTAACCGTAAACTAGTACACTGTAAGAGGGGGTTTAGAGATTATACCGATCGACCTGTGTCCTTCGGTCTTTAACCTTTGCCCCTAGCTTGTTGCGGCTGCGCCGACGATGTTCTCTTTCCGATCTCGCTCGATCTCCGGTCTCCTCCTCGCCGAAAGTTACGCCTCTGAACCGAGGCAACTCGGACATGAAGTTTGCTAGCCGACATGTCCAAAGTTGAAGTAGAGTAAGTGTAGAACACGTTGTCTCAAGGCACCCAAGCGCTTGGGTGAAGGTTAATCGAAGTTGCCAAAATGGAAGTATGAGGAGAAATGAGCAATGAATATGAGATAAGGATTTTGTGCTAATGTAATCAAATCTCATTCTCACTCAAATGAAAAAATGGGGGCAGCCACCAAGAAGTGCTCGGCCAAAGCATGTAGGGGGTGAGCACAAGCAAAAGAGAACGATGGTCCTTAGCAAAATATCCTCACAAAATATCCGAAGGAATACAAGAACAATAAATGCACCAATAATGTACCAAAGAAGCCAAGCTCATCAAGAACCTCCTGGTTGCCACTGGAAGTCCCAGCGCCACAAAAAAAACCCAATTTACAAAAGCCTACAATTTCAAAGAACTCCCTTACATCAAATTTCAGCCAAAGAAAGATAAATGATGTTTTGGCCAAAGAAAAGAATCAAACTGGCAACTTCAAAAAGCGATCCCGTTACAGGATAACCTTGCAACTGTATATACATACTCACATCTGTATTCCGACCGAATACAAATGCAATGAAACAAAAATATCCCTACAAGATATAACACCAGGATCCAGTTTAAACCAAAGTTCGCTAGTATTATCTGTCCGAACCATGCCACGTGCATAAGTGCACGTGTACGTTCGAACTCTGCCATAAAACCATTCGGCCTCTACAACGTTTCGCCCAAACTGGGAAACTTTCTGTGGGGGACTCTAAAAACTCATCAATACCCTGGCAGTGGGTTTAACCACAAGTCGGCAGTGGTACTAGCAGTACGTAACGGCCGCCCATGTACTGAGTGAAAGGGTGTCCGATGAACGAACTCATCCTGGAACCCTACTGAGCCTATGCGTGACAATATTCGTACAGTCCGGTCCGTTCGTCTATGAGTATCGCATATCGGGCCTAAGGAGCTGGTAAATGTCAGACCCCCAAAAGCGGTATAAGTCGTGTCGGAGTATAGCCCAGAACACCCTGAAATACTACTGGAATACCTACCAGTAAATCTTGCTTGCCATGGCCATGGACTTTGTGTAATGGCTCTCCAGACACAGCACGATCTCACCCCCAATGTTGGGAGAGACGAATCCCCTGTCGATTCGCTCACTGCCTCCATGTGGCTCGGGACTGTACCCAACTAAAACCTGTTTGCACGACTCCTTTGAGCCATGGTAGGGTAATAATCAAAGCACAGTGGGAACTCACACGAGACAAATGACGATCTCAGGTCGATAGACTAACCTGTACACATGTCACCTGGGAATTGCTATCTGACGACAGGTTTCAAAAACCAGCTAGCATATTCCCGGCGAGTCCTGTCCGGTGTACTCATAACCCAATGAGCACCTGTATACATCTTAGGTGAACCAACTGACACCAATGGCTTGTGAGACCGGCCACCGCCCCTCGTCGGGGTCTCGACTGTATACGCTAGTCTACTCCGGAGTATCGATGCCCTGTCTCGAAACTCCCACAACTAGGGACCACTTTTGAGGATGTGCTTATAGACTACCCAACTCTCACGTATATGATCGCCATCATACTGTTGGTAGTCAAGAAAGAATCCTATGGGCTCTATCAACGTGCAATAGTGATATATCATGTCACCTAAAGCCGTACACATTTGATAAAGATAAACCAGATAGAATACTATCATCTCGAGTAAGACCGTCCTACCGGTATAGGTCCTCCCTCAATCATTTCAATCACGTGCCTGCGATCCAATAATTGACTTTGAGGGCACTATATCCAACAATCTCCCACTTCCACTTAAGGTTAATTATTACGATGTCGCATACTCACAGCCCGTGTGATACCGAACACCCAACTCCTCTACCGATCAGTCTCATAAAGCTTGTTTGTAAAACTATTGTGTTCGAGAAATAGCCTCAGTGAATGGATCCACTCTGATGTTTCTTTCTATGTCTCTCTATATCTCAAGTTCGCGGAGAAATCCATCTCCCGAAATGAGCAATACCTGTCTTAGAATCTGTCTGGATATATGATGGGTCCTAGTTCATAAATGAACTTTAAATCCAAACTTCTTAGACTGTATTGTCAACTGAACCTAATCAGTATCCTGCGCCACACCTCCGTCAGTATCCGCTTGGACCACCTGTCCAAACTACTGCCCCTCGTCGGAGGAAAAACTATAACTCTGACAGTCACTCTGTCATCCAAGTCACCTTGGAAGCCTGGAATGATAACTGTCTCCCGAAAGAGGCTATCATTATCATATCCTTAGAACATCCACTTATGTTTTAAAACTGCCTCCGAACGTTCCTCCAGGATTGGATCAATATCAACTTATTGCATCTAGTACAAAAACAACACCTGGTGTGGTACTTGACATCTCATGATTGACTCAATTGCCTAAGCAAGTGATCTGTCAATCATGCACATCCCTCTCCCCTTTAGTCTGTAAGACACCTTTAGAGAGGGTGACTCTTTCACCTGCTGGTACACCACCATGTCAGGAGTCGTCCATTCTAATTACCTTTAGAATGCTGTCAAAGTACCCAGATTGGGAAACTACCAAAATCTAGATCTAAAACCATAGATCTAGTAACCAGAATGTCTGATATAATATCCATATCCTATGTGGAGAAAACACCGTGTGACAACCACAATATAACCGATCGTAGTATAGGATTTTACTTCCTACTCTGTGTATGTCGTCCAAATACCAGGACATCATACCCTACTTCTTTCTTAACAGATCCATCCCCTATTCTGATGAAGTCAAAGCCCATGATTGTCGGATCAAAAATAAATATCTGTCTCTGCTATATCTGTTTTAGTCTATAAATAGACACAAGCTACTTGTCCACTATGCTTCCGCTGCTCCCACTAACTACGGCAACCCTCTGGCAGAATAATATACACGTGTACTTCTAAAACTAGTTTAGAACGACGCTATACTTATCCTCCTGCCGGGTCTCATAGTATGGAACAACAGTAATGGCAAGTCTGGGTAAACAAGAACCTCCCTGTCACCGTCCTTGAGGCTACCGGAGTACCTCTCGGGTGTCTGAGGTTACCCACCATATCTGCGGAGTGGCTAATGGAATGTCAAGCCTGATTGAATCTTTAGGTCCTATTAAGTTTTCCGTAATCGTTTGCGGTTCTGGAATCTCTTCCAGTTCTACCATACTCCCACTACTGTTTTCTGAAAAAGTCTATTTTACTAAAACTGTGGTGAGTCAAGAACAATATCACTATTGATCTTCCAGATGGCAGAAAGTCAACCCTCATCAAAACCCGGGTCAACCCACAAACTGCCATTACAGAAACGTGCCTTGAGTTATCCAGAGTCTGGTTTTAAGCATAAGCCGGACAACTCCATATACCTTAACATCGTTAAGATATGATCCATTCTATATACAATATAGAAACAGAGGTATTGATTTAATTGAAACCAGATTCAAATCATGCAGCTATCTCCAGTGCATGTCAACTAAATGGAGAGATGCAGATCAGTATTACTCAACTTAGGAGTTTATCCAATTATGAGTAACCCGAAAAAGAAGCAAGTTCTCTAAAACATTACTATCAACTGAATACCATACACAAGTATCTACATCTTCGATCACCTTGAAGAATCCCGATACTTGCTACACCTGGTTCTCTACTTTATTCTTATACCTATAACTTCTCAAACTTGGACCATGTATTTCTACGAAACATGTGTCTAAAACTTGAGAAGTCATAAGTAAACAGAATACAGTACGAGGACCAACCCCTTTGTCCTAATGGATACTGGACAACATACAATATTTTGTATAAGTCCCTTGAGTTAAATAACTCAAACCCTGCGCATCATAGGTTGAAAACTGTACCCAGGCGATTTCCTCAAATATCACCAATTACTACGAGTTCCGATATAATGAGGATGATCACCTAATTCCCAATAACTTACTCCCACTCATCATCTGTAAAACCATACAGATGTGAGAATCATACCTGGTAAATACATACCCTGGAGCGAGGACTGATTGGGAAATCAGTTTTCTATTAACAATACACAGTGAAACTGAAACATGAATATTTTTCGAAGACGTATCCGGATATTCCTAGTAACGCCTCTTCCATTATCCAGATTCATGACTGCAACCGTATATTTCCTTTGCCATCTCTCCAAATCCCTTTATTTGTCTTTAGTCGTCACCTTCTATACACCATCGTTAGGCTTAATGGTTTTCTTCCTTCTCTACCGTTCGGCACCAGCCTATGGTTTGGAAGAAGACTATCCAATAAGCATAATAGGTGTACTTTCCTAATCCTAGGAGTACTCGCAACCTGAGAGAAGGTGATGATAAAAGACAACTGAATAAATCTTATTCTATTTCTCCTGAACCAGAATCCATCCCCGAACTGGAACAAGTTCCATCGAGTTCGTATATATCCATACGATGGATTATCCAAATAATTGTGGATCTTCGTAGTGATACAGGGTGTTCTGGAGAAATACAAAGGTGAAATAGGAGTGGCGATGAAATACTTGGTTTGATCGTGAATAGCAGTCACAATTTACTTTGCCCTCTTTCCAATCCCTCCATATGTCTTTACTTATTACCTTCTGTACACCACCGTTAGGCTAATTGATTTTCTTCATTCCATACCTTTCGGCACCTGCCTATGGTTTTGAAGAAGACTATCCAATAAGCGTAATAGGTGTACCCTCTCCTAATCCTAGGAGCCCTCATAACCTGAGAGAAGGTAAAAGGAAAAGACAACTGAATAGTCCTATTCAATCTCTCCAGAACCAGAATCCATCCTCGAATCTGGAACAAGTTCCTTCGAGTTTGTATATGACCATACGATAGATTTATCCAATGGAAGTGGACGTTCGTAGTAATACGAGGTGTTATGGAGAAATGCAAAGGGTAAAAGAAGGAGTGGCAATGATGTATGCAACTCAGACAATCCAAAAGCCACCGTTTTAAGAAAGTTCGGTTAACTTGTTTATTGAGTCATAGTCTAGGGTCGGGTCATGGTCGCTACCAAAGAGAGAGAGAAAAGAAACACCCTGCGTGCACTCTAACCTAGATCAGAATGATTATCACTTTATCTAATCAGGAAACCTCCCACTGTTTCCTCAAATTCTCTTCCATACCTAAAAGAAGAATTAGTCGGGATCACCCGAGGAGTAAACCAACTCATCAGTGAGAACCGGGATCCAACTATCATCGCATGATAACGTGATTGAATCCACTCACGTTATCACACTCCAGATGGTATGCGCATATCTGGCAAGTTTCCTGTATGTTTGAAACTCCCGATGTGATTTTTACCCCATGCTCTTATGACCTTGACGAAGGTCAACAAATCATGTCACATGTCAAGTTCAACCCGTCATTTTCTAGGTTAATTTGAACCCTCCCGTACAAGCCCTTGACAAAGGTCAACAAGGCTGTACGACTGTCCCAAACCAACGCATCTATCTATGCAACAGAAAGGTAACAAGCAGCTACTATACACTATGAAGTCAACAAACATAGCATGAATACTAAGTGCTACCTGTCTGAAATGACGGAGGGCTATGAATAGATTTTGGCGAAAAACCTTTAACGTAATGAACTTGATATCGTTGAAGGAACCAGATAGCATTTTACAAATATATAGTGGCGAAAACCTTTACTAAAGAGGTCACTCCCGGTGAAGGGATCTCGGCTCTTTCCTCGTAGAATGAGGTGCAGGATATTCCAAACTGAATACCACGATGCAAAGCAAAAGTAATCGACTATAGTGAAGTTATTACCCTGATGAAAACTTCTGTCCAAAGGGTAACTCCCGATGAAGGGATCTCGGCCCTTGCCTCGTCGAATGAGGTACTGGATATTCACAACCGAATACTGCTGTGCAAAATAAATAAAAGCGTCCTTGCAATAACAGTTTTTTGAAAAATATTCCAACAACATCTGTATAGGTCTGTTTTCTTTGCATTGATACGAATCAACGCAGTCCCATCAATTAATCACACCAATAAAGAACGAAAATATGATGTACGTATATACCATCCGCATTCGCCACTGGGTCCCGTCATCACCCGTTAGGTTACTTAACTAACGACAGAGCGGGAACAGGACTAGCGTGGGTGTAAAACATATACAACATCTACTAGTATATATATAACAATATACAATAATCGCTCCACGTGTGATAAATGAAACAACACAGAACAATACAGATAATCTGGGATCCCCGGGTTTCATAGAGCCACAAATAAAACCCGACGTACCCTTGGTCGTATGGATAGCCTGTGCAATGAAAACCTAGACCCCTACGAGTGCGGAAAGTTACCAGCCAAAACCTGAAGCGAGGTAGCCCCCTTCAGCATCGTGAATGGACCACCCAGCACTTCACAGAATCCGGTAACTTGAGCACCCCTCCTTGGGTTAACCTATACCCCCTACTAGTGCGGCGAATAGCCCGCCAATTCTAGAGTGAGGTCCCCTCACTCTCAAAGCCATGAGATGCGGACCCGTTGCCCTCCAGAACCCGGCTATCCGTGCACTCCACCGTGGGGTAATCCCAGTACAGAAAAGAAAATATGTACAACGGGTACATTGACTTCAACCCGGTCGTGCCCCAAAAGAATAATATACAAAGTGGCAGTGACGGCAGTCCACATGTCGGACGCTCGCCCCGCGATATCATATGTAAAAATATATCCAAACTGCACTACCATTGCACGCAAGCTATCCACCACGACAAATCCGCAATATCATAGCACAACACAGAACATCAACGTAAATGTCACGTTCGCAAACCCGTCTAAAAGAGCTATGGCAATTAGATAAGATTTACCGATCGACTGACATTCACGGTCACAGATAGTAATGTAATCCACTGCAAAACTTTAAACAATATTAAAAATATCGACTCCGAAATAACCCCCGAATAGCCCAAACAACCTGATAAAACTATATCCAAAATGGGCCAAATAAACAACACCACTGAACTAACTTCCCAGAGACCAGAGAAACACCCAAAACACCAACCCCATAGGCCTACACAGGGCCGGCGACGCCGGAAATCCCAAGCTAGGGATCGGCCAAAATCCGAGGGTTGAGGTCCGTGTTTGGGGTGTGTTCTTGTGTCTTCCTGAGTAGTCTTCTGCACATGTTTAAATAATTTTTTGAAGAAGTTTTAAAAACAACAGAAACTATAAATCCAGTGGCATTGTTTTGGTTTTGTTCCGATTTCGATACTTTAACATTGTCTAAACCAACTAGTAAACGGTTAATAATTTGGCTCTGATACCATGTAAGCCTACGCCAGCGTCCCGGCCGTCTTTCCGAGGCCAAATGCGGAACAAAAAACTTTTCGAACCGGCGCTACCGCAAACTTAAAACCCGGATCGTTCCATTAACCGTAAACTAGTATACTGTAAAAGGGGGTTTAGATATTATACCGATCGATTCGTGTCCTTCGGTCTTTAACCCCTGCCCCTAACTTGTTGCAGCTGCGCCGACGATGTTCGCTCTCCGATCTCGCTCGATCTCCGATCTCCTCCTCGCCGAAAGTTGCGCCACGTCAACGAATCTTTATACGGGCTCCCGCCTCTGAACCGAGGCAACTCGGACATGAAGTTTTCTAGCCGACATGTCCAAGGTTGAAGTAGAGTGGGTGTAGAACACTTTATCTCAAGGCACCCAAGCGATTGGGTGAAGGTTAATCGATGTTGCCAAAATGGAACTGTGAGGAGAAATGAGCAATGAATATGAGATAAGGATTTTGTGCTAATGTAATCAAATCTCATTCTCACTCAAATGAAAAAATGGGGGCAGCCACCAAGAAGTGCTCGGCCAAAGCATGTAGGGCGTGAGCACAAGCAAAAGAGAACGGTGGTCCTTAGCAAAATATCCTAAGGAATACAAGAACAATAAATGCACCAATAATGTACCAAAGAAGCCAAGCTCATCAAGAACCTCCTGGTTGCCGCTGGAAGCCCCAGCGCCACAAAAAAAAAACCAATTTACAAAAGCCTACATTTTCAAAGAACCCCCTTACATCAAATTTCAGCCAAAGAAAGATAAATGATGTTTTGGCCAAAGAAAAGAATCAAACTGGCAACTTCAAAAAGCGATCCCGTAACAAATTACAGGATAATCTTGCAACTGTATATACATACTCACATCTGTATTCCGACCGAATACAAATGCAATGAGACAAAAATATCCCTACAAGATATAATACTAGGATCTGGCTTAAACCAAAGCCCGCTAGTATTATCTGTCCGAACCATAACACGTGCATAAGTGCACGTGTACGTTCGAACTCTGCCATAAAACCATACAGCCTCTACAACATTTCACCCGAACTGGGAAACTTTCTGTGGGGGACTCTAAAAACTCGTCAATACCCTGGCAGTGGGTTTAAACACAAGCCGTCAGTGGTACTAGCTGTACGTAACGGCTGCCCATGTACTGAGTGAAAAGGAGTCCGATGAGCGAACTCATCCTGAAACCCTACTGAGCCAATGCATGACAATATCCGTACAGTCCGGTCCATTCGTCTATGAGTATCGCATATCGGGCCTAGGGAGCTGGTAAACGTCAGACCTTCAAAAGTGGTATAAGTCGTGTCGGAGTGTATCCCAGAACACCCTGAGATACTACTGGAATAACTACCAGTAAATCTAGCTTGCCATGGCCATGGACTTTTTGTAATGGCTCTCCAAACACAGCACGATCTCACCCCCAATGTTGGGAGAGACGAATCCCCTGCCGATCCGCTCACTTCCTCCATGTGGCTCGGGACTGTACCCAACAAAAATCTTTTTGGACGACTCCTTTGAGCCATGGTAGGGTAATAATCAAAGCACAGTGGGAACTCACACGAGACAAATGACGATCTCAGGTCGATAGACTAACCTGTACACATGTCACCTGGGAATTGCTATCTGACAACAGGTTTCAAAAACCAGCTACCATATTCCCGGCGAGTCCTGTCCGGTGTACTCATAACCCAATGAGCAGCTGTATACATCTTAGGTGAACCAACTGACACCAATGGCTTGTGAGACTGGCCACCACCCCTTGTCGGGGTCTCGACTGTATACACTAGTCTACTCCGGAGTATCAATGCCCTGTCTCGAAACTCCCACAACTAGGGACCACTTTTGAGGATGTGCTTATAGACTACCCAACTCTCACGTGTATGATCGCCATCATACTGTTGGTAGTCAAGCAAGAATCCTATGGGCTCTATCAATATGCAATAGTGATATATCATGCCACCTAAAGCAGTACACATTTGATAGAGATAAACCAGATAGCATACTATCATCTCGAGTAAGACTGTCCTACCGGTATAGGTCCTCCCTCAATCATTGCAATCACGTGTCTGCGATCCAATAATTGACTTTGAGGGCATTATATCCAACAATCTCCCACTTCCACTTAAGGGTAATTATTGCGATGTCGCATACTCACAGCCCGTGTGATACCGAACACCCAACTCCTCTACCGATCAGTCTCACAAAGCTTATTTGTAAAACTATTGTGTTCGAGAAATAGCCTCAGTGAGTGGATCCACTCTGATGTTTCTTTCTATATCTCTCTATATCTCAAGTTCACGGAGAAAGCCATCTCCCGAAATGAGAAATACCTGTCTTAGAATCTGTCTGGATATATGATGGGACCTAGTTCATAAATGAACTCCAAATCCAAACTTCTTAGACTGTATCGTCAACTAAACCTAATCAGTATCCTGCGCCACACCTCCCTCAGTATCCGTTTGGACCACCTGTCCAAACTACTGCCCCTCGTCGGAGGGAAAACTATAACTCTGATAGTCACTCTGTCATCCAAGTCACCTTGGAAGCCTGGAATGATAACTGTCTCCTGAAGGAGGCTATCATTATCATATCCTTAGAGCATCCACTTATCTTTTAAAACTGCTTCCGAACGTTCCTCCAGGATTGGATCAATATCAACTTATTGCATCTAGCGCAAAAACAACACCTGGTGTGGTATTTGACATCTCATGATTGACTCAATTGCCTAAGCAAGTGATCTGTCAATCATGCACATCCCTCTCCCTTTTAGTCTGTAAGACACCTTTAGAGAGGGTGACTCCATCACCTGCTGGTACACCACCATGCCAGGAGTCGTCCATTCTAATTACCTTTAGAATGCTGTCAAAGTACCCAGATTGGGAAACTACCCAAATCTAGATCTAAAACCATAGATCTAGTAACCAGAATGTTTGATATAATATCCATATCCTATGTAGAGAAAACACTGTGTGACAACCACAGTATAACCGATTGTAGTATAGGATTTTACTTCCTACTCTGTGTATGTCGTCTAAATACCAGGACATCACACCTTACTACTTTCTTAACAAATACATCCCTTATTCTGATGAAGTCAAAGCCCATGACTGTCACATCAAAAATAGATGATCTGTCTCTGCTATATCTGTAAGTCCATGCTACCTCACCCGGTACTTTCGGGAATGCGGAATTTGGTAAAAAACGATTTTTACGGAGGTGGTAACATGGACCTAAAACCCGGATCTTGGTTAAACATCTATCTAACAACCTAACTATGAGTTTCTAGTTACTCGGTTAGGGGGTTATACCTTGCTTGTCTTGAACTCCTTCGTCTTCAAGCGCCGATGGTCGTCCGGATTGGCTACTTCTCGTCGTCTCCGTACGCCGAAGATAGATCCACCTGAAAGCTCCAACCTTTGGCTCCTTCTTCGTTCTTTGAAGAAACTAGTTCACTCGGTTTGCTAAACCTTGTGAACTAGAATGAGTAGAGAATAGTTTGTGTGGGATTTTATCTATGGTTCTTGATTCTCAACTCATGAGACAAGAGAACCATAGATTAAAGAGAGGGAGCAAGAGCAAGAGGGTGAGAGCAAAAGGAGAGCTCAAGAACAAGAGAGAGAGTGAGCAAGAAAGAATGAGCAAGTCTTTTGTCTCTCACCCTCTCATAATCCAAAGTCATGATAACTCATCATACCAAATAAGTCTTATGTGATGGTTGAAGCAACCATAACCATATCATTTCATGCACTCATTTTACACAAATGAGCAAGCAAGAAAAAGTCTTTGCCATGAAATGATGGCTATGGTTATCATGATGGTCAACTAGTCAAGCCTAGTCAACCGGTCAACAAAGTCAACAAGTCAACAAAAGTCAATAAGTCAACAAAGTCAACAAAAGTCAACAACCATGTCACCATAATACTTAATTAATATAATAGTTAATCATATATCATATTCTCATTAGGGTTGAGCAAAAAGTCAAATAGTCAACGGTCAACTGTCAACAACCCTAATGAGAATCCGCTGCCTCTGCCTCTCTGTCAACTGTGCATACACACCCGCATCCGCGTTCCGAGGAACACGAATGCATACTGGATAAATCCAATCCCAAAAGGTACACTAGGATCTGGCTTAAACCAAAGCCCGCTAGTGTAAACTGTCCGGACACTGTATATGCACAAGTGCACGGATGTGACCGAACCCTGTCGCAAAACCATGCGACCTGTCGCAATACCATGCGACCTCTACTCTTTTGCCTAAAGGCGAAAAGCTTTCTGTGTGGGACTCTAAAGACTCGACACTACGCTGGCAGTGGGTTTAACCACAGACCGCAAGCGGCACAAGCTGTGTGTAACGGTCCCCAGGTAATGCCGACAAGAAGACCGACGAGGCGAAACCCATCTGAACTCCTACTGAGCCTGAGTGTGACATTCTCCGTACAGTCCGGTCTGTTCGTCTGATACATCGTATGGCGGGCCTAGGGGGCGGTAAACGTCAGTCCCCAAATAGCGGTACAAGTCGTGCCTGAGCGAAGCCCAAAACACCCTGAGATAACACTGGAAGCCTACCAGTATATCTCGTTTGCCCTGGCCAGGGACTACTCGTGTAATGGCTCTCCTAGACACAGCGCGATGTCAACCCCCAATACCGGGAGAGACGAATCCTGTCTAACCGTCACTGCCTCCAAGTACTTCGGGACTGCACCCAACTACTACCTGTTTGCACGGCTCCTTTGAGCCGTGGTAGGGTAGTAATCAAAGTGCAGTGGGAATACACTCGAGGCGAAGTGACAGTGTCAAGTCAGCGGACTAAGCTGTACTCATGTCACCTGGGAACTGATAACTGACGATAGGCATAATACCAACTAGTCAGTTCCCGAAGAGTCCTGTCCAGTGTACCCGTAAACTAACGAGCACCCGCATACTATCTCAAGTATGACGTACTGACGGCTGTGGGACAGACCGTCTCCCACACTGGGATGAGAAGCGCATGCGCTGGTCTACTCCGGAGTATCGATGCCCTGTCTCGATAGTCCTGCGACCAGGGACCTGCATAAGGATGTGCTTATAGATTACCCAGCCCCACTAGTGTGACGGCCATCACATCGCTGGTAATCAAGCAAAGATCCTAAGGGCTCTACTAATGTGTATAGGCGATATACAAAAAATAAACACATGTACACATTGAAGTAGAAACAAACCAAGTAGCATACTACTATTTTGAGCAAGATTGTATATACAAGGTGAATATCCCAAGCTTCCATTATGTAATATACAAACTAGTATGATACAGTAATGGCCTCTAGGGCATATACACTAACAATCTCCCACTTGCACTAAGGCCATGTACTGGCGTATCGAAGACCTATCATCTCGATCAGCCGCTCGAACTGAGTCTGGGGCAGGGCCTTGGTGAATGGATCTGCAGTGTTATCTTCTGAAGCGACTCTCCGAACCTCGATCTCCTGGCGATCTACGATCTCCCTGATCAGGTGATACCGCCTCAAGATGTGTCGGGATCTCTGATGGGACCTGGGTTCCTTCGCTAAAGCTATAGCCCCGTTGTTGTCGCAATACAGAGGTATTGGATCAACAATGGACGGAACCACCTGAAGTTCTTTCAAGAACTTCCTCATCCAGACAGCTTCTTTTGCGGCATCAGATGCAGCGATGTATTCCGCTTCCATCGTCGAGTCTGCAACGGTTTCTTGTTTGGAACTCTTCCAACACACCGCCCCTCCATTGAGGGTAAAGACAAAACCCGACATGGACTTGGAATCATCCTTGTCACTCTGGAAGCTGGAGTCAGCAAAGGCCTCGATCTGGAGATCTTTTCCGCCATACACCAAGAACATCTCCTTAGTCCTTCTCAGGTACTTGAGAATGTTCTTTACCGCTATCCAGTGTTTCTCCCCAGGGTTTGACTGATACCGGCTTACCACACTCAGTGCATAAGCTACATCCGGTCTGGTACACAACATCGCATACATTATAGAGCCTACCGCAGAAGCGTAGGGTATAATATACATGCGATCCCTCTCCAAATCAGTCTTGGGAGATATCTCTTTAGAGAGGGTGATCCCGTGACAAGCCGGTAGGTTACCGCGCTTGGAATCTTCTATACTGATTCTTTTCAGTATGGTGTCGATGTACCTGGACTGTGAAAGTCCTAATATCCTCTTGGATCTATCACGATGGATCCGGATCCCCAGGATGTATGAGGCATCACCCAGGTCTTTCATGGAGAACCTGTGTGACAAGAACCCCTTGACAGATTTTAGCATAGGAATGTCATTTCCTATTAAGAGAATGTCATCCACGTATAAAACGAGGAATACTACAGTTCTCGCTATAAATCTACTATAGATGCATGGTTCATCTGGATTTTTGATAAAGCCAAATTCTTTGACCGTCTCATCAAAGCAGATGTTCCAACTCCGCGATGCCTGCTTTAGTCCACAGATGGACTTAAGCAACTTGCACACCTTTCCGCTGCTCCCACTCTGAATGAAACCCTCTGGTTGGTCCATATAGACACACTCCTCTAAATTTCCATTTAGAAAAGCGGTCTTTACGTCCATTTGCCAGATCTCATAATCGTGGAAGGCAGCAATGGCAAGAAGGATCCGAATGGATTTCAGCATGGCTACTGGAGAAAAGGTTTCGTCATAGTCCAAGCCAGGTCTTTGACGAAAGCCCTTTGCTACAAGCCTAGCTTTATAGGTCTCAACCTGTCCATCTACACCAATCTTCCTTTTGAAGATCCACTTGCATCCTACGGGTTTTACCCCGTCTGGAGCAATGTCCAACGTCCATACCTTGTTGGTGTACATGGACTCCATTTCGGTCCGCATTGCATCCAGCCATTTCACTGAGTCAACGCTCTGAACGTCCTGCTGGAAGCTAGTAGGCTCATCATAATCTATGATGCAATCTTCTCTATCCCCGTCTATGAGAAAACCGTAGTATCTCTCGGGCGGATGAGTCTGCCTACTACTTCTGCGGAGCGGCGTAGGAATGTCCTATTCTTCCGAACCCTCTGGTTCCACTAAACTTTCAGTAATAGTCCGTGGTTCTGGTATTTCTTCCAGTTCTACTGCGCTCCCACTAATTTCCTTTTCTAAGAACTGGTGTTCTAGAAAGTGGGCATTACGAGAAACAAGGACTTTTTGTTCCTCTGCGTAGTAGAAAAGATACCCCCTGGTGTTCTTTGGGTATCCCACAAACTTGCACAGTACTGAGCGTGCCTCGAGTTTGTCCGCATGCTGCTTTTTGACAAAAGCTGGACATCCCCAGATCTTCAGATATTGAAGATAGGGTTTCTTCCCACTCCATAACTCATATGGTGTGGTAGGCACAGTCTTAGTGGGAACTCGGTTCAAAAGGTATGCGGCTGATTCTAGCGCATATCCCCAGAATGATCGCGGCAACTCAGCGTTACTCATCATGGACCGTACCATATCCAATAGGGTCCGGTTCCGTCTCTCCGATACACCGTTATGTTGCGGAGTGTATGGAGGAGTAAGCTGAGAGAGAATTCCGTTCTCTTTTAAATAGTCCAGGAACTCGGCACTTAAGTATTCTCCACCTCGATCCGATCTTAGAATCTTAATACTTTTGCCGGTCTATTTTTCTACTTCATTCTTATACTCCTGGAATTTTCCAAAGGCTTCGGACTTATGTTTCATTAAGAAGACATGACCGTACCTTGAGAAGTCATCCGTAAAAGTAATGAAGTAAGAATAACCGCTTCGCGCATGTGTAGACATTGGACAGCACACGTCACTGTGTACGAGTCCCAAGAGCTCGCTCGCTCTTACTCCATGTCCAGTAAACGGAGTCTTTGTCATCTTTCCTTTGAGACAGGATTGACAAGTGGCATACGACTGATATTCGAACGTATTCAAATACCCTTCTGTATGTAACTTCATCAACCTTCTCTCATTGATGTGACCCAGTCTACAATGCCACAAGAAAGTCTGATTTATTTCCGGAGACTTTCTTTTGTGTGTATTCTGGACATTGAAAATCTGTGGTTGGTTCAATACGTATATACCATTACTCAATGTACCTGACCCAATCAGAACTTGATTAAGGTGAATATTTACAACATTGCTTACAAACGCAAATTCATAACCTTCTTTAGAAACTAAAGATACAGAAATGATATTACAAGTTGCGTTGGGTACAAAAAAGCAATTACGCAAAACCAAAACATGTCCTGACATTCCCAGGTGATAGTCCCCCACGGCTTTAGTATCCATGCTAGCTCCGTTCGCAACTCTGAGGGTCATGTCACCTGCCTTCAAAACCCTACGGTTTCTCAACGCCTGCAAAGAATTACAGATATGAGATCCTGATCCGGTATCCAATACCCAGGAAGTAGAGTTTATTGAAAGACAGTTTTCAATAACATACACACCTGAAGCTGAAGCTGCAACCTACTTCAATTCCTGTGTCCTGGCTTTCCAAGCCCTGCAATCATTCTTCCAGTGACCTTTCTTATGACAAAAGAAGCATTCTTCCTTATCCACTAGCTTCCCCGCTTTCTTTGTTGCTTTTGTTTTTCCCTTCGTATCCACTTTACTAACACCGCCCCTTGGTTTGGCGTGGGCTTTCTTCTTCTTTCCTTTGGCTTTCGCCTTGGACCTAGAAGAAGATGATCCTCCTACAAACAAAGTGGATGTTTCCCTACCTTTCTGTAGGGTGCCCTTTGCGCTCCTCAGCATGTTGAGGAGCTCTGAAAGTTCAACCTCTTTTTCTTGTAAGTTGAAGTTCAGTATGAACTGGGCGTAAGTGGAAGGAAGTGACTGGAGAACTATATCCGTATAGAGTTCACTCTCCAATGTGGTCCCTAGGTCCGCGAGCTCCTCAATATAGCCGATCATCTTTAGCACGTGCTCGGCTACTGATGATCCGACGGCCATCTTTGCCGAAAATAACTTTTTCGACGCTTCGTATCTTGCGATACGAGATTGCTCTCCATACAGTTCTTTTGTATGGAGAAATATGGATTCAAGGTCCATATTCTAGTGCCTCCTCTGATGTTCGTTGTCCATCGAGGCAAGTACGAGGCACTTGGCCTTCGCGCTATCAATCTCCCAAGTCTTGCGGTTTTCCTTATCCGCGACGCTGGAAGTGGGACCAGGGACAGGGGGAGCTTTGGTGGTAAGAAGATACCCCAGCTTGTCATAAGTGATTGCCATTTTGACATTCCTGAGCCAATCTTTGTAGTTGGCCCTGTCAGTATGTTTTTATCTAGAAGTAACTTAAGTCCAGTCATGTTGATTGGTCGCTGCAATTAGGAGAGAGAAGAAGAAACACTCAGCATGATGCTCTTGCAAGTTTAGAGTGATTTTTAGTTTGTCTAAACAGGATGGCTCCCACTGTTTCTCGAATCCCTCCTCAAACCATAAAGGAAGAATTAGTCAGGATCAATCCCACCGCACAATACTTGCTTAACCGTTCAGCCAGGCCAGTGTCGGTACTTCGAGGGAGGTTTTCCAACGCTTTCGCGAAGTTCCTTAATTATAGAACCTCTTTTCCCTGGGGGCGTAGCCCCGCTAACACCTTTCTAGGCACCTACTAGGTTTATAGCATTGATCAATTAGTGAGAAATTTCCCGAGGAGTAGCATATACTCACAGTAGGATCGGGATCCAAATATCATCACGTGACGAAACTGAAGGAATCCTACCAGAATCATCACACTCCAAATGGTATGCAAATTTAGCAAGTTTCAGTACTTATGAAACTCCCGATGTGGATTTTTGCCCCATGCTCTTATGACCTTGGCGTGAGGTCAAAATGTCATAAGTCACATGTCAAGTTCGTCCCATCATTATCCAGGTTAATTTGAACCCACCCGTACATACCCTTGACGTAGGCCAAAATGGCAGTACGACTGTCTCAAACCAACGCATTCTATCTATGCAACAGATAAATATCCGGCAGCTACCAATCACTATGCCTTGGCGTGAGGTCAAAATACATAGCTTGAATACTACCGAATATTTAACTGAAATGATGGAGGGCTACGAATGGTTTTGGCAAAACCGTGAACGTAGTGAACTTGATTTGGTCGATGGAACGAGATAGCTTTTAAAAGGAGTGGCTCAAGCTCCGCATTTAAAAGTTGGTTTTGAAAAGAACCGAGTGGTTTTTCGAAAGTGTTCCAACGACTTTAACTTGGTTTATTATCTTGCATTAGTTCTTTTAATGCGTGATATTCTTGCATTAGTTCTTTTAATGCGTCCCATCATTTAATCCTACCATTGCAGAAAACAACCAAAATATGACGTACGCTTATGCCATTCGCATTCGCCACTGGGCCCCGTCATTACCCGTTAGGTTACTTAACTAACGACAGAGCGGGGGCTGGGCTAGCGCGTCTGTAAAACATAAGCAACGCCTAAATAATATCATATATAGATATACTGCAATGATAAACATTTCAGATCACAGATGAATACATTGGATATACTAGGAATCTGTAATTCGTACGAGCCTGTAACGAAAAGCAGATTACACGGTCGCGGTGAATAGCCAATACCCCACCCAAGACCCCTACGGGTGCGGCAAACTACCCGCCAAGTACCCGAAGCGTAGCAACCTCCCTCATCTCCATGAGTAGGCCACTCGACACTTCGGCATACCCGGTAGTTTGTGCACCCCCTCCATGGGTCTATCCTAGGAGCAAAAACAGTAAAAAGAAATTATACAATGACGGCTACAACCCCGACCCGGTTGTGCGGCCATACAAATAATTATTACATCAATTTACAAATTTACATGAATTGAAAGAAAAGAAAACTCTCGTCTCACAACCCCCGGCTATTCACCCGCGACAATCCAACATATTCATATACACATTCCAGCAACATTACAGATCACAGATTTGTATAGCCCCCACTAATCGACATATAGCGATTAGTAGACGTTCAATACAAATATCACATTACAGAAAACCCGTTAGCTTAAGTCTTTTAGAAGTTCGATCAAAAATACGGATTTTCGGGACCCCAAAATAAAATTTTCGTTCTGGAAAATCTGGGTTGAAAATACATGTACCAAAATTCCCAAAATACCCCCAGAAGCATACTGTAGCAAATAAACACCAGAGAGGGGGCAAGGAGGCTGCGGAACCGCGGCAATAGCAAGCTATTGCCGCGTTTCCGTGGTCGTTTAGGGGGATCTCGTGGTCATTTTTCTACAGTGGCTTTTAAAAACCCTGAGCCGATTTTAAGTGTTAAAATAATCAACTTTTGAACAGTAAAAAAATCGACAGAAACTCGAATTTTTGGGGTTCATTTTCGGGACTTTTTCTTTGATCGATCTTCTAGTTACTTGCTAACATGTTAGATAGAGTTTAACTAGGCTCTGATACCACTGTAAGTCCATGCTACCTCTCCCGGTACTTTCGGAAATGCGGAATTTGGTAAAAAACGATTTTTACGGAGGTGGTAACATGGACCTAAAACCCGGATCTTGGTTAAACATCTATCTAACAACCTAACTATGAGTTTCTAGCTACTCGGTTAGGGGGTTATACCTTGCTTGTCTTGAACTCCTTCGTCTTCAAGCTCCGATGGTGGTCCGGATTGGCTTCTTCTCGTCGTCTCCGTACGCCGAAGATAGATCCACCTGAAAGCTCCAACCTTTGGCTCCTTCGTTCTTTGAAGAAACTAGTTCACTCGGTTTGCTAAACCTTGTGAACTAGAATGAGTAGAGAATAGTTTGTGTGGGATTTTATCTATGGTTCTTGATTCTCAACTCATGAGACAAGAGAACCATAGATTAAAGAGAGGGAGCAAGAGCAAGAGGGTGAGAGCAAAAGGAGAGCTCAAGAACAAGAGAGAGAGTGAGCAAGAAAGAATGAGCAAGTCTTTTGTCTCTCACCCTCTCATAATCCAAAGTCATGATAACTCATCATACCAAATAAGTCTTATGTGATGGTTGAAGCAACCATAACCATATCATTTCATGCACTCATTTTACACAAATGAGCAAGCAAGAAAAAGTCTTTGCCATGAAATGATGGCTATGGTTATCATGATGGTCAACTAGTCAAGCCTAGTCAACCGGTCAACAAAGTCAACAAAAGTCAACAAGTCAACAAAGTCAACAAAAGTCAACAACCATGTCACCATAATACTTAATTAATATAATAGTTAATCATATATCATATTCTCATTAGGGTTGAGCAAAAAGTCAAATAGTCAACGGTCAACTGTCAACAACCCTAATGAGAATCCGCTGCCTCTGCCTCTCTGTCAACTGTGCATACACACCCGCATCCGCGTTCCGAGGAACACGAATGCATACTGGATAAATCCAATCCCAAAAGGTACACTAGGATCTGGCTTAAACCAAAGCCCGCTAGTGTAAACTGTCCGGACACTGTATATGCACAAGTGCACGGATGTGACCGAACCCTGTCGCAAAACCATGCGACCTGTCGCAATACCATGCGACCTATACTCTTTTGCCTAAAGGCGAAAAGCTTTCTGTGTGGGACTCTAAAGACTCGACACTACGCTGGCAGTGGGTTTAACCACAGACCAAAAGCGGCACTAGCTGTGCGTAACGGTCCCCAGGTAATGCCGACAAGAAGACCGACGAGGCGAAACCCATCTGAACTCCTACTGAGCCTGAGTGTGACATTCTCCGTACAGTCCGGTCTGTTCGTCTGATACATCGCATGGCGGGCCTAGGGGGCGGTAAACGTCAGTCCCCAAATAGCGGTACAAGTCGTGCCGGAGCGAAGCCTAAAACACCCTGAGATAGCACTGGAAGCCTACCAGTATATCTCGTTTGCCCTGGCCAGGGACTACTCGTGTAATGGCTCTCCTAGACACAGCGCGATGTCAACCCCCAATACCGGGAGAGACGAATCCTGTCTAACCGTCACTGCCTCCAAGTGCTTCGGGACTGCACCCAACTACTACCTGTTTGCACGGCTCCTTTGAGCCGTGGTAGGGTAGTAATCAAAGTGCAGTGGGAACACACTCGAGGCGAAGTGACAGTGTCAAGTCAGCGGACTAAGCTGTACTCATGTCAACTGGGAACTGATAACTGACGATAGGCATAATACCAACTAGTCAGTTCCCGACGAGTCCTGTCCAGTGTACCCGTAAACTAACGAGCACCCGCATACTATCTCAAGTACGATGTACTGACGGCTGTGGGACAGACCGTCTCCCACACTGGGATGAGAAGCGCATGCGCTGGTCTACTCCGGAGTATCGATGCCCTGTCTCGATAGTCCTGCGACCAGGGACCTGCATAAGGATGTGCTTATAGATTACCCAGCCCCACTAGTGTGACGGCCATCACATCGCTGGTAATCAAGCAAAGATCCTAAGGGCTCTACTAATGTGTATAGGCGATATACAAAAAATAAACACATGTACACATTGAAGTAGAAACAAACCAAGTAGCATACTACTATTTTGAGCAAGATTGTATATACAAGGTGAATATCCCAACCTTCCATTAAGTAATATACAAACTAGTATGATACAGTAATGGCCTCTAGGGCATATACACTAACAATATCTGTTTTAGTCTACAAATAGACACAAGCTACTTGTCCACTATGCTTCCGCTGCTCCCCACTGACTACGACAACCCTCTGGCAGAATAATATACACGTGCACTTCTAAAACTAGTTTAGAACGACGCTATACTTATCCTCCTGCCGGGTCTCATAGTCTGGAACAGCAGTAATGGCAAGTCTGGGTAAACAAGAACCTCCTTGTCACCGTCCTTGAGGCTACCGGAATACCTCTCGGGTGTCTGAGGTTACCCACCATATCTGCGGAGTGGCTAATGGAATGTCAAGCCTGATTGAATCTTTAGGTCCTATTAAATTTTCCGTAATCGTTTGCGGTTCTGGAATCTCTTCCAGTTCTACCATACTCCCACTACTGTTTTCTGAAAAAGTCCATTTTACTAAAACTGTGGTGAGTCAAGAACAATATCAATATTGATCTTCCAGATGGCAGAAAGTCAACCCTCGTCAAAACCCGGGTCAACCCACAAACTGCCATTACAGAAACGTGCCTTGAGTTATCCAGAGTCTGGTTTTAAGCATAAGCCGGACAACTCCATATACCTTAACATCGTTAAGATATGATCCATTCTATATACAATATAGAAACAGAGGCATTGATTTAATTGAAACCAGATTCAAATCATGCAGATGTCTCCAGTGCATGTCAACTAAATGGAGAGATGCAGATCAGCATTACTCAACTTAGGAGTTTATCCAATTATGTGTAACCCGAAAGAGAAGCAAGTTCTATAAAAAATTACTATCAACTGAATACCATACACAAGTATCTACATCTTCGATCACCTTGAAGAATCCCGATACTTGCTACACCTGGTTCTCTACTTTATTCTTATACCTATAACTTCTCAAACTTGGACCTTGTATTTCTACGAAACATGTGTCTAAAACTTGAGAAGTCATAAGTAAACAGAATACAGTACGAGGACCAACCCCTTTGTCCTAATGGATACTGGACAACATAAAATACTTTGTATAAGTCCCCTGAGTTAAATAACTCAAACCCTGCGCGTCGTAGGTTGAAAACTGTACCCAGGCGATTTTCTCAAATATCACCAATTACAACGAATTCCGATACAATGAGGATGATCACCTAATTCCCAATAACTTACTCCCACTCATCATCCGTAAAACCATACAGTTGTGAGAATCATACCAGATAAATACATACTCTGGAGCGAGGACTGATTGGGAAATCAGTTTTCTATTAACAATACACAGTGAAACTGAAACATGAATATGTTTCGAAGGGGTATCCAGATATTCCTAGTAACGCCTCTTCCATTATCCAGATTCATGACTGCAACCGTATATTTCCTTTGCCATCTCTCCAAATCCCTTTATTTGTCTTTAGTCGTCACCTTCTATACACCATCGTTAGGCTTAATGGTTTTCTTCCTTCCCTACCGTTCGGCACCAGCCTATTGTTTGGAAGAAGACTATCCAATAAGCATAATAGGTGTACTCTCCTAATCCTAGGAGTACTCGCAACCTGGGAGAAGGTGATGATAAAAGACAACTGAATAAATCTTATTCTATTTCTCCTGAACCAGAATCCATCCCTGAACTGGAACAAGTTCCATCGAGTTCGTATATAACCATACGATGTATTATCCAAATAACTGTGGATCTTCGTAGTGATACAGGGTGTTCTGGAGAAATACAAAGGTGAAATAGGAGTGGCGATGAAATACTTGGTTTGGTCGTGAATAGCAGTCGCAATTGTAAGTCCACGTTACCGGTCCCGGTTCTTACGGGGATGCGGAAACGGTAAAAAACGATATTTATGGCAAGGTAACATGGACTAGAAAATAGGATCTTTGCTAAACAAAAACCTAGCAAACTAACTAGAAGTTTAACTACTATGTTAGAGGGTTATACCTAGGTCTTGAACTCCTTCTCTTCTTGTTCCTTGGAGCGGTTGGAACGGCTCCACCTCGTAGTCTCCGTGTTGTCGAAGAAGGATCCACTCGAAAGCCTCTACCTTGAGCTCCTACCTCAACAGAGAGGCAACTAAAGTGCTTGGCTTGCTAGACCTAGAACTCTAGAGTGAGTAGAGAAGAGTTTTGATGGTTTTATCTCAATAGCTCATGCTTCTCAACACATGAGACATGAGAGCTTTGAGAGAGAGGAAGAGGGTGAGCTTTGGATGAGAGGGAATGGGAAAATTAGAATGATACAATTTTTAACAGCCATATCTCTCATATTAGGAATTATGATAATAATAATAATAATTAAGAAAAGGTGTGATGGTTAGTTATGAATGACCATTATCATTTCATTCATTAAATACATTTTGCAAAGAACAAGAAGCATCTTTGAAAACAAATGATGATGGTCAACAAGTCCACTTTGGTCAACCAGTCAACAGAAGTCAAAAGTTCAACTCAACCATGGCACAATAATCCTTAATTAATGTTATTAATCATAATTCTCATTCTCATTAGGGTTTAGAAAAGTCAACGGTCAACAAGCCTAATGAGAATCCTCTGCCTCTGCCTCTGTCAACTGTGCATACACACCCGCATCCGTGTTCCGAGGAACACGAATACAATGAGATAAAACCAATCCCAAAACATATACTAGGATCTGGATTAAACTAAAGCCCGCTAGTAATGATTGCCCGGACACCAAACGTGCACAAGTGCGCGGATGTGAACGAACCCTGTCGCAAAACCATGCGACCTCTACTCTGTTTTGCCTAAAGGCGAATAGCCTTCTGTGTGGGACTCTAAAGACTCGACACTACGCTGGCAGTAGGTTTAACCACTAGCCGCAAGCGGTACTAGCTGTACGTAACGGTCCCTAGGCAGATGCCGATAAGAAGTCTGATGAGGTGAACCCATCCAAACTCCTACTGAGCCTGAATGTGACAATCTCCGTACAGTCCGGTCTGTTCGTCTGAGAGTATCGCATGTCGGGCCTAGGGGGCGGTAAACATCAGTCCCCTAATAGCGGTACAAGTCGTGTCGGAGTGTAGCCCAGAACACCCTGAGATAACACTGGAAACGCTACCAGTATATCTTGCTTGCCCTGGCCAGGGACTTTGTGTAATGGCTCTCCTAGACACAGCACGATATCAACCCCCAATACCGGGAGAGACGAATCCTGTCTAACCGTCACTGCCTCCAAGTGCTTCGGGACTGCACCCAACTACTACCTTTTTGCACGACTCATTTGAGCCGTGGTAGGGTAGTAATCTAAGAACAATGGGAACATGCTCGAGGCGAAGTGACAGTGTCAAGTCAACGGACTATGCTGTACTCATGTCACCTGGGAACTGATAACTGACGATAGGTATAATACCAAACCAACAGTTCCCAGTGAGTCCTGTCCAGTGTACTCGTAACCTAACGAGCACCTGCATACTATCTCCAGTACGACGTACTGATGGCTGTGGGACAGACCATCTCCCTTCCTGGGATAAGAAGCGTATACACTAGTCTACTCTGGAGTATCGATGCCCTGTCTTGATAATCCTACGACTAGGGACCTGTATAAGGATGTGCTTGTAGATTACCCAGCCCCCATTAGTGTGACTGCCATCACAACGCTAGTAATCAAGTAAAGATCCTAAGGGCTTCACTAATGTGTATAGGCGATATGCTAAAAGAAACACATGCACACATTAAAGTAGAAACAAACCAAGTAGCATACTACTATTTCGAGCAAGATTGTCTATACAACTGTGAATATCCCAAGCTTCCATAAAGTAATATACAAACTAGTATGATACAGTAATGGCCTCTAGGGCATATACACTAACAATCTCCCACTTGCACTAAGGTCATGTACTGGCGTATCGAAGACCTATCATCTCGATCAGCCGCTCGAACTGAGTCTGGGGTATGGCCTTCGTGAATGGATCTGCAGTGTTATCTTCTGTAGCAACCCTCCGAACCTCGATCTCCCGGCGATCCACGATCTCCCTGATCTGGTGATACCGCCTCAAGATGTGTCTGGACTTCTGATGGGACCTGGGTTCCTTCGCTAAAGCTATAGCCCCGTTGTTGTCACAATACAGAGGTATTGGATCAACAATGGACGGAACCACCTGAAGTTCAGTCAAGAACTTCCTCATCCAGATGGCTTCTTTTACGGCATCAGATGCAGCGATAAATTCCGCTTCCATCGTCGAGTCAGCAACGGTTTCCTGTTTGGAACTCTTCCAACACACCGCCCCTCCATTGAGGGTAAAGACATAACCCGACATGGATTTGGAGTCATCCTTGTCACTCTGGAAGCTGGAGTCAGCAAAGGCCTCCATCTGGAGGTCTTTTCCGCCGTAAACCAAGAACATGTCCTTAGTCCTTCTCAGGTACTTCAGAATGTTCTTTACCGCTATCCAGTGCTTGACCCCAGGGTTTGACTGATACCGGCTTACCACACTCAGTGCATAAGCTACATCTGGTCTGGTACACAACATCGCATACATTATAGAGCCTACCGCAGATGCGTAGGGTATAATAGACATGCGATCCCTTTCCAAATCAGTCTTGGGAGACATCTCTTTGGAGAGGGTGATCCCGTGACAAGCCGGTAAATTACCGCGCTTGGAATCTTCCATACTGATTCTTTTCAGTATGGTGTCGATATACCTGGACTGTGAAAGTCCTAATATCCTCTTGGACCTATCACGATGGATCCGAATCTCCAGAATGTAAGAGGCATCACCCAGGTCTTTCATGGAGAACCTGTGTGACAAGAACCTTTTGACAGATTGTAGTATAGGAATGTCATTTCCTATCAAGAGAATGTCATCCACGTATAAAACGAGAAATACGACAGTTCGTGCTACAACTTTACTATAAATGCATGGTTCATCTGGATTTTTGATAAAGCCAAATTCTTTGACCGTCTCATCAAAACAGATGTTCCAACTCCGCGATGCCTGCTTTAGTCCATAAATAGACTTAAGCAACTTTCACACTTTCCCGTTGCTCCCACTCTGAATGAAACCCTCTGGCTGGTCCATATAGACACACTCCTCCAAATTTCCATTTAGAAAAGCGGTCTTTACGTCCATCTGCCAAATCTCATAATCGTGGAAGGCAGCAATGGCAAGAAGGATCCGAATGGATTTGAGCATAGCCACTGGAGAAAATGTTTCGTCATAGTCCAAACCAGGTCTTTGACGAAAACCCTTTGCAACAAGTCTAGCCTTATAGGTCTCAACCTGTCTATCTACACCAATCTTCCTTTTGAAGATCCATTTGCAGCCTACGGGTTTTACCCCTTCTGGAGCAATGTCCAAAGTCCATACTTTGTTGGTGTACATGGACTCCATTTCGGTCCGCATTGCATCAAGCCATTTTACCGAGTCAACGCTATGAATAGCCTGCTGGAAGCTAGTCGTTTCATCATTATCAATGATGCAATCTTCTCTATCCCCGTCTATGAGAAAACCGTAGTATCTCTCGGGCGGATGAGACTGCCTACTACTCCTGCGGAGCGGCGTAGGAATGTCCTGTTCTTCCAAACCCTCTGGTTCTACTAAGCTTTCAGTAATAGCTTGTGGTTCTGGAATTTCTTCCAGTTCTATTGCGCTCCTACTTGTTTCTTTTTCTAAGAACCGATGTTCCAGAAAGTAGGTATTACGGGAGACAAAAACCTTTTGTTCTTCTGCGTAATAGAAAAGATACCCCCTGGAGTTCTTTGGGTATCCCGCAAACTTGCACTGTACTGAGCGTGCCTCGAGTTTGTCCGCATGCTGCTTTTTGACAAAAGCTGGACATCCCCAAATCTTCAGATATTGAAGATAGGGTTTCTTCCCACTCCACATTTTATATGGTGTGGTAGGCACAGTCTTAGTTGGAACTCGGTTCAAAAGATATGCAGCTGATTCTAGTGCATATCCTCAGAAAGATCGCGGCAACTCAGTGTTACTCATCATGGAACGTACCATATCCAATAGCGTTCGGTTCCCTCTCTCCGATACACCATTATGTTGTGGGGTGTATGGAGGAGTAAGTTGAGAGAGAATTCCATTCTCTTTTAGGTAACCCAGGAACTCTGCACTCAAGTATTCACCACCTCGATCAGATCTTAGTGTCTTGATACTTTTGTCTGTTTGTTTTTCTACTTCATTCTTGTATTCCTGGAATTTTTCAAAGGCTTCAGATTTATGCTTCATTAAGAAGAGATGCCCAAACCTTGAAAAATCATCCGTAAAAGTAATGAAGTAAGAATAACCACTTCGCGCATGTGTAGATATTGGACCGCATACATCGCTGTGTATGAGTCCCAAGAGCTCGCTCGCTCTTACTCCATGTCCAGTAAACGGAGTCTTTGTCATCTTTCCTTTGAGACAGGATTGACAAGTTGCATATGATTGATATTCGAACGGATCCAAATATCCTTCTTTATGTAATTTCGTCAATCTTCTCTCATTGATGTGACCCAGTCTACAATGCCATAAGAAAGCATGATTTATTTCTGGAGACTTTCTTTTGTGTGTATTCTGGACATTGAAAATCTGTGGTTGGTTCAATACGTATATACCATTGCTTAATGTACCCGACCCAATCAGAACATGATTAAGGTGAATGTTTACAACATTGCTTACAAATGAAAAATCATAACCTTCTTTAGATATTAAAGATACAGATATGATATTACAAGTCGCACTGAGTACAAAATAACAATCACGTAAAACCAAAACATGTCCATCTGACAATACCAAGTGATAGTCCCCCATGGACTCAGCATCCATGCCAGCTCCGTTTGCAACTCTGAGGGTCATATCACCTGCCTTCAAAACCCTACGCTTTCTCAGTGCCTACAAAGAATTACAGATATGAGATCCTGATTCGGTATCCAATACCCAGGAAGTAGAGTTTATTGATAGACAGTTTTCAATAACATACACACCTGAAGCCGAAGCCACAACTTGCTTCGGGTTCTGGTTTCTGGCCTTCCAAGCCCTGCAATCTTTCTTCCAGTGTCCACTCTTATGACAATAAAAGAACTCTTCCTTTCCCACAAGCTTTCCCGCTACCTTTGCCATTTTGGCCTTTCCCTTGGCTTCCACTTTACTAACACCGCCCCTTGGTTTGGTGGGGGCTTTCTTCTTCTTTCCTCTGGCTTTCGCCTTGGACCTACAAGAAGAAGGTCCTCCAACAAACAAAGCGGGTGTTTCCCTTACTTTCTTCCGGGTGCCCTCTGCACTCCTCAACATGTTAAGGAGTTCCGGAAGTTCAACTTTCTTTCCTTGCATGTTGAAGTTCAGGATAAACCGAGCGTAAGTGGAAGGAAGGGACTGGAGAATCAAGTCATTGTAGAGCTCGTTCTCTAACGTGGTCCCAAGGTCCGCGAGCTCTTCAATGTAGCCAATCATCTGAAGCACGTGTTCCGCTACAGGTGATCCGACGGCCAATCTCGCCGAAAATAACTTTTTCGAGACTTCGTATCTGGCGATACGGGATTGCTCTCTAGATAGATCTTTTGTATGAAGAAATATGGATTCTAGGTCCATATCCTCGTGCCTCCTCTGATGTTCATTGTCCATAGAGGCAAGCACGATGCACTTGGCCCTCATGCAATCAATCTCCCAGGTCTTACGGATTTCCTTATCCGCGATGCTGGATTGAGGTCCTGGGACAGGGGGAGCTTTGGTGGTAAGAAGATACCCCAACTTGTTATAAGTAATTGCCATTTTGACATTCCTGAGCCAATCTTTGTAATTGGCCATGTCAGTATATTTTTTTCTAGTAGTAACTTAAGTTTGGTCATGATATTTGGTCGCTGCAATTAGGAGAGAGAGAAGAAACACTTTAGCATGATGCTCTTGCAAGTTTAGAGTGGTTTTTAGTTTGTCTAAATAGGATGGCACCCACTGTTTCTCGAATCTTTCCTCAAACCAAAAAAGAAGAATTAGTCGGGATCAATCTCACCGTACAATACTTGCTTAACCGTTCAGCCAGGCCAGTGTTGGTACTTCGAGGGAGGTTTTCCAACGCTTTCGTGAAGTTCCTTAATTAAATAACCTCTTTTCCCTGTGGGCGTAGTCCGACTAACACCTTTCTAGACACCTACTTGGTTTATAGCATTGATCGTTAAGTGAGAAAGTTCCCGAGGAGTAGCATATACTCACAGTAGGACCGGGATCCAAATATCGTGTGATAAAACTGAAGGAATCCTACCAGAATCATCACACTCTAAATGGTATGCAGCACTAGCAAGTTTCAGTTTCTTTAGAAACTCCCGATGTGGATTTTTGCCCCATGCTCTTATGACCTTGACGTAGGCCAAAATATCATAAGTCACATGTCAAGTTCTACCCATCATTTACAAGGTTAATTTGAACCCACCCGTACATACCCTTGACGTAGGCTAAAATGGCAGTACGACTGTCTCAAACCAACGCATCTATCTATGCAACAGATAAATATCCGACAGCTACCAATCACTATACCTTGGCGTAGGTCAAAATACATAGCTTGAATACTACCGAATATTTAACTGAAATGATGGAGGGCTATGAATGGTTTGGCGAAACCGTGAACGTAGTGAACTTGATATAATCGAAGGAACCTGATAGCTTTTAAAAGGAGTGGTTTAAGCTCCGCGTTTAAAAGTTGTTTTGAAAAGAAGCCGAGTGGTTTTGAAATTGTTCCAACGATTTTAACTTTGGTTTATTTTCTTGCATTAATTTAATGCGTCCCATCAATTAATCCTACCATTGCAGAAAACAACAAAAATACGATGTACGCTTATGCCATCCGCATTCGCCATGGGGCCGCGTCATCACCCGTTAGGTTACTTAACTAACGACAGAGCGGGGCTGGACTAGTGCGGATGCAAAACATAAGCAACACCTACTAGATATCATATATAGATATATACATTCGTCAGATGCAATGATAGCCATTCCAGATCACAGATGAACACATTGGATATGCTAGGAATCCGCATTTCGTTCGAGCCTGCAACGAAAGACGGATTACACGGTGGCGATGAATAGCCAAACCCCCATCCTAGACCCCTACGGGTGCGGCAAACTACCCGCCAAGTTCCCGAAGTGAAGCAACCTCCCTCAACAACGTGAGTAGGCCTCTCGGTACTTCGAGGTACCCGGTAGTTTGTGCACCCCACCTTGGGTCTATCCTAGGAGCAAAAACAGTAAAAGAAATAATATACAATGGCGGCTACAACCTCATCCCGGATGTGCGGCCATAAAATAATATTACATCAATTTACATATTACATCAAATGAAAGATAAAGAAAAATCTCATCTCACAACCCCCGGCTATTCATCCACGACAATCCAACAAGTTCATATACATAATCCAACAACATTACAGATTACAGATATGCACAACCCCCACTAATCGACGTATAGCGATTAGTCGACGTTAAGTGCGTAAATCACATCACAGATATAACCAATCAGCTAAAGTCTACAGAACTTCGATCCAAAATACAGATTTGTAACTACCCCAAACACAACTTTGTTCTCTGAAAATTCTGGGCAGAAACAGAATATTTTAAAAATCACAAAACATCAAAACAAGAACACTGCAATAAATCCGAGTCGCGACCGAGTTGACTCGGCCGTGGATCCACGGCGAAACGCATGGTTTCTCGACCCTCCTCAATACTATCCTCAAGACTCTCCTCAATACTATCCTCAATATTCAACTCATTATTTAGCCTATCCATGCCATTATCATCAAAATCAAGACGCATATGAGGTTCGGGAGAAACATTTAATAACTCAGGATGATGATTTGAACATAAAATTTCAAGCGAATCGACAGGTTCATCATCCGAAATATTCCCGGCGTCTATATCCTCAATCAAGTGAAAATCAATTTCTTTAGACACCTCATCATCGATTTAGGTTCAAGAGTAGAGGTGTAAAGATCGAAAGGATTAGGTGTGGTTTCACTCGAAAGGGGTTCCTCACAATCTGACCAATCAAACACTACAAAATCACACAACTCATTTTTATTTTCAACAGGTCAACTATTTAGGGCAATCGATGGCAAACAGGAGTTGTGGGCTTCAATTGGGTAAGGGTAGGTATGATTTGAAAATCCTCTCTCATTCTCACTCTGTCCAACTGCCGCCTCATACATTGAAAAATTTGGAGCTAGCGGGACACTAGCTACCGGTTCACTAGGTTGCATAAGGGCGGCCATGGACGCTTCCACATTCCTCATCATTTTATTTGTTGCAGCAATATATGCCTCCAACGACTCTTCCAAACTAGACTTGGGTGGTGAGGGGGTTTCGGTAAAAGATTCAAAATAGTGTGGATATGCAAAACTCCTAACAAGCTGTGTAGAAACAGTGTCTAGTGAAAGTGGGAAGGTCGGGTAGGACTGGTAGGAAGTGGGTGATTGGACAGGGGTAGGGTCAACATATGGATAAAAAGGTGAACAGTCGTGTGGATCCCTAGAACTAGATGAGTGGAGAGAGGTGAAAGATCGACTGCGAGATTGTGAAATATGCTCAGCAATGGACATCTGCTTAGGAGTGATAGAAGGACTTAAAGAAGTGGTATCAACATATGTAGGTGGTAAAGGTTGACTCGGTTGACACAAAGTGGGTTGAAAAGTCAAACTATTTCTCCTAGACACCTCTATTTGATCTTTCAAAGATATTTTTGGCAAGGAGGGATCGTCTTTAAATTTCCGAACAAATTGACGTATGACGCAAAATTAGGTTCGGGATACCAAAGTTCGGCTAATGATTTATTGTGTAGGGTACCCATGTTAGAAGAAGAAAGGTGACAAGAAGGAAGGTTGGGTGGTGCAAGGATTTATTTGGGGCTAAAAAATTTTGCAAGCTCTATAAAATATTTGTCCTTTTTATTTTCATTGTTCATTGATTTTCTTTATTTGGAAAAATTTTGTTGCAAAAAGATTTTAAAGAAAAGATATGCAACAGCAAAATATTTTATAGAAAAGATATGCAACAGCAAAATATTTTATAGAAAAGATATGCAGCAGCAAAATATTTTAAAGAAAAGATATGCAACAGCAAAATATTACTTGCAATCAATTTAGTTCAAGTGGGGCCCAAAAATCCTGCACAAGATTGTTATTTTGGAGAGGAATAAGATTTTTTAGCGCAAAGAAATCCTGTAGGCAAATTTACAGAAGATATATCAAGATTTGCAGAGGAGGAGAGAGAAAACTCACAGAAATTTGCAGTGGCGGAACTGTTTTTTTATTTTTTTATTTTATAATCGCGCTTCTGCCTTTTTTTTTCAAGCCCTGAATCGACCAGGCCGCGGCGGTTCCGCGGCCAAAAGGCGGTTCCGGCGGCGGTTCAGGCGGTTCCGGCGGTGGTTCAGGAGGTTCAGAATTTTTTTTTTTTTGCAACAGATCACCGTGGTTGACTTGTAGACTCGGTCCTCTAAATTTTTTTTCTGTTCCTCTGTAGTTGCAATCTTCTGTTGATATGATCGTCTATTTGCTGTTTCGCTTTCTGTAGATTTCCAGATCCGAATTTGTGCGTAGATCCTGCAAAATTCACACAAAGTATCCCTTCCAAAAATAACAAAATATATATTTTTTATGTTTTTATGATTTTTTCAGATTTTTATGATTTTTTAAATTTTATGATTAACCCGAAATTGCGAAAAGGAAAGTTCTACGCCATCCCCGGCAACGGCGCCATTTGATTGGTTGATTTAGCGTGCTTGCGGTTTCTAAAAGATAGATCAAAAATATTTGTAACCGCAATCAAGAACGGCGTCGCATGAAGCTAGCCGGTGAGTACGGGTCGGTCCACAGAGATGTTGTGAATTTCCGATTCGCGCTTACGAGTTAATTCCGAAGGGTGTTCGGATTAATTATTAAATCTAAAAAGCTAATTAATCTATACTAATTATCTAGATCTATTCTTGCTAGGGCTAGGTTTAGGGATGGTTTGGTAATGCAAGTAAACCTCAACGCTTTCTATACCCGAATGAAGATCTGTGAGGAGTTATGGTAATTATCAATAAAGTGGATTAGATCCGTTCGGGAAGGTGATCCTTCCTCTAGGTTCTTGTCCTTCCTTTAGAGATCCTTACCCTAACCTCCATGGAAAACATCACACCCGGGCCTTTATACTACGGTATCACCGCTACCTCGAGGGATAGAGTGCCGTAGGGAGCGGTATGTGCATGTATGCATGGAGTCATATTGTAAATATTTGGTGGGTAAGAAAGGGATGAGAGATCTCATCTCTCAAAATCTTTCCCCAAAGCTAAACCCTAAACAAGTTCCTAGGGCATGAAATTAAATCTACCTAGGGCAAGGAATTTAAATCTACACTAAGGCAAGAAATTAAATTACTTACAGATGCATCCCTCCAATCATCAATGCAGGGTTGTCAGATTTGAATTTCTGAATGGAGAAGAAACACCGATGCTCTCCAAAAGATTTCTAAATTTTATTCATTAAAGGGAGGCATAAGAATTACAATGATTAGAGTTCCTATTTATAGAGAATAGGAAACCCTAGGTTACAATTGATTTGCATGTCTACATTTACCAAAATATCCTTAGGAAGATCTAGTCAAAGTAGACTTCAAGCTTTGGTAAAATTTTATGTCTCTGTCTCTTTAAAGAAAGTATTGGGCCTTGGATCTTTGGGATTTCTTATTATTTGGTTCTTTATTAAAATAGCTTCTATGTTTCTTCCAGATCTCCAGTGAATAATTGCGGTGGACTTTTAACCGTTCGCTTTGTAATCTTGGACCTTGCATTGCCTTGTACTTTGTGAATTTTATCTTTGATGTAGGCTTGATCAAGAGTCTTCTATTTGTTGGTCAAAATCCACTTTTTCATCGGCTTTACATCGTTTTCACTGTTTTCTGTCTAAGAACCTGTAACCTGTAACATGTAGCAGACATGCGTCAAAAGCACCTGTTTATTTTTAAAAAGAATTAGAATGAGGAATATAATAATGCAATATTATGGTGTGAACAAATACCCCCAAACTTATCTTTTGCTCGTCCTCGAGCAAACTTATTTTTATTCACTAAAATCCTAACCGCACTTTCGCAGGGAAACGCGATTGCACTGAGCACGTGCAACAAGCCGTTAAACCTCTAGGTGTCCCTAGTAGGAGGAGTGTTGTCTCCTGAGGGTTTTCAGCGGATTACACCCACAAAATCCTATCAACTCGGCCCATTGATTTTTGTTCTCCAATTAGGTTTTCTAACAAGGAATTCTATTATCTTTTGACTCGCAAATTATCCACCCATATTCTTCACACTTTCTCATTATTTAACTTAAGATTATATATGTTCTATAGACTTACTTAGCTTTCGGCATCTCTTAAGTTTTCCTTCTAAATTTCCATCTCCACTTAAGAATTTCTATCAACTCTACTAAAGATACAAGTTCTATTCTTCATCCCTTTCTCTCATCTAAACTCTAATCACATATCCCCACGTGTGTGTAAATATCACCCCTTCACCTGGAAATTCAAATCAAGCAATCGTACTCTCGTCCATTGTCCAAAGCACTTATTAATTAGTGAATTTTTAAATGAAATTTGCTTACACATCCTTCATGCGACCGTTAATACTTCTTGAGGTACCAACAACCGATTACAAGATGCGTTAGCACTTTAAAGCGTACTTCCTAGTTTTGCAACACCCAAGGCTTTAGCAGTGACTCCCAAACCAGTTGGTCTAAGGCACTAGGTGATGAAACACCCTCGCTAAATATTTTTCTATTTTTGCAGCCTTAAGTAATCACAAAAACCAGTGTCCATTTTTTTTATTCACTTTCTTTTTCTTTATTTTCATTGTACTAAGGACTTAAGACAAGAGCACTTCAAGGTCTCTTCTACTATTCCAAGTTTCAAGGTGCGTGATTGTGCAAATTGTAGGGTATACAATTTCAGATTCTAGACTTAAACTAGGAACTATTTTTCAAACTTATACTCTAATAAGAACATCAATACCCTTCCCTTGTTTCGACTTAGCCCAAGAAGTGAACCCAAAATTTGCCTATTTCTAAATAAACTACAAAGGCATATACTTTCTACCGTTAAACTTTAAGGACGGTTATCTTTAGGGTTTTTAATTCACTAAGTCTAAGATCTAGTTGTTCCTAGCCAATTAACCTATTCGTCAAACTCAAGTCAATTAGCCAAAATTGAATACATTAATTTTTATAATTTTTGAAATTTTTCAAATTTTTATGGGTTTTCAAATAAGTATGCAAATGCAAAAAAATATGTACAAATGAATGCGAAGGAAGAAGACGTACCGAGCATACCCCCAAACTTGAACTTGACAGTGTCCTCACTGTCATGCTAAACCAAGAGGGTCAAAATACCGGCACTCCCCTGTTTATTTATTTATAATTTTTATATTTTTAATGTTTTGAAATTTTTTTGATTTTTTTATAGAAAAGAAAACAAAAAATATATACATATATACAAAGATTCCCCGCAAACTTAAGCTTGGCCTTGCACAAGCCAAAAGTTAGCACCAACCATTCAAAAATCTTATCGTGGAAATTGTATAGTTGGTGCAAGAAAATGAGAAGCACGCGAGACCGTGTGGAAAGAAGAATGGTAGAATATGGTCTCAGTGGGGGAGAAGAATGGCGAAAAGAAGAAGGAAGTGGAGTACGATCTTGAGGATGTAAATTGAGTGAATAAATTAGCGCAATATGTGATGACCGATATGTTATAAGCGATTGCGCTAACCTATCAACCCGTCGGGAAATGGGGTCAAATCCCTCAAGATTCGCAAGAAAACATGGGTACGCCGAACTTGGTATAGGAGATGAAAGCGTAACAGTCATTTGTTCGGTCGGAACAATGGGAAAGAAGAAAGGGAGTGAATTAGGGATAGTATCTTTCTCACCGTAGTAAACTATTTCGAACTTGAAAGATTCCATTAATGGTTCAAAACTACTATAATCAACCGAGTCTGATGGCTCATCTGAAAATGTAAAGGACTCAAACTCGGGCGGTGAGTCATCAACATCGTCCGAAAAAGTGAAACACACGTAAGTGTTATCATCTGTGAGAACAATATCGGATTCAAAGGAAAATCTTTCAAGCTCACAGTCTTCAAGCATGGTCGGAACGATGGGAAGGAGGGAGGATGATATAACAGTCAAAGGTTCAGGAGGATGAATTGGAAAATCAGACACATCAAACAAAAATGATTCAACCTCAATATTATCCTCAAGACTCTCCTCAATACTATCCTCAATATTCAACTCATTATTAAGCCTATCTATGCCATTATCATCAAAATCAAGACGCATATGAGGTTCGGGAGAAACATTTAATAACTCAAGATGATGATTTGAACATAAAATTTCAAGCGAATCGACAGGTTCATCATCCGAAATATTCCCGGCGTCTATATCCTCAATCAAGTGAAAATCAATTTCTTTAGACACCTCATCAAAAGCATGGATATCTATCGATTTAGGTTCTAGAGTGGAGGTGTAAAGATCGAAAGGATTAGGTGTGGTTTCACTCGAAAGGGGTTCCTCACAATCTGGCAAATCAAACACTACAAAATCACACAACTCATTTTTATTTTCAACAGGTGAACTATTTAGGGCAATCGATGGCAAACAGGAGTTGTGGGCTTCAATTGGGTAAGGGTAGGTATGATTTGAAAATCCTCTCTCATTCTCACTCTGTCCAACTGCCGCCTCATACATTGAAAAATTTGGAGCTAGCGGGACACTAGCTACCGGTTCACTAGGTTGCATAAGGGCGGCCATGGACGCTTCCACATTCCTCATCATTTTATTTGTTGCAGCAATATATGCCTCCAACGACTCTTCGAAACTAGACTTGGGTGGTGAGGGGGTTTCGGTAAAAGATTCAAAATGGTGTGGATATGCAAAACTCCCAACAGGCTGTGTTGAAACAGTGTCTAGTGAAAGTGGGAAGGTCGGGTAGGACTGGTAGGAAGTGGGTGATTGGACAGGGGTAGGATCAACATATGGATAAAAAGGTGAATTGTCGTGTGGATCCCTAGAACTAGATGAGTGGAGAGGGGTGAAAGATCGACTGCGAGATTGAGAAATATGCTCAGCAATGGACATCTGCTTAGGAGTGATAGAAGGACTTAAAGAAGTGGTATCAACATATATAGGTGGTAAAGGTTGACCCGGTTGACACAAAGTGGGTTGAAAAGTCAAATTATTTCTCCTAGACGCCTCTATTTGATCTTTCAAAGATATTTTTGGCAAGGAGGGATCGTCTTTAAATTTTCCGAACAAATTGACGTATGACGCAAAATTAGGTTCGGTATATCAAAGTTCGGCTAATGATTTATTGTGTGGGGTACCCATGTTAGAAGAAGAAAGGTGACAAGAAGGAAGGTTGGTTGGTGCAAGGATTTATTTGGGGCTAAAAAATTTTGCAAGCTCTATAGAATATTTGTCCTTTTCATTTTCATTGTTCATTGATTTTCTTTATTTGGAAAAATTTTGTTGCAAAAAGATTTTAGAGAAAAGATATGCAACAGCAAAATATTTTATAGAAAAGATATGCAACAGCAAAATATTTTATAGAAAAGATATGCAACAGCAAAATATTACTTGTAATCAATTTAGTTCAAGCGGGGCCCAAAAATCCTGCACAAGATTGTTATTTTGGAGAGGAATAAGATTTTTTAGCGCAAAGAAATCCTGTAGGCAAATTTACAGAAGATATATCAAGATTTGCAGAGGAGGAGGGAGAAAACACACAGAAATTTGCAGTGGCGGAACTGTTTTTTTTTTATTATTTTTTATTTTATAATCGCGCTTCTGCCTTTTTTTTCAAGCCCTGAATCGACCAGGCCGCGGCGGTTCCGCGGCCAAAAGGCGGTTCCGGCGGCGGTTCAGGCGGTTCAGAATTTTTTTTTTATGCAACAGATCACCGTGGTTGACTTGTAGACTCGGTCCTCTAAATTTTTTTTCTGTTCCTCTGTTGTTGCAATCTTCTGTTGATATGATCGTCTATTTGCTGTTTCGCTTTCTGTAGATTTCCAGATCCGAATTTGTGCGTAGATCCTGCAAAATTCACACAAAGTATCCCTTCCAAAAATAACAAAATATATATTTTTTTATATTTTTATGATTTTTTCAGATTTTTATGATTTTTTAAATTTTATGATTAACCCGAAATTGCGAAAAGGAAAGTTCTACGCCATCCCCGGCAACGGCGCCATTTGATTGGTTGATTTAGCGAGCTTGCGCTTTCTAAAAGATAGATCAAAAAATATTTGTAACCGCAATCAAGAACGGCGTCGCATGAAGCTAGCCGGTGAGTACGGGTCGGTCCACAGGGATGTTGTGAATTTCCGATTCGCGCTTACGAGTTAATTCCGAAGGGTGTTCGGATTAATTATTAAATCTAAAAACCTAATTAATCTATACTAATTATCTAGATCTATTCTTGCTAGGGCTAGGTTTAGGGATGGTTTGGAAATGCAAGTAAACCTCAACGCTTTCTATACCCGAATGAAGATCTGTGAGGAGTTATGGTAATTATCAATAAAGTGGACTAGATCCGTTCGGAAAGGTGATCCTTCCTCTAGGTTCTTGTCCTTCCTTTAGAGATCCTTACCCTAACCTCCATGAAAAACATCACACCCGGGCCTTTATACTACGGTATCACCGCTACCTCGAGGGATAGAGTGCCGTAGGGAGCGGTATGTGCATGTATGCATGGAGTCATATTGTAAATATTTGGTGGGTAAGAAAGGGATGAGAGATCTCATCTCTCAAAATCCTTCCCCAAAGCTAAACCCTAAACAAGTTCCTAGGGCAGGAAATTAAATCTACCTAGGGAAAGGAATTTAAATCTACACTAAGGCAAGAAATTAAATTACTTACAGATGCATCCCTCCAATCATCCATGCAGGGTTGTCAGATCTGAATTTCTAAATGGAGAAGAAACACCGATGCTCTCCAAAAGATTTCTAAATTTTATTCATTAAAGAGAGGCATGAAGAATTACGATGATTAGAGTTCCTATTTATAGAGAATAGGAAACCCTAGGTTACAATTGATTTGCATGTCTACATTTACCAAAATATCCTTAGGAAGATCTAGTCAAAGTAGACTTCAAGCTTTGGTAAAATTTTATGTCTCTGTCTCTTTAAAGAAAGTATTGGGTCTTGGATCTTTGGGCTTCCTTATTATTTGGTTCTTTATTAAAATAGCTTCTATATTTCTTCCAGATCTCCAGTGAATAATTGCGGTGGACTTTTAACCGTTCGCTTTGTAATCTTGGACCTTGCATTGCCTTGTACTTTGTGAATTTTATCTTTGATGTAGGCTTGATCAAGAGTCTTCTATTTGTTGGTCAAAGTCCACTTTTTCATCGTCTTTACATCGTTTTCACTGTTTTCTGTCTAAGAATCTGTAACCTGTAACATGTAGCAGACATGCGTCAAAAGCACCTGTTTATTTTTAAAAAGAATAAGAATGAGGAATATAATAATGCAATATTATGGTGTGAACAAATACCCCCAAACTTATCTTTTGCTCGTCCTCGAGCAAACTTATTTTTATTCACTAAATTCCTAACCGCACTTTCGCAGGGAAACGCGATTGCACTGAGCACGTGCAACAAGCCGTTAAACCTCTAGGTGTCCCTAGTAGGAGGAGTGTTGTCTCCTGAGGGTTTTCAGCGGATTACACCTACAAAATCCTATCAACTCGGCCCATTGATTTTTGTTCTCCAATTAGGTTTTCTAACAAGGAATTCTATTATCTTTTGACTCGCAAATTATCCACCCATATTCTTCACACTTTCTCATTATTTAAGTTAAGATTATATATGTTTTATAGACTTACTTAGCTTTCGGCATCTCTTAAGTTTTCCTTCTAAAGTTCCATCTCCACTTAGGAATTTCTATCAACTCTACTAAAGATACAAGTTCTATTCTTCATCCCTTTCTCTCATCTAAACTCTAATCACATATCCCCACGTGTGTGTAAATATCACCCCTTCACCTGGAAATTCAAATCAAGCAATCGTACTCTCGTCCATTGTCCAAAGCACTTATTAATTAGTGAATTTTTAAATGAAATTTGCTTACACATCCTTCATGCGACCGTTAATACTTCTTGAGGTACCAACAACCGATTACAAGATGCGTTAGTACTTTAAAGCGTACTTCCTAGTTTTGCAATACCCAAGGCTTTAGCAGTGACTCCCAAACCAGTTGGTCTAAGGCACTAGGTGATGAAGCACCCTCGCTAAATAATTTTCTATTTTTGCAGCCTTAAGTAATCACAAAAACCAGTGTCCATTTTTTTTTATTCACTTTCTTTTTCTTTATTTTCATTGTACTAAGGACTTTAGACAAGAGCACTTCAAGGTCTCTTCTACTATTCCAAGTTTCAAGGTGCGTGATTGTGCAAATTGTAGGGTATACATTTTCAGAATCTAGACTTAAACTAGGAACTATTTTTCAAACTTATACTCTAATAAGAACATCAATACCCTTCCCTTGTTTCGACTTAGCCCAAGAAGTGAACCCAAAATTTGCCTATTTCTAAATAAACTACAAAGGCATATACTTTCTACCGTTAAACTTTAAGGACGGTTATCTTTAGGGTTTTTAATTCACTAAGTCTAAGATTTAGTTGTTCCTAGCCAGTTAACCTATTTGTCAAACTCAAGTCAATTAGCCAAAATTGAATACATTAATTTTTATAATTTTTGAAATTTTTCAAATTTTTATGGGTTTTCAAATAAATATGCAAATGCAAAAAAAATATGTACAAATGAATGCGAAGGAAGAAGACGTACCGAGCATACCCCCAAACTTGAACTTGACAGTGTCCTCACTGTCATGCTAAACCAAGAGGGTCAAAATACCGGCACTCCCCTGTTTATTTATTTATAATTTTTATATTTTTAATGTTTTGAAATTTTTTTGATTTTTTTATAGAAAAGAAAACAAAAAATATATACATATATACAAAGATTCCCCCAAAACTTAAGCTTGGCCTTGCACAAGCCAAAAGTTAGCACCAACCATTCAAAAATCTTATCGTGGAAATTGTATAGTTGGTGCAAGAAAATGAGAAGCACGCAAGACCGTGTGGAAAGAAGAATGGTAGAATATGGTCTCGGTGGGGGAGAAGAATGGCGAAAAGAAGAAGGAAGTGGAGTACGATCTTGAGGATGTAAATTGAGTGAATAAATTAGCGCAATATGTGATGACCGATATGTTATAAGCGATTGCGCTAACCTATCAACCCGTCGGGAAATGGGGTCAAATCCCTCAAGATTCGCAAGAAAACATGGGTACGCCGAACTTGGTATAGGAGATGAAAGCGTAACGGTCATTTGTTCGGTCGGAACAATGGGAAAGAAGAAAGGGAGTGAATTAGGGATAATATCTTTCTCACCGTAGTAAACTATTTCGAACTTGAAAGATTCCATTAATGGTTCAAAACTACTATAATCAACCGAGTCTGATGGCTCATCTGAAAATGTAAAGGACTCAAACTCGGGCGGTGAGTCATCAACATCGTCCGAAAAAGTGAAACACTCGTAAGTGTTATCATCTGTGAGAACAGTATCGGATTCAAAGGAAAATCTTTCAAGCTCACAGTCTTCAAGCATGGTCGGAACGATGGGAAGGAGGGAGGGTGATGTAACAGTCAAAGGTTCAGGAGGATGAATTGGAAAATCAGACACATCAAACAAAAATGATTCAACCTCAATATTATCCTCAAGACTCTCCTCAATACTATCCTTAATATTCAACTCATTATTTAGCCTATCCATGCCATTATCATCAAAATCAAGACGCATATGAGGTTCGGGAGAAAGATTTAATAACTCAGGATGATGATTTGAAGATAAAATTTCAAGCGAATCGACAGGTTCATCATCCGAAATATTCCCGGCGTCTATATCCTCAATCAAGTGAAAATCAATTTCTTTAGACACCTCATCAAAAGCATGGATATCTATCGATTTAGGTTCTAGAGTGGAGGTGTAAAGATCGAAAGGATTAGGTGTGGTTTCACTCGAAAGGGGTTCCTCACAATCTGGCAAATCAAACACTACAAAATCACACAATTCATTTTTATTTTCAACAGGTGAACTATTTAGGGCAATCGATGGCAAACAGGAGTTGTGGGCTTCAATTGGGTAAGGGTAGGTATGATTTGAAAATCCTCTCTTATTCTCACTCTGTCCAACTGCCGCCTCATACATTGAAAAATTTGGAGCTAGCGGGACACTAGCTACCGGTTCACTAGGTTGCATAAGGGCGGCCATGGACGCTTCCACATTCCTCATCATTTTATTTGTTGCAGCAATATATGCCTCCAACGACTCTTCGAAACTAGACTTGGGTGGTGAGGGGGTTTCGGTAAAAGATTCAAAATGGTGTGGATATGCAAAACTCCCAACAGGCTGTGTAGAAACAGTGTCTAGTGAAAGTGGGAAGGTCGGGTAGGACTGGTAGAAAGTGGGTGATTGGACAGGGGTAGGGTCAACATATGGATAAAAAGGTGAATAGTCGTGTGGATCCCTAGAACTAGATGAGTGGAGAGGGGTGAAAGATCGACTGCGAGATTGAGAAATATGCTCAGCAATGGACATCTGCTTAGGAGTGATAGAAGGACTTAAAGAAGTGGTATCAACATATGTAGGTGGTAAAGGTTGACTCGGTTGACACAAAGTGGGTTGAAAAGTCAAACTATTTCTCCTAGACACCTCTATTTGATCTTTCAAAGATATTTTTGGCAAGGAGGGATCGTCTTTAAATTTTCCGAACAAATTGACGTATGACGCAAAATTAGGTTCGGGATACCAAAGTTCGGCTAATGATTTATTGTGTGGGGTACCCATGTTAGAAGAAGAAAGGTGACAAGAAGGAAGGTTGGGTGGTGCAAGGATTTATTTGGGGCTAAAAAATTTTGCAAGCTCTATAAAATATTTGTCCTTTTTATTTTCATTGTTCATTGATTTTCTTTATTTGGAAAAATTTTGTTGCAAAAAGATTTTAGAAAAAAGATATGCAACAGCAAAATATTTTATAGAAAAGATATGCAACAGCAAAATATTTTATAGAAAAGATATGCAACAGCAAAATATTACTTGCAATCAATTTAGTTCAAGCGGGGCCCAAAAATCCTGCACAAGATTGTTATTTTGGAGAGGAATAAGATTTTTTAGCGCAAAGAAATCCTGTAGGCAAATTTACAGAAGATATATCAAGATTTGCAGAGGAGGAGGGAGAAAACTCACAGAAATTTGCAGTGGCGGAACTGTTTTTTTTTTTTTTATTTTTTATTTTATAATCGCGCTTCTGCCTTTTTTTTTCAAGCCCTGAATCGACCAGGCCGCGGCGGTTCCGCGGCCAAAAGGCGGTTCCGGCGGCGGTTCCGCGGCGGTTCAGGCTGTTCCGGCGGCGGTTCAGGCGGTTCAGAATTTTTTTTTTTGCAACAGATCACCGTGGTTGACTTGTAGACTCGGTCCTCTAATTTTTTTTTCTGTTCCTCTGTTATTGCAATCTTCTGTTGATATGATCGTCTATTTGATGTTTCGCTTTCTGTAGATTTCCAGATCCGAATTTGTGCGTAGATCCTGCAAAATTCACACAAAGTATCCCTTCCAAAAATAACAAAATATATATATTTTTTATATTTTTATGATTTTTTCAGATTTTTATGATTTTTTAAATTTTATGATTAACCCGAAATTGCGAAAAGGAAAGTTCTACGCCATCCCCGGCAACGGCGCCATTTGATTGGTTGATTTAGCGTGCTTGCGCTTTCTAAAAGATAGATCAAAAAATATTTGTAACCGCAATCAAGAACGGCGTCGCATGAAGCTAGCCGGTGAGTACGGGTCGGTCCACAGGGATGTTGTGAATTTCCGATTCGCACTTACGAGTTAATTCCGAAGGGTATTCGGATTAATTATTAAATCTAAAAACCTAATTAATCTATACTAATTATCTAGATCTATTCTTGCTAGGGCTAGGTTTAGGGATGGTTTGGAAATGCAAGTAAACCTCAACGCTTTCTATACCCGAATGAAGATCTGTGAGGAGTTATGGTAATTATCAATAAAGTGGATTAGATCCGTTCGGGAAGGTGATCCTTCCTCTAGGTTATTGTCCTTCCTTTAGAGATCCTTACCCTAACCTCCATGGAAAACATCACACCCGGGCCTTTATACTACGGTATCACCGCTACCTCGAGGGATAGAGTGCCGTAGGGAGCGGTATGTGCATGTATGCATGGAGTCATATTGTAAATATTTGGTGGGTAAGAAAGGGATGAGAGATCTCATCTCTCAAAATCCTTCCCCAAAGCTAAACCCTAAACAAGTTCCTAGGGCATGAAATTAAATCTACCTAGTGCAAGGAATTTAAATCTACACTAAGGCAAGAAATTAAATTACTTACAGATGCATCCCTCCAATCATCCATGCAGGGTTGTCAGATCTGAATTTCTGAATGGAGAAGAAACACCGATGCTCTCCAAAAGATTTCTAAATTTTATTCATTAAAGGGAGGCATGAAGAATTACAATGATTAGAGTTCCTATTTATAGAGAATAGGAAACCCTAGGTTACAATTGATTTGCATGTCTACATTTACCAAAATATCCTTAGGAAGATCTAGTCAAAGTAGACTTCAAGCTTTGGTAAAATTTTATGTCTCTGTCTCTTTAAAGAAAGTATTGGGCCTTGGATCTTTGGGCTTCCTTATTATTTGGTTCTTTATTAAAATAGCTTCTATGTTTCTTCCAGATCTCCAGTGAATAATTGCGGTGGACTTTTAACCGTTCGCTTTGTAATCTTGGACCTTGCATTGCCTTGTACTTTGTGAATTTTATCTTTGATGTAGGCTTGATCAAGAGTCTTCTATTTGTTGGTCAAAGTCCACTTTTTCATCGTCTTTACATCGTTTTCACTGTTTTCTGTCTAAGAACCTGTAACCTGTAACATGTAGCAGACATGCGTCAAAAGCACCTGTTTATTTTTAAAAAGAATAAGAATGAGGAATATAATAATACAATATTATGGTGTGAACAATACCCACTGCGAGTAAAAGTTACTCCTGGGAGTGTTTTACACATTACAATTAGCCGATCAAGTAGGTGTCTAGAAATGTGTCAACGGGGTTACGCCTCTGGGAAAATGAGGTTTACTTTAATTAGGTCCGTGCGAAAGCATGGGGAACCTCCCTCAAAGTACCGACACTGGCCTGGCTGAAAGATTGGCGAAATTGTAGGGTGTAATTAATCCCGGCTAGTCTTTCCTTTTAGGGTTTGAAGGATGATTTGATAAAAACAGTGGGAGCCATCCTGATTAGATAAAATAATAACCAATCTGATCTTGCATGAGCGCACGCAGAGTGTTTTCTTCTCTCTCTCTCCAGGTAGCGACCATATCATGCCTTAATCAAGATAATAATACGGATGTATTGACCGAACCGGCTTGTTATACTGAGCTGGGGAACGTTGGTCCCGCTCCAACTTATAATTGTTATAAGACAGAGCAGGAAATTGGGGATTACTAGAATTCCTGTGCCGCCCAAACGAAGAAAGTGCATGGTGATGCATCATCTTCGGGTGTGTTCATTACAGAGAACTATTTCTCAGTATCCTTTACGTCCTGGGTATGAGATACCGGATCAGGATCGCGCATATGTAATCTGTTACATGGGCTACTGATAGGTAGAGAACTGAGAACGGGTGATAAGTTTCATGAGATAGAAACGGTGCAAGTGTTGCATCCAAGTCTGTTGGTAGTTATCACCTTGTATTACTAGAATACATTGATTCCGAACGAATGTCATTAGATACCGAACCTGATAAACAACATCATATCAGTCTCTTTATTAGTAAAGAAAGGATATAATTTTGTATTGTTGGATAATGTTTTGAACATTTCCTATATCAAGAGTTGATCGGTTCAGGCACGTTATCTAAAAGCATTGACGTTCTAAATCAAACTACAGTTCTTAGTATACAGAACACACACAAGTAGAAGAGTTCAGAAATGAACGAATCCTTCTAGAGGTATTGTAGACTAGGTTATATCAATGTGACCCGACTAGCTGAAGTTACATATAGATGCATATTTAAATTAGTTTGAATTTACATCTTGTGAAACTTGCCGGTCATGTCACAGAGATAAGATGACCATAGCTCTGTTTATTGGAAGCAGAGAAAGAGTTAGTAACTCTTGGGATGATATATGTTGATGTATGAAGGTCCCCTGTCTACACATGCCAAGACCGGTTCTTTGTACTTCATTACATTCTCTGATGATCTCTCAAGATTCAGACATATGTTCCTGTTGAAACACAAGTCCGAAGCTTTTGAGATATTCACAGAATATAAGTTAGAAGTAGAGAACCAAAACGGGTATAAGTATTATGTCCTTTGATGTGATCAAGGAGGAGAATACTTGAGCACGGAATTCCTGGATTATTCTAAAGGAGAATGAGATTCTCTCTCAGCATTACTCCTCCGTATACACCACAACACGTCGATGTATCGGGACGGAGCAATCACACCCTATGTGATAAGGTGTGCTCTATGATGAGTACTACTGAGTTACCTATTTCTTTTTGGGAGTTATGCACTGGAGAAGTTGCATACCTATTGAATAGGGTTCCGATCAAATCAGTTGCCTACCACTTCATATGAGATATGGAAAGGGAAGAGCCCATATCTTAAGTTTGTTAAGATTTGAGGTTGTCCGGCCTATGTCTAAAAGCGAAATCCGGACAAGCTCGAGGCAAAGTCAGTTCTGTAAAAGTTTGTTGGATATCCCAAGCATATGTAAGGGAATATCTTCTACCAAACCGAGGAACAAAAGATGTTTTGTTTCTCAATATGCCACCTTTGTGAAAGAGAATTTCTTGTGAAGAAATTAGTAGACATGAGGTAGAACTGGAAGGAGTTCCAGCTATACAAACTGCAGCTGATGATTTTGTAGAACCAAAGGATTCAATAGTTTCCAACGAACCTCAGCCTCTCCGTCGATCTAGTAGGGTTCCTTACCCACCTGAGAGATACTTCAGTTTCTCTATGACAGTGGGAGCGAGGAATGCAACATGAGATGATGACCCAACTAGTTTCGAGCTGGCCATCAGGAGTGGGACTCTATAAGAATGGCTGGATGCTTAACGATCTGAGATGGAATCCTTATACACCAACAAAGTATGGACTTTGGTTGCTTTATCTGAAGGGTTAAATCCCCATCAGGAGCAAGTATATCTTTAGAAGATTACTTGGTGTACATGGAAAAGTTGAGACTTTCAAAGCTAGACTTGTTAAATGTTTGCATCATTGACCAGGTATGGATTATGATGAAACCTTTTCTATGTAGCTATGCTTAAGTCCATCCAGATCCTACTTGCCACGGCTACATACCATGACTACGATATCTGGCGGTTGGGTGTCATGACTGCTTTTCTAAATGTTGATTTGGAAGGGAGCGTCTATAAGTACACAGCCAGAGGGCTTCGTAGACAGTGGGAGCAGCGGAAGCGTGTACAAGTTGCTTTATGGGATAAAGCAGGCATCGCGGAGTTGGAACGTATGTTTTGATGTGGTAGTCAAAGAGTTTGACTTCATCAAAATGGTAGATGATCCTTGTATATACAAAAAGGTAGTAGGGAGTATGGTGGTGATCCTCGTAAAGTACGTGGATAACATACTCTTGATAGGAAAGGAGTTTCCTATGCTACGCTCGGACAATCTCCGCTTATCACAATGATTCTCCATATAGGATCAAAGTGATACCTACTAAATCCTGGGGTTTGGATCTATGAGATTGATCTAATTGGATGTTAGGATACTCACTAGTTGTAGTGAGATGGTATCAATTGATCCTGGGAAGAATCACTGGAAAGGTTCCAGGGTGATAAGGACGACTGAATGTCAGTCACAGGCATTGTCTTTACCCTCGGTAAAAGGACGGTATGTTGGAAGAGTTCCAAGATAGATACTGTGGCATACTAAACGATAAAGGCTGGATACATCGCTACCAAAGATACTACCAAAGAGGCAGTCTGGGTGTATATTAGTTCATGAGATGAACTTCGTTCCTACCATTGTGTGACAATAGAGTTGTGGCCTATGCCTAGGAACGCCCGTCCCATCAGTGATCCAGACATATTCTAAGGCAGTGTCACCTGATCATGGAGATGGTTGATCTCCAGGGGATCGAGGTCAGGAGAGTAGACTCAGAGGACAACACGGCGGATCCATTCACAAAGGCCTTTTCCCAGATAGAGACTATTATGGGATGGTTGAGTATGAGATACTACAACCACTGTTATCAGATGACCCTAGTGCAAGTGGGAGATTGTTAGTTATATGTATGCCCTAGAGGCCATTACTATACATGAGATCTATATTGTAGTGGATGCCTGGACATATATAGGGAGGACTTTCTTGCTCGACATGATAGTATGCTATCTGGTTACTCTTTACCTTAACGTGTATACTGATTGTCTCTCTGTTACATGTTGGTAAAGCCCTTAGGATGTGTACTTGACTACCTGGACTATGATGCAGATCATTCTAGTCGGGACATGGTAGTCCATAAGTACATCCTTCAAGGTCCCTAGCCGTGGGTGTATCGAGACGGGGCATCGATATACTAGAGTAGACTAGCATATACCTTCTCGATCCATGTAGATGGGCGATGGATGATCCCATATCCATTGGTGTTTGACATCAGAGATGATATACGGGAGCTCAGTGGAGACTGGGTACACTGGATGGACTCGCCGAGAACTCCCAGATGGTATTATACCTTACGTCAGATGGAAGTTCTCTGGTGACACTGGTACATGTTAGTCTGTAGACCCGAGATCGTCATAGAGTCTTGTGTGATTCCTACTGTGCTTTGATTTCCACCTTACCACGTCCAAGAGGGCGTGAAAAACGGTGGTTTTTGGGTACACTCCCGAGTCACATGGAGGCAATGAGCGATAGGAGGGGTTTCGTCTCTCCCGGTATTAGGGGTTGATGTTGCGCTATGCTCGATTGGCCATAACAGGGAAGTCCCTGGCCAGGGCTGGTTTAGAGATTTACTGGTAAGTGTTACCAGTAGTTTCTCGACCCGTTATGAGCCTCATATCGGCATGACTTATCGGTTATTGGGGTCTGACGTTTACCACCCCTAGACTTGATATGCGACATATCAGACGAGGAGATCGGACTGTACGGTAGTGTCACTGTCAGGCTTTTTGCAGGAGTTGGAGCGGGCTTGCTTGCTGATCTTCTGATCGCTCAATACCCGGGTAGCCGTTACGTCCAGCTAGTACCGCTGACGGCTTGTGGGTGCTTGATATGATCATCACCTACTGCCGGCGTATTGACGAGTCTTTAGAGTCCTACATAGAGGTTTTACTGGCTCAGGCAAAACGAAATAGGAGCGCATATATGATATGTGCGGGACCGAGAATAATACGAGTATGTGATGCCGTATTCTATTCTCGCGATGTTTGTGTCGGTCGGTTATATGCGATATAACCAGGTTATCGAATCAAGGGTTGATTCGATAAGTCGATACATTCGATGTTAGTCGGTTATATGTGATATAACCAGATTATTAAGTCAAGTGTTGATTTAATAATTTAGTGTATAATTGTATATGTGATATACTAATTTACATTAACTAATATTGGTTCACTTAAGCATTTGTTTTTCTCACTTGTGCACAACTTAATATATATGTGATATATATTAATTTGTGTTCATTTTGTATCATGGTTGTTGATACACACTACATGGGTGTATGAGACATACACCATTATAATTATATTTGTGGGGTATTTAATATACAAAGTAAATACAAAATTAATGGATAATGAGCTCACATGCATGAAGCTTCATGAAGCTTATGGTTGCATTGACTTAGTCCACTAGTTTTGTTTTACTTAAGATATTAATTAACCTAACCACTATAATTAGCTATGGTAATGTCTCTACATGAGTTAGTATATGATACCCACTCACCCATGGTTAGCTCTCTCTCTTGATTAGTTTTCATTCTCATTTTGAGCTCATCTTCTTCCTCCTTCAAATTCTTTCTAGGGTTTGATAAAGAGAGAGAAATATTGTGAGAAATGAAATTCTAAAGTATACCCATTTCCTATTTCATCATCCTTTACTAGACTAGCACTTTAGTTTAGGGTGTTTTCTTCACTAATTCTCTAGTTAGTGAAGTAGAAGCTTGAGTTCGTATTCCCTCGACGTAGATCATCTTCGGCCTCGAAGACTTCAAGCAATACCGTTGCAATCTTCTCATGGAGCCGTCCGAGAGTCCGGGAGTTCGATGATCGCAGCGAAGGGACTACAACAAGGAGCTTTAGAAGTGAAGGACCGATCTACAAAGGTTGTATTTCGTATTTACTTAGTGATAATTGTTATTTACTTGCATGTGTTACCCTAATTATCTAGAAAAGATCTTGTTTAGAGTTATTTGGCATGGCTAAAATTTTAATCGGGCATGGTTGATGCCTTGTAGAACCTTGTTAGAGTGCCTAGTAACCCTACACTTATGACCTTGACGAAGGTCAACAAATCATAAGTCACATGTCAAGTTCTACCCGTCATTGTCTAGGTTAATTTGAACCCTCCCGTACAAGCCCATGACAAAGGTCAACAAGGCTGCACGAATGTCCCAAACCAACACATCTATCTATGCAACAGAAAGGTAACAAGCAGCTACCATACACTATGCCTTGACGAAGGGCAACAAACATAGCATGAATACTAAGTGCTACCCGTCTGAAAAGATGGAGGGATATGAATAGTTTTTGGAGAAAAATCTTTAACGTAATGAACTTGATATCGTTGAAGGAACCAGATAGCTTTTGACAAATATATAGTGGCGAAAACCTTTGCTAAAGAGGTCACTCCCTGTGAAGGGATCTCGGCTCTTTCCTCGTAGAATGAGGTGCAGGATATTCCAAACTGAATACCACGATGCAAAGCAAAAAGTAATCGACTATAGTGAAGTTATTACCCTGATGCAAACTTCTGTCCAAGGGTCACTCCCGATGAAGGGATCTCGGCCCTTGCCTCGTTGAATGAGGTGCTGGATATTCACAACCGAATACCGCTGTGTAAAATAAATGAAAGCATCCTTGCAATAACAGTTTTTTGAAAAATGTTCCAACAACATCTGTATAGGTTTGTTTTCCTTGCATTGATACGAATCAACGCAGTCCCATCAATTAATCACACCAATAAAGAACAAAAATATGATGTACGTATATGCCATCCGCATTCGTCACTGGGTCCCGTCATCACCTGTTAGGTTACTTAACTAACGACAAAGTGGGGACAGGACTAGCGCGGGTGTAAAACATATACAACATCTACTAGTATATATATAACAATTTACAATAATCGCTCCAGGTGTGATAAATGCAACAACACAGAACAATACAGATAATCTGGGATCACCGGGTTTCATAGAGCCACAAATGAAACCCGACGTTCCCCTGGTCGTGTGGATAGCCTGTGCAATGAAAACCTAGACCCCTACGAATGCGGCAAGTTACCCGCCAAAACCAGAAGCGAGGCAGACCCCTTCAGCATCGTGAATGGACCACCCAGCACTTCACGGAATCCGGTAACTTGAGCACCCCTCCTTGGGTCAACCTATACCCCCTACGAGTGCGGCGAATAGCCCGCCAATTCTAGAGTGAGGTCCCTTCCCTCTCAAAGCCATGAGATGCAGACCCGTTGCCTTCCAGAACCTGACTATCCGTGCACTCCACCATAGGATAATCCTAGTATAGAAAAGAAAATATGTACAACGGGTACAACGACCTTAACCCGGTTGTGTCCCAAAAGAATAATATACAAACTGGCAGTGACGGCAGTCCACATGTCGGACGCTCACCCCGCGTATCATATGTACAAATATATCCAAACTGCACTATCATTGCACGCAAGCTATCCACCATGACAACTCTGCAATATCACAGCACAACACAGAACATTAACGTGAATGTCACGTTCGCAAACTCGTCTAAAAGAACTATAGCAATTAGACAAGATTTACCGATCGAATGACATTCACAGCCACAGATAGTAATGTAATGCACTGCAAAACTTCAAACGATGTTAAAAATATCGACTCCGAAATAACCCCCGAATAGCCCAAACAACCTGATAAAACTATATCCAAAATGGGCCAAATAAACAACACCACTGAAACAACTTCCCAGAGACCAGAGCAACACCCAAAACACCAACCCCATAGGCCTACACAGGGCCGGCGATGCCGGAAATCCCAAGCTAGGGATCGGCCAAAATCCGAGGGTTGGGGTCCGTGTTTGGGGTGTGTTCTTGTGTCTTCCCAAGTAGTCTTCTGCATATGTTTAAATAATTTTTTGAAGAAGTTTTAAAAACAACAAAAACTATAAATCCAGTGGCATCGTTTGGGTTTTGTTCCTGTTTCGATACTTTAACATTTTCTAAACCAACTAGTCAATGGTTAATAGTTTGGCTCTGATACTATGTAAGCCTACGCCAGCGCCCCGGCCGTCTTTCCGAGGCCAAATGCGGAACAAAAAACTTTTCGAACTGGCGCTAATGAAAACTTAAAACCCGGATCATTCCATTAACCGTAAACTAGTATACTATAAAAGGGGGTTTAGAGATTATACCGATCGATCCATGTCCTTCGGTCTTTAACCTCTGCCCCTAGCTTGTTGCGGTTGCGCCGACGATGTTCGCTCTCCGATCTCGCTCGATCTCCAGTCTCCTCCTCGCCGAAAGTTGCGCCACGTCAACGAATCTTTATACGGGCTCTCTTCTCTGAACCGAGGCAACTCGGACATTAAGTTTGCTAGCTGACATGTCCAAGGTTGAAGTAGAGTGAGTGTAGAACACTTTGTCTCAAGGCACCCAAGCGATTGGGTGGAGGTTAATCGAAGTTGCCAAAATGGAATTGTGAGGAGAAATGAGCAATGAATATGAGATAAGGATTTTGTGCTAATGTAATCAAATCTCATTCTCACTCAAATGAAAAAATGGGGGCAGCCACCAAGAAGTGCTCAGCCAAAGCATGTAGGGGGTGAACACAAGCAAAAGAGAATGGTGATCCTTAGCAAAATATCCTCACAAACTATCCTAAGGAATACATGAACAATAAATGCACCAATAATGCACCAAAGAAGCCAAGCTCATCAAGAACCTCCTGGTTGCTGCTGGAAGCCCCAGTGCCACAAAAAAAAACCCCAAATTACAAAAGCCTACATCTGCAAAGAACCCCCTTACATCAAATTTCAGCCAAAGAAAGATAAATGATGTTTTGGCCAAAGAAAAGAATCAAACTGGCAACTTCAAAAAGCGATCCCGTAACAAATTACAGGATAACCCCGCAACTGTATATACATACCCCCATCTGTATTCCGACCGAATACAAATGCAATGAGACAAAAATATCCCTACAAGATATAATACTAGGATCCGGCTTAAACCAAAGCCCGCTAGTATTATCTGTCCGAACCATGACACGTGCACATGTGCACGTGTACGTTCGAACACTGCCATAAAACCATACGGCCTCTACAACGTTTTGCCCGAACTGGGAAACTTTCTGTGGGGGTTTCTAAAAACTCATCAATACCCTGGCAGTGGGTTTAACCACAAGCCGTCATACGGCCTCTACAACGTTTCGCCCAAACTGGGAAACTTTCTGTGGGGGTCTCTAAAAACTCGTCAATACCCTGGCAGTGGGTTTAACTATCAGTGGTACTAGCTGTACGTAACGGCTGCCCATGTACTGAGTGAAAGGGAGTCCGATGAGCAAACTCATCCTGGAACCCTACCGAGCCTATGCGTGACAATATCCGTACGGTCTGGTCCGTTCGTCTATGAGTATTGCATATCGGGCCTAGGGAGCTGGTAAACGTTAGACCCCCAAAAGCGGTATAAGTCATATCGGAGTGTAGCCCAGAACACCCTAAGATACTACTGGAATACCTGCCAGTAAATCTCGCTTGCCATGGCCATGGACTTTGTGTAATGGCTCTCCAGACACAACACGATCTCATCCCCAATGTTTGGAGAGACGAATCCCCTGCCGATCCGCTCACTGCCTCCATGTGGCTCGGGATTGTACCCAACTAAAACCTGTTTGCACGACTCCTTTGAGCCGTGGTAGGGTAATAATCAAAGAGCAGTGGAAACTCACACGAGACAAATGACGATCTCAGGTCGATAGTCTAACCTGTACACATGTCACTTGGGAATTGCTATCTGATGACAGGTTTCAAAAACCAGCTAGCATATTCCCGGTGAGTCCTGTCCGGTGTACTCATTACCCAATGAGCACCTGTATACATCTTAGGTGAACCAACTGACACCAATGGCTTGTGAGACCGGCCACCGCCCCTCGTCGGGGTCTCGACTGTATACACTAGTCTACTCCGGAGTATCGATGCCCTGTTTCGAAACTCCCACAACTTGGGACCACTTTTGAGGATGTGCTTATAGACTACCCAACTCTCACGTATATGATCGCCATCATACTGTTGGTAGTCAAGCAAGAATCCTATGGGTTCTATCAACGTGCAGTAGTGATATATCATGTCACCTAAAGCAGTACACGTTTGATAAAGATAAACCAGATAGCATACTATCATCTCGAGTAAGACTGTCCTACTGGTATAGGTCTTCCCTCAATCATTGCAATCACGTGCCTGCGATCCAATAATTAACTTTGAGGACACTATATCCAACATGCTCCTCACGTGGACGCTAATTTAAAAGAAGCGCTTTAGCGCTCCAAGTCTGGCGCTCAGCGCCAAGCGCTCCACGTGCTCCTCACGTGGGCGCTATTTTATAAGAAGCGCCTTAGCGCTCCAAGTCTGGCGCTCAGCGCCAAGCGCTCTACGTGCTCCTTATGTGGGCGCTGATGAAATACAAAGTGCTCTGTAAATAAAACCCCAGCGCCATAAAGAGTGTTCAATACTCAATAAAAAACAAAAAGAAAGAGGGGTGTCAGAACCCAAATCAATGCTCAACATTATTGAACAAAAAGGGATTGAGCCCAAACAAGTGTTCAACACTTTATTCAAAACTGATTGGACTGAGTCCAAGTTGGCCACAAGTCCCTAATTCAGATCAACCAAGCCCATGTACTCACAATCTCTTTAATTGGTCTTAGTCCCAAACCTGACTACAGATCTCCCAATCAACATTGGTTCAAGGGTACATCTCTTTCACACCTCTGATATATATCGTTGTAATTCTTCAACGTCTTCAGAGAGGTGGCAGGTCCCGACAACCAGAAACTCTACAGACTATGATGTCTTTAAACCCCACAGACTATGATGTCTTTAAACATGGGCTATGATGTCTTTAAACCCAATGGACCACAATGTCCTTAAAACTAAACCCTTTGGACCGCAATGTCCTTAAAACTAAATTGCGGACCGCAACGTCCCTAAAAACTAAATTGCGGACCGCAATGTCCCTATAAACTAGAGAAAATCTTATTGAGTAGATCTTAGTCGAAAATTAGACTAGTGTATCCTCAACAAACGTTTGAGTTGATCTTAATCTAAAAAGAGTTTAACGATCCTTAAACCAACCCAAACCCAAATCTAAGAAAATTCGGATTTGAACTAAACTACGCCCTACGGGAGACAACACGAATTAGTCTCCGTATACAATTCACGGGCAACCAAAAAACAAAACACACACACACGACACGAAGTGACCTTCTGGAGCAGGAGAAAGTGGTTATCGCTACGCGGAAAAGTAATTAACTGCAGGGGATTGTGCCTGCAGGGAAGAGCGTCCCCACAATCAAAAAACCCCCTCACAACGAGGAGGAATCTAACGAAGTCTGCTACAACGGCCGCATCCGTCTAAACCTCCAATACATGGTGCCATAAATCAACTTGGCATCTTCAGAGAGGTGGACGGATAAAACCAAATAGCATATGCCCCCCAAAATTCAGGCCAGACGTCCCAATGTCCCGGTCACGTCTTTCGGCAGCGAACAGATTCTGGCACGCCCAGTGGGACCTTTTCCTCTTTCCAGTCCACACTTCGTGTGTCGTGTTCGCGAACAAATCGCGATTTAATATGGTTGCCCTGGATTCGAGATACTAAGATTTGGTGTCTTGCTCCGTGTAGAAGAGAAGATGGCGTCAATGGCTTCTAACTGCACCAACTGCAACAACAACTTCTACTCTGTCCCGTCTGGAGGTGTAACCTACAGGCCCCAAGCGGCCTCCATTTTCGCAATGCCGGTGGAATAGGTGACACAGGCCACTACTGGATTATTCTTCGGGACCATGCTCCCGCCAATGAGCTTCAACGCTCCAGTGCCATCACAAGAAGCTCCAAAGAAGTCGGTCTTTGATCGGCTCACCACTACCACGGTCCCTCTCAACGGGTCGTCCAAGTCCAGCGCCTCGGTCTTTAACAGACTAGGCCAAAGCTCAAGTGGGCCCGTGAAGAAGCCTACAATACCCGAAAGGAGTTATCCTGAACCGGATAGCTATGCCAACTCCGGTAGATGAAATTGTCAAAGCAGCTTCCCCCTTGAAAGGATCGGTCTTCACAAGACTGTCCGTTCTAACTCCCACTTCAGGCGAAGTCACCAAGGCTGCTTCCCCTGCCCAAAGGTCAGTTTTCGACAGGTTGGACGTTTCTTCTCACCTGACGTCAATCTTCGATAGGCTGGCACCAACAGCAACCCTTCACCAGAATATGGGGCATGATGAAACCACCCCCATAACTGAGCCAGTACCATCTGCAAGACGTGCTCGACGTCGCCACTGGCGCCGAGTGAGGAAAGCTGGGGGCAGTTCCCCGGCCGGATTTACCCCACTAGCTCCAACGGTGGAAGTTGATGCTGCTGTTCCAACTGGAAACAGCTTTGAGCCGCTCAGGAGGGTGCGCAAGAACTTTCCAATTGCCGTACTAAAAATGTCTCCTCCACCCGCTGAAAATGTTATTAAGGTGAAGCCGGAGCAGCCTTCTCTGCGACTATCCTCCAAAATTCATAGGTTCTGGCGAAGAGTCCAAAACTCTGTAATCGACAAAGACTACTCCCGCCGATAGAAGAAAATGAAGGTTCGGCAAGAGGAGGACCATCTCACCGCCGTCGTAAGCATCGGCTGCAACAGCCCCTCAACTTTGACCATTCATAAAAGCAGAAGGCCGGAGAAGGTCTCCGTGTCCATGGCAAATCTCAGGGACACTGAACCTAAACACCCCAAGTCTGGGGGTATGGTGGTTCACACCGTCTACATGGCTTCCGGAAAAGAGGAAAGCCGTACTTCTACGGGTCATCGACCACTTACGCGGTCTATAACAATGGCTCAGGAGCAACAATAGAAACTCCAGGAAATGATGACAAAGATGGCCGCACTCACTAGGCAGAAGGAAAGCCCGGAGACGTCGTCGGAGCAATGCCAGGAACAGGAAACCAATACCGAGTTCCTCCGAAGAATGCTCGAGAAGAAAGACAAAGAGGCCGCGGAACAAGCGGCTAACATAAAATAAATGGCGCTCCTGTTCCAAGATATGGTCGGGATGATGATACAGACGGATCCTCCAGATGAAGACCCTCCAATAATCCTTGAAGACGACAGAGGGGAGAAATCAAACTCTCTTCCGGCTCTATCAGCAGCCAAGGAAGAGACCATCTCCAAAGCCGTCCTTGACGACTATATAGCTCAACAGATACGAGCTCATCAGGCGAGCGAAGCTGCCGGCCAAATCGTCAAGACTGGACGACCCTATCTGGGTTGGTACGATCAAATAAAGTACCCACCAGGATATACGATCCCTAAATTCCATGTGTATAAGGGGACGGGTAATCCACACCAGCACGTTGCTCAATTCAGGGCTCTGTGCGGTAATACTGGGGGTGACGACAAACTGCTGCTTTGCTGGTTTCTTGGCAGCTTATCGGAGACAGCGTTTGAATGGTACTCCGAGCTCCCGAATGACTTTGTCAAGACATTTGCAGAAATGGAGCTACTGTTTACACAAAGATTCTCAAGCGCTAGCGAGCGCACCCCGATCACCGCACTAATTAACTCTAGAGTGAAACCGGGAGAAACCTGGGTTCAGCACGCCATTCGGTGGCGGAACCTGTGGTTAAAGTGTGAACAGCGCATAGAGGAAGCTCCTGCCGTGGGCATGTTCGTGGGGACCCTTGACCCTCAAAAAACCATTTCCCAATTCAAGATATTCTTCAAGACGACCACTTTTCAGGCCTTGATCGACAAGCTGGCCCAAATGGACCAGATGGGCCATAAACCGTCCTCTTCAAAAACAGATTTTCGGAATGAAAAGGGGAAAGAGAAAGCGACCTTCGTCCCCAACGCTCAGCAACAACCGATTGGCCCGAAGCTGATTGCTCACCAAAACGATAAACATCGATCACTCGGAGAAAAGATGAGATCTGCTTGTGGTAGAATAGAATCCCACGTTCCAACAAAGTCACGTACCGCCCTTACTCGTTCCCTCTGGATAAGACGAAGAGATTATTCGAGTTAGCGCTGCGCAACAGGCTCATCACTCTGCCAGAGCCGAGACACCCAACACAATCAGGCGACGTTAACAGTCCCAATTACTATCCTTACCACCAAATATTGGGTCATCCAATCGAAGATTGTTACATCTTCAAAAGTTGGATCGAAGACCAGTACCAACAGGGCAAGTTCGCGCTGTCCGAAAACTGGAGGGTGAACCCACCACAACCGCATGCTCCTAAAAAGGTGGACACGACGGGAGCATCATGCTCACTTATAGAGGAAGCCCCATAGGAGGTGGCCCTTTTAGCTAAGACTAAAACAATGCTGAAGGACCTTCAAGTATGTCCGACGATTAGGTGTAAGAGCCCGCTGGAGCCTGAGATTTTTGAGGGGATGCTGAAGCCACGCCCAACGCTGAAAGTTGGTGACGGTGGACAAAACCCTCAGGCCAAGCCTCCGAAGTCTTCAAAGAAAAAGAAGAAGGCTAAGAAGCCAGTCCAGCCCGAAGATAACCGTACAAGGTTGCAGAAATATATCGATGCACTGGAAGAATATAACCAGAGGGCACGGACCCCAATTACATTGGACGAATTCCTCTGGCATGTTCTTGAGAATAAAGACGACGACGCTGATGAAGGAGACGATTCTTCAGAAGAGCCCGAGGATTATGTGGTGAGTTGCCACATGATCTCTCACTCGTCAATAAAGGGCAAAGGAGCTCCTGATGTACCGGAACTCTTGGAACCGTCAGACGAGATGATTGACATGTTGCTGAACGAGGCCCGTCAGAGGAGCAAAGCTGATCGAGAGCGCGAAATGGCCATATTCGAAAAAGCCAAACATCGGCGACAGGATGAAAAGGTTGAAGCACTCCAACCAGATCGAAACACGCCCGCGGCAGACAGAAGCAGGCTTAAAATGAGGAAACTGTTCGCTAAAGCCCTGTCGATGGGAATGAAGCTTCCACCTTTTAAAAGAAATACTCCTGGCAGCATACACCTTGACGAAGCGGATGGGCATCCTAGCTACTGCTTATACCATCAGAGGATTACACATCCTACCGAAGAGTGCAACACCTTCAAGAAATGGTGGTAAGGATATGTTGCACACCGACAACATTTCAAGCGATTGAAGCGCAAAGCTCGTCGGGAATAGAGAAGCACGACAGATGAGCGCAAAAGAACTTCCGGAAACCGTCACATGGTAGATTCTAGGAGATCATAAGTTCTCACCTTCGGAAGCAATTCTGATGAAGAAATAGCCCTCGGCCCTCTCTTCAAAGAATCCACCTCAGGAAAAGAGGAAGAAAAGAAGAACTGTGAGAATATTCAGCGGTGCAACCGTACGATGCCCGAAAAGAATTTTGGACCTACAAACAAAGGATCAAACAAAAAAGATATTCACAAGAGGCCATTACTGTATCATACTTAATGGAAGCTTGGGATATTCACAGTTGTATAGACAATCTTGCTCAAAATGGTAGTATGCTACTTGGTTTGTCTCTACTTCAATATGTGCATGTGTTTCTTTTAGCATATCACTTATATACATATTAGTAGAGCCCTTAGGATCTTTGCTTGATTACCAGCGTTGTGATGGCAGTTATACAGGTCCCTAGTCGTAGGACTATCGAGACAGGGCATCGATACTCCGGAGTAGACTAGCGTATGCGCTTCTCATCCCAGCGGGGGAGACGGTCTGTCCCACAGCCGTCAGTACGTCGTACTTGAGATAGTATGCGGGTGCTCGTTAGGTTACGAGTAACAGGACTCGTCGGGAACTGTTGGTTGGTATTATACCTATCGTCAGTTATCAGTTCCCAGGTGACATGAGTACAGCTTAGTCTGCCGACTTGACACTGTCACTTCGCCTCGAGTGTGTTCCCACTGTACTTAGATTACTACCCTACCACGGCTCAAAGGAGTCGTGCAAACAGGTAGTAGTTGGGTTCAGTCCCGAAGCACTTGGAAGCAGTGACGGTTAGACAGGATTCGTCTCTCCCGGTATTGGGGGTTGACATCGCGCTGTGTCTAGGAGAGCCATTACACAAGTACTCCCTGGCTAGGGCAAGCGAGATATACTGGTAGGTTTCCAGTGTTATCTCAGGGTGTTCTGGGCTACACTCCGACACGACTTGTACCGCTATTAGGGGACTGACGTTCACCACCCCCGTAGGCCCACCATGCGATGTATCAGACGAACAGACCGGACTGTACGGAGATTGTCACATACAGGCTCAGTAGGAGTTCGGATGGGTTTACCTCATCGGCCTTCTTATCGACATCTACCTGGGGACCGTTACGTACAGCTAGTGCCGCTTGCGGTCTGTGGTTAAACCCACTGCCAGCGTAGTGTCGAGTCTTTAGAGTCCCACACAGAGAGTTTCCCTGCACTGAGCGAAATGTGTAGAGGCTGTATGGTTTTACGGCAGGGCTACGATCACTTACGTGCACTTGTGTGCGTATGCTGTTCGGGCAGGCAATACTAGTGGGCTTTGGTTTAAGCCGGATCCTAGTATTGCACGGATGGATTTGATTTGTCTTCTGTGCATTCGCATTCTACGGAATGCGAATGCGGGTGTGTATGCACAGTTTTGAGGAGCGATAAAGGAGGAGGTGCCCCATTAGGATTTTGGCAGTTGGTTCGGCCAAAACCGTTATGTGGCAGACTCATTAGGGTTTTGACAATTCGTTTGGTCAAAACCATTATGAGCCGGAGACATTGTTTACTAATCCTTTTAGTGATAGTTTAGTGATGGCTAATTGCATTGACCATTTAACCACCTTGACCTCTCTTGACTTTGTTGATCCGTTGACCGGAGTTGACCATTGACCTTCATGAGAGGTCTACACTCTTCTTTGGTTTTCTTTTTATTTCTTGAGTTATGAAAATGGTCAAGTCATTAGTGCCATCAACTTTATCATGATAGGATTAGTAATGATGGTTTTTGTGTATTATTGCAACCATGGTTCATTTTCTTTAGTTAATCCCTTTTCATTATTCTCTTCTCATTCTCTCTCTTGAAGTGAGAAGAAAAGAAAAGCTCCATGGTTGCTAGAGTTTCTCCTTCATCTTCCTCCTCTTGATAAATTCTTTTGATCTCATGTGTTGAGAGAAAAATAATCCACATAGACAAACACCTCCATCTTTCTCTTCTACACAACCTAGGACATCAAGACTAGCGATCTTGTTGCCCTAGTTGCCTTGGCTCGAGGTGAAGCTCGGTGTACATCTCTCGGGTAGATCGTCTTCGACTTAAGGAGGCCGCGGAGGTGACCAAGATCCGGATCGTACCTTGGAGCTTGGACGGACGAGCGGGACAGCGGAATGAAGACCCGAAGGACCGGTTCCGTGAAGTATAATTTCTACGGCATAGTAGTTAAAGCCTCTAGTAGTTTGTTAGTTTCTAGTTTAGCAAAGATCCTCACTTTTGAGTCCATGTTGCCTTGCGCCAAAATTTTGTTTTTCGCCGTTTCCGCCTCCCCGTAAGAACCGGGGTGAGCAACGTGGACTTACACCTTCTACTATCTAAAGAGGCGAGAGATTCTCTGATCAAGGCACTACAAGAGCCCGACCAATTCTAAGCTTTCCTTGCCGAAGAAAAGATGAAGGACGAGCTGGAAGATGTGCACACAGCTGACATCACTTTCGGCGATGAAGATCTCCTCCTCGGAACGTGTGAGTACAACCATCCCCTGTATGTCACTGGATACTGCCATGACATTAAGATAGGGAAGATCTTAGTTGATAACGGGTCCTCTGTCAACCTCCTAAATATTAGGGTGTTAAAAGAAATCTGCATGAGCGTTTAACACTTCGCTCGGGATAAAATCACCATCTCCGGATTTGACTCCCAGTCATCACGGACACTCGGGTCTGTGATTCTGACGTTACGCTTTGGGCTGCTCATCACTGACATCAAGTTTCATGTCATTGACGCCAAGACCTGCTACAATGCTTTGCTCGGCAGATCTTGGTTACACGAATACAACATCATCCCTTCTACACAATATCAGTGTATGAAGTATTTTAAAGATGGTCTCGAGTATACAGTGAAGGGGGAACTGAACCCATTTTCTGTAAATGAAGTCCGAAAGTACGAGGAAGTAAAGTATTTCCTGCCAAACTTTGAAAACACAGAAAGATGCCATAAACCGGAGAACAAGCAAAAAGCTATCACCACTATCCCGGTCTTCGGGAGCGATACCGAGGAGGAAGAAGAGATAGTTTATTCGGGGCCGCCCCAATGCAACAGGCCAAGACCATCTACCCCTATTCTGGTCTTTGGCAGTTGCTCTGAAGACGAAGTCAACGCAGTGTTCTCGGTTCGTCCATCAATGCAAGCCCTCACTAGAGATGATCAGAGTTTGCAAATCGCCATGGTTCCGCGACTTCACTATAGAGAGCTTGATGCACTCGAGACATATAGTGTGCAAGAGCTACAGACATTCTACGTCCCTCCCAGGCGAAGAGGTGAAAAGGCGATCCTATTCTATAGATCCGAGGAAACCAAAGTCGAAAGGGAAGTCTGGCGTGGTGCCGAACCTGCGCAAGACAGGCTCCAACCAATTCGTCTGCCCAGATACTACGCAGAAGGATTGAAAAGGTTATTGAGATGCCAAGGCGTACCATTCAAACAAACTCCTCGACAAGCTCAGTTCTACAACAGGATTTGGAACGTCCCCGGAACGCAGCTAAAATTGTCCAACGGAAAAATGGAAATTATCGGGCTTGGATATGTCCAGTCCAAGAAACGGGAGCAATTCCATTGCTGCTATGTCATAAATGACCTTGATGAAGAAGGGGTGCTCTTTTAAAAGATGCTGACGCAGAACCAGAACGAGGTCCTTCCATAAAAATGCCAACTCTATCGTTTGAAGAATAGATGGACAAGCTAGTGAGGGAAGCGAGTCAAAAGGTTCGGAACGACTACAGCCGCGAAATGGCCATTTACGAGAAAGCCAAGATGCGACGCCTCCTTTAGCAGGCTACGGAGGACGATGATGCCCTTCACCGTCAGTCCGCCATGCATTCCCAAGACAAGAAAAAGGCCCGACGCAGGGGCAAAATCAAGTCAAAGAATGGAAAAAACGTTCGACGGCAGCAAAACGGATCCAAAAGGCCACGTGATCAGGAAAAGGTCAGCAGGAATCCGTCTCTAACGAAAAAGATGGGTTGAACATATTCCTTCCCTCAAGGCATGACAAGGAAGATATTCGACCTCGTTATGAAAAATCAGATGATTACGCTCCCGGAGTCCAAGCACCCCAAACAAGCAAATGAGGTTCATCGCCCGGATTATTGCTCCTATCACCGAGCGATAGGACATCCTCTTGAAGACTGGTTCACCTTCAAAAATTGGGTCGAAGACTAATATCAACTCGGCAGATTCGCTTTATCCAACAGATGGAGGGTAGCCCCACCTCAAAAGCATGTACCAAAAGCAACGTATATAGCGAGAGTAGAACCAGATCAACATCGGTCTTGGAAACGATCTCGTACCTGTCACGTGATAACGCTGTCAGAAGAAGGAGTACACGAGAATACGGATGAGCACTCCTGGTGCTTCGAAAACGAGGATGAAAAGGAATTGATCTCAGAATTTCCACCAGCGCCAAAAGAGTTGGAAGATGGAATACACACTACCGCAGAAAACCTAAGGAAAATCGACTTGGGGAGGGCAAACGACCCGCGGCCTACGTTCGTTAGCGAGCTATTGTCTAAAGAACAGGTGGCTATGCTAAAAGACGTGCTCATGCAGTAAAAGGACTGCTTCGCATGGAACTATTCCGAGATGCCGGGGCTAGATCCGAAAATAGCTGTGCTTAAATTGGCGATATCTCCGGACGTCAAACCAGTTAAACAAGCACCAAGAAGAATGCGGCTCGAACTTGAAATGAGCATCAACGCCGAAATTAAGAAGCTAATCGACTCCGGCTTCATCCAAGAAGTTCAATACCCCGACTGGATCACCAACATTGTCCCGGTGATGAAGAAAAATGGGACGGTGCACATCTGCGTGGACTTTCGGGACCTCAACAAAGCCTGTCCGAAGGATGATTTTCCCGTACCGGTTACCGAGCTGATGATAGACAACACGTCCACTCATGAAGTCTTCTCCTTCATGGACGGCTCATCAGGGTACAATCAAATAAAGATGCATCCCGAAGACCAGAAGCATACCGATTTCCAGACTCCTCTCGGCATATTCTGCTACAAAGTGATGCTTTTCGGTCTGAAGAACGCCGGCGCTACCTATCAGAGGGCCATGATGAAGATTTTCGATGATCTCATACATGAAATCGTCGAATGCTATATTGACGACCTCGTGGTGAAAAGCAAATCGCACGAGGAGCATTGGGAGCTTCTGAAGATAGTGTTCCAACGTCTTCGGAAATACAACCTGAAGATGAACCCTCTCAAATGCGCGTTCGAAGTTTTCTCGGGCAAATTCTTAGGATTCATCGTGTGACACCGGGGCATCGAAATAGACCCATCAAAGATCAAGGCGATTATGGAAATGCCTCCTCCAAGAACTCTTAAGCAACTGCGATCTCTCCAAGGAAAGCTCGCATATATCTGACGATTCATAGCCAATCTCTCCGGCAAGTGTCACCCCTACAGCCATTTAATGAAGAAAGGGCCCCGTTCGTCTGGGATCGCAAATGCCAAAGCGTACTGAACGAAATCAAGAAATACATGCAGAATCCGCCTGTACTGACCGCTCCAGTGAAAGGAAAGCCTCTCATCCTGTACACAACAGCCCTTGAAGGTTCTTTAGGCGTGTTATGGGCATAAGAGAACGACTAAGGAAAAGAAAGAGCCCTCTACTATTTGAGTCGAGTTCTCCTGGTGGCAGAAAACAACTACTCCCTATTGAAAAACACTGCCTGGCGTTAATCTTCGTGATAACGAAGCTCAGACGCTATGCGTTATCACATGAGGTCCATCTCATATCAAAGGTGGATCCTCTCAAGTATTTGATGTCTAGAGCCATACTAACGGGGCGGCTCGCTAAATGGGCCCTACTCTTAATGGAATTTTCGATAACATACCGTCCGCTCAAGGCAGTAAGAGGACAGGCCATCACCGACTTCCTCACTGAGCATCCGATACCTGCTGATTCACCCCTAAACTGTGAATTGCCAGATGAACACGCGTTTGACACGATCGACGGAGAGAAAGGAGGGAGTGATACCTAATGGGAACTCTATTTCAATGGAGCATCTTCCATAAAGAAGCGAAAACACAACACCCCTATAATTAAATCGGGGGTAGGCCTTATCTTCGTGACTCCGTAAGGAGGAATAATGCGCTTTGGCTTTTCCCTAACAGAGCCGAGGACAAATAATGAAGCGGAATATGAGGCTTTGATAGCAGGTCTTGAGATCGCTGTCGACATGGGAATCAAAGACCTCCTCATATACGGAGACTCCCAACTGGTCGTTAGTCAAGTAAACGGCGACTATCAAACGTGCAAACCAGAGTTGGTGAAATACAGCGAAAGAGTACAGCAACTGCTGACTCAAATTCCATCCTACGCCATAGAATGCATACCGCGTATAGAAAATAGCCAAGCGGACGCATTAGCCAAACTCTCTAAAGAACTGGGTGATGAAAACCTCGATGACGTGAGGATCATTGTACAAAGCCGTCGGGTTCTCGCATCGGCAGAAATACCCCCGGAGTCGTCTAAAGAAAAAGAAGCGACCAAGAAAATAACCCTATAAATAGAGGACCAAGAAAAGGCTAAGGATTGGAAAGAAGTCTTTATAGACTACTTCAAATCTCGTCAAACACCGGAAGATGCATCCTCAAGACATTACCTCACGAAATGAGCTCTATCTTTCGCCTTCGTCAATGATACTCTATATAAGAGATCGTTCGACTCTCTGTGGTTGAGATGACTAGGACCGAAATAAGCAAAGAGAGTTGTACAAGAAACTCACGACGGACTCTGCGGTTCTCATCAAGCTGGGCCAAAGATGAAACTGAAGATCAAAAGAATAGGCTATTATTGGCCTACGATGATTCAAGACTGTCTCGAATACGCGAAGCAGTGCCACTCGTGCCAAATTCATGGAGACTTCATCCACCAGCATCCAAACCCGCTACACCCAACAGTGGCTGGCCGGCCGTTTGAAATGTGGGGAACTAACATAATTGGGCCCATCGAACCAGCGTCATCTAGAGGACATCGGTTCATATTGGCGACAACCGATTATTTCTCCAAGTGGGCAGAAGCAGTACCGCTAAGGGAAGTGAAGACGAAGAATATTCTCCATTTCTTCAAGACAAACGTCATCTATCGGTTCGGCACTCCGCGACGGATTATCTCCGATAATGGGCCGGCCTACAGAAGTCACAGAATCAGCCGCTTCGCACAACAGCATAATATAGACTGGAGATTCTCTTTGGTCTATAATCCCCGAGCTAACGGTCTAGCTGAGGTTTTCAACAAGACCTCGACGAAGATCATAAAGAAGATAGTGTCCAAAAATAAGAAGGACTGGAACGAGAGACTACATGAAGCTCTTTGGGCGTATCGAACCACGTTCAAGACGGCCACGAACACAACGCCATTCGCGTTGGTATTCGGTGCAGAAGCGGTAATCTCCCTCGAGATAGAGCTACCCTCTCTACGAGTGGTGGTTCATTACGAGCTAACAGACGAAGAGAATGCTCATCTTCGGCTTGAGGAGCTCGACGCCCTCGATGAAACTCGTCTCATGGCGCAACAAAACCTAGAAGCTTACAAAGCAAGGATGATGTGCTCATACAAAAGATTAACTAGGCCGAGAACATTCCGCTAAGGAGAACTCGTGCTAGTGTTCAAGAGACCTATGATCCCCAATCATGCCAAACGGGAAAAATTCGAGCCGAACTATGAGGGCCCGTATATCATAGACAAAGTCTACTGTTCCCCTCCGAAAGGCGGCGCACAGGACTGCGATGTCCTGACGCTGAGATTCGGGGCAGATGCTATTTGGTTTTATCCGTCTACCTCTCCGAAGATGCCAAGTTGATTTATGGCACCTTGTATTTGAGGTTTAGACGGATGCGGCCGATGTAGCAGACTTCGTCAGATTCCCCCTCGCTTGAGGGGTTTTTGATTGTGGGGACGCTCTTCCCTGCAGGCGCAAGCCCCTGCAGTTAATTACGCTACCGCGTCGCGGTAACAACTTTCTCCTTCTCCAGAATTTCACTTCGTGTCGTGGGTGTTTGTTTTATTCGTGGTTGCCCGTGGATTGTATACGGAGACTGAGTAATACCGTCGCCTGTAGGACGTGGATTAGTCCAAATCCGTATTTACTTAGATTTGGGTTTGGTGTTTTTAGTTTAAGGATGCATTAGTCGCGTTGCGGCTAAGATCAACTTAAATGTTCGTTAAGGATACGATAGTCCTGTTTGAGACTAAGATCAACTTAACGTGATCGTTTAGATCCGACAAAAGAGCGTTTGGGCTCTATTGTTCCAGTTTGGGAGATTCATAGTCCAATTTGGGACTAAAGTCTGTTTGGAGGATACGTTAGCCATTTTTGAGGCTAAGATCGACTCAAACGTTTGTTAAGGATACATTAGTCCAGTTTGAGACTAAGATCAACTTAACGGGACCGTTTAGATCCGACAAAAGAGCATTTGGGCACTATTGTGCCAGTTTAGAGACGTGGTGGTCCATATTCCAGTTTAGGGACGTGGTGGTCCGATATTAGTTTAGGGACGTTTCGGTCCGATATTAGTTTAGGGACGTTTCGGTCCGATATTAGTTTAGGGACGTTCCGGTCCGCGAGTTTAAGGACCCCGCAGTCCATATAGTATGTGGTCGTTGGGACCCGTCACCTCTCTGACGTCATTGAAGGATTACAACGATAGGTGTCAGAGGAGTTCGGAGATGTACCCTCGAACCGGTAGTAAATTGATTTAAGAGAGCAATCTTGCTCAGTCAATTTAATTTAAGGACTTACGGCCAAAATTGAGCTAAGTCCAATTGAAAATGTTCAACATTTTATTTGCTTTTGCATTGCATTTCTTTTTTTTATTTTTATTTGGGCTTTGCCCAGAAAGGATGTAGAGCATCAATTTGTTTTGGGCTCTGTTCTTTTAGGAATGATGCAAGGCATCAATTTATTTGAGCTCTGCCCATTTATTGACTTGCAATTTATTTTGGCCTGTCAGGTCATTTTGATTTAGGCCTGGGCCTTTAAGTAATGCATTGCATTTGTGCAAAGCACTGTTAATTTGAGAATCTTTTAGATTCAAGAACCGATGGTTCATAAAAGAAGTGCAAAACACTATTTGATTTAGATCTAAGAAAAAAACAAGTTTTTTCTTGTTTTTTTTATCTCAGAGAACCAAAGGTTCATAAAAGTGCAAAGCACTATTAATTTAAGAACCTTTTAGATTCAAGAACCAATGGTTCATAAAAGAAGTGCAAAGCACTATTTGATTTAGATCTAAGAAAAAACAAGTTTTTTCTTGTTTTTCTTATCTCAGAGAACCAAAGGTTCATGAATGTGCAAAGCACTATTAATTTAAGAACCTTTTAGGTTCAAGAACCGATGGTTCATAAAACAAGTGCAAGTCACTATTTTTTTATTTATTTATTGTTGAAGATCCATGATCTTGTTCTTAGATCAATGATCTGTTCATAAGAGAATTTTCTCTTCTTTTAAACGTTTTTACCTTTTTTTATTCTTCAAGAGTTCTCAAGAGTTCTCTTATCTTTTTTTTAGTAAGATCTCTCTTTTGAAATGAGGTCTAGGGTCCTTTTTATAGTGCCCATAAATTAGTTAAAGTTTGTTAAAGAGATCATTCTCTGAGTGATTTGGGGAATTTTCCCCACCGTTGGATCTTTAATCCGAAGGGCTCTGTTTTACAGAATAAATCTTCTTGTTTTAACAAAAACAGAAAAGATTTCCTTAAATCTTCATTCTGTTTTTTGCGCAACTCCCCAGCGCGTGACACGTGTCGTGCAGCGCTTGCGCAACTGCGCAGACACGTGTCGCGCAACAAAATTTTTTATTTATTTTTATTTTTTTATTATTATTTTTTTTACTGCGCAGCGCAGTTGCGCATTGCGCATTTTTTTTTGTTTGAAATTTTGCTCTGATGGAGTACGCTACCTTGGGCGTTGCGCTCCTTGCGCTACTGTGTCTGATTTTGACATGTGGCGCTCTGCGTGCAGCGCAGGGAATCCGAAGCGTTATTTCATTTATTTTAACTTTTATTTTCACTTTAATTTTCAAGACAGAGCTTTGCTCTGATTTGAGAAAAACTGAAGCATTGCTTCTTTTCCCACCTTGAAATTTGAACAGAGCTTTGCTCTGATTGAGGTAAACAAATGCCCCCCCACCATTGCGCTTACGTGGCCTCCTAACGTGAGCGCAGCGGTGGCAGACTCCGAACCGTCGCGCCATCCCTTGGAAGCTGAAAGGGCACTTGATGCCTATAAATAGGACCTTTGGTCCCTTAGATGATTCTCATCTCTAAAATTTTACTTTCAGAACTCAGAGCCCCGCTCTTTATTTTCAAGAACTTTAAGAGTTAAACTCTTAAAACTTTTAGGTGAAAATTTTAATTTGGATTAAATTAAATTAAATTAATTTTCATTGATAGAGCCTCGCTCTCAATAGATCCCTGATCTAAAGGAAACCTATTTAGGGTTTCACTTAGCAGAGCTTTGCTCTACAGGTCTTAAAAGGATCTAAAGAGAACTAAAGGGGACCCTACTAGGGTTCCATAGAGCTCTGCTCTCTGAAAGATTTTCCTTGGATTTTCTTAATTCATTAATGGAGCTTTGCTCCTCCCAAATTATATAGAAGAACTCTTAAGAATTCTTCATGGATCTTGGAACTTAAAGATGACATTTTATTTCTCGGTGCATTATATCGTTTTGCTTAATCAGTCTTTCTGATAATTCTGTTGATCCTCTTTCACAGGAAAAATGAACGCCCACATGTATGCTCTTAACGAGATCATCTTTCATGAGGACATCCGCCGACTTGGCCGCTCTCAAAATCGGGAGTTCACAAACGAGGAGTGTGCTGAAATAATGAGTCGCTTCGACGCAAACAATGGTCCACTGCTTCCCCGACGTTCCTCTCTTCTTAAACTTATCGTGGGAGCTATCTGGGAAGCGCTTCCCCTATTCTGTTCCGGCGTGCCGCTTAGGGCGTTGGATGCCGCTGAGGACAAGGTGCACTCTGTGTACCTATTGAACTTTATCTCGAAGAGACGGCGAGATAGTCTTATTGACCTCTTACACGAGATCTTTCAACAGTCTGCCATATTCGCTGCTTATCGGAGGGTGGAAGACATTGGGAGGGACCCTGACGGTTGTGCTCGCGAAAGGAAGCACACTAGGATGGTCCGCGAGGCTTGGAAAGTCATAGATTGGGTCGCTTTTGAATTCCTCAATCCATACCCTAGATCTGTGGTTATTCCATTGTAACTTTCGTTTATTGTTTTTATGACTGTAAGAACTTCGGGCAATATTAATGGAAATTTTTTTATATCCCAGCTTGTCTTTATTATATATCTTTTGTCCTGAGTCTTTTTGCCCATGCATGAATGATTTTGTCTTGAACGCTTGATCAAATGTAAATCGGATGCTCTTTCTGTTGCTTTTTCTCTTTCTCAGCATGTCGTCACAATTAGCAGGTAATAGAGTAATCTTCTTGATTTCTTCACGAGATAGCGAGGGCTTAAGCCGTAGGTTCAGATCTGCTGCCTAAGACTTTTCAACTCTATGAGCCGTGAGGGTCTCATAGAGACTTTTCTCCCTACGGATCGAGAGGATCTCGTAGGCGGGTTTTTTTTCCTTAGGAATCGTGAGGATTCCTAAGTGTGGTTTTCTCTTGTAAGTCGTAAGGATCCTACAAGAGAATTTTTCCCTCTTACGAGTCGAGAGGACTTGTAAGCGGTTGTTTCCCTCCTTGTCGAAGTTCGACGTTGGAGAGTGGGACCCGTGGATGGTATGCAAGAGACCGTTTTGGGCCAACTTACGGGGTCCCAATGCTTAGGAAACAGGCTTCTTTTATGCCCACTGCCTAAGGCTTTATCTCACGAGTCGAGCCTCCTCGACAATTTTTCACAAGTCGAGACGAATCGAACGTTTCTCGCAAGAACATCTTAACGTCGCATTTAACCTCTGCTCTTTATGACAGAAGCCCGTTAAGGTCGGTGGTACTTAGGGTTTTGGCCATCGTACCGTCGCATAAGCTGATATAGTCCTCGATAGGCAATCGTGCTGTTCGAGTAGTCCTGCGACTGCCGTGTCTCTGATCCCTTCGGGGGCTGGACAAGACGTCTTCAAGCAATCCTCCTTGGCAGTTTGACCGTCGGAATAGCAAGCGCTAGGAATTTGTCATGCCGCTTTTTACTTGAGGTTAGGCTCATTTTGGAGAGCCCCGATGAGTCATAACCACTCCGCGCTGGTGTGGGATGATCTCCGATAGTCTTTCAGGCTTTATATGACTTGCCGTTAAGACCCTGAAGCTAGGAATTTGGCCTTTGCTTCGTTTGCTGGCATTGCGTCCTCTGTATCGAGACGAATGTCGTGGTTGTCTCTAGGTTGCTGATGAACCGTCGAGGTTTGGAACTAGGGATTTTGCCGTGGCTCCTTTTGGTGATGTTGCGTCTGCTGTATCGAGACGAACGTCGAGGTGGTGACCACTCCATGTGGGATGATCTCCGGTGGTCTTTCAGGCTTTATATGACTTGCCGTTAAGACCCTGAAGCTAGGGATTTGGCATTCGCTTCGTTTGCTGGCATCGCGTCTGCTGTATCAAGACGAATGTTCCGGTGGGAACTAGGGATTTTGCCGTGGCTCCGTTTGTTTGATGACGTTGCGTCTGCTGTGTCGAGACGAACGTTGGGGTGACATCTCGTCTGCTGTATCGAGACGGACGTTGAGATTGTCTCTAGGTTGCTGGTGAACCGCCGAGGTTTGGAACTAGGGATTTTGCAGTGGCTCCATTCGTTTAATGACGTTGCACCTGCTGTGTTGAGACGAACGTTGGGGTGACATCTCGTCTACTGTATCGAGACGGACGTCGAGGTTATCTCTAGGTTGCTGGTGAACCGTCGAGGTTTGTAACTAGGGATTTTGCCGTGGCTCCATTCTTTTAATGGCGTTGCGTCTGCTGTGTCGAGACGAACGTTGGGGTGACATCTCGTCTGCTGTATTAAGACGGACGTCGAGGTGGTGACCATTCCATGTGGGATGATCTCCGGTGGTCTTTCAGGCTTTATATGACTTGCCGTTAAGACCCTGAATCTAGGAATTTGGCCTTCGCTTCGTTTGCTGGCATCGCGTCCTCTGTATCGAGACGAATGTCATGGTTGTCTCTAGGTTGCTGGTGAACCGTCGAGGTTTAGAACTAGGGATTTTGTCGTGGCTCCTTTTGGTGAAGTTGCGTCTGTTGTATCGAAACGAACGTCGAGGTGGTGACCACTCCATATGGGATGATCTCCGATTGTCTTTTCGGTTTTATATGAGTTACCGTCAAGACGTTGAAGCTAGGAATTTGGCCTTCGCTTCGTTTGCTTTGGCGCGTCCGAATCCTGTTGGGGGAAGAACGCTGGGGTGACATTTCATCTGCTGTATCGAGACGATCGTCGAGGTGGTGACCACTCCGCGCTGGTGTGAGATGATCTCCGATTGTCTTTCAGGCTTTATATGACTTGCCGTCAAGATGTATGAAGCTAGGAATTTGGCCTTCGCTTCGTTTGTTTCGACCATGGGGTCTCTTGTTGACGTTGCTTCTACATCCTGCTGGACTGCGAAGGAACGCCGTTGTTGACATTGCGTCTGCTGTATCGAGACGAATGCTGAGGTGAAGCTGGGATTTTGCCGTCGCTCCGCTTTACTGACCACGGGGGCTTTCGTTGATGTTGCATCTGCATCCTGCTGGACTGTGGAGGAACGTCGCCGTTGACATCTCGTCTGCTGTAACGAGACGAATGCTGAGATGGAGTTGGGATTTTGCCATCGCTCCGCTTGATGGTGTAACATCTGTGTCCTGTTGGAATGAGGAGGCACACCGTTGTTGGTCTCCAGGCTGTAGATGTGGCCATTGAGATTTGGAACTAGAGACTTTGTCATGGTTCCGTTTCGTTGCGACTCTGGGGTCGGTTGTTGACGTCACGTCTGCATCTGGTTGGAGTGAGGAGAAACGCCGTTGGTGATCTCTAAGTTGTCGATATTGACGTCGAGACCCTGAAGCTAGGGACCTTCCTTTGCTCCGTTTGTTGACATCGTGTCTGCAATATGGCGACAAATGTCGAGGTTGTCTCTAGGTTATCTATGAACCGTCGAGATTTGGCTTCGCTTTCTGGTGGAGCCTGTTGGGAAGGTATTGTTCCCTTTTTATCTGTGCCCCTGGATTGTATACAGGTATCGATGTGATTTCACCTGTAGGGCAAAAAGTTTCATTCTTTCATTTTTTTTATTCTTTCCGCGATGCTCTATCATTTCAGCTTTTTATATCTCGAAAATCGCGATTGCCCAATCATTTCGGCTATTTTTCGCGGTGCCCAATCATTTCGGCTATTTTTCTTTTTACTCGCTGCTTTTTATTGCGAGTTGCCCAACCATTTCGGCTATTTTGCATGCATACATTTTTACTTGCTGATTTTGTTTGCAAGTTGCCCCATCATTTCGGCTATTTCGTATGCATTTTTTTTTAGGGCTCGCTGATTTTTTTTTTTTTTTGCGAGTAGGGGATTTGGGATCTGATACCAATCTTGGCATCAGCATCGCTGCGACTGGAATATTGCCAGGAGCGAATCATCATTTGCCGTGAAAGGACTTGAAATTTGATACCGGTTTAGACATCAGCATCGCTGCAACTGGGATATTACCAGGAGCGAATCATCATTTGCCTTGGAAGGACTCGGAATTTGATACCGTTTTAGGCATCAACATCGCTACAACTGGGATATTTCCAGGAGCAAATCATCATTTGCCTCTGTCGATGCCGAACAAAGATGGCTTAGTAAACAGGGTTAAGGGTCCTGTCGGCTAAGGCTTTTGACTTCATGAGCCGTAAGGGTCTCACAAAAGTATTTCTCCCTACAAGTCGTGAGGATCTTGTAAGTGTGTTTTCTCCTTGGGAATCGTGAGGATTCCTAAGTGCATGTTCTCTTGTAAGTCGTAAGGATCTTACAAAAGGGTTTTCTCCTTATAATTCGAGAGGACTTACAAGTGTTGTTTGTTGTACAAGCATATCCCTAGTCATGGATGGGACTTAGTTAGGGAAATGTTTATTCGCGCCCTTGGATTGTATACAAGGGCCAATATCGGACCACTTGTAGGGCAATGTCGAAAGTTGGGGGGGTTGCTTAAGCACAGGTTTAGGCCTCTGTAACTTAAGACTTTCAAATCTTATGAGCCGTAAGGGTCCCACAAGAGAGTTCTCCTTACGAGTCGTGAGGATCTCGCAAGTGCATTTTCTCCTTAGGAATCGTGGGGATCCCTAAGTGTGTTGTTCCTTTGTGAGTCGTAAGGATCTCACGCAGGTGGTTTCTCCTTACAGGGTCGAGAGGACCCTATAAATGTTTCTTAACGAGGTTGCGCCCTTTCGGGTTTTCACAAACACTCGCCGGTAGTCCTGCTGTTTTTACTCACGAAGCCCTTTCAGGTTTTCATCCGTGCCCATTTTGCTTATAGACTTACCTTTTTTTTTATTCTTTTTATTCCTTTTATTTTTTTTTCTTTCTCTTTATTTTTTTACGAGGTCGCGCCCTTTCGGGTTTTCACGAACACTCGCCGGTAGCCCTGCTGTTTTTACTCACGGAGCCCTTTCGGGTTTTCATCCGTGCCCTCTTTGCTTATGGACATACCGTTTTTTTATTTTTTATTTTTTTTTGATATATTTTATTTTTTTGTATCTCGTCAGCCTAAAGATGCTGCGGTAGTAGTTTAAAGACATTTCGGTCATTTGCAAGTTTTAGGACATTGCGGTCCATCATTAGTTTAAGGACATCTCGGTCCGTTGTTAGTTTAAGGACGTTTCGGTCCATTGTCGCCGTATTTGAGGCGAATATCTGGTTTATTGACTTTTCGGTCTATGAGTCCTTCTCCATGAATGAACATGATTCCCCCGGCGTATCCATCTTCTTCGGAGCGTGCGGTTGTGGCGGACTCACCTTCCAGTTCTCAGACAGCGCAAACTTGCCCTGTTGGTATTGGTCTTCAACCCAGTTTTTGAAGACGTAGCAGTCCTCGATCAGGTGACTTGCTGTTTGGTGGTAAGGGCAATAATTAGGATTATTAACATCGCCTGGCCGCAACGGACGTTTTGGACCCGGCAGATTGATGAGTCTGTCGCACACTGCCAGCTCGAACAGTCCCCTTGTTTTATCTTGCGGAAACGAGTAAGGACGTTTCAACATTTCTTGGAGGGGTTGCCGTTTGTTGCTTTGGCGAGTAACCGGTCTAGGGTCACCCGATTGTTGTTGAGCGCTGGCGACAAGGGCCGTTTTTCCTTTTCCTTTATTCTTTTTGTTCGGTCCCTTGTTTACGGGGCCGAGATTTTTTTCGAATAGCGTGCGATTACATGGCTGAACGTTCTCGCAGCTTCTCAATTCTTTTATTTTCGAAATAGATTCCCCGAGCGAAAAGTTGGGGATAGCTTCTTCGTCAGAGTCGCTTCCAAAGGTGACAATTTGTGATCCCTTGAAGTCGGCTATATGACAGTTTGCGGCGGCTCCTTTGCGGTCATATATCGCATTTTTCCGATGTCCACAAGCTTCACACTTTGTCCTGTCGAAGTGTTGCTTTTGAGCGACATACCCTTGCCACCAACAGTTAAAGGATTCGCAGTCTTCGGTAGGATGTATGATCTTCTGATGATATAAACAGAAGTTAGGGTGCATCTCTACCTCAGAGAAAGAATTTTCTTTAGAGGGCGGTAGCTTCATTCCTACCGATAGAGCTTTGGCAAACCTTTTCCTCGTCTTGAATTTGTTTTTACCCGCAGTGTATGGGTTTTGATTTGACGGGAATGCTTTGGCTCTTTCCAGTATGGCCATTTCATGCTCTTGATTGGCTTTTGCTTTCAGACGAATTTCACTTAGGAAGACATCGATCAACTCGTCTGATGGCTGTAGAATCTCCGGCTCAGGATTCGCCATTGGTTTCTCAGCGCAAGGAGCCTCTTTATCATCCGTCAGTGAATGAGAAATCATATGACAAGTCGCTACGTAGTCTTCGGATTCATCCGATGAGTTTTCTCCATTGTTTTCATCCTTGACTAAAGAACAAGCTGCCCCCGGCGTGTCCGTCTTCTTTGGAGAGTGTGGCTGTGGTGGGTTTACCTTCCAGCTTTCAGACAGCGCGAACTTGCCTTGCAGGTATTGATCCTCAATCCATCCCTTAAAGACGAAACAATCCTCAATCGGGTGACTTACCGTTTGGTGGTAAGGGCAATAATTGGGATTATTAAGATCGCCTGGCTGCAACGGACATTTTGGATTCGGCAGATTAATGAGTCTGTTGCGCACTGCCAGCTCGAACAGTCTTCTCGTTTTATTCTGAGGAAACGAGTACTGACGTCCTAGCCTCTCTTCGAGGGATGGGCGTGGACGCACGTTGTTTTGGCGAGCGACCGACTTTGAGTTGCTCGACTGTTGCTGAGCGTTGGCGACGATGATCGCTTTTCCTTTCTCATTTCGGGGATCGGGTCTTGGAGGAGACGGTCTATGGCCCATCTGGTCCATTTGGGCTAATTTGTCGATCAAGGCCTGGAAGGTAGTCGGCCTGAAGAACATCATGAATTGCGAGATGGTCGCCTGCGGATCGAGAGTGCCCACAAACATGCCTACCGCAGGTGCCTCTTCTATGCGTTGTTCGCATTTCGACCATAAGTTTCGCCATCGTGTTGCGTATTGGACCCACGTTTCGCCGGGCCTTATCCTGGCATTTATCAGTGCTGTAATCGGGGTGCGTTCACTAGCACTTGCGAATCTTTGTGTAAACAGCAGTTCCATATCTGTAAATGTTTTGACAGAGTCGTTAGGTAGCTCCGAATAGCATTCAAAGGCCGTTTCTGCTAAGCTGCCGACGAATTGACGTAGCAACAATTTGTCATTGCCTCCAGTATTGCCGCATAAGGCCCTGAATTGAGCGACATGCTGATGCGGATTCCCTGTCCCTTTATATACGTGGAATTTAGGGATCGTATATCCTGGCGGGTAATTGATTTGGTCATACCAGCTCGGATACGGTCGTCCGGTTCTAACAATTTGCCCAGCCGCTTCATTCGCCTGATGAACCCGGATTTGCTGAGCAATATATTCGTCTAGGTCAACTTTGGAGATTGCCTCCTCCTTGGCTGTTGATAGAGTCGGCGGAGGATTTGACGTTTCTCCCCTGTCGTCTTCAAGAACGATCGGAGGATCTTCAGCAGGAGGGTCCGGCTGTAACATCATCCCTACCATATCTTGGAAGAGGAGCGCCATCTGTTTTATGTTAGCCGCTTGCTCTGCAGCTTCTTTGTCCCTCTTTTCGAGGACTCTGCGTAAAAAGTCAGCGTCGGTTTCTTGTTCTTGACGCTCATCCGAAGACGTTTCAGAGCTTTCTTTTGGCTCAGTGAGTGCAGCCATTGTAGTCATCATTTTCTGAAGCTTTTGTTGTTGCTACTGGGCTTTCGTCACGGATCGGGTGAGCGGCCGGTGGCCCGTAGAAGTGCGGCTTTCCTCCTTTCCAGAAGCCATATAAACTGTGTGCACCACCATGCCCCCAGACTTGGGGCGTTTGTGTTCGGTGTCTTTGCGATTTGCCGAAGACACGGGGGCTTTTTGCGGCCTCCTTTTTTGAGTGATTGGAGTTAAGGGAGCCATTGTAGTGGGCACCCAAGTAGCTTTTGCTTTTTGTGGTTTGACAGAGTAATCCTTCCCCAGCCGAACCTTCATCTTTTTCTGTCGCCGGAGGCAGTCTTGATCGATCACCGACTCTTGGACCTGTCACCAGACTTTGTAAATTTTAGAGGACAGCCGTTGAGGGCGCTGCTCTAGCTTCTTCTCTGGAGTATTCTCCACAGGTGAAGGAGTTCGTTTCAACATCGCAGTAGGAGAGTTTCTGTGCACCGTATTTAGCAATTCAAAGCTGTTCCCGATTAGAACAGCAGTATCGATCCCCACCGTTGGAGCTGGAGGAGAAATCCAGAGAGGAACTTTCCCCCAGCCTTCTTTACTCGGCGCCAGTGGCGACGTCGAGCATGTCGTGCTAATGGAGTTGTTTCAGATATAGGGGTGACCTCCTCATGCCCCCTGTGTTGGTCAGAATATGCTGGTACCAGCCTTTTAAAGATCGACGTCCGTTGAACGGGGACGGCCAACCTGTCAGAAGCGGGCTTCCGAACATAGGAAGCAACCTTGGTGACTTCGCCAAAAACGGGAGCTGGGATGGCTATCCGCTTCGGGATAACGCCTTTTGGTATGGCAGGCTTCTTCATGGGCCCGATGGAGCTCTGGCCTAATCCATTAAAACCTGAAGCAGTGGAGTTGGGCGACCTGTTGAGAGGGGTCGCGGCAGTGGTAAGTCGATCGAAGACCGACTTCTTTGGAGCTTCTTGCAATGTCATTGGGGCGTTGAAGCTCATTGGTGGGAGCATGGTCCCAAAAAATAGTCCAGTGGTGGCTTGAGCCACCTGCTCCACCGGCATTTTGAAAAGGGAGGCCGCTTGGGGCCCATAAGTCACTCCTCCAGTAATGCGGAGCGAGAGTTGTTGCTGCAGGCGATGCAGTTCGAAGCCATTGATCTTCTGTTTTCTGCACGGAGCAAGACACCAAATCTTAGTACCTTGAATCCACAGGAAACCACAGTAAACCGCGATTCGTTCGCGAACATGACACACGAAGTGTGGATGGAAAGTGGAAAAGGTCCCACCGGGCATGCCAGAATTTGTTCCCCTCCGAAAGGCGGAGCACAGGACTGCGATGTCTTGGCGCTGAGATTCGGGGCAGATGCTATTTGGTTTTATCCGTCTACCTCTCCGAAGATGCCAAGTTGATTTATGGCACCTTTTATCGGAGGTTTAGACGGATGCGGCCGATGTAGCAGACTTCGTCAGATTCCCCCTCGCTTGAAGGGGTTTTGATTGTGGGGACGCTCTTCCCTGCAGGCGTAAGCCCCAGCAGTTAATTACGCTACCGCGTCGCGGTAACAACTTTCTCCTTCTCCGGAATTTCACTTCGTGTCGTGGGTGTTTGTTTTGTTCGTGGTTGCCCGTGGATTGTATACGGAGACTGAGTAATGCCGTCGCCCGTAGGACGTGGATTAGTCCAAATCCGTATTTACTTAGATTTCGGTTTGGTGTTTTTAGTTTAAGGATGCATTAGTCGCGTTGCGGCTAAGATCAACTTAAATGTTCGTTAAGGATACGATAGTCCTGTTTGAGACTAAGATCAACTTAACGTGATCGTTTAGATCCGACAAAAGAGCGTTTGGGCTCTATTGTTCCAGTTTGGGAGATTCATAGTCCAATTTGGGACTAAAGTCTGTTTGGAGGATACGTTAGCCATTTTTGAGGCTAAGATCGACTCAAACGTTTGTTAAGGATACATTAGTCCAGTTTGAGACTAAGATCAACTTAACGGGACCGTTTAGATCCGACAAAAGAGCATTTGGGCTCTATTGTGCCAGTTTAGGGACGTGGTGGTCCATATTCCAGTTTAGGGACGTGGTGGTCCGATATTAGTTTAGGGACGTTTCGGTCCGATATTAGTTTAGGGACGTTTCGGTCCGATATTAGTTTAGGGACGTTCCGGTCCGCGAGTTTAAGGAACCCGCAGTCCATATAGTATGTGGTCGTTGGGACCCGTCACCTCTCTGACGTCATTGAAGGATTACAACGACAGGTGTCAGAGGAGTTCGGAGATGTACCCTCGAACCGGTAGTAAATTGATTTAAGAGAGCAATCTTGCTAAGTCAATTTAATTTAAGGACTTACGGCCAAAATTGAGCTAAGTCCAATTGAAAATGTTCAACATTTTATTTGCTTTTGCATTGCATTTCTTTTTTTTATTTTTATTTGGGCTTTGCCCAGAAAGGATGTAGAGCATCAATTTGTTTTGGGCTCTGTTCTTTTAGGAATGATGCAAGGCATCAATTTATTTGAGCTCTGCCCATTTATTGACTTGCAATTTATTTTGGCCTGTCAGGTCATTTTGATTTAGGCCTGGGCCTTTAAGTAATGCATTGCATTTGTGCAAAGCACTGTTAATTTGAGAATCTTTTAGATTCAAGAACCGATGGTTCATAAAAGAAGTGCAAAGCACTATTTGATTTAGATCTAAGGAAAAAACAAGTTTTTTCTTGTTTTTCTTATCTCAGAGAACCAAAGGTTCATAAAAGTGCAAAGCACTATTAATTTAAGAACCTTTTAGATTCAAGAACCGATGGTTCATAAAAGAAGTGCAAAGCACTATTTGATTTAGATCTAAGAAAATACAAGTTTTTTCTTGTTTTTCTTATCTCAGAGAACCCAAGGTTCATGAAAGTGCAAAGCACTATTAATTTAAGAACCTTTTAGGTTCAAGAACCGATGGTTCATAAAACAAGTGCAAGGCACTATTTTATTTATTTATTTATTTATTTATTTATTGTTGAAGATCCATGATCTTGTTCTTAGATCAATGATCTGTTCATAAGAGAATTTTCTCTTCTTTTAAAGGTTTTTACCTTTTTTTATTCTTCAAGAGTTCTCAAGAGTTCTCTTCTCTTTTTTTTTAGCAAGATCTCTCTTTTGAAATGAGGTCTAGGGTCCTTTTTATAGTGCCCATAAATTAGTTAAAGTTTGTTAAAGAGATTATTCTCTAAGTGATTTGGGGAATTTTCCCCACCGTTGGATCTTTAATCCGAAGGGCTCTGTTTTACAGAAGAATTCTTCTTGTTTTAACAAAAACAGAAAAGATTTCCTTAAATCTTCATTCTGTTTCTTGCGCAACTCCCCAGCGCGTGACACGTGTCGTGCAGCGCTTGCGCAACTGCGCAGACACGTGTCGCGCAACAAAATTTTTTATTTTTTTTTACTGCGCAGTTGCGCGCTGCGCAGCTGCGCTTTGCGCATTTTTTTTGTTTGAAATTTTGCTCTGATGGGGTACGCTACTTTGGGCGTTGCGCTCTTTGCGCTACTGTGTCTGATTTTGACATGTGGCGCTCTGCGTGCAGCGTAGGGGATCCGAAGCGTTATTTCATTTATTTTAACTTTTATTTTCACTTTAATTTTCAAGACAGAGCTTTGCTCTGATTGGAGAAAAACAGAAGTATTGCTTCTTTTCCCACCTTGAAATTTGAAGAGAGCTTTGCTCTGATTGAGGTAAACATCTGCCAAGGCGGGGCTTACTTGCTCATGGATATTCATGGCGAAAGACCCTTCAGGCCGATAAACGGCCGGTTCCTGAAAAAATACTACGCCTGACGAGTTGCAGCCTAGGTCAATGATATATGACGACGCCTATGTCCGCTCTCTATCTTCCCAAGCCCAAACTCTATAAGTAGTATCCAGCGAATGCGTTGTCTCCAAAATGGCAACAATGGACCGAAACGTCCCTAAACTAGCAACGGACCGCAATGTCCTGAAACTAGCTACGGACCGAAACGTCTTTAAACTACTACAAACCGCAGTATCGTTGGGCTGACGCAAAAAAAGGTACATCCAAAAGCAGAATGAGTACGGATGAAAACCCGAAAGGGCTCCGTGAGTAAAAACAGCAGGGCTACTAGCGAGTTTGTGAAAACTCGAAAGGGCGCAAACTTATAAAAAATTCATCCACACTTGCAAGGTACTCTCGACCTTGTAAGGAGAAAATAGCTGCATGAGATCCTTACGACCCACAAGGGAGCAACACACTTAGGGATCCTCACGATTCCTGAGAAGAAATTACACTTACGAGATCCTCACAACTCATACGGAGAACCCTCTTACGAGACCCTCACGACTCATAAGATTCAAAAGCTTTAAGCTACAGGGATCTGAACCTGTTCTTAAGCCATCGCATTTCCCAGACCGCCCTATAAACGGTTCAATGTTGACCCTTGTATACAATCCACGGGCACAAATAAACGCCTCCCCCACCAAGTTCCACCGACGGCGCGAAACGTCCTCACTTGGTGAACAACACTTGTAAGTCCTCTCGATTTACAAGGAGAAAACACTCTTGCAAGATCCTTACGACTTATAAGAGAACATACACTTAAGAACCTTCACGATTCCTAAGGAGAAATCGCACTTATGAGATCCTCACGACTTGTAGGGAGAAACACCTTTATGAGACCCTTACGGCTCATGAAGTAAAAAGCCTTAGTCGACATGATTCTAACCCTGTTTGGTAAGCCATCTTTGTTTAAATCGACAAATAATGATTCGCTCCAGGCAATATCCCAGTTGTAGCGATATTGATGCCTAAATCGATATCAAATTCTAAGTCCTTTCACGGCAAATGATGATTCACTCCTGGCAATATTCCAGTCGCAGCGATGCTGATGCTAAGATTAGTATCAGATCTTGAGTTCCATACTCGCAAAAAAAATATGCATATGAAATAGCCGAAATGTTTGGGCAACTCGCAATAAAAAGCAACGAGTAAAGAAAAAGAAAAATAGCCGAAATGATTGGGCACCATGAGAAAATAGCCGAAATGATTGGGCAATCGCGACATTCGCGATATAAAAAGCTGAAATAATAGAGCATCGCGGAAAGAAATAAAAAAATGAAAGAATGAAACTTTTGCCCTACAGGGGAGTCCATACTGACCCCTGTATACAATCCATGGGCATAAACGAAAAGGGAACCACATTTCCCAACAGACTCTGTCAAAGAGAGAGTCAGATCTCAACGGCGACATCTGCATTCCAGGAGATCAGCAATGGTGTTCATCCTTGTCCCAAGACTCTACGATTCACAGACAACCTAGAGTCAGCCCCGACACCTTAGAAAGTGGAGCAAGTCAAAAAGCGGAAACATGTCAGCAGATGACCTCCATCTCGGAAATACGCCATCCAGTGACCTCCGTCTCGGAAACACATCAGGCAATGACCTCCGTCTCGGAAATACATCAGCCAATGACCTCCGTCTCAGAAATACGTCAACAAATGACCTCTGTCTCGGAAACACGTCAGCAAATGACCTCCGTCTCGGAAACAAGTCAGCCAACGACCTCCGTCTCGGAAACAAGTCAGCCAACGACCTCCGTCTCGAAAACACGTCAGCAAATGACCCCGTCTCGGAAATACGTCATCCAATGACCCCGTCTCGGAAATACGTCAGCAAATGACCCCGTCTCGGAAATACGTCATCCAATGACCCCGTCGCGAAAATACGTCAGCAAATGACCTCCGTCTCGGAAACACGTCAGCCGGTGACCTCCGTTTCGGAAATACGTCAGCAAATGACCTCCGTCTCGGAAACACGTCAGCCAATGACCTCCGTCTCGGAAAGACGTCACTCAATGACCTCCGTCTCGGAAACACGTCAGCAAATGACCTCCATTTCGGAAACACGTCAGCCAGTGACCTCCGTCTCGGAAACACGTCATGCGGTGACCTATGTCTCGGAAACACGTCAGCCAGTGACCTCCGTCTCGGAGACAAGTCAGCAAATGACCCCCGTCTTTGAAATATGTCAGCAAATGACCTCCGTCTCGGAAACACGTCAGCTAATGACCTCCGTCTCGAAAACACATCAGCAAATGACCTCCGTCTCGGAAATAAGTCAGCCAATGACCTCCGTCTCGGAAATACGTCAGCAAATGACCTCCGTCTCGGAAGTACGTCAGCAAATGACCTCCGTCACGGAAACACGTCAGCCAGAGACCTCCATCTCGGAAATACGTCAGCAAATGACCTCCATCTCAGAAACAATTTAGCCAACGACCTCCATCTCGGAAACACGTCAGCAAATGACCTCCGCGTTGGAGCAATACTTCGACGCGGAAACAAGTCAACTCACCAACCACTTACGAGTCCTCTCGACTTGTAAGGGAGAAAATTCTCTTGTGAGATCCTTACGATTCTCAAGAGAAAACGCACTTAGGAATCCTCATGATTCCTAAGGAGAAAATACACTTACGAGATCCTCTCGACTCGTAGGGAGAAAAGTCTTTATGAGACCCTGATTGTTAGAGGGCTTTTGCGCGCTTTCGCTTTCGAAAGATGAATCAAAGAATATTAACCGCAATCAAGAACGGCGTCGCTTGGTAGCTAGCCGGTGAGTAAGGGTCGGTCCACAGGGATTTTGTGTATTCTCAATTTGTTCTAACGAGTTAATTCAGATTGGTGTTGGATTGATTATCACTAAAAACTGAAATGAGTTGATTAAGATTAAAATCTTGCTAGGGTTAGGTTTAGGTTAGGTTTGGAAAGTCAATATTCCTCACCGCTTTCAATGCCCTAATTTAGATCTATTAGGTGTTATGGTAATAATTAATAAAGTGGATTAGCACGATCGGGAAGAAACTATATAGTTTCTTCCTCTACGTCCTTGTCCTTCCTTTCTTAATTCTTACCCTAACCTCCATGGAAAACATATACAACTGGTCTTTTTAAACTACGGTATCACCGCTACCTCGTGGGATATGGTGCCGTAGTGAGCGGTGTGTGTATGTATGCATGGAGTCCTATAAAAAAATATGATGGGCAAGAAAGGGGTGAAAGATTTTCATCTCTCAAACCTTCCCTAAACCTAACCCTAATAAGTGAGGAACTACTCACTCATTAGGGAATTAAAAGATTTCATTTTTTTTATGATTGTTTTTAATAACCTAATTATCTAAACTACGGCGGATAAATAAAATCTAAACTAGGGCAGATAAATAAAGTTATACTAGGGCAGAAAGGAAAATTAACTAGGGCAAGGTAAAGAAAACTTACTTCCTACTTTTTATTTGATGCACTCTTCATACATTACAGGAATTGAAATCTGAATTTGATAAATAAAAATGAGGCACAAGAAGAGGCATACCTCAAAAAGAGGTTTAGGGTTTCTATTTACAGATCATAGAAATCCAAGGGTTACATTCGATACATATCTGCATTTACAAACTTGCCCCTAAGAAGCCTAGTCAACGCACCGCCAAACCGTCAAACGACGCACCGACAAGGGCTTACCATGGCCGTGGAACCGCGGCCAAAAGCCATGTTTGGCCGCAGTTCCGCGGCCAAATTGTGGGCTTCTTGGTTGCATTTTCGTGGGTTACTTCTGGTTGCATTTTTCTTCTTGTTTCTTCACTTGGTTTCTCAGATTGTCATCTAGTTCTCTTCCTAATTTCCACAGTGCATAATGTCGTGGACTTTTACCGTTTGCTTCGTGTCAAAGTCTTGAACCTTGCGCTGCCTTTGTACTTTGTGAACTTGTTCATTGATCTTCATTGTCCCTCAAACTGTAGGCATGATCAAGATTCTTCCATTTGTCGGTCTTAGTCTCACTTTTGTATCGTCATTTCATCAATTTCACTGTTTTGTTCCGAGAACCTGTAACCTACAACTATGTAGCAGACATGGATCAAAAGCACCTGTTTATTTGTAAAATGAATAAGAATGGGGAATATAATAATGCAAAATTATGATATGAACAAATACCACCAAACTTATCTTTTGCTCGTCCTCGAGAAAAACTAGTTTTATTCTCGAAAAAGACCTAACCTCACTTTTGCAGGGAAACGCGATTGCACTGAGCTCGTGTAACAAGCCGTTAAACCTCTAGGTGTCCCTAGTAGGAGGAGTGTTGTCTCCTGAGGGTTTTCAGCGAATACTACCCACAAAATCCTATCAATTCGGCCTATTGACTTTTATTCTCCAATTAGGTTTTCTAACAAGAAACTCTATTATCTTTAACTCAGAAATTATCCACCCGTATTTTTCACACTTCCTTATCATTTAACTTAAGATAGTATATGTTCTGTAAATTTACTTAGCTTTCAGCATCTTTTGAATTTTCCTTCTAAGGTTCCATCTCAACTTAGGAATTTTTATCATCTCTACTAAAGATATAAGTCCTATTTTTCATTCCTATCTCTCATCCAAACTCCAATCATATATCCCTACGTGTGTGTATATATCACCCCTACACTTGGAAATTCAAATCAAGCTATTATACTCTTGTCTATCGTCCAAAGTACTCTTCATTTGGTGAATTTTTAGACGAAATTGCTCAAACATCCTTCATGCGACCGTTAATACTTCTTGAGGTATTAACGACCGATTACAAAATGTGTTTGCACATTAAGGCACAATTCCTAGTCTTGCAACACCTAAGGCTTTAGCAGTGACTCCCAAACCAGTTGGTTTAAGGCACTAGGTGATAAAACACCATCGCTAAATATTTTTTTCTATTTATGCAGCCTTAAGTAATTACAAAAACCAGTGTTCATTTTTTTTTCTTTATTCACACTTATATTTTTATTTTATTTTCCTTCATACTAAGGACTTTAGACAAGAGCATTTCAAGGTCTCTTCTACTATTCCAAGTTTCAAGGTTCGTGTTTGTGCAAGTTGTAGGGTATATATTTTCAGAATTTAGACTTAAGCTTAGGGATTATTTTTCAGACTTATACTTTAATAAAATATCAATAATTTTCCTTTATTTTGACTTAGCCTAAGAAGTGAACTCAAAATTTGCCTATTTCTAAGTAAACTACAAAGACATATATTTTCTACCGTTAAATTTTAAGAAAGGTTATTTTTAAGGTTTTTAATTTACTAAGTCTAAGATCTAGTTGTTCCTAACTAGTTAATCTTTTTGTCAAACTCAAGTCAATTATGACCAAAATTGAATGTTTCAATTTTTATAATTTTTCAATTTTTTCAATTTTTTATGGGTTTTAAAATAAGTATGCAAATGCAAAAATATACATATGAATGCGAAGGAAGAAAGCTTACCGAGCACACCCCCAAACTTAAACTTGACAATGTTCTCACTGTCAGGCTACACCAAGAGGGTCAAAATGGCCGGTATTCCCCTGTTTATTTTTTTTATTTTTTTATTTTTTTTTGTTGAAAGAAAAACAAAACATATATACAAAAAGGTCCCTCCCAAACTTAAGTGAAACAGTGTTTCCACTGTTTAAACGTTAAAGTTTAGAGTTAGGGGGAGAAAAACACAGTATCAAGCTATACAAGGCCTTACACAGGACAAAGGTTAGCACCAACCATTCAAAAATTTTATCGTTATAATGCTGTGGCTGGTGAAAAAATGGAGTGTAGAGAAAAGAAATGAGAAACACACGAGACCGTATGGGAAGAAAGGTGGAATATGGTCTCGGTATATTAGGAGAAGAATGGCGGAAGAGAAAAAGAAGTGTAGTACTAACTTGAGGGTGTAAATCGAGTGAATAAATTAGCGCAAATTGTGATGACCGATATGTTAAAAGCGGTTGTGCTAATCTATCAACCCGTCGAGAAATGGGGTCAAATCCCACAAGATTCGCGAGAAAACATGGGTACGTTGAACTTGGTAAACCATACATTGAAAATGGAAGCGTGACGGATTCTCGCGCGGTCGAAACGATCGAAAGGACGAAGGGAAGTGATTTAGGAAGGGTCTCATTCTAACCTAAGTAAGCATATGTAAGGTGAGAAGGCAACAGTTTGAGTTCGAGTTTCAGAGGTGAAACAATTGAAGGTGAAATTGGTGAAACTGTCTCGAACTCGAAGGATTCCATCAATGGTTCGAAATGACTGTAAACAACCGAGTCTGATGGTTCAACTAACTAATCTGAAAATTCAAAGGACTCAAACTCAGGCGGAGAATATTCAAAATCGTCCGAAAAATTGAAACACTCGCAATCGTTATCGGTTGTGAGAACTGTGTCAGATTCAAGGAGGAACGCACTAGTGGATTCAAAACTGCTATGATCGAACAGAAATTTTTCAAGCTCATAGTCCTCCTGCGTGATCTCTTGCGTGGTCGGAACGATGGAACGGATGAAGGGGGTGATTTAGGAAGTATAACAGTTAAAGGTTCAGGAGGATGAATTAGAAAATCCGACTCATCAAACAAAACTGGTTCATCCTCAATACTATCCTCAATACTCTCTTCAATACTATCCTCATAATTCTCCTCAAAAATTATCCCATCCATGCAATTGTCATCAAAATCAAGACGCATATGAAGTTCGGGAGAAACATTTAATGACTCGGGATGATGAATTGGACAGAAAAATCAGTCAAATCTGCGAGTTCATCATCCAAATTATTCCCTGCATCAATATCCTCAATCAAGTGAAAATCAATTTTTTTGGACACCTCATCAAAAGCAGGGATATTTATCAATTCAGGTTCTAGGTTGGAGGTGTAAAGGTCGAAAGGATTGGTGATGGTTTCACTCGAAAGGGATCCTTCACAATCTGGCAAATCAAGCACTACAAAGTCGCACAACTCATTAAAAGTTTTATTTTCAACTGGTGAATCATTTGGGACACTTGATAGATATTCAAAACTGGAGTTGTGGGATTCAATTGGTGATGGGTAGGTTTGATTTGGAAGGGTGCACAGCTCACTCTCTCCATTCAAATTCTCAATCTGTCCAACCGCCTCATCATACATTGGAATTTTTGGAGCTAGTTGGAAACTAGCTACCGGGTCACTAGGTTGCATAAGGGCGGCAATGGACGCATCCAAATTCCTCATCTGTTTGTTTGTCGCTACAATATAAACTTCCAACGACTGTTCTAGACTAGACATGGGTTGTGAAGGGGTTTCAGTAAAAGATTCAAAGTTGTTTGGATACGTGAAACTCCCAAATGGTTGTGTAGAAGCAATGTCTAGGGAAGGTGTGAAAGTCGGGTAGGACTGGTAGGAATTGAATGGTTGGACAGGACTAGGATCAACATTTGGATAAAAAGGTGAATGGACTTGTTGATCCCAAGAACTGGAAGTGTTGAAAGGAGTGAAAGATCGGTTACGAGATTGTTCAATATGTTCAGCAATAGACATGAGTTTCGGAGTTACAACAGGACTCAAGAAAGGAGTATCAACGTAAGAAGGTGGTGAAGGTTGAAACGGTTGATACACGGTAGATTGCGGAGTCCAACTGTTTCTCCTAGACGCTTCTATTCGATCTTTCAAAGAAATTTTGGTCATGGATGGGTCGTCCGTAATTCGACCAAAACAATTCGCGTAGAAAGCAATGTTTGGATGAGGGTACCAAAGTTCGGCAAGAGTTTTGTGAGGTGGGGTACCCATGATGTAAGAAAGGAGAAGAAAAAGAATGTGGGTGTAAGTGGGGTGCAATGGATTTCTAGCGACAAAATTGGCAAGTCTTTTTGTAAATTTTTTTTTCCGTTTGTGTTTTTTTTATAAGGAGCTTTTTTGCAAAATGATTTTCAATAAAAGGCTCAGACACACGTTCAATCAATCACAAAATGCTCAATCAAGCCTAGATCTATGATCTCCTAGGTCAACTAGACTGCTCCTAACTGTTCCAAATGGCAAGTTGTGAGGACCTCAAAACGCCTCTTCACCGCCAATTGTGGCCAGGTAGGCACAAGTAGAGAAAGGAGGGATCCTCTCACGAATCACCGTGAGATGGGCCTTTTAAAATTACCTTTCCCCACTTGTCTAGCCTAGGCATCACAAAGTCTGGTTTAGATAAACGATCGACACCTACAACTATTCCTTTGTCCTATTGAGCACGACAGTCCTTAATGCTGAGTCTAATCTTTTTTAATTTAACTCGATGGTCAATGCAATATGCTTTTTGTGATTTTTGGGGTCCTAGGAAGGGTAATGAAATCCCCACCTAATCTGGATTGGTGTAAAAGCCCCTTAAAGTCAATTTTAAATATGCAAAGTAGTAAACACATTCAAACACTTGCCAATTTTTTTTATTGCGGTGCAAAGAATCCTGCACAAGATCAAGTTATTGGAGAAGGTGAGAAGTTTTTGTGCAAAGAACCCTGTAGGAAAATTTTTTCAGAGGAGATCAGGGGGTTCAGAAGAAGGAAAGAAGCTTACAGAGGGGTTTTGGGTTGCTGACGTCAGCAACCCGCGGCGGATCCATGGTCAAAGTCGCCTTCTGGCGGCGGTTCCGCGGTCAACATGAAGGATCAGGCCTCCAAACTTCTTCTGTTGCTCTGTTATGGTGCTCCTCTACTGTTCAGATTTCCTGTTTTCTGTTTCGATCTCTGGATTTTTCCAGATCTGAATCCGTTCATCGATCCTGCACAATTCAAAATAAAACACCCTTCAAAGAATAACAAGATGATAATTTTTTTTCCAGTTTTTATGATTTTTCAATTTTATATTAACCCGAAATTACAAAAAGAAAATAACTACGCCTTCCCCGACAACGGCGCCATTTGATTGTTAGAGGGCTTTTGCGCGCTTTCGCTTTCGAAAGATGAATCAAAGAATATTAACCGCAATCAAGAACAGCGTCGCTTGGTAGCTAGCCGGTGAGTACGGGTCGGTCCACAGGGATTTTGTGTATTCTCAATTTGTTCTAACGAGTTAATTCCGATTGGTGTTGGATTGATTATCGCTAAAAACTGAAATGAGTTGATTAAGATTAAAATCTTGCTAGGGTTAGGTTTAGGTTAGGTTTGGAAAGTCAATATTCCTCACCGCTTTCAATGCCCTAATTTAGATCTATTGGGTGTTATGGTAATAATTAATAAAGTGGATTAGCACGATTGGGAAGAAACTATGTTTCTTTCTCTAGATCCTTGTCCTTCCTTTCTTATTCTTACCCTAACCTCCATGGAAAACATATACAACCGGTCTTTTTAAACTACAGTATCACCGCTACCTCGTGGGATATGGTGCCGTAGTGAGCGGTGTGTGTATGTATGCATGGAGTCCTATAAAAATATATGATGGGCAAGAAAGGGGTGAAGGATTTTCATCTCTCAAACCTTCCCCAAACCTAACCCTAACAAGTGAGGAACTACTCACTCATTAGGGAATTAAAAGATTTCATTTTTTTTATGATTTTTTTTAATAACCTAATTATCTAAACTACGGCGGATAAATAAAATCTAAACTAGGGCAGATAAATAAAGTTATACTAGGGAAGAAAGGAAAATTAACTAGGGCAAGGTAAAGAAAACTTACTTCCTACTTTTTATTTGATGCACTCTTCATACATTACAGGAATTGAAATCTGAATTTAATAAATAAAAATGAGGCACAAGAAGAGGCATACCTCAAAAAGAGGTTTAGGGTTTCTATTTATAGATCATAGAAATCCTAGGGTTACATTCGATACATATCTGCATTTACAAACTTGCCCCTAAGAAGCCTAGTCAACGCACCGCCAAACCGTCAAACGATGCACCGACAAGGGCTTACCTTGGCCGTGGAACCATGGCCAAAAGCCATGTTTGGCCGCGGTTCCGCGGCCAAATTGTGGGCTTCTTGGTTGCATTTTCCTGGGTTGCTTCTGATTGCATTTTTCTTCTTATTTCTTCACTTGGTTTCTCAGATTGTCATCTGATTTAGATGGAATTTTACGATCAAAAATATATTACTGCAATCAAGAACGACATCGCTTGGTAGCTAGCCGGTGAATACGGGTCGGTCCACAGGGATGTTGTAAATCTCCTAAATGTTCTTACGAGCTAATTAAAAATGGTGTTTGGTCTTTTAATTAAATCTAAAAACGAAGTTGAGTTATATTAGGATTAGGAAACTTGCTAGGATTAGGTTTAGGTAAAGTTTGGTAAACAAAGATCTGCACCACTTTCCAATGCCTTAAATTAGATATCATATTAGGGGTTATGGTAAATATTAATAAAGGGGATTAGGATGATTGGGAAGATGTTTCCTCCTCTAGATCCTTGTCCTTCCTTTCTTAATCTTTACCCTAACCTCCATGGAAAACTTACAGATCCGGTCTTTTATACTACGGTATCACCGTTACCTCGTAGGTAGGGTGCCGTAGGAAGAGGAAGATGAAAGTAAGCATGGAGTCCTAATGTTCATAAGAGATTGGCAAAGAAAAGAGATGAGAGATCTTCATCTCTCAAACCCTTCCCTATTCCTAACCCTAACAAGCGAGGAAACTACTCGCTCATTGAGGGATCTACGAAAAACATGATTTTTATTTTGTTTTAAAAGATGAAAAGATCTACTACAAGTTAATAAAAATTCTAAACTATATTAAACTAGAGCAAGAAAAGAAATTACCTAGGGCAGAAATTAAAACTAAAACTAGGACAGAAAAATAAACCTACTTACGATTGATGCTCTCCAACTTCAAAGAAAACTGAAATTTTATCGATGAATAGAGGCATGAGAAAATACAATGAATTGGGTCTCTATTTATAAGAGATAGAAACCCTAGGTTACAATTGATTCGCACGTCTGCAATTACCAAAATATCCCTAGGTTTACTAGTCAGCGCCGCCTCCACATTTTGGTAAAAAATTCTGCAAGTACGGGCTCCATATGGCCGCGGAACCGCGGCATGGGTAGGGGTTGGGCCGCGGTTTCGCGGCCCAATAAGATGATCGTTGGCTGAAAGTTTTGGGGCTGCTTCTGGGCTTCTTAGGCTTTCTGATTCTTTGGTTCTTTTCTCCATTTGGCTTCTACGTTGGTTCCAGATCTTCAGTGAACACTTGCATTGGACTTTTAACCGTTCGCTTTGACATCTTAGACCTTGCGTTGCCTTGTACATTGTGAACTGTTCTTCGTCTAGGTTTGACTAAGATCCTTCTATTTGTTGGTCAAAAGTCCCTCTTTTGTATCGTCTTTTGTCTTTTTCACTGTTTTCGCTCCAAGAACCTGTAACCTGTACTATGTAGCAGACATGGGTCAAAAGCACCTGTTTTATTGTAAAATGCATAAGAATGGGGAATGTAATAATGCAAGAATATGATATGAATAAATACCCCCAAACTTATCTTTTGCTCGTCCTCGAGCAAACTTATTGTTTTTTTTTATTCTCGATAAAAACCTAACCGCACTTTCGCAGGGAAACGCGATTGCACTGAGCTCTTGCAACAAGCCGTTAAACCTCTAGGTGTCCCTAGTAGGAGGAGTGTTGTCTCCTGAGGGTTTTCAGCGGATACTACCCACAAAATCCTATCAATTTGTTTTTTCGACTTTTGTTCTCCAATTAGGTTTTCTAACAAGGAATTCTATTATCGTCGACTTGTAAATTATCCACCCATATTCTTCACACGTCCTCATCATTTAACTTAAGATTATATATGCTCTATAGACTTACTTAGCTTTCGGCATTTCCTAAGTTTTCCTTCTAGGGTTCCATCTCCACTTAAGAATTTTTATCAACTTTACTAAAGATACAAGTTCTATTCTTCATTCCTCTCTCTTATCTAAACTCCAATCGCATATCCCCACATGTGTGTATAAATCATCCCTACACATGGAAATTTAAATCAAGCAATCGTACTCTTGTCCGTTGTCCAAAGCACTTATTAATTGGTGAATTTTTAATTGAATTTGCTTACACTTCCTTCATGCGACCGTTAATACTTCTTGAGATACCAACAACCGATTACAAGATGCGTTAGCACTTAAAGCGTACTTCCTAGGCTTGCAACACCCAAGGCTTTAGCAGTGACTCCCAAACCAGTTGGTCTAAGGCACTAGGTGATGAAGCACCCTCGCTAAATATTTTTCTATTTTTAGCCTTAAGTAACACAAAAACCAGTGTTCATTTTTTTTCTTTATTCACTTTTTTCTCTTTTATTTTCATTGTACTAAGGACTTTAGACAAGAGCATTTCAAGGTCTCCTCTACTATTCCAAGTTTCAAGGTGCGTGTTTGTGCAATTTGTAGGGTATACATTTTCAGAATCTAGACTTAAGCTAGGAATTATTTTTCAAACTTATACTTTAATAAAACATCAATACTTTTCCTTTGTTTTGACTTAGCCCAAGAAGTGAACTCAAAATTTGCCTATTTCTAAATAAACTATAAAGACATATACTTTCTACCGTTAAACTTTAAGAAAGATTATTTTTAGGGTTTTTAATTTACTGAGTCTAAGATCTAGTTGTTCCTAGCCAGTTGACCTTAATGTCAAATACAGCCAAAATTGAATACATTAATTTTTATAAGTTTTGAAATTTTCAATTTTTTATGGGTTTTTCTTTTTCTATTTTTTTTTCTTCAAATTTTTATGATTTTCATATAAAGATGCAATGCAAAAATATACATATGAATGCGAAGGAAGAAAACTTACCGAGCATACCCCCAAATTTAAACTGGACAGTGTCCTCACTGTCATGCTGCACCAAGTGGGTTGATAATGTCGGCAATTTCCTGCTTATTATTATATTTACAAATGATACACACCCACAAACTTATTTGAAATAACGTTTTGGAAAAATTGTGTGGAAATTCGGGGGTGAGAGTGGAGGAGATTTAATCGGTGTAGATCGGCTCCTACAAAAACAGGAGCTCTTCCGATGGGTCCGCCGTGAGGAACGGTTTCAATCGATATCCATTCACTTTGAATAAAGTACCGTCCTCCGGATTTTCAAGATCGACTGCACCGTGCGGATAAACGGTGCGAACTACAAATGGCCCTTTCCATCTAGAACGAAGCTTGCCGAGGTGATAATGTAACCGAGTGTCTTAGAGTAAAACCTGTTGACCAGGTTTAAATGTTTTTCGCAGAAGGTGTTTATCATGGAACACCTTGGTTCGGTTTTTAACAATTACGGCATTATCATATGTCTCATCCCGCAGCTCTTCTAGTTCATTTAATTGCAGCTTTCGATTGCTTCCCGCATCTCCTAAAGATAAATTCAACTCTTTGATAGCCCAAAATGCCTTATGCTCAATCTTTACTGGGAGGTGGCAAGCCTTCCCGTAAACAAGCCGGTATGGAGACATACCAAGATCGGTCTTGTATGCAGTACGGAAAGCCCATAGTGCATCGATCAGTTTGAGTGACCAATCTTTACGGTTTTTAGAAACCGTTTTCTCCAAGATTTGCTTGATTTTCCGATTTGAAATCTCGGCATGCCCACATGTTTAGGGATGGTATGGCATTGACAGCTTATGGGTAATAGAATATTTGCGCATTAAGGACTCAAAAGTCCTATTGCAAAAGTGAGAACCATTATCACTTATTATCGCTCGAGGGTGCCCAAATCGAGAAAAGATATGTTTTTTAAGAAATCGAACGACAACCTTATTGTCATTCGTTCAGCTAGGCACAGCCTTGACCCACTTTGAAACGTAGTCAACAGCTAAAAGAATATAAACATTCCCAAAAGAATTTGGAAATGGTCCCATGAAGTCTATTCCCCAAACATCAAAAATATCCACGACCAAAATTGGTTGGAGCGGCATCTCATTTCTCCGCGATATCCGGCCCAAGTGTTGGCACCGGGAGCAAGTCTTGCAGTATTCATATGCATCCTTGAAGAGTCGTGGCCAATAGGAACCACACTGCAAGACTTTCTCGGCTGTCTTCTTTGGGCCAAAGTGCCCGCCACATGCTTGATCGTGGCAAAAAGACAGCACACTCTTAAACTCGTTTTCCGGTACACACCGACGAATGATTTGGTCGGAACAATATTTAAAAAGATAAGGTTCATCCCAGTAAAAATGTTTTGCTTGGGACAAGAATCGAAGTTTATCTTGTTTCGACCAATCTTTAGGTATCAAGCTGGTGGCTAAGTAGTTTACGATATCAGCGAACCATGGTTCGCAAGAAACGGTTAAGAGTTGCTCATCGGGGAAAACATCTTTTATTGGAAGTTCAAGTGTAGGAGAAGAAGGAAGTCGTGAAAGATGATCGGCCACTATGTTTTCATATCCTCTTTTGTCCCTTATGACAAGGTCAAACTCTTGTAGTAAAAGAATCCAACGTATTAGCCTTGATTTAGCATCCTTCTTCGCAAAAAGGTAGCGAAGAGCTGAATGGTCCATGTATACAATAACTGGAGAGCCGATTAAATAAGGCCGAAATTTTTCAAGTGCAAACACAACTACTAAGAATTCTTTTTCAGTTGTTGTGTAGTTTAGTCGGGCCTCATTTAATGTTCGGCTAGCGTAATAAATCACGTGCGACATCTTATTAATGTGCTGTCCAAGAACAGTACCAATGGCAAAATCTGATGCGTCGCACATAATTTCGAAAGGATGCGTCCAGTCTGGAGATGAAACAATGGGCGCAGAAATGAGAGAGTATTTCAAAGACTCTAACGCTTTCATGCAAGTTGAGTCAAAATCAAATGTTGTGTCCTTGGCCAATAAGAGAGTCAAGGGTCTAGCAATCTTGCTAAAATCCTTGATGAACCGTCTATAAAAACCGGCATGGCCAAGGAAACTTTGGATGTCTTTGACGCACTTAGGAGGAGGAAGATTAGAAATGACCTCAATTTTGGCTTTATCAACCTCTATGCCGTTTTGCGAGATGACATGTCCTAAGACAATGCCTTCTCGTACCATAAAGTGTCACTTCTTCCAATTTAAAGTTAAGTTCTTATCCCTACAGCGGGTAAGAACTGCGTCAAGATGTCGTAAACACTCGTCGAAGGAGTCACCAAAAATAGAGAAATCATCCATAAAGATCTCCAAAAACTTCTCAACCATGTCTGAAAAGATCCCCATCATACACAGCTGAAATGTAGCGGGTGCATTGCATAACCCAAAGGGCATGCGACGATAAGCAAAAGTGCCAAAGGGACAAGTAAATGTGGTCTTGTCTTGATCCTCTTTGGCTATGGGGACTTGGTTATAGACGGAATAGCCATCTAAAAAGCAGTAGAACTCGTGCCCCGCTAATCGTTCTACCATTTGGTCAATGAAAGGTAAAGGAAAGTGGTCCTTCCTTGTCGCGGCATTGAGTTTTCTATAGTCGATACAAACTCGCCATCCTGTTTGGGTGCGAGTAAGAATTAACTCATTTACCTCATTTGTAATGACCATGATGCCCGATTTCTTTGGCACGACATGAATAGGGCTAACCCATTGGCTATCCGAGATAGGGTAAATGATACCACTATCAAGACATTTAACAATCTCCTTCTTGACAGCCTCTTTCATTATGGGGTTGAGGCGTCTTTGTGGATCCCTAACCGTCTTGGCATCATCCATCAAGTGTATATGATATTCAACTATGAGGGGACTAATCCCCTTGATGTCAGCCATAGACCAGCCAAAAGCTTGCCGATTATTTTGTAAGACCATTAAAAGGGCCTTCTCTTGCTCGAGAGCTAAAGAGGCAGATATGATAACGGGTAAGATCTCATTCTCACCTAGATAAGCATATTTTAGGTGTGACGGCAAAAGCTTTAGTTCGAGTTTAGGAGGTGAAACAATAGATGGTAACAATGGTGTAACTGTTTCAAACTCGAAGGATTCCATCAAAGGTTCAAATCGAGTATACACAACCGAGTCGGATGGTTCAAATAACTCATCCGAAAAAGCAAAAGACTCAAACTCGGGTGGTGAGTCTTCAAAATCATCTATAAAGGTGAAACACTCATAATCTTTGTCCTTCGTGAAAGCTGTGTCGGATTCTAGGAGGAACGCACTAGTGGCGTCAATACTGCTGTGATCAAACATAAAATTTTTGAACTCACAGTCCTCCTCCACGATCTCATTGATCGAGCAAACATCAAGTACGCTAGAATAAGGCTCGCAAGGCTGACTTCCCAAATTGAAAATGTTGAGTTCAACTGTCATATTGCCAAAAGATAGATTCATTGAACCATTACGACAATTGATCACCGCGTTAGAAGTCGCAAGGAATGGTCGACCAAGTATCACCGGAATTTGACTCCGGGGGTTAGCGACAGGTTGTGTATCCATAACAATAAAGTCAACGGGGAAAATGAAATCTCCTACTCTAATTAACACATCCTCCAACTCTCCCCTGGGATGGGTGATTGATCGGTCGGCCATTTGGAGAGTACAATGAGTGGGCTTAAGCTCGCCAACGCCTAATTGCTCGTACACCGAATAAGGTAGAAAATTGAAACTAGCACCAAGATCTAATAGTGCTCTATTGATGTTCTTGTCCCCAATTGTTATCGAAATAGTAGGACAACCGGGGTCCTTGTGCTTTTGGGGCAAAGATTGGACAAGAGCATCGCTAACAGCACCAACCACGAAAACTTTCTTTGGTACTTGTGACTTCCTCTTTTTGGTGCATAAGTCCTTTAAGATTTTTGCATATGAAGGAACTTGTTGGATTGCATCCAAAAGTGGGATATTTATGCTAACCTGTTTGAACAACTCTATAATCTTTTCCATTTGTGGAGTTGGTTTATTGGATCTCAATCGGTTTGGAAAAGGGACATTTTGAAAAGTTGTTGAGTCCAATTTTTGCGGATCAGATTGTGGAGTTGGAACGGATTCTCGTGTAGATGTGTTCGTGTTGTGAGAAGTGAGTCCGTTCGAGCTAGAAGAAGTAGAGCCATGTGAAGGATGGAGAATAGGCTCTAACGAAGAAGAAGAAGAAGAAGAAGAAGAAGAAGGTGAAGAAGATGAAGAAGGACCATCGGCAGGGGTGTCATGGTTAATACCCACATTGTTTTGCAACACTTTTCCGGATCTCAACGTAGTCACAGCATTTACGTTATGATTCTGCTGTTCATATGCAACGTGTGCGTGACCGGGATTTGGCAGTGGTTGAGATGGAAGCTTTCCTTTTTCTCGCTCTTTCAACGCAGCATTGAGTTGTGCAATTTGTGCCTCAATAGATTTGATGCTTTGATCGTGTGAGGCACTATTTTACACCAAAGATTGAATAGAAGTTTCTAAACTTGCTGTGGATTGTGTAGATTGCTTAGGAACGCATTTAGACTTCTTTCGAGCGAGCTAACCTTGTCATTATTAGGTGGAACAAAATTGTTTGGCGGGTAAGAAGTGTTAGGCACAAAATTGTTCGCTTGATTAGGGTAAGGTTGCTGTTGGAAAGGTTGTTGAAATTGAGTTTGTGGAGGTGCTTGTTGTTGTGGAGGAGGCCTTTGAAATTTGTTGCTTCCTTGGAATTGTTGATTTTGGTTCCAAGCGAAATTTTGGTGACTCTTCTACCCCGGATTGTATGTCGAAGAGTATGGATCATTTCTTTGTCGTTGCTGAAAGGAAGCATTGACTTGATCATGTCCTTGAGTAGATGCAGTGTAAGGACACTCATCGGTAAGATGTGATGGATCCGAACAACAAGCACAAACAGTTCGTGGAGGCACAACAGGGGCAGGAGAAGGTGATGAGATTTTGGTCTCAATCGCTTCTAACTTTTTCGTAAGAGCGGCCATCTCGGCCTTCATAGCAATCGACATATCTAAGTGATGTATGCCTGTCCTAGATTGACCACTAGAAGAAGATGATGTGGTTTTGGTGCTCTCCCACTGAATTGTTTATTCACTAAGATCCTCAAGAAACTGCCACGCTTCCTCACTAGATTTGGATAGAAAGTGACCTTGACAAATGATTTCTAGCAACTGCTTCGTTGCCGGGTTCAATCCCTTGTATAATGTTTGGCAAAGTTGCCAATTTTCGATCCCATGGTGAGGGCATTGAATGAGTAGGTCTTTGAATCTTTCAAAACACTTCCAAAATGGTTCGGAAGGAAGCTGGGAAAATTGTATAATCTCATTACGGATTCTAGCAGTTTTGTGATGAGGATAGAACTTTTTAAGAAAGGCTTTCACAAACTCTTCCCAATTCTTAATTGAATGTGACGCGGTGCTGTATAGCCACTTCTTGGCTAAGTCACATAAGGTGAAAGGAATGACCCTTAGCTTTATAGCATCGTCGGATAATTGGACTGTTTTCATCATAGCGCAAACGTTTTGGAATTTGTTGATAAAGATGTATGCATCTTCAGATTCCAAACCATGAAACTTAGGCAGCATATTGATGAAGTGGGGTTTGATTTCAAAATTTTCCCCATTTGCCGGTGGGAGAGAAAGATAAGTAGGAAGGGCGGTGCGGATGGGGTAGAAGAGATCCTAGAGCGGACTCGTGTGGGCGCTTCAACAGGCGGGTGATTTGGGTTATTTGAACCTAACGGAGGTGGAATCATTCCCGTAGGTAAGGTGTTGTTAGGATTGTATCCTGACATACCTTCGGAAGAAAAATGTGAAGGTGAAAGTGAAGAAGTGGAAAGAATTTCGACTTCGGAGTCGAAAGGTTCGTCGGTCGGTACCAACGAAACACGGACTAATCGGGCGCTAGGGTCCCTAGTCCAACCGGACATACACTAAAAGGGTAGGGTAGTCAAAAGATGAAAGACAGAAGGTAGAGGTAAGAGAACGTCAATGAGAAGAAGTGGTGTAAGTGAGTGCAAAGATTTCTTTAGTGACAAGTTGCAAGTTTTGAAAAGATTTTTCCTTTTTTACGTGAGATTTTTGCAAAAAGATTTTTAAGAAAAGACTTTTGACACAAATGCAATTAACCACAAATGCACAATCAGGCCTAGATCTAGGGTCACCTAGGTCAGCTAGACAGCTCCTAACTGTTCCAAAGGGCTAAAGATAGGATGTCAATTCGCCTCTTCGCCGCCAATTGCGGCCAGGTAAGTGCCAGGTGAGTGAGAAGGAACAACAGTAGTGGGCCTAATTAATAACCACTTGCCTTAGACAAACTTGCCTAGACACCGCAAAGTCAGGTTAGGATTAACGGTCGATGCCTATACTAGTCCTCTGTCCTATTGAGCATGACGTCCTTAGGGCTGAGTCTAGTATTTTTTAATTAAGAATGGTCAATGCAAATGCTTTAAGTGATTTCTGGGGTCCTGGGAAGGGTGATAAAATCCCGACCCAATCTGAATTGGTCAAAAGCCCCTTAAAGTCCGATTAAAATATGCAAAGCAGTAAATCACTTACAATCAATTTGATATTTAGCGTGGCGCAAAGAATCCTGCAGAAAATCAATTATTTGAAGGGAGAAGGTTTTTTTAGCGCAAAGAATCCTGCAGAAGATTTGGCAAAAAGATATATGGAGATTGGTAGAGGAGGGGAAAAGAAAACAAACAGAGCAAAATTTGCACGCTGACATGGCACAGGGACCGCGGTTCCGCGGTGGAATGGAAGCTTTAGGTCTTCAAAAACTTTCTGCTGTTCTGTACTTGCAATCCCTCTCTGTTTTGATGTAGCCTTTTCTGTTTCACACTCTGGATTTTTCCAGATCCGTCAATCCTGCAAAGATTCACACGAGAAACCCTTCAAACAATAAAAGATGAGAGAATTTTTATATTTTGGAATTTTTCAAATTTTTATGATTTTTATATTTTAGATTCCCGAAATTACAAAAAGGAAATTTTACGCCATCCCCGGCAACGGCGCCATTTGATTTAGATGGAATTTTATGATCAAAAATATATTACTGCAATCAAGAACGGCGTCGCTTGGTAGTTAGCCGGTGAATGCGGGTCGGTCCACAGGGATGTTGTAAATATCCTAAATTTTCTTACGAGCTAATTCCAAATGGTGTTTGGTCTTTTAATTAAATCTAAAAACGAAGTTGAGTTATACTAGGATTAGGAAACTTGCTAGGATTAGGTTTAGGTAAAGTTTGGTAAACAAAGATCTACGCCTCTTTCCAATGCCTTAAATTAGATATCATATTAGGGGTTATGGTAAATGTTAATAAAGGGGATTAGGATGATTGGGAAGATGTTTCCTCCTCTAGATCCTTGTCCTTCCTTTATTAATCTTTACCCTAACCTCTATGGAAAACTTACAGATCCGGTCATTTATACTACGGTATCACCGTTACCTCGTAGGTAGGGTGCTGTAGGGAGCGGAAGATGAAAGTATGCATTGAGTCCTAATGTTCATAAGAGATTGGAAAAGAAAAGAGATGAAAGATCTTCATCTCTCAAACCCTTTCCTATTCCTAACCCTAACAAGCGAGGAAACTACTCGCTCATTGAGGGATCTACGAAAGACATGATTTTTATTTTGTTTTAAGAGATGAAAAGATCTACTACAAGTTAATAAAAACTCTAAACTATATTAAACTAGAGCAAGAAAAGAAATTACCTAGGGCAGAAATTAAAACTAAAACTAGGGAAGAAAAATAAATCTACTTACGATTGATGCTCTCCAACTTCAAAGAAAACTGAAATTTTATTGATGAATAGAGGCATGAGAAAATACAATGAATTGGGTCTCTATTTATAGGAGATAGAAACCTCAGATTACAATTGATTCGCACGTTTGCCATTACCAAAATATCCCTAGGTTGACTATTCAGCGCCGCCTCCACATTTTGGTAAAAAATTCTGCAAGTACGGGCTCCATATGGCCGCGGAACCGCGGCATGGGCAGGGGTTGGGCCGCGGTTCCGCGGCCCAATAAGATGATCGTTGGCTGAAAGTTTTGGGGCTGCTTCTGGGCTTCTTGGGCTTTCTGATTCTTTGGTTCTTTTCTCTATTTGGCTTCTACATTGGTTCCAGATCTTCAGTGAACACTTGCATTGGACTTTTAACCGTTCGCTTTGACATCTTAGACCTTGCGTTGCCTTGTACATTGTGAACTGTTCTTCGTCTAGGCTTGACTAAGATCCTTCTATTTGTTGGTCAAAAGTCCCTCTTTTGTATCGTCTTTTGTCTTTTTCACTGTTTTCGTTCCAAGAACCTGTAACCTGTACTATGTAGCAGACATGGGTCAAAAGCACCTGTTTTATTGTAAAATGCATAAGAATGGGGAATGTAATAATGCAATAATATGATATGAACATCATCTAGTTCTCTTCCAGATTTCCACAGTGCATAATGTAGTGGACTTTTACCGTTTGCATCGTGTCGAAGTCTTGAACCTTATGCTGTCTTTGTACTTTGTGAACTTGTTCATTGATCTTCATTGTCCCTCAAACTGTAGGCATGATCAAGATTCTTCCATTTGTCGGTCGTAGTCTCACTTTTGTATCATCATTTCATCAATTTCACTGTTTTGTTCCGAGAACCTGTAATCTACAACTATGTAGCAGACATGGATCAAAAGCACCTATTTATTTGTAAAATGAATAAGAATGAGGAATATAATAATGCAAAATTATGATATGAACAGACCCCCATGACTCATAAAGTTGAAAAGTCTTAGGTGGCAGATCTGAACCTGTTTCTTAAGCCATCATTGCCCAGCAAGGAGGTCATGATGGACCATCTACAGTCCACACTCGCCAAAGTTACATGCCACTGAAATGGAGGTGCTACTCAAGTGTACATAAACTACTTCGCGCCAAGTCAAAACAAAAAGGCATAACTCATGGATATCAGCCACATACTATGCAAGGCAACAAAGAGAACATTCGACTCGCATCCAATTAAGCTTTCGAAGCATACCCACTCATGTATACGCAGAAAGGATTAATGCGTGAAATAAATGCATAGAAAGGGAAAATTTGCCATTCATACTGCAAAAAATTCTTACATTGATGAAGACAGTAAAACAAAAAACATCATTAAAATGTTTACAATGGTAAAAAATTAAATCCTGGACATGGATTGAGGAATACAAAAGTAAGGCCGTCTAAAATGCTTCTGGCCTTTCTGACCATTCTCGTGTGCATCTTCTCACGAATACAAGCGTCAGGATTTTTACTGATATCATCCGCCCTTTGATACGCATAGATTATCGTTGTCTGTTGGAAAACTTGATGCAAGATATCAACAAGACTATTTCGCCGCCACTTCGAGATCAAGCCCATCAGATACACTGAGTGTATCTTGTCTTCGGCGTTATCAAACGCCTCCAGCGGCATGGCTTCATAAAACCCAGGAAGGGCTTCCCAAATCGCTCCCACGATGATCTTCAACAAAGCAGAACGACGGGGAGTAGTCGACCGTTGTGTTCATAAAGGCGACGCATAACCTCAGCGCATTGGGCGTCCGTAAACTCCAGGTTTTGACAACGGCCTTAGATGTGAATGTCTTCATAGGAGATAATTTCGTCAAGATCATACAAATAAACGGCCATAGTACCTGCGTGAAAAAGAACAAGGGTTAGATGTCAATGCTACAGTCCAAATTCTGATACTTGGTACTTTAAATTTGTACCACACTGCAATGCAGTGGAAAGGGAGCAAGGGGGACCCACAAAATCAAGGTGACGGCTCATCATTGATGAGATAATAACTCATTAAAAAAGAAATCCTAAAAAAAAAAGAGATCCTCATTTAATGAGAGACTTCTCGGGTCAAGGAGTTAAACTCTCTCGAGAGGAACGCTAATTATGAGGGAAATAAAATTCCAAGAGCTATGCTCTGTGAAAACGATGGAATCATCCATCAAAACCATAAAAAGCAAAGCTTTTACTGAGTTAAGAACTCCGAGATCTTTAAGATCTGCAAAACAAACTCTAAAAGTTCTTCATTAATGGGTTAAGAAACCCTAAAAGAAGAGTTTTTGATCTATGATCTAAGAAGAGCAAAGATTTGTTTTCATTTAACGGGTTAAGAAACCCTAAAATCCAATTTAAGATCTATGATCTAAGAAGAGCAAGGCTCTGTTAATGGGTAAAACCCTAAAATATGAAATGATTCCTTCAATGGTTTGATCCTTACCAAAATTCTGGCAAGGTTCTGACTCTAGAAGAGTTTCTTAAGGCAGAGAGCTTAGCTCTGAAGGAGAATTAAATTCTTAAGAACAAGAAAACAAGAAGATGAACAAGCAGTCATCTCAAGGGCCAAAAGCCCTACTTATAGGCAGAGGAAGCCGATTCAACTTCCAAGAAGATCCAACGGTGGAAAAGCTGCCACCGCTGCACTCACGTGTAATCTACGTGAGCGCAACGGTGGGGGGCATTTGTTTCCACCCAATAAGAGAGCAAAGCTCTGTTCAAAATTTGAACTGAGGCATCGCCTCACGTGCAAAGCACGAGAGCGCTCGCGCCAAGAGCTCCAGCGCTAAGAGTCAAAAACTCTGAGGCAGCGCCTCACGTGCAAAGCATGAGAGTGCTAGCGCCAAAAGCGCCAGCACTAAGAGTCGAAGACTCTGAGGCAGCGTCTCACGTGCAAAGCACTAGAGCGCCAGCGCTAGAACTAAATGTTCTCCACCATTAGATCAAAGGTCCAACGAAGATCAAAAATCATCAAATTACCGGGATAAAATTCTGACTGGGGAAATACCCCTCAAATCTTTCTAAACAAGAAAGATTGTGCTCTGTAAATCAGAGCACCGTTGGATCAAAGATCCGATGGTGATTAAAAATCACCAGAATAAGTTATATATGGGGAAATATTTTTCCAATCTTTTTAAAAACAAGAAAATTGTCTTCTGTAAAACAGAAGCTCTTGGATCAAACATCCAATGGTGGGATACATCCCCAAATCAATCAGAGATCTCTCAATGAGAGATTTCCTTAACTGATTCAACAAATCAGCCTCCCCTATATAAAGGACCCAAGACTTCAAGTCTCACACACAAAAATCTCCCTATAAGTTTCATGTTCTCAGAAAAAAAAGGAAAAGAGCAAGCTCTAAGAAGAAGAACCTTCTTCAAGATAAATAAAAACAAGAAAGATCATAACATCTCCTCCCATATTTGAGAGTTTAACTCTCACATCAGAAGAACTTAGCTCTTCTTTCTAGATCACTGATCTATAAGACAAAGTTTTTCACAAAAACAGAAGAGATCATAGCAATCTCCTCATAAAAGAAGAACTTAATTCTCAGATCCACAAGACAAAGTCTCTTATAAACGAGAACTTAATTCTCAGAGCACAGAATTGATCAGAACCTGCCAAAGAAGCGCTTTAGCGCTCCAAGTCTGGCGCTCAGTGCCAAGCGCTCCACGTGCTCCTCACGTGGTCACTAATTTAAAGAAGCGCTTTAGCTCTCCAAGTCTGACGCTCAGTGCCAAGCGCTCCACGTGCTCCTTACGTGGATGCTAATTTTATAAGAAGCGCCTTAGCGCTCAAAGTCTGGAGTTCAGCGCCAAGCGCTCTACGTGCTCCTTACATGGACGCTGAGGAAATACAAAGCGCTCTGTAAATAAAACCCCCAGCGCCATAAAGAGTGTTCAACACTCAATAGAAAACAAAAGAAAGAGGGGTGTTATAACCCAAACCAATACTCAGTATTGTTGAACAAATGGAACTGAGCCCAAACAAGTGTTCAACACTTTATTCAAAACTGAGTGGATTGAGTCCAAGTTGGCCACAAGTCCCTAATTCAGATCAACCAAGCCCATGTGCTCACAATCTCTTTAATTGGTCTTAGTCCTAAACCTGACTACAGATCTCCCAACCAACATGGTTCAAGGGTACATCTCTTCACACCTCTGATATGTGTCGTTGTAATTCTTCAACGTCTTCAGAGAGGTGGCGGGTCCCGACAATCAGAAACTCTACAGACTATGATGTCTTTAAACCAGACTATGATGTCTTTAAACCCCACGACTATGATGTCTTTAAACTATGGACGAATGATATCCTTACACCCACTGGACTGCAATGTCCTTAAAACTAACCCTTTGGACCGCAATGTCCTTAAAACTAAATTGCGGACCGCAACGCCCCTAAAAACTAAATTGCGGACCGCCAATGTCCTTATAATCTAAAGAAAATACTGTTGAGTAGATCATAGTCTAAAATTAGACTAACGTATCCTCAACAAACGTTTGAGTTGATCTTAATCTAAAACAAGTTTAAACGATTCTTAAACCAACCCAAACCTAAATCTAAGAAAATACGGATTTGGACTAATCCACGCCCTACGGCGCGACAACACGAATTAGTCTACGTATACAATCCACGGGCAACCAAAAAACAAAACACACACACACGACACGAAGTGACCTTCTGGAGCCGGAGAAGTGGTTATCGCTACGCGGTAACGTAATTAACTGCGGGGGCTTGCGCCTGCATGGAAGAGCGTCCCCACAATAAAAAAAACCCTCACAACGATGTGGAATCTGACGAAGTCTGCTACAACGGCCGCATCCGTCTAAACCTCCGATACATGGTGCCATAAATCAACTTGGCATCTTCGGAGAAGTGGATGGATAAAACCAAATAGCATCTGTCCCCCAAAATTCAGGCCAAACGTCCCAATGTCCCGGTCGCGTCTTTCGGCGGCGAACAGCTGCCAATCTTCGAAAAGTCTTCAATGAATCGTCGGTAGTATCCCTACTAATCCCAAGAAACTTTATATATCCTTCACCGTCTTTGGTGTCGACCACTCGCTGACAGCTGACACCTTAGCTGGATCTACTGAGATTCCTTCACCTGAAACGATATGTCCGAGAAATCCGACTTGATCTAACCAAAATTCACATTTACTATACTTGGCGTAGAGCTGATGTTGTCGCAATGTCTCAAGGACAATCCGTAAGTGCTCGGCGTGTTCTTTCCGATTCTTTGAATACACCATGATGTCGTTTATGAAGATACAACGAACCAGTTTAAATACTCTCGGAAAACTTGGTTCATCAGATTCATAAAAATGGCAGGTGCATTGGTCACTCCAAATGGTATTACGAGATACTCATAATGTCTATATCGATTCCTAAATGTCGTCTTCAGAATGTCGGACTCTTTGACCTTCACCTAATGATAACCCGAACGATGATCTAGCTTCGAAAATACACAAGACCCAACTTAGCTAATCGAACAGATCATCGATGCGCAGAAGTGGATACTTGTTCTTGATCGTCACTTCGTTCAGAGCTCGATAATCCACACACATCCTATAGGAAACCTTCTTTCTTCTTCATAAGTAATACCGAAGATCCCCAAACTTGAAGTACTGGGACGAATCCGACCTTTTTTCAGGAGTTCGTACAACTGAATGCGGATCTCCTTCAATCCTTCTAGACTTAGCCGGTACAGATCTTTGATTACAGGTTGCGCACCAGATAGTAAATCAATGCTGAATTCAAGAGCTCGATCGGGAGGCAAACCTGATATATCTTCAAGGAATATATCCTCGAACTCTCGAACTACCTCTGGCTTCAATTCTTCTACTTGTAATGCTGCAACCGCTGCCTTCTTTGGTTTTGCTTTGTAGACGCTGGGTTCCAAGGTACAGTATCCACAATTGAAATAGAACACAGGATTGTTCCCCCAATCAGAGCAAGGCTCTGTTTGAAAATTCAAATTTCAAAATTGAAGCAAAGCTTCAGATGCAGCGCCAAGTGCGCTGCGCCATAGGTAGCGCATCATGAGTGTGCTAGCGCTAGGCGCGCTGCGCAGCGTGCCACGTGTAAAAACACGGGTGCGCTAGCGTAGGGTGCGCTGCGCTCTGAGCAGCGCACCACGTGTCAAACACAGGTGCGCTAGCGCAAGGTGCGATGCGCTCTGAGTAGCGCACCACGTGCAATGCACGGAAGTGCGCTAGCGCTGGAATTAAAAAACTCCCCACCGTTAGATCAAAAGATCTAATAATAATGATAAATCATTAATTAACCAGAATTAAAATTCTGTAATGGAAAGATTTTTTCAATCTTGTTTAAAACAAGAAGATTGCCTTCTGTAAAACAGAAGCCCTAGGATCAAAGATCTAATGGTGGGGAAATATCCCCAAATCAATCAGAGAAAGATCTCTTTAACCGATTCAACAAATCAGCTTGCCTATATAAAGGCCCCAAGACTTCAAGTCTGATATAGAGAAACCCCCCCATAAACTTTGAAAAAAAAACTCAAAGATAAAGAGCAAGCTCTCAGCAAAAGAAGATACTTCTTCAAGGTAAAGATGATGGATGATGAACACATAAATGAAATCATCTCATAAAAAGAAGAATTCTTTTCTTTAAAAAAGATCAGAGATCTACAAGACAAAAAGTCTTTCATAAAACAAATCAAAAGATCTCATCATAAAATAAGAGAAGAACATAATTCTTCTCACGGATCATGGATCTATAAAGGCAAAGCCTTTCATCGAAATAAAAGATTGAAAATCTCTCCTACAAAATAAGAACTGTTGTTCTTGAATCTTGAGACAAAGTCTCTTTTAAAAGAACAAAAACTTGTTTTTCCAGATCATAAAATTGATCAAATGCGCCTTGCGCTCTTGAACAGCACCTTGCGCACTTGAACAGCGCTTTCTGCGCTCTCTGGACTGGCGCTAAGCGCCAAATGCACCACGTGTCAACCACGTATGCGCCAATTAACAACTTGCGCTTTGCGCTTCTGAAATAGCGCACTGCGCTCATGGGATGGCGCTAAGCGCAACCACGTGTCATTCACGTGTGCGCCACTAAATTGAAAGCGCAATGCGCTCATGGATTAGCGCTCAGCGCTCAACAAACTGGTATCATGCGCTCATCATCTAGCGCCTAGCACTGAGTGCGACAGTGTCCCTTACATGTGCGCTACTTGGCAGTAGCGCACTTGCGTTTTTTGATTGGCGCAAAGCGCCTAGCGCGTCTCGTGTTGCGCTGACAGAACATAAATTGTTCTTTAATAAGCCCAGAGCTCTGGTGAATGCTCAACATCAATAAAAGACAAAAATGTTGTCAGAAAGGCCAAGCCCAAATAAAGGCTCAATAGCCAGAATAAAAATGTTAAACATTTATTGGACTTAGCCTAATATTGGCCATAAGTCCTCACTTATATTAATTGAGCCCACCTGCTCTTAAATTTTTCAACGGATCTTAGTCCCAAATTGGACTACAGATCTTCCAACCAAACACGCATCGGTTCGAGGATACATCTCTTTACTCCTCTGATATTTGTCGTTGTAATCCTTCAACGTCTTCAGAGAGATGACGGGTCCCGACATCCAAACATTCTACGGACTGTGGGGTCCTTAATGTTAGTTATATGTATGCCCTAGAGGCCATTACTGTACATACGATGTATATTGTAATGGATTCTTGGACATATATAGGGAGGACTTTCTTGCTCGACATGATAGTACGCTATCTGGTTGCTCTTTATTTTACCATGTACTCTGATTGTCTCTATGTTACATGTTGATAAAGCCCTTATGATATGTACTCGACTACTGGGACTATGATGAGATCATACTAGTGGGGCCACAGTAGTCGACGGGTACATCCTATAACTGTTCCTAGTCGAGGGTGTATCGAGACAGTGCATCGATACACCAGAGTAGACTAGCGTATACGCATCTTGACCCATATGATGGGCGATGGATGATCCCATATCCCATCGGTGTTTGACATCAAGTATGGTGTACGGGTGCTCAGTAGAGACTGGGTACACTGGACGGACTCGCCGAGAACTCACAGATGGTATTATAACCTCACGGTAGATGGCAGTTCTCCGGCGACACTGGTACAGAGTAGTCTGTTGACCCGAGATCATCATAGAGTCTTGTGTGATTCCACTATGCTTTGATTTCCATCATACCACGTCCAAGAGGGCGTGCAAAAAGGTGTCTTTTGGGTACAGTCCCGAATCACATGGAGGCAATGAGCGATAGGAGGGGATTCGTCTCTCCCGGTATAGAGAGTTGATGTTGTGCTTTGTTCGATTGGCTATAACCGGAAATCCCTGGCCAGGGTTGCTGAGATTTACTGGTAAGTGTTATCAGTAGTTTCTCGAACTGTTATAGACCTCATATCAACACGACTTATCAAGCTACTGGGGTCTAACGTTTACCACCCCTAGGCGAGATATGCGACATATCAGACGACGAGACCGGACTGTACGGGAGTGTTACTGATTGGATTCACAGGAGAATGTACAGGCTTGATTGTTGATCTTCTGAGCGCTCAATACCTGGGTGGCTGTTACGTTTAGCTGACCGCTTGCAGCATGTGGGTGTTTGATATGATCATCACCTACTGCCGGCGTATTGACGATTCTTTAGAGTCCTACACAGAGGTTTCTTGACTCGGGCAAAATGGAGTAGGAGCACATATATGATATGTGCGGGACCGAGGATAATGCGGTATGTGATACCGTATTGGATTCTCGCGATATGAGATATCGGCCGGGTATATGTGATATAGCCGGGTCATCATATTAGTCGGTTATATGCGATATAGCCGGATTGTCGGATCAAGTGTTGATTCGATAATCTAATGTATAATAATATATATGATATATTAAATTACATTAACTAATATTAGCGCACTAAAAGATTCTTTTTCTCACTCGGGTAATACATTGATATATATGCGATATATGTTAATTGTATTATTTTATATTGTTACAAAATATACTGTATATGTGATATATAATATTGTAACATGTTAGGGTTACAAATTTAACAATGGTTTAGGGTTTAAACTTGGTTAGGGTTTGGATTAGAGTTAGCTTTTGCATGAAGCTTCCATGAAGCTTTGACTTTGTGTTTTGCTAGATATTATGTTAATCCAATCCAAACTATTAACTCTAGTTAATTCTCTACAAGGGTTAACTCCTTCATACTTAACCCTTGGTTAGATTTGTAACCACTACAATAATTCATTGTTCATCACAAAAGGATTCCATCTTCTTCTTCCTTTTCTTTTCATGGAAAAGTTTTCTTGCTTTGCTTTTTGTGATGAAAATGAGTGAGAATTAGAAAACAAATGAGAGCAAAAATCCTACTTCATCTATCCTTGCCATTTAGATGACGGTGTTCACTTCATTTGGTGAGTGTTAGCTTGTGTTAATGAAACTTCAAGGTAGATCATCTATGTTATCGAAGATCGGAAGCAAGACTGCATCTTTCTCTTCGTGAAGCCTCTCGAGAGTCCGGAACACGATGATCGCAGCGAAGGGACCTCAACACGAAGCTTAAGAAGTGAAGGACCGGATCTACAAAGGTTGTAATCCCTCTCACTTAGTGTTAAAGAGTTTAACATGCTTGTTTTCACCTAAACTCCAGTATAAAGATCTTGTTACGGGTTGTTCGGCATGGCTAATTTTTAAATCGGGCATGGTTGATGCCTCGTAGACCCTTGTGGCAGTGTCTAGTAACCCTACCGTGGTATCAGAGCCAAGCTAGAGCTTTAGGCGAAGTCTAGACGAAGTTTAAAGTCCGATCGAACTCCGACACACCCGAGTATACCCCTCTCTGGATATTTTTCAAAAATGTGATTTTTTATGAATTAAAAATGCTCAGAAAATTAAGCAGGAAAAACTAAGAATTACTGTGAAGTACGAACCATTAATGCTCAAATGACCGCGGAACCGCGGCCAAACCAAGAGTTTGGCGGCGGTTCCGCGGCCAAAATTATGATTTGGTCCCTTGTATTTCATATATTTATTCTTAGGTCCTTTCTTGTTTTTTTTTTCTGGGAATTTTTTAATTCCACTCAAGTTTTGAGTTTTCTTGGGTTGTATTGGGGACTCGTTGATTCGATCGGATAATTTAACTTCATTTAGTTTTGCCCGGGTAATTTTTAGAAACTGTTAAAAAGTTCGACGGATATCAATAACTCACTTTTTCCCCTGCCGGAAAATTTCCAAGCGTTGGATTTTTCCGTAGTTTAGGAACGTTCTAAGTCGTGCAAGTAACGGGTGGACCCTCTAGAAGACAACAAACCTTAACTCGATTATGTGACCGTCTTGAACTGCCTCTGAACCTTAGGGTTTGTGGCAGTACGGCGTGCCACATGTGAGGCGTTGGCTTGACCCTTCTACGGCTGGACCATTGGTACTGTGGCATGTGATGGATGTTTTTAAACTAATTTCAAGTGTTGAGAACTATTTGGGAAAACTTGGATGCTTGATTATTCGATCGGAAAGTTTAACATTGTCTATTTATCTGGAATGTGATACAATATTTGGAATCCACATGTAGTTATTGTAGGGTTCCTTGGCACACTAATGAGGTCTCGCATGGCATCAACCATGCCATGTTAAAAAATTTCCGGTGCCGAGAAACCCTAATGCGATCGTTGACTAGAGATTAGGCGAAACATGCAACTAGTTAACAACTTAACTAAGAGTGAACGGAAAATACAGCCTTTGTAGATCCAGTCCTCCACCTCCATAGCTCCGTGATGATGTCCCCTCGCTGCGATCATCGGATCCTGGGCTCTAGCGTCGGCTTCATCGGAGAAATGGACGGGCTAGGTCGTCGACTTCGATGCCGAAGATGATCTACGTCGAGGCAACACAAGATCAAGCTCCAACTTCACCTAGCCATGAAACATGTGAAGAAAACACCCTATACTACTTGGCAAGTGGTAGAGGATGAAGAAATAGGAAGTGGGTTCACTTTGGATTTGGATTTCTCACTTGGAATCATCACTTGACATTTTTGAAGCAAGCTTATCTTTTCTTTTTCAAGAGGAAGAAGAAGAAGAAAAGAATAAATGAATTAATTCCAAAAAGAAAAATGAAGTGATGGTTATCATAATGCAACCATGGGTGAGGCTAACTCATGTAGAGAATAAACTAGGGTTAAGGGAAATGGTTAGGGTTAAGGAAATAAACAAAATGGTCAAAGCATTTCAAAGCTTCATCAAGCTTCAAGGAAAAATACAAAGAATGCCACCATTTTATTTTATCCAAAATAAATAAATAGATAAATGAATAAATAAATCAAAACCCTAACCATTTACTTAACCAAGGTTTAAATAAAACATACACCCAAGTTTGCATGTATCATCTAACATGATACAATCTTGTGCACAAAAATATATCACATATACAATGTGCACAAACAAGTGAGAAAAACATCTTAAGTGAACCAATATTAGTTAATGTAAAGTAATATATCAAATATATAATTATACATTAAATCATTAAATAAACACTTGATTTAACGATCTGGTCACATCACATATGACCGACTAATATCCAATGTATCGACTTATCGAATCAATCCTCGATTCGACAACTAGGTTATATCACATACAACCAATCGATACATTCATCGCCAGAATAGAATACGGTATCACATACACGCATTATTCTCGGTCCCGCACATATCTCATATGCGCTCCTATTTCGTTTCGCTTGAGCCAGGAAACCTCTGTGTAGGACTCTAAAGACTCGTCAATACGCCGGCAGCAGGTGATGATCATATCAAACACCCACAAGCCACAAGCGGTCTGCTAAACGTAACGGTCACCCGGGTATTGAGCGATCAGAAGATCGACGAGCAAGCCCGCTCACACTCCTGTGAATCCAACCAGTAACACTTACCGTACAGTCCGGTCTGTTCGTCTGATATGTCGCATATCTTGCCTAGGGGTGGTAAACGTCAGACCCCAGTAGCTCTATAAGTCATGTCGATATGAGGTCTATAACAGTTCAAGAAACAACTGGTAACACTTACCAGTAAATCTCAGCAACCCTGGTCAGGGATTTCCGGTTATAGCCAATCGAACACAGTGGAACATCAACTCCCTATACCGGGAGAGACGAATCCCCTCCTATCGCTCATTGCTTCCATGTGATTCGGGACTGTACCCAAAAACCACCGTTTTGCACGCCCTCTTGGACGTGGTAAGGTGAAAATCAAAGCACAATGGGAATCACACAAGACTCTATGACGATCTCGGGTCTACAGACTAACCTGTACCAGTGTCACCAGAGAACTGCCATCTGACGTAAGGCATAATACCATCTGGGAGTTCTCGGCGAGTCCGTCCAGTGTACCCAGTCTCCACTGAGCACCCGTATATAATCTCTGATGTCAAACACCAATGGATATGGGATCATCCATCGCCCATCTGTATGGGTCGAGAAGGTATACGCTAGTCTACTCTGGTATATCGATGCCCCGTCTCGATACACCCACGACTAGGGACCTTGAAGGATGTACTTATGGACTACCATGTCCCCACTAGTATGATCTGCATCATAGTCCAGGTAGTCAAGTACACATCCTAAGGGTTTTACCAACATGTAACAGAGAGACAATCAGTGTACACGTTAAGATAAATAGCAACCAGATAGCATACTATCATGTCGAGCAAGAAAGTCCTCCCTATATATGTCCAAGCATCCACTACAATATACATCCTATGTATAGTAATGGCTTCTAGGGCATACATATAACTAACAATCTCCCACTTGCACTAGGGCCATCTTTAGCAGTGGTTGTAGTATCTCATACTCAACCATCCCATAAAAGTGTCTCTCTGGGAAAAGGCCTTTGTGAGTGGATCCGCCGTTTTGTCCTCTGAGTCTACTCTCCTAACCTCGATCACCTTGGAGATCAGCCATCTCCATGATCAGGTGATACTGCCTTAGAATATGTCTGGATCACTGATGGGACGGGCGCTCCTTGGCATAAGCCACAACTCCATTGTCACACAATAGGAGGAACGAAGTTCATCTCATGAACTAATATACACCCAGACTGCCTCTTTGGTAGCATCTTAAGTAGCGATGTATTAAGCCTTTATCGTTTAGTATGCCACGATATCTAGCTTGGAACTCTTCCAACATACCGTCCCTTTACTGAGGGTAAAGACAATGCCTGCGACTGACTTTCAGTCGTCCTTATCACTCTGGAACCTTTCCAGTGATTCTCCCCAGGATCAATTGATACCATCTCACTTCAACTAGTGAGTTTCCTAGCATACAATCAGATCTATCTAATAGATCCAAAACCCAGAATTTAGGTGGTATCACTTTGATCCTATATGGAGAATCATTGTGATATGCAGAGATTGACCAATCGTAGCATAGGAAACTCCTTTCTTATCAAGAGTATGTCATCCACGTACTCTACGAGGATCATCACCATACTCCCTACTACCCTTTTGTATATACAAGGTTCATCTACCATTTTGATGAAGTCAAACTCCTTGACTACCACATCAAAACAGATGTTCCAACTCCGCGATGCCTGCTTTATCACATAAAACATCTTGCGCACGTTTCCGCTGCTCCTATTGTTTACGAGGCCCTCTGGCTGTGTACTTATAGACGCACTCTTCTAAAACATCATTTAGAAAAGCAGTCATGGCACCCAACCGCCAAATATCATAGTCATGGTATGTAACCGTGGCAAGTAGGATCTGGATGGACTTAAGCATAGCTACTTGAAAAGGTTTCACCATTATCCACGCCTGGTCGATGACGAAAACCTTTAACAAGTCTAGCTTTGAAAGTCTCAACTTTTCCATCTACACCAAGTAATCTACTCAAGATATACTTGCTCCTGATGGGGATTTAACCCTTCAGATAAAGCAACCAAAGTCCATACTTTGTTGGTGTATAAGGATTCCATCTCAGATCGATAAACATCCAGCCATTCTTACAGAGTCCCACTCCTGATGGCCAGTTCGAAACTAGTTGGGTCATCATCTCATGATGCAATCCTCGCTCCCACTGTCATAGAGAAACCAAAGTATCTCTCAGGTGGGTGAGGAACCCTACTAGATCGGCGGAGAGGCTGAGGTTCGTTAGAATCTATTGAATCCTTTGGTTCTACCAAATCATCAGCTGCAGTTTGTATAGCTGGAACCTTTCCAGTTCTACATAACTGACCTTGCCTCGAGCACGTCCGGATTTTGCTTTTAGACATAGGCCGGGCAACCCTAAATCTTAACAAACTTAAGATATGGACTCTTCCCTTTCTATATCACATATGAAATGGTAGGCAAATGATTTGATTTGAACCCTATTCAATAGGTATGCAGCTTCTCAAGCGCATAACTCCTAAAAGGAAATTGGTAACTCAGTAGTACTCATCATAGAGCAAACCTTATCATATAGGGTGTGATTGCTCCGCCCCGATACACCGATGTGCTGTGGTGTATTCGGAGGAGTAATGCTGAGAGAGAATCTCATTATCCTTTAGAATAATCCAGGAATTCCGTGCTCAAGTATTCTCCTCCTATGATCACATCAAAGGACATAATACTTATACCCGTATTTTGGTTCTCTACTTCCAACTTATATTCTGTGAATATCTCAAAAGGTTCGGACTTGTGTTTCAACAGGAACAAATGTCTAAATCTTGAGAGATTATCAGAGAATGTAATGAAGTAAAAAGGAACCGGTCTTGGCATGTGTAGACTGGAGACTTTCATACATCAGCATGTATCAATCCCAAGAGTTCACTAACTCTTTCTCAGTTTCCTTTAAACAGAGCTATGGTCATCTTATCTTTGTGACATGACTTGCAAGTTTCACAAGATGTAAATTCAAACTGATTTAAATATGCATCTAAATGTAACTTGAGCCAGTCGGGTCGCATTGATATGACCTAGTCTACAATGCCTCAAGAAGGATCCGTTCATTTCTGAACTCTTCCTCTTGTGTGTGTTCCGTATACTAAGAACTGTAGTTTGATTTAGAACGTCAATGCTTTTAGATAACGTGCCTGAACCGATCAACTTTTGATATAGGAAATGTTCAAAACATTATCCAGCAATACAAAATTTTATCGTTTCTTTACTAATAAGAGACAGATATGATTTTGTATATCAGGTTCGGTATCTAATAACATTTGTTCAGAATCAATGTATTCAGGTAATACAGGATGACAGTGACCAACAGACCTGGCTGCAACACTTGCACCGTTTTCTGCCTCATGAAACTTATCACCCGTTCTCAGTTCTCCACCTTTCTGTAGCCCTATATAACAGATTACATATCTAGGATCCTGATCCGGTATCAAATACCCAGGACGCAGAGGATACTGAGAAACAGTTCTTTGTAATGAACACACCCGAAGAAGATGCATCATTATGCACTTTCTTCATTTAGGTGGCACGGGAAATCTGGTATTCCCCAACTTCCTGCTCTGTCTTATAACAATTATAAGTTGGAGCGGGACCAACGTTCCCCAGCTCAGTATAACAAGTGGGTTCGGTCAATGCATCCGCTTTATTATCTTGATTAAGGCGTGATTTGGTCGCTACCTGGAGAGAGAGAGAAGAAAACACTCAGCGTATGCTCTTGCAAGATCAGATTGGTTATTATTTTATCTAATCAGGATGGCTCCCACTGTTTTTATCAAATCTTCCTTCAAACCCTAAAAGGAAAGACTAGCCGGGATTAATTACACGCTACAAGTTCGCCAATCTTTCAGCCAGGCCAGTGTCGGTACTTTGAGGGAGGTCCCCTGTGCTTTCGCACGAACCTAATTAATGTAAACCTCGTTTTCCCAGAGGCGTAACCCCATTGACACCTTTCTAGACACCTACTTGATCGGCTAATTGTAATGTGTAAAACTCTCCCAGGAGTAACTCTTACTCGCAGCGGGTATCGGGATTCAACTATCTCATAGAAGGTATGCAATCTCATTGCAAATTTCAACACTTGAAATTCCCGATAATTTTTTCCCTAACCTCCTATGACCATGACAAAGGCCAACAAACCATAGGATGCTAGTCAAGTTCAACCCGTCATTTCCTGATTGAATTAAACCCACCCGCACGACCCCTGACAAAGGCCAACAAGGTCGCACGACTACCCTAACCCAATCTGCATCATATGCATAAGCAGATAAGCACCAGTCAGCTACCGCACACTACGCCTTGACAAAGGCCAACAAACACAGCATGAATACTAACTACTACTTATCTGAAATGACGGAGGGCTACAATAGGTTTTTCTGAAAACCTATTGCGTAATGAACTTGATATCGTTCTAGAATCAAATGATTTTAAAATGGAGTGTTTTTGAGGCTTTTCTAGTTTTGCTAAAGGGGTCACTCCCGGTGAAGGGATCGTCGGCCCTTTCCTCGTCGAATGAGGTGCGGGATATATCATATATATCACTGTGTATTGCAAAAACTATAGAAGCAATCAAAATACAAACCGAGAGTTGTAGCATCTGCCAGTTATTGCTAAAGTAGTCACTCCCGGTGAAGGGATCTCGGTCCTTTCCTTATCGAATAAGGTGCAGGATGTTCTACAAGGAACACCGCGATGCAAAGCAAGAACTGTAGCTACCTTTTTTATTTTGAAATTCGATTCCACAACATCTTAGGTTTCTTTTCTTTCATTAATCATATTAATGAAGTCCCATCATTTAAACACCTAAACATCACAGATAAATACGACGTACACTTATGCCATCCGCATTCGCCTCGATGTCCCCTCGTGCACCGTTAGGTTAGGTAACTAACGACAGAGCGGGGCAGGGCTAGCGCAGGTGTAAAACATAAGTAACGCCTATATAATATATCATATATACTATATACAGTATTTATCACAGAACATCAAATGATCACATCACAGATATCGCAGCAGAAGAATCATATGAAATATTGGATATACTAGGACGTCCGTGTTTTCAATACGAGCCTGTATAAAACACGGATTCCACGGTCGCGATGAATAGCCAAACCCACACCCCTAGACCCCTACGAGAGCGGCAAGCAACCCTACAAATTCTAGAGTTAGGAGACCCGGACTCGACTCCTCGAGTTGGTCTCCCACTGGACTCCAGAACCCGGTTACTTGTGCTCTCCTCCTTGGGTCTATCCTAGTGCGGAAAAGTAAATAATATACAAATGGTGACAACTTCCGCTACCTGGAAGTGCCCCAATAAAAGAATATTACATACAAGTTTTTACATGAATGAAAATGGAAAAACACTCATCTCACATAAAAAAACCCCGGCTATTCAAACACGATGATCCAATATAACATATCCAGCAATACATAACATCACATGTCATCAACGTAAGTAAACATGCGTATCCCAATTGTCGTTGACATATAGCAACGAAACCGGCGATATCACATATTACACTTACGGTCACAGAAAAGAAAGTGTAAAACTACAACAGTTGGAATCCGCAAACCCTTTAGACATCGCATGCCTAATCAAATGAATTCCTTAGACATCGCATGCCTAATAATTATAAACCCGCATTTTAGTCTCATTATCGAAAAAACTTTTCAATATCAAGTCGGGCAATTCAACAAGATTCCCGACATCCTGATCGAATGCTCGTCGCAAACTTCAGTAGGCGGCCGCACCCCCGATACCGTCGACGAAGTGCACCAAGGTGGAACACCGCTGCCGCGAGCACCCGAATGGATGCTTTCGGCGACGGGGTTCTCCTACAGTCACTTGGTCGGGGCTATGGGGCGTGGCTATCTATTAAGTTTTACCGGCGAGTATCCGCATACGCTATGAGATTGCGACGGACTTTTGATCACATCAAAATTCTGTGGCAACCGATCAAGTGAGACTAAACTGCTATGTTTATAACATTCATACAATTATCTCATAACTTCTTGTGGATTCCAAGTATTGTATCCCATTCCAGATAAATAGAAAATGTTAAACTTTCCGATAGAACATTCAAACACCCAAGTTTTCCCGAAACAAATCAACACATGAAATAGGTTTAAAAACATCCAGTTCATGCCTCAGTACCAACGGTCCAGCCGTAGAAGGGTCAAGCCAACGCCTCACATGTGGCACGCCGTACTGCCCCAAACCCCAAGGTTCAAAGGGCAGTTCAAGACGGTCACATAATCGAGTTAAGGTTTTTTGTCTTCTAGAGAGACCATCGCGTTACTTGCACTACTTAGAACGTGATTAAACTATGGAAAAATCCAACAATTGGAAATTTCCCGGCAGGGGAAAAAGTGGGTATTTATATCCGGTCGAACTTTCTAACATATTCTAAAATTACCCGGAAAAACACATAGACAAAGTTTGATAATCAGATCGAATTTACGAACTCCCAATGCAACCCAGAAAACTCAACTGTTTAGTGATATTTAAAAATTCCCAGAAAATACAGCACCAAAATATAGGAATTACTGTGCAGCTATTTATGGATGATGCGACCGTACGGCCGCAGAACCGCCGCCGGAGCCAGGCTCCTGCCGCGGTTCCGTGGTGGTTTAGATGATTCAGGAGCTCGTTTTGCACTGTAATTCTTATAAACGCCTGCTGATTTTTCTGCATATTTTTAATTCGAAAAAATCCCCGATTTCAAAAAATGTACATAGAAGGAATTTGCATTAGGGTTTCGGTTCGATCGGACTTCTAACTCCGTCTACGCATCGCCTAAGGCTCTAGCTAGGCTCTGATACCACTGTAGGGTTCCTTGGCACACTAATGAGGTCTCACATGGCATCAACCATGCAATGTTCAAAAATTTACGGTGCCGAGAAACCCTAATGCGATCGTTGACTAGAGATTAGGCGAAACATGCAACTAGTTAACAACTTAACTAAGAGTGAACGGAAAATACAACCTTTGTAGATCCGGTCCTCCACCTACATAGCTCCGTGATGATGTCCCCTCGCTGCGATCATCGGATCCCGGGCTCTAGCGTCGGCTTCATCGGAGAAATGGGCGGGCTAGGTCGTCGACTTCGATTCCGAAGATGATCTACGTCGAGGCAACACAAGATCAAGCTCCAACTTCACCAAGCCATGAAACTTATGAAGAAAACACCCTATACTACTTGGCAAGTGGTAGATGATGAAGAAATAGGAAGTGGGTTCACTTTGGATTTGGATTTCTCACTTGGAATCATCACTTGACATTTTTGAAGCAAGCTTTTCTTTTCTTTTTCAAGAGGAAGAAGAAGAAGAAAAGAATAAATGAATTAATTCCAAAAAGAAAAATGAAGTGATGGTTATCATAATGCAACCATGGGTGAGGCTAACTCATGTAGAGAATAAACTAGGGTTAAGGGAAATGGTTAGGGTTAAGGAAAGAAACAAAATGGTCAAAGCATTTCAAAGCTTCATCAAGCTTCAAGGAAAAATACAAAGAATGCCACCATATTATAAATAAATAAATGAATAAATAAATCAAAACCCTAACCATTTACTTAACCAAGGTTTAAATCAAACATACACCCAAGTTTGCATGTATCATCAAACATGATACAATCTTGTGCACAAAAATATATCACATATACAATGTGCACAAACAAGTGAGAAAAACATCTTAAGTGAACCAATATTAGTTAATGTAAAGTAATATATCAAATATATAATTATACATTAAATAATTAAATCAACACTTGATTTAACGATCCGGTCACATCACATATGACCGACTAATATCCAATGTATCGACTTATCGAATCAATCCTCGATTCGATAACTAGGTTATATCGCATACAACCAATCGATACATTCATCACGAGAATAGAATAAGGTATCACATACACGCATTATTCTCGGTCCCGCACATATCTCATATGCGCTCCTATTTCATTTCGCTTGAGCCAAGAAACCTCTGTGTAGGACTCTAAAGACTCGTCAATATGCCGGCAGCAGGTGATGATCATATCAAACACCCACAAGCCGCAAGCGGTCTGCTAAACGTAACGGCCACCCGGGTATTGAACGATCAGAAGATCGACGAGCAAGCCCGCTCACACTCCTGTGAATCCAACCAGTAACACTTACCGTACAGTCCGGTCTGTTCGTCTGATATGTCGCATATCTCGCCTAGGGGTGGTAAACGTCAGACCCCAGTAGCTCGATAAGTCGTGTCGATATGAGGTCTATAACAGTTCGAGAAACTACTGGTAACACTTACCAGTAAATCTCAGCAACCCTGGCCAGGGATTTCCGGTTATAGCCAATCGAACACAGTGCAACATCAACTCCCTATACCGGGAGAGACGAATCCCTTCCTATCGCTCATTGCCTCCATGTGATTCGGGACTGTACCCAAAAACCACTGTTTTGTACGCCCTCTTGGACGTGGTAAGGTAGAAATCAAAGCACAATGGGAATCACACAAGACTCTATGACGATCTCGGGTCTACAGACTAACCTGTACCAGTGTCACCAGAGAACTGCCATCTGACGTAAGGTATAATACCATCTGGGAGTTCTCGGCGAGTCCGTCCAGTGTACCCAGTCTCCACTGAGCACCCGTATATAATATCTGATGTCAAACACCAATGGATATGGGATCATCCATCGCCCATCTGTATGGGTCGAGAAGGTATACGCTAGTCTACTCTGGTATATCGATGCCCCGTCTCGATACACCCACGACTAGGGACCTTGAAGGATGTACTTATGGACTACCATGTCCCCACTAGTATGATCTGCATCATAGTCCAGGTAGTCAAGTACACATCCTAAGGGCTTTACCAACATGTAACAGAGAGACAATCAGTGTACACGTTAAGGTAAAGAGCAACCAGATAGCATACTATCATGTCGAGCAAGAAAGTCCTCCCTATATATGTCCAAGCATCCACTACAATATACATCCTATGTATAGTAATGGCCTCTAGGGCATACATATAACTAACAGTTATGAGATAACTAATTTGAATGTTATAAATCTAGTAGTTCAGTCTTAGATGATCGGTTGCCTCGGAATTTTGATGTGATCAAAAGTCTGTCGCAATCACGTAGTGTACGCGCATACTCGCCGGGTAAACTTAATAGACAGCCACGCCCCATAGCCCCGACTAAGTGATTGTAGAAGAACCCCGTCGCCAAAAGCATTCGTTCGGGTGCTCGCGGCAGCGGTGTTTCGCCTTAGTGCACTTCGTCGACGGCATCGGGGGTGCGGCCGTCTACTGAAGTTTGCGACGAGCATTCGATCTGGATGTCGGGAATCTTGTTGAATTTCCCGACTAGATATTGAAAAGAGTTTTCGATAATGAAACTAAAATGCGGGGTTTATAATTGTTAGGCATGCGATGTCTAAGGAATTCATTTGGTTAGGCATGCGATGTCTAAGAAGGTTGCGGATTCCAACTGTTGTAGTTTTACACTTTCTTTTCTGTGACCGTAAGCATAGTATGTGGTGTATCGCCGGCTTCGTTGCTATACATCAACGACAATCGGGATACGCATACTTGCTTACGTTGATGATATAAGATATTATGTGTTGTTGTGATATGTTATATTGGATCGTCGTGTTCTGAATAGCCGGGGTTTTATATGAGATGAGAGTTTTTCTTTTTCATTCATGTAAAATTCATTTGTATGTAATATTCTTTTATTGGGGCACTTCCGGGCTGAGGATGATGTCACCATTGTATATTATTTACTTTTCCGCATTAGGTAGACCCAAGGTAGGGAGCATAAGTAACTGGGTTCTAGGGTCCAGTGGGAGACCATCTCAAGGAGTCGAGGCCGGATCTCCTAACCCTAGAATTGGCAGTGTTACTTGCCGCTCTCGTAGGGGTCTAGGGATGTGGGTTTGGCTATTCATCGCGACCGTGGAATCCGTGTTTTATACATGCTCGTATTAAAAACACAGACGTCCTAGTATATCCAATATTTCATATATGTTCTGCTGCTGCAATGTTATGTGATGAGATCATATTACTGCGTGAGACGAATGTTTATATTATATATATGAGATATATGTTATATTTCAGATTTGTTTCAAATGTGATGCTTGTAAAGCATATTAAAATGGGACTTCATTAATGAGATTAATGAAACTAAAAGAAACCTAAAGATGTTGTAGAAACTTGTTTAAAAACTGGTAGCTCTAGTTCTTGCTTTGCATAGCGGTGTTCCTTGTAGAACATCCAGCACCTTATTCGATAAGGAAAGAGCCGAGATCCCTTCACTGGGAGTGACCTCTTTAGTGAAACTAGCAGATGCTACAAACTCGGTTTGCCTTTTGATTGCTTCTATAGTTCTTGCTTTGCACAGCGGTATATGTGATATACCCTGCACCTTATTCGATGAGGAAAGAGCCGACGATCCCTTCACCGGGAGTGACCTCTTTAGCAAAACTAGAAAAGCCTCAAAAACACTCCATTTAAAATCACTCGATTCTCCAACGATATCAAGTTCATTACGCAAAAGGTTTTCTTAAAATCCTGTCGTAGCCCTCCGTCATTTCAGATAAGTACTACTTAGTATTCGTGTTGCGGTAGTTTAGCATGCGTCAAGGCGTAGTGTATGGTAGCTAACTAGTGCTTATCTGCTAGCATACGATGCGATTGGATTAGGGTATTCGTACGGCGTTGTTTGGCATGCGTCAAGGGTCGTGCGGGAGGGTTTAATTCAATCAAGAAATGTACGGGTTGAACTTGACTAGCGGACTATGGTTTGTTGACCTCTGTCAAGGTCATAGGACGCTAGGGATAAAATATTATCGGGAATTTTAAGTGTTGAAATTTGCAATGAGATTGCATACCTTCTATGAGATAGTTGGATCCCGATACCGCTGCGAGTAAGAGTTACTCCTGGGAGAGTTTTACACATTACAATTAGCCGATCAAGTAGGTGTCTAGAAAGGTGTTAACGGGGTTACGCCCCTAGGAAAATGAGGTTTACTTTAATTAGGTTCGTGCGAAAGCACGGAGGACCACCCTCAAAGTACCGGCACTGGCCTGGCTGAAAGATTGACGAACTTGTAGCGTGTAATTAATCCCGGCTAGTCTTTCCTTTTAGGGTTTGAAGGAAGATTTGATTAAAACAGTGGGAGACATCCTGATTAGATATATTAGATAACCAATCTAATCTTGCAAGAGCATACGCTGAGTGTTTTCTTCTCTCTCTCTCCAGGTAGCGACCATATCACGCCTTAATCAAAATAATAAAACGGATATATTGACCGAACCCGCTTGTTATACTGAGCTGGGGAATGTTGGTCCCGCTCCAACTTATAATTGTTATAAGACAGAGCAGGAAATTGGGAATTACAAGAATTCCCGTGCCGCCCAAACGAAGAAAGTGCATGTTGATGCATCATCTTCGGGTGTGTTCATTACAGAGAACTGTTTCTCAATATCCTTTACGTCCAGGGTATAAGATACCAGATCAGGATCCCGCACATGTAATTTGTTACATGGGCTATAGATAGCTAGAGAACTGAGAACGGGTGATAAGTTTCATGAGATAGAAATGGTGCAAGTGTTGCAGCCAAGTCTGTTGGTCACTGTCACCCTGTATTACCAGAATACATTGATTCTGAATGAATATTATTAGATACCAAACCTGATATACAACATCATATCAGTCTCTTTATTAGTAAAGAAAGGATATAATTTTGTATTGTTGGATAATGTTTTGAACATTTCCTATATCAAGAGTTGATCGGTTCAGGCACGTTATCTAAAAGTATAGACGTTCTAAATCAAACCACAGTTCTTAACGTACAGAACACACACAAGAGGAAGAGTTCAGAAATGAATGAATCCTTCTTGAGGCGTTGTAGACTAGGTCATATCAATGCGACCCGACTGGCTAATGTTACATATAGATGCATATTTAAATTAGTTTGAATTTACATCTTGTGAAACTTTTCGGTCATGTCACAAAGATACGATGACCATAGCTCTGTTTGTTGGAAACAGAGAAAGAGTTAGTGAACTCTTGGGATTGATACATCCTGATGTATGAAGGTCCCCTGTCTACACATGCTCAGACTAGTTCTTTGTACTTCATTACATTCTCTGATGATCTCTCAAGATTCGGACATATGTTTCTGTTGAAACACAAGTCTGAACCTTTTGAGATATTCAAAGAATATAAGTAAGAAGTAGAGAACCAAAAATGGGTATAAGTATTATGTCTTTTGATGAGATCAAGGAGGAGAATACTTGAGCACGGAATTCCTGGACTATTCTAAAGGAGAATGAGATTCTCTCTCAGCATTACTCCTCTGTATACACCATAGCACAATGGTATATCGGGGCGGAGCAATAGCACCCTATATGATATGGTGTGCTCTATGATGAGTATTACTGAGTTCCCTATTTCCTTTTGGGAGTTGTGCACTTGAGAAGATGCATACCTATTGAATAGGGTTCAAATCGAATCAGTTGCCTACCACTTCATATGTGATATGGAAAGGGAAGAGCCCATATCTTAAGTTTGTTAAGATTTGGGGTTGTCCGGCCTATGTCTAAAAAGCAAAATCCGGACAAGCTCGAGGCAAAGTCAGATCTGTGGAAGTTTGTTGGATATCCTAAGCATTCGCGAAGGAATATCTTCTACCTAACCGAGGAACAAAAGATGTTTTGTTTCTCAGCATGCCACCTTTGTGAAAGGGAATTTCTTATGAAGAAATTAATGGTCATGAGGTAGAACTGGAAGCAGTTCCAGCTATACAAACTACAGTAGATGATTTGATAGAACTAAAGGATTCAATAGATTCTAACGAACCTCAGCATCTCCGCCGATCTAATAGGGTTCCTCACCCACCAGAGAGATACTTCGGTTTCTCTATGACAGTGGGAGCGAGGATTACATCATAAGATGATGACCCAACTAGTTTCAAGCAGGCTATCAGGAGTGGGACTCTGTAAGAATGGCTGGATGCTTATCGATCTGAGATGGAATCCTTATACACCAACAAAGTATGGACTTTGGTTGCTTTATTTGAAGGGTTAAATCCCCATCAGGAGCAAGTATATCTTGAGAAGATTACTTGGTGTACATGGAAAAGTTGAGACTTTCAAAGCTATGCTTAAGTCCATCCAGATCCTACTTGCCACGGCTACATACCATGACTAAGATATCTGGCGGTTGGGTGTCATGACTGCTTTTCTAAATGATGTTTTAGAAAAGAGTGTCTATAAGTACACAGCCATAGGGCTTCATAGACAGTGGGAGCAGCGGGAACGTGTGCAAGATGTTTTATGTGATAAAACAGGCATCGCGGAGTTGGAACATCTGTTTTGATGTGGTAGTCAAAGAGTTTGACGTCATCAAAATGGTAGATGAACCTTGTATATACAAAAAGGTAGTAGGGAGTATGGTGGTGATCCTCGTAGAGTACGTGGATGACATACTCTTGATAGGGAAGGAGTTTCCTATGCTACGCTCGGTCCATCTGCGCTTATCACAAGGATTCTCCATATAGGATCAAAGTGATACCTCCTAAATCCTGGGTTTTGGATCTATGAGATAGATCTAATTGGATGTTAGGATTCTCACTAGATGTAGTGAGATCGTATCAATCGATCCTGGAGAAAATCACTGGAAAGGTTCCAGGGTGATAAGGACGACTGAATGTCAGTCGCAGGCATTGTCTTTACCCTCAGTGGAGGGACGGTATGTTGGAAAAGTTCCAAGCTAGATACCGTGACTTACTAGACGATTAAAGGCAAGATACATCATTACCAAAGATTCTACCAAAGAGGCAGTCTGGATATATATAAGTTCATGAGATGAACTTCGTTCCTACCATTGTGTGACAATGGAGTTGTGGCTTTTGCCAAGGAACTACCGTCCTATCAGAAATCCAGATATAATTCTTAGACAGTATCACCTGATCATGGAGATGGTTGATCTCCAGGGAGATCAAGGTTAGGAGTGTAGACACAGAGGACAACAGCGCGGATACACTCACAAAGGCCTTTTTCCCAGTAGAGACTTTTATGGGATGGTTGAGTATGAGATACTTTGACCACGGCTAATTGTTGGGTATGCGATACCACAACAGATGGCCCTAGTGCAAGTGGGAGATTGTTAGTTATATGTATACCCTAGAGGCCATTACTGTACATACGATGTATATTGTAATGGATGCTTGGACATATATAGGGAGGACTTTCTTGCTCGACATGATAGTACGCTATCTGGTTGCTCTTTATCTTAACATGTACTCTGATTGTCTCTATGTTACATGTTGATAAAGCCCTTAGGATATGTACTCGACTACTGGGACTATGATGAGATCATACTAGTGGGGCCACGGTAGTCGACGAGTACATCCTATAACTGTTCCTAGTCGAGAGTGTATCGAGACAGGGCATCGATACACCAGAGTAGACTAGAGTATACGCATCTTGACCCATATGATGGGCGATGGATGATCCCATATCCATCGGTGTTTGACATCAAGGATGGTGTACGGGTGCTCAGTAGAGACTGGGTACACTTGACGGACTCGCCGAGAACTCCCAGATGGTATTATACCTCACGTCAGATGGCAGTTCTCCGGTGACACTGGTACAGAGTAGTCTGTTGACCCGAGATCGTCATAGAGTCTTGTGTGATTCCCACTATGCTTTGATTTCCATCATACCACGTCCAAGTGGGCATGCAAAAAGGTGGCTTTTGGGTACAGTTCCGAATCACATGGAGGCAATGAGCGATAGGAGGGAATTCGTCTCTCCCGGTATAGGGAGTTGATGTTGTGCTTTGTTCGATTGGCTATAACCGGAAATCCCTGGCTAGGGTTGCTGAGATTTACTGGTAAGTGTTATCAATAGTTTCTCGAACTATTATAGACCTCATATCGACACGACTTATCAAGCTACTGGGGTCTGACGTTTACCACCCCTAGGCGAGATATGCGACATATCAGACGACGAGACCGGACTGTACGGGAGTGTTACTGATTGGATTCATAAGAGAATGTACAGGCTTGCTTGTTGATCTTCTAAGCGCTCAATACCTGGGTAGCTGTTACGTTTAGCTGACCGCTTGCAGCTTGTGGGTGTTTGATATGATCATCACCTACTGCCGGCGTATTGACGATTCTTTAGAGTCCTACACAGAGGTTTCTTGACTCGGGCAAAACGGAGTAGGAGCACATATATGATATGTGCAGGATCGAGGATAATGCGGTATGTGATGCCGTATTGGATTCTCGCAATATGAGATATCGGCCGGGTATATGTGATATAGCCGGTCATCGTATTAGTCGGTTATATGCGATATAGCCGGATTGTCGGATCAAGTGTTGATTCGATAATCTAATGTATAATAATATATATGATATATTAAATTACATTAACTAATATTAGCTCACTAAAAGATTCTTTTTCTCACTCGGGTAATACATTGATATATATGCGATATATGTTAATTGTATTATTTTATATTGTTACAAAATATAGTGTATATGTGATATATAATATTGTAACATGTTAGGGTTACAAATTTAACAATGGTTTAGGGTTTAAACTTCGTTAGGGTTTGGATTAGGGTTGGCTTTTGCATGAAGCTTCCATGAAGCTTCATGAAGCTTTGACTTTGTATTTTGCTAGATATTATGTTAACCCAATCCAAACCATTAACTATAGTTAATTCTCTACAAGGGTTAACTCTTTCATGCTTAACCCTTGGTTAGATTTGTAACCACTACAATAATTCATTGTTCATCACAAAAGGATTCCATCTTCTTCTTCCTTTTCTTTTCATGGAAAAGTTTTCTTGCTTTGCTTTTTGTGATGAAAATGAGTGAGAATTAGAAAACAAATGACAGAAAAAATCCTACTTCATCGTCCTCATCTATCCTTGCCATTTAGATGAGGGTGTTCACTTCATTTGGTGAGTGTTAGCTTGTGTTAATGAAACTTCAAGGTAGATCATCTATGTTATCGATGATCGGAAGCAAGACTGCATCTTTCTCTTAGTGAAGCCTCTCGAGAGTCCGAAACACGATGATCGCAGCGAAGGGACCTCAACATGGAGCTTAAGAAGTGAAGGACCGGATCTACAAAGGTTGTAATCCCTCTCACTTAGTGTTAAAGAGTTTAACATGCTTGTTTTCACCTAAACTCTTGTATAAAGATCTTGTTACGGGTTGTTCGGCACGGCTAATTTTTAAATCGGGCATGGTTGATGCCTCGTAGACCCTTGTGGCGGTGCCTAGTAACCCTACACTTAAACCCATAGACTTTGATGTCCTTAACCTAGGACTGTGGGGTCCTTTAAAACCCATGGACTATGATGTCCTTAACCTCGGACTGCGGGGTCCTTTAAAACCCATGGACTATGATGTCCTTAACCTTGGACCGAGATGTCCTTAAACTAACAATGGACCGTAATGTCCTTAAACTAATCGACCGCAATGTCCCTAAACTAAACAATAGAGCCCAATTGCTCTCTTGTTGGATCTAAACGATCCCGTTAAGTTGATCTTAGTCTAAAAATTAGACTAACGTATCCTTAACATACGTTTAAGTTGATCTTAGTCCCAAATGAGGCTAACGTATCCTTAAACCCAACCCCAAACCCAAATCTAAGAAGATACGGATTTGGACGAATCCACACCCTACGGGCGACAACATAAATTAGTCTCCGTATACAATCCACGGGCAACCACAAATAAAATAAACACCCACGACACGAAGTGACCATCTTGAGAAGGAGAAAGTTGTTACCGCGATGCGGTAGCGTAATTAACTGCAGGAGCTTGCGCCTGCAAGGAAGAGCGTCCCCATAATCAAAAAACCCTCAAACGAGGTGGAATCTGACGAAGTCTGCTACATCGGCCGCATCGGTTTAAACCTTCGATACATGGTGCCATAAATCAACTTGGCATCTTCGGAGAGGTGGACGGATCTCACTAATTAGCATCTGCTCCAAAATTCAGGCGAGACGTTTACCGCGTCTTCCGCGCGTCTTTCGGCGGGGAACAGATTCTGGCACGCCCGGTGGGACCTTTTCCTCTTTCCACTCCACACTTCGTGTGTCGTGTTCGTGAACGAATCACGGTTTGATATGGTTGCCCTTGGATTCGAGGTACTAAGATTTGGTGTCTTGCTCCATGCAGAAAACGAAAGATCAATAGCGTCTACCTGCACAAAATGCTCCAGCTGCAACTGCAACTCCCATTCCGCCTCATCTGGAGGTGTAACTTACGGGCCCCAGGCAGCCTCCCTGTTCACAATGCCGGTAGAGCAGGTAACGCAGGTTGCCACCGGGTTGTTCTTCGGGACCATGCTCACACCAGTAAGCGTTAACATCCCGCTGCCATAAGAAGCGCAAAAGAAGTCGGTCTTTGATCGGCTCACTACCACCACGCCCCTTTCAACGGGTCATCCAATGCCAAGCCAGCAGCATCAGTCTTCGATAGGCTGAGCCTGAACTCCAATGGGCCCGTCAAGAAGCCCACGATACCTGAAGAGGCCATCCCGAAACTGATAGCCATTCCTGCTCTCGAGGTTACTAAAGAAGCTTCTCCCGTCAAAGGATCAGTCTTTAAGAGGCTGGCCACTCCGGCTCCTGTTCCTACTCAAAGGTCTGTCTTTGACAGATTGGATACTGCTGCTCAACGGACGTCGGTCTTCAAGAGGCTGGTACCAGAAGCACCTCACCAGAACAAGGGACATGATAAAGCCATCCCCATAGCTGAACCAACATCATCTGCGCGACATGCTCGCCGTCGTCACTGGCGCCGAGTAATGAAGGCTGGGGGCATCTTCCCTTCTGGACTAACTCCACCAGCTCCGATGGTGGAAATCAATGTTGCTGTTCCAACTGGGAACATCTGTAAGTGCACGGCGGCGCCCCGGCCGTCAATCCGACGGCCAAACGCGGAAACGGTGGTAAACTTTAGAATTTGCGGACTTAGCAAACCGGCACCACCGCGCACTAAACCCCGGATCGTTACCATTAAACTAGTCTAGCTAACTAACAAGATAGGTTAGAGATGTACCGACGATCCAAGTCCTCCGGTCTTCATCTCCACTCCGATCTCCTCGCGGGATCTCCGTCCGTCTCCTCCTCGTCGGAAAGGGCACCACGAAGCCGGGTACTTTTACGGGCTCCCACCTCTATACCGAGGCAACTCGCGCATGAAGCCGGCTACTCGACATGCTCAAGATATGCTGTAGGGAGTGTAATGTAGAATGATAGTCTCACTTTGGGGTATTAGTTGCCTTTTGAAGATGGAGGAATGAAGGTATGAAAAATGGTGCTTTCATTTTTCCTTGTAGCAAAAATGAGATGAATGAATGAAGCTTTCTCTCAAAGATGAAGATGAAGCTCTCTCAAACTCTTTTCTTCTTCTCTCTTTTCTTTTTTTTCAACCATGATAATAATCTCTCTCTCTTTGAAATGGTGGAGGAAAAACAATATGAAGAAAGAAGGGAGGTGAGTGTAGTAAAAGGAGGAGGGTGACCACATCCAAACATAATCATCACTAAACTACACATCAATCCTAATCCTTTCTTATCTCATCAAATCATGAAAAGCAAAGATGCTTATCATATCAACCCTTATGCAAATAAAACCTCCACAAAGTGTTATTTGCAAACTTGCAAATAACACCCTCCATCGGAAAAGTCCGGCCGGGAAAGAACAAAGAAAAACCGGCCGGAACGGAAAGCAAAATGGCAACTCTAGAAAACTGGTCCCGTAATAAATTACAGGAAAACCCCACACTGTGCATACACACCCGCATTTGTATTCCGTCCGGATACAAATGCAATGAGACAAAATCTACACTGTACTAAACTAGGACCGGCTTAAGCCAAAGCCGGCTAGTAATATCCGTCCGATCCTGATGCGTGCAATACCGCACGTATCTGATCGAACGCTGCCATATAACTATACGGCCACTAGTACAAACCGTCCGATCCTGATCCGTGCAATACCGCACGTATCTGATCGGACCCTGCCATATCTCCATACGGCCTCTACAGCGTTTCGCCCGAAAGCTTGAGTAACTGAAAGTGTGGTGGACTCTAAAGACTCGTCAATACTATGGCTGTGGATTTAACCACTAGCACGTCAGAGGTATAAGCCAATACGTGACGGGCCACCAGCTATTGACCAAAAGGGACGTCGATGAGGAAGCTCACCCCGACACCCAACTGAGCCTGTCAGTGACAATATCCGTACAGTCCGGTCCGTTCGTCTATGAGCATCGCATGGCGGGCCTAGGGGTTGGTAAAAGTCAGACCCCCAAAAGCGGTACAAGTCGTGTCGGAGTGTAGCCCAGAACACCCTGAGATACTACTGGAATACCTACCAGTAAATCTCCTGCCTTGGCCAAGGTCTTTGTGTAATGGCTCTCCTAGACACAGCGCGACCTCACCCCCAATACCGGGAGAGACGAAACCCCCGAAGATCCGCTCACTGCCTCCATGTGGCTCGGGACTGTACCCAACTAAAACCTGTTTGCACGACTCCTTTGAGCCGTGGTAGGGTAGTAATCAAAGTACAGTGGGAACTCACACGAGACAAATGACGATCCCCAGGTCGATGAACTAACCTGTACACATGTCACCTGGGAACTGCTATCTGACGTCAGGTATAAGACCAACTAGCATGTTCCCGGCGAGTCCTGTCCGGTGTACTCATAACCCAATGAGCACCTGTATACATCTTAGGTGATCCAACTGACACCAGTGGCTTGTGAGACCGGCCACCGCCCCTCGTCGGGGTCTCGACTGTATACACTAGTCTACTCTGGAGAATCGATGCCCTGTCTCGAAACTCCTACGACTAGGGACCTTTTAAGGATGTGCTTATAGACTACCAGCTCCCACGTATATGATCGCCCTCATACTGCCGGTAGTCAAGCAAGAATCCTAGGGGCTCTATCAACGTGCAATAGCGACATGTCAGGTCACCTAAAGCAGTACACGATGATAAAGGTAAACCAGATAGCATACTATCATCTCGAGTAAGACTGTCCTACCGGGATAGGTCCTCCCTCAATCATTGCAATCACGTGCCTGTGATCCAATAATTGACTCTGAGGGCACTATCTCCAACAATCTCCCACTTGCACTCAGGGCTAATTATTGCGATGTCGCATACTCACAGCCCGTGTGATACCGAACACCCAACTCCTCTACTTGTCAGTCTCACAAATCCCGTTTGCAAAACTATTGCTTTCGAGGAATAGCCTCAGTGAGTGGATCCGCCTAGAAGTTTCTTTCTATGTCTCTCTATATCTCATGTTCGCGGAGAAAACCATCTCCCGAAATGAGCAATACCTGTCTTAGAATGTCTGGATGTCTGATGGGACGTAGCTCATAAATGAACTCCAAATCCAAATTTCTTAGACTGTATCTTCAACTGAACTTAATCAGTATCCTGCGCCATGCCACCCTCAGTATTGCCTTGGACCATCCGTCCAAAATACTGCCCCTCGTCAGAGGGAAAAACTATAACTCTGACAACCTCCTTGTCGTCCAGGTCACCTTGGAAGCCTGGAATGATAACTGTTTCTCGGATGAGGCTGTCGTTATCATATCCCTAGAACATACGCTTATGTTCTAAAACTGCTTCCGACTGTTTCTCCAGGATTGGATCAATGTCAACTTATTGCATCTAGTGCAAGAACAACATCTGGTGTGGTACTTGACATCTCATGATTGACTCAATTGCCTGAGCAAGTGATCTGCCAATCATGCACATCCCTCTCCCCTTTAGTCTGTAAGACACCTTTAGAGAGGGTGACTCCCTCACATGCAGGTACACTACCGTGCCAGGAGTCGTCCATTCTAAATACCCTTAGAATGCTGTCAAGGTACCCAGATTAGGAAACCACCCAAATCTAGATCTAAAACCATAGATCTAGTAACCAGTATGTCTGATATAATGTCTAAGTCCTTTGTGGAGAAACCACTGTGTGACGACCAAAGTCTAACCGATCGTAGTATAGGAATATCACTTCCTACTACCTTCTCAACAGATCCATCCCCTATTCTGATGACGTCAAACCTATGACTGTCGCATCAGAAATAGATGATTTATCTCCGCTATATCTGCTTTAGTCTATAAATAGACATAAGCCTGATGTCCTCCAATGCTTCCGCTGCTCCCACTGACTACGACAACCCTCTGGCAGAGTCATATAGACGTGCACTTCTAAAGCTAGTTTAGAACGACGCTATACTCATCCTCCTGCCGGGTCTCGCAGCCTGGAACAACAACAATGGCAAGTGTAGGTATACAAGAACTTCCCTGTCACCGTCCTTGAGGCTACCGAAGTACCTCTCGGGTGCCTGAAGTTACCCACCTTATCTGCGGAGTGGCCAATGGAATGTCAAATCAGATTGAATCTTTAGGTTCCTTATCAAATCTTCAGTAATCGTTTGCGGTTCTGGAATCACTTCCAGTTCTACCATACTCCCACTGCTGTTTTTGAAAGAATCCATTTTTAATAAAACTGTGGCGAGTCTAGAACAATATTGCTATTGTTCATCCAGATGGTAGAAAGTCAACCCGCAAACAGCCATTACAGAAACGTGCCTTGAGTTATCCAGAGTCTGGTTTTAATCATAAGCCGGACAACTCCCCGTACCTTAACAACGTTAAGATATGAACCGTTCTACATCCAATATAGAACCAGAGGCACTGATTTAATTGAACCAGATTCAAATCATGCAGCTGTCTCCAGTGCATGTCAACTAAATGGAGAGAGGCCGATCAGCGTTACTCAACTTAGGAATGCTTCCAATTATGAGTAACCTGAAAGAGAAGCAATTTCTCTTTATCATTACTATCAACTGAATACCATACACAAGTATCTACATCTTCGATCACTTTGAAGAATCCCGATACTTGCTACACCTGGTTCTCTACTCTATTCAAATACCTATAATTCCTCAAAACTTAGACCCTGTGTTTCTACGAAACACATGTCTAAGAACTAGAGAAGTCAAAAGTAAACTGAATATAGTATGAGGACCAACCCCTCTGTCCTGATGGACACTGGACAACATACAATACTCTGTATAAGTCCGCTGAGTCTAACAACTCTTTCACTGTGTGTCGTAGGTTGAAAACTGTACTTATGGTTAAGAAGAATTACACCGCTGTTCAATGCTCCTTACCTAACCATCCACTGATATAGGTAAATGTCATTGACATAATATCAAAAAGGTATATCTCACTCTATGAAAATAGACGTACAGATATATCAATTTGAAATTGGTGCACAACAGCGGATATTCAAAACCAAATATTTGCCGACCGGCAAACAACCCAGGTGGCATCCTCAAATATCACCAATTACAACGAATCCCGATATAATGAGGATGATCACCCAATTCCCAATAACTTACTCCCACTCATCATCTGTAAAACCATACAGATGTGAGAATCAAACCTGGTAAATACATACCCTGGAGTAAGTATCTAATCGGGAAATCAGTTTTCTTTTAACATTACACAGTGAGACTGAAACATTGAAATGTTTCGATGGGGTATCCCGGTATTCCTAGTAATGCCTCTTCCATTATCCAGATTCACAACTATAACCATATAATTCTTTGCCACCTCTCCAAATCCCTTCATATGTCTTTAGTCTTTACCTTCTGTACACCCCTTTAGGCCAAATGGTTTTCTTCCTTCCCTACCGTTCGGCACCAGCCTATGGTTTGGAAGAAGACTATCCAAAAAGCATAAAGGGTGTACTGTCCTAATCCTAGGAGCACTCGCATTGCGAGAGAGGGTGAAGATAAAAGACACCTGAATGTACTTTATTCCTATTTCTCCTGAACCAGGATCCATCCCCGAACTGGAACGAGTTCCTTTCGAGTTCGTATATAACCATACGATGGATTATCCAATAAAATGGGATCTTCGTAGTGATACGGAGTGTCCTGGAGAAATACAAAGGTGATTTAGGATTGGCGAAGAAATACTTGGTTTGGTCGTGAATAGCAGTCGCAATTTACTTTGCCCTCTTACTAATCCCTTGCTTTGTCTGAACTTAATACCTTCTGTACACCGTTTAGGCTAACTGGTTTTCTTCATTCCCTACCGGTCGGCACCAGCCTATGGTTTGGAAGAAGACTATCCAATTTGCGTAATAGGTGTACTACTCCTAAACCAAGGAGTACTCGTAACCTGAGAGAGGGTAAAAGGAAAAGACAACTGAATAATCCTATCCGTTTTCTCCAGAACCGGAAACCATCCTCGAAGTCCTTCGAGTTCGTATCTAACCATACGATGGTTTTGTCCAATGGAAGTGGACGTTCGTAGCAATACGGGATGTCCTGGAGAAAAGGGTAAAAGTAGGAGTGGCAATGAGGTCTGCAACTCTGACAATCCAAAAACCAGTGTTAAGTAGGTTCGGTCAACTTGGTCACTGAGTCAAAATCTTAGGGTCGGGTCAATGGTCGCTGCCAAAGAGAGAGAGAAAAGAAACACTCAGCGTGCACTCTAACCTAGATCAGAATGGTTATCACTTTTTCTAATCAGGAAACCTCCCACTGTACCTCAAATTCTCCTCCAAACCTGAAAGAAGAATTAGTCGGGGTCACCCGAGGAGTAAACCAACTCATCAGTGGGAATCGGGATCCAACTCTCATCGCATGATAACGTGACGGAATCCGCTCACGGTATCACACTCCAGAAGGTATGCGCATATCTGGCAAGTTTCAGTACTTTTGAAACTCCCGATGTGATTTCTGCCCCATGCTCTTATGACCTTGACTAAGGCCAACAAATCATAAGTCACATGTCAAGTTCTACCCGTCATTGTCCAGGTTGATTTGAATCCACCCGTACAAGCCCTTGACTAAGGCCAACAAGGCTATACGACTGTCCCAAACCAACGCATCTATCTATGCAGCATATGAATACCCAATAGCTACCAAACACTGTGCCTTGACTAAGGCCAACAAACACAGCTTGAATACTATTGACTACCCATATGAAACGACGGAGGGCTACGAATGGTTTCTGGCGAAAACCTTTAACGTAGTGAACTTGATATCGTTGAAGGAACGGATAGCTTTTTTAGAAAATATAGTGACGAAAACCTTTACTAAAGAGGTCACTCCCGGTGAAGGGATCTCGGCTCTTTCCCCGTAGAATGGGGTGCAGGATATTCCAACTGAATACCACGGTGCAAAGCAAAAGTAATCGGCTATAGTGAAGTTAATGCCCTGACGCAAACTTCTGTCCAAGGGGTCACTCCCGGTGAAGGGATCTCGGCCCTTGCCTCGTCGACTGAGGAGTAGGATATTCCAAATGAATACCACGATGCAAAACAAAAGTGAACGTCCTTGCAATAACAGCTTTTTGAAAAGTGTTCCAACAACATCAGATTAGGTTTGTTTTTAACTTGCATTGATCCAAATCAATGCAGTCCCATCAAATAATCACACCACAAAGAACGAAAATATACTGATGTACGTATATGCCATCCGCATTCGCCACTGGGTCCCGTCATTACCCGTTAGGTTAGCTTACTAACGACAGAGCGGGGACTGGACTAGCGCGGATGAAAAACATATACAACATCTACTAATATATATACCAATATATTATATTTCGCTCAAGGCGTGAAAGAAATGCAACATCACAGAAAATGTACAGCATCACAGAAACAATACAGATATCTGGGATCCCCGGGTTTCACAGAGCCACTACTGAAACCCGACGTTCCCCTGGTCGTGTGGATAGCCTGTGCAATGAAATCCTAGACCCCTACGGGCGCGGCAAGTCACCCGCCAAAACCTGAAGCGAGGCAGCCCCCTTCAGCGCCGTGAATGGACCACCCAGCACTTCACGGAATCCGGTAACTTGGGCACCCCTCCTGGGTCAACCTGTACCCCCTACGAGTGCGGCGAATAGCCCGCCAATCCCAGAGTGAAGCCCCCTCCGTCTCAATGCCATGAGATGCGGGCTTGTTGCCCTCTAGAACCCGGCTATCCGTGCACCCCACCGTGGGGTAATCCTAGTACAGAAAGTAAAATATACATACACCGGGTACATCGACCGCAACCAGGTCGTGCCCCAAAAGAATAATACAAACAGGCAGTGACGGCAGTCCACATGTCGGACGCTCGCCCCGCAATATCAAATGTACATGATACAACAACACTGTACTAGCATTGCATCCAGGCTATCCCCACGACCGATCCGCAACATCACAGCATAAACATAGAACATCAACGTGAAAGTCACGTTCGCAAATCCGTCTAACCGGGCTATAGCAGTTAGACCGGATTTACCGATCGAGTGACATTCACGGTCGCAGATATAATGTAAATACTGTGAAAAATGTGTTTAAAATTTTCCGATCGATCAAAAATTAACAAGTGGGCCCCCAAACAAAAACTGTAGCACTCACAGAAATAATTGGCCCAATTTTAATATTCCAGAAACCACATTTTCAACTCAGGAACATACTGGAAAAATTTGGGGGGGTGAACAGTAAATTCCGCGGCGGAAGCGCCGCACGAGGTGGGGTTTCGCGGCGCTTCCGCGGCGGAATAGTGAGATCATGGTGCCAAATTTTTACAGTATGCTTCTATTTCCCTGCACATCACTCTGAGACAACCAGAAAAATTTTTCGAGAACAAAATATTTCAACAGAAACTGATGTGAACTGAAATACGTGTTTTCGGGATTTTGTTCGATCGGAAACGTAAAACACATCACACAAAACTAGACTATGTTAATGGCGAGGCTCTGATACCACTGTAAGTGCACGGCGGCGCCCCGGCCGTCAATCCGACGGCCAAACGCGGAAACGGTGGTAAACTTTAGAATTTGCGGACTTAGCAAACCGGCACCACCGCGCACTAAACCCCGGATCGTTACCATTAAACTAGTCTAGCTAACTAACAAGATAGGTTAGAGATGTACCGACGATCCAAGTCCTCCGGTCTTCATCTCCACTCCGATCTCCTCGCGGGATCTCCGTCCGTCTCCTCCTCGTCGGAAAGGGCACCACGAAGCCGGGTACTTTTACGGGCTCCCACCTCTATACCGAGGCAACTCGCGCATGAAGCCGGCTACTCGACATGCTCAAGATATGCTGTAGGGAGTGTAATGTAGAATGATAGTCTCACTTTGGGGTATTAGTTGCCTTTTGAAGATGGAGGAATGAAGGTATGAAAAATGGTGCTTTCATTTTTCCTTGTAGCAAAAATGAGATGAATGAATGAAGCTTTCTCTCAAAGATGAAGATGAAGCTCTCTCAAACTCTTTTCTTCTTCTCTCTTTTCTTTTTTTTCAACCATGATAATAATCTCTCTCTCTTTGAAATGGTGGAGGAAAAACAATATGAAGAAAGAAGGGAGGTGAGTGTAGTAAAAGGAGGAGGGTGACCACATCCAAACATAATCATCACTAAACTACACATCAATCCTAATCCTTTCTTATCTCATCAAATCATGAAAAGCAAAGATGCTTATCATATCAACCCTTATGCAAATAAAACCTCCACAAAGTGTTATTTGCAAACTTGCAAATAACACCCTCCATCGGAAAAGTCCGGCCGGGAAAGAACAAAGAAAAACCGGCCGGAACGGAAAGCAAAATGGCAACTCTAGAAAACTGGTCCCGTAATAAATTACAGGAAAACCCCACACTGTGCATACACACCCGCATTTGTATTCCGTCCGGATACAAATGCAATGAGACAAAATCTACACTGTACTAAACTAGGACCGGCTTAAGCCAAAGCCGGCTAGTAATATCCGTCCGATCCTGATGCGTGCAATACCGCACGTATCTGATCGAACGCTGCCATATAACTATACGGCCACTAGTACAAACCGTCCGATCCTGATCCGTGCAATACCGCACGTATCTGATCGGACCCTGCCATATCTCCATACGGCCTCTACAGCGTTTCGCCCGAAAGCTTGAGTAACTGAAAGTGTGGTGGACTCTAAAGACTCGTCAATACTATGGCTGTGGATTTAACCACTAGCACGTCAGAGGTATAAGCCAATACGTGACGGGCCACCAGCTATTGACCAAAAGGGACGTCGATGAGGAAGCTCACCCCGACACCCAACTGAGCCTGTCAGTGACAATATCCGTACAGTCCGGTCCGTTCGTCTATGAGCATCGCATGGCGGGCCTAGGGGGTTGGTAAAAGTCAGACCCCCAAAAGCGGTACAAGTCGTGTCGGAGTGTAGCCCAGAACACCCTGAGATACTACTGGAATACCTACCAGTAAATCTCCTGCCTTGGCCAAGGTCTTTGTGTAATGGCTCTCCTAGACACAGCGCGACCTCACCCCCAATACCGGGAGAGACGAAACCCCCGAAGATCCGCTCACTGCCTCCATGTGGCTCGGGACTGTACCCAACTAAAACCTGTTTGCACGACTCCTTTGAGCCGTGGTAGGGTAGTAATCAAAGTACAGTGGGAACTCACACGAGACAAATGACGATCCCCAGGTCGATGAACTAACCTGTACACATGTCACCTGGGAACTGCTATCTGACGTCAGGTATAAGACCAACTAGCATGTTCCCGGCGAGTCCTGTCCGGTGTACTCATAACCCAATGAGCACCTGTATACATCTTAGGTGATCCAACTGACACCAGTGGCTTGTGAGACCGGCCACCGCCCCTCGTCGGGGTCTCGACTGTATACACTAGTCTACTCTGGAGAATCGATGCCCTGTCTCGAAACTCCTACGACTAGGGACCTTTTAAGGATATGCTTATAGACTACCAGCTCCCACGTATATGATCGCCCTCATACTGCCGGTAGTCAAGCAAGAATCCTAGGGGCTCTATCAACGTGCAATAGCGACATGTCAGGTCACCTAAAGCAGTACACGATGATAAAGGTAAACCAGATAGCATACTATCATCTCGAGTAAGACTGTCCTACCGGGATAGGTCCTCCCTCAATCATTGCAATCACGTGCCTGTGATCCAATAATTGACTCTGAGGGCACTATCTCCAACAACATCTTTGAAACGCTTAGGAGGGTTCTCAAGAACTCTCCGACTGCCACGCTAAAGAGGTCTCCTCCACCTATGGATGTTACTACAGAAAAGAAGACGGAGCAGCCCCCTCAGCGGCTGTCCTCCAAAATTTATAAAGTCTGGCGACAGGTTTAGGACTCAATAATTGATCAAGATTACTCTCGCCAACAGAAAAGGATAAAAGTTTGGCAAGAAAAAGACCATCCTGTCAAGCTATAAAAGATGACAGCTACCTGGGTGCCCGCTGCAACGGCCCCCTCGACTTCAACTGCTCAAAAGAGAAGGAGGCCAGAGAAAGCCCCGTGACTGCGGCGAACCGGAAAGACGCTGAATCTAGACGCCCCAAGTCTGGGGGCATGATAGTGCATACCGTTTATATGGCTTCCGGAAAAGAGAAAAGCCGTGCTTCTACGGGTCATCGACCGCTAACCCGGTCAATAACAAGGGCTCAGGAACAACAACAGCAGAAGCTTCAGGAGATGCTGACTGCAATGGCCGCACTCACTGGGCCAAAAGAAAATCCAGAGACCTTGGAGCAGCGCCGGGAACAAGAAACTGACACCGAGTTCCTCCGAAGAATGCTCGAGAGGAAAGAAAAAGAGGCTGGGGAACAGGCAGCTAATATAAAACGAATGGCTCTCTTGTTCCAAGACATGGCTGGGATGATGTTACAGCCAGAACCACCAACTGAAGACCCCCCGATCATCATTGAAGACGACAGAGGGGAGACATTGAACCCTTCTCCGGCTCTTTCAGTAGCCAAAGAGGAAACCATTTCCAAGGCCGCTCTGGATGAGTACATTGCTCAGCAAATACGAGCTCACCAGGCGAATGAAGAGGCCGGCCAAGTTGTTAAAACTGGGCGACCATATCCAGGCTGATATGACCAAATAAAGTACCCGCCGGGATATACGATCCCTAAATTTCATATATACAAAGGGACGGGCAATCCTCACCAGCATGTCGCCCAGTTCAGGGCTCTATATGGAAACACCGGAGGTGATGATAAATTGCTACTTCGCCAATTCGTCGGCAGCTTGTCAGAAACGGCATTCGAGTGGTACTCTGAACTCTCGAACGACTCTGTCAAGACATTTGCGGAGATGGAGCTGTTATTTACACAAAGATTCGCAAGCGCTAGCGAGCGCATTCTGATTACCGCACTAATTAATGCCAGGGTGAAACCTGGAGAAACATGGGTTCAGTACGCGATACGGTGGCGGAACTTATGGTCGAAATGTGAACAGCGCATCGAAGAAGCGCCGGTGGTGGGCATGTTCGTGGGCACTCTTGATCCGCAGGCGACCAACTCCCAGTTCATGATGTTTTTCAAGCCGACTACTTTCCAGACCTTGATTGATAAGCTGGCCCAAATGGACCAGATGGGTCATAGACCATCTCCTCCAAAGTCGGAGCCGCGGAACGAGAAGGGAAAGGGGAAGGCGACCGTCGTCGCTAATGCTCAACAGCAGCCCGGTGGTCTAAGACCAGTTGATCGCCAAAATGATAGAACTCGATCTCTTGGAGATAAAATGAGACGCCCTTACTCGTTCCCTCGAGACAAGACGAAGAGGTTATTCGAGCTAGCACTGCGCAATAGGCTCATCACTCTGCCAGAGCCAAGACGCCCAGCGCAACCAGGCGACATTAGCAATCCTAACTATTGCCCTTATCACTGAATGTTGGGCCATCCGATCGAAGATTGTTACATCTTCAAAAGCTGGATAGAAGATCAGTACCAACAGGGCAAATTCATATTATCCGAGAATTGGAAGGTGAACCCGCCTCAGCCGCATGCTCTCAAGAAGACGGATACACCGGGGGCATCGTGTTCTTTCGTAGAAGAAGCTCTATGGGAGGTCGCTCTTTCAGCCAAAACTAAAAGAATGCTGAAGGATCTCCACACATGTCCGGCAATTAGGTGGAAGAATCCACTGGAACCTAAGATCATCGAGGGGATGCTGAAGCCGCACCCAACTCCAAAAATTGGTGGTGATAGCCAAAGCATTCACACCCAGCCGTCAAAGTCTTCAAAGAAGAAGAAGAAGACCAAAAAGCCCATGAAGCCTGGTGACAAGCGCACGGACCTGCAAAAACAGATTGACGCGTTGGAAAAATATAATCAAAAAGCGCGGACTCCAGTCTCACTCTAAGAATATCTCAGCCACGTCCTTGAGGACGGAGATGATGACAATAGAGAAGACTCGTCGGATGAATCTGAAGGTTATGTAGCAAGCTGCCATGTGATCTCTCACTCGTCGATAGACGATGAAGAAGCTTCTTACACAAAAAAAAACTAGGGGCAAATTCTGAACCGAAAGTTCTAGGGCCATCAGACGAAAAGATTGATGCATTCCTGAATGAAGCTCTTCTTAAAAGCAAAGCTGCTCGAGAGCGTGAAATGGCCATATTTGAAAAAGCCAAACGCCGGCGACTGGACGAAGGAGTTGAAACACTCTCGCCAGATCAAAGTACATCCTTCGCAAATAAAGACAGATTCAAGACGAGGAAAAGGTTCGCTAAAGCCATATCGATGGGAATGAAGCTACCACCCTCCGAAGGAAATATTCTTGGTGAAGCGGAAACACATCCTAGCTACTGCTTATATCATCGAAAGATTGCGCACCCCACCGAAGAGTGCAACGCTTTTAAAAGATGGTGGCAGGGATATGTTGCTCACCGGCAACAATTCAAGCGGATGAAACGCAAAACTCATCGAGAGCAAAGAAGTACGACCGAGGAGCGTAAAAGAACTACCGACAACTGTCGCATGGTCAACGCCGGGGGATCGTAAGTTCTCACCTTCGGGAGCGACTCTAACGAAGAAATGACTCTTAGCCCTCTCATTAAAGAGTCCACCTTGGGAAAAGAGGAAGAACCGAAGACCTGTGAAAATATTCAGCTGCGCAATCGTACGCTGCCCGAAAAGAATCTTGGGCCCTCGAACAGTGGGTCAAATAAAAAAGATAAGGGAAAAGAAAAAGTCCCTGAGGATATCATCCTTGATGACCAAGCCGTCGAAAAGCTGACAGCTAAGGACCCGCTAAAAAAAAGTAAGGTGGACTACAACGTTCTGGCACACTTGAGAAAGCTATCTTCGCAGTTAAGCATTCTCGACGCCCTTCTGTTATCCAAAGAAGCAAGAGATTCTTTGATCAAGGCATTACAAGAGCCCAAGCAATTCCAAGCTTTCCTCGCCGAAGAAAAGATGAAGGACGAGCTGGAAGAAGTACACACAGCCGATATCACCTTCGGCGATGAAGATCTCCTCCTTGGGACATGCGAGCACAACCGTCCCCTATATGTCTCCGGATACTGTCATGACATCAAGATAGGTAAAATCCTGGTCGACAATGGGTCCTCCGTCAATCTCCTTAACGTAAGGGTGTTAAAGGAAATCTGCATGAGGGTTCAACACCTCGCTCGCGATAAAATCACCATCTCCGGATTTGACTCCCAGTCATCACGGACGCTTGGGTCTGTATTATTGACACTACGCTTTGGGCTGCTTATCACGGGCATTAAGTTTCACGTCATTGATGCCAAGACATGCTACAATGCTTTGCTCGGCCGGCCCTGGTTACACGAGTACAACATCACCCCTTCTACACAACATCAGTGTATGAAGTATTTCAAAGATGGTCTCGAGTATACCGTAACAGGAGAGCTGAACCCATTCTCCGTGAACGAAGTCCGAAAGTATGAAGATGCAAAATACTTCTTACCGGATTTAGAGGACACGGAAAGATGTCACAAACCGAAGAACAAAACTATCACTACTATTCTGGTCTTCGGGAGTGATACCGAGGAGGAAGAAGAGATTGTTTACTCAGGTCCGCCCAAGTGCAACAAGCCGGGACCGTCCGCTCCTATGTTGATCTTAGGCAGCGACTCGGAAGATGAGGTCAATGCCGTATTCTATGCTCGGCCATCAATACAAACCTTCGCTAATGTAGATCAAAGTTTGCAAGTTGCCAAGGATCCGCCCAAGCATCATAAAGAACTAGACGCGCTTGATACCTACAGTATGGAAGAACTGCAGACATTCTACGTACCTCCCACGCGAAAAGGTGAAAAGGAGATCCTATTCTACCGATCCGGGGAAACCAAAGTGGAGAAAGAAATCTGGCATGGCGCGGATTCTACACTTGACAGGCTCTAGCCTATCCGTTTGCCCAGATATTACACGAACGGACTAAAGAGACTCTTGAGACGCCAAGGTGTACCCCTTAAGCAAACTGCGCGACAAGCACAGTTCTATAACAGGATCTGGAACGTTCCCGGAACTCAACGAAAGTTGCCCAACGGGAGAATGGAAACGACCGGGCTTGGGTATGTTCAATCCAAGAAACGGGAGCTACTCCACGACTACTACGTCATACATGACTTTGACGAAGAAGGAGATGCTCTGTGGGAAGATGCTAACCCTGAGCCAGAAAGATCTCCCGCCGTGAAAATGCCCAGTCCGTCGTTTGAAGAATAAATGGACAAGCTTATAAGGGAAGCAGGTCAAAAGGTTCGAGATGACCATAATCGCGAAATGGCCATCTACGAGAAAGCCAGGACGCAACGCCTCCTTCAACAGGCTGTGAAAAATGAAAATGCTCCTCCTTGTCAACCCGTTATACAAAAGGCCCGACACAGAGGCAGAAACAAACCAAAGAATGGGAAAGGCGTTCGACAGCGACAAAGTAGGTCCAAGAAGCCACGCGATCAGGAATCGAGCAGTCTGGATCCGTCTCTTATAAAAAAGATGGGTCGAGCATATTCTTTTCCCCAAGACAAGGAAGATATTCGATCTTGTCATAAAATATCAAATGATGACACTCCCGGAGTCCAAGCACCCCGAGAAAGCAGGTGAAGTCTCTCACCTGGACTATTGCTCCTATCACAGGGCAATAGGACATCCTCTCGGAGACTGCTTCACATTTAAAGACTGGGTAGAAGACCAGTATCAGCAAAGCATGTTCGCTCTATCAGCAGCTGGAGGATAACCCCGCCGCAGAAGCATGAACCCAAAGCCGCGAGAGTAGAACCGGATCAACATCGGTCTCGGAAGCGATCTCGTACTTGTCATATGATAATGTTGTCAGAAGAAGAGCCCGAGAATATGGATGACCTCCCCCGGTGTTTCGAAAACGATGATAACGAGGTAATTTCAGAGTTTCCAGCGGCACCAAAGGAGCTGGAAGATGGGATACATACTACTGCAGATAATCTCAAGAAAATTGATTTGGGGACAGCAAGTGACCCGCGGCCGACGTTCGTCAGTGAGCTGTTGTCTGAAGAAAGGGTGGCTACGCTAAAGGACATGCTCATGCAGCATAAAGATTGCTTCGCATGGAACTATTCCGAGATGCCAGGATTGGATCCAGAGATTGCTGTGCACAAATTGGCGATATCCCCGGAGGTCAAGCCGATCAAACAGGCACCAAGAAGAATGCGGCTCGAGCTTGAGATGAGCATCAACGCCGAGGTCAAGAAGCTAATCGACTCCGGCTTCATCCAGGAGGTCCAATATCCTGACTGGATCGCCAACATCGTCCCAGTGATGAAGAAAAATGGGACGGTGCGCATATGTGTGGACTTTCGGGATCTCAATAAAGCGTGCCCGAAGGACGACTTCCCAGTACCAGTCACTGAGCTGATGATAGATAACACGTCCACTCACGAAGTTTTCTCCTTCATGGACGGCTCATCAGGATATAATCAGATAAAGATGCATCTCGAAGACCAGAAACATACTGGTTTCTGGACCCCTTTGGGCATATTCTGCTACAAGGTGATGCCCTTCGGTCTAAAGAACGCCGGTGCCACCTATCAGAGGGCCATGACGAAGATCTTCGATGACCTCATACATGAAATCGTCGAATGCTATATCGACGACCTTGTGGTGAAAAGAAAATCATACGAGGAATATTTAGAGAATTTGAAGATCGTATTTCAATGCCTTTGGCAATACAACTTGAAGATGAACCTTCTTAAATGCGCGTTCGGAGTTTCCTCGGGCAAATTCCTGGGATTCATCGTTCGACACCGAGGCATTGAGATAGATCCGTCGAAGATCAAGGAGATCATGGAAATGCCTTCGCCAAGAACTCTTAAGCAATTGCGGTCTCTCCAAGGGAAGCTCGCGTATATCCGGCGATTTATAGCCAATCTTTCCGGCAAGTGTCGCCCCTACAGTCACCTGATGAAGAAGGGAACCCCTTTCGTCTGGGATCGCAAATGCCAAAATGCACTGGATGAAATCAAGCAATACTTGCAGAATCCGCCAGTACTGGCCGCTCCCGTTAAAGGAAAATCTCTCGTCCTGTACACAACAGCCCTTGAAGGTTCTTTAGGCGCGCTGTGGGAACAAGAGAATGACCAAGGGAAGGAGAGAGCCCTCTACTATTTGAGTCGAGTTCTCCTGGGGGCAGAAAGCAATTACTCTCCCATTGAAAAACACTGCCTGGCGTTGATTTTCGCAATAACGAAGTTCAGACACTATGCATTGGGACATGAGGTCCATCTCATATCAAAGGTAGATCCTCTCAAATATTTGATGTCGAAGGCCATATTAACGGGACGACTCGCTAAATGGGTCCTGCTATTGATGGAGTTCTCGATAACTTATCGTCCTCTTAAGGCAGTGAAAGGACAGGCCATCGCCGACTTCCTCGCTGAGCATCCGATACCCGCCGATTCTCCTTTGAACTGCGAATTGCCAGACGAACATGCGTTTGACACGATCGACGGGGAGAGAAGAGAGAGTGATAGCTGGTGGGAACTCTATTTTGATGGAGCATCTTCCATGAAGAAGCGCAAACAAAGCACCCCTATAATCAAATCAGGGGTAGGCCTCATCTTCGTGACTCCACAATGAGGGATAATGCGCTTTGCCTTCTCCTTAACAGAGCCGAGGACGAATAATGAAGCCGAATACGAAGCTTTAATAGCAGGTCTCGAGATCGCCATCGACATGGGAATTGAAAACCTTCTCATATACGGAGACTCCCAACTGGTCGTTAGTCAAGTAAACGGCGACTATCAGACGTGCAAGCCTGAGTTGGTGAAATACGGTGAGAGAGTACAGCGACTGCTGACTCAAATTCCTTCCTACACCTTGGAGAGTATACCGCGTGCGGAAAAAAGCAAAGCGGATGCATTAGCCAAACTCGCTAAAGAACTGGCCAACGAGAACCTCGATGACATAAGGATCGTTGTGCAAAGCCGTCGGGTTCTTGCACCGGCAGAAATATCTCCGGAGTCGTCCAAAGAAAAGGAAGCGACTGAGCAAATGACTCTGCAAATAAAAGACCAGGAAAAGGTTACGGATTGGAGAGAAGTCTTTATAGACTACTTCAAATCCCGTCGAACACCTGAAGATGTGTCCTCGAAACATCAGCTCATGAAGCGAGCTCTATCTTTCGCTTTTGTTAATGATACTCTGTATAAGAGATCGTTTGATTCTTTGTGGTTAAGATGCTTGGGACCTGAAGAGGCAAAGAGAGTCGTCCAAGAAACTCACGACGAACTCTGCGGTTCTCACCAAGCCGGCCCGAAGATGAAGCTGAAGATCAAACGGATGGGTTATTTTGGCCCACGATGATCCAAGACTGCCTCGAATACGCGAAGCAGTGCCACGCGTGCCAGATTCACGGGGACTTTATCCATTAGCATCCAAATCCACTACACCTAACAGTGGCTAGCTGGCCGTTCGAAATGTGGGGAACTGACATAATCGGCCCCATCGAACCAGCATCGGCCAGAGGACATCAATTCATTTTGGCGACAACTGATTACTTCTCCAAATGGGCAGAAGCAGTACCGCTGAAGGAAGTGAAGACGGAGAATATCTTCCATTTCTTCAAGACACATGTTATTTATCGGTTCGGTACTCCGCGACGGATTATCTCCGATAATGGGCCAGCCTATAGAAGCCACAAGATCAGCCGCTTCGCACAACAGCATAACATAGACTGGAGATACTCTTCGGTCTATAATCCCCGAGCTAACGGTCTAGCTGAGGCTTTTAATAAGACCTTGACGAAGATCGTGAAAAAGATGGTATCTCGAAATAAGAAGGACTGGCACAAGAGACTGCATGAAGCTCTCTGGGCGTATCGAACTACGTTCAAAACGGCCACGAACACAACGTCGTACGCGTTGGTATTCGGTACGGAAGCAGTATTCCCCCTGGAGATAGAGCTACCCTCTTTACGAATGGTGGTTCATTACGAGCTAATGGACGAAGAGAATGCTCACCTTCGGCTTGAGGAGCTCGATGCCCTTGATGAAACCCGGCTCATAGCGCAACAAAACCTGGAGGCTTACAAAGCGAAGATGACGCGCTCATCCGAAAGATTGACTAGGCCGAGAACATTCCGCCAAGGCGAACTCGTGCTAGTAGTTAAAAGACCTATGATCCCCAATCGTGCCAAGCGGGGGAAATTCGAGCCGAACTATGAAGGCCCGTATATCATAGACAAGGTCTACCAGGGTGGGGCCTATCTACTCATGAACATGCATGGCGAAAGGCCCTTCAGGACAATAAATGGTCGGTTCCTGAAAAGATACTACGCCTAACGAGTCATGGCCTATGTCAATGATAGATGACGACACCTATGTCCGCTCGCTATCTTCCTAAGCCTAAACTCTGTAAGTAGTAGCCGGCTTCCTTTTCGTCGGACCGAAACGTCCTTAAACTAACAATGGATCGAAATGTCCTAAAACTAACAACGGACCGAAATGTCCTAAAACTAACAATGGACCGAAACGTCCTTAAACTAACAATGGACCACTATGTCCTAAAACTAGCTATTGACTGAGACGTTGATAAACTACTGTGGATTGCAACATCCTAAGGCTGATACAAAAAAAAAAGAAGAATAAAAGAATAAAAAAAGAAAGAAAAAGAAAACGGTATGTCCATAAGCAAAACGGGCACGGATGAAAACCCGAAAGGGCTCCGTGAGTAAAAACAGCAGGCTACCGGCGAGTTTTTGTGATAACTCGAAAGGGCGCAATCTCGTTAAAAGACACTTGCAAGGTCCTCTCGACCTTGTGAGGAGAAACCACCTGCGTAAGATCCTTACGACTCACAAGGGAGCAACACACTTAGGGATCCCCACGACTCCTAAGGAGAAATTACACTTACGAGATCCTCACGACTCGTAAGGAGAACTCTCTTATGAGACCCTCCGGCTCATAAGACTCAAAAGTCTTAAGCTACAGGGATCTGAACCTGTTCTTAAGCAGCCATCACAACCTCCAATTTTGCCCTACAAGCGGCTCAATGCCGACCCTTGTATATAATCCACGGGCGCGAATAAACATTTCCCTAACAAAGTCCCATCCGTAACTAGAGATATGTTTGCACAGTGAACAACCCTTGTAAGTCCTTTTGACTTATAAGGAGAAAGCACTCTTGTAAGATCCTTGCGACTTATAAGAGACCATGCACCTAGGAATCCTCACGATTCCTAAGGAGAAAACGCACCTACGAGATCCTCACGACTCGCAGGGAGAAATACCTTTATGAGACCCTTACGGCTCATGAAGTCAAATGCCTTAGTCGACAGGATCTTAACCCTGTTTGCTAAGCCACCTTTGTTCGACATCGACAGAGGCAAATGATGATTCTCTCCTGGCAATATTCCAGTTGTAGCGGTGCTGATGCCGAAATCGGTGTCTAATTCCAAGCTTGCAGCAAAAAGCCAGCGAGCCACACATGCATACAAAATAGCCGAAATGATGGGGCAACTTGCAACAAAATCAGCAAGTAAAAATGTATGCATGCAAAATAGCCGAAATGATTGGACAGCTCGCAATAAAAAGCAGCGAGTAAAATTAAAATAAATAGCCGAAATGATTGGGCGCCACGAAAAATAGCCGAAATGATTGGGCAATCGCGACCTTCGCGATATAAAAGCTGAAATGATAGAGCATCGCGGAAAGAAATAAAGAAAAATGAAATTTATGCCCTACAGGTGATAACACATCAATCTCTGTATACAATCCAGGGGCGCAAACAAAAAAGGAATCACACCTTCCTTCCCCAGGCTCCATCAGAAAACGAAGCCAAATCTCGACTGTTCAGGGATTCCCTAGAGATCATCAACAGCGTTCCTCCCCATTCTAACAGGATTCATACGCTGCAATCAGCCCTGGAGCTACGGCAAAGCCCCTACTCCAAATCTCAACGGTTCACAGACAACCTGGAGACCACTTCAATATTCGTCTCATTACAACAGATGATACGTCATCCGCATGACCCCGTCGCGGAAATACGTCATCAACATGACCCCGTCGCGGAAATACATCATCCAAATGACCCCGTCGTGGAAATACATCATCCACATGACCCCGTCGCGGAAATACGTCATCCACATGACCCCGTCTCGGAGATAAGTCATCCACATGACCCCGTCTCGGAGATACGTCATCCAAATGACCCCGTCGCGGAAATACGTCATCCACATGACCCCGTCTCGGAAATACGTCATCCACAGGACCCCGTCGCGGAAATACGTCATCCACATAACCCTGTCTCGGAAATACGTCATCCACATGACCCTGTCTCGGAAATACGTCATCCACATGACCCTGTCTTAGAAATACATCATCCACATAACCCCGTCTCGGAAATACATCATCTACATGACCCCGTCACGGAAATACGTCATCCACATGACCCCGTCGCGGAAATACGTCATCCAAATGACCTCGTCTCGGAAATACGTCATCCACATGACCCCGTAGCGGAAATACGTCATCCACATGACCCTGTCGCGGAAATACGTCATCCACATGACCCCGTCTCGGAAATACGTCATCCACATGACCCCGTCGCGGAAATACGTCATCCACATGACCCCATCGCGGAAATATGTCATCCACATGACCCCGTCGCGGAAATACATCATCCACATGACCCCGTCTCGGAAATACGTCATCCACATGACCCCGTCTTGGAAATATGTCATCCACATGACCCCGTCGTGGAAATACGTCATCCAAATGACCCCGTCTCGGAAATACGTCATCCACATGAACTTGTCGCGGGAATACGTCATCCAAATGACCCCGTCTCGGAAATACATCATCCACATGACCCCGTCGCGGAAATACGTCATCCACATGACCCCGTCGCGGAAATACGTCACCCAAATGACCCCATCGTAGAAATACGTCATCCACATTACCCCGTCTCGGAAATACGTCACCCAAATGACCCCGTCCCGGAAATGCATCAAAATGACCCCGTCACGGAAACACGTCATCCACATGACCCCGTTGCGGAAACACGTCATCTACATGACCCCGCCTTGGAAATACGTTATCCAACGACTCCGTGGAACATGGCCAAAGTTAACCTTGACCCCGTGGGAAACGCCCGGAGCAACTTCTGACGCCGTGAAATACGGATAATGTCAATCTCATTAAACACTTACGGGTCCTCTTGACTCGTAAGGAAGAAAACACTCTTGTAAGATCCTTACAACTTATAAGGGAAAACTCACTTAGGAATCCTCAAGATTCATAAGGAGAAAATACACCTACGAGATCCTCTCGACTCGTAGGGAGAAAAGTCTTTATGAGACCCTCACGGCTCATGAAGTTGAAAAGTCTTAGGTAGCAGATCTGAACCTGCTTCCTAAGCTATCACTACCTCTCGAAGAATTCAAAACAGAATGCTCTCTATCATCTACAGGCTATGCTTACTAAGGTAACAAGCTGGCAACAAAGAAAAGAGAAGAAAGCAGTAATAGAACAAAAAAAAAATGTATCTTTTATTAATGAATTCAGTGTAGTACAAGTTGAATCGTATGAAAGAATAAAAAATGGATACATGTTATTCAAAGATTACAAGCAAAACAGCTACTGGGAAGGAAGCGTTTTCAACAAGTCCGCAAGCTGCTCTCGCACTCCTTTCAGCGCCTTCTCGTGATCAGCCGTCGTGGCCAGCTCCGCTTCAATTCGAGCCCTTTGCTGCAAGCATGATGAAATCTTCTCATCGATTTCCCGTTGGACGGCTTCGCGACTCTGCATAACCCGCTTAATAGAGTCGAGCTTCCGCCTCAATACAAGCCTGTCCGAAATACATTGCTGCAAGGTGTCAAAAGCAGCTCTCAGTTGCATGGCGTTCACTTTAACTTGGGCGTGCAGCCGGGAAGATTCACCCGAAACCTCCTCGCGTTCCTTCCGCCTCAAGGTCGCTTCTTGTTCGAAATGGCAGAGGAAGGATACACTCTGCTCGACCTATGCAGTCCGCTGGGAGTTCAAAGCCTGAATCTCAGGAGCAAGACGCATAAGCTCAAGCTCATGCAGGCAGGCCTCAATCTTCCTGCAGTGGTTAACCCAAGACTCAACGACGCCTTCGTTATAGAAGTTCACAAGCGTCGCCAGCATTGTATTAACTTCGGCAGCAAAATCTACAGCAAACATAGGGGCCTCCGCGTCAAGCTCTTCGATGTAATCGCTCAACATACGCAGACTGGTCACAACACCTTTTGAGGATGGACGTCTGGAAAAGGGTACTGCCGGCATTATAACGCGAGACTCGAACGGGGATGGAGTCGATGTGACCGCTACAAAATAAATCACAATCAGATGTCGGCTTAAGAAATAAAAAAATACATAAACAAAAGAGTCTATTATACCGGCTGCAATAGGGGGCAGAGCTAGGAGTTCCGGTGGCGCGGCGATACCCTTAACCTCCCTTCAATTTGTAAGGCTACGAGCAATGCAAAGAAGAATTAGCAATAACGTGACTGTCCGTTAAAGAAAAGAAAGGACGTCGGTTAGAAAAGATACTCACCGACACCAGCGGGCAGACTAATCTCCGAAGGGAATGAGAAGTGCGGGTTCAGCACCTGATACAAATGATCAAAAAGAACTCCTGCGAGATCATGATGATACATGGTCAGTACACGAAAGATGCTGTCCTCGATTTAAATTTATCACAAACCCATACCTTCCAGCATTTGAGAAGATATAAGAGAAGACGGAGGGGCAACCACCGTCAAAGCAACAACTGGCGATGCTTTCTCGGGTAGCACAACCTCAACGCTCGCCACATCTGTATTAGAAGCGAGAGAAATACTGTCAGGAGAGATTAAAAGGGGATTGCAGAATAAAGGGGAAAGCGATGCCCAAAATCTACCTGGTGAGTTGTTCATATCATAATATTGCATTATTATATTCCCCATTCTTATATATTTTACAAATAAACAGGTGCTTTTGATGCATGTCTGCTACATATTACAGGTTACAGGTTCTTGGACAGAAAACAGTGAAAACGATGAAAAGACGATGCAAAAGTGGACTTTGACCAACAAACAGAAGACTCTTGATCAAGCCTACATCAAAGATAAAATTCACAAAGTACAAGGCAATGCAAGGTCCAAGATTACAAAGCGAACAGTTAAAAGTCCACCGCAATTATTCACTGGAGATCTGGAAGAAACATAGAAGCTATTTTAATAAAAGAACCAAATAATAAGAAAAGCCCAAAGACAGAAGAGCCAACAAAGGAAATTTCAAGGCCCAATACTTCCTTTTAAAGAGACAGAGACATAAAATTTTACCAAAGCTTGGAGTCTACTTTGATTAGGTCTTCCTAAGGATATTTTGGTAAATGTAGACGTGCGAATCAATTGTAACCTAGGGTTTCCTATCCTCTATAAATAGGAACTCTAAATCATTGTAAAGACCATGCCTCCCTATGCCTCTTTTTATCAATAAAATTTAGATTTCTTTTGGAGAGCATTGATGCCTCTTTTCATTTCAGAAATTCAGATCTGACAAGTCTTGTGTTGATGTTTGGAGAGAGCCATCTATAAAATAAGTAGGTAATTTCAATTCTTGCCCTAGGTAATTTTTCATTCTCTGCCCTAGATTAAATTTAATTCCTTGCCCTAGTTAGATAGTTAGATCTTTAATTCAATTGCCCTAGATTAATTTAGTTTTTAGATTTAATTAATCCATTCACACCGTTTGGAATTAACTCGTAAGAGCGATTAGGAAATTCACAATATCCCTGTGGACCGACCCGTACTCACCGGCTAGCTGCAAAGCGACGCCGTTCTTGATTGCGGTTACTAAATATTTTTGAGATTCAATCAAATGGCGCCGTTGCCGGGGATGGCGTGTTATTTCCTTTATGCAATTTCGGGTTAATCAAAATTCAAAAAGTCATAAAAATCTGAAAAATCAAAAAATATAAAAATATATCATCTGTTATTTTTGGGAAGGGTATTTTTGTGTGAATTTTGCAGGATCTACGAACAAATTCGGATCTGGAAATCTACAGAGATTAAAACAGAAAATATCAAATCCGAACAAACAGAGGAATATCACAATAGACAACAGAAGAAATTTAGAGGACCGAGTCAAACAAGAAGAATCGCGGTGATCTGGTCCCCCAAAAAAAAAACCGCCTCGCGACCTTATTCCGGCCGCGGAACCGCCGCGCGAGCCTACCTGCGACCGCGGAACCGCCGCGTTTTGGTCGGAAAAAAAAGGGCAGAAGCGCGGTAAAAAATTAAAAAAAAATCTGTAAGTCTTCTGATCTCCTCCTCTGCAAATCTCTGATATCTCCTCTGAAAAATCTCCTGCAGGATTCTTTGCGCTTAAAAATCTTCCCCTTCCAAATAACAATCTTGTGCAGGATTCTTTGCGCCGCGCATAAAATAAAAAGATTTGATTGCAAGTGATTTTTCTGTTTTGCATATCTTTAAAACTGACTTTAAAGGGCTTTTGACCAATTCAAATTGGGTGGGGATTTCATCACCCTTCTCAGGACCCCAGAAATCACATAAGGCATTTGTATTGACCATATTTAATTAAAAAATACTAGACTCAGCCCTAAGGACTTCGAGCTCAATAGGACAGAGGACTAGTTATAGGCATCAGCCGTTTATCCTAACCTGACTTTGCGGTGTCTAGGCAAGTGTGTCAAGGCAAGTGGTTACTTAATTAGGACCGCTACTTGTAGCGGGGAGCCTCCCACTTACCTGGCACTTACCTGGCCGCAATTGGCGGTGAAGAGGCGGTTTGAGGTCCTATTTCTAGCCCTTTGGAACAGTTAGGAGCTGTCTAGCTGACCTAGGTGATCCTAGATCTAGGCCTGATTGTGCATTTCTGGTTGATTGCATTTGTGTCTAAGCCCTTTATCGAAATTTTTTGCAAAACAAATAAAATAAAATAAGAGGAAATTTTTTTTATAAAAAGACTAGCAACTTTTGTCGCTAAGAAATCTTTGCACTCCAATCTTCTTTCTTTTCTCATTCTTCTATCATGGGTACCCTACATCATAAATCTCTTGCCGAATTTTGGTATCCCGAACCTAACTTTGCGTCGTACGTCAATTGTTTCGGTCGATTTAAAGAAGATCCCTCCATGCCAAAAATATTTTTGAAAGATCAAATAGAAGCGTCTAGGAGAAACAGTTTGACTTTGCAACCCACTTTGTGTCAACCATGTCAACCTTTACCACCTTCATACGTTGATACCACTTTTTCAAGTCCTGCTGTAACTCCTAAACCGATGTCCATTGCTGAGCATATTGCTCAATCTCGTAGCCGATCTTTCACCCCTCTCCACACATATAGTACTAGGGATCAACAAGTCCATTCACCTTTTTATCCACATGTTGACCCTACCCCTGTCCAACCACCCACTTCCTACCAGTCCTACCCGACTTTCCCACCGTCACTAGACACTGTTTCTACACAGCCTTTTGGGAGTTTCACATATCCACACAATTTCGAATCTTTTACCGAAACCCCCTTACCACCTAAGTCTAGTTTGGAAGAGTCGTTGGAGGCTTATATCTTAGCCAAAAACAAAATGGTTAGGAATGTGGAAGCATCCATTACCGCCCTTAGACAACCTTGTGAACCGGCAGCTAGTTTTCAACTAGCTTCAAATTTTTCAATGTATAAGGAGGCGGTTGGACAGAGTGAGAATGTGAGAGGATTTCCAAATCAAACCTACCCATACACAATTGAATCCAACAACTCCAATTTTCAAACATGTGTCCAAAATGATGAGTTGTGCGACTTTGTAGTGCTTGATTTGCCAGATTGTGAAGAACCCCTTTCGAGTGAAACGACACTTAATCCTTTCCATCTTTACACCTCCACTCTAGAACCTGAATTGATAAATATCCATACTTTTGATGAGGTGTCAGAAAATATTGATTTTCACTTGATTGAGGATATAGACGCCGGGAATATTTCGGATGATGAACCTGTCGGTTTGATTGAAATTTTATGTTCAACTCATCATCCCGAGTCATTAGATGTTTCTCCCGAACCTCATATGCGTCTTGATTTTGATGATAATGACATGGATGAGTTAAATATTGAGGAGAATTATGAGGATAGTATTGAGGAGAGTTTTGAGGATCATATTAAGGTTGAACCATTTTTGTTTGATGTGTTTGATTTTCCAATTCATCCTCTTGACCCTTTAATTAAATCACCCTCCCTCCTTTCCATCGTTCCGACCACGCACAAGATCACGCTTGACGACTGTGAGCTTGAAAACTTTTACTTTGAATCTGACACAGTTCTCACAGCCGATAACGCATACGAGTGTTTCACTTTTCCGGACGATGTTGATGACTCACCGCCCGAGTTTGAGTCTTTTACATTTTCAGATGAGTTAGTTGAACCATGAGACTCGGTTGCTTACAGTTGTTTCGAACCATTAATGGAATCTTTCCAATTCGAGACAGTTTACTACGGTGAGAATGCGATATCCCTAATTCACTCCCTTCCCTACCTTCCATTGTTCCGACTGTGCAAGAGACCGTTACGCTTTCATCTCCAATACCAAGTTCGGCGTACCCATGTTTTCTTGCGAATCTTGAGGAATTTGACCCCATTTATCGACGGGTTGATAGATTAGCACAATCGCTTTTAACACATCGGTTATAACAAATTGTTCTAATTTGTTCGCTCGATTTACACCCTCAAGATCGTGCTACCCTTCTTTTTCTTTTCCGCCATTCTTCTCCTCCACCGAGACCATATTCTACCTTTCTTCCAACACGGTCTCGTGTGCTTCTCATTTCCTTTCTTTCCACTCCATTCTTTCACCAACTCGACCATTACATCGATAAGATTTTTGAATGGTTGGTGCTAACCGTTGGCTTATGTAAGGCCAAGCTTAAGTTTATGGAGGACCTTATTGTATATATGTATATATTTTTGTTTTTCTTTTAACAAGAAAAATAAAAAAATAAAAAAAATAATTTTTTTTATATAAATAAATAAACATGGGAATGTCGGCATTTCAACCATCTTGGTGTAGCATGACAGTGAGGACACTGTCAAGTTTAAGTTTGGGGGTATGCTCGGTAAGCCTTCTTCCTTCGCATTCATTTGTATATTTTTGCATTTGCATATTTATTTGAAAACCCATAAAAATTTGAAAATTTTAAAAATTATAAAAATAAATGTATTCAATTTTGGCCTAGTTTGACTTGAGTTTGACAAATAGGTTAACTGGCTAGGAACAACTAGATCTTAGACTTAGTAAATTAAAAACCCTAAATATAACCTTCCTTAAAGTTTAACGGTAGAAAGTATATGTCTTTGTAGTTTATTTAGAAATAGACAAATTTTGGGTTCACTTCTTGGGCTAAGTCAAAACAAAGGAAAAGTATTGATACTTTTATTAGAGTATAAGTTTGAAAAATAATTCCTAACTTAAGTCTAGATTCTGAAAATGTATACCCTACAAAATTGCACAATCACGCACCTTGAAACTTGGAATAGTAGAGGAGACCTTGAAATGCTCTTGTCTAAAGTCCTTAGTACGATGAAAAATAAAAAATACAAGTGTGAATAAAGAAAGAAAAAAAAATGAACACTGGTTTTTGTGATTACTTAAGGCTGCAAAAATAGAAAAAAATATTTAGCGAGGGTGCTTCATCACCTAGTGCCTTAGACCAACTGGTTTGGGAGTCACTGCTAAAAAGCCTTGGGTGTTGCAAGACTAGGAATTACGCTTTAATGTGCAAACACATCTTGTAATCGGTTGTTGGCACCTCAAGAAGTATTAACGGTCGCATGAAGGATGTGTAAGCAAAATTCATTTAAAAATTCACCTATTAATAAATACTTTGGACAACGGACGAGAGTATGATTGCTTGATTTGAATTTCCAAGTGTAGGGGTGATCTATACACACACGTAGGGATATGTGATTGGAGTTTAGATGAGAGAAATGAATGAAAAATAGAACTTGTATCTTTAGTAGAGTTGATAAAAATTCCTAAGTGGAGATGGAACCCTAGAAGGAAAACTTAAGAAATACCGAAAGCTAAGTAAGTCTATAGAACATGTATAATCTTAAGTTAGATGATGAGGAAGTGTGAAGAATGTGGGTGGATAATTTACGAGTCGACGATAATAGAATTCCCTGTTAGAAAACCTAATTGGAGAACAAAAGTCGAAAAAGCCAAATTGATAGGATTTTGTGGGTAGTATCCGCTGAAAACCCTCAGAAGACAACACTCCTCATACTAGGGACACCTAGAGGTTTAACGGCTAATTGCACGAGCTCAGTGCAATCGTGTTTCCCTGCGAAAGTGCGGTTAGGTTTTTTGTAGAGAATAAAAATAAGTTTGCTCAAGGACGAGCAAAAGATAAGTTTGGGGGTATTTGTTCATATCATAATATTGCATTATTATATTCCCCATTCTTATATATTTTACAAATAAACAGGTGCTTTTGACGCATGTCTGCTACATATTACAGGTTACAGGTTCTTGGACAGAAAACAGTGAAAACAGTGAAAACGATGAAAAGACGATGCAAAAGTGGATTTTGACCAACAAACAGAAGACTCTTGATCAAGCCTACATCAAAGATAAAATTCACAAAGTACAAGGCAATGCAAGGTCCAAGATTACAAAGCGAACGGTTAAAAGTCCACCGCAATTATTCACTGGAGATCTGGAAGAAACATAGAAGCTATTTTAATAAAAGAACCAAATAATAAGAAAGCCCAAAGACAGAAAAGCCAACAAAGGAAATTTCAAGGCCCAATACTTCCTTTTAAAGAGACAGAGACATAAAATTTTACCAAAGCTTGGAGTCTACTTTGACTAGGTCTTCCTAAGGATATTTTGGTAAATGTAGACGTGCGAATCAATTGTAACCTAGGGTTTCCTATCCTCTATAAATAGGAACTCTAAATCATTGTAAAGGCCATGCCTCCCTATGCCTCTTTTTATCAATAAAATTTAGATTTTTTTTTGAGAGCATCGATGCCTCTTTTCATTTCAGAAATTCAGATCTGACAAGTCTTGTGTTGATGTTTGGAGAGAGCCATCTGTAAAGTAAGTAGGTAATTTCAATTCTTGCCCTAGGTAATTTTTCATTCTCTGCCCTAGATTAAATTTAATTCCTTGCCCTAGTTAGATAGTTAGATATTTAATTCAATTGCCCTAGATTAATTTAGTTTTTAGATTTAATTAATCTATTCACACCGTTTGGAATTAACTCGTAAGAGCGATTAGGAAATTCATAACATCCCTGTGGACCGACCCGTACTCACCGGCTAGCTGCAAAGCGACGGGTTCTTGATTGCGGTTACTAAATATTTTTGAGATTCAATCATGAGTCGCCGGTCGAGACCGCGACAAGAGTGTCACTGGATGCAGCGAATGCTCCATCCTCCTCCATCGGAATGGTCTCGCCATCCGTAGCCTCATCCTCCGACTCTACCAGAGTCGTCGTAACGCTCGCGACGCCAGGAGATGGCAAGGAGCCGCAAGAAGAAAGAGCGACGATTGGAGCAGTGCCTGACTCTTGAGAAAGAGTGGCTACCTCGGGCTCGACGACTGTAGCCATCTCACCCACCGCTACCTCGGGCTCGGCAATTATAGCCATCTCACCTACCGCCACCTCGGGCTCGGCGATCGTGGCTGTCTCACTTGCCGCTACCTCAGGCTCGGTGGTTGCCGCCATGACACCCACCACCTCCTCGGCAAGACTCGGCCCTGCAAGATAGGATATATGAGAACCTGAAAGTTAAAACTTTGACAGAACAACCCAATGTCACGTTACCTTGAGTCGATTTTCTGATTGCTTCCCGAGCGACACGTGCTTCCTGTGTATGGGTGGTGGACAAGGTAGCCAGAGCGTCCTCTGAAGGAGTAAGGGCAGGGGTAGCGGTGCTCGAACCTGCACCCGCGGCCAAGGCGGCACTACGCTCCCTTACCGCACGCATTCTGCGCTTCCTTTCCGCTCGGGCCGTGAGAGCGAATCTTCTAGAAGCCTCCATTAATAGGACGTCATCGTCCACGCCAAGGGTTATCTATGGAGCCGTTACAACATCCGTCATCGATCGTTTAAGTAAGGCCTCTTTTGGCAGTCCTGAGGAGGCCGGGACTTCGATGGCTGGCCCTAGAAGCATCTCCGCATCACCTTGCGGGATTGGCAATGTAGTCGCTGCGATAAGATAAAGAGAGGGTCAGATTACCCATAAGAAACGAGAGCAGAGACGCGGTGAGCCGAAATATACCAGTGCCCAGCGAAGCGTGCATCCTTTCCTCTTCCTCAAAAGTCTTAAGAGAAGCTGCGAGAGCTTCTTCGGTGGAAATGCCTGTCAAAGAAGGAAAGGTGTCAGTCAAAACATGATGATAAAAATATGATGTAATGACAAAAGATACAGCTGATGGTTACCTGATCGTGCAAGGATAGCCAGTCCCGCTTCGTGGCTTGCTAATTGCTCAGATTCTGCAATGGCAGCCGCCAGATCAGTGTTATCTGGCGGCATGAATAGACCCTCGTTTGCCCCATACTCGCTCAGGCCCTCACCATAAAAAGTGTGAGGCTCCTGACCAAGTACAATGTCGGCAGAGAGGATCGAATTCTTCTTCCTCTTCTGCGAGCGATCTCCGGTCGTCGCAAGCACAAGTTTACGTTTAGCAGCCACCTTGGGGTGACGAGTCCCAATATCTGAACCCACGCCAGAATCAGGGGAGGCTACAGTCACCTTTTCTACAGGAGCCCGGGGTATCGGTAGCTCGGGCCTGTCGTGTGGGACTTCGATCACGGCAGCTTCTCTTAGCGGAGGGGGACAATGGTCCGTCACTTCAAAGGGACATTTCGATCACCAACAGGGGGTGCACCTTTGCGATCGAGCAGCAGTCGCTTCTCCTCCCTGATAATGGCGCCTATTGAATGCTGGTACCACGCCACGTACACATTAAGGACCTTTGGGACACAGCTCGGTTCGCTGATGAAGAAGCTGGACCCTGTGTTCAAGCGCATGAAATGATGCAGCGCATTCCGCATTCCCTCTTCGGTAGAAGTAGGCTCTGCCAAGAAAGCTTCAAGTGGGACTCCCTGATTGTAACTCAGCTGCTGGGAAAAACGATGTGGGTTGTATCTCATGAATAGTGCCGCATCATTTTTCTTGAATACAAGAAAGCCCGGCCTGATGGGGTACAAATGAAGAATCTCCCGGGCTTTCAACACAGAGGCCCCGTCTTTAAAGATGTCTCGCAATGACAGCACCGCTTTTGAAGTTTCCTGGCCGATGGTCAAGACTTTGTCTGTGAAAGACATACCATCTCCAACCGTGCGTGGACGAAGGAGCAAGCCCCTAGCTTCCCGCGGTGACGGACTCACGATGGAGGCAACCAGCCGCATTATCTAAGGGAACTTGCATCTGTCGTAAAAAGAAGGTCTTTTGTGGATGCCAAAGACCCCAAGCACATGCAGCTCCATCCATGAAGTGAAGTAATGCATTGGGAAGTTGGCAGGATGCACCCCTGGTTCAGTGGTATCCGCTGCTAAACTGAGACTATGATATAGGTGGGCTAACCCGGCGATCCCGATGGCCACTTGTATTCCGGCAACCATGAGATGAGCGGGGTAGAAGACAGAAGGCCTCATGTAACGAGGATGCATAGGAAGCGCGAACCAGCTTAACCATAAACTGAGGAACCCGAGAAAGATCGCTTCCTCATCAATGCCCGGAGCGGCGATTTCTGAGAGGGGGACGATCGTGACGTCAGGAAGAAAGAAACCCTTTTGATCAGCTTCTAGTATTGGCCGAAGGTCCAAGCCGAAGCCGAAAGGATCATCAAGTTTAGCAAACTTTTCGCCTTGTCGCGACAAAATTTCTGGGCAAAGAAAACGGGCAATGAAGTCCGCAAAGCTGACCCCCTGGCCTCCGGATTCAAGGAAGAGGCTCTCATATATGTTCAACACTTTTATCAGTCTTGGGAACTGGTGCTGAATGGCGTTCTCTTGGGTAAGGCCCATCACCACTAGCTTGGTGGAAAAAACATATTCATCCGGAGGAAGCAGCTCCTCATAGTACTCCCTCCTAACTGGTAAACCAGAAACCTCGGCAAATTCTTCCAAGGAAATGGAGACCTCTCTATCCAATAGGAGGAAGGTATGGGTCGGGATGTTCCACTGCTCCAAAAACGCCTTGATCCACCATGTGAGAGGTGCAGAATACTGGAACAAGGAAGCGTAGACTGCAGGGTATAAGCCAAGCTTTAGCAGCTGCGATTTCTTTGCCGATAAGATATACCGGGCCCACTGCAAGTACCCGGCCGGATGATGGGGAGTTAGCCCGATGTTGTAAGGCTGTCCCCAAGGGCGCGACTCGCCCTGACATATGCGCCGCCCTAGGGTGTCCAAAGCCGCCGGCGGTTGCACGGGTACTGCGGCAATCGAAGGCTGAAGGAGACCCTCAGAAGTCCAATTAACCACCTCCACGGCATAGTTCACCGGGGGTGCATCTGCATACGGGATCGCCGAGATAGGCTCCGAAGGCGTCGCACAAGAAAAGCTCCGGCGGCCTCTGATAATCTGATCATACCATCTACCCCATAGGTCAAGATTCTTGTATTCCGGGTCGTGGTCTTTGATCAGCGCGAGAACCTCTCGGTCTACAGGCGCCTCAGGAAATTCTCCTTCTGAGCGAATGAACGGGAAGGAAGTGTCGAAAGACATGACGCCTGTGCAAAAAGGGACAAAAGTAAATTTTCAGTGCTATAATTTAAAATTCTGACATTTGGTACTTTAAAATTTGTACCGCATTGCAATGCAGTGGAAAGGGGACCAAAGGAGGGACCCACAAAATCTAGATGACAATGCATCAATTAAATAAAACAGCCTCATCACTTGATGGGACTATTAATTAAATGAGGAGATCCTCAAGAAAATTCTCATTAGTGAGAGATCTCTCGGTCAGAGGAGTAAATCTCCCTTTGAGAGCAATACTCTGTGACAGAGTGACACTTGTCAAACTCTGATCATGAGGAAATAAAAAAATTCCTCAAGAGCCTTGCTCTGGAAAAAAATGATGAAATAATCCATCAGAAAGAGAAAAAAAAGTTTTTGGAATCAATTTTTATGAATTAAAAATTCTGGGATCTTCAAGATCCATGAACAAACTCTAAGAGTTCTTTATGAGCAAAGCTCTGTTCATGGGTTAAGAAACCCTGAAACAAAATCTCCTTAGATATATGGGTTCAAAAGAGCAAAAGCTCTATTAAATGAAACCCTCAAAGGGTTTTCTTTAGATCAAAGATCTATGAAGAGCAAGGCTATGTTAATGGGTAAAACCCTAGATTATTAAAAGATTTAATCTTTACCTAAGTTTTGGCAGAGCTTTGACTCTTAAAATCTCTTCAGATGAAGAGCTATGCTCTGAATAAATATTCTCAAAGAAAGAAAATGAACAGAATCATCTAAAGGACCAAAGGTCCTATTTATAGGCATTGAAATGCCTCTTCAACTTCTGAGTTGATCCAAGGGCGCAGATGCTGCCACCGCTGCACTCACATGTGGGCCACATGAGCGCAACGGTGGGGAGGCATTTGTTTCCCCCAATGAGAGCAAGGCTCTGTTTGAAAATTAAAATTTCAAAATTGAAGCAACGCTTCAGATGCAGTGCCAAGTGCGTTGCGCCCTAGGTAGCGCATCATGAGTGCGCTAGCACTAGACGCGCTGCGCAGCGCGCCACGTGTCAAACACGGGTGCGCTAATATAGGGTGCGTTGCGCTCTGAGCAGCCCACCATGTGTCAAACATAGGTGCGCTGCGCTCTGAGCAGCGCACCACGTGCAAAGCACGGGTGCGCTACTGCTGGAATTAAAAAACTCCCCACCGTTAGATCAAATGATCTAATAATAATGATAAATCATTAATTAACCAGAATTAAAATTCTGTAATGGAAAGATTTTTTCAATCTTGTTAAAAAGAAGAAGATTGCCTTCTGTAAAACAGAAGCCCTAGGATCTAAGATCCAATGGTGGGGAAACATCCCCAAATCAATCAGAGAAAGATCTCTTTAACTGATTCAACAAATCAGCTTGCCCTATATAAAGGCCCCAAGACTTCAAGTCTGATATAGAGAAACCCCCCATAAACTTTGAAAAAAACCCTCAAAGATAAAGAGCAAGCTCTCAGCAAATGAAGATACTTCTTCAAGGTAAAGATGATGGATGATGAACACAGAGATGAAATCATCTCATAAAAAGAAGAATTCTTTTCTTTAAAAAAGATCATAGATCTACAAGACAAAAAGTCTTTCATAAAAGAGATCAAAAGATCTCATCATAAAATAAGATAAGAACATAATTCTTCTCACAGATCATGGATCTATAAAGGCAAATCCTTTCATCGAAATAAGAGATTGAAAATCTCTCCTGCAAAATAAGAACGGTTGTTCTTGAATTTTGAGACAAAGTCTCTTTTAAAAGAACATAAACTTGTTTTTCCAGATCATAAAATTGATCAAATGCGCCTTGCGCTCATGAAATGCGCCTTGTTCTCTTGAACAGCGCTTCTGCGCTCTCTGGACCAGCGCTAAGCGCCAAATGCGCCACGTGTCAACCACGTATGCGCCAATTAACAACTTGCGCTTTACGCTTCTGAAATAGCTCACTGCGCTCATGGGCTGGCGCTCAGCGCCAAGCGCACCACGTGTTATTCACGTGTGCGCCACTAAATTGAAAGCGCAATGCGCTCATGGATTAGCGCTCAGCGCTCATAAACTGGCATCATGCGCTCATCATCTAGCACTTAGCACTGAGTGCGACATGTGTCCCTTACATGTGCGCTACTTGGCAGTAGCGCACTGTGCTTTTTGATTGGAGCAAAGCGCCTAGCGCACCACGTGTTGCACTGACAGAACATAAATTGTTCTTTAATAAGCCCAGAGTTCTAGTGAATGCTCAGCATTCAATAAAAGACAAAAATATTGTCAGAAGGGCCAAGCCCAAATAAAGGCTCAATAACCAGAATAAAAATGTTAAACATTTATTGGACTTAGCCCAATATTGGCCATAAGTCCTCAACTTATATTAATTGAGCCTACCTGCTCATAAATATTTCAACGGATCTTAGTCCCAAATTGGAATACAGATCTTCCAACCAACTCTCATCGGTTCGAGAGTACATCTCTTTACTCCTCTGATATTTGTCGTTGTAATCCTTCAACGTCTTCAGAGAGGTGACGGGTCCCGACAACCAAACATTCTACGGACTGTGGGGTCCTTAAACCCATGGACTATGATGTCCTTAACCTTGGACTGTGGGGTACTTTAAAACCTATGGACTATGATGTCCTTAACCTCGGACTGTGGGGTCCTTTAAAACCCATGGACTATGATGTCCTTAACCTCGGACTGTGGGATCCTTTAAAACCCATGGACTATGATGTCCTTAACCTTGGACCGAGTTGTCCTTAAACTAACAATGGACCGTAATGTCCTTAAACTAATCGACCGCAATGTCCCTAAACTAAACAATAGAGCCCAATTGCTCTCTTGTTGGATCTAAACGATCCCGTTAAGTTGATCTTAGTCTAAAAATTAGACTAACGTATCCTTAACATACGTTTAAGTTGATCTTAGTCCCAAATGAGGCTAACGTATCCTTAAACCCAACCCCCAAACCCAAATCTAAAAAGATATGGATTTGGACTAATCCACGCCTGATCAGTCGAAAATACTGCATCTTTTAACCGGCAATTTCCTTATCATTTGCATTCATTTAGAAGTGTACGGTATTCATATTTCACATATTAGCAAATCAGTCGTTAAATATCAGATTGAATGTGTTAGACTCTAAAACCGGCACTATAAAGGAAATTGACCGCATTTCATGGCATTGCATCATCCCTATATTGCGCAACACTTGTTTTGAGATCTGTGCAGGAAAACCCAGAAGAAAAGCCAAAAAATTACATGGTGCTGATCAAACATTACGCCAACTCAATGATTTCAGTTCTGGTAGCAATCTAGAAGGAACAATAAAATTCAACATGTCAAATAAAGCCCTAAACTTCAGTCCAAAGCAGCACCAGAAGTTTCAAAGCCCAAGCTTCCAACATGGCCGCGGAACCGCGGCAGGAGCCTGCTTGCGCCGCGGTTCCGCGGTCGTCTTGCCACTTCACCTCCCCAATTTCAGTGCACAATGCTTCACTCAGGGCCCACACTTCAGCAAGACATGTCAAATTCCAGAAGATTCCAGAGGCTTCTGCCAGATCAGCAAACTAGGGTTTTCTAAGCTTAATTAATCCTAGCTTAAAGCCTAAGCTAGCTCCTAACAAACTCTTTCTAGAAACTCCTCAAAAAACTTTTGGAGGGAATTGTAATTTCAAAACTAGACCTAGGGTTTGGGAAGTCTATAAATAGAGGCCTAAACCTAGGGTTAAGGGAGATACTTGGAATCCAATACTTAGATACTCAGAAAAATCCCTACCTCTTTCTTCATCTTCTTCTTCCACAAGTCTAGTGAGAAGACTTGTGTGAAACCCTAACCCTAATTCCAATCAAAAGCCAAGATCCCGAGTACCACATTAAGCAAGAAGCCCTTCGACCTTTTATGAGCAGAGCCGATCTTCAACAGAGCAAGTGGTCCAAGCCGATCCACGACTCACGGAGAAAAGCGACGCCAGATCGACAATTTAGTTCTTCCTCTTGTAGTTCTTGAGCGACTGTAATCAAATTGTTGATATAAATAAAAGGTGGTATTCTTTTATCTTGTTTTCTTTAAATTCTTGCATCATGATTCGATCTTAATTTCTAGTTGTAGTTCTTGTTGTGATGTTTGAGTAATACTCCGCTCGTCGAGGAGTCGAGACGATCAATAGAATGATGATGTAACATATCTTAAATCGATTCTTGATTCCTACGAGTTTTGTAAACCCTAGCAAGTTCAAGAACTGACGACCCAGTTTCGTTGCGATGCTTTCTTGATTGATATCGCTCGAAATTGGGGAGTTACGATCGTTTCTTGAAATTGCTAGAGGCTAGAATGTGAATGATATCGACGAAAGAACAAGGGTTAAATGATGAAACCCTAGTTTCACGAGAAAGCCCTAACTTTCGTCGATCATCATCGATCTAGTATCAATTCTTCGAAGGACAAGAACACGATATCTTGAGATTATATCACGTCTATAGATCTGATCGATTCCTGCGAGCCTCATTTAGATTCTTGACATTTGGTTGGAAATATCATCGAAACCCGATTCTCGATTGTTTATCATTTTCTTGATTCTTGATTAGACTAGTGACACCTGAATCAATCGATAAAATCTTGAATCATGTTTTCTTTTCTTTTCGATTAACTTTTCAATTCAAACAAATTAAATATAGAAACGAATCGCACAATCCCTGTGGACGATCCGCACTCACTTACAATCTACATCCGAAACCATAGTTGATTGCGGTCAAATATAATTCTTTGATTGTGAATTTTATTCAATTTTCATACCGACACAACGAGAAACTCATATCGATCAAATGACACCGTTATCGGGGATCATTTGAGTTGATACACACTACACAGTCTTGAATTTTAGGATCAATCAAATGGCGCCGTTGCCGGGGATCGCGCGCTAATTCGTTTCATATTAAAGTTTGAATTGAAAGATTTATTCCATTGTAATTTTTGTAATCAAAATTCGTGCAAACCCTAAACAATTTGTTGTGGTTCATTGCAAGGAGATCTGGAGCTTGCTGGGAAATTGGAAAAAATTTTGGGATATACCAGAGAGCTGAGGGAGTCTACAGAAGCTCCCTGCTGAATTTTTGTGCAGAGATCTCACTACCCAACCGCGATTCCGCGGTCTAAGCACCCATATGCGGCGGAACCGCGACATCTTGGAGGCTTCTCTGTGAAATTTTTCTCTCAGGTACTTTCTTACCTTCTTCTCTCTCCTCTTTTTAGCTCCAACTAACAAATTTCTGCATGCTTTTTTGCAAATAATCGCAGCTCGCAAATTGCAAAAGTAAATTTGTGCGTGATTTTGTTTCTTGGTTGTTTGCATTCTAAATACGGATATTAAGGGGCACGGCCAAATCCAAATTAGGTGGGGAGTTCATTACCCTTCCTAGGCCTCGAAAATCGCAAAACTTGCATCCGCATTGACCCACATTAACTAAAAATTATCTAGAGATGACTCTAAGGACCATCGCGCTCACTTAGGACAGAAGAAAGCCATGGGGAATTCATTGCTTATCAGCGTTTTCTTGTGGTGTCTAAGGCAAGTGTGTCGAAGGCTAGTGGTTATTAATTAGGCCCACTACTTATGTAGTGGAGTACCTTCCCACTTACCTGGAACTTACCTGGCCACAGGGAGACAAAGAGGCAGTGGAGGATTCTATCCTGCGACTTGTCTTTTGGCAGTTAGGAGCGGTCTAGAGCCGGACCTAGGTGACCACTAGATTCTAGGGTTTTGTGTGCTGCATTTGTTGTGTCGCATCATTTTTTCAAAAATCCGTCCCTTTTTCAAAGCAAACACCGCATTCATTCATTACCCCTAATTATAAGTCAACGCTGCCACTTGTACTAACCCTTTTTAGTACAAGATAGGCTGGACACGGGATTCTAGTGCCCGTTTAGTCCGCGTCCCCTTTATCGACTCCGAAGTCGATATTTCTCCATTTACTTCTTCTTTACCCACTACCACACCCACACCGATGGATCCACCTCCATCAAACTTCTTTAACCCTAATCTGCCGCCGTCCGTTGGTGCGCAGAATCCACCCCGCATCTCTCTCCAAGAGAGGTGCTCCCCTATTCGAGGTCCTCTTTCGACCTGCTTATCCACACCACCAGCCAATGGGGATAACTTTGAGATTAAACCCCAATACATCAACCTTTTACCCAAATTCCACGGACTCGAGACTGAGGACGCTTACGTTTTCATTACCAAATTTGAAAACGTATGCGCAATGATGGGTACGTCATAACTTTCAGTGGATGCTATGCGTCTACGACTTCTTCCATTTACATTGTACGATATAGCCGAGAAGTGGCTATATAACACTACCGTACACTCTATTACGAATTGGGAAGAATTTGTAGCGGCATTCCTTAAAAAATTTTACCCAATACAAAAGACAGCTCGAATCCGTAGCGAACTGAATCAATTTGCCCAGCTCCCTACTGAACCATTCTCTAAATGCTTTGAACATTTCAAGGATCTTTTGGTTCAGTGTCCTCATCACGGCATCCTGAGATGGGATCTTTGCCGAATCATTTATGAGGGCATTAACCCAAATACTAAACAGAGCCTTGAAAACATGTATCAAGGTACTTTTATGACTAAGGATGATGGGGAAGCTTGGAAGTTTTTAGAAGAGTTCGCTGAAAAATCACTACAGTGGGAGAGTGGAACCCAACCATTGAATAGGGGTGGCGTACACCAAATAGATGTGTCCATAGGTGTTCGAGCTGAGATGGCAGCAATGCAAAAGAAGCTTGACGCTATGGAACACAAATTTGCAGCAGCCTCCCTAAACCCAGTGTCGCTCCCCAAAACTGTTTGTGGGTGCTGTTCTGATCCGTCTCATTTAACGGAAGAATGTCCATTAAACTCTGCGTTTCAAGGTCACGAGCATTCTAATGCCGCATTTCAAAGACCTAGAAACGATCCATATTCTTCCACATACAATCAGGGTTTGAGGAATCACCCGAATTTTGCTTGGAACCAACAACAATCTCAAAACACGGTTCCAAGCCAAAATAATTTTCAAAAGGCTCTTCCACCACAACAGCAACCACTTCAACTCACTCAGCACCCCTACCAGTCACAAAATTTTCAAAATCAGGTCAACACTCCTGCACGGTCTAACCCTATGCAGTTGTCCTGTTCTGACGAATTCTCTCAATTCACTCAAACCATGAAATCACTTTTATCAAATTTCATAGAGGTTTCGACTGAGGTTAGATCTTCCGTCAGTGAGATAAAGAAAAACTCAGCGTCTCAAGCTGAGAGTATCAGATCGATGGAAGCTGAAATCGCACGCCTAAAAGCCGAAATGAGTGCGAGAGAAAAAGGGAAACTTCCCTCTCAACCCCTACAGAATCCTGGGCATTACAATGTTAATGCCGTCACAACGTTGAGATCGGGAAGAGTGCTGAACAATCATGTCGGGGAAGGTATTGATGATATTGAAAATCCTATCATTAACACCCCGGCTGAGACCTTTCCTCACACACACACTTCTACTTCTGATCCTTCTTCTTCTACCACACCACCTTCTCGAGAGCCTATTCTCCATTTCCCACTAGGCTCGACACCTCAGCCCAACCCTTATAGTTCTCCACAGATGGTCCCCACACCTCTTTTGGGATCTCGTCTACCCCCTTTTCCTTCTCCTATGATGGACCCTGCGCTTATTGCGAAAGCTCCTTACCCGAACCGGTTAAGGGGTAATAGAACGAGTCCTCATATGGAGAAAATTATGGAAATGTTCAAACAGGTTAACATCAACATCTCTCTCCTAGATGCGATTCAACAAGTCTCCGCTTATGCGAAAATTCTTAAGGACTTGTGCACTAGGAAGAGGAAGACTCAAGTGCCGAAGAAGGTCTTTATGTCTAATAATATCAGCACTGCTTTTATTCCCCAGCTACCAAAGAAACGAAAGGACCCAGGATGTCCTACAATATCGATTTCTATTGGGGGTAAAAACATAAATCGTGCTCTTTTAGACCTTGGCGCAAGTGTTAACCTACTTCCATATTCTGTATATGAGCAATTAGGGATTGGAGAGTTGAAACCTGCTCACTGCACTCTCCAGATGGCAGACCGCTCAATCACCAAACCAAGGGGTGAACTAGAGGATGTGTTGATAAAGGTCGGGAAATTTATTTTCCCTGTAGACTTCATTGTGCTCGACACACAGCCTGTAGCAAACCCCCGGGGCCAAATTCCGGTGATACTGGGTCGTCCTTTCCTTGCCATTTCCAACGCTGTTATAAACTGTAGAAATGGTTCAATAAACTTATCATTTGGAAATATGACCATTGAACTAAATATCTACAAAGTTGGAAGTCAGCCATCAGAACCCTCTGCTCATATTTTAGATGTGTGCTATGTCTATGAGATCGCTCCCGATAGTTGTGGAGCTGAGGAACTTTGCTTTACTGATCTCGATGACATTACCACATCTCTGTTTGACTTTACACAAGATCTTAGTGAGGACACTTTTTCTACACTTGAGTCCTGCACTCCTGACTTTTCTCCACCCGAGTCTGTATCTTTCACAGGCTCTGAGCTTCTTTGTAAATCCAAAAATCACTCAATGATCCCTCCTTCTATCATTTCTCCGCCTGAATTAGATCTCAAAATTTTACCCTCTCATCTTAAATATGCTTATTTAGGTGAGAAGGAGTCTTTACCGGTTATCATATCTGCTTCTCTAGCATCAGAGCAAGAGATTGCACTTTTATCGGTATTGAGATCTAACAAAGAGGCGTTTGGTTGGAGTATGGCGGACATCAAAGGGATTAGTCCCTTGATGGTTGAACATCATATACATGTGATGGATGATGCCAGACCAACCCGAGAACCACAGAGACGGTTGAATCCCGTCATGAAGGAAGCTGTAATGAAAGAGATCGTCAAATGCTTAGATAATGGTATTATATACCCCATCTCCGATAGCCAATGGGTGAGTCCTATACATGCCGTTCCTAAGAAATCCGGCATCACTGTTATAACCAATCAGGCAAATGAGTTGATTCAGACACGCGCCCAAACTGGGTGGCGTGTATGCATCGATTATAGAAAACTCAATACTGCCACGAGGAAAGACCACTTTCCTCTACCATTCATTGATCAAATGCTGGAACACTTAGCGGGACGAGAGTATTATTGTTTTATGGACGGATACTCAGGCTATAATCAGGTCCCCATCGCCAAAAAGGATCAAGATAAAACCACTTTTACTTGTCCTTTTGGTACCTTTGCTTACAGTCGGATGCCCTTTGGGTTATGCAATGCTCCTGCTACCTTTCAGCGGTGTATGATGGGGATATTCTCTGATATGGTAGAGAATTTTCTGGAGATCTTTATGGACGATTTCTCGATTTTTGGAGACTCTTTTTCCGATTGCCTAGCGAATCTTAACGCTGTTCTTACTCGTTGCAAAGAGAAGAATTTAACTTTGAACTGGGAAAAATGCCATTTTATGGTCCAAGAAGGAATTGTTCTTGGACATGTCATTTCACAGAAAGGCATTGAGGTTGACAGAGCTAAGATAGATGTAATTCAAAACCTCCCTCATCCCAAAAGCGTCAAAGATATTCGATCTTTCCTTGGCCATGCGGGCTTTTATAGGAGATTTATTAAGGACTTTAGCAAAATTCCTAGACCTTTAACTCTTCTCCTGGCCAAGGATACGACCTTCCATTTTGACTCGGACTGCGAGACAACTTTTGACTCACTTAAACACTCACTCACTTCAGCCCCCGTTTTATCATCACCAAACTGGGACTACCCCTTTGAGCTGATGTGTGATGCATCTGATTTCGCAGTAGGTGCAGTCTTAGGACAACACATCGAAAAGATGCCACACGTGATATACTATGCAAGTAAGACCCTGAATGATGCTCAAATCAATTATACAACCACAGAAAATGAACTTTTAGCGGTTGTATTTGCATTAGAAAAATTCAGGCCTTACTTAATTGGCTCACCTATAGTTGTGTATACTGACCATTCCGCTTTAAAACACCTTCTGGCGAAGAAAGATGCAAAAGGTCGACTAACTTCTGTTACAAGAATTCGATCTTGTTATCAAAGATAAGAAAGGATGTGAAAACGTAGTAGCTGACCATATTTCACGCATCTCTTCTTCCCCTGTGACCCTGCCGATCAATGACTCGTTCCCTGACGAACAGCTCTTGAGCGTATCCAATGAACCATGGTTCAGGGATATTGTGAACTATCTTGTCACGGGACTTATACCGAGCGATTGGTCAAAACAGGAAAAATACCGTTTTCTATCCCAAGTAAAACACTTTTACTAGGACGATCCATATTTGTTTAAGTATTGTCCTGATCAGATCATCCGCCGGTGTGTCCCGAAGGAAGAATTCAAGAGTGTTCTTTCTTTTTGTCATGATCAGGCCTGTGGGGGTCACTTTGGTTCTAAAAAGACGGCGGAGAAGGTTTTGCAATGTGGATTTTATTGGCCGACCTTATTCAAGGACGCATTTGACCATTGCAAAACCTGTACACAATGTCAGTACACGGGTAGAATCTCCCAGAGGAATGAAATGCCTCAGCAACCCATTCTGGTTGTTGAAATATTCGATGTTTGGGGCATTGATTTTATGGGTCCCTTTCCCAACTCCTTTGGGAATTTGTACATACTGCCGACGGTTGATTATGTCTCAAAGTGGGTAGAAGCCATTCCATGTCGCACTAATGACAAGAAAGTTGTCATTAAGTTCTTGAAAGAGAATATCTTTTCGCGATTTGGACACCCACGCGCTATTATTAGCGATAATGGGATACATTTCTGCAACAGGTCTTTTGAGACTTTGATGCGGAAATACTCAATCAACCACCGACTTTCTACACCCTATCATCCCCAAACAAGCGGGCAGGCTGAAATCTCAAACAGACAAATCAAACTTATCCTGGAGAAGACTGTTGCTAAAAATAGAAAAGACTGGTCGACCAAACTGACGGATCCTCTTTGGGCATTCCGAACTGCATTTAAAACCGACCTAGGGATGTCTCCATATAGGATAGTGTTTGGGAAAGCATGTCATTTACCCGTCGAGATAGATCATAAAGCATTGTGGGCTATTAAAGAAATAAATTTTGATCTAAACCAAGCTTGCAACTTTCGGAAGCTGCAAATAAACAAGCTAAACGAACTCCGCGATGAAGCTTATGATAACGCTGTAATTGTAAAGAATAGGACTAAGGTTTTTCACGATAAAAACATTTTGAGGAAAACATTTTCACCTGGTCAACAAGTCCTTCTTTATGATTCACGATTAAACCTTCACGCGGGTAAGCTCCGATCTCGGTGGAAGGGACCTTTTATTGTGCGGTCTGTATACCCGCACGGGGCAGTAGAAGTAGAAAATGTTAAAAACGGCACCTTTTTCAAAGTGAATGGACATAGACTAAAGCCGTATTTTTCCACTGACCCCACGGAGGAGCTCCTGTTCTTACAGGAGCCAGTTTATTTGGATTAAAATTCCTCCGTCTCACCTTCATATCCTGCATATCATTGCATCATTTTTTGAATGGAGGTGAGTGAAAAGAGTAAGTTTGGGGGAAGTTCTTCACTTATATATTTTGCCCCCACTAATAATTCCTCCCAGACTTACAGGTTTTGTAGATATTGCTGTTGGCAACAGTGAGGACACTGTTGAAAACAAGTTTGGGGGAGGTTTGTGCTTATTTTTGCATCATTTGCATATCATTTGCATAAGCACAAAAAATTTCTTTAAAAACTTATAAAAATTTAAAATTTTCAAAATCCATAAAAATTTAAAATTTCAAAAATAAAAATATTTTTGTACATAAATAAGATAATAAAAGTTTAGATAGTGAAAAATTACATCCATGAGATTAGAAAAATTTAAGAAAACCAAGAAAATTAGAAGTTTTCTTATACGAACTAGTAATAAGTAGTTATGAGTCGTTGTCCCAAGGGTTAGTAAGATGAAGGACGTCACTAATCTGAGAATAAAAGTAAGTCTGAAAAATAGTTTCTATTCTGGAAGCCAAACATTTTGAACGTTGATACCCTGCTATTCGCACTTACACACGTATTAAAGCCTGGGATAGTAGAGGATACCTTGAAATGCTCTTGTCTTAAACCCAAAAGTATGAAGGAAATAAAATATATATATATATATGAAGAAAATATAAAGTGGTGAGAAAAATGGACACTGGTTTTGTTATCGCCAAGGGCAATAAAAAAATTTTATAGCGAGGGTGCCTCTTCACCTAGTGCCCTAAGGCCAACTGGTCTGGGAGTCACTGCTATGCCTGAGGTGGTGCAAGACGAGGAAAATACACCAAGTAAGAAAGTACATGAGTAATCGGTCGGTTAGTACCTCAAGAAGTATTAACGGTCGCATGAAAGTGTGTGAGCAATCTCATCTAAATATTCATTAATTAAAAAGTACTGAGGCTGATGGGCAAGAGTATGATAGCTTGAATTGAATTCTCCGGGTGTAGGGATGTCTTTACACACACGCAGGGTTATATGATCGATGTTTGGAAGAAAGATAGGAATGGAGAATAAGACGATGTTTTATTGAGGGAGGACGTGATTTCTGACATCTTTTCATGACCATTAAGATAGGGCTCATGACAACTGAAAAGCTAGCTTAGTTGGAAACCCTAATTTTCAAAGTCTTTCTTTTACAATTTCTTTAAATGTAATATTCATGATCTTCCTTTTATTATTAGATTTTGTCGGTGCAATCCGTTGAAAACACTCAGGAGACAACACTCCTCCTACTAGGGACACCTAGAGGTTTAAAGGCTTGTTGCACGTGCTCAGTGCAATCGTGTTGCCTACGAAAGTGTGCTAGTTAGTTTTTTCTTTTTCTTTATTTTCTCCTTCTCTTTTTAATAAAACAGTTCGCTCGAGACGATCGAAGATAAGCTTGGGGGAATTTGATCAGTCGAAAATACTGCATCTTTTAACCGGCAATTTCCCTATCATTTGCATTCATTTAGAAGTGTACGGTATTCATATTTCACATATTAGCAAATCAGTCGTTAAATATCAGATTGCATGTGTTAGACTCTAAAACCGGCACTATAAAGGAAATTGACCGCATTTCATGGCATCGCATCATCCCTATATTGCGCAACACTTGTTTTGAGATCTGTGCAGGAAAACCCAGAAGAAAAGCCAAAAATTTACATGGTGCTGATCAAACATTACGCCAACTCAATGATTTCAGTTCTGGTAGCAATCTAGAAGGAACAATAAAATTCAACATGTCAGATAAAGCCCTAAACTTCAGTCCAAAGCAGCACCAGAAGTTTCAAAGCCCAAGCTTCCAACATGGCCGCGGAACCGCGGCCGGAGCCTGCTTGCGCCGCGGTTCCGCGGCCGTCTTGCCACTTCACCTCCTCAATTTCAGTGCACAATGCTTCACTCAGGGCCCACACTTCAGCAAGACATGTCAAATTCCAGAAGATTCCAAAGGCTTCTGCCAGATCAGCAAACTAGGGTTTTCTAAGCTTAATTAATCCTAGCTTAAAGCCTAAGCTAGCTCCTAACAAACTCTTTCTAGAAACTCCTCAACAAACTTTTGGAGGGAATTGTAATTTCAAAACTAGACCTAGGGTTTGGGAAGTCTATAAATAGAGGCCTAAACCTAGGGTTAAGGGAGATACTTGGAATCTAATACTTAGATACTCAGAAAAATCCCTACCTCTTTCTTCATCTTCTTCTTCCACAAGTCTAGTGAGAAGACTTGTGTGAAACCCTAACCCTAATTCCAATCAAAAGCCAAGATCCCGAGTACCACATCAAGCAAGAAGCCCTTCGACCTTTTATGAGCAGAGCCGATCTTCAACAGAGCAAGTGGTCCAAGCCGATCCACGACTCACGGAGAAAAGCGACGCCAGATCGACAATTTAGTTCTTCCTCTTGTAGTTCTTGAGCGACTGTAATCAAATTGTTGATATAAATAAAAGGTGATATTCTTTTATCTTGTTTTCTTTAAATTCTTGCATCATGATTCGATCTCAATTTCTAGTTGTAGTTCTTGTTGTGATGTTTGAGTAATACTCTGCTCGTCGAGGAGTCGAGACGATCAATAGAATGATGATGCAACATATCTTAAATCGATTCTTGATTCCTACGAGTTTTGTAAACCCTAGCAAGTTCAAGAACCGACGACCCAGTTTCGTTGCGATGCTTTCTTGATTGATATCGATCGAAATTGGGGAGTTACGATCGTTTCTTGAAATTGCTAGAGGCTTGAATGTGAATGATTTCGACGAAAGAACAAGGGTTAAATGATGAAACCCTGGTTTCACGATAAAGCCCTAACTCTCGTCGATCATCATCGATCTAGTATCAATTCTTCGAAAGACAAGAACACGATATCTTGAGATTATATCACGTCTATAGATCCGATCGATTCCTGCGAGCCTCATTTAGATTCTTGACATTTGGTTGGAAATATCATCGAAACCCGATTCTCGATTGTTTATCATTTTCTTGATTCTTGATTAGACTAGTGACACCTGAATCAATCGATAAAATCTTGAATCATGTTTTCTTTTCTTTTCGATTAACTTTTCAATTCAAACAAATTAAATATAGAAACGAATCGCACAATCCCTGTGGACGATCCGCACTCACTTACAATCTACATCCGACACCATAGTTGATTGCGGTCAAATATAATTCTTTGATTGTGAATTTTATTCAATTTTCATACCGACACAACGAGAAACTCATATCGATCAAATGACACCGTTATCGGGATCATTTGAGTTGATACACACTACACAGTCTTGAATTTTAGGATCAATCAACGCCCTACGGGCGATAACATAAATTAGTTTCCGTATACAATCCACGGGCAACCACAAACAAAACAAACACCCACAACACGAAGTGACCACCTGAAGAAGGAGAAAGTTGTTACCGCGATGCGGTAGCGTAATTAACTGGAGGGGCTTGCTCCTGCAGGGAAGAGTGTCCCCATAATCAAAAAACCCTCAAACGAGGGGGAATCTGATGAAGTCTGCTATATCGGCCGCATCCATTTAAACCTTCGATACATAGTGCCATAAATCAACTTGGCATCTTCGGAGAGGTGGACGGATAGCACCAATTAGCATCTGCCCCGAAATTCAGGCGAGACGTTTACCGCGTCTTCCGCACGTCTTTCGGCGGGGAACATGGATGATCTAGTATTTCAAACACTACCATCTTTTGGCGACAGTCGATGGTAGCGAAGAAAGTTCCCAGCCAGTCTATTCCCAAGACTAAGTCGAAATTCGGTATGTCCAGCACCTTAAAGTCCGCATAAAATTCTTTACTGCAGATGACCACTGGACACAAATCATATCCTAGAGCTGCTTTTAGAACGATGTTCCCTGAACTAACATTCCAGCTAGATATGAGCGGTTTAACTGGAATCGCATGAGTTCAGACGAACCGTTGCGACATAAAACAATGTGATGCTCCAGTGTCGAAGAGTGCTAGAGCAAGTAGGGAGGCTATTAGTATAGTTCCTAAGTTGTATGAGTTTGGGTTTAGATATAGGAAAAGTATAGTGATATACAAGGATTGAAAAGGTTTGAAAGGATTGGGAATTACCAGTGATGACTTGGCCTGTGGCTTCGGCCTCCTCAACCGTCATTGTAAAGTCCTGACGTCGTGGTACATTCCTTCTTGCTGGAGGCACATTCCTCTGTCCTTGGGGGCATATTTCTCTGCCATTGAGGCATGTTTCTCTGTGCCTGATGGAACTGACGTTGAGGCTATGCAGAAGGTCCACGTGGAGCGGGTGTAGGGAGAGCCAAGCGAGGTGCAGGAGCCTGAATGGTTGGCCGGTGCTGGATCGTGATTGCGGGTCTGGGTGCTGGAGCTGTGTTGAAACGGTATGGACATGCTCCTATGGTGTGAGTGGATGTGCCACAAACCAAACACAGGCCATTTGCACGCCTGCAATCTTTCGCCAGGTGTCCCGTCCTTTTGCAGTAAAAACAAAAGTCTGGACCGGGCCGGTTAAATGATCTTCCCGGTATCCTCGGTGCAAATGTTGGCCTAGAAGAGGCTCCTCCTATCATCTGTGTGGCAGGGTGTTTCATACCGGCAGTCTGCGGTCTACCCTTCTTCTTTACAACTGCCCCATAGCGTCAAGCAGTTTTCAAAGAAGGTTCATGAGTTGGGAAATCCCCTGTAGCAAGTACAACTTGGATTTTCGGGTCCAACCCTTACTGAAATCGTCGTGCCCGGATCTCAGCAGTAGGAATTAGGTGTGCAGCGAACCTGTTGCGACCTTTTAGCAGTGTAAAGAGTGAAATCAGGAATTTGAATTTGAGCAATATCTTACCTGCTAAGTATGGTAAATTCAGCTTCGTATTCATCCACAGTCTTGACCCACATCGAGCCCTGTTGTAGATGAATGAACTGTTGCTCCATGTCAAAACGGGCAGTCTCAAGGAAGTACTTCGCATCGAACATATCGTGAAACATCTTCCATTCTATCGGTTTGGTGAGACGGCTTTCTTCAGCCTTCCACCAGACTCCGGCGTTGTCTGTCAGTTGCAACTTAGCAACTCTCACCCGGGCAATATCTTTCACTTGTGCTGCTGTCAGATCATCTTCGATCGATTGAGTCCATTCTTCTGCCTCTAATGGGCTCTCTTTCCAAGAGAAATGTTTTGGGTGCAGTGCCTGGAATTGCTTGACTCTGGGTGCCTCGACTTCTAGGCGGTGGATGAGGATAGCAGTCTGCTGCTGATGACCCTCCAAGAGGCTCTTGATAGCCTCAAGTAGTATCGTTTGTTCGTTGATGGGAGATGCAATGGTTGGTAGTGGTGGTAAAGTAGGCGGTGGGTGTATTGCCATTGACATTCGTGCTGGTGTTGTTCGGTGAATCCATGACCTTGATAGAAAAGGGAATGGTTAGGATAGATTCAAGAAATTTAAAATGTAAGGAATGTATAGTTGTTGATTCTTATAATTCTTATGATATACTGCTTAAGACTTCATGCAGAACTGACCTGCATGGGCCACCAACAAAACCTGTCATGCCCCGCTTCCCAGTAGACGGATACGGTGACGTGGCAGGCCGCAACGTATTTATTAAGAAATAAATACGTTAAGCGTAATTAAGCAATATATAAAATGAACAAGAATGAAAAGTGATATAAAATAATAGCAACTTTATTTACATTCATCTTTACATACAACTGTTTGAAAATGAAAAGATACAATGAAAATAAGCAGTGCGTAAATAATGGCATACAGGAAATGAAAGTATAAGGAACTAGAAGTTAGGTTGTGCCGCAAGATGGTCCAAGTCGTCCTGATTAGGCTCGATCTCCTGAGAGTCCTGTCTTCCTGACGAACATTCCAAAGAAGAAATAGAAAAGAATGTCATCAGCGAACTAGCTCTCGGTAAGTCCCAAAGAAGAAAGAGAATATAATAAATAATGTGAAAAGAACAGGTGAGTTGTACATGTATATGATTGTTATTATAACGTGGTTGTTTGTAACTTGATACAGAAGGTATTCATGTATACAAGAGGAGTCCATCATACCCTGTGGACTATGGTAACATGTAGTACAAGGCCCCATCATAACCCACGGGACAACGGCACGAGAATTCATGTAGGTGTCTTTTAAGTGACATCTCGTGCAACGATGTAAGTTCCGTACCAATATACCCCTTTATCCCCGCGTAATGTATTGTATAGATTATGATTACAAGTCTTGCCGAAACCATGGATACAAAATATTCAAGTAGTCATGTTCAGGTTGTATTCAAGTAGTCAAGTCAAGTTATAACCATGGTTCGGTCAAGTCAAGTCAAGTATACATGTTTGATATTGATGTTTGATTACAAGCATTCATGTTCATGATCAAGTATTCAGGTTTGATTTTGGATTCAGATTTGAATTAGACTCAGACTAAGTCAGACACTTGTAAACAGATTTAGCTCTTGAATTAGGCTCGGGAGTCATCGGTAACTGCTGCACATGGATGACATGATTTGTGTCCTTTTCCAAGACAATTACCATTGATAACTCCGTTAAGTTGTCTACCTTAAATAGGCAATCACTCACTTTCTCCGTCTCCCTGGGGCTCAAGAGAATTGATCCCACTTAAACCTATATTTACTAAAGTCCTTAAATATTGTTTTATATATGTCGATAGGGTTTTATGGAAAATATTCTAATTGTAAGCCGATGTCCAGGATCTTTACTAAAACCTTAACTAGCTAATTTATCTAGAGGTTTAACTACTCTGTAGAATGGTTATACCTCTAAGATACGGTCCTTCGGGTCTTCTAGTGCTCCTCTCCAAGGCTCATCGGTGATTGGATCGGGCTAGCTCCATTGGCCTTCTTGCGTCAAAGATGATCCACCGCGAGAAAATGCGCTTCAAGCTTCAACCTCTAAATGAGGTAACTAAGGTAGATAGTTCGCTAAACCAACTAGCCTAGGAGATGTAGAAAGTCTAATGGATTGTTTCAATCACTAAACCCTATGGCTCACAAAACATGTGAAGGATTAGGGTTTAGTTTAGAGGAAGAAGGAGATGGAGAAATCTAGAGAGCAAATGGAGAGAGCAACTAAGGAAAATATGAACCAACATCAAGAATGGCAAGTGTGGAGAATGGATAATATATTTCCTTTTCTCACTTATTGAGCCATGGAATAAAAGTCCATAGAACAATGCATCCATGCCTCAATAGTGAATCAAGATGAATAAACAATGCAAAATAGCCATGCTTCACCCATGCTTTGAATATCTCTCCCATTTTCTCATTTCCACCTCATTAATCCATTTATCTAAAATGGATAAAACTAATAATGAGGTGGCTCCTTCTAGAATCATACTTTGACAAATTACAAGAATGCCCCTCTCACCGTATATACATACCCGTATCCGTATTCCAAAAAATACGGATACACTGAGACAATAATAATCCAATAATATAATACTAGGATCCGGCTTAAACCAAATCCCACTAGTATTGTTTGCCCGATCAGCATTCGTGTACAAGTACACGTCCGTGATTGAAGCCCTGTCGTAAAACCATACGACGTCTACATCAATTGCCTGAAGCAGGATAACCCTCTGTGTGGGACTCTAAAGACTCAACAGTACGCTGGCAGTGGGTTTAACCACAAGCCGTGAGCGGTACTAGCTGCACGTAATGTCTACCCAGGTATCCATCGATAAGAAGACCGATGAGCAAACTCACCCGGAATCCTACTGAGCATATCTGTGACAATCCCCGTACAGTCCGATCTGTCCGTCTGAGATACTCGCATATCCGCCTATGGGGATGGTAAACGTCAGACCCATAACAACGTGATAAGTTGTGTCGGAGGAGAGCCCAATACACAATGAGAAACTAATGGAGTACCTTACTAGTATTTCTCGACTGCCCTGGCCAGGGACTTTGTGTAATGGCTTTCCGAACACTGCGCGATATAAACCCCCAATACCGGGAGAGACGAATCCTATCTGATCGCTACTGTCTCCAAGTGCTTCGGGACTACACCTAACTACTACCTGTTTGCATGAATCCTTTGAGCATGGTAGGGTAGTAATCTAAGTGCAGTGAGAACACACTCGAGACCAAGTAGCGATGGCAAGTCAACGGACTAAGCTGTACTCATGCCACCTGGGAACTGCTACCTGACGATAGGTATAATACCAACTAGCAGTTCCCGATGAGTCCTGTCCAATGTAACTCATAACCTAATGAACACATGCATACCAACTCCAGTACGGTGTACTAATAGCTGTAGGAAAGACCATATCCCCTACTGGGATGAGAAGCGTATACACTAGTTTACTCCGGAGTATCGATGCCTCGTCTCGATAATCCAACGACTAGGGACATGTATAAGGATGTACTTATAGACTACCCAACCCCCACGAGTGTTACTGCCATCAAAACACTGGTAGTTAAGCAAAGATCCTAAGAGCTCTACCAATATGTATAAGCAATATGCTAAAAGAAACACATGCACATATTGAGGTAGAATCAAACCAAGTAGCATACTACCATATTGAGCAAGACTGTTACTATAACTGTGAAATATCCCAAGCATCCAATCCAGTATGATACAAAAATGACCTCTAGGGCATATATCACTAACAATCTCCGAATTGCACTAAGGCCATGTATTGGCATATCGCAGACCTATCATCTCGATTAGCCGCTCAAACTGAGTCTGAGGAATAACCTTTATGAGTGGATCTGCAGTGTTGTTCTCTATCTCTAATCTCCGCATCTCGATCTCCCGTCGATCAATTATCTCCCTGATCAGGTGGAACCGCCTCAGGATGTGTCTGGACTTCTAATGGGACCTTGGTTCCTTTGCCAAAGCTATAGCGCCGTTGTTGTCACAATACAGCGGTATTGGATCAACAATGGATGGAACCACCTGAAGCTCTGTCATGAACTTCCTGATCCAGACTGCTTCCTTCACGGCATCATAGCTAGCAATATACTTCGCTTCCATAGTCGAGTCAGCAACGGTGTCCTGTTTGGAGCTCTTCCAAATAATCGCCCGTCCATTGAGGGTAAAGACATGACCCGACAGGGACTTGGAGTCATCCTTGTCACTCTGGAAGCTGGATCGGTGAAGGCCTCGATCTGGAGATCTTCCCTGCCGTACACCAAGAACATCTCCTTAGTCCTTCTCAGGTACATGAGAATGTTCTTCACTGCAATCCAGTGCTTCTCCTCTGGGTTTGACTGATACCGGCTTACAACGCTCAGGGCGTATGCTATATCTGGTCTGGTACACCACATCGCATACATTATAGAGCCTACCACTGAAGCGTAGGGTATAATAGACATGTGAGCCCTTTCCAAATCAGTCTTGGAAGACATCTCTTTGGAGTGGGTGATTCCGTGACAAGCCGGTAGATTACCGTGCTTAGAATCTTCCATACTGAATCGTTTCAGTATGGTGTCGATGTACCATGACTGTGAGAGTCCTAACATTTGTTTAGATCTGTCACGATAGATCTGGATCCCCAAAATGTAGAAAGCATCACCCAGGTCCTTCATGGAGAACCTCCGTGACAAGAATCCTTGACTGATTGTAGCATAGGAATGTCATTTTCTATCAAGAGAATGTTATCCACGTACAGGACGAGGAATACCACACTTCTCGCTACAATTTTACTATATATGCATGGTTCATCTGGATTTTTGATAAAGTTGAATTCCTTGACCGTCTCATCAAAACAGATGTTCCAACTCCGCGATGCCTTCTTTATTCCATAAATGGACTTAAGCAACTTGCACGCCTTTCCGCTACTCCCACTCTGAATGAAACCCTCCGGCTGATCCATATAAACGCACTCTTCCAAATTACCATTTAGAAAAGCGGACTTTACGTCCATCTGCTAGATTTCATAATCGTGGAAGGCAGCAATGATAAGAAGGATCCGAATGGATTTGAGCATAGCCACTGGAGAAAAGGTTTCATCGTAGTCCAAACCAGGTCTTTGACGAAAACCATTTGCAACAAGTCTAGCCTTATAGGTTTTAACCTGTCCATCTACACCAATCCTCTTTCTGAAGATCCATTTGCAGCCTATGGGTTTTACCCATTTTGGAGCAAAGTCCAAAGTCCATACTTTGTTGGTGTGCATGGACTTCATTTCGGTCCACATTGCATCCAGCCATTTTACCGAGTCTCTGCTCTGAATGGCTTGCTGGAAGCTAGTTGGCTCATCATCGTCGATGATGCAATCCTATCTATCCCCGTCTATGAGAAAACCGTAGTATCTCTCGGGCGGATGAGATAGCCTACTAGTTCCGCGGAGTGGCGCGGGTACGTCAGGTTCTTTCAAAACTTCTGGTTCCACCATACTTTCAGTAATAGTTTGCGATTCTGGAATTTCTTCCAGTTCTATTGCGCTCCCACTTATCTGATTTTCTAAAAATTCAGTTTCTAAAAAGTGGGCATGCCGAGAAACAAAGATCTTTTGTTCCTCTGCGTAATAGAAAAGATACCCCCTGGAGTTCTTTGGGTATCCCACAAACTTACACAATACTGAGCGTGCCTTGAGCTTGTCCGCATGCTGCTTTTTTACAAAAGCTGGACATCCCCATGTCTTAAGGTTCTTAAGATAGGGTTTCTTCCCACTCCACATCTGATATGGTGTGGTAGACACTGACTTAGTAGGATCCTTGTTCAAAAGATATGCAGCTGATTCTAGTGCATAGCCCCAGAAGGATCGCGGTAACTCAGCATGGAACGAACCATATCCAATAGGGTTCTGTTCCGCCTTTCTGATACACCGTTGTGCTGAGGTGTGTATGGAGGAGTAAGCTGAGAGAGAATTCCATTCTCTTTTAAGTAGCCCAGGAACTCGGCACTTATGTATTCACCACCTCGATCAGATCTCAGTGTCTTGATACTTTTGCCAGTTTGTTTTTCCACTTCATTCTTGTATTCCCAGAATTTCTCAAAGGCCTCGGATTTATGTTTCATCAAGAATATATGTCTTACAAGCCCTACAGTCCTTCTAACAACACGCTTTTCCGTAACTACAAAGACATGCCTCCTTCCCTATTACTAGCCCCGAAATTTTTGCCCTGCCCTTTCCCTCTACCTTACTGATACCGCTTATCGCCTTGGTGGAGGTCTTATTCTTCTCTCCCTTGGCTTCCGCCTCGGATCTAGAAGAGGAAAATTCTCCAATAAGTAGAGAGGGTGTCTCCCTGAATTCTTTCAGGACGCCCTCTGAGCTCCTCAATAAGTTGAGGAGACTTGGAAGTGTAACTTCCTTCTCTTGAATTTTGCAATTCAAGATAAACTAGGCGTAAGTAGAAGGTATGGACTGTAGAATCAAGTCAATGCATAACTCGTTCTCCAACATGGTCCGATGGTCCGTGAGCTCTTTAATATAGCAAATCATCATAAGGACGTGGTCCCCTACAGATGACCTGATAGCCAACCTCATTTGAAGTAATATCTCCGAGGTCTCATATCTTGTGATACAAGATTGCTTTTCATATAAAACATAGGTATAGAGGAAGATGGAAGCTAAGTCCATCTTCTCGTGATGCCTCTGGTTTTCACTATTCATGGAGGCTAACACGAGGCACTTGGCTCTCGCATAATCCTTTTCCCATGTCAAATAGATATCCATATCCGCGACAGTGGAACTTGGACCTGGGACGGTGTGGGGTTTTGTAGTAAGGAGGTAGTCTAGCTTGTCACAGGTAAGTGCCATCTGGATATACCGTAGCCAATTAATATAGTTTGGTCCAGTCAATTATTATCTAATAACCTATGTCCGGTCATTGTGGTTGCTGCAATTAGGAGAGAGAGAAGAAACACTTAGCATGATACTCTTGAAAGTTTAGATTGGTTATTAGTTTATCTAAACAGGATGACTCCCACTGATCCTTCCTTAAACCATAAAAGAAGAATTAGTCAGGATCAATCTCACTTTTACAATTCTTGCTTAACCTTTCAGCCAGGCCGGTGTCGGTACTTCGAGGGAGGTTTTCCAACGCTTTCGCGAAGTTCCTTAATTACATAACCTCTTTTCCCTGGAGGCGTAGCCCCGCTAACACCTTTCTAGACACCTACTTGGTTTATAGCATTGATCGTTTAGTGAAAAATCTCCCGAAGAGTAGCGTATACTCACAGTAGGACCGGGATCTAAATATCATTGTGTGATAACCAAGAAGGAAGACTACCATGATTATCACACTCCAAATGGTATGCAACACTAGCAAGTTTCAGTATCTTAGAAACTCCCGATGTGAATTTTTGCCCCATGCTCTTATGACCATGACGAAGGCCAACAAATCATAAGTCACATGTCAAGTTCTACCCGTCATTATTCAGGTTAATTTGAACCCACCCATACATACCCTTGATGAAGGCCAACAAAGTAGTACGAGTGTCCCAAACTAACGCATCTATTTATGCTACATATGAATACCCAGCAACTACCAATCACTATGCATTGGCGAAGGTCAACAAATATAGCTTGAATACTACTGATTATTCATATGAAATGACGGAGGGCTACGAATGGTTTTGGCGAAACCGTGAACGTAATGAACTTGATATAGTCGAAGGAACTATGATAGCTTTTTAAAAGGAGTGGTTTAAGCTTCGCATTTAAAATTGCTTTTGAAGAAAACCGAGTGGTTTTGAAATTGTTCCAATGATTAAGCTTTGGGTTGTTTTATCTTGCATTAATCTTTGTTAATGTGGTCCCATCATTTAAAACCTATCATTGCAGCAAAAGAAACGAAAATACAACATACGCTTATGCCATCCGCATTCACCACTGGGCTCCGTCTTACACCGTTAGGTTGCTTAACTAATGCCAGAGCGGGGCTAGACTAGCGCAGGTGCAAAATATAAGCAACGTCTACTATATATATATGTATATATGTATATATATGTATATATGCATTCGTCTCACACAACAATAGGTATTCCAGATCACAGATAAATATATTGGATATACTAGGAATTCTGCGTTTCATTTAAGCCTGTAACGAAAGACGGATTTCACGGTCGTGATGAATAGCCAAATACCCCACCGTAGACCCCTACGGGTGTGGCAAACTACCGGCCAAATTCCCAAATTGAAGCAACCTTCCTCAGTAAAATGAGTAGGTCACTCGGCACTTTAAAGAACCCGGTAGTTTGTGCACCCCACCTTGGGTCTATCCTAGGAGCAGAAACAGTAAAAGAAATAGTATACAACGGTGGATACAACCTCAACCCGGATGTGCCCCGTAAAATAATATTACATCACTTTTACAAATGACATGAATGAAAAAAAAAAACTATTCTCACATCCCCCGACTATTCATCCACGACGATCCAATAAAATTCATATCCACAAACCAACACAGATCACAGACATGTGCAACCCCCAACTAATCGACGTATAGCAATTAGCGGAGGTTTATGAACATATATATCAAACACAGAAAACCCAATTAGCTAAAGTACTTAGAATTTCGATCGATTAACCAAATTTGAGTCTACCCCAAGTACAACACTGTACAAAAAAGATCCTGGGCAAAAAAAAATATCCCAAAAATCACAACTCAACAAAATAGACTCACTGTAGAAAATCGGGCTGAGTCACCCTTGACTCGGCCGCGGAATGGCGGCCAAACGCATGGTTTGGCCGCGTTTTTGCGGCAGTCTTGAGGATTCAAGGAACCAACTTTCTCCAGTGTTCTTCAAAAACTCTGCATGTATTTTTAAGGCCCCTGAAAAGATTTTTAGACCTGTTTTGAAAATCGACAGAAAATGGGTTTTTCGGACGTGATTTTGGGATTTCTTCGTCGATCGAATTTCTAACACTTTGCTAACTAGCTTGTTTAGGTTTTGTAGGCTCTAATACCACTGTAAAACGATATCGCGCACCCCGCTATTAGCGGGGAGGTGGAATTTTCAAATATGATGATATTTGAACTACGCAACACTGGCTAAAACTCCTGGATCTTTACTAAATCTTTAACTAGCTAATCTATCTAGAGGTTTAACTACTCTATATAATGGTTATACCTCCAAGATACGGTCCTTTGGGTCTTCTAGTGCTCCTCTCCAAGGCTCCTCGGTGATCGGATCGGGCTAGCTCCATCGGCCTTCTTGCGTCAAAAATGATCAACCGCGAGAGAATGTTCAAGCTTCAATCTCTAAATGAGGAAACTAAGGTAGATGGTTCGCTAAACCAACTAGCCTAAGAGATGTAGAAAGTCTAATGGATTGCTTGTCTCACTAAACCCTATGGCTTACAACACATGTGAAGGATTAGGGTTTAGTTTTGAGGAAGAACGAGATGGAGAAACCTAGAGAGCAAATGGAGAGAGCAGCTAAAGAAAATATGAACCAACATCAAGAATGGAAAGTGTGGAGAATGGCTAATATATTTCCTCTTCTCACTTATTAAGCCGTAGAATAAAAGTCCATATAATAATGCACCCATGCCTCAATAGTGAGTCAAGATGAATAAACAATGCAAAATAGCCATGTTTCACCCATGCTTTGAATATCTCTCCCATTTTCTCATTTCCACCTCATTAATCCATTTATCTGAAATGAATAAAACTAATAATGAGGTGGCTCCTTCTAAAAGCATGTCTTGACAAATTACAAGAATTCCCCTCTCACCGTATATACATACCAGTATCTGTATTCCGAAAAATACGGATACACTGAGATGGTAACAATCCAATAATACAATACTAGGATCCGGCTTAAACCAAAGCCCGCTAGTATTTTCTGCCCGATCAGCATCCTTGTACAAGTACACATACGTGATTGAAGCCCTGTCGTAAAACCATACAACGTCTACATCAATTGCCTGAAGCAGAGAAACCCTCTGTATGGGACTCTAAAGACTCGACAGTATGCTAGCAGTGGGTTTAACAACAAGACGTCAGCAATACTAGCTGCTCGTAATGGCTACCCAGGTATCTATCGATAAGAAAACCGATGAGCAAACTCATCCGGACTCCTACTGAGCATATCTGTGACAATCTTCGTACAGTCCGGTCTGTTCGTCTGAGATACTCGCATATCCGTCTAGGGGGATGGTAAATGTCAGACCCCTAACAACGTGATAAGTCGTGTCGGAGGAGAGTCCAATACACTATGAAAAACTACCGGAGTACCTTACCAGTTTTTCTCGACTGCTCTGGCTAAGGACTTTGTTTAATGGCTTTCCGAACACTGCACGATATCAACCCCCAATACCGGGAGAGACGAATCCTATCTGATCGCTATTGTCTCCAAGTGCTTCAGGTCTACACCCAACTACTATCTGTTTGCACGACTCCTTTGAGCGTGGTAGGGTAGTAATCTAAGTGCTGTGGGAACACACTCGAGACGTAGTAGCGATGGCAAGTCAAGGGACTAAGCCGTACTCATGCCACCTGAGAACTGCTACCTGACGATAGGTATAATACCAACCAGCAGTTTCCGACGAGTCTTGTCCAGTGTAACTCATAACCTAATGAGCACTGTTCATACCAGAATATTGCATTTTATACCGCCCATTCTTACGCTCGTTTTTTTTTAGGCAGGTGCTCTTGATCAGTGTTTGCTACATATTTGCATAATACTGGTTCTCAGCTCTAAACAGTGAAATCCATGGAAAAGTACGACAAATTCTGGATTACTGCCAACAACAGATAAAACACGAGTCTCTACTCTCTATCCGTGTGTTGCCACATACCAGTTTAAGGGACAAAATGGCAAATCGATTGTCATTTTCATGCACAAAGCTCAATGTCAACACAAGATCCAAGAAATCTACGCGGAGCTCGAGGAAATCATGGCAAAAGATCCACATCACATCACCTTTTGTTCTACTGAAATTCTGGAAGAATTGTGAAGAGTTTCTGAGAAAAGTCATAAACCACACAGAAGAGAACCACAAAACAAGGGATACGACAAAAGATGAAGTCGCAATCTCTCTAAATGGTCGCGGTTCCGCGGCATAAGCGCGCTTAGGCCGCGGAACCGCGGCCGTATAGGCTCTTCTCTCTGTCGTTTTCTGGGGGCAGTTTGGTACTTTCATATGGAGCCAGATTATTGCCCTAGGTTTCCATTTCACTGCCTATAAATACCCCAGATCTGAGCCAAACCAAGTGGTCAATTCTTTGTTCCTCTTTTGAAGGTTTTAGTGTAGTTTTAGTTCTTCTTCTTCTTCTTCTTCATCTTTCCTCCATGAAAATGTAGTGAGAGCATTGAGTGGATGATCAATGAAGATGAGGGTTTTGTATCATTCTCTTTTGTTTAACTTCCCCTTGAGATTCTTGCTTTCTCTTGATCTTTCAACCTCTTCATTGAGCTTGACAGTTTAAGAGTTTGTTATTGATCTCAAGGGTCGTATTTTCTTATGGAATTAGTTCTTCACTTCACATGAGTTCTTTACCCTTCTCTTGATCTTGCAACCTCTTGATTGAGCTTGCAAGTTTAAGGGTTGGCTATTGATCCCATGCTTGTCTTGAGTTCTAGTTTCTAGTTTTCTTTCTTGCTTTTTATTACTTGCTTTTTATTACCTTGCTTTACTTTCTTGCAATTTAAATTCATGCACTTACTTACTTGTAATCTTCTCTTTTCCCTTTTCTTTTTGTTCTCTCTTTTTTTGTTCATTTTGTGAATGGTTGTAATTATCGTTGTTAAGAATCAATACGGTATTGTAAGTTAACGTTTCTTTGCTCGTTTCCTTTTCCCGTTATTTTCCATTGAACTCCGCCCAAACGTTACGCAAGCGCTCCGTTAGGCACCCTACCCTAACAAGGTAACGGTGATTCCTAACCGCGACCGATTGCGTTCGGTTTGGCCGGAGGCGAAAGCAAGAGACAAGAACGGAAGGACAAGGGTAAATAAGCCGGATTCCACGAATACCGCGCTTAAATCCCCTAATCCACGTTGTTGCCGATTGCTCTAGCTTCAATTGGTCAAGACTCGGCTCAAAGGTTTTGAGTACGGATATCTTTAGCTTACACTTTCGTATATTTTCTTAACAACTTTATACTTGCAAATAATACACATAGGTTAGATTGAACAAACTCATACAAATTCTTTATTGACTCGTCTAAGACAAGAACGGAAATACAACCATCTCCCTGTGGATCGACCTGTGCTCAACCGGCTAGCTGCATAGCGACACCGTCCTGATCGCGGTAAACTTTAGAACTTTGAACATCCGACACGCTTTTGGCGTGCGATCAAATGGCGCCGTTGCCGGGGAGACGGTAGCGTATTTTCTTTCTTGTTATTCGGGTTAATATTCTTTTTGTATATATTTATAAAAAAAAAATCTATTTGTTATTTTTGATCATTTTTGTGGGCAAGAGTGCAGATTTTTGCGGATTTGCAAACTGCGATTGTGGGGAGCAAAGTGTACGTTCAAGGCTAAGGTGTTTGCAAAGTACAGTGCCAAAGATCCGGGTAGTTTGACCCGCGCAAGCGAACTTTTCAAGCTTACCGGATTTGATTTAACGGGGGTTTCCTAACCCAAAATCTTAACGGTACGTACTTTATTAACACCTTCTTCTCAAATCCGACGCATCCAATATACTATTCTTTGCAGGATTCTTTGCAAGTTCGCTAGCAAACGCTAAAAATTGACTAACCCGTATTTGTTGCAGTGCCGTGCTTAAACTAAAAAACGATTGTTTGATTCTTTATAGAATTTTTATTGAATTGCGCATTGCATACATTAATACGGACTTAAGGGCAAGCGAACCCCACAATATACGGTAAAGGATTTCATCACCTTTTCCGTGGCCCACAAATCACGAACTTGAGCATAACGTTTACCCACACAAATTTTAAAAGAAATTAGACTTTAAGCCTTAAGGACTTTGCGCTCACTAGGAGAAGTTAACTGTGTTTAGAACCTCGCTTAACGGTATATTGTTTACGGGGTGTCTAGGAAAGTGTTAACGGCGAAACCGCCAAAAGAGAAAGGGTTATTTAATTAAGGAACTTCGCGAAAGCGTTGGAAAACCTCCCCTTATCTCTGCACTTACCTGGCCTCGTGATCAGTGTATCTTGAGCCCGTTTCTCGACACAGTTTTACTTCGACAATCAAGTTCTGGAGCAGGTCTAGTTGACCTAGGTGAACCCTAGAACGATTAGGTGTGTGGTATTTTTGTGTCGTGATTGTTTTTGGTCCAGATTCTTTTTTTTTTTGTGTATATTTCATTCTTTTGTTAATAACTAACTAAAAAAAATATAAAAAAAAAATCCACATTCTTTTTCCCTCCTTTTCACTTTCTTTCTTTCTTTCTCTCTTCATATCATGGGTACCCCACCTCGAAAAACTCTTGCCGAACTTTGGTACCCACAACCAGACATTATTTCTTACGGTTCTTGCTTTGGCCGAACTTCGAACGATCCATCCATGCCAAAAATTTCATTGAGAGATCGGATAGACGCGTCTAGGACAAACAATTTGACTCCGCAATCCACTTCGTATCAACCATTTCAAACATTCACCCCTTCTTACGTTGATACCCCTTCTTCGAGTCATGTTGCAACTCCAAGACCTATTTCTATTGCAGAACGTATTGAACAATCTCGTAGCCGATCTTTCACTCCTGTCACCACTTCAAATTCTTGGAATCAACAATTTCATTCACCTTCTTATCCAAATGTTGATCCTACCCCTGTCCAACCATTCAATTCCTACCAGTCCTACCCAACTTTTGCACCTTCCCTAGACATTGCTTCTACACAGTCGTTTGGGAATTTTCAGTATCCATACAACTTTGAATCTTTTACTGAAACCCCTTCACAACCCATGTCTAGTCTGGAACAGTCGTTGGAAGACTTTAGGGTAGCGTCAAGCCAACAGATGATGGATTTGAATGCGTCCATGGCCGCCCTCATACAACCTAGTGACCCGGTAGCTAGTTTTCAACTAGCTCCAAATTTTTCAATGTATGAAGAGGCGGTAGGACAGGCTGAGAATTTGAGTGGAGAGAGTGAGATGTACCCCCTTCCAAATCAAGCCTACCCAATTCATCTTGACTCCCACAACTCCGGTTTTGAATATCTATCTAGTGTTTCAACTGATTCATTGATTACAGATAGAACAGATAATGAGTTGTGTGACTTCGTAGTGTTTGATTTACCTGATTGTGAAGGGTCCCTTCCAAGTGAAACCAATCCCAACCTTTTGACCTCTATACCTTCATCTTAGAACCAAAATCGATTGAAATCCATGCTTTTGATGAGGTGTCTGAGAATATTGATTTTCACTTGATTCAGGATATTGACGCTGGGAATATTTTGGATAATGAACCCATAGATTTGGCTGAGTTTGTCTCTTCAAATCATCATCCCGAGTCATTAAATGTTTTTCCCGAACCCCATATGCGTCTGGATTTTGATGAAAATTGCATGGATAAGATGAATTTTGAGGAGAATTTTGAGGATAGTTTTGAGGATGAACCAGTTTTGCTTGATGAGTCGGATTTTCCAATTCATCCTGTCCCTGTCATTGCCTGTGTACACCCTCCTGAACCTTTACCCGATACCCTTCCTCAATCACTTCCCCCCACCCTTTCCATCTTTCCGACCATGCAAGAAACCGTATCATTTTCACTTCCTGTGTCTGGTTTACCAAGTTCGGCGTACCCATGGTTTCTCACGAATCTTGAGGGATTTGACCCCATTTCTCGATGGGTTAATAGATTAGCACAATCGCTTTTTACACATCGGTCATCACAAATTGTGCTAATTTATTCGCTCCATTTCCACCCTCAAGTTCGTATTCCACTTCTTTCTCCCATCCGCCATTCTTCTCATATACCGAGACCGTATCCCACTTCTCTCTCCATACGGTCTCGCGTATTCTCTATTTCTTACCTCTCCGCATTCTTTCACCAACCAGCACATTATAGAGACAAAATCTTTGAATGGTTGGTGCTCACTTTTGGCCTGTGTAAGGCCTTGTATAACTTGATACTGTTCTTTCCCCCCTAATCCTGAACTTCAACGCTTAACAGTGGAAACACTGTTTTACTTAAGTATTGGGGGGACACTTTTTTTGTATATATTTTTGTTTTCCTTTTTGTTTTGTATATAATTTGTTTTTAGGGAGAGCGCCGACAATTTTGACCCTCTTGGTATAGCCTGACAGTGAGGGCACTGTCAAGTTTAAGTTTGGAGGTGTGCTCGGTAAGCTTTCTTCCTTCGCATTCATTTGTATATTTTGCATTTGCATACCTTATTAAAAACCCACAAAAATCGAAATTTTTCCAAAAATATAAAAACTTTGTCGTCAAGTTAGCTAATAGGGTAACTTAGATTTTTATTCTGAAAGTTTGGTTGATATGTTAGAAATAACTAAATTCTAGGCTTAGGAATTGAAAACCCTTAAAATAACCCTCATTCTGTCTAACTTTGGTAAGTATACGTCCTTACAGTTTTTTTTGAGAAATTGGTAATCTTGAATTCAGTTCTTGAGTTAAGTCAAGATGAAGGGAAAGTATTGAAGCTTTACTGGAGGATAAGTCTGAAAAATAGTTTCTTTTCTTGAGTTCAAATTTAGAAAGTATATACCCTACAAACTGCACTTACACGCACCTTGAAACTTGAGATAGTAGAGGATACCTAGAAATACTCTTGCCTGAAAGCCTGGTATGAAAGAAAAAAACGGTATTTAAAGCTAAACACCAAAAGAGCATATTGAAAAATATATCCGGTCTTGAAAAAAAAATAGAATAAAGTCAAGACCTGGAAACTGCTATTTACGCTTTAAAGTTCACACATTCAGTAATCGACCGTTAGTGCCTCAAGAAGCATTAATAGTCGCATGAAAGGTGTATGAGCAAATCCGTCCATCCTTAATGAAAAAAAGTAGTATTAGGTATTAGGGCAAAGGTATTATAGCTTGAATTGAATTCTTGAGTGTAGGGGTGCAAATATACACACACGTAGGGGTATACAATCAATGTTTGGATAAAAGATAGAAATGAAGAATAAGACTTTTATTTTCTGTAAAGTTAATAAAAATCCCTGATTTAAGACCGCACTTTAGAAGGAAAACTCAGGAGATACCAACATCTTTCTAAACTTTTTTGGAACGTATATGATCTAAGGTTAAATAGATAGGAGGTGTGAAACATAAGGGTTGGATATTTCTAACTTAGGATGATAGAATTTCTAACGTAAATACTAAACTGTAGGAGTAGAATCAACGTTAACTTATGACACTAGCTTGACCGGATTTTGTGGGTGTAATCCGCTGAAAACCCTCAGGAGACAACACTCCTCCTACTAGGGACACCTAGAGGTTTAACGGCTTGTTGCACGCGCTCAGTGCAATCGCGTTCCCTGCGAAAGTGCGGTTAGGACTTCTTTTTTGTGAATAATTGGTTTTGCTCGGGACGAGCAAAAGTTAAGTTTGGGGGTATTTGTTCATACCAGAATATTGCATTTTATACCGCTCATTCTTACGCTCGTTTGTTTATAGGCAGGTGCTCTTGATCAGGGTTTGCTACATATTTGCAGAATACTGGTTCTCAGCTCTAAACAGTGAAATCCATGGAAAAGTACGACAAATTTCGGATTACTGCCAACAACAGATAAAACACGAGTCTCTACTCTCTATCCGTGTGTTGCCACATACCAGTTTAAGGGACAAAATGGCAAATCGATTGTCATTTTCATGCACAAAGCTCAATGTCAACACAAGATCCAAGAAATCTACGCGGAGCTCGAGGAAATCATGGCAAAAGATCCACATCACATCACCTTTTGTTCTACTGAAATTCTGGAAGAATTGTGAAGAGTTTCTGAGAAAAGTCATATACCACACAGAAGAGAACCACAAAACAAGGGATACGACAAAAGATGAAGTCACAATCTCTCTAAATGGCCGTGGTTCCACGGCATAAGCGCGCTTAGGCCGCGGAACCGCGGCCGTATAGGCTCTTCTCTCTGTCGTTTTCTGGGGGCAGTTTGGTACTTTCATATGGAGCCAGATTATTGCCCTAGGTTTCCATTTCACTGCCTATAAATACCCCAGATCTGAGCCAAACCAAGTGGTCAATTCTTTGTTCCTCTTTTGAAGGTTTTAGTGTAGTTTTAGTTCTTCTTCTTCTTCTTCTTCATCTTTCCTCCATGAAAATGTAGTGAGAGCATTGAGTGGATGATCAATGAAGATGAGGGTTTTTGTATCATTCTCTTTTGTTTAACTTCCCCTTGAGATTCTTGCTTTCTCTTGATCTTTCAACCTCTTCATTGAGCTTGAAAAGTTAAGAGTTTGTTATTGATCTCAAGGGTCGTATTTTCTTATGGAATTAGTTCTTCACTTCACATGAGTTCTTTACCCTTCTCTTGATCTTGCAACCTCTTGATTGAGCTTGCAAGTTTAAGGGTTGGCTATTGATCCCATGCTTGTCTTGAGTTCTAGATTCTAGTTTTCTTTCTTGCTTTTTATTACTTGCTTTTTATTACCTTGCTTTACTTTCTTGCAATTTAAATTCATGCACTTACTTACTTGTAATCTTCTCTTTTCCCTTTTCTTTTTGTTCTCTCTTTTTTTGTTCATTTTGTGAATGGTTGTAATTATCGTTGTTAAGAATCAATACGGTATTGTAAGTTAACGTTTCTTTGCTCGTTTTCTTTTCCCGTTATTTTCCATTGAACTCCGCCCAAACGTTACGCAAGCGCTCCGTTAGGCACCCTACCCTAACAAGGTAACGGTGATTCCTAACCGCGACCGATTGCGTTCGGTTTGGCCGGAGGCGAAAGCAAGAGACAAGAACGGAAGGACAAGGGTAAATAAGCCGGATTCCACGAATACCGCGCTTAAATCCCCTAATCCATGTTGTTGCCGATTGCTCTAGCTTCAATTGGTCAAGACTCGGCTCAAAGGTTTTGAGTACGGATATCTTTAGCTTACACTTTCGTATATTTTCTTAACAACTTTATACTTGCAAATAATACACATAGGTTAGATTGAACAAACTCATACAAATTCTTTATTGACTCGTCTAAGACAAGAACGGAAATACAACCATCTCCCTGTGGATCGACCCGTGCTCAACCGGCTAGCTGCATAGCGACACCGTCCTGATCGCGGTAAACTTTAGAACTTTGAACATCCGACACGCTTTTGGCGTGCGATCAAGCACCTGCATACCAACTCCGATACGACATACTAATGGCTGTGGGACAGACCATATCCCATGTTGGGATGAGAAGCGTATACACTAGTCTACTCCGGAGTATCTATACCCCGTCTCGATAATCCAACAACTAGGGACTTGTATAAAGATTTGCTTATAGACTACCCAGTCCCCACGAGTGTGACTACCATCACAACGCTGGTAGTCAAGCAAAGATTCTAAGGGCTCTACCAATATGTATAAGCGATATGCTAAAAGAAACACATGCACATATTGAAATAGAATCAAACCAAGTAGCATACTACCATATCGAGCAAGACTGCTATTATAACTGTGAAATATCCCAAGCATCCAATATGTAATATACAATCGAGTATAATACAATAATGGCCTCAAGGGCATATATCACTAACACTAATATAGTTTAAAAGTAAACTTTGAAGGTGATTAGTATTATTTAGGGTTGTCATGAGCATTGATTTTAAGTATTGGGGTATTTTAATGATAAATACTTAGTTTTGGAAAGTTCATGGTATTTTACTGAAAAACTTGTCCTTTTTGGTATCTCGATGGTATTTTATTATCATTCTTTAAACTTTTCATGTTTGAAAAATATAGATTTATTATATTTTGAAAATATGGATTTATAATTTTATATAATTTTAATTTTAAAAATAATTTTCTTTTATTTAAAAAATTCGTATTTCTTAAAACCCGTATTTAAATCCTTTCGAGATCGAATGCTCTGTAAAGAGGTCTGCATCTCGTTCTACTAGCCCAAGAATATGCGATAATCCGCACCATCCATTAGTGGGTATTCTAAAAAGGGTTGTAGATGCTAAATCGCAAAAGATATGAAATAATGCTTTAAAAGAAATCCGGTTTTTAAAGTAGTTGGTATTTTATTGTAAAATTTTTTTGTAACAAATATTCATACAAAAATAGGTATCGTGCTATGGATCCAAGTGTGCGTGTGGGATAGGTCGTTACCCTATGAAATTTTCCTAAAAGTATTGTTAAGCATGTTTTGTCAAAAAGATGTGATAACAAAATTCAAGGTATTTTAATATAAAAATTAAATTATGATTGTTTTACATGTTATTCTTGGATAAAATTTATTCTAAATATTGGTATTAAGATTACAAGTGAAATGGTAAAATTGGTTTGATCAAAAGGTAAAGGAAAATGGAGTTATATGCTTTAGAAAAGGTGATAACGGTAATAACTCCACTTTTACCGATTTTGATTAAAAAAGAATTTCAATGAAGAGTAAGGGAGTTTGGGAGGGACTTACTGTTTTGAAAGCTCAAAGAAAGGGTTAGGAAAGGAAGGGTGTCGTCGTGGCGTTGCGGGAGCTTCGGATGTTGCTTCGATTTTCGCCGGAAGCTGCTTGCTCGCTAACTCCTCTTTACTTCACTTGTACTTAGGAACTTTTTAAGAGAATTTTGCTATAATTTTTAAAATGATGCTGAGCCAAAGTAGGGGATGGTATTTATAGTGGAGAATTAGGGTTTTGGAATTAAAATGATGTTTAATTGTGAAATGAAGGATCTTTGTTTGATTGCAGGGAAATCAAACAGTATAGGGGAGTTAGGGATAGGTGAAGAGGTGTGTGTGCAAAGCCTGGGGCTCATTGGCCTCCATTCGACCATCGGTGCCGGTCTATATGCATGTTTGGACGGTCGATCTAGGACTTCTGGCCTCGAGATTCGTGCCACTTGATCAACACGGTATTTAAACCCTTTTGCACATGTTTGATTTTTCTGATCTTTTCATTTCCCTGTGTATTGCATGTGCAATCTTTTGGACTTCCAAAAAGTTAAAAAAATTCAGAAAAAATATGTGATTGGAATTGAACACAGGGGTTATGTCACAACAGTGTAAGGGCTTTACCAGTGAGCTACAAGTTATTTCTTGCTGTTATTTAACAAAAAAAATTTATAACTCAAACTCAGGCTGTAAAACTCATTTCTTGTATATTAACAGTAAAATTTTCCGTACAAAAATTTTAGAGTCGTTACAACTAAGTGTCCGTATTTTATACGATATGATGAGTTGGTGTACGCGACTATACATCTGTACTGTATTGATTGGATGGTATCGTACGAGAGAGGTTCCATACATAATTTGATGAGGATAGATTGCTGAATTTTAACGATACTCTTTTAACTCGAGAAGTCTTGCTAAATCCCAAATTGGGAATTTATGAGATAGTTAGAACCATACTTATTTTGAAAACTAACGATTCATTAGGTACTTTTAAATGATAACGTTAAGAGTGCGCTATGAATTTTCAAATGATATCTATTTCATAAATATCGAAGCCCCTTATTTTTAAAACAACGTTTCGTACTATTTTAAACTATAATTGTATGGATCATACATAATTAGATATTTTAACGCTTGTTCATATTACGATTTTCTTATTCTGTATATGCTCGCGCTTCGATTACTTATGATATATACTACGTTTATACTTTTAGCTCTACTTAACTTCGTTTGTTAGGACACTCGCACTATTACCGATGATTTCATGTTGCACTTGCACATGCCCGCATGTTACACTTACACCTCATCGGTAATTGACATATCACGTACACATATAGAACTTACTATGTCACTCATATCACACTATAGCCTATTAGTATTATAGATTATTGTTTATTACCCAGTATCGCGTACTGTTCCATATATTATACTTTCTTTATATTGCCTATATGAACATACTTGTAGAACATTGTACAATTACTGATGATTTACATGTTGCACGTACACAGACTCGTATGTTTCACGCACACATCATCGGTAATTGCCATGCTACATACGCATATAGAACTTACCATGTTATTTCGTATCATACTATATTCCTGCCAGTACCTAAGATCACTGCTCATCACATATCTGCATGCATTATACCACTGTGCTGTACCTTTTAATTTTTTCCATCATTGCCTTGTTCTTATGCGGTAGTGTTTTTATGTTTCTGTTTCTATGAGATTTGAGAAACCGCGGATATAATTTTATAAAACTTGTGAATATTTTAAAATGCGGTTTTCTCTTAATATGATGATTTGGCGTCCACCATTAGTTTCCTGTGTTTTGATAATATGAGCATTATCCTAAATCGAGGAAGGAGCCGAATGTTCGATTACGAATACTTGGTGGACCCGGTACGACACCGAGAGGCAGGAAGTCCGTAAGGAGGTATGGGGAGCCTAGCGAGGTGGATCGATACTGGAGATAAAGTAGAGCACGACGGATATCCGGAAGATACCGACCGGGGTTATTGATCTTGAAAGAGTACCGGTTCGACGAGACGGTACCTATGATATCTGGTTCTTACGTGTCGATACTAGACACGGGATTTATGAGAATTTCGAGTGTCGATATTGGACACTCGGTTTTTATAAGAATTTCGAGTGTCGATAATGTACACTCACTTGATGATATATATATGTTATGGATAATATATTTCCACATATTGATTGATCACGAGGGCCATGCGTGTTGTGTGTGATCCGATATGACGCGGTTATAGTTACTGATATTTATACATATACATATTCATATTCATCATCACTTAGTATGATAGTAGTATACTGTATGATCTAGGTAGATCGTTATGTATTTCGATTTCTACCTTGTGATGTTTTCTACTCATGAGTTGGCAACTCATCCCCGTTATGCCATAATTTCTTGCAGGACCGACCGCTCGGATCAGTGGTGGCTTGCGGGCACGCTTCTTCTTATTCGGGTGATTGTTTTGGTAGGTGGGTTACATTTCAGATCGTAACCGCTGCTTGTATATGTATATTCTTTTATGATCTAGTTAAAAACTCTATCGACCAAAACTTGTATATTTTTGTGGACTTAGAGACTAGATTTGTATGTTATTCTTTTAGATGTCGAGTTTGGATATAGTTGAGTTGATGATGTTTTTTAGTATTTTTCTTACATGTTCTTGTGTTAATCTTCGCCTTGGACATCATATATTACTGTGTGGTTGTGATTCCGCCGATTGGACAATGAGATAGCTCTCGATTGGGGACGTTGATATTATTTATGTGTATATACTAGTTTTTATTAAAATTTACAAAGGAGGTACTGCAAAAATTTAAATGACAAAAATGTTTTCGAATTTTAATCTAAAACTCACTTGTATTTTAAAACAAACTTTACTTATATTTTAAAAAGAGAAACTTGATATCATTAATAACCATTTTCCAAAAACTTCACCTCCACTATTTACCTAAAAATGTTTAGATTTTTGGTTTTCGGCTTATTTAGGTTACGGCGAGGTCTTATAGACTTCACGTGATTCAAGTGCCGGTCACGTGCCGTTTTTAGATTGTGACACAGGTTAAATGAGTTAACTCGGAGAGTTGGCGAGACGAGACGAGAGTTAGACGAGGCGAATTGCAACGAGTCAACATTTGGTATTTTGAGAACCTGCTCGACTCGCCGACTCGTTTAGGACAAGATGAGTCAACTTGCCAAATCAGCCACGTCATCAACAAAGCGAACTCGCCTCATGGCGAGACAAGACGAGGCGAGTAAACGAACCCTCGCCTCATTTGCCAGGCCTACTAATATTGGATACAACGGGTGTTCGAAATCATTGTAGAAATCTTTGGAATAAGAAAAATAATATGACGCTTAGCATTTTGTTTCCCGACTTTTTTATTGTCATATTTAAGTGGGCATTATTTGAATTATATATTTAACTGTGTATAAATTTTATTCTGCTTGCTATGTAAGGTAAAAGTTTTTTCTATGTTAGCAAACAAAATATCTTACAATTTTGTTACCACAATTCGAATTATCTAACGGCTTTTATATGGGTTTTAGTTCGACCTCTCAATGGAATCTTGATCTTTTGGTGTTCGTGTCCCCTTTGGTGAATTTTCTCGTATCAGCCCTTTCCTACGATTCCGGATAAATATTCCAGGCAAGATATGATATTTTCATTTAGCACCCATATGATATGATAATTTCTCTTTACCCCTTCTTTCATTTAGCACCCATATGATATGATAATTTCTCTTTACCCCTTCTTTCATTTTTGCACCCATACTAAGAGAATTTTTATGATTTTTCATTTATTAGGAAAATTTCATCTAGAAAGCAATATCCAATTTGGACCAGGGCTGTTAAAAAAATACTCGAAGAACGGCTCGTTAGAACCTTGTTCTAGCTAGTTCGACGGTTATACAAACTAAGCTTGAACAAAAATTTAACCTCGATAAAATAACAAAAAAATGGGTCAATTGTGTTCAAGCTTGGCTCAGTCAAGACTCGTGCAAATAGTTTGTATCTTATTTGATGTTCACTTGTAATAATAAAATGATTATTCATTGTTAAATTTAGATCATGATTATTAATCGTTTGGTGTTAACTCAAGACTTAGATTTTTTTTAATAACATTAAGATTATTGGCCAGGGCTAAGCAAGTTTCGAACTCATTTATTTAGTTATAACTATATTTCTCGCTGCTTAATTTGTCAGGTATAATATTAAACATCTAAATGAATTTTATACCTTTGTGAATTTTTTGTTGAGATAGTTTTCCAAGATTCTAAATCGGCTCTTCGAGCTCGGTACTCGTTCGACAAATAATGAGCCAAGCTCGAACAAGTTGGTACGCTTTTTTTTCTTTTCTTTAAAGGATACAAACAACCTAAATCTCAGCTCGTTTGGCTCGCTTACCTGCCCTAATTTAAACCTATGATTCTTCACTTTTCAATTTTTTGTTTCATTGCTCTCTCTCCTTGTATGATTCTCATTAAGAGAACATCTTCTCTTTTCTTCATATGCGCTATCATAATCTCATCATAAAAATCCTAAATACATAAATCAAACCCTGTTAAAATTTTAAAAAAAAGAAAAGAAAATGATAAATGATAAAACCTACTTAAGGCACATTATATGGAAACAACAATAAACACATATATAAGAAATCGGTCAAAATCAATCAAGAAGAACCTCATTTTCGCATATATCTCCCTTTTCCTTGCCTTCCGGAGTCTTGAATTACTTTATTAACTATAGCTATCGCATCCATGATATAACGCTCTGGCACAAAACCCTGCTTGCATGCCTATAACGATATATCCCAAAACCTTCCGTAATTGTTAGCCAGAACTTTGAAAATGATATAGGAGCATTTGAGGCTGATCAGTCTATGGTCTTTGGGAGCCCTGACTTCACTCTTGTTTGGGATCAGAGTGATATTCGTACAATTAAGCCTTTCCATGTTAAGTTCATTGTTTTTTAAAGGAAACAAACACCCTCAAAATGACTTCCTTAATCAAATCCCAGAATCGCTGATAAAAGAGAACAAGGAAGCCGTCTGGACCTTGCAATTTATTTACTTTTAGCTCCCATTTTGCCTCTTTGATTTCCTCTTTGGAGAAACCAATATTGATTACTTCCCTTTGTTACGGCTCAAAATTCGTCTTCCACCTGCAATCTTTAATACTTCCCATCAAATTCTTATAGCACAGCTTCACAAATTTCTTCAGGCTAGCGATAATCTCTCTCTCACTCTCCACCAGCCGAAAACCTCCTTTTTGCACTCGCCATTTTGTAAAAGCAGGCCATGTATTCACCTCCTTGCTTATGCCATTACTCCTTCGCTTAAAAGAGAGGTGTGTGACACTCCCTATTTCAATTCAAAGAAAAATTAGAAAATTTTAAAAATTCCTTAATTCTTACACTTTCATATACATCACCCTAACTATTTTAAAACTAGCTATAGGAACATGGTAGTTAAAATAACCAACCTATACTTATGACCACATGTACCGTATATGCTAAAAACTAGTACAATATAACAATAATCACATATAAATTAACAGCCAACAAACACAAATTAATCAATTGGTTCCAAAATAATAGCGATTATATTTAACTTTACAAACTACGACTATTGAATCCCGAAAAAGAAGTTGCAAGAAAGCAGCAATTGAGTTAATTGAGCATGGACCCAAAAAATAAAATAAAAAATATATCATGGCTAACTACTCAGCTCCTAGCCCAAATTCATTGTTCAAACTAATCCCAAGACCAAAGAATCACATAATATTGAAATAAAAATGAAGCAACTTGAAATCGAATGTAATAAAGTTTGCACAGCTGCGAGTTAATGCCTCATTTTCATAAAGAGTGAAGGCGTGACGAGGTCGCATCATTCGTAGATTTCTTATACTCCGGTTAATTTGCTTGTTAGCCTAATTTTTCTTCTGAGTTTCCTTGGATTTGGTAGAGTCGCCATCATTTTCCACCCTCTGTCGTATTTCGTCCAATCTTTCTTATGTTTCCATCCTTCAACTACAAATCAAATAATATTAAAACGTTGAAGTGAACTGAAAAAGAGAACTCTCCATTGAACATACGATGGTAGAATATTTTTGTGAATATTAAAATATACTTACTTTATATTCCACGAGTTTGGATGCGACCAATACTTCCATGACAAACCTTTTCAAGTCATTTTCCATCTACATAGATCATTATGGCAGAGGATAAGCAAAATAAGCACAACTTTTTTGAGTTTTGACATGTAATTATATCAAACATAGAATTTTTACACGTGTGATGCCCGTGTGTATAGTTGGAGAGAATTATAAGATGTGTGTCCACTTGTTTAAACTACCTTTTGCAAATATGTTAATTATTGGATTTTTTTTACAAAAATAATTGGGTCATTTTGACAAACTCTTATTCCATTACAATGGTGAAGGGTAGAAGGGTAAAAAGGTAAACTCATAAGCATGAGGGTATGAGTTGGTATACTTTGAAGTCAAAGTTCCATGAGGAAATTTTCTAATTTTTTTTGTATTATCTAATTAGAGAAAAAGAAAAACTTTTTATCATACCCTCACGACTTCTAGTTATAAAAATAAAGACAATATATATGCGATAAACAGGACATTTTATCACAATAAGTATGGATGATATAAAGCAGATGTTGAAGAGCTATGTCTTTAATTTTTAGGTTCAAAATATTTATTTCACCATAATAATGATAAATAACACAAAACTAGACCAAACCCTATCCAGAAATCACAAATTTTGTTTTATATATTTAAACATAAATTTAAAAATTGTAGAGATGAGATATAAATTTCTATAGGCATGCTCCTGTTCTTTATGATAAATTAGTTTTATATATCATGAAGACGTGTATATAATGTCACTGTGGAAATTTACTATAATGATGGGACACATGACAACACACTATTTTGATCAATGTCTCTTTGGTTCATTTCATTCTAATTTAAGATTCTTCCATTAGCAGAATAAACTAGCACATGGATATGCTATGTGTTGTGCCGCTCTAAGACATTCTTATTGTGGCATTGTATACGCCGATTTTCTCTTTATATATCAATTGAAGAATTACGAATTGTTGAGATGTTCATATATGGTATATGAGTATAGTCTTACAATTTAATAAATAGTAATAGCAATAAAATAAACCTAAATCCAAGGCTAGTAGCTTAGAATTACAATTCAAGTTTCTGAATTAAAATGGTCTTAATTCAACTTTTAATGAATACTAGATTTTGACCCCACGTGTAACGTATGGGACCATAGATGATCTAAAATATTTATAACTGAATCTCTATATTACACATAATAGCTACAACTTAACATGTAAGCAGCATGGGATTGAGGAAATGTATAGATTTAGATTTTTCTAGCTCAAAATAATCTCCATAAATTAAAGTTTATATGGATTTTGATATTTGTTCATAAATACTTTAGCAATAGAAAAATTAATAAAGTTAGTATTTATATTTAGCTTTCTATATATTTATAAGTATATTATTAGTTTTTTATGGAAAAAATAATTATTGAATTGCAATTTAAAAAAAAATAAGTATATACATATATACTATGCATTATAAATAATCTAATAAGATTTAAACTAAAAATCTTTAAAATGTTTGTGAATATCCATATAACAAACTTTTAGTGAATCTTCTTAAATGATTAACTCTTTTTTTTTTATCATTTTATAGAAATGAGTAATAGTCCATTAATAAGTAGAATGTTAACATTGAAGAAAATATCTGTATTTTTCTAAATGATATTGATAATTTTCAAATCGTACTTTAATTTAGACATGATTTTCTTCTTCATTAATTTTTAATTTTCTAAATAGTTTGCTTTTTATTTGAATATCAAGATAATACTTGATTTCTTTCTTTATAAGAAATATTCTTGAACAACATAGATCTTAGTTTAACATTTCACAATTGCGTAAAGGCTAAATTTCACTTAAATACCAAAAGATTTTAGCATTTTTAAATTATAAATATCATATACTTTATGACTTGTAAGTAAATTCCAAGTACAATCATGATGCTTAAATTAAATACCATGTTTTAATATTTTTCGATTTATAATCTACAAATACAAATATTAAGTTATATTATGCATTGTTATGGCTATGAACCACTACAAATAATAAATTATGTCAATATTTTAATTAAAAATTCTTTTTCTATGAATTCATTACCCATTAATTTCTTAAATGATGATAGTTATTTGAACAGTGAAATTTTAGCATCAACTTTAAATTAAGCATAGATTTTTAACCAAATATAAAACAACTATTATTATTTTAAACATTAATTCTTAATTTTATATGTTTAAAAAAAAGATATATGATATTAGTTATTTTTTAAGATACAAATATTATTCATTCTCCTTTTTTAAATTTCAAATACCTATCAATTATTATTAACCATAGGACTTTAATAGATTAAAAGAATATGAATAAACCCAAGGGAAAAAGGAGAAAGCCAAAAATAATGCTTGACTGCAAAAGATTTCTTAATTAACCAACCCAATTTTGTATTAGAGTAATAAATAGATAGATGGTAGTGGCCCAAACTTCTCCCTTATGAGTCAAACTTTTTCGTTCAAATGTTCATAATTAAATATAAGACTTATTTACCAAAACTCATCTTCGGTTTGCGTCCCTGAGATTAAACTGTCGTTTTCTCTCGAAATTGCAAGAAACTATCCTACTTAACTGTGTCACATTATCATCGAGTGTGTCATGTCACTTAAACTGCCACGTCAGAAAAAAATTTAAAAACCGCAAAAATACCCCCTTTCTAAGTAGGGATGTAAACGGATACGGATAATTCAAATGGAATCCATATTCATATTCGATTTTTATTAAATACATTAATTTTTATTTCCGCTGACTATACGTGCTGGGGTTAAAATTTACACCCCCGTTGCCAGAATTAAAAATCAAAATTAAAGGTCAAAAAGTCAAAGTCAAGATCAACAACTCTTGATTATTCTCAAAAAACCTAAGGTATTAAAGCCGTCTTTTTCCTCCCTCTCTGCCTCCTCTCACGCAGGTCTTTTTCTTTTTCAAGAAAAATTATTTTTTTTAAAGAAGAGGAGATTCATTGGCCTCTCTTTTCTTCATTCATTAATATTCAATAAAGAAAGAGGAAGCAAGGAGAAGGGGGATCATCTCCAAAACAAAAATACTTTCCACTGCAACAAGATCTAGAGCTTAGAAGAAGGAGCCGATAATTTTTGTTATTCAAGATCTGAACATGCAAAGTCTTGGAGATTAAAAAAGATAAAATATTTTTTTATCAAACCAGAGAAGCATATACTTCACAAATCGAAAACAAACACTTTCTGAAACCACAAACTTTCATTTATAGGGTGCGCCCTATGCAGATACACAAGCACCAAGGGCACTTTCTGCAAAACCGCACAAGTGCGCTACGTGTAGGGCACGCGTATCAGCGCCAATAAATATACCACGTGTGCCACGTGCAATGCGCGGACGCAAGCGCACATCAACGCTGAACCGGAACCTAAACTTAGTAAAAATTTGCTAGGCGCGCCACATGCAATGCATATGCGCTAGTGCTAAGGCCGCTTTCTGCAAAACTGTATAAGTGCACAATGTGTAGTGCACGTGCGCTGGTGCCAGGCATCACTAAATGTGCCAGTGCTGGCGCCAGAGCTAGTATCAAGTACACCACGTGCGCCAGCGCCAATAAATAGACCAAGTGCGCCACGTGCAATGCCGGGCGCAAACACACATCAGCGCCAAACCAAAACCTAAACTTAGCAAAAATTTGATAGGCACGCCACGCACAATGCACGTGCACCATCGCCAAGGGCGCTTTCAGCAAAACTGCCTAAATGGGCTATGTGTAGTAAACATGTGCTAGCGCCAGTCATTACCAAGTGTGCCAGCGTCAGCGCAAGAGCCAGTATCAAGTGCAATACACGTGCTCCAACACCAATAAATAGACTAAGTGCGCTACGTGCAATGTGCGGGCGCAAGCGCACATCAGCGCTGAGTCAGACCTAAACCTAACAAAAATTTGCCAAGTGTTGAATCTTGACTTCCCCAATGATGCTAGACTTAGCAGAGAACAAAGTTCGTAAGACTAAATATCCCTGGATGAAGCATATGTTCCCCAATGGGGAGCTAAGTCAAAGACTTGGCTGAAACTTAAGTTCCCAATCTCAATAAAAGTTTATGCTTTCAAAATAAAAAGAATTTATGTAACTCATTCATGACATGAGAATTTAACATAAGTTCATCCCTGTTGGAAAACCAAGAGACCAACATGGGGGCCGTGTTTTAAATATACGGATTAAGTAATACTTAATCAAATTAAAAAGAGGAAAGCAATGGCTTTCTTCCCAGAATTAATAGAACAATGTTCTAAAAATAAATGAAGGCTTTGGATAATTAAAATCAAACACCTGGACACACATTTGCCTCTATTTTTTTTCTTAAGCACTTATTGAGTTCGCATGATTTGCACGACTCATTAATTGGAGGTTCTCTCGCTTCGAAGCGAGAGGCAATTAAAAACAGTTGTCCACGGCTACAGGAGATCAAGATCCCCACAATCAATAAACTTCAGCTAATCCTAGGTAGGGGGAATCTGTATAATGCTTGGCAAGTGAGCGCATTCCTATCTCAATAGAGTGGCGGAAAACACTCTACATATTTCTGGCATGCCCGGTAGGACTGTCTCTCCTCCCATATTTCGGGTCGATCGTTCATGCGAAATCAATTAACATATACATTTTCGTTGTACTGAAATCATGCTCTTTCATGCAGATTAGCAACATTCAACTGCAATTTTCAACACAGCAACGATGTCTTCATAAAAAAGCTCAACTCTCGACACAACTCTCATTTCGTACACAATGAAGACGAATGCTCGAGTGGTTCTCCTGGCAAATCTCATGCAGCAATGGGAGAAACCGCTGCTACCATTCGGCTCCATAATTTTCGTCAGCCTTCAGTACTCCTACCGCAGAGGCTCCAGTAAACCAAGTGACCAAATCAGCCTCAAAAGGAAGGAGGCTGAATGTTGTGATCACGAGGGCATCCCAGCCCAAATGCAAGTTTGTCTTTGAACGGCTCTACATTGCTCTAACTAGGGGCAAGGCCGTTAACACCAACGAAGTTACAAGGCGTCTCGGGCAAGCTCAGGCGGTGCCCTTGACTATTGCACGATCAGGTGTCTTTTCTGGACTCCCTGTCAATCGACCTACGACAGATTTGAAGAAAGCAGATGCCCGCTAAGCCCTTAAGACTGAGAAGCTAAGACGAAAATGGCTAAGATATAGAGCCAATAAGAGAGCTAGGGTTCCTGCTAAGCTGAACTTCATGAAGTTCCAAGAACAGGGTTACCCCTCGACTACAGCTGGGTCCACCTTGAAAATCAACAATTTCTTTGAACCTTTGAAGTGGGTTCAGAGAAATTCCATGACTGCAAAAATCAAGAAGACGGCAATCTGAACGGTGCTGCGAAGAGCTGTGTCCAAGTTTCAACACAGAAAGCATGACACCATCTCTTTAAGAGTCTACCAAGCGCTTTGTGCCCGTGCGAAAGCAACGGGAAAAATCCAGAAAGGGGTTCCAGCACCACCTAAGAACCCGGCCAGGCTAACCATCTTCAGTCGCTTGTCCTTTCCCAAAGAGGATGGGCTATGACGAGGGTTTGAAAGACCAGCCGCCAACGATAAAGGGATGGCTGGATATGTGGTCCATACGGTCTATATGTGTCACGCTCTGCTTCCCAAAAGGTGGTAATAGCACGTGACGAGGCCCACGACATATTTATTTCGAGACAATTTCTCGCAATAAATACGCTAAGTGTTTATAAGCAATATAAACAACATACAAGAATTAACAAGAGGTTTAAACTTCAACATCAACTTTATTTACGTTCATCATTTCACATAATTTTGGATACAAGATAACTTTAAAACAAAGGTGCAATGAAAATGCCTAAACAAGTGGCATACTGAAAATAAAAACTGAAAGAAACTAGAAGTTAGTCTGTGCTGCAAGCTGAGAGTAGTCCTTCGGACTCGACTCGATCTTCTTGGTCTCTAGATCACCTGACGAACATTGCAAGGAAAAAAGAAATAGGGAGGAATGTCGTCAGTGAACTAGCGCTAGCTAAGTCCTCAAGAAAGATGAGATGTGGATGTATATAAAGTTGATTTTGAATTTTGAATTTCTCTTTTTAATTCTTGTATGTTGTTTATATTGCTTATAAACGCTTAGCGTATTTATTGCAAAAATGACCTCGAAATAAATACGTCGCGGTTCTCGTCACGTGTCGTTACCTTCTTTTGGGAAGCAGGGCGTAACAGGTTTTATTGGTGGACCATGCATGTTAGGTCTCGGGTCATATGCTCAGGTTAGTTCAAATAGTCCAAAATCATCTATCTTTTTGTTCACAGACTCCTAGAACTCAATATATCTCCCGTAAAGCATTAAGGATTCCAAAAACAATGAAAATAAAATAAAACAAAATAATTGGGATGAAAGGATTCGAACACACGAGCCATAGGACAGCAATGTAGAGGCTAACCAGTGAGCAACAGGTTGTTTATGTTGGAGATAGTGCCCTCAGAGTCAATTATTGGGTCACAGGCACGTGATTGCAATGATTGAAGGAGGACCTATCCCGGGAAGACAGTCTTACTCGAGATGATAGTACGCTATCTGGTTTACCTTTATCATCGTGTACTGCTTTAAGTGACCTGACAGGTCGCTATTGCACGTTGATAGAGCCCCTAGGATTCTTGCTTTACTACCGGCAGTATGAGGGCGATCATATACGTGGGAGCTGGTAGTCTATAAGCACATCCTTAAAAGGTCCCTAGTCGTGGGAGTTTCGAGACAGGGCATCGATACTCCAGAGTAGACTAGTGTATACAGTCGAGACCCCGACGAGGGGCGGTGGCCGGTCTCACAAGCCACTGGTGTCAGTTGGATCACCTAAGATGTATACAGGTGCTCATTGGGTTATGAGTACACCGGACAGGACTCGCCGGGAACATGCTAGTTGGTCTTATACCTGACGTCAGATAGCAGTTCCCAGGTGACATGTGTACAGGTTAGTTCATTGACCTGGGGATCGTCATTTGTCTCGTGTGAGTTCCCACTGTGCTTTGATTACTACCCTACCACGGCTCAAAGGAGTCGTGCAAACAGGTTTTAGTTGGGTACAGTCCCGAGCCACATGGAGGCAGTGAGTGGATCTTCAGGGGTTCGTCTCTCCCGGTATTGGGAGTGAGGTCGCGCTGTGTCTAGGAGAGCCATTACACGAAGACCTTGGCCAAGGCAGGAGATTTACTGGTAGGTATTCCAGTAGTATCTCAGGGTGTTCTGGGCTACACTCCGACACGACTTGTACCGCTTTTGGGGGTCTGATTTTCACCAACCCCCTAGGCCCGACATGCGATGCTCGTAGACGAACGGACCGGACTGTACGGATATTGTCACTGACAGGCTCAGTTGGGTGTCGGGGTGAGCTTCCTCATCGACGTCCCTTTTAGTCAATAGCTGGTGGCCCGTTACGTATTGGCTTATACCTCTGACGTGCTAGTGGTTAAATCCACAGCCATAGTATTGACGAGTCTTTAGAGTCCACCACAATTTCAGTTATTCAAGCTTTCGGGCGAAACGCTGTAGAGGCCGTATGGAGATATGGCAGGGTCCGATCAGATACGTACGGTATTGCACGGATCAGGATCGGACGGTTTGTACTAGTAGCCGTATAGGAATATGGCAGGGTTCGATCAGATACGTGCGGTATTGCACGGATCAGGATCGAACGGATATTACTAGCCGGCTTTGGTTTAAGCCGGTCCTAGTTTAGTACAGTGTAGACTTTGTCTCTTTGCATTTGTATCCGGACGGAATACAGATGCGGGTGTGTATGCACTGTATTGGGGTTTTTCCTGTAATTTATTACGGGACCAGTTTTCTGGAGTTGCCAGTTTGCATTCCGTTCCGGCCGGTTTTCCTTTGTTCTTTCCCGGCCGGACTTTTCCGATGGAGGGGGTAATTTGCAGTTTTGCAAATTACATTTGTGGAGGGGTTTTCTTGCATATTGATTGATTATGATAGCATCATTATCTTTTGCACCATCACTTGCATTAATGAGGGTATGGGTTTGATTTATGTGTGAAGCATGGTTGATGTTTCTTTGTCTCTTGATGTGGTCACCTTTTCTTCACTCCTACACTCACCTCCCTTCATGATATATATCAATTCCCTCCACCATTTCCACTAAGTGGTTGGCCGGCCACATCTTGGAGTGAGAGAGAGAGGAGTTCATTTTTGTATGAGGGATTAATTCACATATCATTTTCATGCTTGCAAAATTCCTCACTTCATTCCAAAGTCCATTCATGTTTCCTCCATCCAAAGGCAACCAACCCCAAAGAGACATACTCTACACTACTTCCTACAGCAAATCTTGGACGCGTCGATTCGCCAGCTTCGCGCCCGAGTTGCCTCGGTATAGAGGCGGGAGCCCGTAAAAGATGCAGGCGACGTGGTGCCCTTCCGGCGAGGAGGCGACGACCGGAGATCCCGCGAGGAGATCGGAGTGGAGATGAAGACCGGAGGACTCGGATCAGTCGGTATATCTCTAACCCTTTTTCTAGTTAGCTTAGACTTGTTAATGGTTACGATCCGGGTGTTTAGTGCGCGGTGGTGCCGGTTTGCTAAGTCCGCAAAAATTAAAGTTTATCACCGTTTCCGCGTTTGGCCGTCGGATTGACGGCCGGGGCGCCGCCGTGCACTTACAGTTTATTGCATTTATTTCACAAGAATTACTTATAACTCGATTCAAAATCAGAAAACAACATCTTTTATTAATTAAAACAAAAGGGATTGTTCCCGCCAAAAATTTCTGCGCAGAAGAGTCCAAGGTATCAAATGGCAGCGATACGCTTAAGGAAATGCGAACCAATACCTTCCGGCCTGTATTTTGATAAGTTCCCGAAGGAGGAACTATTAAATTCTGATGGTATTGGAAGCATCTCAAAAAATCCTTCGATTTGATATATTATGGGCCTCATAATTCATCCGGGATCAAAAGTTATGAGGCATCACGTGTCCACACGTGATGGACCTTTAAGAACCCGCTGGAGGAGTTAAAAGATATAATAAAAACTCAGAAAAGACCCCAATGGGGCATCACGTGCTCACACGTGACCATGGGTCACGTGCAGACACGTGATGTGCTTTTAAAGCCTCTAAAATAATGAATATAATTTAATTCTAAAAGTCAGAAGTTACCTCAATGAGGTATCACGTGCTCAAACGTGACCAAAGGTCACGTGTTGACACGTGATAGTTAAAACTGAAGCATAAACAAGCGGCCGTTCAAGAACTCAATTGGGGGTCACGTGCTCCCACGTGACCAAGGGTCACGTGTCAGCACGTGACTGGTTTCGAAAGCCTTACAGTTAATAGAATTAAATTCTAAAAGCTTATAAATCTTTCCAAATGGAAAAGGATTATGGGGACCGTTGGATTAAAGATCTAAGGGTGATTAAATATCACCAATTTATGGAAAAATCCTAGACAAGGAAAGATCTCCCCAAATCTCACCGAAATAACAAACAGAATATCTTTTGGATTTAAAATCCAACGGTGAATAAAATTCACTGAATGATCTAAAGGATCATATTAATGATGAAAGTAAATCAAATCTCTCATGAAATCAAATCAAATCTTTCAATGAGAGATTTGCTAAACAAATTGATTCTCTTCCTTCTCCTATAAATAGGAACCAAGAAAAGAAGAGAAGTGATCTACTTTTTTGGAGAAAAGAAACAGAGGGAGGAGAATTTAATTCTCAAGAGAAAAAAAAGAAAAGAGAGGAGTGGGAGTAAGTTATTGGGAATTAGGTGACTATCCTCATAATGTCGGGATTCGTTGTAATCGGTGATATTTGAGGAAGTCACCTGGGTTGTTTGCCGGACGGCAAATATTTGGTTTTGAATATCCGCTGTTATGCACCAATTTCAAATTGATATATCTGTACGTCTATTTTCATAGAGTGAGATATACCTTTTGATATTATGTCGATGACATATACCTATATCAGTGGATGGTTAGGTAAGGAGCATTAAACAGCGGTGTAATTCTTCTTAACCATAAGTACAGTTTTCAACTTACGACGCACAGTGAAAGAGTTGTTAGACTCAGCGGACTTATACAGAGTATTGTATGTTGTCCAGTGTCCATTAGGACAGAGAGGTTGGTCCTCATACTATATTCTGTTTACTTTTAACTTCTCTAGTTCTTAGACATGTGTTTCGTAGGAACATAGGGTCTAAGTTTTGAGGAGTTATAGGTATTTGAATAGAGTAGAGAACCAGGTGTAGCAAGTATCTGGATTCTTCAAAGTGATCGAAGATGTAGATACTTGTGTATGGTGTTCAGTTGATAGTAATGATTAAGAGAACTTGCTTCTCTTTCAGGTTACTCATAATTGGAAGCATTCCTAAGTTGAGTGACGCTGATCGGCCTTTTTCCATTTTAGTTGACATGCACTGGAGACAGCTGCATGATTTGAATCTGGTTCCAATTAAATCAGTGCCTCTGTTTCTATATTGGATATAGAACAGTTCATATCTTGACATTGTTAAGGTACGGGGAGTTGTCCGGCTTATGCTTAAAACCAGACTCTGGATAACTCAAGGCACGTTTCTGTAATGGCTGTTTGTGGGTTGACCCAGGCTATGACGAGGGTTGACTTTCTACCATCTGGAAGATCAATAGTGATATTGTTCTTAACTCGCCACATTTTTAAAAGAAATGGATTTTTCAGAAAACAGTAGTGGGAGTATGGTAGAACTGGAAGCGATTCCAGAACCGCAAACGATTACTGAAGATTTCATAAGAACCTAAAGATTCAATCTGGCTTAACATTCCATTGGCCACTCCGCAGATAAGGTGGGTAACTTCAGACACCCGAGAGGTGCTCCGGTAGCCTCAAGGACGGTGACAGGGAAGTTCTTGTTTACCCACACTTGCCTTTGCTGTTGTTCCAGGCTGCGAGACCCGGCAGGAGGATGAGTATAGCGTCGTTCTAAACTAGCTTTAGAAGTGCACGTCTATATGACTCTGGCAGAGGGTTGTCGTAGTCAGTGGGAGCAGCGGAAGCATTGGTGGTCATCATGCATATGTCTATTTATAGACTAAAGCAGTTACAGCGGAGATAGATCATCCATTTCTGATGTGACAGTCATAGGTTTGACTTCATCAGAATAAGGGATGGATCTGTTAAGAAGGTAGTAGGGTGTTATGTCCTAGTATTTGATGACATACATAGAGTAGGAAGTGATATTTCTATACTGCGATCGGTTATACTTTGGTCGTCACACAGTGTTTTCTCCACACAGGATTTGGATATTATATCGGACATTCTGGTTACTGGATCTATGGTTTTAGATCTAGATTTGGGTGGTTTCCCAATCTGGGTACCTTGACAGCATTCTATGAGTATTTAGAATGGACGACTCCTGGCACGGTAGTGTACCTGCAGGTGATGGAGTCACCCTCTCTAAAGGTGTCTTACAGACTAAAGGGGAGAGGGATACGCATGATTGACAGATCACTTGCTTAGGCAATTGAGTCAATCATGAGATGCCAAGTACCACACCAGATGTTGTTCTTGCAGTAGATGCAATAAGTTGATATTGGTCCAATCCTGGAGAAACAGTCGGAAGCAGTTTTAGAACATAAATTGATGTTCTAGGGATATGATAACGGCAGCCTCCTTTAGGAGACGGTTATCATTCCAGGCTTCCAAGATGACCTGGATGGCAGAGTGGCTGTCAGAGTTATAGTTTTTCCTCTGACGAGGGGCAGTATATTGGACATGTGGTCCAGGTGGATACTGAGGGAAGGCATGGCGCAGGATACTGATTAAGTTCAGTTGACGATACAGTCTAAGAAGTTTGGATTTGGAGTTCATTTATGAGCTAGGTCCCATCAGACATCCAGACACATTCTAAGACATGTATTGCTCTTTTCGGGAGATGGCTTTCTCTGCGAACTTGAGATATAGAGAGACATAGAAAGAAACATCCTGCGGATCCATTCACTGAGGCTATTCCTCGAACGCAATAGTTTCGCAAACGAGCTTTGTGAGACTGACTAGTAGAGGAGTTGGGTGTTCGGTATCACACGGGCTGTGAGTATGCGACATCGCAATAATTAGCCTTGAGTGCAAGTGGGAGATTGTTGGAGATAGTGCCCTCAGAGTCAATTATTGGATCACAGGCACGTGATTGCAATGATTGAGGGAGGACCTATCCCGGTAGGACAGTCTTACTCGAGATGATAGTATGCTATCTGGTTTACCTTTATCATCGTGTACTGATTCAGGTGACCTTACAGGTCACTATTACACGCTGATAGAGCCCCTAGGATTCTTGCTTGACTGCCGGCAGTATGATGGCGATCATATACGTGAGAGCTGGTGGTCTATAAGCACATCCTTAAAAGGTCCCTAGTCGTGGGAGTTTCGAGACAGGGCATCGATTCTCCAGAGTAGACTAGTGTATACAGTCGAAACCCCGACGAGGGGCGGTGGCCGGTCTCATAAGCCACTGGTGTCAGTTGGTTCACCTAAGATGTATACATGTGCTCATTGGGTTATGAGTACACCGGACAGGACTCGCCGGGAACATGCTAGTTGGTCTTATACCTGACGTCAGATAGCAGTTCCCTGGTGACATGTGTACAGGTTAGTTCATCGACTTGGGGATCGTCATTTGTCTCGTGTGAGTTCCCACTGTACTTTGATTACTACCCTACCACGGCTCAAAGGAGTCGTGCAAACAGGTTTTAGTTGGGTACAGTCCCGAGCCACATGGAGGCAGTGAGCGGATCTTCAAGGGTTTGTCTCTCCCGGTATTGGGGGTGAGGTCGCGCTGTGTCTAGGAGAGCCATTACACAAAGCCCTCGGCCGAGGCAGGAGGTTTACTGGTAGGTATTCCAGTAGTATCTCAGGGTGTTCTGGGCTACACTCCGACACGACTTGTACCGCTTTTGGGGGTCTGACTTTTACCAACCCCCTAGGCCCGACATGCGATACTCATAGACGAACGGACCGGACTGTACGGATATTGTCACTGACAGGCTCAGTAGGGTGTCAGGATGAGTTCGCTCATCGACGTCCCTTTTGGTCAATAGCTGGTGGCCCGTCACGTATTCGCTAATACCTCTGACGTGCTAGTGGTTAAATCCACAGCCATAGTATTGACGAGTCTTTAGAGTCCACCACACTTACAGTTACTCAAGCTTTCGGGCGAAACGCTGTAGAGGCCGTATGGAGATATGGCAGGGTTCGATCAGATACGTGCGGTATTGCACGCATCAGGATCGGGCGGATATTACTAGCCGGCTTTGGTTTAAGCCGGATCCTAGTTTAGTACAGTGTAGATTTTGTCTCATTGCATTTGTATCCGGACGGAATACAGATGCGGGTGTGTATGCACAGTATCGGGACTTTCCTGTAATTTATTACGGGACCAGTTTTCTGGAGTTGCCAATTTGCTTTCCGTTCCGGCCGGTTTTCCTTTGTTCTTTCCCGGCCGGACTTTTCCGATGGAGGGGGTTATTTGCAAGTTTGCAAATAACAATTGTGGAGGGAGTTTCTTGCAAATGTATTGATTATGATAGCATCTTTTTATTCCTTTCTTTTCTATCATCATTTCATGGATAAAGGTGATTTGAGTTTGATGTGAATTGGTTATGATGATGTTTGGCTATGGTCACCTCTTGCTTTATACTACCATCACCTCCCTTGTATTATCCACTCCACCATTCTCACATTTGAAGATGGCCGGCCACAATTTTTGGAGAGGAGGAAAAATGAGATGTTTCATTTTTGGTGAGGAAAAATTCATCATCTCATTCCATGCTTGATAAATGAGAGTTCCACTTGAAAGTTCCAATCCATTCCTCCATCAAGGCAACATAACCCCAAAGAGACAAGCATCATCTACACTACATTCTACAGCACATCTTGGGCACGTCGACTTGCCAGCTTCGTGCCCGAGTTGCCTCAGCATTGAGGTGGGAGCCCGTAAAAGATACAGACGATGTGGTGCCCTTCCGGCAAGGAGGCGACGACCGGAGTTTCCGCGGGAGATCGGGACGATGACGAGAAGACCGGAGGACTCGGATCACTCGGTATATCTCTCACCCTTTCTCTTGATAGCTAGTATCGGTTAATGGTTACGATCCGGGTATATTGTCCGCGGTAGCGCCAGTTTAAAAGTTAATAAAAATTTTGATTCCGCATTTTGGCCTCGGATAAACGGCCGGGGCGCTGCCGTGGCGCAACATGGTATCAGAGCCACGCCATTAACCTTGCCTAGCTTGTTCTAATGTGTTTTACTTATCCGATCGACCAAAATTCCAAAAACCGCGTTTTGCTTGCATCAGTTTTCTGTCAATTTTTTCCGGGCTCGAAAAATTTTCCAGGTTGTAGAAAAGTGATGTACATGGAATTATAAGAACACTGTGAAAATTTGGTAGAATGATCCCTCCATAGGACCGCGGAACCGCGGCCGTAACCCCTATTTGGCCGCGGTTCCGCCGCAGCAATAGTGTATCATTCCACCATTTTTTTGCAGTAGGCTTTTGGGCTTAAGATAGGGATTTTGGAATATTAAAATTGGGCCCAGAATTTCTGTGAGTGCTACAGTATTACTTGGGGGCCCACTTGTTAATTTTTGATCGATTGGATATTTTAAACACATTATTTCACAGTATTTACATTATATCTGCGACCGTGAATGTCACTCGATCGGTAAATCCTGTCTAACTGCTATAGCCCGGTTAGACGGATTTGCGAACGTGACTTTCACGTTGATGTTCTATGTATTGCTGTGATGTTGCGGATCGGTCGTGGGGGATAGCCTGGATGCAATGTTAGTACAGTTTTGTTTTATATGCACATTTGATATTGCGGGGCGAGCGTCCGACATGTGGACTGCCGTCACTGCCTGTTTGTATCATTCTTTTGGGGCACGACCTGGTTGCGGTCGATGTACCCGTTGTATGCATATTTTACTTTCTGTACTAGGATTACCCCGCGGAGGGGTGCACGGATAGCCGGGTTCTAGAGGGCAACGGGCCCGCATCTCATGGCATTGAGACGGAGGGGGCTTCACTTTAGGATTGGCGGGCTATTCGCCGCACTCGTAGGGGGTACAGGTTGATCCAGGAGGGGTGCCCAAGTTACCGAATTCCGTGAAGTGCTGGGTGGTCCATTCATAGTGCTGAAGGGGACTGCCTCGCTTCAGGTTTTGGCGGGTGACTTTCCGCGCCCGTAGGGGTCTAGGATTTCATTGCACAGGCTATCCACACGACAAGGGGAACGTCGGGTTTCAGCAGCGGCTCTGTGAAACCCGGGGATCCCAGATATCTGTATTGTTCTGTGATGCTGTACATTTCTGTGATGTTGCATTTTATCACGCCTTGAGCGAAATATAATATATTGGTATATATATTAGTAGATGTTGTATATGTTTTGCATCCGCGCTAGTCCAGTCCCCGCTCTGTCGTTAGTTAAGTAACCTAACGGGTGATGACGGGACCCAGTGGCGAATGCGGATGGCATATACGTACATCATTATTTTCGTTCTTTATTGGTGTGATTAATTGATGGGACTGCGTTGATTCGGATCAATGCAAGATAAACAAACCTATTCTGATGTTGTTGGAACACTTTTTCAAAAAGCTGTTATTGCAAGGACGTTCACCTTTGTTTTGCATCGTGGTATTCATTTGGAATATCCTGCTCCTCAGTCGACGAGGCAAGGGCCGAGATCCCTTCACCGGGAGTGACCCCTTGGACAGAAGTTTGCGTCAGGGCATTAACTTCACTATAGCCGATTACTTTTACTTTGCATCTTGTTTTTCAGTTGGAATATCCTGCACCTCATTCTACGGGGAAAGAGCCGAGATCCCTTCACCGGGAGTGACCTCTTTAGCAAAGGTTTTCGTCACTATATTTTTATAAAAAGTTATCCGGTTCCTTCAACGATATCAAGTTCATTACGTTAAAGGTTTTTCGCCAAAAACCAGCCGTAGCCCTCCGTCATTTCAGATTAGTATTGCTTAGTATTCGCGCTACGTTTGTCGTTGCTATTCGCCGAGGCGTAGTGTGCGGTAGCTCTGTAATGCTTTCTGTCGTATGGATATGTGGATTGGTTAGGACAGTCGTACGACTTTGTTGATTATTCGTCAAGGGTCGTGCGGGTGGGTTTAACGCAATCAAGATAATGACGGGTTGAACTTGACTAGGACCTTTTGATTTGTTGATTATTCGTCAAGGTCACTTGGGTCCTAGGGGTAAAAATCACATCGGGAGTTTCAAAAGAACTGAAACTTGCAAGGCATGCGCTTACCTTCTGGAGTGTGGTGACTTGAGTGGATTCCGTCAAGTTATCATGCGATGATAGTTGGATCCCGATTCCCACTGATGAGTTAGTTTGATTCCCACTGATGAGTTAGTTTACTCCTCGGGTGACCCCGACTAATTCTTCTTTCACGTTTGGAGGAGAATTTGAGGTACAGTGGGAGGTTTCCTGATTAGATAAATTGGTAACCATTCTGATCTAGGTTAGAGTGCACGCTGAGTGTTTCTTTTCTCTCTCTCTGGCAGCGACCATTGACCCGACCCTAAGACTATGACTCAGTAACCAAGTTGACCGAACCTTCTTAACACTGGCTTTTGGATTGTCAGAGTTGCAAACCTCATTGCCACTCCTACTTTTACCCTTTTCTCCAGGACACCCCGTATTACTACGAACGTCCACTTCCATTGGACAAAACCATCGTATGGTTATATACGAACTCGAAGGACTTCGAGGATGGTTTCTGGTTCTGGAGAAAACGAGTAGGATTATTCAGTTGTCTTTTCTTTTCACCTTCTCTCATTGCGAGTACTCCTTGGTTTAGGAGATAGTACACCTATTATGCAAATTGGATAGTCTTCTTCCAAATCTTAGGCTGGTGCCGAATGGTGGGGAAGGAAGAAAACCAATTAGCATAACGATGGTGTGCAGAAGGTATTAAGTTAAGACAAAGAAAGGGATTAGTAAGAGGGCAAAGTAAAGTGCGACTGCTATTCACGACCAAACCGAGTATTTCTTCGCCAATCCTAAATCACCTTTGTATTTCTCCAGGACACTCCGTATCACTACGAAGATCCACAGTTTATTGGATACTCCATCGTATGGTTATATACGAACTCGAAAGGAACTTGTTCCAGTTCGGGGATGGATTCTGGTCCAGGAGAAATAGGAATAAGGTTTATTCGGTTGTCTTTTATCTTCACCTTCTCTCGCATTGCGAGTGCTCCTAGGATTAGGACAGTACACCCATTATGCTTATTGGATAGTCTTCTTCCAAACCATAGGCTGGTGCCGAACGGTAGGGAAGGAAGAAAACCAATTGGCCTAAAGGGGTATGCAGAAGGTAATGAATAAAGACATATAAAGGGATTTGGAGAGGTGGTAAAGAATTATACGGTTATAATTGTGAATCTGGATAATGGAAGAGGCATTACTAAGAATACCAGGATACCCCATCGAAACATTTCAATGTTTCAGTTCAACTGTGTACTGTTAAATGAAAACTGATTTCCCGATTAGACACTTGCTCCAGGGTATGTATTTACCAGGTTGGATTCTCATATCTGTATGGTTTTTACAGATGATGAGTGGGAGTAAGTTATTGGGAATTAGGTGACTATCCTCATAATGTCGGGATTCGTTTTAATCGGTGATATTTGAGGAAGTCACCTGGGTTGTTTGCCGGACGGCAAATATTTGGTTTTGAATATCCGCTGTTATGCACCAATTTCAAATTGATATATCTGTACGTCTATTTTCATAGAGTGAGATATACCTTTTGATATTATGTCGATGACATTTACCTATATCAGTGGATGGTTAGGTAAGGAGCATTAAACAGCGGTGTAATTCTTCTTAACCATAAGTACAGTTTTCAACCTACGACGCACAGTGAAAGAGTTGTTAGACTCAGTGGACTTATACAGAGTATTGTATGTTGTCCAGTGTCCATTAGGACAGAGGGGTTGGTCCTCATACTATATTCTGTTTACTTTTAACTTCTCTAGTTCTTAGACATGTGTTTCGTAGGAACATAGGGTCTAAGTTTTGAGGAGTTATAGGTATTTGAATAGAGTAGAGAACCAGGTGTAGCAAGTATCTGGATTCTTCAAAGTGATCGAAGATGTAGATACTTGTGTATGGTGTTCAGTTGATAGTAATGATTAAGAGAACTTGCTTCTCTTTCAGGTTACTCATAATTGGAAACATTCCTAAGTTGAGTGACGCTGATCGGCCTTTTTCCATTTTAGTTGACATGCACTGGAGACAGCTGCATGATTTGAATCTGGTTCCAATTAAATCAGTGCCTCTGTTTCTATATTGGATATAGAACAATTCATATCTTGACATTGTTAAGGTACGGGGAGTTGTCCGGCTTATGCTTAAAACCAGACTCTGGATAACTCAAGGCACGTTTCTGTAATAGCTGTTTGTGGGTTGACCCAGGCTATGACGAGGGTTGACTTTCTACCATCTGGAAGATCAATAGTGATATTGTTCTTAACTCGCCACATTTTTAAAAGAAATGGATTTTTCAGAAAACAGTAGTGGGAGTATGGTAGAACTGGAAGCGATTCCAGAACCGCAAACGATTACTGAAGATTTCATAAGAACCTAAAGATTCAATCTGGCTTGACATTCCATTGGCCACTCCGCAGATAAGGTGGGTAACTTCAGACACCCGAGAGGTGCTCCGGTAGCCTCAAGGACGGTGACAGGGAAGTTCTTGTTTACCCACACTTGCCTTTGCTGTTGTTCCAGGCTGCGAGACCCGGCAGGAGGATGAGTATAGCGTCGTTCTAAACTAGCTTTAGAAGTGCACGTCTATATGACTCTGGCAGAGGGTTGTCGTAGTCAGTGGGAGCAGCGGAAGCATTGGTGGTCATCAGGCTTATGTCTATTTATAGACTAAAGCAGTTACAGCGGAGATAGATCATCCATTTCTGATGTGACAGTCATAGGTTTGACTTCATCAGAATAGGGGATGGATCTGTTAAGAAGGTAGTAGGGTGTTATGTCCTAGTATTTGATGACATACATAGAGTAGGAAGTGATATTCCTATACTGCGATCGGTTATACTTTGGTCGTCACACAGTGTTTTCTACACACAGGATTTAGATATTATATCAGACATTCTGGTTACTGGATCTATGGTTTTAGATCTAGATTTGGGTGGTTTCCCAATCTGGGTACCTTGACAGCATTCTATGAGTATTTAGAATGGATGACTCCTGGCACGGTAGTGTAGCTGCAGGTGATGGAGTCACCCTCTCTAAAGGTGTCTTACAGACTAAAGGGGAGAGGGATACGCATGATTGACAGATCACTTGCTTAGGCAATTGAGTCAATCATGAGATGCCAAGTACCACACCAGATGTTGTTCTTGCAGTAGATGCAATAAGTTGATATTGGTCCAATCCTGGAGAAACAGTCGGAAGCAGTTTTAGAACATAAATTGATGTTCTAGGGATATGATAACGGCAGCCTCCTTTAGGAGACGGTTATCATTCCAGGCTTCCAAGGTGACCTGGATGGCAGAGTGGCTGTCAGAGTTATAGTTTTCCCTCTGACGAGGGGCAGTATATTGGACATGTGGTCCAGGTGGATACTGAGGGAAGGCATGGCGCAGGATATTGATTAAGTTCAGTTGACGATACAGTCTAAGAAGTTTGGATTTGGAGTTCATTTATGAGCTAGGTTCCATCAGACATCCAGACACATTCTAAGACAGGTATTGCTCTTTTCGGGAGATGGCTTTCTCCGCGAACTTGAGATATAGAGAGACATAGAAAGAAACATCCTGCGGATCCACTCACTGAGGCTATTCCTCGAACGCAATAATTTCGCAAACGAGCTTTGTGAGACTGACTAGTAGAGGAGTTGGGTGTTCAGTATCACACGGGCTGTGAGTATGCGACATCGCAATAATTAGCCTTGAGTGCAAGTGGGAGATTGTTGGAGATAGTGCCCTCAGAGTCAATTATTGGATCACAGGCACGTGATTGCAATGATTGAGGGAGGACCTATCCCGGTAGGACAGTCTTACTCGAGATGATAGTATGCTATCTGGTTTACCTTTATCATCGTGTACTGATTCAGGTGACCTTACAGGTCACTATTACACGCTGATAGAGCCCCTAGGATTCTTGCTTGACTGCCGGCAGTATGATGGCGATCATATACGTGAGAGCTGGTGGTCTATAAGCACATCCTTAAAAGGTCCCTGGTCGTAGGAGTTTCGAGACAGGGCATCGATTCTCCAGATTAGACTAGTGTATACAGTCGAAACCCCGACGAGGGGCGGTGGCCGGTCTCATAAGCCACTGGTGTCAGTTGGTTCACCTAAGATGTATACAGGTGCTCATTGGGTTATGAATACACCGGACAGGACTCGCCGGGAACATGCTAGTTGGTCTTATACCTGACGTCAGATAGCAGTTCCCTGGTGACATGTGTACAGGTTAGTTCATCGACCTGGGGATCGTCATTTGTCTCGTGTGAGTTCCCACTGTACTTTGATTACTACCCTACCACGGCTCAAAGGAGTCGTGCAAACAGGTTTTAGTTGGGTACAGTCCCGAGCCACATGGAGGCAGTGAGCGGATCTTCAGGGGTTCGTCTCTCCCGGTATTGGGGGTGAGGTCGCGCTGTGTCTAGGAGAGCCATTACACAAAGCCCTCGGCCGAGGCAGGAGGTTTACTGGTAGGTATTCCAGTAGTATCTCAGGGTGTTCTGGGCTACACTCCGACACGACTTGTACCGCTTTTGGGGGTCTGACTTTTACCAACGCCCTAGGCCCGACATGCGATACTCATAGACGAACGGACCGGACTGTACGGATATTGTCACTGACAGGCTCAGTAGGGTGTCAGGATGAGTTCGCTCATCGACGTCCCTTTTGGTCAATAGCTGGTGGCCCGTCACGTATTGGCTAATACCTCTGACGTGCTAGTGGTTAAATCCACAGCCATATTATTGACGAGTCTTTAGAGTCCACCACACTTACAGTTACTCAAGCTTTCGGGCGAAACGCTGTAGAGGCCGTATGGAGATATGGCAGGATTCGATCAGATACGTGCGGTATTGCACGCATCAGGATCGGGCGGATATTACTAGCCGGCTTTGGTTTAAGCCGGATCCTAGTTTAGTACAGTGTAGATTTTGTCTCATTGCATTTGTATCCGGACGGAATACAGATGCGGGTGTGTATGCACAGTATCGGGGCTTTCCTGTAATTTATTACGGGACCAGTTTTCTGGAGTTGCCAATTTGCTTTCCGTTCCGGCCGGTTTTCCTTTGTTCTTTCCAGGCCGGACTTTTCCGATGGAGGGGGTTATTTGCAAGTTTGCAAATAACAATTGTGGAGGGAGTTTCTTGCAAATGTATTGATTATGATTGCATCTTTTTATTCCTTTCTTTTCTATCATCATTTCATGGATAAAGGTGATTTGAGTTTGATGTGAATTGGTTATGATGATGTTTGGCTATGGTCACCTCTTGCTTTATACTACCATCACCTCCCTTGAATTATCCACTCCACCATTCTCACATTTGAAGATGGCCGGCCACAATTTTTGGAGAGGAGGAAAAATGAGAGGTTTCATTTTTGGTGAGGAAAAATTCATCATCTCATTCCATGCTTGATAAATGAGAGTTCCACTTGAAAGTTCCAATCCATTCCTCCATCAAGGCAACATAACCCTAAAGAGACAAGCATCATCTACACTACATTCTACATCACATCTTGGGCACGTCGACTTGCCAGCTTCGTGCCCGAGTTGCCTCGGCATTGAGGTGGGAGCCCGTAAAAGATACAGACGATGTGGTGCCCTTCCGGCAAGGAGGCGACGACCGGAGTTTCCGCGGGAGATCGGGACGATGACGAGAAGACCGGAGGACTCGGATCACTCGGTATATCTCTCACCCTTTCTCTTGATAGCTAGTATCGGTTAATGGTTATGATCCGGGTATATTGTCCGCGGTAGCGCCAGTTTAAAAGTTAAGAAAAATTTTGATTCCGCATTTTGGCCTCGGATAGACGGCCGGGGCGCTGCCGTGGCGCAACAGTGTCCCTACGTGACCCCTAACAAATCCCTTTAATATCCAATGGATGGATGCCTATCACGTGCCCACACGTGATGGCCAGGAAATGAAAAGTGTTCAACACTTAATGGCAGAACGAAGAAAAGAGATCTAGTTCCACCTCGGGTCGCCCCCACGTGACCCCTTGTTTCTTTAGTGTTTAACACTAATTCGAGAACTTTACTCTTAGTGTTTAACCACTAACTTGAGAACCCCATTTCCAGTGTTTAACACTGTTGCTTTTTAGTGTTTAACACTAATTTGAGAGTTCTACCTCCAGTGTTTAACACTGTTATTCTCTAGTGTTTAACACTACTTTTAACCAAATTGGCTAATTTTCCAGAGGCAAAAGGCCCTCCTCCAAATGAATCTCAAACTTGAGAAAATTAAAGACAAAATGTTGTCAGAGCCCCCAAACCTCTGTTTAGCACTGTTGAATGATGAGGGGCTAAATCCAGACAAATGTCTAATGGCCCAAAGGGACAATATTTCAAACATAATTGGACTTAGCCCAAATTGGCCATAAGTCCTCAAATCATCTTGAACTGAGCACATCTGCTCTTTCAACCAACTCATTGGTTCAAGGGTACATCTCTGAACTCCTCTGATACATGTCGTTGTAATCCTTCAACGTCTTCAGAGAGGTGATGGGTCCCGACGGCCATACATTTTATTGGACCACCATGTCCTTAAACTGGTGATGGACCCCCATGTCCTTAAACTAGCGATGGACCCCCGTGTCCTTAAACTGGCAATGGACCCCCATGTCCTTAAACTGGTACTGGACCACCATGTCCCTAAACTGGCAATGGACCACTATGTCCTTAAACTGGCATTGGACCACTACGTCCCTAAACTGGAAATGGACCACTATGTCCCTAAACTGGAAATGGACCACCATGTCCCTAAACTGGAACAATAGAGCCCAAACGCTCTTTTGTCGGATCTAAACGATCCCGTTAAGTCGATCTTAGTCCCAAACTGGACTAACGTATCCTTAACAACCGTTTAAGTTGATCTTAGCCTCAAATATGGCTAACGTATCCTTAAACCTTCAAACAGACTTTAGTCCCAAATTGGACTATGGATCACCCAACCAACTTTGGTCCAAGGGTACATCTCTGAACTCCTCTGACACCTGTCGTTGTAATCCTTCAACGTCGTCAGAGAGGTGACGGGTCCCGACGGCCATACATTCAATGGATCACTATGTCCCTAAACTGGAACAATAGAGCCCCCAAATGCTCTTTTGTCGGATCTAAACGATCCCGTTAAGTTGATCTTAGTCTCAAATTAGACTAACGTATCCTTAACAAACGTTTGAGTTGATCTTAGCCTCAAATATGGCTAACGTATCCTCAAACCAAAACCCCAAAACCAAATCTAAGAAAATACGGATTTGGACTAATCCACGTCCTACGGGCGACGACATAAATTAGTCTCCGTATACAATCCACGGGCAACCAAAAACAAAACAAACACCCACGACACGAAGTGACCAGCTGGAGAAGGAGAAAGTTGTTACCGCGATGCGGTAGCGTAATTAACTGCAGGGGCTTGCGCCTGCAGGGAAGAGCGTCCCCACAATCAAAACCCCCTCAAACGAGGGGGAATCTGACGAAGTCTGCTACATCGGCCGCATTCGTTTAAACCTTCGATACATGGTGCCATAAATCAACTTGGCATCTTCGGAGAGGTAGACGGATAGCACCAATTAGCATCTGTCCCGAATCTCAGTGCCAAGACATCGCAGTCATGTGCGCCATTCGGAGGGGAACAGGGATGGTACATGAAATTTAGGGTCGTTACATCCTACCCTCCTTAGAAAAATTTTCTTCTCGAAATTTACACAAGAAGAATATTGTAACAGAGCAAGAAAAGAATTGAGAATCTCGGACACTACCCTCTTTTGACTAAAGTCGAGGATAGCAGAGAAAGAGTTTGAAGTTAACGAGAATGGTTCAAGAATACAAAACATTTCTAAAAGATGCAAGTGGAAAAGAATGGACCGAATTTAAAGATTCAAAAGTCAAGAGTTTATATTCAAGAAAGTTCGAAAGAGAAGTTCAAGATTGATTTAAGGAATATGATGAGATTCAAAGAATTTGAAATATAAAAAATATAAAAGTTGTTAAATTTCATAATTCTTGTATCATATTGCTTATGATGTTCATGCAGAATTGACCTGCATGAGCCACTAATAAAACCTGTCGCGTCTCTCTTCCTGAAAGATTGTAAAGGCACGTGACGAGGCCCGCGACGTATTTATTTTTAGGTCATTTCATATAATAAATATACTAAGCATTTATAAGTAATATAAATAACATACAAGAATTAACAAGAGAAATTTAAAATTCAACATCAACTTTATATACATTCATCATTTCACAATCTTGGATACAGGATAAAAATTAAATAAAATAATTAGGATGCAAGAATTCGAACACGCGGGCTATGGGACAGCAGTGTAGAGGCTTAACCAGTGAGCTGCAAGTTGTTTCTTGAATTTATTTCATAAGAATTACTTATAACTCGATTCAAGATAAGAAAATAATATCTTTTATTAATTAAAACAAAATGGATTGTACATGAAATTTAGGGTCGTTGCAATATGACAGGCACGCGCCCTAGTGATAACCTTCACAGTAAGAGCAAAGATGGGGCTGCCACTTCCCATGCCCAATCTGGTTTGAATATAGCTGACACTTCCCAAGCCCGACCTCCTCACAAAGACAATGAAAACCCTTTCGGTGAGAATGCTAAGGAAAAGGATCCCTCAATCCATGAGGAGTTGAGGTTGGACAACGAAGAAGAGCCAACTTCCCGCCCCAAGACCGCAGAACAAGAGTTGCTCCAAGAACTCCGGAAACAACTTAGGAGCAAAGATAAGGAGATGACCAAGCTCTACTCCAAAATCGACGACCTGAAAAACGTCATAATGTAGCTCACGGCTCAAGTTGCTCGGTCGCCGTCCCATTCAAGCATAAGGCTCTACTCATGAGCCGGGTTACAACGACCCAAAGTAGCTGACGCTTATTCTTTTAAGTCCAAAAATATGCGAGCCACATGAAAGTCGACAACATTCCGTCTCAGGGAATGTCTTGAATCTCGATGACAGCAGCCCATTAACGCAAGATCGGATCATGGATTTGGCCACCAACAAAGTCAAAACGTTGGTGGCCGAAGCCGAAGCGCGGAAAGATATCGGCAGTAGGGGAGACCGTAGCCTGCACAATATGATCTTGTAGAGTTTCCTAGTGTCTATATCATCCATAAATTCGGAAGGTTTGATAGGACGAGAAATGCAAACCAGCACATTGCCCATTTTAAAGCATCGTGTGGGAATACTATGGGTAAGGATGCGCTTCTCCTCTGCTAATTCGTTAATAGCTTAACTGACATTTCCTTTGACCGGTATGCAAGCATACCGGACGGCTCTGTTACTACCTTTTCCCAAATGTAATCTCTGTTTAGGCGAAGATTCATGAGTGTCAGTGATAAATCACTATTGCTGACATTGTGAGAATCAAGCCAGAATGTAACGAAAGCAACACGGACTTTATATCCCGATGGTGCAATCTGTCACGCCCCGCTTCCCAGTGTATGGGAAGAGAACGCGACGTATTTACTCAGAAGTAAACACTCTAAGCGTATCTAAGCAATATAAAATAAAATATACACAAGAGACAAGATGTAAATGAACAGCAACTTTATTTATTAACATTCTTTTTACAATACAACTGAAATTAAAATACATGTACCGAAAGCAATGCCTAAACAATGGCATAACAGAAATGAAAATGAAATGTACAAGTAAACTAGAGCTCCGGGTTAAAGGCTAGCTGATCCAAGTCCTCGCTGGTGGGCTCTGTCTCCAGAAGGTCCTATCCACCTGACAACATTCCAAAGAAGAAGAAAATGAATGTCGTCAGCGAACTATCTCTCGGTAAGTCCCAAAAGTAAGAAGATACAGAATAGAAAGAAGAAGAATGTAACTTTTTAAAGTTGTATTATATTGTTAACGCTGTTGTTTGTAGCTTGGTACAGAAAGTGCCAGTGTATACGAGAGGTGTCCTACTATCCCGGAGACTAAGGTATACGGAGTACAAGAAACCGTTCAGCCACGGTACAACGACAATGGAGATTCAGGTTAGGTGTATTATGGTTATAGTCTCGTGCCACTTTTAACACCTTCCGTACCAATCTACCCCTTATAAACCCCGCGATGTCTTGATTGTATTATTTGTATTGTATTGTCTTGTATTATAATTGTATAGATGGATAACTTACCGAAACCATGATATCAGTAATGGAACGGATATAATGGATGAACATGTAAATGGAGTATATCCATAGTTCGGTTCAGTCAAGTTGTATAGATTGAATAGATTGAGTATATGGATTCATATTGAATTGTGGTTTTATACTTGAATCAAATTCAAGTCAGATTGATTATATTTAGACTCAGTCTGAGTCAGACAATTAGAAAAGAAATTGAAGTCCTGAATTAGGTTTTGATGTTATCGGTAACCGCTGCACATGGACGGCAGGATTTGTGTCTTTTTCTAAGACAATTACCGTGTTGATAACACCGTTTGTTAGGTTGTCTACCTTAGATAGGCAAGCGCCCATATCTCCGGCTCCCTGAGGCTCAAGAGACTGGTCCCGCTTAAACCTATGTTTACTGGGGTCCTTATTGTAATTTAGTATAACTTGAGGGGGTTTTATGTAAAAATAGTTTAGGCATAATTTCAAAATACTCCTCAAGCATTTAATTATCGTCTTTAGAGTTTTCATAGATGTGTATTTTACAACTGTGCAATTTCTATTAAATAGAACCCAGTTTTCATAGTATGTGGTATTTTCTTTGTATTTGGATGGTATTTTCATATAATGGTGATTCTTTTGATTTAGCAAACTTGGAATATTTATATAATTAAAATAGATATTTCGATAATAAATTTATAGATATTTAATTAAAATAATTTATTTATATTCTTGTAGAAATCTCATTCTCTTAAAGAAAAATGTATCAAAATTCCATCGAGATCGAATGCTCCTTGGGAGGTCTGCATCTCGCTCTACTAAGACCGAGGATGTGCGATAATCCGCACTATCCCGAACGGGGTCCCTAAAATGGGTTGTAGAGGCGTAATTGTATGGAAATGTTAAATACATCTTTTTATAGAAAACAGTTTTATAAGTTTAGGGTATTTATTTGTAAGGTCATATTTCCCGTATTCTATTGTCCCAAAATCAATCGTTCTACGATAAAGGTGTGTTGTGATAAGTTAGGTCATTACCTCGTGAACTATATAAAGGTATAGCAAGGAATAAAGGTTATAATATCGAAATGAATAGTTTGTGGGTTTTTTATGTAGAAATACGATACATGTCACAAAAATGATTATTTTGAGGTGAAACTTGTTTTATTGAGTTTGTTAATTTTTATTAATAAACATATGAGAATATGATTTTATCATGATAAAGAAAAGTGTAGTTTTAAAATAAAACCGAAACGGAAGTCGGGCTAACTCCGCTTCTGTCGGATTTGAAACTTTTTAAAGAAAAAGATGAGAGGGGAGATGGGACTTGCTGGCTTGTTGGAATAGAGGAGAGAGGGAGGGTCCTAAAGAAGGCTTCGGGGCATCGATTTGTCGCCGGAATCTTCTCGGATGTTCGTCAGAGCTTCGCCCTTCACTAACTCCACTTGTACACTAAAAGACTTAGGAATTTGGTATAGTTTTTGAAAGAGAATTCTGAGTGTGAGGGGTGTAAGATAGAGTGGGTATTTATAGGACAATTTAGGGTTTAGGGGGTGATGAATAATGCATTAAAATTTTGCATCAAAATGGAATTTGAAGGGTTTTACTATTCTCTGTAAATGTGCAGAGTAAATAAGCAATGTGAAAGGAGTGGGGTAGCTGAAAGGTTACAGGGGTTTAAATATGGGAGTATTAGGGACGGGTATGACCGGCGGCGCCGGGGTTTTGGGATGAGTCACCGAGTCTTTACCGTCGGGTGTGGGTTGGGGTTGGTGCAAAGTGTTGGGGTCGTTTGGTATTCTTCAGTGTATGTGTTTGTTTAAAGTGTGACTCTTCAGTTTACATGCAGTGCACGTGAAAACTCTTGGGCTTCTAAAATATTAAAAGAAAAAAATAACTAAAATGATAATGTGGCTGGGGTGATTCGATCACAGGGGCTATGTCACAGCAGTGCAAGGCTTTATCAATATGCTACAAGTGTTTTCTTGTTGTTCTAGATCAAAACAAATATTTATAGCATTCACAGGAATTGTAAATACCCTAATTGTACATTAATTTTAAATGAATTTTATGTACACAGAATTTGGAGTTGATACAGTCTACCCTCCTTAAAAAAATTTCGTCCTCGAAATTTACAATTTATTTTAAGGACTAGTTTACAAATAAGTGAGGATATCTTGCACACATCTCATCTTCCCTTTCCCATATTGATTCTCCTGGTGTGTCATTTCTCCACATCACTCGAACCAAGTTGACTTCTTGTTCCGAAGTGACATCACCTTTCTATCGAGGATCTCAACAGGTTGCTGCTCACAAGATAAGTCTGGCTGTATAGTGAGTTCGGAGTGATCAAGTACATGGCTGGGGTTACTCACATACCTTCTGAGTTGGGATATGTGGAACATATTTTGCACTCCTTCCAATGAAGGTGGAAGTGCCAAGCGATAAGCCACTTCACCGACTCGTTCGAGTATGTCGAACGGTCCAATATACCTTGGAATTAGCTTATCCCGTCTTCCAAAATGAATCACTCCACGGTTTAGAGATATCTTCAGAAATACGTGATCTCCGGGCTGGAACTCCAAATGACGGCGCTTTGCATCAGCCCAGTGCTTCTGTCGATCTTGGGCTATGCGCATTCTTTCCCTGATAGTATAAACTACGTCGACAGTTGCTACTATCATCTCAGGTCCAAGGAGCTCTCTATCTCCGATGTCGTCCTAACTTAATGGCAATCGACACTTCCTTCCATATAGTACCGCAAAAGGTGTCATTCCGATGCTTGCTAGGTAGCTGTTGTTGTATGAAAACTCTGCAAGATGTAGGTGATCTTCCCACGATCCACCGAAGTCTAGCATACACGATCTAAGCATATCTTCCAATATCTGAATAGTTCGCTCAGACTGACCATCTATTTTTGGATGATAAGATGTGCTGAAGTTCAGACTTGTTCCCAAGCTCACTTGCAGACTCTGCCAAAATTGCGATCGGAATCTGATGTCACGATCGGAGAAAATGCAAACCGGTACTCCATGAAGTCTCACGATTTCCTATATGAGTTCATGGGTATCAAAGATGGTACATTATAAAGATTTTAAATCTTTACTAAGATTCTTACCTCCATGTACTTCTTTGCTAATGTCTCAGTTGATTGGCCAACTCGAAATGGATGAAGTGAGCCGACTTTGTGAGTCGATCCACAATAACCCATACCGTATAGTTACCTTTCGTGCTGCGAGGAAGTGCAGTCACAAAATCCATTGTGGTGTGTTGCCTTTTCTATTATGGGATAGGTAACGGTTGAAGTAATCCAGCAGTCCTATGATGTTCAGCCTTTACTTGCTGACACACCAAGTATTTAGCGACGCTTCTGGCTACTTCACGCTTCATTCCATACCACCAGTAATTTTGACGTAGATCTTTGTACATCTTTGTTCCTCCAGGGTGTACTGAGTAGGAAAAGCTGTGAGCTTCTTTCATTAACTCATTCAGCACAGAACCTTTTGGTACACACAATCTGCTGTCGTATCTCAAAGATCCGTCTTCATGGATGATTAAGTCTGTTCGAAATCCATTCTCTACTTGTTCTCTGATATTTTGCAACTTAGCATCACTTTCTTGAGCTACTTTGATCTGATTGACAATGGTAGATTGAACTTGTAAGTTCATCAAACTTGAAGCATTACCTGGCATGACTACTTCAATCTCCATTTGATGTAAGTCTTGTTGAAGCTTCCACTGAGTGGTGAGATTCAATGCTAATGGTTGGCGACTAAGGGCATCATGTACTACATTCACCTTTCCTGGGTGATATTATTGGTTGATATCGAAGTCCGCCATGGGTTCTAACCATCTTCTCTACCGCATATTCAACTCTTTCTGAGTAAACACATATTTCAGACTCTTGTGATCTATGTATATGTTCACTCGTTCACCAAGAAGATAATGGCGCCAAATCTTAAGAGCAAAGATTACGGCCGCCAATTTCAAGTCATGCGTCGGATAATTGTGCTCATGAATCTTTAGCTGTCTTGAAGCATAAGCTACAACCTTACCGTGCTGATGTAGAACACATCCTAATCCTTTACCGGATGCATTGCAATGCACTTCGAAACCTCCAGATTGGTCCGGTATACCAAGAATAGGCGTTGATGTCAATCTTAACTTGAGTTCTACGAAATCTTGTTCGCTTTCTTTTGACCACACGAATTCTTCATCTTTATGTGTGAACTTGGTTAGGGGTGTCGCTATCTTCGAAAATCCTTCAATGAACCTTCTGTAATATCCAGCTAGACCCAAGAAACTTCGAATGTGCTTCACTGACTTTGGTGTCGGCCATTCGCTTACTGCTGAAAATTTCGCTGGATCTACAGAGATTCCTTCACCTGATACAATATGTCCGAGAAAACCAACTTGATTTAGCCAAAATTCACACTTGCTATATTTGGCATAGAGTTGATGCTGTCGCAAAGTTTCCAGGACAATTCGTAGGTGTTCGGCGTGTTCCTTCCGACTCTTTGAATACACCAGGATGTCTTTGATGAAGACGACTACAAACCTGTCTAGGTACTCCCGGAAATCTTGATTCATCAGGTTCATGAATATTGCTGGTGCGTTGATCACTCCAAATGGCATCATAAGAAATTCGTAATGACCATAGCGAGTTCTGAATGTCGTTTTATGGATATCAGATTCCTTGACCTTCACATGATGATAACCCGAACGAAGGTCTAACTTGGAGAAGACGCAAGATCCACTTAGCTGATCGAATAAATCATCGATGCGCGGAAGTGGATACTTGTTCTTTATCGTTACTTCGTTCAAGGCTCTATAATCAATGCACATTCTGTATGAACCTTCCTTCTTCTTTACAAGTAGAACGGGTGATCCCCAACTTGAAGTGCTGGGATGAATCCATCCTTTCACTAATAATTCGTCCAACTGAGTTCGGACTTTCTTCAAGCCTTCCAGACTTAACCGATACGGTGCTTTAATCATCGGTTGTGCTCCTGGTACTAAATCAATGCTGAATTCAAGAGCTCAATCGGGAGGCAAACCTAATATATCGTCAGGAAACACATCGTCGAACTCTCGAACCACTTCTGGCTTCGATCCTTCCTCCGCTTGAATTGCCGCAATCACTGCCTTCTTTGGTTTCGCCTTGTATGTACTTGGCTCCAGGGTACGATCTTCACTTTTGAAATAGAAGACCGGATGGTCTGGAATCTCGAATACTACCCTGCTTTAATGACAGTTAATGGTAGCATAGAATGTTCTGAGCCAATCCATACCTAGAACCACATCGAAGTTCGGTATGTACAGTACCTTGAATTAAGCATAGAATTCTCTACTGCAGACGACCACTGGACACAAGATATATCCCATTTTTGCCTTTAGAACGTCGTTCCCTGCACTGACATTCCAACTGGATACAAGCGGTGTGACTGGAATCGCTTGAGTTCGGACGAACCGTTGCAACATAAAGCAATGAGATGCTCCAGTATCGAATAGTGCGAGTACAGGAAATGAGGCTACTAAGATTGTACCTAAGTTATATGTGGAACATGTTTTAGGTATAAAGAAAGTGTATATAGGTATGTATAGATGGAAAATAAAGCTTGATGGAGAAGTGTTACTAGTAATGACTTGGCCGGTGGCTTCAGCCTCTTCCACGGTCATTGTGAAAGCCTGTCGCCTTGGCACATTCCTCCTTGCTGGAGGAGCATTCCTCTGTCCGTTCCTTGGTCCTTGAAATGGGTTCCTTTAAGCTTGATGGAACTGACGAGGATGAGGTGCAGTCGGTCCACGAGGAGGTAGAGCAGATAGTGCAAGTCTCGGAGCAGATGCCTGGATGGCTGGGTGCTGCGGGCATGTGATTGCTGGCCTGGATGCAGCATATGGGTTATGTCTACGAGGACAAGACCCAATGTCATGAGTAGCTGAGCCGCAAACTAAGCAAAGGCGATCTGCTCACCGGCAATCTTTCATCAGATGTTCATCCCTCCTGCAATAGGTGCAAAAGGCTGGGCTAGACCGGTTGTTTGGTACTCCCGGTCTCCTTGGCACAAAAGGTGGCCATGAGGAGGCTCCTCCTGCCATCTGGTTGACAGGGCGCTTCATCCCTGTAGACTGAGGTCTGCCCCTCATCTTTACCACCGTCTCATATCAACGGGCCGCTTTCAGAGCCAATTCATGAGTTGGAAAATCTCCTGTGGCTAATGCAGCCTGGATCTAACCCTTGTTGGAATCGTCGAGCTCTGATCTCATCCGTCGATATTAGGTGTGCCGCGAATCTGTTAAGGTATTGTGTTAGCGGTGTATCATGTGATATTTTAAAATCAAAATATTGAGATGTATCTTACCGACTGAGCATATAAACTCAGCATCATACTCATCCACTGATTTGGTCCATATTGAACCCTGTTGTAGGTGGATGAACTGCTGTTCCATATCGAATCTGGCAGTCTCGGGGAAGTACTTTGCGTCGAACATATCACGGAAAGTCCTCCATTCGATCGGCTGGGTGAGATGGGTTTCTTCCGCCTTCCACCAGACCCGTGCATTATCAGTGAGTTGCAGCTTTGCAACTCGAACCCAAGCAACCTCTGGCACTTGTGCTGCTGCCAGGTCATCTTCAATACTCTGAGCCCATTCCTCAGCTTCTAAGGGGCTCTCTTTTCCTGAGAACCGGTTGGGATGCAAGGCCCTGAATTGTTTCACTCCAGGTGCTTTTGCCTCGGGATGGTTCATCAAGATAGCAGTCTGTTGCTGCTGTCCCTCAAAGAGGCTGCGGATCGTCTCAAGCAGTACCGTCTGCTCATTGATCGGAGCAGCTACAGCCGGTGTAATTGGTAGGGGTGGTAGAGTGTTGTTAAAGTTGGTGCTGGTGTTGTTTGGGGAATCCATAACCTTGAAAGAAAAAATTTGGATTAAGACGGATTCAAAATATATGAAATTGGATAATTCAAGGAATATGAATTGTAAAGAATGTTCTCAGTTGCTGGTTCTTGTGTTATATAGCTTAGGTTGTCCACACAGAACTGACCTGCATGGGCCACCAACAAAACCTGTCACGCCCTGCTTCCCAATGTACGGGCAGAGGACGCGACGGGCTATGCAACGTATTTACTCAGAAGTAAACACGCTAAGCGTATCTAAGCAATATAAAATAAAATATACACAAGAGACAAGATGTAAATGAACAAAACTTTATTTATTAACATTCTTTTTACAATACAATTGAAACGAAAATACAGGTACTGAAAGCAATGCCTAAACAACGGCATAACAGAAATGCAAATGAAATGTACAAGTAAACTAGAGCTCCGGGTCAAAGGCTAGCTGATCCAAGTCCTCGCTGGTGGCTCTGTCTCCAGAAGGTCCGATCCACCTGACAACATTCCAAAGAAGAAGAAAATGAATGTCGTCAGTGAACAATCGCTCGGTAAGTCCCAAAATTAAGAAGAGACAGAATAGACAGAAGAAGAATGTAACTTTTTAAAGTTGTATTATATTGTTAACGCTGTTGTTTGTAGCTTGGTACAGAAACTGCTAGTGTATACAAGAGGAGCCCCACTATCCCGGAGACTAAGGTATACGGAGTACAAGGAACCATTCAACCACGGTACAACGGCAATGGAGATTCAGGTTAGGAGTATTATGGTTACAGTCTCGTGCCACTTTTAACACCTTCCGTACCAATCCACTCCTTATAAACCTCGCGATGTCTTGATTGTATTGTTTGTATTGTATTATAATTGTATAGATGGATGACTTGCCAAAACCATGATATCAGTAATGGAAAGGATATAATGGATGAACATATAAATGGAGTATATCCATGGTTCGGTTCGGTTAAGTTGTATAGATTGAATAAATTGAATAAATTGAGTTTATGGATTCATATTGAATTGTGGTTTTATACTTGAATCACATTCAAGTCAGATTGATTATATTTAGACTCAGTCTGAGTCAGACAATTAGAAAAGAAATTGAAGTCCTGAATTAGGTTTTGATGTTATCGGTAACCGCTGCACATGGACGGCAGGATTTGTGTCTTTTTCCAAGACAATTACCGTGTTGATAACATAGTTTGTTAGGTTTTCTACCTTAGATAGGCAAGCACCCATATCTCTGGCTCCCTGAGGCTCAAGAGACTGGTCCCGCTTAAACCTATGTTTTCTAGGGTCCTTATTGTAATTTAGTATAACTTGAGGGGTTTTATGTAAAAATAGTTTAGGCATAATTTCAAAATACTCCTCAAGCATTTAATTATCTTCTTTAGAGTTTTCATAGATGTGTATATTACAATTTTGCAATTTCTAGTAAATAGAACCTAGTTTTCATAGTATGTGGTATTTTCTTGAAATATTGTACTTGTGTTGTATTTGGATGGTATTTTTATATAATGGTGATTCCTTTGATTTAGAAAACCTAGAATATTTATATAATTAAAATAGATATTTTGATAATAAAGTTATATATATTTAATTAAAATAATTTATTTATTTTCTTATAGAAATCTCATTTTCTTAAAGAAAAATGTATCAAAATTCCATCGAGATCGAATGCTCCTTGCGAAGGTCTGCATCTCACTCTACTAAGCCCGAGGATGTACGATAATCCGCACCATCTCGAACGGGGTCCCCAAAATGGGTTGTAGAGACGTAATTGCATGAAAATGTTAAATAGATCTTTTTATAGAAAACGGTTTTATAAGTTTAGGGTATTTATTTGTAAGGTCGTATTTCCCGTATTCTATTGTCCTAAAATCAATTGTGCTATGACAGAGATGTATGTTGTGATGAGGTAGGTCATTACCTCATAAACTATATAAAAGTATAGTAAGGAATAAAGGCTATAATGTTGGAATGAATAGTTTATGGTATTTTTATGTAGAAATGCGATAAATGTCACAAAAATGATTATTTTAATGTGAAACATATTTTATTGAGTTTGTTAATGTTTATTAATCCACATATGAGAATGTGGTTTTATCTTATTAAAGAAAAGTGTAGTTTTAAAAAAAACTGAAACGGAAGTCGGACTAACTCCGCTTCCGTCGGGTTTTAGAAATGGAACTTTTAAAAAAAAAAGATGAGAAGGGTGATGGGACTTACTGGTTTGTTGGACTAAAGGAGAGAGAGAGAGGGTCTTAAAGAAGGCTTCGGGGCATCGATTCGTCGCCAGAATCTTCTCGGAAGTTCGTCGGAGCTTCGCCCTGCACTAACTCCACTTGTACAGTAAAAGACTTGGGAATTTGGTATAGTTTTTGCAAGAGAATTCTGAGTGAGAGGGGTGTAAGATGGAGTGGGTATTTATAGGACAATTTAGGGTTTAGGGGGTGATGAATAATGCATTAAAATTTTGCATTAAAATGGAATTTGAAGGGTTTTACTATTCTCTGTAAATGTGCAGAGTAAATAAGCAATGTGAAAGGAGTGGGGTAGCTGAAAAGTTGCAGGGGTTTAAATATGGGAGTATTAGGGACGGGTATGACCGGCAGCGCCGGGGTTTTGGGGTGAGTCGCCGGGTCTTTACCGTCAGGTGTGGGTTGGGTTTGGTGCAAAGTGTTGGGGTCGTTTGGTATTCTTCAGTGTATGTGTTTGTTTAAAGTGTGACTCTTCAGTTTACGTGCAGTGCGCGTGCAAACTCTTGGGCTTCTAAAAGATTAAAAGAAAAAATAACTAAAATGATAATGTGGCTGGGAGGATTCAATCACAGGGGCTATGTCACAGCAATGCAAGGCTTTACCAATGTGCTACAAGTGTTTTCTTGTTGTTCTAAATCAAAACAAAAACTTATAGCATTCACAGGAATTGTAAATACCCCAATTGTACATTAACTTTAAATGAATTTTATGTACACAAAATTTGGAGTTGGTAAAGTCTACCCTCCTTACAAAAATTTCGTCCTCGAAATTTATAATTTATTTTAAGGACTAGTTTACAAATAAGTGATGATATCTTGCACGCATCTCATCCTCCCTTTCCCATGTTGATTCTCCAGGTGTGTCCTTTCTCCACATCACTCGAACCAAGTTTACTTTCTTGTTCCGAAGTGACATCACCTTTCTATCCAGGATCTCAACAGGTTGCTGCTTACAAGATAAGTCTGGCTGTATAGTGAGTTCGGAGTGATCAAGTACATGGACGGGGTCATTCACATACTTTCTGAGTTGGGATTTGTGCAACACATTATGCACTCCTTCCAATGAAGATGGAAGTGCCAAGTGATAAGCCACTTCACCGACTCGTTCGAGTATGTCGAACGGTCCAATATACCTTGGACTTAGCTTACCCCGTCTTCCAAAATGAATCACTCCACGGTTCGGAGATATCTTCAGAAATACGTGATCTCCCGGCTGGAACTCCAAATAACGGCGCTTTGCATCAGCCCAGTGCTTATGTCGATCTTGGGCTATGCGCATTCTTTCCCTGATAGTATGAACTACGTCAACAGTTGCTACTATCATTTTAGGTCCAAGGAGCTCTCTATCTCCGATATCGTCCCAACTTAACGTCGATCGACACTTCCTTCCATATAGTGCTGCAAAAGGTGCCATTCCGATGCTTGCTTGGTAGCTGTTGTTGTATGAAAACTCCACAAGATGTAGGTGATCTTCCCACGATCCTCCGAAGTCTAGCATACATTCTCTGAGCATATCTTCCAATATCCGAATAGTTCGCTTAGACTGATCATCTATTTGTGGATGATAAGTTGTGCTAAAGTTCAGACTTGTTCCCAAGCTCGCTTGCAGACTTTGCCAAAATTGCGGTCGGAATCTGGTATCACGATCGGAGACAATGCAAACCGGTACTCCATGAAGTCTCACGATTTCCTGTATGAGTTCATGGGTATCAGAGATGTACATTATGAAGATTTTAAATCTTTACTTAGATTCTTACCTCCATGTACTTCTTTGCTAATGTCTCAGTTGATTGGACAACTCGAAATGGGATGAAGTGAGCGACTTTGTCAGTCGATCCACAATAATCCATACCTCATCGTTATCTTTCGTTCTGCGAGGATGTGCAGTCACAAAATCCATTGTGATGTGTTGCCACTTCCGTTCTGGGATAGGTAACGGTTGAAGTAATCCAGCAGTCCTATGATGTTCAGCCTTTACTTGCTGACACACCAAGCATTTAGTGACGCTTCTGGCTACTTCACACTTCATTCCATGCCACCAGTAATTTTGACGTACATCTTTGTTCCTCCAGGGTGTACTGAGTAGGGAGAGCTGTGAGCTTCTTTTATTAACTCGTCCCGCACAGAACCTTTTGGTACACATAATCTGCTGCCGTATCTCAAGGATCCGTCTTCATGGATGATGAATTCTGTTCGAAGTCCATTCTCTACTTGTTTTATGATATTTTGCAACTTAGCATCACTTTCTTGAGCTACTTTGATCTGATTGACAATGGTAGATTGAACTTATAAGTTCATCAAACTTGAAGAATTATCTGGCATGACTACTTCAATCTCTATTTGATGTAAGTCTTGTTGAAACTTCCACTGAGCGCTGAGATTCAATGCTAATGGTTGGCGACTAAGGGCATCAGGTACTACATTCACCTTCCCTAGGTGATATTGCAGGTTGATGTCGAAGTCCGCCATGAGTTATAACATCTTCTCTGCTGCATATTCAACTCTTTCTGAGTAAACACATATTTCAGACTCTTGTGATCTGTGTATATGTTCACGCGTTCACCAAGAAGATAATGGCGCCAAATCTTAAGAGCAAAGGTTACGGCCACCAATTCCAAGTCATACGTCGGATAATTGCGCTCATGAATCTTCAGATGTCTTGAAGTATAAGATACAACCTTACCGTGCTGATATAGAACACATCCTAATCCTTTACCGGATGCATCACAATGCACTTCGAAACCTCCAGATTGGTCTAGTATAACGAGAATAGGCGCTGATGTCAATCTTGACTTGAGTTCTACAAAAGCTTGTTCGCATGCTTCTGACAACATGAATTCTTCATCTTCACATATGAGCTTGGTTAGGGGTGTCGCTATCTTCGAAAATCCTTCAATGAACTTTCTGTAATATCCAGCTAGACTCAAGAAATTTCGAATGCCCTTCACTGACTTTGGTATCGGCCATTCGCTTATTGCTGAAACTTTCGCTGGAAATCGACCCTCCAAAGATATATCGATTCTCTCGAAGACTATGTGCCAAAAGAAAGAGCCCTAATTAAATTGAAAAAGTTCTTTCTTAACAAAGCAGCAGAAATTCTGGAAGATCTAGAAGAAGATGTCGATGATGAAGTCCTTGCGGTGAATTGCTATGCCGTTCCTCTTGGCAGTGACTCCGAGAAAGAGCTATGTTTTCCCAAAGAAGATGAGGAGCCTGCCATGAAAGCCAACCAGATCCAACTTCAAAACGGCAAGGTGCTACCATCGAAGCAGGGAAATATCCTAAAAGAAAAGGAAAAAAAAGTTCTAAATGAAGGGGATGGTGAAGAGCCAGCTCATAAAGACTCGAGTTCTCTCGTAGTAGACTACAATGTCCTGGCTCATCTCCAGAAGCTCACATCTATCCTGAGCATCTATGATTCTCTTTTTCTGCCTAAAAACTCAGAGATGTTCTTATTTACTCTCTACAAAACCCTGAGCAGTACCAGGCTTGCTTCGCGGAAATTAATATGAAGGAGGCCCGGTACACTTTGCATACAGCTGCAGTCGCATTCAAGGAGGAAGACCTACTACTGGCGATGGCTGAACATAATTGGACACTCTACGTAACGGGATACAGCGACGGGGACATGATTAATCGCATATTCATTGATCTGGGGTCCCCAGTGAATATCATGAACCTGCGGACTCTAAAGAGTTTATCAATAGATGTTCGACACCTATTAAGAGAAAGGATTGTCATTCAGGGTTTCAACCAAAACTGCCAGTAAGTTTTGGGGTATATAGTGTTGTTGTTCCCGTCCAAATTTGGGCTCTAGAGCTTAAGTTCAACTCCGGCTCAAGCCGAGCTGATGCCATCCTGGCGCAAGAGGCGCCAATGCCATCCTTTCGGAAAAAGTGCCAATACTATCTTAGGTTCAAGCTGAGCCGATGCCATCCAAGCCATCAAGCCTATGCGCATGTGCACCATGTGCAAAGCACATGGTGCAAGCCGCCAAGTCCATGCTCAAGCACACCACGTTTAAAGCACGTGGCGCAAACCACATGTTTGGTTGAAGTGCATGCTTCAATCAGAGCTTAAGCTCTATTTGGGAAAATATTTTCCCCTATCTTTTCAAAACAGAAAGATATTTTCTTGTTAACAAGAAATCTTTTTGGATTAATGATCTAACGGTGCTTAAGCACCACCTGTTGATCTTAAAATCAATTGGAGATCTCTCAATGAGGGATTCTCTCAATTTGATTAACAATTTTCTCTCCTATAAATAGGAGAAGGGAAGATTAATCTCCAGACAGTGAATCCCCCCATAAGGTGAAGATAATAGAGACTTAAACCTCTGCCAAGATCTTCATCTTCCTCAAATTTTTTTAAAAGTTCAACCAAGACTTAAGTCTTCAGAACCTTATGTAAGGGATAGATAAAAAAAATTCCTTTACTTTCTTTCCCATTACCATTGAAGGCTAGCCTTCATAAGAACTTAAGTTCTTCTTCTGTCTCGTAGATCCATGAGTCAAATATTCTCCTTGTCGAAAACTTAAGTTTTCATAGAGGGAATTTTTATCTAAAGATTTGAGTTTTGGTGGAAAACTTAAGTATCCTTCCATCAAAAGATGAAAAATCATCAAGATCCCAAAGATCACCACAAAAGGACTGAAGTTTAAACTTCATGGGACATTACAAGAAAAGACTCATATTTGAGAACTTAACTTCTGGAAATCATAAAAATATGATTTTTATGAACTTTGACCAAAAGATCATAGAAAAGATTAATCTTTCTGTAGAGATTAATCTCCAAAATGCTAGCTGCACCACGTGATATGCACGTGAGCATGCGCTAAAGCCGTATGCTCCTTGCGCTAACCAAGCACAAAACCGAGCTGAGCCGTGCCCAAGCAAAGCGTCAACATGCTTCTTGTCCCACTTTGCGCCAAGTGATATACACGTTAGCGTGCGCCCGAGTCGTAAGCCGATAACCGAGCCATGGACCAAGCGCCAAACTTATATGCACCACGTGATATGCATGTGAACCGTGAGCCGATATTCAAGCTATGGACCATGTGCCAGACTTATATGCGCCACATGATATGCGCGTGATGCGTGAGCCGATATTTCAGCCATGGACTATGCGCTAAACTTATATGCGCCACGTGATATGCACGTGAGCGTGGGCCTGAGCCATGAGTTGATACTCGAGCCGTGAGCCGTGCGTCAAGCTTATATGCGCCGAGCATGTTTTGGTGTCAAATATACCCCAATCCGTAGCCCTAAATCGGCTAAGTCCTGAAGTTTAAGCTTCATTGATCTTAAGATCAATTGAGCCCATATGCTCAAAATCATCTAAGTTGATCTTAGTCTCGAATAAGACTAATGATCCTTAGATTAGGCTTATGCAAGTATGTGAATCCATGGACCTCACAAGTGTGAGAAATGCGACCTAAGTTTACCCCGTTGGCAAATCAAAATACCAACGTGGACCCCGTTAAGAAAATTCTTGACACAAATCATGAAATATAAATATGAATTTGGACTAATCTTTACCCTACGAACGACGACATAAATTAGCCTCCGTATATAATTCAAGGGAAACCCAAAATAAACAAACCTAAAATACACACACGAAACAAAGTTTAGAGAGGCAGAAAGTTGTTATCGCTTTGCGATAACGTAGTTAACTGTAAGGGCTTGTGCTTGTAAGAAAAATGCTTCCCCACAATCAATAAACCTCACCCTGAGAGGGAATCTGAAAGCCAGCTATATTGGTCGCATCTATCCAAACTTCCGATATGCTGCGCTATAAATCAACTTAGTGTCTTAGGAGAGGTGGATGGATCAAACCTATACACCTGCCTCTAAATTTAGGTTAGACGTCTCCACCTCTCAATCCAGTTTTCAGTGGTAAACAGATTTTGGCACGTCCGGTGGGACCTCTTTCTCTTTCTACTCCACACTTTCTATGTCGTGTTTTCGTGAATAAAATTGTGGCCTTTTATGTTTATGGTTGTCCTTGGGTTTCGGAATACTAAAGCTGGTGTTCTCCTTCCTATGCAGAACTCAATGGTCTCTTTCTATAGCAGCTGCAACGCCAATACCACCCGTCCAAGCTGGTTATCTCGGGGCGGGCCATGGCCCCGCTACTTTACATCCCAATGGCCCAAATCATACAGGACCTGAATGGGATTCAATTTAGGGTAATGCCTCCACTCCCTACTATTGGTGCCCCAACGCCAGAGGAGAGAACTTCAAGGAAGTCAGTCTTCGACAGGCTGAAAACCACCACTGCAGACCCTTCCGAGAAGCCTGCCAAACCTGAAGGTTCAGTCTTCAAGAGGCTGAACAAAAGCTCTATAGGCCCATCAAAGATGCCCATGATACCGAAGAAATCAGTCTTTAAAATGCCGACTTTTGCTACTCCTAACACTTCAACCGTCCGACTGCTCTGAAGAAGCCAGTCGTCAAAAGGCTGACACCCGCTATTCCCAATGTGCTAAAGGGTGCTTCACATCCCAGGTAGTTTGACTTCCACAGACTTGCACCAAGTGCTCCTGCTATGTCAAAGAAGTCGGTATTCAAACGACTAGCACCAGCCGAAGGTCAAGATCAACACAGGGGGCAAGTCTGTGAAGCTCCTAAAACTGAAGCCGTTCCTACTACAAGAGGTGCTCGACGTCGCCACTGGCGCCGAGTAAGACAGACTAGGGGAAGCTCCCCATCTGGGCTAACTCCACCTGCTCCGATGCCCATTATTCATATGGTTGTTCTGACTGAGAACATGCCACGCCCCGCTTCCTAAGATATATAAACTACGACACGTGACAGAGCCAACCATGCTACCTGTGGATAGGAATTATCCCTTCCCAGTCACATTAAGGCTGTCAATCGGATATCAAGAACAGAAAAATATAATCTAGCTAGTACATGACCATTTGCCACAGTAAATAAAATCAAAAAAATGCATAAAGTGGAAACGAATCAAGATCCAAATAAAAATAATATCTAAATCATGTCCCAATATGGGCTCACATCAATAAACAAAACTGCGGAAATAAATAAACTAAATATCTCTAACAACACGCGTTCAACTCCTCATTGCTCGGCTTGATTGCTAAAATACTCCTGATCTGCCTGCGATAAAAGTAGAGAAACTGGACCATGCAAAACCCAGACGTCAGTGCGTCAAAATATCAGAATAACAGTAATGACCAGGATATAATGATATGATTAAACATGAATATAAATAATAAACATAGGTATAAATAGTGAGCTATGTGTATGTATGGGTGTGTGATGTGTAACCTAAATCTGTGCTTCTATGTTATCTATTCTAAAAGTCATTGAAATCAATTAATGTAATCCTCATCGTAACTCAACAGTATATATCCCATTCATTCCCTACGGGACCACGGTAACAGTATTTATTCCGTACCGTCCGGAAACACGGCAAACAATGATTTATTCCGTAACACCCGGAAACACGACAAACAATGATTTATTCCGTAATACCCGGAACTGCGACAAACAATAATAATATCCTCTTAAGTTACATTTCGTTTACATTCTTGATTTCCCCTTTTTCCCCAGGTTTGTGTTCAAGTCAGGTATTAATGATATAAATCTAATGCCAACATAGGATCAAGCAGGTACAATTCTTGTCTATGCAGACAACAAGTCACGTCCGTCAGGACAATAAGTCAGTCGGCATTAGCAATAAGATCCAAGTAACAAGTCAGATAGTGTGTCGTGAACATGTCATGTGATGTCCATGAGCGAAATCGGCATGGATGAAAACCCGAAAGGACGCCGTGAGTAAAAACAACAGGATTGCCGGCGAGTTTGTGAAAACCTGAAAGGGCGCAATCTCGTTAAAAACGGTATGTCCATAAGCAAAATGGGTACGGATGAAAACCCGAAAGGGCACCGTGAGTAAAAACAGCAGGACTGCCGGCGAGTTTGTGAAAACTCGAAAAGGGCGCAAACTCGTAAAATAAAAAATTCATGTGCACTTGCAAGGTCCTCTCGACCTTGTGAGGAGAAAATACCTGCGTGAGATCTTTACGATTCACAAAGGAGTAACACACTTAGGAATCCTCACGATTCCTATGGAAAAATTACACTTACGAGATCCTCAAGATTCATAAGGAGAATTCTTCTTATGAGACCCTCACGGCTAATAGAATTCGAAAGTCTTTGTTTACAGGGATCTAAACCTGTTCTTAAGCCGTCATATCCCCCAAGTTGCCCTACAGGCAGTCCATATTGGCCCTTGTATACAATCCACGGGCACGAATAAATATTCTTTTACTAAGTTCCCCAAATGGCGTGAAATGTCCCCATATGGTGAACGACATTTGTAAGTTCTCTCAACTTATAAGGAGAAAATACTTTTATAAGATCCTTACGACTTATAAGAGAACACACACTTAGGAATCCCCATGATTCCTAAGAAAAAAATACACATACGAGATCCTCACAACTCGTAGGGAGAAATAACTTTATGAGACCCTTACGGCTCATAAAGTCAAAAAGACTTAGTCGATAAGATCCTAACCCTGTTTACTAAGCTGTCTTTATTCAAAACGACAAAGGCAAATGATGATTCGTTCCTGGCAATATTCCAGTTGTAGCAATCCTGATGCCTAAATAGTGGTCAAACTCCAAGTCCTTTCACGGCAAATGATGATTCGCTCCTAGCAATATTCCAGTTGTAGAGATGCTGATGCCAAGGTTGGTGTCAGATTCCAAACTCGCAATAAAAACAGCAGCGAGTAGCAAAACAAAATGCATATGAAATAGCCGAAATGATGGGGCAACTCGCAATAAAAATCAGCGAGCAAAAAATATGCATAAAAAAGAAAGCCAAAATGTTTAGGCAACTCGTAATAAAAAGCAGCGAGTAAATAAAAAATAGCCGAAATGATTGGGCACCACGATAAATAGCCGAAATGATTGGGCAATCGCGACTTTCGCGATATGAAAAGCTGAAAAGATACGCGGAAATAAAAAAAAATATAAAATGAAATTTTCTCTGCCTTGCAAATAGGTCCATATTGGCTCTTGTATACGATCCATGGGCACAAATTAAAGAAAGGGAACCATATTTTCTCACCAGGCTCTGTTAAAGGAAGAGCCAGATCTCGACGGTTCATATACAGCCTAGCGATCAACTCGACGTTCCTTCTCGGTGCAGATGCAACGTCGACAAGGACTCAAGGGGTTAAATAAACGTGGAGCCATGGCAAAATCCCAGCTCCAGATCTCAATGGCGATATCTACAGCTTAGAGATCAGCTCGACGTTCTTCTCATTCCAACAGGGTGCAGACGTGACATCAACAAAGCTCCAAGGAGCCAAATCAAAAAGGAGTAATGGAAAAATCCCAGCTCTAACTCAATGTTCCCTCTCGGGGCAGACGCAACGTCAACAAACAAAACTGGAGTGATGGCAAAAATTCTAGCACCAGCTCGACGTTTTCCTCATTTCAGCAGGATATGGACACACCAATCAAATAAATGTGAAGTGACGGAAAAATCCTAGCTTCAGATCTTAATGGAAACATATAAAGCCTAGAGATCACCCCGACGTTCTCCTCATACCAGCAAGGTATAGACACGACGTCAACAAAGACCCAAGGGTTAAATAGAAACGGAGTCACAGCAAAATCCTAGCTCCAAGTCTTGACGGTTCATATACAACCTAAAGACTCTCGGCGTTCCTTTTCACTCCAGCAGGATGTAGACGCAACGTCAACAAAAGACCCAAGGGTCGAAACAAAAATGGAGCAATGGCATATTCCTAGCTTCGGACTTCAACTGCGATACATACAGTATAGAGGTCCTACAGATGTGTACCCTACTTCAGCAAAGAATCGGCGCGACATTGTCAAAGCAAAAAACGAAGTGAATGCATATTCCTAGCTTCGGGTCTTAACGACAACTCATATGACCATTGGAGATCATCCCACCTTAGAAGGTTGTGGTTATGACTCATCGGGGCTCCAAATTGAGCATAACCTCAAGTAAAAAGTGTCATGGAAAATTCCTAACGTTTGCTCTTCTAACGGTAATATAACATAAGGAGATTACTTGAAGACGTCTTGTCCAGCCTCCGAAAGGATCAGAGACACGACAGTCATGGGGCGATGGCATACTCCTAGCTCCGGACTTCAATTGCAATACATACAGCATAGAGATCATGCAGATGTCTACCCTACTTCAGCAAAGAATCGGCGCGACATCGTTAAAAAAAATGAAGCAACGACATATTCCCAGCTTCGGGTCTTGAAGGCAACTCATATAAAGCCTAAAAGACTATCGGAGATCATCCCACACCAGAGCGGAGTGGTTATGACACATTGGGGCTCTAAATTGAGCCTAACCTCAAGTAAAAAGCGTCATGGCAAATTCCTAACAATTGCTCTTCTGACGGTAATATGACCTGATTAGTCTGAAATATTGCACATTTAAATGATTATTTTCTCCACTATTATTAAGTTCTAAAAGGTGTTTATTGTAATTATAGAACATATGAGGGTTTATGTGTAAAAAGTTTATTATCATATGTTTCTACATTATAATTAACATAATGAAGGAAAATACATGCATACAATATTTATATAAAATATTAGTAATTAAAATATGCATATCATATCAAATATTTCTAATCAATATTCTTAAAATATTGTATCATACAAATGGTTAGGATAATATCTCAAAATAATACCAAATATTACTGACACTATAATTTGAGATATTGTGCAGATATTAGCTCAGATCTGGAGATCAAATGATCCGAGATGTCGGAATCAAATCTGCCAAAATATTGAGGGAAAATATAAGATCTAGCAACGGCAGAGACTCAGAGTAAGATTTCCAAAATCCAGACATCGAAGAGATCTACACATGTCAACAGAAGACTTCACAAAAAATCCCAGAACTTGATCTCACCAAAGAGCCGCGGTTGGGCGGCCAAACCCCATGATATGCGGTGGATCCACGGCCTCCTTATGGCCGTAGGATTTGGTATTTTTTGGTGTGATCGTATCAGCATATCCTAACATCTGGCAACTAGGCTTCCTGGTTTCTGTGACTATTTAAGGGACCGAGAGCTTTACTTTGAAATCCATCAAACCAAAGAGATCAAAAGGTCCAAAACGATCCACGCATCCAGGTGATCATCAGCTAGTCTTCTACCTCCAACAAGAGAGAGAGCGAGAGAAAAAACTAGAGTTCTTTGTAATCTACTTTCAAAAGGGAGAGCTGTATGAAATAGTTGATTAATAAAGGTAGATCTTAGTTTATTTCTTTTCGCATTTACTTTCTGCACTTACTTTCTGCATCTTAATCATGTTTTCACTCTTCATCCTTTCTTCTAAATCTCAAACCATGAGAGAGTAATTCCTAGCTTGCTAGGATTCGTAGGCTAGGGTAGATAAATGGATGATAAAACCATTTAACCTCTTTTATACATTTTAAAGTCTATAAGTTTTAGCAAAATAAATGTTAACATCCTTATCGGGCACGCTACCAATCTATTGCTAGTCACGCCAACGATTCGAGATCTGTTCAACACTTGTTTTGTTAAGGGCTAAACATGAATAGAGATCAATGCAAGGACAAGGGTAAAGAGTGGGGAAACCCTAGTTTCTTCCAAAAGAACCCTAATCTACATTCATCACTATCGATATAGTTTTAAACTATTAAAAGTTAAAATGAGTCATTTTTAATTATTGATTCATTACTACTAACTCCTATGAACCCTACAAGCCTATTCTTCATAAATCTTACATCCGTAGTATATCCATAACTATAATCAATCATCCTTTTTCCATCAACTCGTCTAAAACAAGAAAAAGGTTCACGTTTCCCTGCGGACGACCCGTACTCATCGCGGCTAGCTACTAGCGACGCCGTCCCGATTGCGGTTGCTTTACGAACATACTTTTTTTAACGATCAATCATGATCTAAGGAGATTACTTGAAGACGTCTTGTCCAGCCTCAGAAAGGATCAAAGACACGACAGTCAGGGGGCTACTCGAGCAGCAGCTTAAAGACTGCATATCGAGGAATACATCAGTCAATGCGACGGTATCACGGACTAAAAACCTAGTACCACAAACCTAACGGACCCCTGTCGTAAAGAATAGGCGTTATCTATATTTCACGTTAGGATACATCTGCGAGATCCTCTCGACTCACTCGACTCGTAGGGAAAAACATCTTTATGAAACCCTCACGGCTCATGAAGATGAAAAGTCTTAGGCGACGGGGATATCAACCTGCTTCCTAAGCACTGTGGCCCTATAAGTAGGTCCAAAATGACTCTTGTATACTACCCACGGGCCACATTCTCCGAAGTCGCACACCGACGAGGAGGAGAAACCACTTATGAGTCCTCTCGACTCGTAAAGGGAAAATTCTCTTGTGAGATCCTTACGACTCTCAAGAGAAAATGCACTTAGGAGTCTTCACGACTTCTAAGGAGAAAATACACCTACGAGATCCTCTCGACTCGTAGGGAGAAAAGTCTTTATGAGACCCTCACGGCTCATAAAATTGAAAAGTCTTAGGCAACAGATCTAAACCTATTTCCTAAGCCATCGCTGCCCTACAAGGAGGTCAAGATGGACTCTTGTTACTATCCATAGGCCACCTTCGCCAAAGATACAAGCCAATGAAATGAAAAGGCTACTTATGGGTCCTCATGACTCGTAAGGAAAAAATACCCGAGTGAGGTCCTTACAACTCATGGAGGCGATGAACACTTAGGAATCCTCACGATTTCTAGGGAGAATATGCACCTATGAGATCCTCACGACTCATAGGGAGAGAAAAAACCTTCTTGAGACCCTTACGGCTCAGGAAGATGAAAAAGCCTTAGGCTACAAAGACCATAAGCTTGTCTCCTAAGCCATCTATTCTATGATCAGGCATAACTTTGCACTACTTCACCCACGTACATACCTACGTGGGAAAAGTAGTGGGGGGCATTTGTCCCCGCCAAAATTTTTGGCTCAGAGCTTGCTGTTCTTTTATAAAAATAAAAGGAAACCTCCACGTGTAAAACACATGCACCCATATGCAAAGTATGTAACTATCACATCATATAGGATTAAATCCTGTGGTGGCGCCGAACATGAAGTTCACGTGGGTGCCAATGTGCAAAGCATAGGAGCACCTGTTCCTCTAATATTTAAACATATTAAAAAGAACTAACCTCTATTAAATTTTAATGAGGAAGCGCCTCATGTGCTCCCCACGTGCGCGACAGGGCTAGCCTCTGTTAGGATTAAATCTTGTAGTGGCGCCTCACGTGGAACACACGTGAGCGCAGGCGTGCAAAGCACGTAAGTGACTATTTATAAAAGAATTAAATTCTTGGGCGGTGCCCACGTGCATAGCACATGAGCGTCAGTGCCCAAATTAAAGAGGGTAGAATTAAATTCTACATGGGGAATTGATTGGTTGTCTTTTGCGTACGTGCGTTTTAAAATCAAAGAATAGATATACCGCAATCAATAACGGTGTCTCTTGGTAGCTAGCCGGTTGAGTACGGGTCGGTCCACAGGGAAAACGTGTTCTTTTCTTTAAGTTCTTACAAGTTAAATCCTATTTTTGGTAGGTTTTGATTTTTTATAAAAACTAAGATTGAATTTAATTTGAATTAAAGCCTTGCTAGGGTTAGTATTAGGCTAGTTTGGAAAGAGAATTTTACCCACTGCTTTCTTTGCCCTAATTACAAACATAGATGTTAGGGTAATAGTCAACAAAGGGGATTAGCGCGACTAGGAAGAAACGTAGTTTCTTCCTTTTGGTCCTTGTCCGTCCTTTCTTGTCTCTTATCCCTAACCTCTACGTAAATCAACCACAACCGGTCTAACTAGGGAATCACCGCTATCTCGTAGGATAGGGTACCGTAGTGAGCGGTATGTGTTTGATTCACATAAAGTCCTAATTTAAAAATAGTATACGGGCAAGAAAGGAGTGAGAGATGTTCATCTCTCAAACCTACCCAATCCTAACCCTAACAAGTGGGGAATTACTCACTCATTAGGGAAGTTACGATGTAGTTCATTTTTATAATTTTCTTTTTAATTAACTAATTAACTTGCAGATAATAAAAGACAGATACTAAATTGCAGAAATAAAAGACGAAATGAAAATTGCAAGATAAAAACTTACTTTATTGACACCTCTTGACGATTACAATGGAATTGAAAATTTAATCTAGAAAATAAAAAGAGGCATGCCTCAAAAGAGGCTGTAGGCTTTCCTATTTATAGATAGGAGAAACCCTAAGGTTTACATCTAATCCGTATTTGAAATTACAAGACTACCCTAAGAAAGCCGGGTCAATGCACCGACACGTGCACCGACACGAGCACTGCACGGCCGCGGATCCACAGCGGAATACCATGTTTGGCCACGGATCCGCGGCCATCTTGTAAGATCTCTGTCTTATTTCTTCAGGGTTGCTTCATGTTGCCTTTTTCTTCTGTTTTCTTCACTTGGTTCTTCAGAATCTTTTCTACTTTCTTCCAGATTTCCAACAGTGCAGAATTTTTGGACTTTTACCGTAAGCTTCGCATTGAAGTCTTGAATCTTGTGCTGCCTTCGTACTTTGTGCAATTGAACTGTTCATTGATCGTTGTCCGTTCCTTAAATTGGTAGGCATCATACAGATTCATCTACTTGTTGGTCGTAGTCTTACATTTGTAGCGTCTTTTCCTGAATTTCACTGTATTGTTCTGAGAACCTATAACCTACAACTATTTAGCAGACATGGATAAAAAATACATATTTATTTGCAATATGATTAAGAATGAGGAATATAATAATGCAAAATTCTGATATGAACAAATACCCCCAAACTTATCTTTTGCTCGTCCCAAGCAAAACTATTTTTATTCTCCAAGAAATCCTAACCTCACTTTCATAGGGAATCACGATTGCACTGAGCTCGTGCAACAGGCCATTAAACCTCTAGGTGTCCCTAGTAGGAGGAGTGTTGTCTCCTGAGGGTTTTCAGCGGATACTACCCACAAAATCCGATCAATTTGGCCTATTGACTTTCATTCTTCAATTCGGTGTTCTCGCAAGAAATTCTATTATCTTTAACTTAGAAATCATCAACCCATATTTTTCACACTCACTTATCATTTAACTTAAGATCGTATATGTTCTGTAAATTTACTTAGCATTCAGCATCTTTTGAATTTTCCTTCCAGGGTTCCATCTCAACTTAGTAATTTTTATCATCTCTACTGAAGATATAAGCCCTATCTTTCATTCCTATCTCTCATCCAAACCCCAATCATATATCCCTACGTGTGTGTATGTATCACCCCTACACTTGGAAATTCAATTCAAGCTATCATACTCTTGTCCATCATCCAAAGTATTTTTAGTTGGTGTATTTTAGATGAAATTGCTCACACATCCTTCATGCGACCGTTAATACTTCTTGAGGTACTAACAACCGATTACAAAATGTGTTCGCGCATTTAGGTGTAATTCCTCGTCTTATAATACCTAAGGGTTTAGCAGTGACTCCCAAACCAGTTGGTCTAAGGCACTAGCTGATGAAGCACCCTTGCTATATATTTTTTTATTTTATGCAGCTTTAAGTAATTACAAAACCAGTGTTCATTTTTTTATATCTCTTATTTCACACTTATACTTTAATTTTTTCTCATACTAAGGATTTTAGACAAGAGCATTTCAAGGTATTCTCTACTATCCCAGGTTTCAAGGTGCATGTATGTGCGAGTTGTAGGGTATATATTTTAAGAATTTAGACTAAAGGTTCGGAATTATTTTTCAGACTTACACTTCAATAAAAATTTCAATATGAATTATTTTTCAGACTTACACTTCAATAAAAATTTCAATACTCTTCCCTTATTTTGACTTAGCCCAAGAACTGAACTCAAAATTTGCCTATTTCTAAATAAACTACAAGAACATATATTTTCTACCGTTAAACTTTAAGAAAGGTTATTTTTTAGGGTTTTTAATTTACTAAGTTTAGGATCTATTTTTTCCTAGCTAGTTAACCGTCTTGTCGAACTTAAGTCAAATATGGCCAAAATTGAATTTTTCAATTTTTTTTAATTTTTAAAATTTTTCAATTTTTTATTTTATTTTTTTTTTATATATTTTTTTATTTTTTTTTATTTTTTATAAAGATGCAATGCAGAATTAAACATGCAAAGAAAGAAAAGAAAAAATATGTACAAAAATTAAAATATGCAATGCAATGATAACTATTTACAAGCCACCTCCTCCCCCAAACTTACCAAAAGCAGTGCCCTCACTGCTCATGTCCTCACCGTCCCCTCGAACGTGAATGGGAACGTTCCTCTCTCGCCAGCAGCGTAAATACGCCATGTTCAATCTCTGTCACCCGGTGATCCAAGTTGGTCACCATCCCTACCAACCTATCAATCCCCCTAGTGGCTCTTCTAAGCAGACGTGCATGTTCTGCTGGGGTAAGCTCTTCCTCGCTCGCGGTCGAGCTGGAGCTGGGTGTTCTGGCGGGTACATGTTCAGCCGATTCTGTTCGCGACCATACATCAGTTAAGCGGGTATAGGACGTGGATACGCCCTCAATAAGAGGCCTAATAGGTATATCTCCATGCATGTAAAACACAAATTCCTCCACAGAGAGGAAATAGCGACACAGTTGTGTCACTAACATAGGGCATGGATAATTTGCAGCCCTTTTGCCGCCACCAATTGAATTAAGTAAAATCATGCACATGTCAAATCTAGGATTCCTAGTCATTAAGGTGTGCACGATATGAAGAGATGGGGTAAAAAATGTTGTATTATGTGAACTGCCAAAAATGTTGTTTTGTGCCCAACGGCACACGGTTAATACATTGGCGAAGAGGGTTCTAGCCTGTATGCCCTTCCTAGGTTCCCTCGAACAGTCATTACCCATTAAGGGTAAGTAGTCTTCAAATTAAAAGGGTTGGTCGTGAACAGGTAATCTAGGAATTAAGGTGACTTCATGGATGAAGTCCCTATCAATGATTATTTCCCTATCGCCTCAAAATAATTTAATAAAACTGTATTGTGATAGGCAACCTTCCTCCAAGCACACGTAAAAACGAGTGACTAGATCTAGAAGAGCGTAAGCATTGGGATGATTGTAAATTAAAAAGTTCCACCCTCGCCGTGTGATCTCCTCACCAAAATAACTTCCGCAAATTGTGTGTGCAAAGATTTGTGAAAAATCTCGTTCTAATTGCATGATTGGTGCCATTCAGAAAGTTCACGGATTTATAAAAAAAATTAACAGAGAGGGAGAGATGATGCAAACCTCCTCTGAAAAATTTCAGAGGGAGAAGACATAGAGGAGCGGCGTATCCGCGGCAGAAAGAAGCGATCTCTCTGAACTTGCTGCGGCGGCGGCTAGGGTTTGAGGAAATGAAAATTTAGGGTTATGAAAACCGCAGAGAGGGGTCAGGTTCTATTTATAAGGGGGATGTTTTTGGTTATTTGCAAAAAACCCCTCTTAAAAAGAGGAAATTATTTGTAAATAAATTTTTTTATTTTTTATTAAAACCGAAAATTTACAAAATACCCAAAACAAAATTCAAAATTTTTTATTTTTTATTTTGTTTTTATATAATTACAAGTGATACATACCCCCAAACTTGTTTGAAACAGTGTTTTGGCTAGATAATCGAAATTTAGGGGTAGATGAAATATTTTTTTCTGCTGATAGCTTATGAGTAATGGAATATTTCCGCATTAAGGACTCGAAAGTCCTATTACAAAAATAAGATCCATTATCGCTGATAATTGCGCGAGGATGCCCAAACCGAGAAAAAATATTTTCTTTGAGAAATCTAACGACAACCTTGTTGTCATTAGTTCGGCTGGGCACAGCCTCGACCCATTTTGAAACATAGTCAACAGCGAGGAGAATATACACGTTCCCAAAAGAATTGGGAAACGGTCCCATAAAATCTATCCACCAAACATCAAAAATTTCAACAACCAAAATTGGTTGGAGTGGCATTTCATTTCTTCTAGATATCCGGCCCAAGTGTTGGCACCGAGAGCATGTCTTGCAGTACTCATGTGTGTCTTTAAAAAGTTGTAGCCAGTAGAAGCCACACTGCAAGATCTTTTCTGCTGTCTTTTTAGAGCCAAAATGCCCGCCACACGCTTGATCGTGGCAGAATGACAGCACGCTCTTAAACTCATTGTCGGGGACACACCGACGAATAATTTGGTCGGGACAGTATTTGAATATATACGGTTCATCCCAGTAAAAATGTTTTACCTGGGATAGAAATCTGAGTCTGTCCTGATTCGACCATTCGTTTGGTATAAGTCCGGTGGCCAAATAAATTACGATATCTGCGAACCAAGATTTGCATGACACAGTTAATAGCTGCTCATCTGGAAAAACGTCTTTAATAGGAATTTGAAGTGTAGGCGAAGAAGGAAGTCGTGAAAGATGGTCGGCGACTACATTTTCGCATCCTCTCTTGTCTCTGATGACAAGGTCAAACTCTTGTAGTAAGAGGATCCAACGTATCAGCCGAGATTTAGCGTCCTTCTTCGCGAAAAGATGGCGAAGAGCTGAGTGATCGGTGTAAATGATGACTGGAGAGCCGATTAAATAGGGCCTGAACTTTTCTAATGCAAACACAACAGGTAAGAATTCTTTTTCAGTTGTTCTGTAATTCAATTGGGCCTCGTTCAAGGTTCGGCTAGCGTAATAAATTACATGCTGCATCTTATTTATGTGCTGTCCAAGTACAGCACCAATGGCGAAATCAGATGCATCGCACATAATCTCAAATGGATGCGTCCAGTCAGGAGATGAAAGAATGGGAGCGGAAATAAGTGAGTTTTTCAATGACTCGAACGCCTTCATACAGCTTGAGTCGAAATCGAATATGGTGTCCTTGGCCAACAAAAGATTCAAGGGTCTAACTATCTTGCTAAAATCCTTGATGAACTGTCTATAGAAACCGGCATGGCCAAGGAAGGGTCGAATGTCTCGGACGCACTTGGGAGGAAGAAGATTGGAAATGACTTAGATTTCGGTTAGTGTTCGTTTAGACGTTAATGCGGGTTTACTGTAAAAAGTTTACCAATTCGGGTTCCTCACATTTTATAACACTTAATTAATAATTTATTATTAATTGTTATAAGCATGCACGCACGTGTGCACGTAAATGCGGGGATTTGTTTGTGTTAATTTTGATCATAGCAACCTTGACCCTTAACTTAATCCCTGTTTAATCCAATCCTTAACAACCCTAGATCTTTTGTGTGAGAGAGAGAGAGATATTTATATGGAAGTGAGGAGGTGGCAATGGTGGTGTGAAAGCATTAATGAAGAATTAATGCTATGGTTTCACTCACCTAAAACCTCACCCTACACTCACCTTCCTCTCTCTTATCCTCACACCCTCTCTCATTTCTCTATCTCTTTTCTTTTCCTTCATTCTCTCTCCTTTACAAACTGAACACTCTCATCTCCATCACTAATTCATCACAAATCTCTTCAAAACTTCAACAAAATCACACCTTTTCTTGGATTTTGCCTCATGGATGCCTTGGATCATGCAAAGCTTGGATCTTTGAGTTCTTTGGTGTAGGTAATGTTCTTTTGCTGTTGTTTATGTTGTTTTTGTGTAGCTTAGCTTTAAAGTTTCAGTTTTTATCGCGTATCGTATCGTTTCGGGTAAATATCGTATTTTTTAGTGTTGTTTTGGGGTCTCGGATGATCTGTTGTTAAACCAGGTACTTGTTGCAAAAATTGACTTGACAGTCACCTAGTGTAGTGACCTTGAACCTACCCTCAAAATACGAGCCAATTCCACCATGTTTGGGCCGCAAATTTATTGGTTCTGGCCACAATTTGCGGCCAGACTGGGGAGTTGGGGTTTGGGTATTTGGGTAGGGGTCTCTAGGGTTATTTGTAGTCTCATGGTACTTGCAATTTTTACAAATTACTGGTACAGAAAAATCTAGGACCACTTGTGTGTTTCTAGTGTTTCGTTTCGCGCGATACGTTATCCGATACGGTGCGTGTTCTGTGTTGCTGTTGGTCTGAGTTGGTTTCGTAGTGTCTCTATACGCGTTAGCTACAACACGAACCCTTTAGAGTACGTTTGTGTGGTCATGTTGGTCCGTGTAGATTATACGTGTTTTGGGTCTATTGCTAATATATATCTGTTATATCGTATTATGTTGCAGGTTCGCAGGCGGGGACTTCGGACGTTGCTACAAAAGGAAAACAGGTGGTGGACTTCACCTAGCTTGGAGCGTTGGTGAGTAGATTTAACATCTACAGGGGAATCGCCCGCATGGCGTTATGCGTATGGTCTAGAGATGTTATTTCTGTCGCAGATTCAATGTCATATTTAGAATTGCGCATTTACCCTATTACTTAGATATTGTTGTGCTTGGACTAGTATCCTTAGGACACTGCACATATTATTGACGATTCATGTTACACGAGCACTGATTGTATGCTACACACACCGTCAATAATTGCCATGTCATGCACAACCCACTTATAGATATGATATTGCTTGGTTAGGGATATTGAGACTTTGATTCAAATTTCTTTACGCATATGACATATAGCATACCTGTATACCCACATGCTTACACATATGCTCTGACATACTTACATGCTAGTTACCTGTATACCTATAGAGTATTGTACCATTAGTGATAGGTACATGCACACTTTATGACATAGCTACAGGTATACCTTGCACACCTATTTCACTTATACCCAGGGGGTATACTACATCATTACTTATAGGTAGATACATATATCTTGCTATATCTTTATATTTTCACATACATCTGGTTATAGCTACCTGTTTACCTTTACTTGATGTTATTTTAGAATTGGAGAAAATTGGGAACCACATGATATTTATATTAACTTGTTGCAGTTAATTAGCGGCTTTTCCTTTATATGCCTTCATTACAGTTTTATGTTGCATATATTATATTCATGGATTTTCGCATTGTGATATGGATTTTTCATGATGTTTTCTGGATTTGGGGACCGTAGGAGTTCATGAAATTATGCATTATTTGAAAAACCCGGTTTCCCTTGATATGATATTTCAGCAGCCACCATTAGATTTATCGGTTCGGATGTATATATACCCCACGCGAGGAATGGAGGGGTCCGTGTGCGGGAACATGGTGGGGCCCGGAGGTACCCCGGGGCAAGAATTTCGTGGAGCTAGACGATGAGTTAGTGGGGGAACCATACATACCAGTGACATTACTAATGACTCAGCGGTTATCATGGGGATACCGACGGGAGTCATGTACGTATAGATACGTGGAAAGACGAGGGTCAGAGCTAGGCACTCGTGCTTTTCGGATAGCGTGTGATATGTACCTATCAGGGTGCCAGTCTTGGTGACAGCACCTGATAGATCAGTGTTTCTGTGTCGATGCTTGACACTTTGGTTTCATGATATTTCTTTTACTCCTTTGTATATATAACAGTGGAATGGGACGCTGTTATATATGCCCTTACACCAATATTAGTGGAATGGGACGCTAATATATGTGTATTGACATTAATTTATATACATCATCATATTTATTCATGCAAATATATTTAGGATGTTAGATTTTTACTTGATAATTTGATTTGGGATATATGTGATTTATTTGAGATTGGATACAGGATATATATGAGATCTGCTGATTTTGTACATTCAGGATATATGAGATTTATTCGATATTGTACATTCAGGATTTGTGAGACTTATATGATATGAGAGCCCATTTGGGGACTGATTTGAGGAATTGGGATTTGGATTGTCTTGATAGATTGTGATCCTACCACTATATCAGGATTCCATGGAAATAACATATTTCATTCCATACTCTATATTTATTGTTCATGCACTGCTTCATGTATTAGTAGTACCTGTTAGAGTACCTTTCATGACTGTTGCATTTACATACCTTTATTATATGCATTGCTTCATGTGTAGTTGTACCTGTTAGTATACCTTTCATGATTGTTGCATATATACATTTTCATATCATTAGTGCATGATTATTGCATACCGATTGTCATATTATTATTTCTTCATGTATTTGTTGTACCTGCTAGTGTACTTTTCATGATTATTGCATTCATATGACCTTTTATTGCTATTAATTGCATATGTTAGATTCACGCTATACGTGCATACTTATGATTACCTGCATATGTTATTTACTATTCACGAGTTGGCAACTCACTCCCGTTGTGCCACAGTTGTTTTGCAGGGTGTTCCCAAGAGTAGTCAAGGCAGGCTATTCATCTATCTGATCATCTTTTGCTACGGATACCGCATCGGCTCACAGTGTGTTGTTTTGCTTAGGTGGGTTTTGTGGTTATTCGTGTTGTATTGTATATCCGTTGTATCCTTGTACTCTCCATCTACTATATTTTCTTGTGACTTAGAAACTTGGTGAGGACGATGTTGTATATTATTTTGTGACTTGTTGTCTTTTATACGGTTTCCTTTCTATCGTCTTTTATTTCTTCGCTTCGGCATCGTATATTTGTTGTGGTGGTTGTTTTCCGCCTTTGGGCGTGTTTTTGCTCCCGTTTGGGGATGCTTTATTTATATTTATGTTGTACCCATTTTTTGGGCTAGTTTTTACAAAGGAGGTGCTGCTAAAATTTTAAAGAAAGAAAGTTGGACTTTTAAAGAATTTGGGTTGTGATTTCAAAGACTTTTAAACAATGTTTCTTATCTTTTCTTGTCTTTTAATGGTTTAGATTTCTGGGTTTTGGCTTTCTTTTACTGCGTTAAGCCTGTAGACGTTGCGTAGTATTAGGGCCGTCACGTGCCAATTTCGGGATGTGACAAAGTTGGTATCAAAGAGCTAGGTTTTTACCTTTCGGAGTGTAGGATGACCTTGGTATGATGGAGTAGGTAGCTTAAGCAGAGTAACGTAGTGTGTGTATGTCTGCAACATACTCACAATGCGTTACTCCGCCTAAAGTGACCTAAGTACAAATTGCTTGAAATTCCTTCCTTGATGATTCATATCTTGTGATTCGATTTCCATATTCTTATTGAATCCTTTTTCCATTTATAGCCTTGCCGCCGATGACTGTGGGGACTCAGAGTGATGCAGCGAGGGCCAAGGTCAGAGTTGACTCGGGTGGGTCAAGCACCGACCAGGATGACGCGCTAGTTGCACAGGTGCAGACGGATTCGCCTTCGACAAATAGCATCGCTACGCTTGTGGCAGAGATGCAGGACATGCGCCAGACTATGAGTTCATTGGTTGAGGTTGTTCGAGCACAGAGACAGGAGGTTGTCACCCCTGTTAACCGGTTGTTCCTTGCAATCAGTATGCAGCAATCCGTCATCTACATAGCACCAGTGGATGCAGCCCAGTTTACGAGACACGCCTTCCAGAGACTTTGGGAGTTTCGAGACAGTGGAGGACTCGTACCGGTGTACCAGCCCAGAGACAGAGGCCTAGTCGTCGAGACAGAGTTCGTGACCAACGCGAGAGTAGCAGAGGCTTTGGACGAGGACAGTCGTCCAGCTCTCAACCCCAGGAGGGTCAGCAGCGTTATTCTGTATGCTATCGATGCGGGAGCCTTCATCACCACATCAGGAGTTGTTCCCTAACACCGTGTCAGGGTCGTATTCAAAGAGGTCATGGACGCGGAAGGTTCGCTCAGAGGGGACAGGTTACTAGAAGAGGAGTTCAGCCAGTTGCGGGTAGGGGGCAGACACGAGGGTTTGCTTCTACTCATCGGGGCGTGCGGGCGTCCAATGCAGAGTTTTCAGGTATTTTAAATTCGTATGTTCTTTTGATGTACTTGTTTGTTTTGCACACTTTGTACCATGGTTGGGACGAGGAGAGTAGTGTTATCTAGATCAGCCGTTGTTGTGTTAACTTCTGTCAGCGATTCTTTTGTTGCGCGACACGTATTTCAGCCGTGTGCCTTTCGGATAGGAGATAGAGATTCGTCCGTCGTTTTGATCCTTCTAGAGATGTTAGATTTGACGTTCTCCTGGGCACGGACTGATTAGCTACATGCTAGGCGTCTGTGGACTACCGTAAGAAAACAGTCAGGTGTTGTTTTCCCCGGCGAGTCAGTTCTTGTTGTGCAGGTGGATAGTTGTGCCGCCTCTCACAGCTCAAATTCAGCCTTTTTCGCTAGTCGGCTTTTGAGGAGGGGATGTCGTGGATTCTTGGCGTTCATTCGAGGTACCGGAGCCACAGTTGGTTTGTTGGACTGGGTTCCTTTCGTGCGAGAGTTATCCGACGTTGTTCCATATGAGCCAGCGAAGCTTAGGGAGCTTAAGGATCAGCTGCAGAGTTGTTTGTTGGGGGGCTTATGCGTCTGAGTGTTTCGCATTAGGGAGCTCCTATTTCTGTTCGTCAAGGAGGAAGACGGCAGTTTAGGTTGTGTATTGATTGATCGTCAATTGAACCGGCTTACGGTGCGGTTGGTATCCTTTACCTCGCATTGACGATTTCTTCGATCAGCACCAGAGTGTGAGACATTTTCTAAGTTTGTTCGGGATCAGGTCATCATTGTTGCGGGTTCAGAGTGATGACATTCCGAAGACTGCCTTGTGCGTGCTATGGGCTTTGTGCGTTTTGGTGGTGTCGTTGGACTCGCCAATTCCCTAGAAGCATTCGTAGATATGGTGAACCAGATTTCTTCAGGCCGTTCCTCGACCAGTTATTGTTGTGTTATTGACGACATTCTAGTCTATTCTTTGTGTCTTGAGGAACAGGAGCAGCACTTGAGGATTTGTTTTGCAGATACTGGGAGAGCACCAGTGGTTTGCTAGATTCTCGGAGTGTTCCTTCAGGCTTGTTTGTGTTGACTCCTAGGTCTTGTAGTCACGGGAGACGGTTTTGTATGGTTCCGAGGAAGATCGAGGCCGTGCAGCTTAGGTCCAGACTTGTGTGCAAGACGGAGGTCCGCAGATTTTTGGGCTTAGTAGGTTTTTACCGTCATTTCTTGCAGGATTGCTAGTGTAGTGCTGCACCGTTGACTGAAATGACCGGAAAGGAGGTTTCTTTTCTTTGTACTGAGACATGTGTGCGGAGTTTCAGCAGTTGAAGACTCGGTTAACAACTGCATCAGTTCTTTCTTTGCTTTTTGGTTCGGGCGACTTTGTGGTTTAACTGTGATGTTTCGCGAGTGGGGCTCGATTTTGCGCTGATGTAGCACTATAGAGTTATCGCTTTTGCTTCCCTACATTTGGAGGAAGTACTAGCAGGATATTCCACTCATGATCTGGAGATAGCCACGGTGGTCTTGCGTTGGAGATTTGGAGACACTACTCGTTCGAGAGTCGTGTCAGAATTTCACTGACCACTAGAGCTTAATGTACATCTTCCTGCAGCGGGTGTTGATTGTTGAGACAGTCTTTTGCAGATTTACAGTTCTGTGCGTTCGTTGAATACAACATGTGTTCGTCTCTACTGAGGGGACAGCTTGCTCATGTCCACGCCCGAGCACTTTTCCTTAATCGCTTTCGCGAGGCACTGCCCGCCGATGATCGTTCGTCAGGGATTCTTGAGCATACTCGGGTGGGCAATGATTCAGAGTCCTTGATTTGTGACAAGGATGTGCTACGTTTAGGGACGCGTTTGTGTGCCCATTGCTGATGGGCAGAGACGCAAAATATTAGAGCAAGTACATCTGTCAACTCTCTGTACTCATTCAAGTTCCACCAACATTGACGTGACTTGTGAGATAGTTACGGGTGGGCGGGGATGCAAAGAGAAGTTTCGGATTTCGTTTCAAGGTGTCTGTCTTGTCGTGTGCTTTGGTTGAGCATCTGAGACCGGCTGGAGAGTTGCAACCTTTAACCGTTCCGAAGTGGGAATGGAAGCAAATCTCCACGAATTTCATTGTGGTGTCTACCCAGGTTTAGTCAGGGTATGACTCCATTCGGATGCTTGTTGTCCGGTTATGCTCAGTTTGCTCAGTTGTCCTTTGTTAAGTTTATGCGTTGCACGGAGTTTCTTCATGGGTCGTATCCAATGAAGGCACCCTGTTCGCTTGCCGTCTTCGGCAGGAACTTCAGGAAGCCTTGGGTACTGGTTGAGCTTTAGCTCCGCTTTTCCATCCGCAGGATGATGGTTTTGTGAGAGCGGGCTATACCGACTATGGAGGATATGCTTGTGCATACGTTTTAGTTGTTGTCGGCAGTTGGGGATCGTCACTTGCCATTGTTAGGGTTCTCCTTCGATAGCAGTTATCGGGAGTCACTCTAATTGGCAACCTTTAGGTTTAGGGGTTAGGTCGTGTCGATCACCAGTCTGTTTTTCTGACTCTGCGTAGTAGGATTCTTGGACCCCAGCTAGTCTAGAGACTTCGGAGATGATCCAGTTGGTTCAGGTCAGGATGATGGCAGCCTAGTGCAGACAGAGGTCTTATGCCGACCGTGATGGTCGCAGACTTGGGTTCGCAGTGGGAGATCATGTATTCCTACGAATTTTTTCGATAAATGACGTGTTGAGTTTTGGGAAGCTTATCCCAGGATTGTAGGTCCTTTTAAGATCCTTAAAGCGAGTTAGTTCCGTTGCCTTTAAATTGGCACTTCCGCCCAGATTATTGAGTATTCACCCCGTATTCCTTGTGTCGATACTTTGCAATTTCCTTCATCACCTTTCTCACATGATTCAGCACCAGACCATTTAGCTTGGACGCGATCTTTCGTTCACCAGCAGCCAATTGTGTTAATGGCTCGGCAGATGGAGAAACTTCGGTCAAGAGTCTTGCCATCTGTGAAGGGTTTTTCTTGGACGTAGCCGTATAGTGAGGTGATCACTTAGGAGGCTGCGAGCGAGATAGGAGAGTTTGTAATCTTCTCTTTGAAGGTACGCTTAGTGAAAATTTTAAATTCGGGGACGAATTTTTATAAGGGGGGAGATTGTAACGCCTTAGATTTCGGTTAGTGTTCGTTTAGACGTTAATGCGGGTTTACTGTAAAAGATTTACCAATTCGGCTTCCTCACATTTTATAACACTTAATTAATAATTTATTATTAATTGTTATAAGCATGCACGCACGTGTGCACATAAATGCGAGGATTTGTTTGTGTTAATTTTGATCTTAGCAACCTTGACCCTTAACCTAATCCTTGTGTAATCCAATCCTTAACCACCCTAGATCTTTTGTGTGTGTGAGAGAGAGATATTTATATGGAAGTGAGGAGGTGGCAATGGTGGTGTGAAAGCAATAATGAAGAATTAGTGCTATGGTTTCACTCACCTAAAACCTCTCCCTACACTCACCTCCCTATCTCTTATCCTCACACCCTCTCTCATTTCTCTATCTCTTTTCTTTTCCCTCATTCTCTCTCCTTTACAAACTGAACACTCTCATCTCCATCACTAATTCATCACAAATCTCTTCAAAACTTCATCAAAATCACACCTTTTCTTGGATTTTGCCTCATGGATGCCTTGGATCATGCAAAGCTTGGATCTTTGAGTTCTTTGGTGTAGGTAATGTTCTTTTGCTGTTGTTTATGTTGTTTTTGTGTAGCTTAGCTTTAAAGTTTCAGTTTTTATCGTGTATCGTATCGTTTCGGGTAAATATCGTATTTTTTAGTGTTGTTTTGGGGTCTCGGATGATCTGCTGTTAAACCAGGTACTTGTTGCAAAAATTGACTTGACAGTAATCTAGTGTAGTGATCTAGAACCTACCCTCAAAATACAAGCCAATTCCACCATGTTTGGGCCGCAAATTTATTGGTTCTGGCCGCAATTTGCGGCCAGACTGGGGAGTTGGGGTTTGGGTATTTGGGTAGGGGTCTCTAGGGTTATTTGCAGTCTCACGGTACTTGCAAATTTTACAAATTACTGGTACAAAAAAATCTGGGACCACTTGTGTGTTTCTAGTGTTTCGTTTCGCGCGATACGTTATCCGATACGGTCCGTGTGCTGTGTTGCTGTTGGTCTGAGTTGGTTTCGTAGTGTCGCTATACGCGTTAGCTACAACACGAACCCTTTAGAGTACGTTTGTGTGGTCGTGTTAGTCCGTGTAGATTATACGTGTTTTGGGTCTATTGCTAATATATATCTATTATATCGTATTATGTTGCAGGTTCGCAGGCGAGGACTTCGGACGCTGCTACAAAAGGAAAACAGGTGGTGGACTTCACCTAGCTTGGAGCGTTAGTGAGTAGATTTAACATCTACAGGGGAATCACCCGCATGGCGTTATGCGTCTGGGCTAGAGATGTTATTTCTGTCGCATATTCTATGTCATATTTAGAATTGTACATTTACCCTATTACTTAGATATTGTTGTGCTTGGACTAGTATCCTTAGGACACTGCACATATTATTGACGATTCATGTTACACGAGCACTGATTGTATGCTACACACACCGTCAATAATTGCCATGTCACGCACAACCCACTTATAGATATGATATTGCTTGGTTAGGGACATTGAGACTTTGATTCATATTTCTTTACGCATATGACATATAGCATACTTGTATACCCACGTGCTTACACATATGCTCTGACATACTTACATGCTAGTTACCTGTATACCTATAGAGTATTGTACCATTAGTGATACGTACATGCACACTTTATGACATAGCTACAGGTATACCTTGCACACCTATTTCACTTATACCCAGGGGGTATACTACATCATTACTTATAGGTAGATACATATATCTTGCTATACCTTTATGTTTTCACATTCATCTGGTTATAGCTACCTGTTTACCTTTACTTGATATTATTTTAGAATTGGAGAAACTTAGGAACCACATGACATTTATATTAACTTGTTGCAGTTAATTAGCGGCTTTTCCTTTATATGCCTTCATTACAGTTTTATGTTGCATATATTATATTCATGGATTTTCACATTGTGATATGGATTTTTCATGATGTTTTCTGTATTTGGGGACCGTGGGAGTTCATGAAATTATATATTATTTGAAAAACCCGGTTTCCCTTGATATGATATTTCAGCAGCCACCATGAGATTTATCGGTTCGGATGTATATATACCCCACACAAGGAAAGGAGGGGTCCGTGTGCGGGAACATGGTGGGGCCCGGAGGTACCCCGGGGCAAGAATTTCGTGGAGCTAGACGATGAGTTAGTGGGGGAACCATACCTACCGGTGACATTACCAATGACTCAGCGGTTATCATGGGGATACCGACGGGAGTCATGTACGTATAGATATGTGGAAAGACGAGGGTCAGAGCTAGGCACTCGTGCTTTTCGGATAGCGTGTGATACGTACCTATCAGGGTGCCAGTCTTGGTGACAGCACCTGATAGATCAGTATTTCTGTATCGATGCTTGACACATTGGTTTCATGATATTTCTTTTGCTCCTTTGTATATATAACAGTGGAATGGGACGCTGTTATATATGCCCTTACACCAATATTAGTGGAATGGGACGCTAATATATGTGTATTGACATTAATTTATATACATCATCATATTTATTCATGCAAATATATTTAGAATGTTAGATTTTTACTTGATAATTTGATTTGGGATATATGTGATTTATTTGAGATTGGATACAGGATATATATGAGATCTGCTGATTTTGTACATTCAGGATATATGAGATTTATTCGATATTATACATTCAGGATTTGTGAGACTTATATGATATGAGAGCCAAATTTGGGGGCTGATTTGAGGAATTGGGATTTGGATTGTCTTGATGGATTGTGATCCTACACGATGTCAGGATTCCGTGGAAATGACATATTTCATTCCATACTCTACTTTTATTGTTCATGCACTAGTTCATGTATTAGTAGTACTTGTTAGAGTACCTTTCATGACTGTTGCATTTACATACCTTTATTATATGCATTGCTTCATGTGTAGTTGTACCTGTTAGTATACCTTTCATGATTGTTGCATATATACATTTTCATATCATTAGTGCATGATTATTGTATACCGATTGTCATATTATTATTGCTTCATGTATTAGTTGTACCTGCGAGTGTACTTTTCATGATTATTGCATTCATATGACCTTTTATTGCTATTAATTGCATATGTTAGATTCGCGCTATACGTGCATACTTGCGATTACCTACAGATGTTATTTACTATTCACGAGTTGGCAACTCACCCCCATTGTGCCATAGTTGTTTTGCAGGGTGTTCCCCAGAGTAGTCGAGACAGGCTATTCATCTATCTGATCATCTTTTGCTACGAATACCGCATCGTCTCACAGTGTGCTGTTTTGCATAGGTGGGTTTTGTGGTTTTTCGTGTTATATTGTATATTCGTTGTATCCTTGTACTCTCCATCTATTATATTTTCTTGTGACTTAGAGACTTGGTGAGGACGATGTTGTATATTATTTTGTGACTTGTTGTCTTTTATACGGTTTCCTTTCTATCGTCTTTTATTTCTTCGCTTCGGCGTCGTATATTTGTTGTAGTGGTTGTTTTTCGCCTTTGGGCGTATTTTTGCTCCCGTTTGGGGATGCTTTATTTATATTTATGTTGTACCCATTTTTGGGGCTAGTTTTTACTAAGGAGGTGCTGCTAAAATTTTAAAGAAAGAAAGTTGGACTTTTAAAGAATTTGGGTTGTGATTTTAAAAACTTTTAAACAATATTTATTATCTTTTCTTGTCTTTTAATGGTTTAGATTTCTGGGTTTTGGCTTTCTTTTACTGCGTTACACCTGTAGACGTTGCGTAGTATTAGGGCCGTCACGTACCAATTTCGGGTCGTGACAGTCCAGTCAGAAGATGAAAGAATGGGAGCGGAAATAAATGAGTTTTTCAATGACTCGAACGCCTTCATACAGCTTGAGTCGAAATCGAATGTAGTGTCATTGGCCAACAAAAAAGTCAAGGGTCTAACTATCTTGCTAAAATCCTTGATGAACTGTCTTTAGAAACCGGCATGGTCAAGGATTGGTCGAATGTCTCGGACGCACTTGGGAGGAGGAAGATTGGAAATGACTTCAATCTTAGCTTTATCTACCTCAATTCCATTTTGCGAGATGATATGTCCTAAGACAATACCTTCTCGTACCATAAAGTGGCATTTCTCCCAATTTAAAGTAAGGTTCTTATCTCTACACCGGGTAAGAACTGTGTCTAAATGGAGCAAACACTCATCAAAGGAGTCACCGAAAATGGAGAAATCATCCATAAAAATCTCCAAGAATTTTTTCACCATGTCTGAAAAAATGCCCATCATACACCGCTGGAAAGTAGCGGGTACATTGCATAACCCAAAGGACATGCGGCGGTAAGCAAACGTACCGAAAGGACAAATGAATGCGGTCTTGTCTTGGTCCTTTTCGGCGATGGGAACTTGATTATAGCCGAAGTAGCCATCCAAAAAGCAGTAAAATTCATGCCCAGCCAATTGTTCAATCATTTGGTCAATAAAAGGTAATGGAAAGTGGTCTTTCCGTGTCGCGGCGTTGAGTTTTCTATAATCGATGCAAACTCGCCACCCAGTTTGGGTGCGAGTAGGTATTAACTCATTCTCCTCATTAGTTATGACCGTTATGCCCGATTTCTTTGGGACAACGTGAATGGGGCTAACCCACTGGCTATCAGAGATAGGGTAAATGATATCACTATCTAGACATTTTACAATCTCCTTTTTAACAGCCTCCTTCATTATAGGGTTTAGTCGTCTCTGTGGATCCCTTGCTGGCTTGGCATCATCCATCATATAAATATGATGTTCAACTATTAGGGGACTAATCCCCTTGATGCCCGCCATGGTCCAGCCAAAAGCTTACCGATTGTTTTGTAAGACCGTTAAAAGGGCTTTCTCTTGCTTTGGGGCTAGAGAGGCCGAGATGATATCAGGAAGGGTCTCATTCTCACCTAAGTAAGCGTATTTAAGGTGAGACGGCAATAGCTTGAGTTCGAGTTTTGGAGGCGAAACAATTGAAGGTAAAATTAGTGAAACTGTCTCAAACTCGAAGGATTCCAACAAAGGTTCAAAGCGAGTGTAAGCAACCGAGTCGGATGGTTCAGCTAACTCATCCGAAAATTCAAAGGATAACTCGGGTGGTGATTCTTCAAAATCGTTCGAAAAAGTGAAACACTCGTAATCATTATCGGGTGTTAAAGCTGTGTTAGATTCGAGGAGGAACGCACTATTGGCGTCAAAATTGTTGTGATCGAACAGAAATTTTTCGAGCTCACAGTCCTCCTGAGTGATCTCTTGGATCGAGCAAGCATCAAGTATATTAGCATTAGGTTCGGAGGGCTGACTCCCCAACTTAAAAATGTTGAGTTCAATTGTCATGTTTCCAAAAGATAGGTTCATTGAACCATTTCGACAATTGATCACCGCATTAGAAGTTGCAAGGAATGGTCGACAGAGTATCACCAGAATTTGACTGCGGGGGTTAGCTACAGGTTGTGTGTCCATAACAATGAAATCAACGGGGAATATGAAGTCCCCTACTTTAATCAACACATCCTCTAACTCAACCCTAGGATGGATGATGGATTAGTCGGCCATTTGGAGAGTACAATGTGTGGGTTTCAGCTCTCCAACGCCTAATTGTTCATATACTGAATACGGAAGCAAATTAACACTGGCACCAAGATCTAAAAGTGCGCGGTTGATGTTCTTATCCCCAATAGTTATTGAAATTGTAGGACAGCCGGGGTCCTTTCGTTTTTGAGGTAAAGGTTGGGTAAGAGCATCACTTACTGCACTAGCCAAGAAAACATTATTAGGTACCTGTGATTTCCTGTTCTTGGTGCATAAGTCCTTCAAGATTTTAGCATAAGAAGGGACTTGTTGGATTGCATCGAAGAGAGGGATGTTAATGCTAACCTGTTTAAATAACTCCACAATCTTCTCCATTTGTGGAGTTTGTTTATTGGATCTCAACCTGTTTGGAAATGGATTATTTTGAAAATTTGTTGAGTCCAATGTTTATGGAGTAGATTGCGGAGTTGGAACGGATCCCAGTGTTGGTGTTTTCGTAGAGTGAGATGTGGGTCCATTCGGATTAGTAGAAGAAGTAGAGCTTTGTGAAGAATGAAGAACAGGCTCTGAAGAAGATGAAGATGAAGAAGCGGCGGCCGGGGTGTCATTATTAGTGCCAACGTTGTTGTGCAATGCCTTTCCAGATCTCAATGTAGTCACGGCACTCACATTATGATTTTGTTGTTCATGAGCAACATGTGCATTTTGTGTGTGACCAGGATTTGGCAGTGGTTGAGATGAAAGTTTCCCCTTCTCTCACTCGCTTAGAGCAGCATTCAGTTGTGCAATTTGGGTTTCAATGGTTTTGATGCTTTGCTCATGTGATGCAGTGTGTTGTACCAAAGACTAAATGGAAGATTGGATGTTGGCTGAGGATTGCGTAGATTGTTTTTAAAACGCATCCAGACTTCATTCTAGCGAGGAAACCTTATCGTTATTTGGTTGAACAAAATTATTTTGAGGAAAAGAGTTGTTTGGTGCAAAATTGTTCATTTGATTTTAGTACGGTTGGGGTTGGAAAGATTGCTGATATTGAGTTTGTTGAGGGGCTTTTTGTTGTGGAGGAGGCCTCTGAAAATTGGTATTGCCTTAGAATTGTTGTTGATTTTGATTTCAAGCAAAGTTGGGGTGGTTTCTCCAACCAGGATTATAAGTTGAAGAGTATGGATCATTTCTTTGTCTCTGCTGAAAGACAGCATTGACTTGATCCTGTCCTTGAGCAGGTGGGTTGTAAGGACACTCTTCGGTCAAATGGGACGGATCCGAACAACAAGCGCAAATAGTGCGAGGGGGTAAAGCGGGGACAGGAGAAGGCGATGAGAATTTGCTCTCAATTGCATCTAGTTTACATGTAATTGCGGCCATTTCGGCTTTCATTGCAATTGACATGTCAAGTTGATGAACACCTGCCCTAGACGAACCGGATGAAGTGGATGAAGCGGTCTGTCTAGTGCTTTCCCACTGAAGCGTTTGTTCAGCAAGATCGTCGAGAAATTGCCAAGCTTCCTCGTCAGATTTGGTAAGAAAGTGACATTGACAAATGGTTTCCAGCAACTGCTTCGTTGCTGGGTTCAGTCCTTCATATAAAGTTTGGCAAAGTTGCCATATCTCGATACCGTGGTGAGGGCACTGAAAAAAAGGTTCTTAAATCGTTCGAAACACTTCCAAAAAGGTTCGGAAGGAAGCTGGGAAAATTGATTAATTTCATTTTTAATTCTCGCGGTCTTGTGGTGTGGGTAAAACTTTTTAAGAAAAGCCTTAACAAACTCTTCCCAACTTTTTATGGAATGCGATGATGTACTATGTAGCCACTTTTCAGCTAGGTCACATAAAGTGAAGGGAATGACACGTAGCCTTATAGAATCATCGGAAAGTTATGTGGTCTTCATCATTGCGAAACATTCTGGAATTTGTTAATGAAGATGTAGGCATCTTTGGATTCGAGCCCATGAAATTTGGGCAACATATTGATGAAGTGGGGCTTAATTTCAAAATTATCCCCATTAGCCGGTGGAAGTGAAAGACAAGTAGGAAGTGCGGTGCGGGTTGGATAGAAAAGATCCTGGAGTGCGATTCGTTAGGGCGCTTCAATAGGAGGGTGTTGTGGGTAATTCGCACCCAGTTGAGGTGGAATCAGTCCCGAAGTAGGTAAGGGGTTGTTAGGATTGAATCCTGACATCTCCTTAGAAAATGATGAATTTGAAGATGAAGGTAAAGAAGTGGAGGGAATTTCGACTTCGGAGTCGAACGCGTCATCAGTAGGCACTAACGAGACACGGACTAAACGAGCGCTAGTGTCCCTAGTCCAACTGGACATACACTAAATGAGGTGTAGTGTAGTAAAACGTAGAATGTGGGGGTAAGAAAACGTCAATGGAGAAAATGTGGGTGAAAGTTGGGTGCAATGGATTTCTAGTGACAAAATGGCAAGTTTTTGTAAAAATTTTGTTTTATGGTTTTTTTTATTTTATTTGTTTTATTTTATAAAGAGTTTTGCAAAAGATTTTTATAAGGAACTACGACACACTTTCAAGCAATCACAATTTAAGCATGCACAATCAAGTCTAGAGCTAGGGTCTTCTAAGTTAACTAGACTGCTCCTAACTGGTCCAAAGGGCAAGTTGTGAGATATCCCTCAAATCGCCTCTTCACCGCCAATTGTGGTCAGGTAAGCACAAGTAAAGAAAGGAGGGATCCGCTCACGAATCACCATGAGACGGGCCTTTTAAAATTACATTTCCCACTTGTCTAGCCTAGGCACCACAAAGTCAGGTTTAGATAAACGACCGATTGCCCACAACCTTCCTCTGTCCTAATGAGCGCGACAGTCCTTAATTGGCTGAGTCTAAATATTTTTTAATTAACTCGAGAGTTGATGCATATGCTTTTTGTGATTTTTGGGGTCCTAGGAAGGGTAATGAAATCCCCACCCAATCTGAATTGGTATTATAGCCCCTTAAAAGTCCGTTTTAAAAATGCAAAGCAGTAAACACACAAAAATCTAAAACACTTGACAAAAAAATTTTTATTTGCGTTTCAAAAAATCCTGCACAAAATTGATTTATTGGAGAAGGAGAAGAAATTTTTGCGCAAAGAACACTGCAGGAAAAATTTTCAGTGGAGCTTAGGGGGTTACAGAGAAGAAATGGAATGCTTACATAGCAAAATGGTTCGCTGATGTCAGCAATTGACCGCGGATCCGCGGTCAAAAGCCTCTTTCCGCCGCGGTTCCGCGGTTGTAATGATTGGTTTGGATCCCAAAAAATTTGTTCTGTGCTGTTTTGATTCTCCTCTGTCTGTTCAGATCTTCTGTTTCTGAATTTGTTCACCGAGCTTGCTCCAGACCTGAATCTGTCCTTTTTCCTTTCCTGCGCAATTCACACAAAACCCTTCAAAAAATAACAAGATGATATTTTTTTTTATATTTTTCAGTTTTTATAATTTTTTTCAATTTCAATTAACCCGAAATTACAAAAAGAAAATAACTACCGTTATCCCCGGCAACGGCGCCATTTGATTGGTTGTCTTTTGCGTACGTGCATTTTAAAATCAAAGAATAGATATACCGCAATCAATAACGGTGTCGCTTGGTAGCTAGCCGGTTGAGTACGGGTCGGTCCACAAGGAAAACGTGTTCTTTTCTTTAAATTCTTACGAGTTAAATCCTATTTTTGGTAGGTTTTGATTTTTTTATATAAAAACTAAGATTGAATTTAATTTGAATTAAAGCCTTGCTAGGGTTAGGATTAGGTTAGTTTGGAAAGAGAATTCTACTCACTACTTCCTTTGCCCTAATTAAGAACATAGGTGTTAGGGTAATAGTCAACAAAGGTGATTAGCACGACTAGGAAGAAACATAGTTTCTTCCTTTTGGTCCTTGTCCGTCCTTTCTTGGCTCTTAGCCCTAACCTCTAAGTAAATTAACCACAACCGGTCTAACTAGGGAATCACCGCTATCTCATAGGATAGGGTGCCATAGTGAGGGGTGTGTGTTTGATTCACATAAAGTCCTAATTTAAAAATATTATACGGGCAAGAAAGGAGTGAGAGATGTTCATCTCTCAAACCTACCCAATCCTAACCCTAATAAGTGAGGAATTACTCACTCATTAGGGAAGTTACGATGTAGTTCATTTTTATAATTTTCTTTTTAATTAACTACTTAATTTGCAGATACTAAATTGCAGAAATAAAAGACGAAATGAAAATTGCAAGATAAAAACTTACTTTATCGACACCTCTTGACAATTACAATGGAGTTGAAAATTTCATCTAGAAAATAAAAAAAGGCATGCCCCAAAAGAAGCTGTAGGCTTTCCTATTTATAGATAGGAGAAACTCTATGGTTTACATCTGATCCACATTTGAAATTACAAGACTACCCTAAGAAAGCCGGGTCAAAGCACTGACACCCACCGACACTTGCACTGCACGGCAGCGGATCCGCGGCGGAATGCCATGTTTGGCCGCGGATCCGCGGCCATCTTGTGGGATCTCTGTCTCATTTCTTCAGGGTTGCTTCATGTTGCCTTTTTCTTCTGTTTTCTTCACTTGGTTCTTCAGAATCTTTTCTACTTTCTTCCAGATTTCCAACAGTGCAAAATTTGTGGACTTTTACCGTAAGCTTCGCGTTGAAATCTTGAATCTTGTGATGCCTTCGTACTTTGTGCAATTGAACTGTTCATTGATCGTTGTTCGTTCCTTAAACTGGTATGCATCATACAGATTTATCTACTTGTTGGTCGTAGTCTCACATTTGTAGCGTCTTTTCCTGAATTTCACTGTATTGTTCCGAGAACCTATAACCTGCAACTATTTAGCAGACATGGATCAAAAACACCTACTTATTTGCAATATGATTAAGAATGGGGAATATAATAATGCAAAATTCTGATATGAACAGGAATATTTCCCTAAAATCTGGGATATTCTCTGTTAAACAGAGCTGTTGGATCAAAGATCAAATGGTGATAATAAATCATCAAAATGGTAGAATTAAATTCTATGTGGAAAATATTTTCCTGATTTTTCTCAAACTAGAAAGATCTTCTCTGTTAAACAGAGGACCCTTGGATTAAAGATCCAACGGTGATTATAAAATCACCCATCGATCATCTGATAGAATAAAACTCTATCTTACGAAAATATTTTCCTAATATTGTTAAACTAACAAGATATTCATATAACAGAATTAAATTCTATATCAGGAAAATATATTCCTAATCTTTTTAAACTAACAAGATATCCATATGATAGAATTAAATTCTATATTAGAAAAATATCTTCCTAACAAGATATCCATATGATAGAATAAAATTCTAATCTTGTTAAACTAACAAGATGTTCATATGATAGAATAAAATTCTATCTTAGGAAAATATTTCCTAATCTTGTTAAACAAACAAGACATCTTCTCTGTTAAACAGAGAGCCTTTGGATTAAAAATCCAACGATGAATAAAATTCACCGGTTGATCTAAAAGATCATTTTGATTAATCATGAAATCAATCATGATCTCTCAATGAGAGATTTTCCCAACAAATTGATTTTTCTCTTCTCCTATGAATATGAGCAGAGAGATTAATCAAAAAGAAAAAAACAAGGGGACTCGATAAAAAAGAAAAGAGGAGACCCCCCATAAGCTTCTGTAAAACTACAGAAGGCACTAAAAACAACAGAGAATTTAATTCTCTCAAAGAAAAAGATCTCCCTCCTAAAAACCCTAGATAAAGAAAAAAGAAGAGAGCAAAATATCTCCTTTACATATCATATCATATCTAAGGGTTTAACCCTTTTAAAGGAATTTAGTTATTTCTCTGTATCTAAGATCCACAAGACAAGTCTCCAACAAATTGAGAATTTAATTCTCATCGGGAAAAGATCTTGTTCTTAAGAATCAAAGAGTCAGAGGAGAACATGGATACATGAACATGGAAAACATGGAGTTCATAATACTTAGTTCCTAATACTTCAGGAACTTAGTTCCTTCAAATCAAGAACTTAGTTCCTTCAAATCAAGAACTTAGTTCTTAAAGAACATGATCTCAGATCATCAAAATAGTGATCTTGGTGATCGTTAATGGTCAAAATATCATTAATAGAGATTTAAGTTCTCTAAAAAACATCAACAGAGATTAAATCTCTATATAAAAGAAACTAGTCGCGTGCTTCCCATGTGGGTGCTTCTCTTTAACAGCGCCCAGCGCCTCACGTGCTCCTTACACGGACGCCACATAAAAAGTGCTTAGCACTTCACATACAGCCAAAACGGCTAAGTGCTTAGCGTTGATTGGGCAGTGCCCCGGCGCCTCACGTGATCCTCACGTGGGCGCCATCAAAAAAGAAAAGAAGAGAGAAAAGTGCCCAGCACTCCATAAACAGCCAAAGTGGCAGAGTGGTCAGCGCTCATTGGGCGGCACCCATAATCAAACGCTTCACATGACACCCATGTGAGTGTCAGAGCGTCAAATAAGTGCTTAGCACTTTTTCATAAAAAGAAAAGGGCTGAACAGATAGAGCCCAAATGAGTGCTTACCACTTTTTGAATAAAAAAAAAGTAGGTAGACTAAGCCTAAATTGGCTAAACGTCTGAAGTTTCTTGCAGCCGAGCCCAAATGCTCTTTTTGTGGATCTTAAGTAAAAATGATCCTTAAAAAATATTATTGAGCCGATGTTAGTCTCAAACATGATTAATGATCTTTCATTGATGATATCCAAAGTGATATACATCCCATACCTCCTAACAAAAATCTTAGTCTCAAATATAATTAACGATTCTTAGGTCTACCACAACCCTTTTTTCCTAAAATACGGGATTTGGTTTAAGGGTACATCTCTTCACACCTCTGATACATGTCGTTGTAATTCCTCAACATCTTCAGGGAGGTGGTGGGTCCCAACGACCAACAACTTCTCTCATCCCATATTGATGCACTTCCAAATTGACGCGCATGTTTACCGCCGAGAACAGAGAAGAAACCGTGTAGGTCGTCTTGCCTGAATTTAGGGAAAGATGCTATTTGGTTCCACCTCTCCGAAGATGCCAAGCTGATTTATGGCACCGTGTATCGAAGGTTTAAATTGATGCGGCCGTTGTAGCAGACTTCATCAGATCCCCCCTCGTTGTAAGGGGTTTTTGATTGTGGGGACGCTCTTCCCTGCAGGTTCAAGCCCCTGCAGTTAACTACGTTACCGCGTAGCGATAACCACTTTCTCCTGCTCCAGAAGGTCACTTCATGTCATGTGTGTTTGTTTTATTTTTAGTTGCCCGTGGATTGTATACGGAGACTAATTTGTGTTGTCGCTCGTAGGGCGTGGATTAGTCCAAATCCGTGTTTTTTTAGATTTGGGTTTGGTTTGATTTAAGAATCGTTAACCTTGTTTGAGATTAAGATCGATTTAAATATTTGTTAAGGATACGTTAATCCGATATTGGACTAAGATCTACTTAACGGGGGTTCAGGATCATTTTTGATCCAACGAAAGAGCATTTGGGCTCTATCGATTTAGTTTAAGGACGTTACGGTGCACAGCTAGTTTAAAGACATTACGGTCCATGGGGTATGCTAATGGGTTCGAGAGTGTACCAAAAGAGCTGTTGGTTGTCGGGACCTTCCATCTCTCTGAAGACGTTGAAGAATTACAACGACATATAACAGAGGTATGGAGAGATGTACCCTTGAACCGAACTCCAGATTGAAGGGAGAGACCATGGTGGAACGATCATCATTTTAGATGCCATGTGTCAGGAGATCATTAGTCATCTTTGGAACTAAGATCGATTTGGGAAGACCTGAGTATAGGAGGGCTCGGTTGATTGATGGTCAAAAGGTTTTTGGCCTCAGGAGACTTGGCTAATTTGGTCTAGGATTGGCCCCTCACAATGTTAAACACTGCTAATTGTTTGGCGCTCACGTGCTCCCACATGAGGCTCTTAAGCAGTGTTAAACACTGAAATTTGGAGCGCTCACGTGTGGCACGTGAGGCACCTGAATATTGGGCATTGTTTCTTTGGGCCTATTCCCTTGTTCTATACATATAAGTGTTAAACACTTAAATCTTGTAACCATCACATGTGGACACGTGAGGCGCCCACCAAGTTGGCACTGCCTCTTTTGGATTTATCTTTCTATTCTTTTCTAAGTGTTAAGCACTATTGGAGGTCACGTGGGATCACGTGACTCGATCTCAGTTGTTCCTTTTTGTTCCTCAGAGGTGCTCACGTGGGAATACATGATCTTTCGTTATAGCGTTAAACGCTAATATGCATTGAGCTCTTGATCTAAGACTTGAGAATTTCAAGTCCTTTGTTTTATAAGAATTAAATTCTTATGCAGGGTTAAACCCTAGTTTTATCAGAGGAATTAACTTCCTATGTCTTTGGAAGAATTAAATTTTTCAAACCTAGTTCTTTCCTCTAAGTTTTGGGACTGCATAACATAATCTCGCCAATGAGAATTAAATTCTCAACTTGCGGGAAGATCTGCTTCTGCAGACCTCAACCAGAGGAAAAACTATGTTCTTTTTTTTGGAAAAGTTAAACTCTTGTAAGAGGAGATAAATATGCTCTTTAGGTCTCTTTTTTTTCACCTAGGGTTTCTTTTTCTTCAAAGAGAACCCCTCTTCTTTTTTGTTTTCTCAAATCTTATGGGGGGTCTCCTCCTTTTCTCAAATCTTATTGAGGATTTTTTGATTGATTTGGGGATTTTATCCACCGTTAGATCTTTGATTCAGGGACTTCTGTTTTACAGAAGACATTTTTCTTATTTTTAACAAGATTGGGAAAATATTTTCCCATACAGAGCTTATTCTGTAACTTGGTGATTTTTAATCACCATTGGATCTTTAACCCAACGGTGCTCTTTTTTACAGAGCACAATCTTTCTTGTTTAGAAAAATTGGGGAAATATTTTCCCATACAGAGTTTATTCTGTAGCTTGGTGATTTTTAATCACCATTGGATCTTCAATCCAACGGTGCTCTGCTTAACAGAGCATAATCTTTTTTGTTAAGAAAGATTCAAGGAAATATTTTCCAAATAGGGTTTTGATCCGTCTTATTTAGAATTTAATTCTATCGACTCAGAAGGTATTAGGAACCCTCACAAATAGCACGTGACCCATAGCATTAGACCGGTTTGCTTATATGCAGCAGTCCCAGAAAAAAGTATCATGTGTTGGCACATGAGCTTTTCTGGCCTGTTATTTGTTTTAGGAAGGTGCCTATATACTTTGTATATAGATGCCCACATGCCTGCACGCGAGTCTCAATTTCAGCCTTATTTGTTAAGCATAATGCCTATAATTTTTGCTCCAAGGCGCATCACGTGCGGGCACGTGATGCCCCATTTGGGGAATTTTTCTATCGCTTTTTATTTATTATTTATTTTTATAAGGGAACAGTGCAAGCCTCAAATCGTCTCGTGCCCTAAATTGGGCACATCCCATATCATCATTGTTCACTTCGTCATGTAACAAATACACGTGCGTGCAAGTTGACTAAAGGACCGAAATGTCCCTAAACTAACAGTTGCCTCAAAAACGGTGACAATGGACCGAAATGTCCTTAAACTAATATCCGCCTCAAACACGGCGGTAACGGACCGTGACATCCTCAAACTAAAACAAACTGAGACCCAAATACTCATATATATTTAAGTCGATCTTAATCTCAAACCAGATTAACGGTCCTTAAATAAACCAAGCCCGAATATAAAAATATACGGATTTGGACTAATCCACGTCCTACGGGCGACGACACAAACTAGTCTCCGTATACAATCCACGGGCAACCTAAACAAACAAAAACACACACGACACGAAGTGAACTTCCGGAGCAGGAGAAAGTGGTTATCGCGATGCGGTAACGTACTTAACTGCAGGGGCTTGCCCTTGCATGGAAGAGCGTCCCCACAATCAAAAACCCCTCATGAAATGAAGGGGAATCTGATAAAGTCTGCTACAACAGCCGCTCTGTCCAAACCTTCGATATATGGTGCCATAAATCAACTTGGTATCTTCGGAGAAGTGGATGGATAAATCCAAATAGCATCTGCCTCCAAATTCAGGCAAGACGATCCATCTCAGCTCGTCACTGTTTTCGGTAGCAAACTGATTCTTACACGCCCGGTGGGATCTCTTCCTCTTTTCACTCCACACTTCATGTGTCATGTTTTTCCGCGATCAAATAATCGCGGCATAGATGTTTGTAGTTGCCATTGGGTGATGGGATACTGAAACCGGTGTTTCTTCTCTATGCAGAATGGCGTTTGATTCCACTCACTGCAACTCAGGCTCTGTCATATCTGGTGGAGTCAAATATGGGCCACCTGCAGCCTCAAATCTCTGCAATCCGGCTCTTCAAGAAATCAATGGGCTTCTCTTTGGGTCTATGCTCCCACCTCCCACCCTCGATACCTCAACACCGAAGGAGGAATCCCAGAAGAAGTCTGTCTTCCACAGGCTGGCTCCTCAAGTTTCTTCTTTGCCGACGGAGTCGGTCTCCAAACAACTAATACATTCTAAAGGCCAAGGTCGACGCAGGGAGCAGAATACTCAAGCTCTCGAAGAAAACAGGGGGCGGACTCAGCAAAATCCTGAGGCTAATCAAATTTCGGCCATAAGAAACGGGCGAAGTCGATATCGGCGTCATGTAAAAAAAGCTGGGGGCAGTTCTCCATATGGTCCTGTTGCAAACCCAGTGGTGAATGTTGTTGTTCCAATCGGGAACGGTATCGAACTGTTGCGAAGGATCAGAAAAAATTCTCCCACCGAAGTATTGAAGAAATCTTTGCAACCTGTGGAGATCCGACGCGAGCAAAAAAAAGTTTGCTCCCCAAAAGATTTTCCTCATCTATATATAAAGTGTGGAAGCAGATGAAGGACTCAGTCGTCGTCTACAGCTCATTCCCTAAACGTCAGCCAAATTCTGACAAATTCCCTTTCAAATACAAGGGGACTCATCCCAAGGTGGTTCATCCCAAAACCAAAGCGGTTTCTCACAAAAAAAAGAGACCTAATAAAGCTCAAGTGCCCGAGGCAAACTCCAAAGGCCAAAACTCCAAACATCCCAAGCCTGGGGGCATAGCAGTTCATACAGTCCACATGGTGAACTCCAAAGACAAAGTTCAAGTTTCTACTAGCCACGGACCGCATATTCGGTCCCTGACAAAAGAACTGCAACGTGAAAAGTTGCAGGAGATGCTCGCCCAGGTGGCAGCGCTAGCTAACCCATCGCCTAAGGAAAATCCCGAGGACGCGCCTAAAGAAAGAGTAGGGAAGGAGTCGGACATTGATTTCCTAAAGTGCGCTCTCAAAAAGAGAGATGAAGAAGCGACAGAAATGTCCACTAAAATGAATCAGATAGCCCTTCTGATCCAAAATATGGCTGGAATAATGGTCCATTTGGAACCACAAGCAGATGAAACGCTGGTAGTCGCTTTTAAAAACAAGGGTGACATTTCAAAGCCTCTGCGAGCCTCATTAACGGCTGAGGAGGAAATGATCCCAAAAGTAAAACTGGACGCATATATCGATCAGCAAATCAAAGCTCATTATTCCAGTGAAGCTGCAAAAAAGTCAATCAAGACCGGTCGACCGTATTCGGCGTGCTACGATCAAATACAGTACCCACCAGAATATATACTTCTGACGTTCCACATATACAAAGGAACCGGGAACCCTCACCAGCACATCGCATGATTTAAATCCATGTACGGCAATACTGGAGGAAATGATATACTGCTCCTGCGACAGTTCGTCAGCAGTCTGGCAGGCACTACATTCGAATGGTATGCGGAACTCCCAAATGACTCCGTAAATACCTTCGACGAGATGGAGATGCTCTTCTGGCAGAGATTCGCTAGTATGAATAAACACACTACCGTAACGACGTTGGTCAATGAAAGCGTTAGACTGAATGAGACATGGGTTCAATATGCCACCATATGGCGAAATCTCTGGTCAAAATGCGAGCAACGCATCGATGAAGCTGTAGCCGTGGGAATGTTCATAGCCACCCTTGACCCAAATTCAAAGGTGTTCCCATATATGGCCCTCTTCAAGCCGACAACCTTCCAAGAACTCATGGATAATTGGATCAGATGGGTCAAGGCCCTTCATTACCTGATGAAGATGAATGAAAAGCGAAGGCAAGGTGGCGTTTGTAGCCAACGCTCAACAAAAAATGAGCGTCTCTGAAGCAATATGTCGCCAAAATAGCGACGGCGTGGGTACTCGCTCCCCCCGAGATATACACAGGGGGCATATTTCTCACTTGAGGAAAAATCTCTACGTAGGATGATCCTTTCTTCTTAAAGAACAGAAAGGATATCAAGGACCTACAAACGGGTCCTGCAATCAAATGGAACATCCCACTTGAACCAAAAAACCATGGGAGGGATATGAAATCCATGTCCCACTCCGAATCAGACGATGAGGGGAAAATCCCCAAGTCAAATTCATTCTTCCAAGAAAGAGGAAGTCTCGGAAGAAAGAATGATGTGATATCTCGTTTCTTTGTATATGAAGAAGATGCTCCATCAGTATCGGAAAGCGACATTAATGGGCAGGGGGCAGGTGCCGTGTGAAATGCCCGGTACTTCCCGCAAAACAATCCGATTGGCACGATGATAGATGAAGCAGTCCAAGAAGATGAAGATAGCCTAAGGCGTGAAGTGTCCATGCATACAAAAGACATGCAGCAGCGCCTCGGGAAGTGAGCGTTGGAAGGAATGAGTTATGTAACTCCCCAACCAAATGATAGATAATGGATCGAAATGTCCCTAAACTAGAGCGTCGCCTCAAACATGGCGATAATGGACCGAAATGTCCATAAACTAGTGCGTCGCCTCAAACAGGGCGCAACGCCTTAAAAATGACGATAATGGATGTCACTAAACTAAAACTTATCCTCAAACATGGCGATGATGGACCGAGATGTCCTTAAACTAAAAGTCGCCTCAAACATGGCGATAACGGACCGAGAAGTCCTTAATCTAACAATCCTCCTAAAAAACGGCGACAACGGACCGAGAAATTCTTAAACTAAAAATATGCCTCAAATATGGCGATAATGGACCGAAAAGTCGCTAAACTAAAATTTCGTCTCAAATATGGTGATAATGGACCGGAACGTCCCTAAACTAGCGCATCGCCCCAAATACGGCGATATGTTCCCTTGAGATCTATATTGCAATCGAAGTCTCAACAGCGAAGATTGCAACTCAAGTCCTACCGGCTACACAGCTACTCCAGCAATGAAACCACCCCTAAATCCCACCGACAAACAGATGGATCACCTGCGGCGAAACTACTTTTGAGAGTTCCTTCGTTCAAAAAATAAAATAAAATAAAATAAAAAATAAAACGGTTTATCAAACTCGTAAAATAAAAAAATTCATATGCACTTGCAAGGTCCTCTCGACCTTGTGAAGAGAAAATACCTGCGTGAGATCCATACGACTCACAAAAGATCAACACACTTAGGAATCCCCACGATTCCTATGGAAAAATTACACTTACGAGATCCTCACGACTCGTAAGGAGAATTCCCCCTATGAGACCCTCACGGCTCATAGAATTCAAAAGTCTTAGATTACAGGGATCTAAACCAGTTCTTAAGATGCCATATCCCCCAAGTTGCTCTACAGGCGGTCCATATTGGCCCTTGTATACAATCCACAGGCACGAATAAATAATCCCTTACCAAATTCCTCCAATGGCGATAAATGTCCCCATATGATGAACGACACTTGTAAGTCATCTCGACTTATAAGGAGAAAATACTCATATAAGATCCTTACGACTTATAAGAGAACACACACTTAGGAATCCCCACGATTCCTAAGGAGAAAATACACCTATGAGATCCTCACAACTCGTATGGAGAAATAACTTTATGAGACCTTTACGACTCTCATAAAGTCAAAAAGTCTTGGTCGACAGGATCTTAACCCTGTTAACTTATCTATCTTTGTTCAAATAGACAAAGGCAAATGATGATTCGCTCCTGGAAATATTCCAGTTGTAGCGATACCGATGCCTAAATAGTGGTCAAACTCCAAGTCCTTTCACGGCAAATGATGATTCGCTCCTGGAAATATTCCAGTCGTAGCGATACTGATACCAAGGTTGGTATCAGATTCCAAACTCGCAATAAAAACAACAACGAGTAGCAAAAAAATGCATATGAAATAGCCGAAATGATGGGGCAACTCGCAATAAAAATCAGCGAGTAAAAAATATGCATAAAAAAGGAAGAAAGAAAGCCGAAATGTTTGGGCAACTCGCAATAAAAAGCAGCGAGTAAATAAAAAATAGCCGAAATGATTGGGCACCGCCATAAATAGCCGAAATGATTGGGCAATCGCGAATTTCGCGATATGAAAAGCTGAAAAGATAGAGCATCGCGGAAATAAAAAAAATATAAAATGAAATTTCCTCTGCCTTACAAGTAGGTCCATATTGGCTCTTGTATACGATTCATGGGCACAAATGAAAGAAAGGGAACCATATTTTCCCATCAGGCTCCGTCAAAGGAAGAGCCATATCCCGACGGTTCATATACAGCCTAGAGATCAACTCGACGTTCCTTCTCGGTGCAGATGCAACGTCGACAAGGACCCAAGGGTCAAATAAAAGTATAGCCATGGCAAAATCCTAGCTCCAGATCTCAATGGCGATATCTACAGCCTAGAGATCAGCTCGACGTTCTTCTTATTCCAACATGGTGCAGACGTGACGTCAACAAAGCTCCAAAGAGCCAAATCAAAATGGAGTAATGGTAAAATCCCAGCTCCAACTCGACATTCCCTCTCGGGGCAGACGCAACGTCAACAAACAAAACTGGAGTGATGGAAAAAATCCTAACTCCAGCTCGACGTTTTCCTCATTTCAGCAAGATATGGATGCAACAATCAAATAAATGTGAAGTGACGGCAAAATCCTAACTTCAGATCTTAATGGCAACATCTAAAGCCTAGAGATCACCCCGACATTCTCCTCATACCAACAGGGTGCAGACACGACATCAACAAAGACCCATGGATCAAATAGAAATGGAGTCATGGCAAAATCCTAGCTCCAAATCTTGATGGTTCATATACAACCTAGAGACTATCCCGGCGTTCCTTCTCACTCTAGCAGGATGTAGACGCAACGTCAACAAAAGACCCAAGGGTCGAAAAAAATGGAGCAATGGCATATTCCTAGCTTCGGACTTCAACTGCGATACATACAGAATAGAGGTCCTACAAATGTCTTCCCTACTTCAGCAAAGAATCGGCGCGATATCGTCAAAGCAAAAAACAATGTGACGACATATTCCTAGCTTCGGGACTTGACGGCAACTCATATAAAATCCGAAAGACCATTGGAGACATCCCACCCCCAGAAGGGTGCGGTTATGACTCATCGGGGCTCCAAATTGAGCCTAACCTCAAGTAAAAAGCGTCATGGGAAATTCCTAACGCTTGCTTTTCTAACGGTAATATAACCTAAGGAGATTACTTGAAGACATCTTGTCCAGCCTCTGAAGGGATCAGAGACACGACAGTCTTGGGGCGATGGCATATTCCTAGCTCCAGACATCAATTACAATACATACAGCATAAACATCCTACGGATGTCTACCCTACTTCAGCAAAGAATCGGTGAGACGTCGTTAGAAAATGAAGCAACGGCATATTCCCAGTTTCGGGTCTTAAAGGCAACTCATATAAAGCCTAAAAAACTATCGAAGATCATCCTACACCAGAGCGGAGTGGTTATGATTTATCGGGGCTCCAAATTGAGCCTAACCTCAAGTAAAAAGCGTCATGGAAAATTCCTAACACTTGCTCTTCCGACGGTAATATGACCAAAGGAAATTACTTGAAGATGTCTTGTCCAGCCTCAGAAGGGATCAGAGACACGACAGTCGCGGGGCTCCTCGAACAGTAGCTTAAAGACTGTATATCGAGGAATACATTAGTCAATAAGACGGTACCACGGACTAAAACCCTAGCACTACAAACCTAACGATCCCCTATCATAAAGAATAGGGGTTATCTATATTTCACGTTAGGATACACCTGCGAGATCGTCTCGACTCATCTCGGATCGTAGGGAGAAACATCTTTATGAAACTCTCACGGCTCATAAAGATGAAAAACCTTCGGCGACGGGGATATCAACCTCTTTCCTAAGTATTGTGGCCCTACAAGTAGGTCCAAAACGACTCTTGTATACTATTCATGGGCTACATTCTCCGAAGTCGTACACCGACGAGGAGGAGAAATCCCTTACGAGTCCTCTCGACTCATAAGGGGAAAATTCTCTTGTGAGATCCTTATGACTCTCAAGATAAAACGTACTTAGGAGTCCTCATGACTTCTGAGTAGAAAATACACCTACGAGATCCTCTCGACTCGTAGGGAGAAAAATCTTTATGAGACCCTACGGCTCGTAAAGTTGAAAAGTCTTAAGCGACAGATCTAAACCAGTTTCCTAAGCCATCGCTACCCTACAAGAAGATCAAGATGGACTCTTGTATACTATCTATGCGCCACATTCGCCAAAATTACATGCCAATGAAATGAAGAGGCTACATACGGGTCCTCACGACTTGTAAGGTAAAAATACCCGAGTGAGATTCTTACGACTCACGGAGGCGATGAACTCTTAGAAATCCTCACGATTTCTAGGAATAATATGCACCTATGAGATCCTCATAAATCATAGGGAGAAAAAAAAACCTTCTTGAGACCCTTACGACTTATGAAGATGAAAAAGCCTTAGGCTATAAGGACCATAAACTTGTCTCCTAAGCCATCTATTCTATGGCCAGGCATAACTTTGCACTACTTCACCCATGTACATACTTACGTGGGCATAGTAGCGGGGGAATTTGTTCCCACCAAAATTTTTGGCTCAGAGCTTACTGTTCCCTTATAAAAATAAGGGGAAACCTCCACGTGTTAAAGATGTGCACCCACATGCAAAACATGTAACTATCACATCATATAGGATTAAATCCTATGGTGGCGCCGCACGTGAAGTTCACGTGGGCGCCAATGTGCAAAGCACAAGAGCACCCGTTCCCCTAATATTTAAACATAATAAAAAGAGCTAAGCTCTGTTAAATTTTAATGAGGCAGCGCCTCACGTGCTCCTCACGTGAGCGCCAGCGCCCGTCTCTGTTAAGATTAAATCCTGTAGTGGCGCCTCACATGCTCCTCACGTGAGCGCCAGCGCCCGTCTCTGTTAGGATTAAATCCTGTAGTGGCGCCTCACGTGGAACACACGTGAGCGCCGACGTGCAAAGTACGTGAGTGACTACTTATAAAACAATTAAATTCTTAGGCGGTGCCCACATGCATAGCACGTGATGGTCAGCGCCCAAATTAAAGAGGGTAGAGTTAAATTCTACATAGGGAATATTTCCCTAAAATCAGGGATATTCTATGTTAAATAGAGCTGTTGGATCAAAAATCCAATGGTGATAATAAATCATCAAAATGATAGAATTAAATTCTATGTGGGAAATATTTTCCTGATCTTTCTCAAACTAGAAAGATCTTCTCTGTTAAACAGAGGACCCTTGGATCAAAAATCCAACGGTGATTATAAAATCACCCATCGATCATCTGATAGAATAAATCTCTATTTTAGGAAAATATTTTCCTAATCTTGTTAAACTAACAAGATATTCATATAACACAATTAAATTATATATTAGAAAAATATATTCCTAATCTTGTTAAACTAACAAGATATCCATATGATAGAATTAAATTATATATTAGGAACTAACAAGATATCCATATGATAGAATAAAATTCTAATTTTATTAAACTAACAAGATATTCATATGATAGAATAAAATTCTATCTCAGGAAAATATTTCATAATCTTGTTAAACAAACAAGACATTTTCTCTGTTAAACATAGAGCCTTTGGATTAAAAATCCAACGGTGAATAAAATTCACCGGTTGATTTAAAAGATCATTTTGATTGATCATGAAATCAATCATGATCTCTCAATGAGAGATTTTCTCAATAAAGTGATTTTTCTCTTCTCCTATAAATATGAGCAAAGAGATTAATCAAAAAGAGAAAACAAAGGGACTCGATAAAAAAGAAAAGAGGAGATCCCCATAAGCTTCTATAAAACTACAGAAGGCTCTAAAAACAACAGAGAAATTAATTCTCTCAAAGAAGAAGATCTCTCTCCTAAAATCCCTAGGTAAAGAAAAATGAAGAGAGCAAAATATCTGCTTTACATATCATATCACATCTAAGGGTTTAACCCTTTTAAAAGAACTTAGTTCTTTTTCTGGATCTGAGATCCACAAGACAAGTCTCCCACAAGATGAGAATTTAATTTTTATCGGGAAGATCTTGTTCTTGAGAATCAAAAATTCAGAGGAAAACATGGATACATGAACATGGAAAACATGGAGTTCATAATACTCCAGAAACTTAGTTCCTTCAAATCAAGAACTTGGTTCTTAAATAACATGATTTCAAATCCTCAAAATAGTAATCTTGGTGATTGTTAATGGTCAAAATACAATTAACAAAGAATTTAGTTCTCTAAAAAACATCAACAGAGATTAAATCTCCGTATAAAAGAAACTAGTCACGTGCTTCCCACGTAGGTGATCCTCTTTAACAGCGCCCAGCGCCTCACGTGCTCCTCACTCGGACGCCACATAAAAAGTGCTTAGAACTTCACATATAGCCAAAACGTCTAAGTGCTTAGCGTTGATTGGGCAGCACCCCGGCGCCTCACGTGCTCCTCACGTGGGCGCCATCAAAAAAGAAAAGAAGAGAGAAAAGTGCCCAGCACTCCATAAACAGCCAAAGTGGCAGAGTGCTCAGCACTCATTGGACGGCGTCCATAATGAAACGCTTCACATGACACCCATGTGAGTGTCAGAGCGTTAAATAAGTGCTTAGCACTTTTTCATAAAAAGAAAGGGCTGAACAGATAGAGCCCAAATGAATGCTTACCACTTTTTGAATAACAAAGAAAAGAGTAGGCATACTAAGCCCAAATTGGCTAAGCGTCGGAAGTTTCTTGCAGCTGAGCCCAAATGCTCTTTTGATGGATCTTAAGTAAAAATGATTCTTAAAAAATATTATTGAGTTGATCTTAGTCTCAAACATGATTAATGATCTTTCATTGATGATATCCAAAGTGATATTCATCCCATACCTCATAAGGTAATCTTAGTCTCAAATATGACTAACGATTCTTAGGTCCACCACAACCCCTTTTCCCTCAAATATGGGACTTGGTTTAAGGGTACATCTCTTCACACCTCTGATACATGTCATTGTAATTTCTCAATGTCTTCAGAGAGGTGGCGAGTCCCAATGACCAACAACTTCTCTCATCCCGCATTGATGCACTTCCAAATTGATGTACAGGCCCCAAATCATCCCGTGCCCCAAATTGGGCACATCCCATATCATCATTGTTCACTTCGTCACGTAACAAATACACGTGCGCGCAAGATGAATAAATGACCGAAATGTTCCTAAACTAACAATCGCCTAAAAAACTGCGACAATGGACCGAAATTTCCTTAAACTAATATTTGCCCCAAACACGGCAGTAACGGACCGTGACGTCCTCAAACTAAAAAAAACTAAGCCCCAAATGCTCATATATATTTAAGTCGATCTTAATCTCAAACCAGATTAACAGTCCTTAAATAAACCAAGCCCGAATCTAAAAATATACGGATTTTGACTAATCCACGCCTTACGGGCGACGATACAAACTAATCTCCGTATACAATCCACGGGCAACCTAAACAAATAAAAACACACACGACACGAAGCGAACTTCCGGAGCAGGAGAAAGTGGTTATCGCGATGTGGTAACGTAATTAACTGCAGGGGCTTACGCCTGCAGGGAAGAGCATCCCCACAATAAAAAAACCTCATGAAATGAGGAGGAATCTGATAAAGTCTGCTACAATGGCCGCGTCTGTCCAAACCTCCGATATATGGTGCTATAAATCAACTTGGTATCTTCGGAGATATGGATGGATAAATCCAAATATCATCTGCTCCCAAACTCAGGCAAGACGATCCATCCCAGTTCGTCTCTGTTTTCGACGGTAAACACCTGGCTGAGCAGAGACGTGACGTGGTGACTAGGCTGGACGACGACGGTGACTGGATCATCTGGATCATTGGCGACGCGCGCAACTCCCGCGAGCCGATCGGAGAATCAAGAAACGATCGAGAAAAGCAAGAAATGAAGAAGAAGATTAGGTGGCTATTGTGTTGGGTTTTGGGTGGCGAGGACAGAGGCGAGATGACGGCGACGATGGCCGACGGCGACGTGCTGCGTCAGTGAGGTGGCTGGTTTTCTTAGGTTGGTGATCGGGGTCGGGGATTGTGAGGTTGGTGGTGGCGGTGATCTGGGGTATCGGGAGAGGAGAGGGAGGTGAGGAGAAGGGGATAGAGCTGATGATGGGTGGCGACGGCGAGTCTCCGGCGAGGGGTGTGGGGGTTTCTAGGGTAGGTGTCGCAGGGTGTAAGGGTTGCTCTGGAGTGAAAAGAGGGAGAAGAGGTGGAGGTAACGAGGGCGAAGAGTTAAGGGCGACCACGAAGTGAGGTCGGCGGCGAGGGAGCGGGCGTGAGCTAGGGTTTCGGAGTTGTCGCGGGAAAGAAAGAATAGAAAGAAAGAAAGGAGAGAAAGAAAGGTGGTGTTAAATATATTAGGTTTTATAATAATAGATTTTATAAATTATATATATAGAGAGAGAGAGAGACGGGGGGAGACTTAGTTATATATATATATATATATATATATATATATATATATATATATATATATATATATATTATAAGTAACTGTTAGTTTAGAAAATATTATAATATATATTTTGGGATTATACAGCTAATATCAAATTACTCCGAAAATTATCCGGGTCTCTTCTAAAAATCTAGTTTTTAAATATGGAGAATATACGTAAAAGTTAAAATCATAATGTGATATCCTATCAATAAAAATGCATACCTCCAAGTACAGATCTGCGTGAATTTACGTAGCGATCCAAATGAGTCTGTTTTAATAATTAGGACATGAACATGCTACATGGGTGCAACCATATGATATGGGATACGATGACATGCCATGCTAGATATCAAATATATTATTTGGTTTTTATTTGTTTTATTAAAAGATATGCGGATACAAAATATATTATATGTGTGTATAGAATCTAGATTTGCATGGATCCACTGTACTAGCAAATATTGACGTAATCTTAAACCATGATGGGTTTCAAACATGCGGGTCGGGTCGGATACTAACCATAATTACCAAATGCACTATCTGCACCTAAAAGCAATAATAATAAAGAAATCTATCGCAAAATTTGAAATACCCCAAATAAGATATAGTATAACGGTGCTAGGGTGTTACAGAACAGTTTTGAATCACTAAAGAGGGTGAGGCGCAATTCGCCTACTACAATTCTGAAAAGTCTCTTCCATCGGTAGAGATATCAAGTGAGCCGAAGCTGGTGCGCTCACCTCAATGACTTACCTCGACAATTTACAAAGTCTAGAAAGAAGTTAGGGGTTCTGTCGTCAACAATAGCCCCTCTCCCAAGTCCAAGAAATTCAAGAGTCAGCTTGAGACCAACAATTCCCCTTCCAAGTATAAGGGGACTCCTCATAAGGCGACTCCGCCCGTGGTAGTTCCTCTTAAGATGGATCCTCCTAAAGTAGTTTCTGCTAAGTTGATGTTCTCCGCCGAAAACGGGGACGAGACCGCATAGATTCGTCATGCCTGAATTTGGGGGCAGATACTAATTGGTGCTATCTGTCCACCTCTCCGAAGATGCCAAGTTGATTTATGGCACCGTATATCGAAGGTTTAAACGGATGCGGCCGATGTAGCAGACTTCGTCAGATTCCCCCTCGTTGAGGGGTTTTTGATTGTGGGGACGCTCTTCCCTGCAGGCGCAAGCCCCTGCAGTTAATTACGCTACCATATCGCGGTAACCACTTTCTCCTTCTCCAGATGGTCACTTCGTGTCGTGTGTGTTTGTTTTGTTTTTGGTTGCCCGTGGATTGTATACGGAGACTAATTTATGTTGTCGCCCGTAGGGCGTAGATTAGTCCAAATCCGTATCTTCTTAGATTTGGGTTTAGGGTTGGGTTTAAGGATATGTTAGTCTCATTTGAGACTAAGATCAACTTAAATGTTTGTTAAGGACACGTTAGTCTAATTTTAGACTACGATCAACTTAACAGTTTGTTAAGGATACGTTAGTCTAATTTTAGACTAAGATCAACTTAACAGTTTTTTAAGGACACGTTAGTCTAATTTTAGACTAAGGTCAATTTAACCTAACAGTTTGTTAAGGATATGTTAGTTTAATTTTAGACTAAGATCTAATTAACAGGATCATTTAGATCCAACAAAAGAGCATTTGGGCTCTATTGTTTTAATTTAGGGACTTTGCGGTCAAAGGTTAAGGACATCATAATCTGTGGGTTTAAGGACCCCACAGTCCAAGGTTAAGGACATCATAGTCCATGGGTTTAAGGACCCCACAGTTCGAGGTTAAGGACATCATAGTCCATAGGCTTAAGCACCCCACTGTCCATGGAATGATTGGTTATCGGGACCCGACACCTCTCTAAAGACGTTGAAGGATTACAACGACAAATATCAGAGGATTGAAGAGATGTACCCTTGAACCAATGTTGATTTGGGAAATCTGTAGTCCAATTTGGGACTAAGATCAATTAATTGGATTATGAACACATGGGCTCAGTTAAATCTGAGTTGAGGACTTATGGCCAATTTGGACTAAGTCCAATTAGGTTTAAAATATTGGACCTTTGTTGGGACTGTTGAACACTTGTCTGTGTTCAGCCCCCATTATTTATCAATGCTAAACATGAATCTGGATTCTGGCCTTATTTTGTCTTTTATTGAGTGCTGAGCACTCAAATGTCATATAAGATGACCAACTTTGGAAGACAAAAGTGTATTTGAGGCTCGGTCAAAAGGGGAGTCTTGACTCAGAAAGACTTAGCCAATTTGGGCTAAGACTGGTTTGAAAAATAGTGTTAAATATTAGCACATATCTAGTGGTCACGTGTTCCCACGTGATGCATTTAGAATAGTGTTAAACACTAGGGATGAAATGCTCAAAATAGTGTTAAACACTAAAAAGATGAAGCGCTCACGTGAGGACACGTGAGGCGCCCTAGGATTGGGCTAAGCTTCCTTTATTTTATTCTCAGAATATTCAAATAAGTGTTGAACACTTAAGTCTTCACGGCCATCACGTGTGGGCACGTGATGGGTATCCATGCACTGGATATTAAAGGGATTTGCTAGGGGTCACGTGGGGACACGTGAGGGCGCCCATGCATTGGATTTTAATCCTGCGGTTCTTTCCATCTTCTCTTTTTTAAAGAGGTGTTTGTCAGGGGTCACGTGGGGATACGTGAGGCGCCTGAGAATGTGCCAAACCTCCTTTATTTTACTCTCAAAATCTGCAAATAAGTGTTAAACACTTAGTCTCTGTAATCATCACGTGTGGACACGTGATAGTGCCCATGTATTGGGTATTAATTCCTCTTTTTTCCTTCTTTTGCCCCTTTTAAAAAAGTGTTAGTCAGGGGTTACGTGGGGACACGTGAGGCACCCTGAATCAGTATTGCCTTTGGCTTTATTCCCTTCAGTTTTGAGGGCCACGTGTGAGCACGTGAGGCATTGCCTCCAAGCTTTTTCTCTCTCATTTTGAGGAGTCTGTTTAAGGGGTCACGTGGGAGTACATGACCTAGTCTTGTTCGTTCTTTTTTACTCATTGAGGATGACGGTCACATGTTACCACGTGACCAGGTTGGGTATTGATCTCTTTACGTGCATGGAGAGTTCAGTCCCTTGTTTAAGAATTAAATTCTTTTGTAGGGTTAAACCGTAGTCTCATTTAGAGGAATTAAATTCCTATATAGGGTTAAACCCTAGTTTCATTTGGAGGAATTAAATTCCTATGAATTTGAAAGAATTAAATTCTTATGTAGGGTTAAACCCTAGTTTCATTTGGAGGAATTAAATTCCTAATAATTTGGAAGAATTAAATTCTTCAAACTCAATTCTCCCTCTAAGTTTTGGATCTGCATGGCAGAATCTCCCCGATAAGAATTAAACTCTCAACATATGGGGAGATCTGCTTCTGCAGATCTTCAACCAAAAGAAGAACTAAGTTCTTATTCAGAAGAGTTAAACTCTTAGATTGAGAATTAAATTCTCTTTTTATTTTGTGAGAGCTTATAGGATGATCTCTCATCTAGGATTTCTTTCTTTTCTCAAGAAACATTCTTTCTCTCTGGAGAATTAAATTCTCTTCTTTTTTCTCTCTCTCTGTTGTTGTCTCTCTCTTTTCTTCTTGGCTCCTATTTATATGAGAAAGAAAAGAATCAGTTTGTTTAGTCAATCTTTCATTGAAAGATTTTAATTGATTTTGTAACCAACATGATCTTTTAGATCACTCAGTGAATTTTATTCACCATTGTATTTTTAATCCAAAAGATCTTTTATCTGTTATTCCTGGCAAATTTCAGGGAAATCTTTCCTTGTATAGAATCTTTCTATAAATTGGTGATTTTTAATCACCATTGGATTTTTAATCCAACTGTGCTCCACTTTACAGAGCACAATCTTTTTGTTTGGAAAGATCTAGGAAAATATTTTTCCAACTAAGGTTTTTGATTTCCCTTAATTAGAATTTAATTCTATTATTTCAAAAGGTTTAAGAGCATATCACGTGTTAGCACTTGACCCCACTGATTGACCAATTAATTAGAATTTAATTCTATTGGTTTAGAGGGCTCAGGAACCCATCACGTGTTGGCACGTGACCCCACTGATTAATTACTTAATTAGAATTTAATTCTATTGTTTTAGAGGGTCTAAGAGCCTATCACGTATTGGCACGTGACCCCACTAATTAATTATTTCCAATTATTTATTTTATTCAGTGCCTACAGGCTTTGCCTGTAAATGGTCACGTGTCTGCACGTGATGCCCGGTCACATGTGGGCACGTGATGCCTCATAACTTTTGATCCCGGATGAATTGTGAGGCCCATAATATATCAAATCGAAGGCTTTTTCGAGATGCTTTCGATACCATCAAAATTTAGCTGTTTCTTATTCGGGAGTTTATCAAAATACAGCCAGTAAAATACTGGTTTGCATTTTCTTAAGCGTATCGCTGCCATTTGATACCTTGGGCTCTTTTGTGCAGAAATTTTTGGCGGGAACAGTTGGCTTCTCATAAAAGACAGAGGCCAGAAAAAGTCCAATCTCCCAAGGCAAATCCTAAGGGGCAAGATCTCAAGCGTCTCAAGCACGAGCCCAAGATAGTTCATACCATGTATATGAGGAACTCTGGGAATGAAAGTAATGCTTCAGAGATTCATAGACCCCATACTCGGTCTTTGACGGTTGCTCAAAAGCAGCAAAAGCTACACGAAATAGCTGCCTAAGCCGCGACACTTATCAGTCCACCGACCAAAGCATAGACGGAGGACAGGAAAGAAAACCTTGAGGGAAAAGGGTCTGATGTCCACCGCCCAAAGCATAGACGGAGGACGGGACAAGAAAACCAAAGAAGCGACAGATATGCCCGCTAATATGAATCAAATGGCCCTTCTCATGTAGGAAATGTGTGGGATAATAGCCCAACCGCTAGAACCGCAGGAAGAAGATACTCCAGTGGTCCTTGACAATGAAAATGGGGATGTTACAAGTCCCTCACAAGCCCTTTCAGCTATCAAAGATGATACGATTTCGAGGGTGCAACTTGATGAATACATCACCCAGAAGATCAAAGCCTATCAGACTAGTAAAGTGGCAAATCAGCTGATTAAGACAGGTCGGCCATATCCATCTTGGTATGACCAAAAGAAGTACCCTCCTGGATACACAATCCCAAAGTTTAATATCTTCAAAGGGACGGGAAACCATCAGCAACATATTATACAGTTCAAGGCCATGTATGGTAACACCGGAGGTGACGATAAGCTTCTCCTTATACAATTTGTTAGCAGTCTGTCCGAGATTGCTTTCGAATGGTACTCGGAGCTCAAAAATGACTCCGTAGAAACTTTCGCCGGCATGGAAATACTCTTTACGAAGAGGCTCGTCAGTGTAAGTGAACACACTACAATCTCGGTGCTAATCAATGAAAGAGCAAGATCCAATGAGACGTCAGTCCAGTATGCTATCCGATGGAGGAATCTTTGGTCTAAATACGAGCAACACATCGCTGAAGGTCCAGCCATCGGAATGTTTATAGGTACCCTTGATCCATAATCAAAGGTGTACCTGTTCCTGGCTTTTGCCAAGCCTGTCATCTATCAAGACCTCATCAACAAGCTAGTTCAGCTGAAGAAAATTGGTCAATCCCCTTCCTTCTCAAGCGGGCAATCTCATTAACTCGTCTAAAACAAGAAAAGTAGTTCACCATTTTTTTGTGGACGACCCGTACACAATAGCGGCTAGCTATTGTGACACCGTTATTGATTGCGATAATTAGAACACAAAAAGACACTTTTTCGAACCAATCAGCCAACAACTAGCCCTAGAGAAGACATTGGGTATTCAGTACGCCAATTATAGGCCTTAGTGCAAGTGGGAGATTGTTGGATATGTATGCCCTAGAGGCCTGTATTGTATAAGATGCTAGGGATATGTATGTACATGATAATCTTGCTCAGTTGTATAGTATACTATTTGAGTTGTCTTTATCTGAACATGTGTAGTTGTTTTTATTACTGCCTTGTATTGCTTATACATGTTGATAAAGACTCATTACAGTAGTATACTATTTTGGTTTGTCTTTATCTTAACATATGCATATGTTATACTCGATATCACGTATGGCTGATACATGTTGATAAAACCCGTAGAATTTTGTTTGACTACAAGCGTTATGAGGACGATCATACTTGTGGGAGCTGGATAGTCCATAAGCACATCCTTAAAGGTCCCAAGTCGTAGAAGTATCAAGACCAGGAATCGATATTCCAGAGTAGACTTGTGTATACGTTTCTAGCCCCCGACGATGGGCGATGGTTTGTCCCACAGCCATTGGTGTGATCACCTAAGATTGTATACAGGTGCTTACTAGGGGTGGGTACACTAGACGGACTCGCCGAGAACCTCTAAATGGTATTATACCTATCATTAAATAGCGGTTCTCAGGTGACATGAGTACAGGTTATTCTTTAGACCTGAGATCATCATTTGTCTCATGTGAGTTCCCACTGTAATTTGATCACTACCCTACCACGGCTCTACTGAGTCGTGTAAACAAGTTTTTGTTGGGTACAGTCCCGAGCTACATGGAGGTAGTGAGTGATTGTCAGGGAGTCGTCTCTCCCGGTATTGGGAGTCGATATCGCACTGTGTCCAATTGGCCAGAACCATAAGACCTTGCCCAAGGCAGTTGAGATTTACTGATGGTTAGATCAGTAGTTTCTCGGATTGGTCCCGAGCCACATCGACATGACTTATCGGGTCAGTAGGGGTCCGACATTTACCATCCCCTAGACCCAGTATGCGATAATCTTAGATGAAGAGATCGAATTGTACGGAGATTGTTACGGATAGGCTCAGTAGGGGTTCGGATGAGCTTGCTCGTCGGCCTTCCTTTCGACAGGTACCTAGGTAGCCGTTACGTACAGCTAGTGCCGCTGCCATGCTTATGGTTAAACCCACTGCCAGCGTATTGTCGAGTCTTTAGAGTCCCACACAGAGGGTTTCCTTGTTTCAGGCGAAATGATGTAGTGGCCGTATTTTGATACGTACAGGGTTCCGATCAAATGATAATACTGGCCGACTTAGGATTAAACCGGATTATTAAATCAGGTATTGATTTAATAATTTACATATGCATATTTCGATATGTATATTCTAGTGTTATCCGGGCTTTCGATCGGACGACTGATTATACTAGCCGGCTTAGAATTAAGCCGGATTATTAAATCAGGTATTGATTTAATAATTTATATACACATATTTCGATATTTATATTCTAGTATTATGTTCTTTATATTATTTTATCTCTTTAGGTATTCGTATTTTGATACGAATACGGGTATATATATATACGGTAAAGTGTATTCCGTATTTATACGGAAAACAATCTAGAAGGAGGACACCTCATTTCTATGGTTTTTCTTTTCTAGAAAATTGAAATAAGCTGGAGGGGTGAGGTGGCAAAGAGAATGGTTTGACGCATGGTTGAATAGGGTATAATTCATTTGTCTACACTATTCAAGTATGGTTGGATTTTATATTTGTAAAAATCATTTTGATAAAACCATGCTTGCATTATTTTGTGGTGATGGGTTTTTCATTTTTACCATTCTCTTTCTCTCTCCATTCTAGAGCTCCTTCTTCCTCTTCACCCTACACTCTCATGAGTTGAGAATCAAGGGTGAAGAGAGGTAGAAAATTTTACTAGAACAACATACTACATCACTAGATACTCTATATTAGCAATCTAGAGCATTTAGTTGCTCCACTAGACTTTTGAGTAGAGCTAGAGCCATAAACTACATCTCTTGGGTGGATCATCTTCGACGGAGGAGGACCCACGGTCAAGCTTGGTCACGGAGATCTCGTGGAGCTAAGGAAGAGGGTAGAAAACCGAAGGACACGAATCTTTTAGTATAACCATCTTATCACAGTAGCTAGATTTCCTCAAGTTTATTAATTTAATATTTGGTTAGATTCTAGGAAGTTGTTTCTAGCGCCAAGTTTTTTAAAAGTTAAAGTTTTTCGTTCCGCAACGGCTGTGGTTGGCGGTCAGGGCGCTAGGAACGCCAATATTTTATCTTTCTTTATCTTTTCTTATATGGCTCATTATTTAAATTTCGAGACTGACGACGTGTGTAGTGTGTTGTAAAAAGGTATAAAAGCTTAAGTTGAGATCCAGAAGGGTTATCTTTTGGGTTTCTCATTGCTAAACCTAGAATTTAGTTATTTATAACCTATCAAACAACCTATCGAACTCAAGTCTAAATAGCTAATTTGACGACAAAGTTTTTATGTTCCTTTTAGAAAAAATTTCAATTTTTATGGTTTTATTTTTAAAAAAAATTCCACTGTAGAATTATGCAAAGAAAGAGAAAATATTTTTGGAATTTTCATTTATTTATTTATTTATTGCGGAAAGCAAATGATAACCATATACAAAGCTCCCCCCAAACTTATTTGCAACGGTGTTCTCACCGCTGCCGATGTCGTCTTGAAGTACTTGCACGATTGAGGAAAAAGCTCTTAAATTGATGGGAAGAATTTTAGTGTTTATGCCCTAGAGGCCATTACTGTATCATACTAGTTTGTATATTACTTAATGGAAGCTTGGGATATTCACAGTTGTATTGACAGTCTTACTAAAAATGGTAGTATGCTACTTGGTTTATGTCTACTTTAATATGTGCATATGTTTCTTTTAACGTATCGCTTATACATATTAGTAGAGCCCTTAAGATCTTTGCTTGATTACCAGCGTTGTAATGGCAGTCACACTAGTGGGGGCTGGGTAGTCTATAAGCAACATCCTATACAGGTCTCTGGTCGTAGGATATCGAGATAGGGCATCGATACTCCAGAGTAGACTGGTGTATACGCTTCTCATCCCAGCATAGGGAGATGGTCTGTCCCACAGCCATCAGTATGTAGTACTGGAGATAGTATGCAGGTGCTCGTTAGGTTAAGGGTACACCGAACAGGACTCGCCGGGAACTGCAGGTTGGATTTATACCCATCGTCAGATAGCAGTTCCCAGGTGACATGAGTACAGCTTAGTCCGTCGACTTGATACTGCTACTTCTCCTCGGGTGTGTTCCCACTGTACTTAGGTTGCTACCCTACCACGGCTCAAAAGAGTCGTGCAAACAGGTAGTAGTTGGGTGCAGTCCCGAAGCACTTGGAGGCGGTGGCGGTTAGACAGGATTCGTCTCTCCCGGTATTTAGGGTTGATATCGCGCTGTGTATGGAGAGCCATTACGCAAAGTCCCTGGCCAGGGCAAGCGAGATTTACTGGTGGCTTCCAGTAGTTTCTCAAGGTGTAATGGGCTTCACTCCGACACGACTTATACCACTATTAGGGGTCTGACGTTTACCTCCTCCCTAGGCCCGATATGTGATAGTCTTAGACAAACAACCGGACTGTACGGAGATTGTCACATCAGGCTCAGTAGGAGTTCGGATGGGTTCCTCATCGTCCTTATTATCGACATCTACCTGGGGACCGTTACGTACAGCTAGTGCCGCTTGCGGTCTGTGGTTAAACCCACTGCCAGCGTAGTGTCGAGTCTTTAGAGTCCCACACAGAGAATTTCCCTGCTTCGGGCGAAACGATATAGAGGTCGTATGGTTTTACGACAGGGTTCGGACGTATACATGTTTTTACGCACGTACGATGTTCGGACAGTTTTTACTAGCGAGCTTTGGTTTAAGCCAGATTCTAGTATCGGACTATTGGATTTATACAGTCTAAAGTTTTTCCGTGTTTTCACGGATAGGAGGGGCGTTCTCGTAATTCTTCGAGAAGCTTCTAGAAGTATGATGACTTGGAGGCTAAGGTGGCATTTGCATTTATTGGATTAATGAGTCATGGGAGTGAATCATCCATGGAGTTAATGTTGCATTAATATTTTAAATGACTCATGAGATGAATCACTCTATGAATTAATGAAGCATGATGACACATATTTATTTGTTATTCATTTTAATTATATCATATGCTTCGTATATTCAAATGATATCATCATTCCAAAAGGATGCTCATTCTCACCTTCTCTCTCCTCAAGCTCTCTCTCTTCAAACCCTAACCCTAACCTCTCATGTGTTGAGATAAAGGGTTAGCAACACTAATTAATCCATAATCCTACTCTATATCCCCTAAGTTGCTTAGATTGGCACTTTGAGAAACCTAGTTACCTCAAGTTAGAGGTCAAGCTTGGAGTAGTAGCTCTCGGGTGGATCGTCTTTGACTCGAGGAGGCCGTTGAGGTGCCGACGTTCCATAGAGCCTACGAGGAGCGGAGGACAGCGATAAAGACCCAAAGGACAAGTAACGTGAGGTATAACTTCGAATCCGAGTAGATAAACCTTTCGTAGTTTGCTAGTAATGGTTTAGACACGATCCGTGTGCTCAAGTCCGTGTTACGAAGCTTTGATAATTGTTTTTCATATATTCTGCCTCCCCGCAAGCTCATGGGGTACGTGACATGGACTTACAGTGGTATCAGAGCCTACTAAACCTTTACTAGCTTGTTAGCAACTAATTAGAACTTCGATCGTCGGAAAAACGCAAAAACATAACCCTGGACCCCTCAAGTTTCTGTCAATTTTAAACGTGTCGAAAAAATTATATGATAGGCCTGAAAATTAACAGCGGGGGATTATAAGAAATCTGGGAAAATACGAGCTGCTAACTCGGTAATAAGGCCGCGGATCCGCCGTGGAATAGTGCTTTTGGCCGCGGATCCGCCGCCGAGTCAACTCCGAGTTGACTCGGATTTTCACAGTAATTCTTATTTTGTGGTGTTTTGTTTTCCAGTATATTCTGTTTCTGCCCAGGTTACTTCAGTGCTGGCTTGCATTTGGGGTAGACACGGAAAAAGGTTGTTGATCGATATTCTAAGTTATTTGCTAATCGGGTTTTTATCTGTAATGTTTAATGTGTTCGTAAACCTCCCCTAACTGCTAGTATGTCGGTTGGCAGGGGTTTGCACATTTCTGTAATGTTTATACTGTTTGTGTATATGAACTTGGTTGGATCGTTGTGATGATTAGCCGGGGTTTGAGATGAGTTTTTATATTCATTCATTTGATGTAAATTGTAATATGATGTAATATTCTTTTGCGGGGCACATCCGGGCTGAGGTTGTAACCACCGTTGTATTATTTCATTTACTATTTTTGCTCCTAGGATAGACCCAAGATGGGGTGCACAAACTACCGGGTACTTTGAAGTGTTTTTTGGCCTACTCACGTTGTTGAGGGAGACCGCTTCACTTCGGGTACTTGGCGGGTAGTTTGTCGTACCCGTAGGGGTCTAGGGTGGGGTAATGGCTATTCATCACAACTGTGTAATCCGTCTTTCGTTGCAGGCTCGAAGGAAACACGGATTGCTTGTATATCCAATAATGTTTATCAGTGATCTGGAATGCCTATTATTGTGTCTGACGAATGTACAATATCTATATATGATAGCTATTTAGACGTCACTTATGTTTTACACCCGCGCTAGCCCAGCCCCCGCTCTGTCGTTAGTTAAGTAACCTAACGGGTGATGACGGGACCCAGTGGCGAATGCGGATGGCATAAGAGGACGTTGTATTTTCGTTGTTTTCTGCAATGATAGGTTAATTGATGGGACGCATTATATTAATGCAAAGAAAATAAACCAAAGTTGAATCGTTGGAACAAATTTAAAAGAAACCACTCGGTTATTTTAAAAGAGCAGAATTTTTAATTGCGGAGCTTTAACCACTCCTTTTAAAAAGCTATCAGGTTCCTTCGATTATATCAAGTTCACTACGTTCACGGTTTCTCCAAAACCAGTCGTAGCCCTCCGTCATTTCTTATGGATGGTCAGTAGTATTCAAGATATGTTTGTTGGCCTTCGTCAAGGCATAGTGTTTGGTAACTGCTGGGGTATTCATTTGTTGTATAGATAGATGAGTTGGTTTGGGACAGTCCTATTACTTTGTTGGCCTTCATCAAGGGTATGTACGGGTGGGTTCAAATTAACAAGATAATGATGGGCAGAACTTGACATGTGACTTATGATTTGTTGGCCTTCGTCAAGGTCATAAGAACATGGGGCAAAAATCCACATCGGGAGTTTCTAAAGAAACTGAAACTTGCTAGTGTTGCATATCATTTGGAGTTTGATGAATGTTGGTAGGATTCCTTCAACATTATCATACGATGATATTTGGATCCCGATCCTACTGTGAGTATATGCTACTTATCAGGAGATTCATCACTTAACGATCAATGCTATAAACCAAGTAGGTGTCGAGAAAGGTGTCAGCGGGGCTACGCCCCAAGAGAAAAGAGATTATTTAATTAAGGAACTTCGCGAAAGCATTGGAAAACCTCCCTCGAAGTACCGACACCGGCCTGGCTGAACGGTTAAGCAAGTATTGTACGGTGAGATCAGTCCTGGCTAATTCTTCTTTTATGGTTTGAAGAAGGATTCGAGAAACAGTGGGAGCCATCCAGTTTAGATAAACTAAAAACCAATCTAAACTTGCAAGAGTATCATGCTAAAGTGTTTTCTTCTCTCACTCTCATTGCAGCGACCTTGTGACCATGACTAGGTTACATCTAGATAACAAGTTGACTGAATCTGACTTATATGACTGGCAAAGTTCTGTCCAGATGTCCATTGCCTATGACAAGCTGGGCCACCCTATTACTACTCAAGATCCCGCCGTCCCAGGTCCAGTTTCCACCGTCGCGGATATGGATATCCGTCAGACAAGGGAAAAGGATAATGCGAAAGCCAAGTGCCTCGTGTTGGCTTCAGTTGATGGTGTATACCAGAAGCAGCACAAGAAGATGGACTCAGTTTCCATCTTTCTCCATAACAAAGATTTATATGGAGAGCAATCTCATATCGCAAGATATGAGACCTCGAACGAATTAATTCAAGCGAGGTTGGCTGTCGGGTCATCTGTAGGGGACGACGTCCTTACGATGACTAGCTATATTGATGAGCTCAAGGACCTGGAGATCACGTTGGGAAACAGGTCATACGCTGACTTATTTCCACAGTCCCTACCCTCTACTTACACCCTGAAAGAAACCAGGGAAACACAAGCTCTGCTTAATGGGGGACCTTCTTCTTCTATATCCAGGGCGAAAGCAAAGGGTGAAAAGAAGAAGACCTCTACAATGCCGATATATGGTGTCGGTAAAGTAGGAGGAAAGGGAAGAGTAAAAGTTTTGGGACTTGGTGAAGGTAAGGAGGGATGTTCCTATTGTTATGGGAACGGACATTGGCAGAAGGATTGCAGGGCTTTGGAAGCCAGTAGCCAGGATACGAAGCATGTTGTGGCTTCGGCCTCAAGTATATTTGTAATTGAGAACTGTTTGTCAATTAACTCTACTTCTTGGGTACTAGATACCAGAGCAGGATCTCATATCTGTAATTCATTACATGCTTTGAGAAACCGTAGAGTTATAAGGGTAGTTGATTTGTCTCTCAGAGTTGCAAACGGAATGAGCGTGGACGCTGAATCCGTGGGAGAATATCGCCTAGGTTTGACAAGTGGGCAGATATTGATTCTACGTAGCTGTTTGTATGTACCTAGTTTGACTTGTAATATCATATCAGTGTCCTTACTTTCGAGAGAGGGATATGATTTTACATTCGTAAGCGATGTAGTTCACATCCACCTAAATCAAGTTCTGATTGGGTCTGGTACATTAGATGACAGTATATACGTATTGAGTCAAGCTCAGGTTTTCAATGTCCAGAACACACTTAAAAGAAAGTCTCCAGAAATAAATCAGGCTTTCTTATGGCATTGTAGACTAGGTCGCATCAATGAAACACGATTAACTAAGTTACATAGAGAAGGATATTTGAATCCATTCAAATATCAATCTTATGCTACTTGTGAATCTTGTCTCATAGGAAAGATGGCAAAGACTCCGTTTACTGGACACGGAGTAAGAGCAAGCGAGCTCTTGGACTCGTACACAGTGACATGTGCGGTCCAATGTCTACACATGCGCAAGGTGGTTATTCCTACTTCATTACTTTTATGGATGATTTCTCTAGGTATGGACATATCTTCTTGATGATGCATAAATCCGAGGCCTTTGAGAAATTCCAGGAATACAAGAATGAAGTGGAAAACCAAACAGGCAAAAGTATCAAGACACTGAGATCTGATCGAGGTGGTGAATACTTAAGTGCCGAGTTCCTGGGTAACTTAAAAGAGAAGGGAATTCTCTCTCAGCTTACTCCTCTATACATACCACAACACAACGGTGTATCGGAAAGGCGGAATCGAACCCTATTGGATATGGTTCATTCCATAATGAGTAAGGCTGAGTTACCGCGATCTTTCTGGAGTTATGCACTAGAATCAGCTGCATATCTTTTGAACAAGGTTCCAACCAAGACTGTGCCTACCACACCATATCAGATGTGGAGTGGGAAGAAACCCTATCTTCAGTACCTGAAGACATGGGGATGTCCATCTTTTGTAAAAAAGCAGCATCCGGACAAGCTCGAGGCATGCTCAGTACAGTGTAAGTTTGTGGGATATCCAAAGAACTCCAAGGGGTATTATTTCTATTGCGCAGAGGAACAAAAGGTTTTTATTTCTCGTCATGCCCACTTCTTAGAAGCTGAATTTTTAGAAAATCAGAAGAGTGGGAGCGCAGTAGATCTGGAAGAAATTTCAGAACCACAAGTTGTTACTGAAAGTATGGTAGAACCAGAAGTTTCAGAAGAAAGGGACATACCAGCGCCTATCCGCAGAAGTAGTAGGCAGTCTCATCCGCCCGAGAGATACTATGATTTTCTCATAGACGGGGATCGAGAAGATTGCATCATTGATAATGATGACCCTACTAGCTTCCAGCAAGCCATTCAGAGCGGCGACTCGGTAAAATGGCTGGATGCAATGCGGACCGAAATGGAGTCCATGTACACTAACAAAGTATGGACTTTGGACATTGCTCCAGATGGGGTAAAACCCGTAGGATGCAAATGGATCTTCAGAAAGAAGATTGGTGTAGATGGACAGGTTGAAACCTATAAGGCTAGACTTGTTGCAAAGGGTTTCTGTCAAAGACCTGGTTTGGACTATAACGAAACCTTTTCTCCAGTGGCTATGCTCAAATCCATTCGGGTCCTTCTTGCCATTGCTGCCTTCCACGATTATGAGATCTGGCAGATGGACGTAAAGTCGGCCTTTCTAAATGGTAATTTGGAAGAGTGCGTCTATATGGATCAGCCAGAGGGATTCATTCAGAGTGGGAGCAGCGGTAAAGTGTGCAAGTTGCTTAAGTCCATTTATGGACTAAAGCAGGCATTGCGGAGTTAGAACATCTGTTTTGATGATACTGTCAAAGAATTCGACTTTATCAAAAATCCAGATGAACCATGCATATACAGTAAGATTGTAGGGAGAGTTGTTGTATTCCTCGTCTTGTACGTGGATGACATTCTCCTAATAGGAAACGATATTCCTATGCTACAGTTAGTCAAAAGATTCTTGTCACAGAAGTTCTCCATGAAGGACCTGGGTGATGCCACCTACATTCTGTGGATCTAGATCTATCGTGATAGATCTAAGAGGATGTTAGGACTTTCGCAGTCCAGGTACATAGACACCATATTGAAAAGATTCAGTATGGAAGATTCTAAGCGCTGTAACCTACCGGCTTTTCACGGAATCACCCTCTCCAAAGAGATGTCTCCCAAGACTGATTTGGAAAGAGATCGCATGTCGATTATATCCTACGCTTCTGCGGTAGGCTCTATAATGTATGCGATGTTATGTACCAGACCGGATGTAGCATACGCATTAAGCGTTGTAAGCCGGTATCAGGCAAACCCAGGGGAGAAGCACTGGATAGCAGTAAAGAACATTCTCAAGTACCTGAGGAGGACTAAGGAGATGTTCTTGGTGTATGGTGGAAAAGACCTCCAGATCGAGGCCTTTGCCGACTCCAGCTTCCAGAGTGACAAGGATGACTCCAAGTCCATGTCGGGTTATGTTTTTACCCTCAATGGAGGGGCGGTCTGTTGGAAGAGTTCCAAGCAGGAGACCGTTGCTGACTCAACGATGGAAGCGGAGTACATAGCTGCTTGCGATGCCGCAAAAGAAGCTATCTGGATGAAGAAGTTCCTCACAGAACTTCAGGTGGTTCCTACCAGTGTTGGCCCAATACCTCTGTATTGCGACAACAACGGCGCTATAGCTTTAGCGAAGGAACCCAGGTCCCATCAGAAGTCCAGACACATCTTAAGGCGGTATCACCTGATCAGGGAGATGGTAGATCGCCAGGAGATCGAGGTAAAGAGAGTTGATACGGAGAATAACATTGTTGATCCATTCACAAAGGTCATTCCTCATACGCAGTTCGAGAGGCTATTCGAGATGATAGGTCTGCGATATGCCAGTACATGGCCCTAGTGCAAGTGGGAGATTGTTAGTATTTATGTCCTAGAGGCCATTACTGTATCATACTAGTTTGTATATTACTTAATGGAAGCTTGGGATATTCGCAGTTGTATTGACAGTCCTGCTAAAAATGGTAGTATGCTACTTGGTTTATGTCTACTTTAATATGTGCATATGTTTCTTTTAACGTATCGCTTATACATATTAGTAGAGCCCTTAGGATCTTTGCTTGATTACCAGCGTTGTGATGGAAGTCACACTAGTGGGGGCTGGGTAGTCTATAAGCAACATCCTATACAGGTCCCTGGTCGTAGGATTATCGAAATAGGGCATCGATACTCCGGAGTAGACTGGTGTATAAGCTTCTCATCCCAGCATAGGGAGATGGTCTGTCCCACAGCCATCAGTACGTAATACTGGAGATAGTATGCAGGTGCTCGTTAGGTTACGGGTACACCGGACAAGACTCGCCGGGAACTGCAGGTTGGATTTATACCCATCGTCAGATAGCAGTTCCCAGGTGACATGAGTACAGCTTAGTCCGTCGACTTGACACTGCTACTTATCCTCGGGTGTGTTCCTACTGTACTTAGATTACTACCCTACCACGGCTCAAAGGAGTCGTGCAAACAAGTAGTAGTTGGGTGCAGTCCCGAAGCACTTGGAGGCAGTGGCGGTTAGACAGGATTCGTCTCTCCCGGTATTGGGGGTTGATATCGCAGTGTGTATGGAGAGCCATTACGCAAAGTCCCTGGCCAGGGCAAGCGAGATTTACTGGTGGCTTCCAGTAGTTTCTCAAGGTGTAATGGGCTTCACTCCGACACGACTTATACCGCTATTAGGGGTCTGACGTTTACCGCCCCCCTAGGCCCGATATGCGATAGTCTTAGACGAACAGACCGGACTGTACGGAGATTGCCACATCAGGCTCAGTAGGAGTTCGGATGGGTTCCTCATCGTCTTTCTTATCGACATCTACCTGGGGACCGTTACGTACAGCTAGTGCCGCTTGCGGTCTGTGGTTAAACCCACTGCCAGCCTAGTATCGAGTCTTTAGAGTCCCACACAGAGAGTTTCTCTGCTTCGGGTGAAACGATATAGAGGTCATATGGTTTTACGACAGGGTTCGGACGCATACGTGTTTTTACGCACGTACGATGTTCGGACAGTTTTTACTAGCGAGCTTTGGTTTTAAGCCAGATTCTAGTATCGGACTATTGGATTTATACAGTCTAAAGTTTTTCTGTGTTTTCACGGATAGGAAGGGCGTTCTCGTAATTCTTCGAGAAGCTTCTAGAAGTATGATGACTTGGAGGCTAAGGTGGCATTTGCATTTATTGGATTAATGAGTCATAAGAGTGAATCATCCATGGAGTTAATGTTGCATTAATGTTTTAAATGACTCATGAGATGAATCACTCTATGAATTAATGAAGCATGATGACACATATTTATTTGTTATTCATTTTAATTATATCATATGCTTCATATATTCAAATGATATCATCATTCCAAAAGGATGCTCATTCTCACCTTCTCTCTCCTCAAGCTCTCTCTCTTCAAACCCTAACCTTAACCTCTCATGTGTTGAGATCAAGGGTTAGCAAGACTAATTAATCCATTATCCTACTCTATATCCCCTAGGTTGCTTAGATTGGCACTTTGAGAAACCTAGTTACCTCAAGTTAGAGGTCAAGCTTAGAGTAGTAGCTCTCGGGTGGATCGTCTTTGACTCGAGGAGGCCGTTGAGGTGCCGACGTTCCATAGAGCCTACGAGGAGTGGAGGACAGCGATGAAGACCCGAAAGACAAGTAACGTGAGGTATAACTTCGAATCCGAGTAGTTAAACCTTTCGTAGTTTGCTAGTAACGGTTTAGACACGATCCGTGTGATCAAGTCCGTGTTACGAAGCTTTGATAATTGTTTTTCATATATTCCGTCTCCCCGCAAGCTCGTGGTGTGCGTGACATGGACTTACAAAGAAGTGGAGAGGTTACAAATAGGTTGTCATTATACACAAAACCCCACAAACTTGATGTTTACAACAAATTCATTCCGCATCAATCCCCATATTTTTGAAAGAAATGAATACTCACCGGGCAAGAGTATTTATGAAGAAATGAACATTCACTAGACAAGAATGTTCATGAAATATATACATGAAATGAGTATTCATCTGGTAAGAACACTCATGAAATACACACACACGAGCGCGCGCGCGCGCGCACACACACTTATTTGAAACAATATCGCTACTGTTTATGGCTAGATAACGGAAGTGTGAAGTATAGACGGAGGAAAATTATTCGTGATAAACCGGCTCATGTAACAACATGAGCTCCTCTGATGGCTCAACGGAAAGAAACGGTTTCAGTTTATGTCCATTCGCTTTAAAAATTGAACCGTCCTTTGGATTTTCCAAATTTACCGCACCATGCGGGTACACACACCGCACCAAGAAAGGTCTCGTCCGACAAGATCGTAGCTTACCAAGATGGAAATGGAGTTTGATATCGTAAAGAAGTACCTGCTTTCCAGGCGTGAATGTTTTGCACATAAGGTGTTTATCATTAAAAACTTTCGTTCGGTTCTTTATGATAACCGCGTTTTCGTAAGCTTCATCCCAAAGCTCATTCAATTCGTTCAACTGTAGCTTTTGATAGCTGTCTGCTTGCTCGAGGTCAAAGTCCAGGTCTTTGATCGCCTACATGGCGCAATGTTCTATCTCGACTGAGAGGTGGCAAGCTTTACCAAACACTAGACAATATGGAGACATGCCGAGTTCGGTTTTGTATGCTGTGCGGTATGCCCACAGAGCATCAATCAATTTGTGCGACCAATCTTTACGATTTTTCAAAACCATTTTCTCCAAATCTGCTTGATTTGCCAATTAGAAATGCCGGCTTGCCCGCTTGTTTGGGGATGATAGGGCATGGATAGCTTGTGGTTGATTGCGTATTTCCGCATCAAGGTCTTGAAAGACCGATTGCAAAAATGTGTATTATTGCCGTTTATGATCGCACGAAGATATCCAAACTTGGAAAATATGTTTTCTTTAAGAAATTAATGACAACGTTGTTGTCGTTCGTCCGACTTGGTACCGCCTCGACCCATTTAGAGATGTAATCAACCGCTAGCAAAATATAAAGATTCCCAAAAGAGTTTGGAAATGGACCCATGAAATCTATCCCCCAAACATCAAAAATCTCAATAACCAGAATTGATTGGAACGACATTTCATTCCTCCTGAAGATCCGGCCCAAATGTTGGCACCGGGAACAAGTCGTGCAGTGATCATATGCATCTTTGAAAAGTTTAAGCCAATAAAAACCACACTGCAAGACTTTCTCTGCTGTTTTCCTTAGGCTAAAATGCCCGCCACATGCTTGATCGTGGAAAAATGACGACACACTCTTAAACTCGTTGTCAGGGACACATGGCGAATGATTTGGTCTGGACAATACTTGAACAAGTAGGGTTCATCCCAGTAAAAGTGTTTTACTTGGGATAAAAATTTAAGTTTGTCTTGACTCGACCATTCACTTGGTAAGAGTCATGTCACTAAATAGTTCACAATATCTGCAAATCATGGTTCGCAATATACAGTCAAGAGTTATTCATCTAGAAAAGCATCGTTTATCGGAAGAGGAAGTGTCGGCGAATAAGAAAGTCGTGAAAGGTGATCGGCAACTACGTTTTCACATGCGCTTTTGTCCTTAGTGACAATGTCAAATTCTTGTAGTAAGAGCATCCAACATATAAGCCGGGATTTAGCATCCTTTTCCGTGAAAAGATGCCTCAGAGCAGAATGATCAGTGTAGACAACGACGGGGAACCAATGAGATAAGGCATGAATTTCTCCAAAGCGAATACAACCGTCAAGAATTCCTTCTCGGTTGTTGTGTAGTTCATTTTCACTTCATTCAAGGTCTGGCTCGCATAGTAAATTACATGTGGCTTCTTGTCAATGTGTTGTCCTAAGACCGCACCAATTACAAAGTCGGAAGCATCACACATAATTTCAAAAGGGTGATTCCAGTCGGGAGAAGACAGAACTGGATCAACCATGAGAGATTGTTTCAAAGATTGAAAAGCAGCCAAGCAATCTGAGTTGAAGTGGAAAGTAGCGTCGTTGGCCAAGAGAAGAGTTAAAGGTCTCGCAATCTTGCTGAATTCCTTGATGAACCATCTGTAGAAACCGGCATGGCCAAGAAAAGATCATATATTTTTTACGCAAGATGGAGGAGGGAGATTGGAAATGATGTCAATCTTTGCTTTGTCAACTTCCATGCCATTTATTGAAATGATATATCCTAAGACATACCTTCCTGGACTATGAAGTAGCATTTTTCCTAATTTAACGTGAGATTCCGATCCTTACATCTGGTAAGAACGGCGTCAAGATTGCGTAAACATTTGTCAAGGGAATCTCCAAAGATGGAGAAGTCGTCCATGAATATCTCCAGAAAATCTTCGACCATGTCAAAGAATATTCCCATCATACACCGCTGAAAAGTAGTGGGAGCATTGCATAACCTAAAAGGCATGCGTCTATAAATGAACGTGATGAATGGACAAGTGAAAGTTGTCTTGTCTTGATCCTTGTCGGCGATGGGAACCTGACTGTAGCCTGAGTAACCTTCCAAAAAGCAGTAGTACTGATGTCCAGCTAAGCGTTCTAATATCTGTTCAAAGAAAGGGAGAGGGAAGTGGTCCTTTCTCATTACGGCATTGAGTTTTCGGTAATCAATACAAACTCTCCACCCAGTTTGGGTGCGAGTTGGAACTAACTCATTTGCCTCGTTTGTGATGACCGTAATGCCATATTTCTTAGGGACAACATGTATTGGACTTACCCACTGGCTATGGGATATCGGGTAAATGATACCGTTATCCAAACATTTGACGATCTCTTTTTTCACAGCTTCCTTCATGACGGGATTTAACCGTCTCTGCAGGTCCCGGACTGGCTTGGCATCATCCATCAAATTTATATGATGTTTAGTAATCAAGGGACTAATCATTTTGATGTCCGCCATAGTCCAACCAAAAACTTACCGATTGGATCGCAAGACAGAAAGAAGGGCTTCCTCTTACTCTAAAAATAGAGAAGCTGAAATGATTACAGGAAGCGTCTCATTCTCACCCAAGTATGCATACTTGAGGTGATACGGCAAAGGCTTTAGTTCGAGTGTCGGTGGAGAAACAATTGAAGGCAAGACAGGGGACCGAAGCTCGAACTCGAAAGATTCAAGGAGAGGCTCGAAATGGGTGTACGTAACAGAATCAGATGGTTCGGTTAACTCAACACAAAGGATTCAAACTCAAATTGTGACTCATCAAGATCGTCACCAAAAGTGTAATGACCCCAAAATCTTTATACATTTGTATTATACCTCGTCAATAATACCGTATTTATTTGTACTTGATATTTTCCTTTTTCTATTAAATTTATTATTATTTTATTCCTAAATCTATTATGTATTTTTCTGTGTACAATTTCTTTTTCTTATATTTAATTTTTTAACTTCTCATTCTTATTTTTTCTTTCATAAATATTTAACCCAAATCCATTATTCTTAATCTCTACAGCCCATCTGGAAAGCCCACTTTCTTTTTAAGTAACAGCATATATTTAATTCTAATTAAATATATGCATGAACAACCTTGTAGCTCATTGGTTAAGTCATTGCATCGTTATTTCATAAGTCACATGTTCAAATCCTCATTCTTGCAATTATTTTTTATCATTTTTTTATTCTTCTCATAACCTACAAATGAGACCTTTTATTTCCAAAATAAATGGTGGCCTTTCATTTCTCTTTTAATTCTCATGTTAAATGCATATATTATTATTCACCATTACACCATCTTTATTTTGTCCTCCTCTATCTTTTCCTTCCTCACATTTTTTATCTCTCACTTCTCCCTCTTCACCTAGAGTCCAAGAAGAAGAACATGAAGAAGTCTTTAAGGTCTCGCTAGTAATGCGAGGCTATCGGCGGATAGACAAGCCCGGTGACAATACCGGCTTGTGTATGTAAGTCCCTTCTCTATTTCCTTCCTCCATCTCTTTCTTTTTCTCTTTATATTTCTCTTGTTTTATATTGCCATGAAAAACTTCTCTTGACATATCATAGTTCCTAAATAATTAATTAAATAGATACATATATAAATAATGAACACACAAACATACACACGTATATAGTTTGTAAAGTCTTTTTCATTACTCTCAATTCACATGTTAAGATTTCATAGTGACTAATTAGGATTGCTTGTTTGTTGTTTTATTTTAAATCACTTTATTTAAAGTTTGTAAAAAAAAATGAAGTTACGAATAAATACCATGGTTTTCTCATTTCTCACATATGACATATCAATACCTTTAGTTTTAAATTAATTTTTATAAATTAATTTTTAATTTTGAAAATTTCAGCAAATTTACATATGATAGAATATATTATTTTGTACACACTGTAAAAATTTTAGATCGAATCACTTAACGGTTTAGGAATTATATCGTTTTTATTCACTGTTCGTAAAATAGAAAACTTCAGTTATTGGTCAACTTCTAGGACACTAACTTAGTATACCGGTATCCAAATTGAGAAAACTCAGGTGTTTTTGATATCTACATCGAATGATCTATATTTTCTTACTTTTATGTTTTAACTGAAAACCGACGTAAAATATAGAAAACTGCATTACAATATTAAGTGACGAATCTGGACAGAATCTGTCCTGATTCGCACACTGTTTTTAAATTAGACATAACTCAAACTCCTGATGTCCGTTCGTGACAAAATTTAGATGTGTAGATGCACAATTTATAGAACTATAATTTTATGTACACTATATTACTTATAAATCCATGAAACAACCCGATATAGGCTTTGCAATACAATATATAGTTGTTGTCCAGAAATCTGAATTTCTGTTTTAAACGCTGATATTAAAATGATCATAACTAGAGTTTCAGAAATCCAAATCATGTGAATCTTTGTGTTTTGTATAATTAAATCTAAATACCTACAATTTTCTAATAATCTTCGTAACCTAAACCCTGATGGAAATTAACTCAAACTGTGTTTTAAAAATATGTGACGTGCTGAACAGATTCTGATCTGTTTTGCGCAACGATACGAAAACAGATATATCTCTCAAACCGGTAGTCATATTTAGGTGAAACTGGAACTCACGCATGCAAAACACTTAGAGACATATTTTTTTTTATGTTCCGCATTCGTTCGACTTGATTAATTAGTTGTACATAATATTTCTTTATATCATTGTTTTTGATAGTTACTCGTATAATATACTTGACTCATTTCATGCTATTCGAACATGTATACATATTTATCTTGATCATTAAATTGTTGTATGTACATAAAGACGATAATTAAATACTTGAGTTGTATTTTGAAAACTATACAAAATTATTTTTACATAACCCCCCCAAGTTATATAAATTACAATAAGGACCCTAGTAAATATAGGTTTAAGCGGGACCAGTCTCTTGAGCCTCAGGGAGCCGGAGATATGGATGCTTGCCTGTTTAAGGTAGAAAACTTAACAAACGGTGTTATCAACACGGTAATCGTCTTTGAAAAAGACATAAATCCTGCCACCCATGTGCAGCGGTTACCGATAACATCAAAACCTAATTCAGGACTTCAATTTACTTTTCTAATTGTCTGACTCAGTTTGAGTCTCAGTATAATCTAACTTGAATATGATTCAAGTATATTCTACAATCTACAATATTACAATTCAACATGAATCCATGAATCCATTATTCCATATATTAAATCTATCAACTTGACTGAACCGAACCATGGATATACATTCTATTTACATGATTATACAGTTACATCCATGATTCTACAGTTACATACATGATTCTCCAGTTACATCCGTTTACTGATATCATGGTTTCGGTCAGTCATCTAAACATACAATCTATATTACATGACAATTCAAGTTGCAATACAATACAACAATACGATCAAGATAACACGGGGTTAAGGGGTAGACTGGTACAGAAGGTGTTAAAAGTGGTATGAGACTGCAAGATTAAGACACCTAACCTGAATCCAATTGCCGTTGTTCCGGGTTGTATAACGGAGCCTTGTACTTCCATTTGCCTCTAGTCTCTGGCATATAGAGACTCCTCTCGTATACACTGGCATCCTTCTGTACCAAGCTACAAACAACAGCGTTAACACAACAATACAACACTATAATACAATTTTAAAAGATACTCTCTTATTCTGTCTATTCTACTTTCCTCTTACCTTTGGGACTTACCGAGCGACCTGTTCGCTGACGACATTCTATTTCTTTCTTCTTTAAATGTCGTTAGCTGGTTTGGACCCAGCAGAGATCGAGCCATCTGCAGAAGACTTGGAGCAGTTTGCTGAAGAACCAGAGCTCTAGTTAATTGTACATTTTTCATTCGGTACTTTTCATTTCTTGTTATGCCATTGTTTAGGCATCGTTTTATTTCAGTTGTATTTCCTTTTCATGCATTGTACAAAATAATGTTAATAAATAAAAGTTGATTTTTTTATTATATCTTGTCTCTTGTGTATTTACTTTTATATTGCTTAGATACGCTTAGCGTATGTACTTCTTAGTATATACGTAGCGGACCAGTCCCGTCCCCTTCGCCGTACACCGGGAAGCGGGGCGTGATGGGTTTTGTTGGCGGCCCATGCAGGTCAGAGTTGTATGGAACACTGCCATGCAATTCTGTTCTGCGTGAACAACCTAAGCAATATAACACAAGAAACAACAACTGAAAACATTCTTTACATTACATATTCCTTGAATCCATCTTGAAATCCACCTTTGGTTTCTTTGAAGTCTATCTCAAGGCTTTTGAATTCTTAACTCTTATTCACCCTTTCTATTTGTATCTCGTTGGCATATTAGCTCAATTGGTTAGAGTATCAATCGACGGAGCTCGAAAACAACATCATCCTAATCATGTTTCCTTATACTGTTACATCATCCTTCTTGAGTAATTTCGAGGACGAAATTATTTTTAAGGAGGGTAGAATGTAATGACCCCAAAATCTTAATACATTGTATTATACCTCTTCAATAATATACCGTATTTATTTGTACTTGGTATTTTTCTTTTTCTATTAAATTTATTATTATTTTATTCCTCAATCTATTAAGTATTTTTTTGTATACAATTTCTTTTTCTTATATTTAAGTTTTTAACTTCTCATTTTTATTTTTTCTTTCATAAATATTTAACCCAAATCCATTATTCTTATTCTTTACAGCGCATCTGGAAAGCCCACTTTCTTTTTAAGCAACAGCATATATTTAATTCTAATTAAATATATGCATAAACAACCTTGTAGCTCATTGGTTAAGTCCTTGCATACTTATTCCATAAGTCACATGTTCAAATCCTCATTCTTGCAATTATTTTTTATCATTTTTTTATTCTTCTCATAACCTACAAATGAGACCTTTCATTTCCAAAATGAATGGTGACCTTTCATTTCTCTTTTAATTCTCATGTTAAATGCATATATTATTATCCACCATTACACCATCTTTATTTTGCCCTCATCTATCATTTCCTTCCTCATATTTTTTATCTCTCATTTCTCCCTCTTCACCTAGAGTCCAAGAAGAAAAACATGAAGAAGTCTTCAAGGTCTCGCTAGTAACGCGAGACTATCGGCGGATAGACAAGCCCGGTGACAATACCGGCTTGTGTATGTAAGTCCCTTCTCTATTTCCTTCCTTCATCTCTTTCTTTTTCTCTTTATATTTCTCTTGTTTTATATTGCCATGAAAAACTTCCCTTGACATATCATAGTTCCTAAATAATTAATTAAATAGATACATATATAAATAATGAACACACAAACATACACACATATATAGTTTGTAAAGTCTTTTTCATTACTCTCAATTCACATGTTAAGATTTCATAGTGACTAATTAGGATTGCTTGTTTGTTGTTTTATTTTAAATCACTTTATTTAAAGTTTGTAAAAAAAATGAAGTTACGAATAAATACCATGGTTTTCTCATTTCTCACATATGACATATCAATACCTTTAGTTTTAAATTAATTTTTAATTCTGAAAATTTCAGTAAATTTACATAAGATATAATATATTATTTTGTACACGCTGTAAAAATTTTAGATCGAATCACTTAACGGTTTAGGAATTATATCATTTTTATTCACTGTTCGTAAAATAGAAAACTGCAGTTATTGGCCAATTTCTAGGATACATAACTTAGTATACCGGTATCCAAATTGAGCAAACTCATATGTTTTTTATATCTACATTGAATGATCTAGATTTTCTTACTTTTATGTTTTTACTGAAAACCGACGTAAAATATAGAAAACTGCATTACAATATTAAGTGACGAATCTGGACAGAATCTGTCCTGATTCGCACATTGTTTTTAAATTAGACATAACTCAAACTCCTGATGTCCGTTCGTGACAAAATTTAGATGTGTAGATGCACAATTTATAGAAATATAATTTTATGTACACTTTATTACTTATAAATTCATGAAACAACCCGATATAGGCTTTGCAATACAATATATAGTTGTTGTCCAGAAATCTGAATTTCTGTTTTAAATGCTGATATTAAAATGATCATAACTAGAGTTTCAGAAATCCAAATCATATGAATCTTTGTGTTTTGGATAAGTAAATCGAAATACCTACAATTTTCTAATAATCTTCGTAAGCTGAAACCTGATGGAAATTAACTCAAACTGTGTTTTAAAAATATGTGACGTGCTGAACAGATTCTGATCTGTTTTGCGCAACGATACGAAAACAGATATATCTCTCAAACCGGTAGTCATATTTAGGTGAAACTGGAACTCACGCATGCAAAACACTTAGAGACATATTTTTGTTTATGTTCCGCATTCGTTCGACTTGATTAATTAGTTGTACATAATATTTCTTTATATCATTGTTTTTTATAGTTACTCGTATAATATACTTGACTCATTTCATACTATTCGAACATGTATACATATTTATCTTGATCATTAAATTGTTGTATGTACATAAAGACGATAATTAAATACTTGAGTTGTATTTTGAAAACTATACAAAATTATTTTTAGATAAACCCCCCCCAAGTTATATAAATTACAATAAGGGCCCTAGTAAATATAGGTTTAAGCGGGACCAGTCTCTTGAGCCTCAGGGAGCCGGAGATATGGATGCTTGCCTGTTTAAGGTAGAAAACTTAACAAACGGTGTTATCAACACGGTAATCGTCTTTGAAAAAGACACAGATCCTGCCGCCCATGTGCAGCGGTTACCGATAACATCAAAACCTAATTCAGGACTTCAATTTACTTTTCTAATTGTCTGACTCAATTTGAGTCTCAGTATAATCTAACTTGAATATGATTCAAGTACAATCTACAATCTACAATATTACAATTCAACATGAATCCATTATTCCATATATTAAATCTATCAACTTGACTGAACCGAACCATGAATATAATTCCATTTACATGATTATACAGTTACATCCATGATTCTACAGTTACATACATGATTCTCCAGTTACATCTGTTTACTGATATCATGGTTTCGGTCAGTCATCTAAACATACAATCTATATTACATGACAATTCAAGTTGCAATACAATACAACAATACAATCAAGATAGCACGGGGTTAAGGGGTAGACTGGTACGGAAGGTGTTAAAAGTGGCACGAGACTGCAAGATTAAGACACCTAACCTGAATCCAATTGTCGTTGTTCCGGGTTGTATAACGAAGCTGTGTACTTCCATTTGTCTCTAGTCTCTGGCATATAGAGACTCCTCTCGTATACACTGGCATCCTTCTGTACAAAGCTACAAACAACAGCGTTAACACAACAATACAACACTATAATACAATTTTAAAAGATACTCTCTTATTCTGTCTATTCTACTTTCCTCTTACCTTTGGGACTTACCGAGCGACCTATTCGCCGACGACATTCTATTTCTTTCTTCTTTGAATGTCGTCAGGTGGTTTGGACCCGGCAGAGATCGAGCCATCTGCAGAAGACTTGGAGCAGTTTGCTGAAGAACCAGAGCTCTAGTTTCATTGTACATTTTTCATTCGGTACTTTTCATTTCCTGTTATGCCATTGTTTAGGCATTGTTTTATTTCAGTTTTATTTCCTTTTCATGCATTGTACAAAAGAATGTTAATAAATAAAAGTTGTTGTTTTTATTAAATCTTGTCTCTTGTGTATTTACTTTTATATTGCTTAGATACGCTTAGCGTATGTACTTCTTAGTATATACATAGAGGACCAGTCCCGTCGCCTTCGCCGTACACCGAGAAGCGGGGCGTGACAAAAAGTGAAACAATCATACTTTCGATCGGTGTAGGAAGCAGTTGGATTGAACAAGAATGCACTCGTAGCGTCTTCATTATTGTCAAAAAAAATGAACTCCTCGAACTTACAACTTTCGGGAGTGGTTTCGTGGATGGAACATACATCCAGAATATGAGCAGTCGGTTCAGAGGGATGATTCCCCAACCTAAAAATGTTGAGTTCAATTGTCATTTTACCGAAGGATAGGTTCATGAGACCATTTCGATAATTGATCACAACATTAGAGGTTGATAAGAATGGACGACCGAGAATCACTGGAATTTGATTCCAGGGGTTAAGAACAGGCTGTGTATCTAAGACTATGAAGTCCATGAGAAATATGAATTCCCCAACTTTTATTAATATATCATCTAGCTCTCCCCTAGGATGGGTGATAGAATGGTCAGCCATCTGAAATGTACAATTTGTAGGCTTCAGCTCTCCTATACCGAGTTTTTCATATACTGAATATGGAAGCAAGTTAACGCTGGCACCGAGATCGAGAAGAGCGTGATTTATGTTCTTATCCCCAATAGTGATCGAAATCGTAGGACAACCGGGGTCCTTGCGTTTTTTCGGTAAATCGTGTGTAAGAGCATCACTCACGTTGCTGGCAAGAAAAACTTTCTTCGGCACCTGAGATTTTCTTTTCTTGGTGCACAAGTCCTTAAGAATTTTTGCGTAAGAGAGGACTTGTTGGATCGCATCCAAGAGAGGGATATTGATGTTCACTTATTTAAAGAGCTTCACAGCCTTCTCCATTTATGGGCTTTGTTTATTGGTGCTCAACCGGTTTGAAAATGGAGCTTTGTTATAAGAGGTTGGGTCCAATGTTTGTGGAGTTGGTTGTACAGATGGAACAGATCCCGAAACAAGTGTTCGAGTGGAGTGAGAAATAGGTCCGTTCGCAGAAGTCGAAGAGAATTAAAGCCTAATAGAGAATGGAGAACATGCTCAGAAGAAAAGGTTGGAATAAGAGAAGAAGAAGTATCCACCGTGGTATCATCATCATTGTCGATTGGAGTGCCAACGTTGTTGTTCAACATTCTTCCCGATCTCAACGTAGTCACTGCACTCACATTATGATTCTGTTGTTCAAGAAAAACATGTGCATTATGTGGGTGACCAGGATTTAGTAGTGGTTGAGATAGAAGCTTTCCTTTCTCTCTCTCGCTCATCACCGCGGTTAGCTGTGCAATCTGGGCCTTGATGGATTTTATGCTCTGGCCGTGGAAAGCGGTATGTTGCATAAAAGTTTAGATTGAAGATTGGTTGTTTGCTGTCGTTTGAGTGGATTGCATAAGAAAAGCGTCAAGGCTTCTTTCAAGAATGGAGACCTTATCATTACCCGGCAGAACAACGTTGTTGTTTTGAGAGAATGAATTGTTATATGAAGCAAAGTTGTTCGCCGGGTTTTAGAATTGTTGCGGTTGGAAGGGTTGCTGAAATTGTGGTTGTGGTTGTTGCTGCTGAGGAGCAGTCTTTTGAAAATTGTTTTGACCTTGGAACTGGTTTTGGTTCGGGATTGGGTTTTGGTTTCAAGAAAAATTAGGGTGATTCCTCCATCCCGGATTATACGTTAAAGAATACAGATCATTTCTGGGTCGTTGTTGAAAAGCAGCATTGGTTTGCTCTTGACCCTAGAAAGAAGGATTCAAAGGGTACTCTTCGGTCAAATGTGAATGAACAATAAGCACACACGTTTTTTAGGAGAGAAATTTGGTTTAGGGAGGCTGATGAGAATTTGTTTTCAATCGCTTCGAGTTTTTTCTGCATTGCAGCCATCTCGGCTTTCATTACGATCGAAGCGTCAAGTTGGTGAACTCCTACCCTAGACGTAAACGGAGAAGAAGAAGATGATGGTCTTGTAATCTCCCATTGTAACGTTTGTTCAGCAAGATCTTCTAGGAATTGCCAAACCTTCTTGTCAGATTTAGATAGGAAATGGCGTTGACAGATTATTTCCAGCATCTGTTTAGTTGGTGAATTAATGCACTCATATAAAATTTGGCAACGTTTCCATTTTTCGAATCATTGATGAGGGCATTGGACAAGAAAATCCTTGAATCATTCGAAGCATTTCCAGAATGGTTCATTCGGAAGCTGGGTAAATTGGTTTATCTCGTTTTGGATGCGTGCGGTTTTATGGTTTGGATAAAATTTCTTCAAGAAAGCTTTCACAAACTCGTCCTAATTGGTGATGGAATGAGAAGCGGTGCTATATAGCCATTTCTCCGCAAGATTGCAAAGGGTGAACGGGATAATACATAGTCTCATAGCATCGTCAGATTGTTGGGTAGTACTCATCATCGCACAAACGTTTTGGAATTTGTTTATGAAAACGTAGGCATCCTCCGATTCAAGCCCATGAAATTTGGGTAGCAAGTTGATAATGTAGGGCTTGATTTCAAAATTATTTCCATTGGCCGGTGGAACTGAAAGACAATTGGGAAGAGGTGCACGAGTTGGATAGCGTCAGTCCTGCAGCACGATGTGAGGCGTCGCTCCGGTGGGAGGTGGTGGAATTTACGCACCAAGTGGTGGAGGCATCACAATATTAGGAAAGGTGGGGTTGTTTTGGTCAAAATTCAGTGGAGTGTTCGACATTTTGAAAGATGAATAACACACAGGAGAATGTGAAGATGTATGGACAGAAGCACGATCAACTTCGGAGTTGACCAGTAGTGGCAAAGTTTGCGGAGAGGATGAACTATCGACGTCGGAGTCAACAGCGTTGTCGGAAGCGACAAGGGTGACGCGGACTAAACAGGCGCTCGTGTCCCTAGTCTAAACTAACATACACTAAATGAATTTAGTGTTTATCAAAGCACGTTTTGTAGAAAGCGAGGGTAAGAAAACGTCAATTGAGAATGCAGGTGAAGGTGAAATGGGTTGTCACGCCCCGCTTCTCGGTGTACGGCGAAGTGGACGCGACGAGGTCCGCTACGTATATACTTAGAAGTACATACGCTAAGCGTATCTAAGCAATATAAAAGTAAATCACAAGAGATAAGAGATATAGAGATAACAGCAACTTTATTAATAACATTCTTTCGTACAATGCATGAAAAGTAAATACAACTGAAATGAAAAGCGATGCCTAAACAATGGCATAACAGGAAATGAAAATACTGAATAGAACAAGGTACAATATCTAGAGCTCGGGGTCTTCGTGAAACTGATCCAAGTCTTCACTAGTGGGCTCGATCTCTGCTGGGTCCAAAGCACCTGACGACATTCAAAGAAGAAAGAAATAGAATGTCGTCAGCGAACATTTCGCTCGGTAAGTCCCAAAGATAAAGAAGAATTAGAAAAGTCAGAATAAGAGTAGTTCCTAAAGAGGTTGTAAAATATTATAGAATATTGTGTTTACGCTGTTGTTTGTAGCTTGGTACAGAAGGATGCCAATATATACGAGAGGGGTCTCTATATGCTAGAGACCACGGCAAACGGAATGTACAAGGAACTGTTAAGCCACGGTACAACAGCAACGGAATATAGGTTAGGTGTCTTAATCTGACCACCTCGTGCCACCTTTAACACCTTCCGTACCAATCTACCCCTTAAACCCCGTAGTGTTTTGATAGTATTGTTGTATTGTATTGTGTAAGTTGGATGACTGACCAAAACCATGATATCAGTAAACGGATTGTAACTGCATAATCAGGTAAATGGAATAACGGAATAATGGATGTATATCCATGGTTTGATTCAGTCAAGTTGTATAGATTGTTAACTGGATTCTGGGATTTATGTATTCATATTGAGTTGGAATATTAAAGAATATAGATTGACTTGAATCATATTCAAGTCAGAAATAATCAGACTCAAACCCGAGTCAGACTAAAAGAAATGTAATTTGAAGTTCTATAATTGTTAGGGTCCTTATTGTAAATTATAAACTTGAGGGGGTTTTATGTAAAAATACTTTTATATAGTTTTCAAGATACACCTCAAGTATTTATTATTCGTCATTATATTATAATGAGCGTGATTTTATTTAGTGATATTTCTAGTGAATATATCCTAATAAAGGTATTAATTTGTAATATTGATTTATTTGAAATTCATGGTATTTTTATGTAACTTTTAATCTTGTAATTTTTAGGAAAAGGTGGAAACTTTATTTTATAATAAAATAGGTGTGCAAATGATAAATATACATATGTTTATACAAGAATAATTTTTAATAAATATTTTATTTTCCAAAAATCTCATTTTCATAAATGTCGTATTCTAAACCTTTCGAGACCGAATACTCCTTGCGGAGGTCTGAATCTCACACTACTAAGCCCGAGGGTGCACGATAAACCGTACAATCCCTAACGAGTTCCCCAAATGTGGGTTGTAGTGGCGCTTTGCAAAGATTTAATAAATACTAATCATTTAGAAAACGGTTTTATAAAATATGGTATTTATTTGTAAAAGGGTGTAAATTTCCGTATTTTAGATTCTAGGGTTTCCTAAGCCAACTAGCCTATTTCTAAATGGTCTAAACGACACGTCATTAGAAGCCTCAAATCGCCTCTTCACCGCCAATTGTGACCAGGTAACTACAAGTGAGGAAGGAGGGATCCGCTCACGAATCGTGAGACGGGCCTTTTAAAGTTACCTAAGCTCACTTGCCTAGTCTAGACACCATAAAGTCAGGTTTAGATAAATGATCGATGTCCATGACATATTGATTGAAATGAATTCTTGATGTATAGTATGAAATTGTAAAGAAATCACAACCAAAAAGTATTTGACCGCAATCAACTACGGTGTCGGATGTAGATTGTTAGTGAGTGCGGATCGTCCACAGGGAAAGTGTAATCGTTCGTCTTTTGAATTAGATGAGTCGAAACTTTAAGGCAAAGAAAAGAAAACAATTCATGATTTATATTTAAGGTTCAAGAATTAGAAAATATAGATCTAATAACAAGAAAAAGATAGAATCAAGAATTGATAGTTTGTTGATTTTTCCAAACCAAATATCAAGAATCGAAATGAGACTCGTAGGAATCGATCGGATCTATAGACGTGATGCAATCTCAAGATGACGTATTCTCATCCTTCGATGGATTGATACTAGATTGATGATGATCGACGAGAATTAGGGATTTTTAGTGAAACTAGGGTTTCATCATTTATCCCTTGTTCATTCGTCAATATCATTCACATGCTAGCCTCTAGTAATTTCAAGAAACGATCATAGATCCCTAATTTCGAGCGATAACAATCAAGAAAGTATCGCAACGAAACTAGGTCATCGATTCTTGAACTTGCTAGGGTTTACAAAACTCGTAGGACTTAAAAATCGTTTTAAGATTTGTTACATCATCATTCTATTGATCGTCTCGGCTCCTTAACGAGCGGAGTTTTACTCAAACATCACAACAAGAACAACAATTACAGATTGAGATCTAATCATGATGCAAGAATTAAAAGAAAGCAAGATAAAAGAATTTCACCTTTTATTTATATCAACAATTTCGTTACATTCGCTCAAGAACTACAAGAGGAAGAACTCGATCGTCGATTTGGCTTCGCTCGTCTCCGTGAGTCACGGATCAGCTTGGATCACTTGCCCGATTGAAGATCGGCTCGGCTCCTAAAAGGTTGAAGGCTTCTCGCTTGATTGGTACTCAAGATCTTGAATTTGGAGTGGAATTAGGGTTAGGGTTTCGCACAAGCCTTGTCACTAGACTTGTGGAAGAAGATGAAGAATTGAAGAAGACTAAAGATTAATGAACTAATGAAGAACAACCTCAACCCTTAGATCTAGGCTCCTATTTATAGATCTCAAAACCCTAGATCTAGGATTTCAAATTCTAAGTTTCCCTCCTAAAGTTTGTTGAGGAAATTTGAATTTCCCTCCAAAAGTTAGTTAGAGGAGAAGCTTCTAGATGTGATTAGTTAGAAGGGAGCTTCTAGAAGAGGTTAGTTAGGAGCTTAATTATGTTTAGCCTTGCTTAATGATCTTTGCTGATCTAGTAGTAGCTTCTAGGTCCTTCTGGAATTTGACATGTCATTATGAGCTGTGGCCACTGAGATAGAGATAACACAGTAAAATTGAGTCTCTGAAGCCATCAAGCCGCCGCGGAACCGCGGCGCTTTTGGAGAGTTGGGGCTTGGGCTCTCTGGTGCTTGCTTGGGCTGATGTATGGGCCTTTATTGTATATGTTTAATTTAATATCTCCTTCTGAAATGCTACCAGATCTGAATTCATTGAGTTGGCGTAATTTTGATCAGCTCTTTGGTTTTTCTTCCGTATTTTCCTGCACAGACTCAAGACAAGTGTTGCGCAAATACAGAAATGATGCGATGCCATGAAATGCGGTTAATTTCCCTTAAAGTGTCGGTTTAAAAGTCTAACACATGAAATCTGATATTTAACAACTGATTTGCTAATATGTGAAATATGAATACCGAACACTTCTAAATGAGTGCAAAAGATAGGGAAATTGCCGTGTTAAAAATACATTATTTTCGACTGATCACATATCGTATTTTCCTATTAAAATATTTTGTTTTAAAAATTGTATACAACTTAGAACTTTCAGAAAAGGTTTATAAAGAAAATGGTATTTTAATGAAAAATCTTGTATTATCGTATTCTAAGTTTTCAAGGTAGCGTGTTATGATTTCATATGAGTGTGTGTGGAGGTAGGTCATTACCTCGTGATCTATTTTAAGGTATAGTAAAGTTTAGGGGTTAAGTGTGAAAACTAAACATTATGGTATTTAAGTGCAAAAATGCGGTATTTCGCAAAAGTTATCATTTCATGTGAGAAGCTTTATCCAAATTGATTTTTAAGTGATTAGTAGTCAACATGAATATGTTTAAGCATTATGGAATTAGTGATAAGTGAGTTTTGATAGAAAACCGAATCGGAAATCGGTTTGTTCCGATTTCCGTCGGGTTTTAAAAAGTCGTATTATTATGAAGGAAAAGAAAGGTAGAAAAGGGGACTTACGGGTTTGGACAAGCTAGAGAGTGCTAGGAAGGTAGTGGGTTTGTCGGTGCTCCGAAACGTCGTGAAGAGTCCTAGTACGATCGCCGGGATTCGCCGTCGATTTCGGCAGCGCTTCGCCTTTCGCTCGTTTTCTAACATACCGAGTTCTCTTGAAATTTTTAGAGAGTGGACTTAGGAATGTAGGGTGAGAGGGTAGAGGGTATGGGGGTTTATATAGGGTTAGGCTAGGATTAGGGTTTTTAATAAAAAAAATTATAAAAAATATACAAAATCATTAAAAATTCATTAAATATAGGAGTAAAAGGGATTTATTGGCCAAATGATAACCGATCCAAGTATTTAGAGTATGCAGGAGGATGGACCAGGTCAAGACTCAACTTTTCTCTGTTGGTGACTCGGCCGTCCGGCCAAGTCCGGCCGGCGGAGCCGGACCGAGTCGGCCGAGTCGCCGGCCGGCGGCGCCGAGTCGGGCTGAGTCATGGGTCCAATGGCCGGGGATTCTTCGGGGGTACAATTTGGTATATTTACTTTTTCATGTCCAGTACATATTTTGGGAGTTATGGCCTTTTGACTGTTGACTTCCAAAAGAAATTAAAACAAAATAAATACAAAAATAATGTGGGGCATGGGATTTGAACTCTGGTGGCTTGGTTCAGCAGTGCAAGGTATTACCAATGAGCTACAAGCTCCTTCTTGTAATTATTGTGGGAAAATAACTACTTAAAGTGGTAACAGCAACACTAAATACCCCAAGTACACTTTAATTTTAAAACAATTTTATGTACACTAAAAATGGAATTATTTAAAAACAAAATAATTATTTTTATATATATTGTGCTCAGATTAAAATACTCCTTTATGGATTTTTAAAAAAATTAAAAAATTTGTATAGAAAAGTGTATAGGAAAATTATAGTTGTTACATGGGTGGAAATGGCGAGTTTTTCTAAATTTTGGTATTTTTTTGAAATTTTTGTTTTGTTTTGAAAAGAATGGAAAGAATGAGACTTGGCTCAATCAATCACAATCAACAATGCACAAGCAATCTTTAGAACTAGGGTCACCTAAGTCCAATCTAGACCCGCTCCTAGACTTCCAAGCGACAAGTTGCAGAATATACTCTCTAACTGCCTCTTCACTGCCAAATGTGGTCAAGTAAGTATGAGCAAGGAGGGAGGTTTTCCAAGGCTTTCGCCAAGTTTCTTAATTTAGAGTAACCTACTCTCTTAACACTAGGCCTAGGCACCACATGATCAAGTTTAGATAAAACAGCAGATTCCCCGCAAGTTTCACTTGTCCTAAATGAGCGCGAATGTCCTTAGGAGGTTTAAGTCTAGATATTTTTTAGTTACCGAGAGGTGAACGCCGTATGCTTGTTTTGTGATTTTTAGAGCCTAGGAAGAGTGATAAAATCCCCACCTAATCTTGATTTGGGTTTTGTACCCGTTAAGTCCGTATTATTGTATGCACAAATTAAAAAATCTAAGACAACAAAAAATATTTATTTTGTCAGCGCAATTTGCAAAGAATCCTACAAGCAAACACAGTTTACTGGAGGTTTAGAGAAGGAGTTTCTGAAGTAGAATACTCACAGAATAATAAGGTTTAGCCGTGAGTCCTTCTTGATCCGCCGCGGTGTAGCCGCGAGATGTAGGCCAAACTTCTCATGACTTTGGCACTGAACTCCTCTTCTTCTTTTTCTTTTGGTTAAAGGCTCCTGGTTTTCTATTTCGTTACTCCAATAGCTTTAGAATTACCCTGCACACTTGCACAAGAATTGTTAAAAACAACAAGACAGATTTTTATTTAATTTTTTTTCGGGTTTTTCTTTATATTCACTAAAAATAACACGAATAATAAGAAAGAAACATTTTACCGTCTTCTCGGTAACAGCGCCATTTGATTGATTTGTTGGTCATGTGTTCTATGAAGTTCTATTTACCGCAATCAGGACGGTATCATTTGTACTTAGCCGCGATGAGTACAGGTCGTCTTCATGGAGATGGTATGTTTTCCCTTCTTGTATTAGACGAGTTATGTCAAAAAGTCCAAGGGTGTTCTTTATTAACTATGTGATATGTATTATGTCCAAGAAAGCTTGCTAAGAGTTTGGATTAGGTAGTCAAGTTAGGAATTCCCGTATTCTTCCGTTTGTGCCACATTTAAAGTTGATGCAAGAGTAATCGAAACAATGTGGATTATGGTGCTTTAAAAGGGTACTTGCAAGCTGTCACCCATTTCTAACTATGTTCTAATTGACCCCTGTCTTTCCGTTCTTTACTCTTATCTCTAACCTTATGCCAAGCAAATCACAACAAGTTTCTAATTAGGCAGCAATTATATGTCACGAATAGTACGCCTAGCTGAGAGGGATGAGTTTGTTTGTTCTAAATTCAATCTAAATATGTGGGCAAAAGAAAGAACAATGAATTTTTCCGTCTCTCGAACTACCCTCTCCTTACACCTAACAAGTGAGAAATTACTCCCACATTGTTAAAAGAATAAATAAAAAAATAAAAAATAAAAGGAAAATAGAAGAGAAGATCAATAAGAATTTAGAATGCTAACTATTAGGGTTCTCACAAGAGCAAGAAATATCAATAGAGTATCATCGCTTAATAATCAAGATTAAGGAAAAAAGATAAATTAAAAATCAAGAAAACAAAAACATCAACTTTAATAGATCAAGAAAAAGTTATCTAAGTAATTAAAAAAGCATGAATTAAAGTTGCAAAAATATAAAAGAACAAGAACAAACCTTTATTTATAATTTAAACTTTTACAAGATTTGAATCCAATAGCCTTAATCTAATCTTACAAGTTCCCTAAAGAAATTGCAAGATGGGAGAAAAACTAAGAACTCAATCAAACTCTAAACTATGGCAAGAATTTTAATGGCCAAACTAAAATGATACAAACTAATTTAGCAAACTTTATGGTAAGAATGGAATTCTAACTCCCTCCTTCATTGTTGTTGATCCGGTTTATTTATAGGCCTCCAAAAATACTTTTCTGGGTATTTTCCAGAAGAAGATGTAATGACCAAAGAGCCGACATTCGTCATGCCTGACCTCACTTTGGCTGCGTTTCAGCCGCCGAGCCTTCTTGGCGACCGCGGAACCGCCGCCGGGGTAGGGAGTTGGGTCTCCGGAATTTTTCTGTGATCTTGTGATATCATTTGCTTCATATTTTCATAATAAAATTCACAAATGCTCACTGATTGATTTTCAGATTTACAGCAGTCCAATGTTGCGACTTTTTCATCTTGTTATAACATCACATCTTCTTTCGCATTTTCAAACCCTAATTAATGCACTTCCCTCGTGTTCTGTGTTTGTCCGAGACACGAATGACCGCTGCCCTTGTCTTGTCTCTTGAACTGGTATATGGCACCTGACGGATTTGAATGGCTGAATTCCGTATTTTGTCTTTTGTCAGCTGTCTGTTCTGAAAGCATCATTTTTGCAGATATTGTGTGTGATTTGTACTGTCTTGGACTGAATACTCCTAAGACCTGTAAGCTGAAATCATATAGCAAATATGGATCAAAAACACCTATCTACATACAAATGTGCATAAGAATGAGCGGTATTAAATATAATATTCTGATGTGAATAAGGTGTTGTGGGCGTATCGTATCGTGCACCGCACTCTAACCCAATCTACTCCATACCCACTACTCTTCGGGGTGGAGACAATCATCCCCCTCGAAGTCGAATTTCCAAGCTTAAGAATGGTTGTCCAGTACAATCTGACAGAAGAAGAAAATACTCTCCTTCGTCTTGAAGAGCTCGACGCGCTGGAAGAAAAAAGACTCGCAGTACAACAAAATCTGGAGTTGTATCGAGCCCAAATGTCACGGGCTTATGAAAAGCTAACCCGTCTTCATGTCTTCAGGAAAGGTGAATTGGTGTTGGTCCTTAGAAGACCGATCATCCCCAACCAACATGCAAAAAGAAAATTTGAGCCAAGCTAGAAAGGGCCATACATCATCGAGAAAGTATTTGACGGAGGAGCCTACCAATTGATAAGCCCTGATGGAAATAGGCCCATGCCACCCATTAACGGCCGATATCTTAAGAAATACTACGCATGAATACTCCAAATCGTGGATAAGCTAATCCCGAAAAAAATAACCCCTAAGTTATTAAACTGGAAATAGAGAACCCTTAAGTCGTTAAACTGAGAATAAATGAAATCCTCCCATAGCGAATGATGAGTTGCTCCTGATACTATTTTAGGGCAGTGATGCAGACGCCAACCGAAATCCTCCAATGGCAGATGATGAGTCGCTTCTGGAACTATACTTCAGTGTTAGCGTGCTGATGCCGAATCAAAACCAAAATTCCAAATTCTCCGGCGGCAAATGATGAATTGCTCCTGCCACCCATGCTTCAGTGTTAGCAACACTAATGCCAGTCCAGAATCTAAATTTTCAACTCAAAATCAAACCCCACTGACTAAAATAAAAGTGTCCAAATCCTGCTTGACAAGTACCCTCAAGCTTAAAGAAGGTCCTGTCAAACAAGGAAGGAATCAGACAAATCAAATCAAGTTCCTACCCCGCAGTGTTTCTTGGTTCAAAAGTCCCGCTGGACAGATAGGAAACTTCTAAACCAAATCAAAGTATAGACCGTTTACGTCACAAAAAGGGAACCAAATCAAGTATCGACTGTCTACGTCGCAAAAAGAGAACCAAATCAAGCAACGACCTCGACGTCGCCAAAAGGGAAGAAACGACCTCTACATCGCAAAAAGGTAACCAAATCAAGCAACGACTTCCACGTCGCTAAAAGGGAAGCAACGACCTCCACGTCACCAAATAGGAACCAAGTAACGACCTCCACATTGTCAAAAGGGAATCAAGTACCGACCTCCACGTTGCTAAAAGGAAAGCAAATCAACCTCTCCATGAAAGAAAATCCATCAATTTCATGCACACGACCCATACACATGGTGTGCATTTATTAATAGACGACAATTTGTTGGGGTTAAAATTTACACCCCAATTTCCAGAATTAAAAACCAAAATTAAAGGTCAAAAGGTCAAAGTCAAGATCAACAACTCTTGATTATTCTCAATCAACCTAGGGTTTTGGAAACGTCTCCTCTCTCTCTCTCTCTCTACTTCCTCTCAGGAAGGTCTTTTTCTTTTTCAAGAAAAAAAATTTTTTTTAAAGAAGAGAAGATTCATTGGTCTCTCTCTCTTCTTCATTCATTAATATACAATAAAGAAAGAGAAAGTAAGGAGGAGGGAGCTCATCACCAAAAGGAAAAGACTTTCCACTGCAACAAGATCTAAACCCTAGAAGAAGGAGCAGAAAATTTGTTATTCAAGATCTGAACATGTAAAGTCTTGGAGATTAAAAAAATAAAATATTTTTTTATCAAACTAGAGAAGTATACATTTCACAAATCGAAAGAAAACGCTTTTTGAAAGCACAAATTTTCATCTATAGGATGCGCTCTATGCAGATGCACAAGCTCCAAGGACGCTTTCTGCAAAACTACGCAAGTGCACTACGTATAGCGACGTTTGCCTACGCCAATAAATAGACCAAGTATGCCACGTGCAATGTGCGGGAGCAAGCGCACATTAGCGCTGAATCAGAACCTAAGCTTAGTAAAAATTTGCTAGGCGCGCCACGTGTAATGCATATGCGCCAGTGCAAAGGGCTCTTTCTGCAAAATTGCACGAGTGAGCTACATGTAGTGCACGTGTGCTGACGTAAGGCATCACCAAGTGCGCCAGCGCCAATAATAGACCAACTATCAAGTACGCCGTGTGCGCCAGCGCCAATAATAGACCAACTGTGCCACGTGCGATGCGCGGGCACAAGCGCACATCAGCACTGAACCAGGACCTAAACTAAGCAAAAATTTGCTATACACACCACGTGCAATACACGTGCCCCAACGCTAAGGACGCTTTCTGCAAAACTGCACAAGTGCGCTACGAGCAGTACATGTGCGCAAGCGCCAGGCATCACCAAGTGCGTCAGCGCCAGATCCAGCATCAACTGCGCCACATGTAATACACGCACGTCAATGCTAATAAATAGACAAAGTGCGCCACGTGCAATGCTCGGACGCAAGCACACATCAGCGCTGAGTCAGAACCGAAACTTAACAAAAATTTGCTAAGTGTTGAAACCTAGGCTTCCCTAATGATCCTAGGCTCAGCAGAAAACAAAGTTCTCAACGTTTGGTTAAATCGTCTAGGTGGACCGCAGTTCTCATATGAAACTAAGTGTCCCTGGATGATGCCTATGTTTTCCAATGAGGAACTATATCAAAGGCTTGGCTGAAACATAAGTTCATCCTTGTTGGAAAACCAAGAGATCAATATAGGGGCTATGTTCTAAACATAAGGATTAAGTAATACTTAATCAAATTAAAGAGAAGAAAGCAATGTTTTTTCTTCCCAAAATTAATAGAACGATGTTCTAAAAATAAGTGAAGGTTTTAGATTATTAAAATCAAACACCAGAAAGCACATTTGCCTCTATTTTTTTCTTAAGCTCCTATTGCGTGCGCATGATTCTCACAACCCGTTAATCGAAAGTTCCCTCGTTTCGAAGCAAAGGGCAATTAACGACATTTTTGTCCACGACTGTCGGAGATCAGGATCCCCACAATCAATAAATCCCAGTTTACCCTGAGCACGGGGGAACCTGTATAATACCTGACAAGATAGCACATTACAATCTCAATAGGGTGGCGAAAAACACTCTACAATACGTATCTATATTTGTATCTGCCAAAACAATAAATAGATACGGATATGGTAACACATATATTCTTTCTGTATCCGCATCCAAATTAACATCCGACTTTTTATCCGTGTATGAATATAATTAGTGCGATGTTTTTTATATCCGTATCCAATTTTTTTTCAAATACAGATAATGGTTTTCATTATCTGTATCGGTATTCGCATCTGTCAACGATTACTAGATACGGATATAGCTACACCTATATCCAATCCGTTTGCATCCCTACTTTTAACCATAATTTCAAAAAATCAAAAACAATTCTCCTTCCTTCTTCAGCCGTCATCATCGCCGGCGTCGGCACTGCTGCCATCAACCTCCCCTCTCTGTCCCCCCTTGCCCTGACCTCCCCCATCCCTTAACCCGTCCCATCCAAGACTTATCCCTCCACAGCCCCCTCCCTTTCCCGACCCCTCACCCCCAGCCCCCTCCTCTTCCTTGACTCCACGGTCTCCCCGATCCATTAACTTCATCACCTTCATCATCACCATCATCATCAACAACAACAACTCCATCGTTATCTTTATCAACAGCCCATCATCTTTTCATCATGTTCTCGTGTCATTTCAGTTTCTGATGCCCTCCACCTGCTGCCAGCGATTTCCTCCACTCGCAGCGATTGCCGTTCTCCTCCACCACCATCACCATTTATTTTTTAAACTCATATTTAATAATTATTTAAATAATTAATAATTAATTAATTTTTAGAAGTGCAAAATTATCATTTGACATGAACATTCATCTCTTTAACCAAGATTGATCATTAAGACAATATAGTTTTTCATAGTTTACAAGGGAAAGAATAGTTTTCTGTCACGGACCCAAAGCTATGGGAAGTTTTTCGGTAAATGGAGGACAATTATTTTGATCTTGTTTGCAATAAACTTGTTTCTTGCTAACAATTACGTTTTGTATGGAATTTTATAAAAATAATAGTATTCTTGGAACACAGAAAATATGATGTTCTCTGATACATGAAATGAATAAAATGTGGAAGAAACGACTAAACACAATAATCTTATTGCTGCAACTTTTAACCATCAAGTAAAAATAAATATAATAAGTTTTTTAACTAACAATTTTAAATAACAGGGAAATCAAATCAACACTTCATGTATATTAACTTACTCAATATAAATTAAATATCTGACAAAATGGATATAATATGCATGCACATAAATAAATGTGTGTTATGATAGCTTCTAGCAGAAAAATAATAAAGCAGGAACAAATATTTTAATTAATTTTCCTATAAATGACAAAAGATATAGAGAACTACTAATGAAAGCCATTTAGCTTAAGTAAGCAAGCTACTAACCATATAATAGGAAGCCATATGTGCAGTATGCACAGAAGCCTTCGTGATCCATTAAGTTTCGTAAATGATGGTCAGTTTGTAGATTTCTTTCACCGTACTAAACAAGAAAATTATTAAGAAAAATAACATAATTGTTATGAAAACTGTATTCAACAATAGAGAGAAGTTAGACATCTGAGACATAAAGCTTCAAACGTCTGAAAAAAAGTGTTCAGAAGAACAGAGCCTGGACAGACATCTAAGCACTTGTGCTTCTGACAATTCTGACGTGTTATGGAAAGATTCGTTTGGAAATATTTGTTTGAAGATTTATTTGAAGATTTGTGAAGAGATGTCTGAAGATTTGTTTTGAAAATTTAAAGAAATTCTAATTGGAGTAGGAATTCTATTATTTTGTGCAATAAATAGAAAAGGATCTCATTAGAGAAAAGTGACCAAACATGAAGAAGAGGAAGAGAAGACGAAGGCAAGTCATCCACAGGTGAAGGTGGAGCACCAGAAGAGTATTCTTTATATTTGTATGCTTCTTCATATGTCTTTTTGTTCTCTGGTATTTTCATTGGCTTAAAATATTTTATAGAACAAATGTCTGTCAAAGCTTTTTCAGACGTCTAGTTGTTCTTTGTGTTTTCATGGTATTAAAATTTTTTGTGAGAACAAAATCTGAACCTTTTTTGCACAACGTCTGAAGGTTTAAAATTTTGAAAATCTTTTCCTCTTCAAACATGCGTCGCTTGTTCTTCAAACATTTGTTTATTCTCTGTGCTTTCATTGGCCATATTTTGAAAACCACGGAAAACGTCTGAAGCCTTTTTAGACAAACATCTGAAACTCAAAATTATTTGAAACAATTCTTCTTCAGACATCAGTGTCTCTTTCTTCAGACGTCTGTTTGCCTTCTGTGCTTTCTTTCCTTCTTGTAAAAATTATGTGTAAACGTCTGAAACTTTTAAAAACAAACGGCTGAAGCTATTTTTTAGCCATTGCCGATCCTTCTTCAAACGTCTGTCTGGTTGAACTTCATATGTCTAATAACAACTCTTTTTAACTAATTTGACTTGTAACGGTTAGCTTTTCTTGAGTGGTGTTTATTGAGAATTGCTTTGGTTTTTGAGCAGCCAACCTTTGCAAAATTATTCTGATTTCTCATCTCTTGTGAGAACAAATTCTTGATTTTGATTGTTTTTTCTCTCACACACTCAAAAAGATCAAAAAGCTTAATTTGATTATTCCATACTTATTGAGTATTAGATTGTGAGTTTTAAGAGAAACTTCTTTGAGAGTATTGTGCTTAATTGTAAATCCTCTTATCGTCTTTGTGTAAGGATATCTCGAGTGTAAGAGAGTTCTTTGTAAGAGAGAAGAGTGAGAGAAGTTTTTTCTTTTTTTGTGTGAGAATTCTTGAGTGCAAGAGTGCCTTGTAAGAGAGAAGTGCTCAAGTGTAAACACGTGTGGTTGTATTGAGAGAGAGGCGGGAAGAGCTTGTAAGAAGTATTGTTCATAGTGATGAACAACGTGTAGTCTTTTGAAAAGACGTGTTGGTTAGGCCTCCACTGGAAGCGGGGTTGTGGGTTACTTGCGGGTAACGTGTTGTCTCCGAAAAAGATGTGATTTAGTGGAACGAACTCATACGCTCAAAGAAAGTGGACTAGGGGGTCTCCCGAACCACTCAAAAATCGACTCGTGTTTACGTTTGCAATTTCTCTTATTTTTTATATTGTTTATTAGCTTAGAAATTGCTCAATTACATGCTTGTTTCCTACTTGGTATATTTGCTCACTATTTGCTCTTTATGCTTATTGTTTATACTTAATATTGCTCTTGGATGCTATATACTCTTTGTGTACAAATGTACTATTGCTTGATATTAAATCCCTTTGCAGTTGTTTTTTATATTAGCAAGTGCTTGTTAGAAATTTTAATTTAGGCATATTAGTAACATAGTCCTATTCAACCCCCCTCTAGTGCTTGTTAGAAATTTTAATTTAGGCATATTAGTAACATAGTCCTATTCAACCCCCCTCTAAGGCTATTTCCGGTGTAGACTTTCGCGGTTTTTCAATTGGTATCAGAGCTTGGTACTCTTTTTCTTATAAACTTAACTTCCTTGAGTGATCCATGGCTTCATCTTGTTCTTATTCTATTATGAACCTCCTCTTTTTTATGGAAATAATTTTGAGTTGTGAAAAAAAAGATGGAGTGGTTTCTTGAATGTCAGGTTAGGGATTTTGGAAGATTGTTATGAACAACTATTTTATTCCTACCATTACTAAATCTAAATTGAGTAGGCTTGCTGAAGATTTGTTTTCTTTAAACATCAAGGCTATTCAATATTTACAATTTGCTTTAAATGTTAATATCTTTAACAATCTTTCCTTTTACAAAACGGCTCATGGAATTTGGTGCTCATTAGAGCAAATCTATGGGAAGCACATAGCTTACAATAAAATAGAGAAAGCAACTCCATTAGCGACTTTGGATGTGTCTCAACCAAAAGAGACGATCCAACTCTTTGGAGAGTGCAAAGCTGTTCATTGATCATGAGGATGTAAGTATTTCGTCAATTGATATTCATAAACTTACTCATGATTAATTGTTAGATGCATATCATGATCTTCATGAAAATTTTAATGTCATTGTATCTAGAAATGAATTCCTCGAAAAATGTTGTTATGATTTTAATATTGAAAGAAAGGAATTGATGACTTGTTGTGATTCTTTTGAGGTTTTGAATAAGGCGATAATTGCTAAATATAATGTTTTATCTTTTACTCATGACTCTTAAAAGGATTTAATTGATAAACTTGAATTTGAGAAGAACGAGCTACTTTCAAAGCTTGATTTTCAATATTGTTCTTTTGATATTTTGAAGATAGAAAATGAAAATTTAATTTTATCCTGCAATGCATTGAGAAAAGAAAATGATATTTTGCTTTCAAAATTAACAAGTGAAATTGAGTGTTTAAAATCTTCACTTGTTTCTCAAGAACCATTAGCTTGTGATCTTATAACTCTTAAAGAGGAAAACAAAATTTTGCTTTAAACTTGTGAGATTTTGAGAAAAAAAGACATTGATATGATTTCAAATTTGAAAAATGAAATTGATTTGTTGAAATCCTCTATTGTCTCTCAAAACACTTTGATTTCCGAAAACACTTCTCTCAAAAAGAAAAATGAGATTTTGAATGCTTCTCTTGCCAAGTTTTCTAGTGTAGATTCTTTAAATAGTAAGGAGAAGAAGATTTTAAATCAAAGAGTCATTGGTTTTAAGAATTCGAAATTTCAAAAACCCTCTTCGTCTAGATTTGTCAAATATGCTTCACATTTAGCTAAATCTCATGCTCATAAACATTCATATCTTTATAGATTTAGTTCAAGACCGTCTTTCAAGAAGCATGCGCATCATAAACTTGCCATATCTTATGCTTGCATTGACACTTCTAACTCCACTTGTGCACATACTCACATTTGCAATTTTTATGGTGCACATGGCCATTTGGCATTTGCTTGTTCCTTGAAGAAAAATACTTCTTTACATGCCAATTTGGTTTGGGTTCCCAAACTTAACTCTTATGGATCCAATAAAGTTTGGATACGAAATCCCCCTCCGTAGCTTGTTTTGTAGGTATGGACCAATTGTCGACTTGAGGGATTCGGTTCGTGATGAGCAAGAGCAATCAAATGTATATAATTGCTTGGCTCATCAATTTGTAGGGTATTGTATTCCTTACTATACTCTTTTAGAATATTGCCTATTTGATTTGTGCTTAATGTGGATACTCTAATTGCGTATGTTTTGTTTATATACCCCTTGTGATGCACATATGCTTATCTTGTCTATTTTGTTGTGCTTACTTGTGTATAGGATGCTATTCATAGGATATTTCGATTTGTATTTACAATTGGTATTATTTATTTGCTCATATGTGATTTTTTGTGCTCGTTTATTTTTAAACCTGTGATCTTTTAAACTTGAGCACAATATAGCTTGAAAATTAGATTTAGATTTGCATATCTTTTAGTTTTCTTTCCATAAACCACTCTCACTTGTTTAAAATATGTTTTTTTAATCTTATAAGTGAGAGTTCGTACCCCTAGTAGTGCTTTAAATTATTTAATTTTTTTTCATATGGATATATTTTGGCATATGTTTTACCTTGAACCAATTTTCAATTGGTATCTTTGCTTTATGCCTTATTAATGTGTGTTTATGTTTAAACTTGTTTATCTATTGTTGCACGCACACTTCTTGCATGAGTAGAATTATTCATTAGGATTGAATTCTTAGCTCATCTTGCCAAATGACTTCTGCAACCCTTTTAGAAGGCTCACTTATGGATTTCGTTAATTACAACGAATTCTATGGATATAACGGAAAGAATTAGAGGCCCTTCACTGGGTAGTTGATATTTAAAATGAGACAATTACTCATACTTGCACTCACATACGATTTTCAATTATTTTCAATTGGTTTCATATTGTTTTCAATTGGTATCTATTTATGTGAGTTGATTGCACATTTGAACCTTCCATTGGTTTCATCTTGGTTATATGTGCATATTTTGATCAATCATGAGTTAGATCATTAATTTCTATCACTTATATTCCATTATATTTATGTTTGAGCTTTAATAGTTTGGTATTCAAGTGACCGTGAGATAGGATTCAAGAGTCGATCGTTTGGGCTTGCTTCTCAAGTTTGGGAGATTCAAGCGATTGAGATATGTAAGTGTTGCGCTATTGAGATATAATTTTTCATATTTACTTCTCAATTCTTGTGGTGTGCACATTTTAAAATTCCATGCTTTTAAAGAAATACGCACACACTTTGTACATGTGTAATACGATCATGTTTTTCATTGATATCCTATGATTCGTATTACGATATATTTTCTAACTCATAAACTTCAAAACTAGTTTTACTTATATGAGTTAGCGCATGTTTTTAAGTTTTTCATTGAATATCCTTTTCAAAACATGCTTTTGTGTATGAGTCGAGCTCCGTTTTCAAAATTGTTCATTTTCAATTGATATTAACTCATATTTACCTCCACATGCCATTAGAACTTGTTTATATATTGCTCATGTGGATATTTGTGCATGTATACGTGCTTTACTTTGAATACCTTTTATATACATGCATTTGGATACGAGTTGAGATTCATTTTCAAATTTGCATTTTACTTGTACACGTATCTATTTCCTAGTGTTCTCCTATGCATATATTTAGAAGGAGTGATTCAAACGTTTGATTTTCTTTAGATGCAAGCATATGTTTAGGAGGAGTGATTCAAACGTTCTAAATTCCCTAAGTACTCTTTTTGATCATGTCAAAAGGGTGGAATAATAGGAGTTTTAGTATATCAGTATCGTATATTTGGTTTTATTTGATATAGATATAGTATTTCATATTCACATTTTGATATCATCAAAAGGGGGAGATTGATAGTTTATGAATTTCGATGATCCATTTATTTAGTTTTGATAATAGCTAAAACATGAATAGTTCGTTTAGTGTCACTTGCTTATCTTTCTTATTATTTCGACACTAAACTCGTATGCACTTATTGTTTAGCTTGCTTATCCTTTATCTTGTGTATACCGAGTAATATATCAATATCTCATGCTATACTTGTGTTATATTCTTGATATCGATATATTACTCTCATTCATTATTTTGGTAATTCACAATATAAATTTGTATATACATGTTATCTATATCTTACTTCTCTTATACCATGTATATATTTAGTATATCAATATCTCATGTTATGAGTTTGAGCTATATCTTGATATTGATATACTATTCATGATTGTGATATAAAAAACAACGAATGTTCATATACTTGTGTTTACTATATTACTTATATTTCATAACATTGTATATGATATGCTTGGTCGTGTTTGAGATTGATTTTCAGGATATTTTCACGACACAAACATACTAAGGAGGATGGAGGAAAATCGAGTTTAAACGGGAAATCTATTAGAGGTTGGAGGTTAATGGACCAGAGCTCCTCAATGATCACATTCAAGCTTCATGACAATAAGGAGCCAAACTCTAAATTCAAAATAATTCAAGAAATCGAATATTCAAAAGCTCGTGTTGAGATATCGGAAGATTCAAGATTTGGCAAACGAACGATATCGACATAGGAAATCAATGTGAGTACTCATGTCTAAGGAAAACATCACATTAAGCTCTTACACACACTCTTCGTATAATTTGTGAAAAACTTGCGTTGGTTTTGGTTTAAAATTCTTTTCAAAAACCAAGTTCAAATTTGTCTGAAAATTCCTTCTTTAGACGTGTATACTATTGTGTTTCAGGCATTAGTCCTGTTTTCAAAAACATGCACAAGTTTCAAATATCAGTTTCTTACTTCAGAACAAACATCTGAAGCTTAACAGAACAAACGTCTGGATGTTTTCTGAGGTTTCATTGGCTTAAATTTTTTTACAGAATAAACGTCTGTAATTGCTTCTTCATACATTTATTTGTTCTCTGGTTTTTTTATTGGATTAAAACATTTTATAGAACAAACGTCTGTCAAACCTTCTTCAGACGTTTGGTTGTTTTCTGTGTTTTCATGGCATTAAAAATTTTTATAAGAACAAACGTCTGAACCTTTTTTGCATAAACGTCCGAAGGTTTAAAAATTTGAAATTCTTTTCCTTTTCAAACGTGTGTTACTTATTCTTCAAACGTCTGTTTGTTCTCTTTACTTTCATTAGCCATGTTTTGAAAACCTCGGTAAACGTCTGAAGCCTTTTTAGACAAACATCTGAAACTCAAAATTATTTGAAACAATTTTTCTTCAGACGACAGTGTCTTTTTATTCAGACGTCTGTTTGCCTTCTGTGTTTTCTTACCTTCTTGTAAAAACTATCGACAAACGTCTGAAGCTATTTTCTAACCGTTGCTGATCCTTCTTTAGACGTCTTGAATTTCAGACGTCTGATAATGACTTTTTTTAACTGATTTGACTTGTAACGGCTAGTTTTTCTCAAATAGTATTTTTTGAGAATTGTTTTAGTTTTTGAACAGCTAATAAACAACAACAACAATAACAACAACAACTGAGCCTTTTATCCCAAGCATATAGGGTATGCTACATGAACCAACATGAGAATCATTCCAAAACCATTTTCTTATCTCTTATGAGAGCAAATTCTTAATTTTGATTATCTTTTCTCTCACACACTCAAAAAGATCAAAGAGCTTAATTTGATTATCCCAGCTTTAAGAGAAACTCTTTTGAGAGTATTGTGCTTAATTGTAAACCATCTTCTCGTCTTTGTGTGAAATCTTGAATGCAAAAGAGTCCTTTGTAAGAGAGAAGAGCGAGAGAAGTTGTTTCTTTCTTTATGTATGGATTCTTGAATGTAAGAATGTCTTGTAAGAGGGAAGAGCTTATTAAGAGAAGAAGTGCTCAAGTGTGAGCTCGTGTGGTTGTATTGAGAGAGAGGCGGGGAGAGCTTATTAAGAGAAGAAGCGCTCAAGTATGAGCTCGTGTGGTTGTATTGAGGGAGAAGCGGGAAGAGCTTGTAAGAAGTGTTGTTCGTAGCGGCGAACAACATGTAGTCTTTTAGGGAGACGTGTTGGTTAAGCCTCCACCGGAAATGGGGTTGTGGATTGCTTGCGAGCAACGTGTTGTCTCTGAAAAAGACGTGATTTAGTGAAACGGGCACGTACACCTAAAGAAAGTGGACCAGACGATCTCCCGAACCACTCTAAAATCGACTCGTGTTTGCGCTGACAGTTTCTCTTTTGCTTCATATTGCCTATTAGTTTAGAAATTGCTCGATTACATGTGTGTTCCCTACTTACTATATTTGCTCGCTACTTACTCTTTATGCTCATTGCTTATACGTAATATTGCTCTTGCTTACTATATGATCTTTTTTCACAATTGTAGTATTGTTTGATATCATATCTCTTTGCAATTGTGTTTTATATTAGCAAGTACTTGTTAAAATTTTTAATTTGGGTATATTAGAAGCATAGTCCTATTCACCTCCCCTCTAGAACTATTTCCGGTGTAGGCCTCTGCGGTTTTTCATATTCTATTTGCTGGTGCATTCCGGTTCCTAATGCCTTAAATTGTTGCAGCGAGGAAGACGGGAAGAAGCTGGGTTGAGAATGAACATTTCAAAAATCTGTATCCGAAATTTCTTTTTTAATCCTCCATCATACACAAACAATATAAAAAAAATAAAGCGTGCATGGTGTTTTCTTCTTTAGCTTGAGCATTTGTTTGGAATTTTTAACTTAAATGAAGGTAAATTTTGTAGCTATCAAAAGCATGTATATTTAAATTGATGATTGACTAAAATAACTGTTAGAAAATCTAACAAAGAGCGAAAAATTCAAACTTGTGCATCCCTGCTCATCTCTTCATCAATCGCCAACCCGGCCAATAGTGTATAATGGTACAACCCTTTGTTTTTCTGAATATGGACAGTAAACAACGGGCACATGTTTCTATATTAATATAAATAGTGTAACATCTAAAACATTTTAAATTCATATATCTTTAAGACATACTTCTAAAATGTATTTTTGATGAAGTACATGCATTTTACAAAAAGGAGAAAATTTCTTAATTTTAAGATGGTCCATGTCATCGACATTTTTTATTAAAAAATAACTTATAAAATATTAAAGCCTAAAAAATAGAATAAAATTACACTATATATGTTAAACTTCTTTAAAATATTACTGCTATCATTACTATTCTGTAAAATCTTTGCAATTTCTTTTTTGTCTATGATGTTAACATGATAAAGTATTTTTTCAACACCAAAAAATTAAGGTGTTGAATTTCATAATATTTAATCTATAATTTTCTTATTTATTGTGTCACGGTTTGCAATATTAATTATTTCATTCGTCAATTATACACAAATTACAATGTATTATTTCTTATATTATAACTCAACAATTAGGAGGGGTATACAGCTCCTCACATTTGATTCAAATAATATATTATTAATAAAATCCTTGGTTTTAAGATTTTGCACTTGTATCTTGATCTCTTGATGGAAAAATCCTATAGGGTCAATAACCATGCAAACCTAAAAAATAGGTTTAAGCAAAAGATGTTTATTATGATCAGCAATGCTTCAACAAATATAACAAATCTGAAACCTATGTTTACCAATAAGTTCTTCAAAAAAATAAAATATAACCAATTATTTTCTTGCGGATGACAAAATTCAAAAGCAGCAAATCAACCAAATGGTTCAATGTATAACACAAAATAAAGATACCTTTGGAAACTACTCTTTTCCCGTTATACTAAAATTTCTAGGCACATATCTTTTAGGTGTATCTGAGAAAGTAAATTAATAAAACATAAGCTATAGTTTAAATTATATAATTATCAAATCATTTTATTTTCTTATATCTTGTTAATTTAATCAGGTGCATCGCACGTGCCATATTTCTAGTATAATGTATCCAAAACATTTTATAATACTCAAAAATTTTGTTATAAGTTATAACAAATTATTATCTCCTTATATCTAACTAATGTTCAAAACTTATTAATTAAATAGCAGAAATACCCTAATATTTACATACTTAGCCTTTTAATAACACTATTTTATGGGGCAGTTAAATACCATAAACTTTCATGTGTTGACAGTTTCTAACTAATTGTTAAGTACAGTAACTTGTTATAATTCTCAAACTTTGTCATGTTTGCCTTCTCAAAAAGAGTTGGTCCTATTCAATGGAAGTAGCATGCAAGAATGGTGGTGTTAAGGGATATACAAGATCGATAACCTACATCATGGAGCAAGCTCTTGTAAATAAAATTTTACATTAAAAATCATCCATTAAAGTAATTTCAGAAAAAAATTTAAAAAAGGTTTAAGTAAGAGAATAAATTAATGAGTTAATTTATAGCATAAAGAAGATGTAGGATAATTTGACATTTTATTTTAGTTAAGAGGTATAACGGCCCAAAGAGAAAACCTTACTTATTTTTAAGCCTAGCAAAAAGTATAATAAGATTAGAAAGTAGATAAACTTTGATATGTTTTAGAGTAATTAATTTAGCCTTAACTAATATGAAACAGCACATGAACATATAAATAAAAGAAACTAGCTACACCTAAATTTGTACATCAAATACCATAAAAAATAATCTTCACGACGGATTATTTCTTAAATTTTTTAGTCTTTCTATATAACTAAAAACCAGGATTGAACAAATCCAACAAACGGTAACCATATTACTAGCAATCTGCACGTGCAATGCATGTGTGTATGTGTTGACATTATCTGAAAAGATTTCAAAGAAGTTTTGTTATATAATTAGCGTTTGTTTTGGCACCGGCACTACTAGAATAGGGGGTTGCCCCTACGGATATTGAAATCCGTAGGGGCATATTTAGCTTTGGCCGTAAGCTTGCCCCTACGGTCCAAGACGTACCAACGTAAAAATATTAAATCTTAATTTGTTATTTGCCCCTACGGAGCCGCAAACCAAGGACCTACGGACAAATCCGTAGGGACATCTAAATATGGATTTAATAGAAAAGAAACATAATTTCCCTACGCGCTGATTATCCTCCTCCTCGATCGAGCGCGTGAAACCTCCCAAATCGCTTTTTCTCGTCACCGACCTCGCCGATCTCACCGATCTCGTCGCCGTTCTCTCTCTGTCGTTCCCGATCTCGACGCCGTTCTTCCTCGTCGCCGATCCACCGAACATGTAAGTAATTAAATCTTCAATTAAAGAGATTTTTGATTATTTTAGGAGTTGGAGTTGCGGTTGGGGTTCGGCTAGGGTTGCGGTTGAGGTTGGGGTTGGGGTTGGGGTTAGGGTTAGGGTTAGGGCTGGGGCTGGGGCTAGTGCTGGGGATGCGGTTGGGTTGGGGTTAGGGTTAGGGTTAGGGTTAGGGTTGGGGTTCGGCTGGGGGGCGCATAACTGTTGGGGTTGCGGTTGGGGTGGGGTTGGGTTGAGGTTGGAGTTAGGGTTAGGGTTAGGGTTGGGGCTGGGGCTGATGCTGCGGTTGGGTTGGGGTTGGGGTTGGGGTTCGGCTGGGGGGGCGCATAACTGTTGTCTTGCATGGTAAACTATAAAGGGGGTTTGTGCAATAAACCCTGATTATTGCGCTGCGCTTGCAATGAGTACTTATCCATGTTATGCATGTTGATTCCCACTTTTGTTCGCTTGCTTGCATATATTGTAGATATGAGCTTATTTGTTTGTTGGGTTTGTTTGTTTCTTATTCCATTGATGGGCACATCCAAGCAGTATGAAATTGCATCTTCCTTTTGCTACAAACGATTAGCTAAGTTAGATTACGCAGTTGTGCCTTTCTTTCTAGATTTTGGATAGATTTTCCACTTTACATTTCTATCCATAATTGATTGGATAATTTATCGACCAAAGCTCTCTACTTGAGAAACCGAGCGGCATTAGTGTGACAATGTCATCATGTGAAACTTCCGCTGACCGCCTAAATTCATAAATTTCCTTTTCTATCTGTTAGTTTAGGGACATGCATAATTTGTTTTTAGCCGTAAATGGCTCTAGTTATATATTTCTCCGTCATGTTTGAATTGTGTATCACAAAATTTGCCTAAATGGTTCATTATATGTTCCCTCATTCATGCATATATAACACACACACATATTAGCTTTTGTGCCAGATACTTTTGGAAATCAAACTTTCAACACTAATTTTGATCTGAGACCCGTGTCATGTAGCATTAATTATGAATTTATATTATATTAATCTTGTTTATTGATTTCTTTTCTATGTTAAAGGTATGCATCTCAATCCCAAGTCTAATGCATCTTAGTACTTTAATACTCAATTCTTCATATATCTTATTCTCAAGTTGTAATTTGCAAGTAACTAAGCAAGTATTATTTCATAAGTTTAAAATTATGTTACACATACAATACGAATGCACAACAAACGCATCATTAGAGAATGATTCAAGATGTTCAAGTTAAAACCAATATATGATACTCGATGATAATATGAAACCTTCATATTCTCATCGATACTCACATATGAAACTAAAAGCGCCACTTAGTCCCCGTCTATCGGTTAACATACGTGCGATGTTCGTCGTGACATAAAACTATACGAAGGTTGTTAAATATCGGACGGTATAGCTCGATACTAACAACCGTCGTATAGTCTATATATGCGACGAGAAAATTCAATCGTATGGTAACCGATAGATTTGTCCCTTGTGGACAAGTTAGGAATGTATAAAACAAACACCTTCATTCACTTGTGTTTTCATCCGTTTCGAGATATTTCGTCGGTACCTTTCCGCTGGTTCTCCGTATACAAAGATAGATTAGATGTTCATTTCAACGTTGTTTCACAACTTTGAAATGATTATCTATTCTATTACAGTGTACTCGGAGAACAGCGGGGAGGTGCTGCCGAAATTTACTCGAAACGGTTGAAAGAACAAGTGATGGGTGTTCGCTCTATACATTCTTAATGGGATAGAAGCCTTACCCCCGACAGCCGGAACACACACATACAACAAGAATACACAACAAACGCATCATTAGAGAGTGATTCGAGATGTTCAAGTTAAAAACAATATATGATACTCGATGATAATATGAAACCTTCATATTCTCATCGATACTCATATATGAAACTAAAAGCGTCACTTAGTCCCCGTCTATCGGTTAACATACGTGCGATGTTCGTCGTGACATAGAACTATACGAAAGTTGTTAAATATCGGACGGTATAGCTCGATACTAACAACCGTCGTATAGTCTATATATGCGACGAGAAAATTCAATCGTATGGTAACCGATAGATTTGTCCTGTGTGGACAAGTTAGGAATGTATAAAGCAAACACCTTCATTCATTTGTGTTTCATCCGTTTCAAGATATTTCGTCGGTACCTTTCCGTTGGTTCTCCGTGTACAAAGATAGATTAGATGTTCATTTCAACGTTGTTTCACAGCTTTGAAATGATTATCTATTCTATTACAGTGTACTTGGAGAACAGCAGGGAGGTGCTGCCAAAATTTACTCGAAACGGTTGAAAGCACAAGTGATGGGTGTTCGCTCTATACATTCTTAATGGGATAGAAGCCTTACCCCCGACAGCCGGAACACACACATACAACAAGAATACATAACAAACGCATAATTAGAGAGTGATTCGAGATGTTCAAGTTAAAACCAATATATGATACTCGATGATAATATGAAACCTTCATATTCTCATCGATACTCATATATGAAACTAAAAGCGCCACTTAGTCCCCGTCTATCGGTTAATATACGTGCGATGTTCATCGTGACATAGAACTATACGAAGGTTGTTAAATATCGGACGGTATAGCTCGATACTAACAACCGTCGTATAGTCTACGCGACGAGAAAATTCAATCGTATGGTAACCGATAGATTTGTCCCGTGTGGACAAGTTAAGAATGTATAAAGAAAACACCTCCATTCACTTGTGTTTTCATTCGTTTCGAGATATTTCGTCGGTACCTTTCCGCTGGTTCTCCATGTATAAAGATAGATTAGATGTTCATTTCAACGTTGTTTCACAGCTTTGTAATGATTATCTATTCTATTACAGTGTACTCGGAGAACAGCGGGGAGGTGCTGCCGAAATTTACTCGAAACGGTTGAAAGCACAAATGATGGGTGTTCGCTCTATACATTCTTAATGGGATAGAAGCCTTACCCCCGACAGCCGGAACACACACATACAACAAGAATACACAACAAACGCATAATTAGAGAGTAATTCGAGATGTTCAAGTTAAAACCAATATATGATACTCGATGATAATATGAAACCTTCATATTCTCATAGATGCTCATATATGAAACTAAAAGCGCCACTTAGTCCCCGTCTATCGGTTAACATACGTTCGATAATTTATTCTTTTCAACGACAAACACACACACAAAGCATATACACGGATTTTCTCCTTTGTCAGTAACTATCCCGTTCTTATATTTCTCAATATAGTCACCATAACCTACAATTTATATGTTATACATGGCCCATGAGTACGTCAGAGTTAAGAACTGGATGTATGTGGATTGGTAACAACGTATGCAACCTAAGTTTGTCGCAGGAGTTGCTGCTTTCATTGAATTTGCACGCGCACATAATAAGATCATAATAGAGAAGATTCTTTGTCCATGCGATAGATGTGGCAATAAGTACTGGAAGAAGGTATGTTCCCCTCCGAACGGCGGCGCACAGGACCGTGATGTCCTGACGCTGGGATTCGGGGCAGATGCTATTTGGTTTTATCCGTCCACCTCTCCGAAGATGCCAAGTTGATTTATGGCACCGTGTATCGGAGGTTTAGACGGATGTGACCGATATAGCAGACTTCGTCAGATTCCCCCTCGCTTGAGGGGTTTTTGATTATGGGGACGCTCTTCCCTGCAGACGCAAGCCCCTGCAGTTAATTACGCTACCGCATCGCGGTAACAACTTTCTCCTTCTCCAGAATTTCACTTCGTGTCGTAGGTGTTTGTTTTGTTTGTGGTTGCCCGTGGATTGTATACGGAGACTGAGTAATGCCGTCGCCCGTAGGACGTGGATTAGTCCAAATCCGTATCTACTTAGATTTAGGGTTTGGTGTTTTTAGTTTAAGGATACGTTAGTCGTATTGAGACTAAGATCGACTTAAACGTTCGTCAAGGATACGTTAGTCTTGTTTTGGACTAAGATCAACTTGACGTGGTGATCCATTTGATATATGGCCGTCGGGACTCATCACCTCTCTGACGTCGTTGAAGGATTACAACGATGGATGTCAGAGGAGTTCAGAGATGTACCCTTGAACTAAAGTTGATTTGGAGTTTTATCATTCATTTAAATGTCTAAAGATACGTTAGCCGTATTTGGGGCTAAGATCAACTTAAACAGGACCGTTTAGATCCGGCAAGAGAGCATTTGGAGGCTCAATTGTTCCAGTTTAGGGACGTGGTGGTCCATGTTCTAGTTTAGGGACGTGGTGGTCCAACATTAGTTTAAGGACGTTTCGGTCCATGTTCCAGTTTAGGGACGTGGTGGTCCGACATTAGTTTAGGGACGTTTCGGTCCAATATTAGTTTAAGCACGTTTCGGTCCACGAGTTTAAGGACCCCGTAGTCCATATACGTGTGTGGTCGTCGGGACCCGTCACCTCTCTGACATCGTTGAAGGATTACAACGACGAGTGTCAGAGGAGTTCGGAGATGTACCCTCGAACCGGAGGTAAATTGATTTAAGAGAGCAATCTTGCTCAGTCAATTTATTTTAAGGACTTATGGCCAAAATTGGGCTAAGTCCAGTTGAAAATGTTCAACATTTTATTTGCTTTTGCATTGCATTTCTTTTTATTTTTATTTGGGCTTTGCCCAGAAAGGATGCAGAGCATCAATTTGTTTTGGGCTCTGCCCTTTATAAATGATGCAGAGCATCAATTTTATTTGGGATCTGCCTTTTTATTGCTTTGCAATTTATTTTGGCCTGCTTGGTCTTTTTGATTTGGGCCTGGCCCTTTTAGGAAATGCATTGCATTTATCAGGCGCTTTGCGCCAATCAGAGAGCGCAAGCGCTTATGGTGATGACACGTGTTATGCAGTGCAGTGCAGTGCGCTGCGCTAGTGCGCTGCGCTAGTGCGCTGCGCTTGCGCTGCTGACACGTGGCGCGCTCTGGTGAGTTGCGCCAATTTCAGAGAGCAAAGCTCTATTCAAAAGCGCGTAGCGCAAATGGTTCAGACACTGACACATGGCGCTCTCTGGTGGCTTGCGCCAGCCCAAGAGCGCAACAGTGCAGATTTATAAGTGCAAAGCACTATTAATTTGAGAATCTTTTAGATTCAAGAACCGATGGTTCATAAGAGAAGTGCGAAGCACCATTTGATTTCTTGATCTAATTTAGATCAAAGAAAAATAAGTTTTTCTTGTTTTTCTTATCTCGGAGAACCAAAGGTTCATGGAAAGTGCAAAGCATTATTTAATTTTTTTTTGTTTTTTATTAAAGATCATTGATCTTGTTTTTAGATCTATGATCTGTTCATAAGAGAACTTTCTCTTTTTCTAAAGGTTTTTTACCTTTTTGTGTTCTTGAGGAGTTCTTCAGAGTTCTCTTTCTCTCTTTTTTTTTTAGAAAATGTTGATACTTTGAATTGAGGTCTGGGGTCTCTTTTATAGTGCCCATAAATTAGTTAAATATGTTAAAGAGATCTTTCTCTGAGTGATTTGGGGAATTTTCCCCACCGTTGGATCTTTGATCCAAGAGCTTCTGTTTTACAGAAGAAAATCTTCTTGTTTTAACAAGAACAGAAAGATTTCTTAGAATTTTAATTCTGTTTGGCGCAAATGCTCCAGAGCGTGACACGTGTCACGCAGCGCGCAGCGCAGCTGCGCTTGCGCAAGTGCGCTGACACGTGTCGCGCAGCGCACAGCGCAGCGCCGCTGCGATTGCTTAACTGCGCTGACACGTGTCGCGCAGCGCACAGCGCAGCGCCGCTGAAGCTTTGCTTCTATTTTGTTTTTTAATAGAGCTTTGCTCTTGATGGAGTGCGCTACCTTGGGCGCTGCGCTCCCTGTGCTGGTGTGTCTGATTTTGAAACGTAGCACTCTGTGCGCAACACAGGAGCTCTGAAGCGTTGCTTCATTTATTTTAATTTTAATTTTCAATACAGAGTTTTGCTCTGATTGGGGAAACAGAAGCGTTGCTTCGTTTCCCGCCTTGGAATTTGAACAGAGCTTTGCTCTGATTGGGGTAAACAAGGTAGAATTGGCAGAGCTTCATATTGTAAAATATGGGTTTACTAGACTTTATACAACTTGGAAATATCACGGGAATGGAGAAGAATGCAGTAATGCGGCAGAAGAAGAAGGAGAACACGATAATGCGGCGGGAGAAGAAGAAGAATTCGGTATTGCGACAGAATGAGAAGACGGTAATTTATTTCCATCAGAAGAAATGGAGGATATGGTAGAGGCTGCCCTAGGTGAATCTATTCGTACCGAAGATGACATTCCTTCCGGTCAAGGACCACGTGCGGATAAATATGAAAATTTCATGAATGATGCCAGAAAACCAATTTATGAGAATGCGAAGTATTCCACGCTCTCATGGTTCGTCCAACTTTTCCAGATTAAGTATCTAAATGGATGGAGCAGCAAGTCATTCACAATGCTTCTTTCGTTCTTGAAAGATTTTATGCCCCCGGGAAATAACGTGCCCGACAGCTGGTACGGAGCCCAGAAGATGATGTCTGATTTGGGTCTAAAGTGCGAGAAGATTCAAGTATGTCCTAAAAATTGCGTGTTGTACCGGAAAGAGAATTCAGATTTGAAAGAGTGTCCAACATGTAGAGAGGCCAGGTATAAGCCGAAAGATTCTGATAAGAAGCCTGATATACCTGTCAAGATAGCACGATACTTTCCCATAACACAGAGGCTATTCAGGTGCAAGAAAACAGCCGAGGCAATGATTTGGCATCACCGTGCTCCTCCAAGTGAAGAGGAAAAATGAGCCATCCAAGAGATTCACTGTCATAGAAGGATTTCGATAGGAGGCACGCAATATTCAGTAGCGATCTTCGCAATGTCTGGCTCGGACTGGCTACTGATGGCTTCTGCCCATTCAACTATATGGCTGGAAGTCACAGAACATGGCCCGTTGTAATGATAATTTATAATCTGTCGCCTTGATTGGCTATGGACCAATCATACTTTATGAAGCCTCTTCTTATCGACGGACCAAACTCACCGGGAAACAATATCGACTTCTATCTCCGACCTCTGATCGAGGAGTTGAAATCTTTGTTCATTGATGGTGTAGAGACATATGATGCAAACACAAATACAACCTTCATACTGCGTGCGGCTTTAATGTGGACAATTAATGACTTTCCTGCGTATGGAATGCTATCAGGTTGGTCCGTACATGGTCACAAAGCATGTCCTTATTGCCATGAACACACAACATCGAAATTCTTGAATTTTAGCAGGAAGGTTTGTTATTGCGGCCATCGACGTTTCCTGCCTCCAGACCACCCCTATAGGTTAGACACAGTTCACTTTGATGGTCATCAGGAGCTTCTTGGACCTCCATCCCCATTGTCCGGAGAGAACGTGACTGCTCAATGGGATGGTTATAATAATGTGACCTGCGGGATGGATCCGACGAAACAGGTCAAACTACTATTTTGGAACAAGTTAAGCATTTTCTTCGAGTTTCCGTACTGGTCAACAAATTTAGTGCGTTATTGTCTAGACGTCATGCATATAGAGAAGGGAGTATCAGAGCACATACTTAACTTGCTTCTTTGTAAGGATGGAAAATCGAAAGACAACCTGAATGCTCGGATGGATCTACAGGAGTGGGGAATAAGAAGTGAATTGCACCCTAGACCGGTAGCGGGTAAACCGGGCAAGTTTGTACTTCCCAATGCTGCTTATCATATGTCACAACCGGAGAAGAAAAGATTCCTGCAGGTGTTGCATGATTTGAAAGTTCCCACAAGTTTTTCAGGATCATTCAGCAAGAAAATAAAAATTGTGAAGGGCAAGATCGATGGGCTGAAAAGTCATGATCACCATGTTATCGTGGAGCACCTTCTTCCATTAGTTCTCAGGACTTCTCTCTCCGAATCGGTTGGTCTAATAATCAACGACCTATGTTGTTTTTTCAGGGAGTTGTGTGCTAAAACACTGGAGGTTGTGACGCTGGATAAACTAGAAAATTCTATTGCGTTGATACTTTGCAAGTTTGAGTGTATTTTCCCACCATCATTCTTCGATATCATAATACACTTGACGGTTCATCTTGCAACTGAGGCTAAGTTAGCCGGACCGGTACAATATCGATGGATGTATCCCGTCGAGAGGTACGTGTAATTTTTCGTTTCGCGCAATTTATAAATTTATTGTTGTCATGTATGCCCGTATTTATTTGTTCAACATATTTTCATTAGGTACCTCTACACTCTTAAGAAGTATATACGCAATAAAAATCGACCAGAGGGTTCTATCATGCAAGGTTATCTTCTTGATGAAGCAACCACATTTTGTTCCCGTTATCTGAACGAGAACATTGAGACAAGAATTAACCGGCCACGAAGAATTCAAGACGGGCCATATGGTAAAGCCGAGTATAAGAGGGTAGACACTATGCTTATCAACAAGATATACCGGTTTATCTTGCTTAATTGCGCATGTCTTGAACAAATTAGAGAGTAAGTTTTTTTGGATTAATTGTTATATTTGTGTTTGTGTGTGTATGAAATGATATAATATTAATGTCACCATTATTTGTCGAAAACAGAATTCATTTTAACGAGGTACGTGAGGAGCATCCTGATTGGAACGAAGAATGATTGGAAAAATATCATCAGGATAATTTTTGTGATTGGGTCACAGATCATGTAAGTTATTCGAATAACATTTTATTGCTATCAGTTTTAATCTAAACTTATATCGTTATGTATTTTTCGTAAAATTTGTTTTGTTAAATCCACGATCCGAACTTGTCTGCATCATTTGAGAGTGATTCAAGATGTTTAGCTCAATTTCCTAGTATGGAGCTTGCATATTACAAAGGATTTGGTGTCCTTGGATACAAATTCGAAGTTAAGAACATAGAAACATCTAGAACCACTCAGAATAGTGGGATTGCGACGGTAGGATCGGACGGTGTGATTTATTATGGGTACTTAAATTGTATACTCGGCATCCACTATCCCGGACGATCAGAACCCTTTTATATATTCCAGTGTACTTGGTACGATACGCGAACCGATACGGACAAGTGGAGAAGCAATCTTGGGACTTAGAAAGATGAATATAGATTGACCAGTGTGAACACACTTCGATTTTACGGTCAGGAAGATCCGTTTATCTTTCTGAACCAAGCGTTCCAAGTATACTACTCACAGTGTTTGAAGCATCCGGGATGGAGTGTTGTATGCCGATGGAAACCCAGAGATGTCTACGATGTCCCAGAATTCGAGGACAGCGATGAGGACAAAGAAGAAAGAAGGCTTAGAGTGCTCCGACCGCCTGTTTCGAAGGACGAGTTGTCTTCGACCGAACATGAAGTTACGTGGGTTAGAAATGACATCGACGATGAAATCCAAATAGATATGTATAATGTGCCCACGAAACGAAAAAGCTTATCAGTAATGTTATATTATTACTTCACATTTTACGATCTATACATATATAGTCAATACTTTTAATGATTGTCTAATGCTTCCACGAACCGTTTATCTAGATTTGATGACGATTTCGGGAGCAGCGAGGGGCGGCAGGAGCTCCAGCCGCGGCAGAGGCAGAGACAGAGCGGTTCTGCCGCCCGGAAAGCTCCGTAGGGAGCTTCAGAGGGCCGGTCTTGCACCCAGATCGGAGACCCCTTCGGATGCCTCCTTCCGTGTGGATTTTGCCACATCTCCAGATATATTGCACGCATATCCATTTTGAATGTAATATTATAGATATTCATGCGGATAAATATCAAAATTACTTATATTGTCAATGTTTGATTGTCTAGTTGTTGGTGATGCGTCCACATCTGGGACAGAGGCCACTCCCGCTCCTCCAGGTATGTTTATATATCATACAGTGCATGTATATTGATTTAGAATGCTATATCATAAATATACACACATTCCTTTTGCTCTTACTTAGCAATTTTTATTATTGTCTAGCTGTAGGTGGTGACACCACCGCACCTGCGGGTATGTTTATATATCCTATAGTGCATGCATATTGATTTAGAACGTTATATTATTGATCTACACATTCTTTTTGCAATTACTTATATAATCTATTTTTAATTGTCTAATTATAGGTGGTGCGTCCACATCTTCCGCAGGGGCCACTCCTGCCACTTCCATACCCTCCGCATCGTCTACAGGTTAGTATGAATAAATATAAAATATTTATTCATTTTACATATGCTCTATAGAATAAATATGAACTTCATGGAAATTTAGCGTCAATATTTATTTTCTAGTTGGAAGGGATGCGTCCGCATCCGGGACCCCGGCTGTTCCTCACCAGAGGAACTATCGTCCCGCTCGTGCTGCTGCCCGGACCCACGCTCGTGCGTTAGTCACCGGAGGTATATATCACACTTCAATTTTCGTTTAAGCTTGATTTCTTAATACAACTTTGTCTTAATATTGATTGTCTTGATATTTCGTGCAGACTCAGGGCCTCCCCATCCCCAAGGGGGACTCGAGGCCCGAATCAGTCTCATAGGCTGAGGCTTGACAGAGCTAGGGGGAGGCAGCATTCCCCCTCTTTTTTACCCTTGACTATCACTATACCGGTCCTCATGCCGAGAGGTTCGGCCGGTATATGGGGGACGAGAGCCGGCTCGTGAAGAACTATCCACTTCACGTTGAGTGGGGCGAGCAGCACCGACGCTCATTCGCGCTCTTCTTTGATCAGGCTCGGGTACGTATTAATATATATTTTCATTTGATTTATCCAATATATTTATTATTAACACTTGCAATCTAATAACAATGTTTTTTTGTATTTTCAGTCGGATTACGATTTTCAGCCTATACCCGACCCTGATCATCCTGGGAGGATGCTCGACCTTCATGCTCTGTACAATGGCCTGATGAAGAACATGCAGACCAAGGTCCGATACAACAGGAATGAGCTGAAGGCCGACTGCTACTGCCTGTGGATGACGACCCCCGAGGCAGAGAGAGCGGCCCTCCTATCTACTCCGGCGTTTGCGAGAGTCGACATAGAGACATGGTCTCTATTGTGCGAATATTTCGACTCCCAACGCAAACAGGTATGTATTTTAAATGTAATTCATTATTTAGGATATAATTTATTTTTTTGTGTTCCTTAATTAGAAAACTAAATGTTAATGCGTTGTGCAGAAACAGGCCGCTCAGAATACAGAGAACAGGAAGTCGGCGAAGAAGGGTCGCCCCACTTACACAGGTGGCTCGAGGAATATTACTCGAGCCATGGAGTTATCGGTAAATTACAATAGACCGACCTTTGTGATATTCTCAATATTAAGAGTTATTTTCTAATATATCTAATATTAAGAGTTATTTTCTAATATTGCAGACAGCTCAGACTGTGGCGCAAGGTGGTACACCGAGCGTGCTGTCCGCATATCTTGCCGTCCACGGCACCTCGACAGATCCCGCCACGGGCGAGCTTCGATATCCCGACGTCGCTACCCAGGAGTATTGCGTAAGTGTTAATATTTATTCTACCCATATTTGAAATTTTAGTTTTGGAATGTTCAAATTTAAATTTTATACTTATACTTTACTGCTTAATGTGGGTGTAGGAGCGGGTGGTTGAGCAAGCCGATGTCTCGGGGATCAATTTTACCGGACAGAGCGATCCGAGGCTGCTGACCCCAGTCCTGAACACCACACACGGAGGGCACTACGGAGGTTGGGAGAGAGGCCGGGGACTGGGCCCTAGCAGGACCCATATGAGGTTGGACTCCACCCCGGCGATTACTTCCTCCGTCTCCAGTGAGCGACGTGTCCAGCAGGAACTGGAGAGCTTGAGGGCCACCGTTCAGGAGTTGAAGGAGATGCTGATATGTATACTACTTTATAGTAAAATATCATGTCATATTATGGATATCAACATATCCATAATTAGTATGTAGCCTGAGCTTATTTGGTTGTAGACTTAGGTTTGATTAATCATACATACATATCTAATTAAAATAAACTACGGTTTTCCAAACTAGATATCAAAATGGGGTTTCGAAATAACTTGATAATGATACGAATTCGAATAATACACAGTTCTTACACGCTTATTACACACGTTAGGTCCAGACGCGACAGGGTACATCGGCCGAGCCTCCACATGCATCTCCTTCGGCTGCGGCTCCGCAAGCCACTACATCGGCTCCGGTTCCGCAGACAGCTCCTATAGCTCCACCGCCCGCTCAGACTCCCGCAGCCGCGGCTCCGCAAGCCACTACCTCGACGGCGGCTGCGCAGACCACATCGCCAGCTCCACAAACCGCTCAGACTCCCGTACGCGCCGAATTGCATGGATTATTGACCGAGGAGCAGGCGCGCCAGATTCTAGCGTTTATCAGAGGTGGAGCTGGACCGAGCTAGGGTATCTTTTTTATTCTTATTTTTTGAAACATGTATTTATTTATATGATACATATTGTACTACATTTTGAAACAGTTTGGACGATATTGATATTGGTTTATATTTATATCATATTCCGCTTTTTGGTTTCTTTTGTATATTATATGCGTGAGATGTGATTATGAATACTGCGATATATGTTGTGCGATGATTAATTTTATATTTGATTGATGTATATATTATTGTGCACAGGGCGAGAAAAAATCAGGCAGCCATTTAAAAAAAAACAGATAATATGTACCTACGGATTACTCTGTAGGTACATATGTTGCCCCTACGGCTTAAACCGTAGGGGCAAAATATCAGAATTAACTGATATTTCCCCCCTGATCTCAGTATCAGGGGGTTGGGAGTGCCCCTACGGATATATCCGTAGAGGCAAACAGAAGTCCCTACGGAGTTATCCGTAGGGGCAAAATATCAGAAATCCTGATATTTTGCCCCTACGGATATGTACATACGCATGCATCCGTAGGGGATATTACTTGGCCCTACGAATTTATCCGTAGGTATAAGTAATATATTTAAAAAAACCGTAAATTAAATAATTTTTTTGCCCCTACGGCCTACTCCGTAGGGGAAATGGGACATACACAGAACTCCGTAGGGGCAAATTTTTGTCCTACAAGTTCAGGGCTTCAACTTGCACCTACGACGTTTGTACCTACAGGGTATTTTATTGTCCCTACGGATATATCCGTAGGGGCAATGGTTTGTCTCTACGGGTAAATCCGTAGGGGCAACCCTTATTTGTAGTAGTGCGGTTATGCACAAGCCTTTTATGTTTTTTAATTAAGAGATTTGTTAATTATGTTATTTATGTATTTGGTTTATTACTTTAATTTGTTATGAAGTTATCACTATGATGATTTTAGAAAATTCGAAAAGCTTTTTATGTTTTTAAAAATATTTCTTCTCAAAATTGTAAGATTTCTTTTATACCAAATCGAGATAATAATTTTTTATAGCTTTTTTGTTGAGAATTTGTAGATTTGATATAGTCTGGAAAGTTAGTTACCGTTTTTTTTTAAATTTATTTTTTCAAAATTAAGAGAATTTTTCTTGCAATGTTCATATTAAGAATCAAATCGTCAAAAATCTCAATTTGAACAATATTAGAATTTTTTTGCATTAAGTAAAGATTTATTACGTAAATGCAACGTGTGCATAAATAATCAGTTAAAATAATATATTGGAAAAAGATGCTAGAAAAAAATTATTTTAAAATAATATAGTTAGAGATTCATAAAGATTTGAAAGATTTTAATTTGAACAAGTAGATTTTCTTAATAATATTTTTTATAACTTTCTATGTAGAAATTTGGGACCTCCTCCGGTCCATCCCTTTCTGGATTTTCCTTAGAAACTCAAATTATTGGGTGAAACATTTAAGATATTAGATAAATTTAAAAATAGATTTTCTTACAAAAATGCCTTATAGATAAAACAAATATTTGCTGATACCTGGCTATGGATTATAAGACGGAGCTCTACAATCCCACATCATTGTCCGCGGACAAATATTATAAGGAGAACAAAATTGTGGAGGTTGAGGTGGAATTTGCGGGCATCCTCCATTATAGTATCTTTGATGTCCATGCCTGTAAATGGGATTTCTTCTTCTTGAACCAAAGTCTTGTTGAATGTATTTTAGTTGTTGCGATGATGTGTTCGATGCAGATGATGAATTTGGCAATGTTGCAGTCGTAGTAGCAGTCATGGTCGAAGATTAGAAGGATTGATGTGGATTATGTTTAAAGGGAGAAGGAGATGCCATTGTAAAGATTGATGAATGATTAGAAAAAGAATTAGGGAATAATTAAGCAAACAAATATTTACTCTAGAATTGGATTTCAAAAGATAGATACAAGCTACCTATTAAATTTTCTTTTTAGGGATTTGCTTTATATATATTATATTATATATAGCATCATTAGCCTTTTTGGTTACGGGTATAATTTAAAATATATATAGTGATATACACATTCCCTTTAATCCTTTCCAAATATCCACCTCATTATTAGTAGAAAACTAGGGGTTCTCGGAAAAAAAAAGTTAAAAAAATCATGACTGACTATTCAAATCTATTAACATACTAAATTAGTAAAAGCAGAAGTAATAAACATAGATATATTCATATAACTAAATTATTATCAATTTAATTACCTGTATCACATGTGTCAAAATGATTGCAGGAATTTTGGAGGACATAATAAATCCAACAATCAAAGATAATTAAAAATAATACAAAACAGATTCCTTAATTTTTTGGAAGTCGTTTTTAGGTTTGGAAAATGGAACGTTCAAACACTTCTACACTAATCGCTTGTCTCTACGGATTTAGCCGTAGGGGCAAACCACTACCTTTACGGATATATCCGTAGGGATATAAAACTCCTCTATAGGTCCAAAAGCTGCAGATGCAAGTTTTCACTCTGAACATGCCCCTACGAAGTAATAATTGCTTCTACGCTTTACTCCGTGGGGAAATAATCTTTATTTAATTTATTTGTTTATAAAATAAAATATTTGTACCTACGAATTTATCCGTAGGTCCTGATAAATGTCTCTACGGATTTCTCCATAGGTCCTGATAAATGCCTCTACAAATTAATTCGTAAGGACAAGTTTTACCTCTATTACTGAGTCCATAGAGACAAAATAACAGATATTCTGATATTTTTTCCCTACAAAGAAATGTGTAGGGGCAAACCTTGCTCCTACGGATTAATCCGTAGGTGCAACAGTTGTCCCTGCGGATTAATCCGTAGGGACATTATATCAGGGTTTTTTTTAAAAATGGGCTTTTCGTTTTTTGCCCGTCCTGTGCACAATAATATATACATCATATAACCAAATACATAAATATTCATAATCAATATCTCAAGCATGATATATAAGAGAAATAAAGAAACAGAATACGATATCAATCTAAATTATCGTAAACAAGCAAACAACCAATAATATCGTCCAAAATATATACAATATGTATTAGATAAATACATGCATCCTCATAAATATAAATAAAGGTACCTTAGCTCGGTCCAGCTCCTCCACCTCTGATAATCGTCGTAATCCAGCACATCTGCTCCTCGGTGCAACCCTGAGTCGTCAAAAACTAGACTAATGAAGGAGCGAACTGTGTGGGAGTCTGAGCGGGCTATGGAGCTGTAAGAGTGGTCTGCGTAACCGCAGCCGAGTTAGTGGCTGCGGAGCTGTATCCGAAAGAGATGCATGTGGAGCCGCAGCCGAAATAGCCTGCCGAATCTGTAAAATTTTGCGTGTAATAAACGAGTAAGAACGGTGTATTAGATTTTAGTCGAGTTCATATCATTATCAGATTATTGCGAAACCCCAATCTAAGAATATTTAGGGACTTAGGCCTAATTTGGGTATCTAGTTTGGAAAACCGTAGTTTATTTTAATTAGATAGTTTTATGTAAGTATGATTAATCAAAACTAAGTCTACAACCGAATAATCTCGGGCTGCTAATATTGCATATGTTACTATCTATAATGTGATATAATATTTTACTATTAAGTAATATACGTACCATCTCTTTCAACTCATCGACGGTGGTCTTCAAGGCGGCAACATCATGCTCTAGACGTCGCTCATGGAAGGTAAGGGAAGTAACCGCCGGAGTGGAGACCAACCTCATATAGGTCCTGCCAGGACCCAGTCCCCGGACTCTCTCTCAACCTCTGTGGTGTCCTCCGTGTGCGGCGTCTAGGACTGGGGTCAGTAGTATCGGATCGGTCTGTTCACTAAAATCGATCCCCCAATACCTCCGCCTGCTATACCACCCGCTCCTACGCCCACATTAACCATTAAAATATAAGTATATCATTTAAATTTGAACTTATCAAAACAAAAATTTCATTCAAATTAGTATTAACACTTATGCAATACTCCTAGGTAGCGGTGTCGAGCAATCGAAGCTCGCCCATGGCGGGATCTGTCGAGATGTCGTGGACAGTAAGATACGCAGTCAACACGCTCGGTGTACCATCCTACGCCAGGGTCTGAGCTCTCTATAATTCGCCAAAAATTTACGTATATTATAAAATAACTCTTAATATTGCACTATATCAAAATAGATCTATTGTAATTTACCGATGCCTCCATGGCCCGAGTAATATTTCTCGAACCATCTGTGTAAGTGGGGTGACCTCTCTTCGCCGACTTCGTATTCTTCTTATTTTGATCGGCATGTTTCTGTACAACATAATCAAATTTAGTTTTCTAATCAAGCAACACAAAAAAATAAATTATATACTAAATAATGAATTACATTTAAATTACAAACCTGTTTGCGCTCAGAGTCATAATATTGGCACAAGAGAGGCCATGTATCTACGTCGACTCTGGTAAAGGCCGAAGTATGTAGGAGAGCCGCTCTCTCTACCTCGGGGGTCGCCAGCCATACCAAATAGCAATCGATCATCAGCTCGTTCTTATTATATCGGACCTTACATTGCATGTTCTTCATGAGGCCCAGGTAAAGATCATGAAGATCAGGCATTCTGTCAGGGTGATCAGGGTCAGGTACAGGCTGAAAGTCATAATCCAACTGCAAATACAAAAAAATAATGTATTTAAAATACAAGTGTTAAATAATAATAAATTTATTGGATAAGTAAAATGAAAATATATATTAATACCCGAATCTGATCTCAGAAGAGGGCAAATGAGCGCTGGTGCTGATCGTCTCACTCAACGTAAAGTGGATACTTCTTTTGGATGCGGCCCTCATCACCCATATACCGGCCGAATCTCTTGGCATAATCACCGGTATAGCGATAATCGGGGGTAAAGAAGAGGGGGAATGGTGTCTCCTCTAGCTCCATCGGGTCTGAGCCTGTGGGACTGATTCGGCTCTCGGGTCCCCCTCTCGGGATGGGGCTGCCCTGTATCTACAAGAAATATCAAGACAAACAATATTAAGACAAAACGGTATTAAGAAATCAAGGGAACGAAAATTGAAGTAAGATATATACCTCCGGTGACAGCAGCACGAGCCTAGGCCTGGGCAGCAGCATGAGCGGGATGATAGTTCCTCTGGTGAGGAACAGCCGATGACCCGGACGTGAACACATCCCCTCCAACTAGAAAATAAACATTGACGATCAAATTACATGAATTTCATATTTATTCTTAGAGGATATGTAAAATGAATAAATATTTTATATTTATTTATACTAACCTGCAGACTGAGCGGAGGGTACGGAAGTGGCGGGAGTGGCCTCTGCGCCAGATGTGGATGCACCACCTATAATTAGATAATTAAAAATAGATTATATAAGTAATTGCAAAAGAATGTGTATATCTATAATATAACATTATAAATCAATATGCATGCAATATAGGATATATAAACATACCCGCAGGTGTGGTGGTGGCATCTGCCCGGGATGTGGAGACACCACATACGGCTAGACAATCGAAAATTGATTATCTAAGTAAGAGCAAAAAGAATATGTGTATATTTATGATATAACATTCTAAATCAATATGCATGCACTATAGGATATATAAACATACCTGCAAGTGCGGTAGTGGCCTCTGCCTCTGATGTGGACGCACCACCTACAGCTAGACAATTAAATATTGACTAAATAAGTAATTTTAAAATAAATATCCGTGTATATCTATAATATTACATTCAAAATGAATATGCGTGCAATATACCTGGAGGTGTGGCAAAGTCTAAACGGAAAGAGTTATCCGAAGGGGATACCGATCGGGGTGCAAGACCAGCCCTCTGGAGCTCCCTACGCAGCTCCCCGGGCAGCAGAACCGCTCTACCTCTGCCGCGGCTGTAGGGTGTTTTTCGTCACCCCATTGAGATGGGAATACGCGCACGCTAGTCAGGCGTACTACATATTCCTCCTGCCTAGGGTAGGCCGAGGTTTAATGATTGTGGGGATCCGAATCTCCGGCAGCCGCGGACTAAGCTGCCGTTAATTACCCCTCGCCTTTGGGGCGAGGGAACCTCCGATTAACGGGTTAAAATGGTCATGCGAACTCAATGTGCAGTGTACGTGTGTTTTGTTTTGAAAGGGGGCTTTTGGATATATCGGGAGCCACGCAGAGTTTTTACGGGGGTCTCGCTACCCGGATAGCGGGCTGGGGGTCAAGGGGGCTAGCAGCCCCCTTGCGGGGTTCGGGGCAGCGCCCCGGCCCGAAAATTTTTTTGGAAGGGGAGAATGTGGCGGAGTATGTATATGTGTGAATTTGTATACATATGTATATGTATATGTATGTACATAAAAAGAGGGGGAAAAGGCATCCAAGGGATGCGTGGGGGCCAGCGCCTTGAGCGCAGCGCTGCGCGCAGGTGCGCAAGCGCGCAGCGCGCCACGTGTCGGCAAGCGGGCGCTTTGCGCAATGCGCGTTTGCGCACAGGTGAGCAAGCGCGCGCGCGCCACGTGTCGGCACGCGGACGCTTTGCGCAATGCGCGTTGGAGCGCAAACGCGCGCGCCACGTGTCGGCACGCGGGTGCTTTGCGCACTTGCGCAAGCGCGCAGGTGCGCAAGCGCGCGCGCGCCACGTGTCGGCACGCGGGCGCTTTGCGCAATGCGCGTTTGCGCGCAGGTGCGCAAGCGCGCACGCCACGTGTCGGCACGAGGGCGCTTTGCGCACTTGCGCAAGCGCGCAGGTGCGCAAGCGCGCGCGCCACGTGTCGGCACGCGGGCGCTTTGCGCACTTGCGCTGCGCGCTGGAGAGGACAAGAGGCTTTTAGCCTGAAAAAAGATTTCTCAAAAGAGAAATCAGAGAGGAGTCGGGCTCCTGAATGTGTTTTGGGTTTAATGGAAGTGGTTCTTCTTCTTCCTCCTGTTGCTTGCTGGATCTTGAAGATCAAGAGATGTGAAATCTCAAAATCTCTCCTTTTTAAGATCTGATGACAGATCCAAGTTCCCCTTTGTGGGTTTTGTGGTGGAAAACTATTTAGTTTTGAAAAAGGAAGAGTAAAACTCTTGATTTAATTCAAAAGAAAGAAGAAGGTTTTGGAACCTTGAAGAAGGAAGAAAGAGCTCAGCTCTGAAACTTTTTTTGGAGAGAGAAAAAGTTGTTAGATATTTTCATTATCTTTGCCTTTATAGGCTATACACTTTACACATAGCCCCTTGGGCTTCACAAAATGGCATTTTGCCCATTTCATGGCTCATGTGCCATTTCTTTTTGCACATAAGCCATGGGATTTACAAAAATTTGGCTTTATGCCTATTTTCTTACATTTATCCAAAAATAAAATAAATACAACAAAATAGTTCATTAAAAAAAATTTATCTTGGCATGGGGAGGCCGGCTGCTTCATGTTCGGGCTCGACCCGGGCATGGGCCCACTGGATCTGGGTTTAGGCCCACTTGGCTTGGGGTTGACTTTGATTTTGACTTGGTCAACCGGGGTGTAAATTTTTACCCCAACAGCGGCAGGTGCTCCTGCCTCCCCTCGCTGTTCCGGGCGTCGTCATCAGACCTAGATAAGACTACGATCATTACATATGCATGCAATATATGTATAGATCGTAGAAATGTGAAGTAATAATATAACATTACTGATAACCTTTTTGTTTCGTAGACGCATTAGACATATCTACTTGAATTTCATCATCGATATCATTTCTAACCCACGTAACTTCACGATCAGCCGAAGACAACCCGTATTTTGAAACAAATGGTCGGAGCACTCTAAATCTTCTCTTTTCTTCATCCTCATCGCTGTCCTCCATATGATTCTTAAATTCTGGGACATCGTAAATATCTTTGGGTTTCCAACGGCACACGAAACTCCATCCCGGATGCTTCAATCACTGTAAGTAGTATACTTGGAACGCTTTGTTTAGAAAGATAAATGGATCGTCCTGATCGTAAAATCGAAATGTGTCCACACTGGTCAATCCATATTCATCTTTCCAAGTCCCGAGATTGTTTCTCCACTTATCCATATCGGTTTGTGTATCGTACCAAATACACTGAAATATATAAAACGGTTCTGATCGTCCAGGATATTGGATGCCAAGTATGTAATTTAACTATTCATAATAAATCACACCATCCGATCCTACCGTCGCAATCCCACTATTCTGAGTAGTTCGAGATATTTCTATGTCCTTAATTTCAAATTTGTATGTAAGGACACCGAATCCTTTATAATATGCAACCTCCATGTTAGGAAATTGAGCTAAACATCTTGAATCTCTCTCTAATGATGCAAACAAGTTTGGATCGTGGATCTGATAAAACAAATTTTACGGCAAATATATAACGATATAAGTTTAGAATAAGACTGGTAGTAATAACATGTTATTCGAACAACTTACATGATCTGCAACCCAATTGCAAAAATTATTCTGATGTTATTTTTCCAATCGTTCATCATTCCAATCAGGATGCCCCTCACGTACCTCATCAATATGAATTTTTTTCTCAACAATAAATTATGACATTAATATTATATCATTTCATACACACACAAACGCAAATATAACAATTCCAAAAAAACTTACTCTCTAATTTTTTCAAGACATACACTATTGAGGAGGATAAACCGATATATCTTGTTGATAAACATAGTGTCTACTCTCTTATAATCAGCTTAACCATATGGCTCATCCTAAATTCTCTGAGGCCGGTTAAGGTTCGTCTCAATGTTATCGTCTAGATAGCGAGAACAAAATATGGTTATTTCATCTAGAAAATAATCTTACATGATAGAACTCTCTGGTCGATTTCTTTTGTGTATATACTTTTTTAGAGTGTAGAGGTACCTAAAAAGTATGTTAAATATATAAATACGGGCATATAGGACAACAATAATTTTACAAAATGCATGAAACGAAAAATTCCACGAACCATTCGATGGGATACATCCATCGATATTGTACCGGTCCAGCAAACTTAGCCTCGGTTGCAAGATGAACCGTCGGGTGTATTAAGATATCGAAGAATGACGGTGAGAAAATACATTCATGCTTGCAAAGTATCAATGAAATAGAATTTTCTAGATTCTCCAGCGTCACAACATCCAAGGTTTTAGCACACAATTCTCTAATAAAGTAACAAAGGTCATTGATTATTAGACCAACCGATTCGGGAAGAGAATTCCTGAGGACTAATGGGAGAAGGTGCTTCATAATAACATGGTGATCATAACTTTTCAGCCCATCGATTTTACCTTTCACAATTTTTATATTCTTGCGAAATGATCCTGAGAAATCTGAAAGAACTTTCAAATCATGCAACACCTATAAGAACCTTTTCTTCTTCGGTTGTGACATATGATACGCGGCATTGGGAAGTACAAAATTACTTGGTTTACCCGCTATCGGTTAAGGATGCAATTCACTTCTAATTTTTCAGTCCTGAAGATCCATCCGAGTACGGAGGTTGTCTTTCGATTTCCGTCTTTACAAAGAAGCAAGTTGAGTATGTGCTCGGATACTCCCTTCTCTATGTGCATGATGTCCAGACAATGATGTAATAAATTTGTTGACCAGTACAGAAGCTCGTAGAAAATGCTTAACTTATTCCAGTTTGGTGGTTTGACCTGTTTTGCCGGATCTATCCCGAAGGCCACATAATTGTAACCATCCCATTGAGCAATCACGTTCTCTCTAGACAATGAGGCTGGAGGCCTAAGAAACTTCTGATGACCATTAAAGTGATCAGCGTCTAACCTGTAGAGATTGTGTAGTTGCAGGAAACGCCGATGACCGCAATAACAAACATTTCTGCTAAAATTCAACTATTTCGATATTGTATATTGATAGAAATAAGGGCATGATTTATGACCATGTACAGACCAACCTGATAGCATTCCATATGCAGAAAAGTCATTAATTGTCTATATTAAAACCGCACGCATTGTGAAGATTGTATCTGTATTTACATTGTAAGCCTCTACACCATCAATGAATAAAGATTTTAACCCATCGATCAGAGGTCGGAGATAGACGTCGATATTGTTTCCCGGTGAGTTTGATCCGTCAATAAGAAGAGACACAATAAAGTAAGATTGATCCATAACCAACCAAGACGACATATTATAAACTATCATTACAACGGACCATGAACTGTAGCTTCCAGCCATATAGTTGAATAGGAAGAAACCATCATTAGCGAGTCCGAGCCTGACATTGCAAGGATCACTACTGAATATTTCGTGCCTTCTATCGAAATCCTTCCATACCGGTGAATCTCTTGGATGATTCATTTTTCCATCTTCGCTTAAAGCAGCACGGTGATGCCAAATCATTGCCCGGCTGTTTTCCTGCACCTGAATAGCCTCTGCGGCCTATGTGTTTTGGAAAAGTATCGTGCTATCTTGACAGGTATATCGGGCTTCTTATCAAATTCTTTTGGCTTATACCTTACCTCTTCGCATGTTGGACACTCTTTCAAATCTAAATTCTCTTTTCTGTACAATACGCAATGTTTGGGACATGCATGAATTTTCTCACACTTCAGATCCAAATCAGACATCATCTTCTGGGCTTCGTACCAGCTGTCGGGCACGTTATTTTCCGAGGGCATAGAATCTTTCAGGAACTTCAGAAGAATCGTGAATGACTTGTTGCTCCATCCATTTAAGCACTTAATCTGAAAAAGTTGGATGAACTATGATAGGGTGGAATACTTTGTATTCTCATAAATTGGTCTTCTAGCATCATTCATGAACTTTTCATACTTATCCGCACGCAGTCCTTGACCGGAAGGAATGTCATCTTCGGTAGGAATACTATCATCGAGGGCAGTTTCTACCATATCCTCCATTTCTTCTCCTGGAAAGAAGTTATCGTCTTCTTCTTCTTCTTCAAAGTTGGATGAATTATGATAGGGTGGAATACTTTGTATTCTCATAAATTGGTCTTCTAGCATAATTCATGAACTTTTCATACTTATCCGCACGCAGTCCTTGACCGGAAGGAATGTCATCTTCGGTAGGAATACTATCATCGAGGGCAGTCTCTACCATATCCTCCATTTCTTCTCCTAGAAAGAAGTTATCGTCTTCTTCTTCTTCTGCCGCATTACCGTCTTCTCATTCTTCTTCTTCCGTATTACCGTCTTCTTCTTGTCATTTCCCGTGATATATCCAGGTTGTATAAAGTCTAGTAAAACCATGTTTAACGATATGAAGCTCTACGATTTCTACCTTCTGCCAGAATTTATTTCCACATCTATCGCACGGACAAATAATTTTCTCTAACAAGATCTTATTATGTGCACGTGCAAATTCAATTAAAACAACAACTCATGCAACAAACTTAGATTGCATGCATTGTTGTCAATCCACGTACATCCAGTCTTTAACTCTGATGTACTCATGGGCCATGTTAGACTATATAATATATAAATTGTAGGTTATGGTGATTATATTGAGAAATCTAAGAACGAGAAGGATACCGACAAAGAAGAAAATCCGTAGAGGCAAGTTTTTCGTTGAAAAGAATAAATTATCGATTAACAAAGTTAGATTTGAAGATACCCAAGTATAAGTTGTATTCTGTGTATGCGTGTTTCAATTTATGATTTCGCTTAGATGTAGAGTTGTTAGTGTGTATGTACTTTGTGTGTGCGTTTGTTGTGTATTCGTGTTGTATGTGTGTGTTTTGGCTATCGGGGGTAAGGCTTCTATCCCACTAAGAATTATAGAGCAGAGACCCATTCGTCTGTACTTTCATCCGTTTCGAGTAAATTTCGGCAGCACCTCCCCGCTGTTCTCCGAATACACTGTAATAGAATAGATAATCATTTCAATGCTATAAAACAACGTTGAAATGAATATCTAATCTATCTTTGTACACGAAGAACCAGCGAAAAAGTACCGACGAAATAACTCGAAACGAATGAAAACACAAGTGATTGCAGGTGTTTACTTTTACATTCCAAACTTGTCCACACTTGACAAATCTATCGGTTATCAAACGATTGAATCTTCTCGTCACATAAACTACACGACAGTTTTTAGTACCAAATTATACCGTCCGATATTTAATAATCTTCGTATAGTTTTATGTCACGACGAACATCGAACGTATGTTAACCGATAGACGGAGACTAAGGCACACTTTACTTTTCATATATGAGCATCGATGAGAATATGAAAGTTTCATATTATCATCGAGTATCATATATTGGTGTTAACTTGAACGTTTAATTTGAATAGGTTTAACGTTTACGTTTCGTTTTTAAGAGTTTGAAGTTTTTAGTTTAGGATAATGTTTTCTTACGTTTACGGTAAAGTTTTACATTTACGTTATTTTCGAGTATCCTATTGAAAGAACTAGTGCACCCTAAACCCTAATCCTAATTAACCTAATTAATTATAATCATCATCCTAACTCAAATTATCCTTAATTAACCCAAAATAAAACTAATTAATTCAAATTAATCTTAATCAACACCCTAATCCAAATTAACCCTATTTTACCCGATTAACCCAAATTAACCCTAACCTTAATCTTAATCATCACCCAAACCCTAACCCAAATTAATCATAATCCAAACTAAAATTAACCCTAATTAATCTAATTAACCATAATTAATCTAATTAAGCCTAACACTAACCCTAATCATCACCAACCATATTTTACCTAATAAACCCAAATTAACCCTGACCCTAATCCTAATCATCATCCAAACCCTAACCCTAATTAATCCTAACCAAAACCAATTATTCTTAATTAATCTAATTAACATTGACCCTAATTATCACCAACCCTATTTTACCAAATTAACCCAAATTAACCCTGACCCTAACCCTAATCATCACTCAAACCCTAACCCTAATTAATCCTAACCCAAACCAAAATTATCCCTAATTAATCTAATTAACCTTAACCCTAATCATCACCAACTCTAATTTATCAAATTAACCCTAACTCTAATCATCATCCAAACCCTAACCTTTACCCTATTTTACCAAATTAACCCTAACCCAAACCATAATCATCACCCAAACCCTAACCCAAATTAACCCCTAATTAACCCAGCCCTATAACACTAAACCTAACCCTAAAATTAACAACAATAACAACAAAAACAACACAATTATAAATTAAATTCTTAATTAATTTTCAGAAATAAAAAACATAACTAATTAGGAAAATTCAATTTCAAATTATATATATAAATTCACCTCTGCCAAAGACCGGTCGGCGGCAAAGAGCTCGAGGAGATGGGGAGCAAGAGCTCGACGAGATGAAGGAGGCTGGGAAGATGGAGCTCGAAGAGGTGGAGGCGGCGACGAGGATCTCGATGTCGATTGGCGGCGACGAGGAACTCCACGACGAGCTCGATCGACGACGATGGAGGAAGAACTCGCCCATGAGAGCTTAATCGACGACGAGGAAGTCCAAGACGAGGGGCGAGGAAGTCGACGACGAGATCGATGAGGCACAGGAGGTTGGTCGGAAATTTTGGAGGACGGTGGGAAATTACTTAGCTTTATTTATTTTTTAAAATAATCCTATGTTGCCCCTTCGGTTCAATCTGTAGGGCTTTCTTTTGCCGCACAGTTGGGCCAAATAAAGAGATTACATATTAATATTTTTTAATTTATTTATGTCCTTACGGTGGACACCGTAGGGGCAAACAATGCCCCTATAGGGTAAACCGTAGGGGCAATAAAAAGTTGCCCCTACGAATTCCTCTGTCCGTAAGGACAACCCATCATTGTAGTAATGAAATTCCATTGTATCATCTTATAATTTAAATTTACAGAACAAAAAAAAAGGGTTCCTAAAATAAAAGCAGCTGCTAGACCAAACTCTAATTTTGAACATATTTTATATGTATATAAGCAGCTAGATCTCCATCTTGACACTTTCATCCAAATTCTATTACGACTCTTAACTGAGATCCGTTGGATTTTGATGATATTTCAACCTCTTATGGAAATTTAAAAACCATCTCAACAAATATACACTGTTTGTGCTGAGCACATTTGATTTTCAGTAACTTGTCAAAACCCCGCAAACGCTTTTTGCCACTGTCAAAACCCCCGGTCTCAAAGCGATTGTCAAATCCCAAAAAAAGTTTTAGTTTTTAAGAAACCCCTTACTTATGATATCTAGTAGTTGCCTTCTACATCTAGTTTCCTGAGATATCTAAGCAGTTGTCAGTGACAACTAAGCAGCTTGCCTATGATATCTAAACCGTTTTCTGCAATATCTAAATAGTTTGTATGAATTGGTTAAATATAACATGTTACTATATAGATACTGTAGGAAAGATTTCCATAGATGTTTTCACTACACCTTGAGACCATGGGGGTTTTGATAGCAGATAAAAGTGCTTGGGTTTTTTTTTATGACAATTTACCGATGATTTTATTATCATATATGATGCCTTTAATATATTCTTAGTATATCTCATTTTAGATCCAAAATCATAGAAAAATTCGCTGCAAGAATTAAATCATGATAAAATATTCAGTGCCTCGTAAATATCTAATCCAACAAACAAACAAGAGGTCACGTAATTTTGGATATCTAATCCAACAAACACACAAGAGGGCACATAATTTTGGATATTCACAGCGGTTCGTGGAGTCGGGTCCTAAGAAAATGGGTCCCACACAGACAATGGATATATGGATCGGGGCAAGACGATCCAAAAATTGAGGTGCATATGTCGGCGACGAGAGATTTCGTTGAGCCCGGGCAAAATAGCTTAAAAAGTTTTGTGCCTCGATTTGCAACAACAAAAAACGCATGCCGCATTGCGTGAAATTCGGTTCCCAGTATGTCCCAGTGGACTGGACGGCGAAAGCTCTGAAGGCCAAGAAGCAAACAGCCTTGATGAGATTTGGATAAGGTTATTTAATTAAGCATTCGTTTATTACTTTTGCATAAATGTGTATGATGCTAATACCTTTTCGGTGTTTCTTTGTAGGCACGTTTTACCGTTGTCTTGTGGATTGGCAGCTCTCATGTATTTATGCACGTCATCCGAGACCGACTATTTATATACATGTCGGGGAGTTGACGTGATTATAAACACCAGGTTCACAGAAAATGGAGGGACGCTACCACCGATGAGATGAAATGGACGGCGAAGCTCGTGACATGGACAGACGAGTATTGGGCCGCCATGATTCAACACTTCGCTTCGGATGAATTTAGGGTACGTTTATTGCTTAAACTGTAAAAGCATTAGACATTAATCCTTTATTAGTATGTGATATTATATCATATCTAAATAGCAGGCAATGAGTGAGCGGGGATCAGTGGCACAGAGCCATAACACTGATCATTGGTTGAGTGGAAGAATAAACTCCTCCCAATATGGAGTTGCTCATGTAAGAACAAATCAAATATTCCGAATTTGTCTATTTCCTAAACTTGATCTAAATCGAATTTTATCTAAATTGCAGGCAAGACCGACGGAAAAAATGCCCAGCCGTATTGATAACACTATAGTATCTACTCGATTTCGAGGACTTTCCAGACGAAGACAACGTCTAGTGAGCCCAAGATAGAGTGAGAAAACACGAAACACGTGCGCATCGACGAATCACTCCATTTGTACGTTTTTTCGTTTTAAGAAGCGGTAAATACAATTATATGAATAAATTTGTAATTGATGAATATTGAACTGAATTGATTTGTGTTGTAGTTGTTTATATATCAGTATTTGAATTGAATTGAGTTGTGATTGTTTGTATATCAATAATTCAAATGAATTTGTATCGAATGCTCGAAAACCACGCAAAGTCCGCTCTATTCTTTTTTCTGTGTATGCAGCTTATTTTGTTGAGTTATTTCCGACGAAATAAGCCGCAAACAGGAAAATTTTCCCAATTTTTTCGAATTTATTACGTCGGATATATTCCGACGGAATAAAATATCCGACGAAATAAATTATGCACCTGACGAAATAACTGTTATTTCGTCAGGTGTACTTCTATTTCATCGGGCATCACCCGACGAAATAAGGGGGTATTTCTTATAGTGAGAACATATATACCACACCTTCCTATACTTTCGGCTTTCAAATACTTGCTTGACACCAAATATATATATGGATACGGATAAGGTTGCATTCCCATCCGGATAATTTCAGATCTTTCAGATATGGATACGTATTTCTGTGAAAAATATAAGAAAACATATCATTTTAAATTTATATTTTTAGTTATTAATGGTTATTTACGGATAAGTTGTCGAGAAGGGATTGGCGGATGGTTATTGACAGGTTCCATAGCACACTTGCTTCATGGAAGGGTAAGCTATTATCTTTTGGTCAATTCAGTTCTTTCATCCTTAACAAATTAATTTTAGTCCACCAAAAAAAGAAAAGAAAGAAAGAAAAATGCACAGCTTAATTTGAGTTAGTAAATGTAGTTATAAAATTAAACTCTCCGTACGTAGAGATACTCAACTTGAAATTCTACTTGTTCGGAGCTTTGTAAAACTTCGTTTATTATGGTGTGCACAAGATTTCTCACCTGTATGATACAGTAAACAATATCATCGAATTAATACCATCACAAATTAGACTGTAACTTAATCCCATAACGTAGTGAGTTTTTTATTTTTTATTTTTTGTTCTTTTATGATAAAATTAGGGCAAGAAACCTTACTCAAGTTTTAAACAAAAAGGGACGAAGGCGATTTATCATCTAAAACACAGAGTAAATTGGAGGAGGAGCGACCTGGTCGTCATTAATACCCTATGTCCTAGATGATAATAATATAGTAAGTTAATAACATACAAAAGTTAAAAGGATTTATTCTTGTTATTGATTTATTAGATATCTACGTAAATTTAATTTTCCACTTGTGCAATTGTATTTTATGGTAAATTACAATGAAATGACCAAAAATAAGGATATAATTGAGAAGTATTAGAGTACGAAAACCAGGTAAATAAACATAAAGTAAAATAGATAGTAAAGATTTCATATTTTAAGGATGAAAAGAATAAAATATCAAGTAGCTAAATTACTAACATGAGGATTATTATCCGTAATTAATGGCCTTGAAATTTATGAAACCTTCGCTGTCCATATTTTGTTTTAAATATGGCCCCCCGCAACACCTATAATAAAGAGAATAAAATAGTTAAAAATTAAGAAACAATAAATTATATAAATTAGGGTGGGGGTACTAATTCATGTGGCAACCTACATTATGTGTTCAAGCATTTGACACATTTCTTGCCCCAAAATATCGATCGCTTCTTGAGAATTCGGAGATAAATTTGAAAGATTATATATATGATGAATGAGAATAATGATCTTTTATTTATTTCTATATATATATCTATATATATATACTAGATTTTGTGCACGTGCAACGCACGTGTTAATTAAAAAATTGATTTTTGGCAGAAGAGAGAGATGTGGAGGTTTCTTTCAATATGATAATTAAAAGATTAAATATTTTTTTTTGGGAGAAGAGAGAGAGACGTGGATATTTCTAGATCGTGTGGAGGTCTTTTTGATGATGTGAGGGCTTGAAAATATAGGATTTTTCTCTTTTATTCTTTTTTTCTAGAAAAAAAGGAGAGGGATAGACCTCTATGCAAAGAGTGTTTGCATTATATAGAAAGATATTTGCATTATATATAGAAAATATAAATATATATTGGGAGAGATGATATGGAAGGTTTTAGATAAACAATTAATTGTTTTTTAGGAGAGATGCTTAAAAAAAATTTGAGAAGGGAAGAGAGAGAAATGTGGAGAGTTCTAGAGTCTTATTTATTTATTTATTTTTACAAAAGGGGAGAGATGAGGTGGAAGGCTTGAGAGATGAGAGAGATGATGTGAACGGCTTGAGAGGTGAGGATTTTTCTCATTTTTTCTATTTTTCTAGAAAAAAAGGAGAAGGGTGGATCTCTAACCAATGGTATTTGCATTATATATACTAGAATTTGTGCACGTGCGTTGCACGTGTTTAAAAAGGGAAGAGAGAAATGTGGAGGGTTCTAGAGTCTTATTTATTTATTAAAAATAGGAGGGATGAGGTGGAGAGCTTGAGAAGTGTGAGAGATGATGTGGAGGGTTGAGAGGTGAGGATTTTTCATGTTTTTTTTCTTTTTTTTTAAGAAAAAAGAAGAATGGTGGATCTCTAACCAAGGGTATTTGCATTATATATAGATATGTGTGTGCGCGCGCGCGCGCGCGTGTGTCTGTGTTTGTGTATGTGTGTGTATTGGAAGAGAAAGAGATGATATAGAAAGTTATAGATAAACAATTAATGTTTTTTTAATATATATATATATATATATATATATATATATATATATATATATATATATATATATATATATTGGAAGAGATGGTATGAAAGGTTCTAGATAAACAATTAATTGTTTTGTAGAAAAGAGAGAGAGATGAGGTGGAGAGCTTGAGAGGTGAGACAGATGATGTGGAGGACTTGAGAGGTGGGGATTTTTCTTCTTTTTTCTATTTCTTTAAAAAAAAAAAGAAGGATGGATATCTAACCAAGGGTATTTGCATTATATATAATAATATATATATATATATATATATATATATATATATATATATATATATATATATATATATATTTCAGAATTCCTTAATAAAAAAAAATAGTTCATAGATTATGGAAATCATGAAATGAACTTTTCGTGTCTCTGGATCCATATTCACATAATTCGTGAATTATTCGCCGAATTCGCGAATAATTCATGAATTTTTGATCAAACGAATTAATCACCATTGCCGAACTGGCCGAATAATTCGCGAATTATTCCCGAATTATGTGAAAAAACAGCGAATAATTCAAAAAACAGCAAATAATTCATATAATCATAACCTAACGTCTAATATATTAATTTATTCCTCGAAATCCTTCCCGAACATTTCCCGAACACTTACCGAATATTTCCCGAATACCTGCCGATTTTTTCCGAATAGTTCTCCGAATCCGAATTTTCGACCTCGCCGAATTATTCCCGAACGACGAATTTGTGACTATGTAGAATGTCATATTTGGTTTCAAATCCCATCAAATATATTCTGGTCAATTCAAAAATAAATACAAATGATTTATGGTAAGTAGATCATGCATCAATTTACTTCAATATTTCCATATCTACCTCATTTCCTGACTTTTCTAATACTTGGAAAATAAAGAAATAAACAAGGGGAAAAAAGGGTGTTTTTCCATTGGCTCTCTTAATTCAATATTTTTCTCTGTCTCTTCATAGTTAGTATTTACCAGTAACCCTCTATACTTATAAGTTACTCCTGCAGCCGTCTACTTCACTTTTGTAATTTTTTCATCCTTCTCCGCCATCGCCGCCGTCCCCATCATCGCCACCTTTTTTCTTCTCTTCTTCAACACTGCCGCCGCCGTCAACACCACCACCATCTTCCTTCTCCCCCTCTTCAACCCATCAAACACCAACTTCCTCCTCTTCCTTTTCAACACCGCCGCCGCCATCATCACCACTTTCTTCTTTCCCTTCTTCTTCAACCCATAACCACCGCCATCTTTGAAAGAAGGAGGATGGCGGCGGCGGCGTCGGTTGTGGGTTGAAGAAGAAGGGGATGGTGTAGATGATGGCGGTGCATTGGTAAAGGAGAAGGAAGAGAAAGATGGCAATGGGTGGAAGAAGAGGAGGAAGACGGCGGTGGCGGTGGCAGTGACATTGAGGAAGAGGAAGAAGGAGACGGTGGGTTGAAGAAGTGAAGGCGGCAGCGGCGGGCACGGCAGCGGCCGGTAAAGAGAAGGAGTAATTTTCAAAAGTGAAGGGGCTACACGGGTAATTTATAAGTATATGAGTCTACAGGTAAATACTAATTATGAGGAGGGACAGAGAAAAATATTGAAGTATTAGAGACTAGCGGAAAAAAGGAATTCCTCCCGTCTGTAATATTCCGTTAGCAAAATTCAACACATTTACATAGTATCGAATTAGCACAAACAAATTACTTAAGAACGAAAGCGGGCTTAAAAACTATTCAAAAAAAGTTGCAAATACCAAGGTTATATGACTGGCTGTGGAACGACATTATTTTAAGGAGGGCCAACAGGAGGCTGAGGAATAAAATTTTGAGGTCCGGTGGAGGTCGACAAAATTTTAAATTGCACGCTTGAAAATGAGGATTTCTCCATGAGTTCGAAGCAGCAAGATTCGGCTTGAGGATTGTTTCGATGATTCAACCTTGAAGGTTGCATTGAATTATACGACACATTATGGTTATGATCATGGTCATTCGATATGATCAAGAGAAGCAAAATCCCTTTCTAGTGAAGAAGAAGAACGAGAAGGATGTGCCATGGCAAAAACTATAGGAGGAGGAAAGGCTCTTTAATTTGATTGTGAATTCTAATGGGGGTTTATTGAGCTATATATATAGCTTTTAGTTTTTAGATTTGATTGGCTTTGAACTCTTATGGGGATAGATTTGACTTTATCATCGAATATCTTTTTTGGAAAAGAAAAAAATAATCTCGTATCATGATGATAAACATGAATATTTCTAGATAAAATAAAATTGTTTCAACCTAAAACTATTTTTCAAAAAATAAACAAATGTCATGTATTGATATGTGGTCTATTATTTTTATAATATAAGAAATAAGAAAAATCTCAACATGAATTTTCTCATTTTAATCGACATTTCAAAGTTCAAACTTTAAATTTCCTGCCTTCTTTCTACACTTTTAAATTAACCTATCCTTATCATATTCTTTTTATTTAAAATTTTTTATTTGCTTTTGCAAATTTCAACTCCCTTACTCACACCCCCTTTCCCACTCACACATTACACATACACAAAAATAATGCTGTATATAATATTAATTTTTCGTGTCCATGTACATATGCAAAAAATTAGTAGATCGGTGGCTTAAACTCTTGTGTCTGGAGTTTTCTCTTAATAAAACCGTTTTCCTAATTCCCACCATGCACCGTTGCTTGTATCTCAATCTTTACTATGGATTTACCTTTCGGTTGTATTAGTTTTCATTTGGATTTGGATTTTAAAATCTAACAATATTGATTTTTGACTTGGATTTGGACTTTACAATTTATTTTGTATTCGGATTTGAATTTTAAAATACAATGATCATACTCGTTTCTTGGATTTGACTCTAAAATTCCAACTTTTAGTCCAACCATATAAAATATGCATGATAATAATTGTAAGAAAAAAGTCCAAGAAAAAATCTGTAGATTTTAGAAAAAATTTAGTGATTCTTTTGTGTTTTTGGACGTTGGGGCTTCTTCTCAACTTTCTCAAACCCTAGAACAAATCTTTTTTCCTTTTAATTGTTGATCTTCTCATTATTATATTTGTTTTGATTGAGTGAACTATACATTGCAAGTTCTTCTAAATACTTGGGTTAATTGCTAAATGATACCCAATGTTTCACTTACTTTGTATTTATGTACCTTATTAACTTTTTCGTTGTACTTACATGTCCTAAAATGCAAACTGTATGTTTTTTGGGTTTAAAATAGTGATGTATTTGATGGTCAACTAAACGGAGCAAAGTATTGATGGTTTATTACGTTAAGGTATATAAGTGAAGTGAAAAAATCATTAAGATATCTAAGTGCAAAGTAGGCGAAACATCGAGGTATTATTTAGCAATTAACTCTTAATCCTTAGAAAAGTTTTCTTTCTTGATCCGATATCATTTTAATCATGGTTTAATTGATCAATGCAACTTTTTCACAGAACTAGAAATATCTTTTGCTCTTGAGATCTAGTTTCATTTTATCTTGGTTTTGATTAATTGAGGGACTTTAATGGTTGCTTCCAGGAGTTGATTTCTGGCGCTAAACTTGATGATATTAAATTAAACAACTCATCTTCATTAATGCTCTGTACGTCATTCTACAACGAGGCAGAAGAAGTTGAAAAATGAAGAGAATAATAATGTGATTCTTGTGATAATGAAATCAGAATCTAAGCTTGTTCTACTCAAATCTTGCTAACCTAGCTGCTCCATATACTGTTACTAGGATGTAAGAACTACTTATTTATGGGATTAATGATAACTGGTGCTCCATAATTTGGAGTTGTGATGCAGTGGAAAAAAACATTAAGATAAGTTCTAAGCAATTCAGATACAAATTATGCCTGGTGTATATTTAAATGCGGTTTAATTAAAAAGAAAACATCGTTGTGCAAAACCTCAGGCATTGCCACAAAGGGCCTTCGACCCACGGGACGTACTAGTATATGTAATACCCGCTCTCGACCCTCATTATAACTTTGGAATTTTGGTACACTGGAAGGGACATCTCATATGGTATCATAGCAATTCAGATCCCATTCCTACCGAAAGCGTATTCAATACAGATTTACTAAATTAAAAAAATACGGCACAGGACGGTGTATTGATACAAAAGTATAATAATAAGGTTTTGTTTAATAAAACAATTGTAATTGAGAGTCTTTTTGTAAATCGGTCAAAGATAAATGATCAAGTCGTACCTAAAGAGTCCAATTTCCATGACAGTACCAAAGCATTTATATTTCTTTGAATTTGATTTACATCTATTTTGTTATAACCAGAAAAGACGTTGACACGGCGTTTTAACATTTAGTTTAAATTAAATATTTAACACGAGAATAATTCTTGAACTTAAGATGTTCCTCGTTATCAGATTTTTGCAAGACGCACATAGATGTATATGTTAGCATAATTGAGAAAAAATTGAAAAGAATCTTGAGCACTTAGTTAAGATGATATATATCATTTTAGAGATTTTTAGAAGATCATTTCCGAGATACATTGTGCGATACATGTGCTTCGCACGTTCAAAATACCAGTATACTCCAATTTTGAAAATATCATAAAGCGTAGGGTTTTGTGTCTGAAAAATGAAAAGCGCAAAAACCGTATTGCAAAACAGCTATATGGATTATTATTAATTAATTTTATTAGTTACATTGAAATGAAAATTAACACTAGTGCACTTTTGATGGAGGTGGAAATCTCCCTCACATGTTGTCCTCCATCGATCCTGCTGCAAGCGGTCTTGAACGGTTGGGATTGAGAATGGAAGTTGGACATGTGGATCTCAATGGATTGTTGGATGCCGCTGACACCGGGCTACCTGCAAAGAAAGTCCCGGGGTGGGAACCACCGTAGGACCCTCCGACGAACAAGTAAGTACCAAAGTATAGGGGCAGCGTAGCGGCGTATTGGAGTTTGTTTTTCTTACCTCAATCGTTTGAAAGAGGGGGTTTATATAGCGGTCGTGTGGGAGCGATCCGGCTCGAGATTCCCGCTGTCCGTTACGTCCTTACGGCACGTTCGCGTTGATGGCGGGATATGCCTATTAATAGCGAGATAGGCTCGTTAACGGAAAAACATGCCAATGTGAGATACAGGACGTGGAGCGGCGGAAATCTCGTTCTGGAGAGATACGCGGAGTCGTTACGGGGACGCTTGGGCTCCGTGCTCCAGATTTGACAGGGAGGCCGAGGAGTCTCAGTTCGGTAGATAGCTCGGAGTCGAGCGAGGAGGCCGGGGAGTCTCAGCTTGGTAGATAGCTCAGAGTCAAGTGAGGGGGCCGAGGAGTCTCGGCTGCCCGAGCGCATATGGGGGTACTCCGGGGAGGCTTTTCCGAAAGGTCGGGTACCAGCTCGTCACGGGGTCCCGAGAAAGACTTGTAATGTGCCACACCGATTCCCCGTCGTAGCCCCAGGGGTCCAGAGGGTATGCGCTGACGACACATTATCTCCCACGTGTCGCAATCTGGGATGTTCCCATTCATGAGCCTCATCATCAACCCCCACTCTCGCCATGATCTATTTATGGGTCAGGGCCGAGAGAGGTAAGCCCGGTTTTCCATGATTCAGCCGAAAATTTCCCTGTGATGGGGTGCCCGACGACGGTGTGACGTTTGGCAGCAGCTCCTCTTGGGTCGCTCGATCTACGTGGCGGCTTACGAAGCGCTTCAGTTCCCGCACGTATCTTTGGTGGTGTCAGCGGATCAGCGAAATGATTGCGCTTTTAAAGAGGGGGCGCCATTTCGTTCACTCATCGGTTGGATTACGTGCCACGTGTCCTCCGCTGGGTGGCGAGTTCATGAGGAATTGTCACCGAATCCTGCCGTGAGGAGATGCGTCCAATGGATGGTCGCCATGTGGAGTCCTGATATATGCTAGGCGCGACGCTTCGTTTTGGCGGGAACCGATTTGGGCCGTTGGATGCCTTCTCGTGGGGTGTATAAATAGGAGGGGCTCTCCTATGGCCGACACTTTGCCCTAGTCGACTCTCATTGCCTGAAGTTTAATCGGCGCCCCTCTGCTTAGGTCGGAACTTCAACCAAAATTTTCCTCGGCAAGTCCTTTCTTTAATCAGATTAGATGTCTTCTTCTGATGTATCTGTTGACGTAATAGGGATCGAGTCGGGCGATGAGACTTCAGTTATTGAAGTCGAGTCCAGTGGGTCTTCTTCCTCCTCGGCTTCCGATAGCCGAGAGAGTACCTCCTCTTCTTCTTCATCATCTGAGGGGGGTTTCGCCCTTGTCTCGCGTCGTCGGGGGCGACAGGTGCGCATCGGGAACATCCGTGATGCGCCTGATTGGTTGATTTATGCGTGCTTGCGCTTTCTAAAAGATAAATCAAAAATATTTGTTAACCGCAATCAAGAACGGCGTCGCATGAAGCTAGCCGGTGAGTACGGGTCGGTCCACAGGGATTTTGTGAATCTCCTAGTCGCGCTTACGAGTTAATTCCGAAGGGTGTTCGGATTAATTATTAAATCTAAAAACCTAATTAACCTAGGGCAATTATCTAGATCTACTCTTGCTAGGGCTAGGTTTAGGGATGGTTTGGAAATGTAATTAAATCTCAACGCTTTCTATACCCGAATGAAGATCTGTGAGGAGTTATGGTAATTATCAATAAAGTGAATTAGATCCGTTCGGGAAGGTGATCCTTCCTCTAGGTTCTTGTCCTTCCTTTAGAGATCCTTACCCTAACCTCCATGGAAAACATCACACCCGGGCCTTTATACTACGGTATCACCGCTACCTCGAGGGATAGAGTGCCGTAGGGAGCGGTATGTGCATGTATGCATGGAGTCCTATTGTAAATATTTGGTGGGTAAGAAAGGGATGAGAGATCTCATCTCTCAAAATCCTTCCTCAAAGCTAAACCCTAAACAAGTTCCTAGGGCATGAAATTAAATCTACATAGGGCAAGGAATTGAAATCTACATTAGGGTAAGAAATTAAATTACTTACAGATGCATCCCTCCAATCATCCATGCAGGGTTGTCAGATCTGAATTTCTGAATGGAGAAGAAACACCGATGCTCTCCAAAAGATTTCTAAATTTTATTCATTAAAGAGAGGCATAAGAAATTACAATGAGTAGAGTTCCTATTTATAGAGAATAGGAAACCCTAGGGTTTTATTTGACCCTCATGTCTACAATTACAAGAATAGCCCTATAAAGACCAGTCAACGCCGCCATGGAATTATGGTAAAAACCATTTTGCATTTGGGCCCTATATGGCCGCGGAACCGCGGTCCCAGCCTTGGTTTGGCCGCGGTTCCGCGGCCAAATTATGGAGTTGGGCTCTGGGCTTTTTGGGTACTGATCTCTGGATCTGTGGTCTTCTTAATTCCTTGGTACTTTTCTCATTGGGCTTCTAGGTTGGTTCCAGATCTCCAGTGAACAATTTGTAGTGAACTTTAAACCTTCGCTTTGAGTCGATATCTTGAATCTTGCTTTGTGAACTGTTTCTTATGTAGGCTTGATCAAGATCTTCTGTTCATTGGTTAAAGTCCACTTTTTCATCGTCTTTATATCGTTTTCACTGTTTTCTTTCCAAGAACCTGTAACCTGTAACATGTAGCAGACATGCGTCAAAAGCACCTGTTTTCATTGTAAAATGCATAAGAATGGGGAATAGAAAATGCAATATTATGGTATGAACAAATACCCCCAAACTTATCTTTTGCTCGTCCTCGAGCAAACTTATTTTTTATTCACTACAAAAAACCTAACCGCACTTTCGCAGGGAAACGCGATTGCACTGAGCTCGTGCAACAAGCCGTTAAACCTCTAGGTGTCCCTAGTAGGAGGAGTGTTGTCTCCTGAGGGTTTTCAGCGGATTACACCCACAAAATCCTATCAATTTGGCTTTTCGACTTTTGTTCTCTAATTAGGTTTTCTAACAAGGAATTCTATTATCGTCGACCCGCAAATTATCCACCCATATTTTTCACGCTTCCTCATCATTTAACTTAAGATTACATATATCCTGTAGAATTACCTAGCTTTCGGCATTTCTTAAGTTTTCCTTCTAGAGTTCCATCTCCACTTAGGAATTTCTATCAACTCTATTAAAGACACAAGTTCTATTCTTCATTCTTTTCTCTTATCTAAACTCCAATCACATATCCCCTACGTGTGTGTATAGATCACCCCTACACTTGGAAATTCAAATCAAGCAATCGTACTCTCGTCCGTTGTCCAAAGTACTAATTAGTTGGTGAATGAAATTTGCTTACACATCCTTCATGCGACCGTTAATACTTCTTGAGGTACCAACGACCGATTACAAAATGCGTTTGCACTTTAAAGCGTACTTCCTAGTCTTTGCAACACCCAAGGCTTTAGCAGTGACTCCCAAACCAGTTGGTCTAAGGCACTAGGTGATGAAGCACCCTCGCTAAATATTTTTCTATTTTTGCAGCCTTAAATAATCACAAAAACCAGTGTCCATTTTTTTTTTATTCACACTTTTTCATACTAAGGACTTTAGACAAGAGCATTTCAAGGTCTCTTCTACTATTCTAAGTTTCAAGATGCGTGAATGTGCAATTTGTAGGGTATACATTTTCAGAATTTAGACTTAAGCTAGGAATTATTTTTCAAACTTATACTCTAATAAGAACAATAATACTCTTCCTTTGTTTCGACTTAGCCCAAGAAGTGAACCCAAAATTTGCCTATTTCTAAATAAACTACAAGGCATATACTTTCTACTGTTAAACTTTAAGGAAGGTTATTTTTAGGGTTTTTAATTTACTAAGTCTAAGATCTAGTTGTTCCTAGCCAGTTAACCTATTTATCAAACTCGAGTCAATTAGCCAAAATTGAATATAATAATTTTTATAATTTTAGAAATTTTTCAAATTTTTATGGGTTTTCAAATAAGTATGCAAATGCAAAAAATATGTACAAATGAATGCGAAGGAAGAAGACGTACCGAGCATACCCCCAAACTTGAACTTGACAGTGTCCTCACTGTCATGCTAAACCAAGAGGGTCAAAATACCGGCACTCCCCTGTTTATAATTTTTTTTATATTTTTAATGTTTTGAAATTTTTATTTTATTTTTTATAGAAGAAGAAAACACAAAAAAAAATATATATACATATATACAAAGGTTCCCCCCAAACTTAAGCTTGGCCTTACACAAGCCAAAGGTTAACACCAACCATTCAAAAATCTTATCGTGGTAATGGTCAAGTTGGTGAAAGAATGGGGTGTAGAAGAAAGAAATGAGAAACACGCGAGACCGTGTAGGAAGAAGAGAATATGGTCTCGGTGGGGGAGAAGAATGGCGGAAAGAAGAAAGAAGTGGAGTACGATCTTGAGGGTGTAAATTGAGTAAATAAATTAGCGCAATATGTGATGACCGATATGTTAAAAGCGATTGCGCTAACCTATCAACTCGTCGAGAAATGGGATCAAATCCCTCAAGATTCGCAAGAAAACATGGGTACGCCGAACTTGGTATAGGAGATGAAAGCGTAACGGTCATATGTTCGGTCGGAACAATGGGAAAGACGAAAGGGAGTGAATTAGGGATATTATCATGCTCACCGTAGTAAACTGTGTCGAACTGGAAAGATTCCATCAATGGTTCGAAACGAATGTAAGCAACCGAGTCTGATGGCTCATCTGAAAATGTAAAGGACTCAAACTCGGGCGGTGAGTCATCAACATCGTCCGAAAAAGTGAAACACTCGTAAGTGTTATCATCTGTGAGATCTGTGTCAGATTCAAAGGAAAAGTTTTCAAGCTCACAGTCGTCAGGCGTGAAATGAGGCGTGGTCGGAACGATGGAAAAGAGGGAGGGTGATTTAGGTAAAGGTTCAAGAGGATGAATTGGAAAATCCGACACATCAAAGAAAAATGGTTCAACCTCAATATGATCCTCACTACTCTCCTCAATATTATCCTCATAATTCTCCACAATATTCAACTCATCCATGCCATTATCATCAAAATCAAGACGCATATGAGATTCGGGAGAAACATTTAATAACTCGGGATGATGATTTGAACATAAAATTTCAATTAACTCGACAGGTTCATCATCCGAAATATTCCCGGCGTCTATATCCTCAATCAAGTGAAAATCAATTTCTTTAGACACCTTATCAAAAGCATGGATATCTATCGATTTAGGTTCTAGAGTGGAGGTGTAAAGATCGAAAGGATTAGGTGCGGTTTCACTCGAAAGGGGTTCCTCACAATCTGGCAAATCAAACACTACAAAATCACACAACTCATTTTTATTTTCAACAGGTGAACTATTTAGGGCAATCGATGGAAAACAGGAGTTGTGGGCTTCAATTGGGTAAGGGTAGGTTTGATTTGAAAGTCCTCTCTCATTCTCACTCTGTCCAACTGCCGCCTCATACATTGAAAAATTTGGAGCTAGCGGGACACTAGCTACCGGTTCACTAGGTTGCATAAGAGCGGCCATGGACGCTTCCACATTCCTAACCATTTTGTTTGTTGCTGCGATATACGCCGCCAACGCCTCTTCCAAACTAGACTTTGGTGGTAAGGGGGTTTCGGTAAAAGATTCGAAATTGTTTGGATATGTGAAACTCCCTAATGGCTGTGTAGAAACATTGTCTAGTGACGGTGGAAAAGTCGGGCAGGACTGGTAGGAAGTGGGTGATTGGACAGGGGTAGGGTCAACATATGGATAAAAAGGTGAATAGTCGTGCGGATCCCTATAACTAGATGAGTGTAGAGGGGTGAAAGATCGACTGCGAGCTTGAGCAATATGCTCAGCAATGGACATCGGCCTAGGAGTGACAGAAGGACTTGAAAAAGAGGTGTCAACATATGGAGGTGGTGAAGGTTGACTTGGTTGACACAAAGTGGGTTGAAAAGTCAAACTGTTTCTCCTAGACTCCTCTATGTGATCTTTCAAAGATTTTCTTGGCAAGGAAGGATCGTCTTTAAATTGACCGAACACATTGACATATGACGCAAAATTAGGTTCGGGATACCAAAGTTCGGCTAATGATTTTTTATGTGGGGTACCCATGTTAGAAGAAGAAAGGTGACAAGAAGGAAGGTTGGATGGTGCAAGGATTTATTTGGGGCTAAAAAAATTTTGCAAGCTCTATAAAATATTTGTCCTTGTTATTTTCATTTTTTTTTATTTGGAAAAAATTTTGTTGCAAAAAGATTTTAGCGAACAGATATGCAGCAGCAAAATATTTTATAGAAAAGATATGCAACAACAAAATATTACTTGCAATTGGTTATTATTTGAAGCATATCACAAGAATCTTTATTTGGAAAGAATTAACAGCAAAAAATTTCTTGCAATCAATTTAGTTCAAGCGGGGCCCACAAATCCTGCACAAGATCGTTATTTGGAAGGGAATATATTTTTAAGGTGCACAAAATTTTTGCAGGAATTTTTCAGAAAAGATATATCTAGATCTCCAGAGAAAGAACAGAGGATTTTACAGAGGAAATTCCACGAGATGATGTCATTGTCCCGCCGAGTCTCCGCGGTCTAAGAGCCCTAATGCCGCGTTTTCGCGGTCAACAAGCAGGCACGATTCCCAAGATTTTTTCTGACGGTCTGAAACTCCAAGACCGCGGCGGATCCGCGGTCTAAAGTGGGTTAGCGCGGCGGAAGGGCGGCGCAATGGAGGGCTCGGGTCTCGGGTGCTGCTCTGATTTTGAATTTCCCTTCTGTTTTGATATTTGGTTTTCTGTTTCTCTTTCTGTGGATTTCCAGATCCGAGTTTGTTCCTGCAAGATTTCACACAACAAAGTACCCTTTCCAAAAAATAACAATGAAATATTTTTTATATTTTTTGGATTTTTTAGATTTTTATGATTTTTTAAATTTTATGATTAACCCGAAATTGCGAAAAGAAAATTCTACGCCATCCCCGGCAACGGCGCCATTTGATTGGGCATGAAATTAAATCTACATAGGGCAAGGAATTGAAATCTACATTAGGGTAAGAAATTAAATTACATACAGATGCATCCCTCCAATCATCCATGCAGGGTTGTCAGATCTGAATTTCTGAATGGAGAAGAAACACCGATGCTCTCCAAAAGATTTCTAAATTTTATTCATTAAAGGGAGGCATAAGAAATTACAATAAGTAGAGTTCCTATTTATAGAGAATAGGAAACCCTAGGGTTACATTTGACCCGCATGTCTACAATTACAAGAATAGCCCTATAAAGACCAGTCAACGCCGCCATGGAATTATGGTAAAAACCATTTTGCATTTGGGCCCTATATGGCCGCGGAACCGCGGTCCCAGCCTTGGTTTGGCCGCGGTTCCGCGGCCAAATTATGGAGTTGGGCTCTGGGCTTTTTGGGTACTGATCTCTGGATCTGTGGTCTTCTTAATTCCTTGGTACTTTTCTCATTGGGCTTCTAGGTTGGTTCCAGATCTCCAGTGAACAATTTGTAGTGAACTTTAAACCTTCGCTTTGAGTCGATATCTTGAATCTTGCTTTGTGAACTGTTTCTTATGTAGGCTTGATCAAGATCTTCTGTTCATTGGTTAAAGTCCACTTTTTCATCGTCTTTATATCGTTTTCACTGTTTTCTTTCCAAGAACCTGTAACCTGTAACATGTAGCAGACATGCGTCAAAAGCACCTGTTTTCATTGTAAAATGCATAAGAATGGGGAATAGAAAATGCAATATTATGGTATGAACAGCGCCCTCGGTCGTGAACCGTTTGGATGAGCTTTCAGACATCCGGGTTCGATTTCATATCCCCTCCGGCTATTCATTTCGTTTGGCCAGGAAGGTTGGACGAACAGACCAGGTACAGGGTAAAGAGATTGCTCTGTACCTGGAAGCATTTCGGGCTGGGATGCGTCCGCCCTTCCCGCCTGAAGTTTGCGCCATACTCCATTGTTTCCACCTTGCCCCGAGCCAGCTAGCGCTGAATTCGTGGAGAATCCTTCTCGGATTTCTGGTCCGGCTGAAAATTGATCGGACCCCCTTTGATTTGAGCATCCTTTTTTCCTTCCTTTGTTATAAAAACCACCCCGGTACCAGTAAGGAAGAACCGAGCTGGGTATATCTTTCGTTTAAAAATCATAAGGGTAGGGCAGCCAGGTCAGGGGTAGTGGTTGTCCCTTCCTCCTTCCACAAATGGAAGGAAAAGTGTAATGCCCCATGTATTATCCGGTATACCCATATATACCAGATAAGCATGGGGACCCACTGTAAAACAATAGGGAATCTTCGGAATACATTCCGAAAGAGGAAAGATCTGTACTATAAATGGAATGATACCACTCTTCAATACAGAGACGCCTTTTAAGTGAACTGGCACTACAGGAGTTTAAGAACTCCGTAATTAAGCGTGCTCGGGCCAGGGAACTTCTGGGATGGGTGACCTCCTGGGAAGTGGCCCCCGGTCGAGTCCGGTTCGCCCTGAAGGACAAAACCGTGCGACTTCGGCCAGAGCAGACAATACTCTCTGTACTGGGGGTGGAGCGTGACAGAATGGTATCAGAGCTAATTCCTCAATAGTAGGCCTGTGGTTCGAGGACGAACCATTGTTCTATGTGGGGGAGAATGTAATGCCCCATGTATTATCCGGTATACCCATATATACCAGATAAGCATGGGGACCCATTGTAAAATAATGGGGAATCTTCGGAATACATTCCGAAAGAGAACAGATCTATACTATAAATGGAATGATACCACTCTTCAATACAGAGACGCCTTTTAAGTGAACTGGCACTACAGGAGTTTGAGAACTCCATAGTTATGCGCGAGGGCCAGGGAACTCCCGGGATGGGTGACCTTCTGGGAAGTGGCTCCTGGTCGCGTCCGGTTCTCCCTGAAGGACAAAACCGTGCGGCTTCGGCCAGAGCGGGCAATACTCTCTGTATTGGGGGTGGGGCGTGACATGGTTTTGTTGGTATCAAAGACAGGTTTAGAATGGGATTACAGTTTCCGAGTAGGGCTTGACAATCTAAGCCACCCTTTCGGTCTAGATTGTAAACTTGTTGTTCTTGACCTTGATTCATATAATGCGTCCTGCTACATGTTTTGATTTTATCTGTTAGAGTTTTGGGTAACTTGGTAGAGTTATGTGGTTGTAATTATGATTTGCAGTATAGTTACAATACTGTACTCTGTTTGAGTGACTTGGGGTTCTACCTTTGTTTCCATCATCGATTGAATATTACTTTACCGCATAATCTTGTTTTGATCGGCAAATCTCTATCTCCGTTTATATTTTATACCGTTTCCGAGTTTTCAAATCTATTTCACATTTTCATCCTTGTACTTTTCCTATTGATCCTACGCCTGCTTACGTTTCTTATCGGACTCGTTGCATTCTCACGTCTTCGTTTCTTCAAAGTTATCATATCGCGTTGCATACCTTTAATTTTCTATCAGCGTTGCACAGCAGAAGCTAAAGCCTGGCTTTCAACGACTCTTCTTCCACCTCTACTCCCCGGAGTTAGACCGCCGAGATTTTTGGGCGTACTGCAAGGCTTGAAAGAAGCCTAGGAGCGAACGAACGACCTTTTAGCTGAAGAATTAAGAAGGCAATGGCTCAAGCACCAGCGGAAGCCTCCAATCGTAAGGGAATCCCTGTTAAACAAGGAAAAGATGTGAGGATGAAACGCCCACTTGTTCCTCAGCAATGGAAGCAGCGGAGGACTCAATGTTGTGGATACTGTAAGAGACCAGGACACTTTCAGAGGGATTGTCGCAGGGCCAAAGGGCAGTGCTTGATTTGTGGATCTGACGAACATCTTGTCAATGGTTGCCCTAGAAGGAAGCAGCTGCAAGGAGGAGATTCGTCCACACTCTCCACTACTGCTAAGTGACTCGGTTATTTCGTAGTTCGAGCTTCGAAGATAGTACGGACCCAGCGCAGGATTCCACTCGCTTGACAAGAATGCATCGGTCTAGATATCAACGAAGAATTATCACCTTTTCTGCTTTCAATAAAAATATTGTCACTCTTTAGTAAATATTTCCTTTCGTTTAAAATTTTGTATCCATTGAACTTTTTAGTTTGAATGCAATAAAATTGTGAGTTGTAATTTATGTATCGTCCCCTTGCCACTCATTTTTCTTATACCGCTTATTGCATCAATATTCTAAATTTTAATTTTCAATCCTTACATACCGTATATTTTCCTCGTGCTCCAAATCCTTGGTTATTCTCTTAGTGTGTTCCACTGTCTGATCATGACTCCTTCTTTCAGGCCATGGCCAATCCTAGAGCAGCGCCGTCTATCGATGAGGACACTCGATCCTGCGTTTCTTTGGACTGCATACTGGTGAGTTCAGATAACGAGACCGATGGCCCCCATGTTATTTTGGGCAACAGCGATTCCAAGGACGAGAGAATTGCAGCCCCGGAAGTCAACATGATTAGCGACTCTGACGACGAAGAAGATGACCCCGAAGAGGACCCGATAAAGGAAGATCCCGAGGAAGACCCTGAGGAGAATCGAGTGGAAGAAATCCCATAGAAGAAGATCCAGAACAGGTGAATCACGTGGAAGCATACCACGATAAAGAAGCTACAGCCGAGGAAAAAGGACCAGGAAAAGAAGACCCTGTGGCAGAAGAACCTCCAGTGGCAATCTGTTGGAGATAGTGCCCTCAGAGTCAATTATTGGATCGCAGATACGTGATTGCAATGATTGCGGAGGACCTATACCGGTAGGACAGTCTTACTCGAGATGATAGTATGCTATCTGGTTTGCCTTTATCAGTCGTGTATGTAAGTCCATGTCACGCACCCCACTAACTTGCGGGGAGGCGGAATATATGAAAAACGATTATCAAAGCTTCGTAACACGGACTTGAGCGCATGAATCGTAATCTAAACCATTGCTAACGTTATACTAGAGGTTTAACTGCTCGGTACCGGAGTTATACCTCACGTTACATGTCCTTCGGGTCTTCATCGCTGTCCTCCACTCCTCGTAGGCTCCTTGGAACATCGGCAACTTCACGGCCTCCTCGAATCAAAGACGATCCACCCGAAAGCTCCTACGCCAAGCTAAATCTCAAACTTGAGATAACTAGGTTGCTTAAGGTGCTAATCTAAGCTACCTAGGGGATATAGAGTGAGGTTATGGATGTTTTAGTCTAGCTAACCCTTGATCTCAACACATGAGAGGTTAGGGTTAGGGTTTCAAGAGAGAGTGAGCTTGAGGAGAGAGAAGGAGAAGATGAGAAATGAATATCATAACATAAAATCCTTCTCACTTGAATATATGATACATAATGAATTATCAAATAATATCAATTAATTGATTATTCACCATGTTTCATTTAATCAAGGAGAGTGATTCATCATGTGAGTCATTAGATCATTAATGAAGCATTAATGATATGATGAATCATATAAATGAGTCACACAAAGTAATCATAAAAAAGCCACCTCAACCCCTCATGTCACCACTCTTCTAGAACCTTCTCGACAAATTACGAGAACGCCCCTCCAATCCGTGAAAACACGGAAAAACTTTAGACTGTATAAATCCAATAACCTGATACTAGAATCTGGCTTAAACCAAAGTCGGCTAGTATAAACTGTCCGAAAATTCGTACGTGCGAAAACACACGTACGCATCCGAACTCTTGTCGTAAAACCATACGACCTCTATATCGTTTCGCCTGGAGCAGGAAAACTCTCTGTGTGGGACTCTAAAGACTCGACACTACGCTGGCAGTGGGTTTAACCACAGACCGCAAGCGGTACTAGCTGTACGTAACGGTCCCCAGGTAGATGTCGATAAGAAGGCCGATGAGGTAAATCATCCGAACTCCCACTGAGCCAGATGTGACAATCTCCGTACAGTCCGGTCTGTTCGCCTAAGACTATCGCATATCAAGCCTAGGGGGCGGCAAGCGTCAGTCCCCTAATAGCTGTATAAGTCGTGTCGGAGCGAAGCCCATTACGCCCTGAGAAGCTACTGGAACCTACCAGTATATCTCGCTTGCCCTGGCCAGGGACTTTGCGTAATGGCTCTCTGACACAGCGCGATATCAACTCCCAATACCGGGAGAGACGAATCCTATCTAACCGCCACTGCCTCCAAGTGCTCGGGACTGCACCCAACTGCTACCTGTTTGCATGACTCCTTTGAGCCATGGTAGGGTAGCAATCTAAGAACAGTGGGACACACTCGAGGCGAAGCAGCAGTGTCAAGTCTGCGGACTATGCTGTACTCATGTCACCTGGGAACTGATAACTGACGATGGGTATAATACCAACCAATCAGTTCCTCGGCGAGTCCTGTCCGGTGTACCCGTAACCTTACGAGCACCTGTATACTATCTCCAGTACGGCGTACTGATGGCTGTGGGACAGACCATTTCCCCAACTGGGATGAGAAGCGTATACACATAGTCTACTCCGGAATATCGATGCCCTATCTCGACAATCCAACGACCAGGGACCTGTATAGGATGTTGCTTATAGACTACCCAGCCCCTACTAGTGTAACTGCCATCACGACGCTGGTAATCAAGCAAAGATCCTATGGGCTCTACTAATATGTATAAGTGATACGTTACAAGAAACATATGTACATATTAAAGTAGACTCAAACCAAGTAGCATACTACCATTTTTAGCAAGACTGTATATATATATAACTGTGAATATCCCAAGCTTCCATTAAGTAATATACAATCTAGTATGATACAATAACGGCCCCTAGGGCATATACACTAACAGTGTACATGTTCAGGTGACTGATTACATGTTACACTTTGATAGAGCCCTCAGGATCTTGCTTTACCACCAACAGTATCATGGCGATCATATACGTGAGAGTTGGGTGGTTTATACGCATATCCTTAATTGTGGTCCCTAGTCGTGGGAGTTTCGAGACAGGGCATCGATACTCCGGAGTAGACTAGTGTATACAGTCGAGACCCCGACGCGGGGCGGTGGCCGGTCTCACAAGCCACTGGTGTCAGTTGGATCACCTAAGATGTATACAGGTGCTCATTGGATTATGAGTACACCGGACAGGACTCGCCGGGAACCTGCTAGTTGGTATTATACATATCGTCAGATAGCAGTTCCCTGGTGACATGTGTACAGGTTAGTTCATCGACCTGAGGTCGTCATTTGTCTCGTGTGAGTTCCCACTGTGCTTTGATTTCTACCCTACCACGGCTCAAAGGAGTCGTGCAAACAGGTAGTTTATGGGTACAGTCCCGAGCCATATAGAGGCACGTGAGCGGATCGGCAGGGGATTCGTCTCTCCCGGTATTGGGGGCGAGATCGTGCTGTGTCTAGGAGAGCCATTACACAAAGCCCACGGCCGTGGCAGGAGATTTACTGGTAGGTACTCCAGTAGTATCTTAGGGTGTTATTGGGCTACACTCCGACACGACTTATACTGCTATTGGGGGTCTGACGTGACTAGCCCCCTAGGCAGATATGCGATACTCATTGACGAACGGACCGGACTGTATATACATTGTCACTGTTAGGCTCAGTAGGGTTTCCGGATGAGTTCGCTCATCGGCCTCCCTTGAGGTCAGTCCATGGGCAGCCGTTACGCATAGCTAGTGCCGCTGACGGTTTGTGGTTAAACCCACTGCCAGGGTACTGACGAGTCATTAGAGTCCCCCACAGACAGTTTCCCAAGTTCGGGCGAAACGTTGTAGAGGCCGTATGGTTTTATGGCAGGGTTCGGAAAATGCACGTGCGTTTACGCACGTGTCGGTTTTCGGACAGATGATACTGGTCGGCTTTGGTTTAAGCCGGATCTGAGTATTATATTGAGTAGATATAATATCTTTGTCTCAGTTGCATTTGTATTCGGTTGTAATACAAATACGTGTATATTTATACAGTTACGGGGTTATCCTGAAATTCGTTTCGGGATCACTTTTGGAAGTTGCCAGTTTCCAGTTTTCTATCAGCCGTATTTAACATTTGGTTAAATACGGATTTATCTTTTCTTGAGATGAGTGTGGAAGCTTCTAGAAGGTTCTAGAAATGGTGAGGTGTTTAGTGAGTCATGGTTGCATTTAATGATTCCATTAATGCTTGATGACTAGGTTAATGATTCATCATTTCATTAAGTGTGTTCACACTTTGTGTTCACACTAGAGATATTTTCTTATTGTCACCTCCCTCTCTCCTACACTCACCCCCACCTCTATATATTGTGGCCGGCCCCCTCCTTGATGCCGATGAGATTTTTCACTCACTTGATGTTTCATTTGGTAAAAAGATTATGATAGATTTTGGGGTGTATGGAATTTCACAGCTCATTTCATTCCATCACCCGATTCCCATGGCAACTTCATTAACCGATCGTCCACGGATTTGGATGAAGTGAGACAAAGTCTTCTACTCATTCTCTACTTCATTCTTGGTCGTCTCTTTTAGCAAACTTGACAACCGAGTTGCCTCGAGTCAGAGGCGGGAGCCCGTTTAAAGAATCGTTGACGTGGTGCCACCTGGACGAGCAGATCGGAGATCGACGAGATCGGAGTAACCGCAACGGAGCGTGGGATGATGGTTGAAGAACGAAGGACTCGGATCGTTCGGTATAACCTTTCTACACTCTTTACAGTTTGTTAGTTTAGCAATAATGGAAGATCCGGGATAAAGTATACGATAGCGCCAGTTAAAAGTTTTTGTTCCGCATTTGGCGTCTGTAGACGGCCGGGGCGCTACCGTAGACTTACAGTGGTATCAGAGCCTCACTATTTTGCTATACTAACTTGTGCTAACGTGTTTAAAATATCGATCGAACCGGATATCGAAAACCGCAAAATTCTAATTCTGAGTTTCTGTCGATTTTAAAAGGGTTCCAAAATTAATTTTACATATCACAGAAAATTCAGCAGGGTTTTATTATAATACCGTACAAATTTGGACTCATGAATCGACAAGACTGCCGTGGAATCGCGGCCAAACCCATGGTTTGGCCGCGCATCCGCGGCTATTCTGTGTGATCATGCCCCCAAATTTGCACAGTGTATTCTTCTCTGGAAATTGGGGTTTTTGGTACATATCTTTTCGGCCCAGATTTTGTTACTGTTCACCAGTTGTTCGTGGGGCCCACTTCGTGATATTTTGTCGATCGAAATTTAAACATGTTAGTTTACAGTGCTTACATTATATCTCCGACCGGGAATGTCATTTGATCGGTAAACCGCGTCTGATTGCTATAGTTCTTTTAGACGGGTTTGCGAACGTGACATTCGCGTTGATGTTCTGTTTTGTGCTGCGATGTTGCGGATTTGTCGTGGTGGATAGCAGTGTGCAATGGTTGTGCAGTTTGAGTTTATTTGTACATTTGTTATTGCGGGGCGAGCGTCCAACATGTGGACTGCCGTCACTGCCTGTTGTATAATATTCTTTTAGGGCACGACCAGGTTGCGGTCGATGTACCTGTTGTACTATTTTTCATTACTGTACTAGGTTTTGCCCCGTGACGGAGTGCACGGATAGCCGGGTTCTGGAGGGTAACGAGTCCGCATCTCATGGCTTTAAGAGGCAGAGGGGCCCCACTCTAGAATTGGCAGACTATTCGCCGCACTCGTAGGGGGTACAGGTTGACCCAAGGATGGGTGCCTAAGATTACCGGATTCCGTGAAGTGCAGGGTGGTCCATTCACTTTGCTGTAGGGGGCTGCCTCGCTTCACGTTTTGGCGGGTAACTTGCCGCACCCGTAGGGGTCTAGGTTTCATTGCACAGGCTATCCACACGACAGGGGAATGTCGGTTTTCAGCAGCGGCTCTGTGAAACTCGGGGATCCCAGATTATCTGTTTTGTTCTGTGATGCTTATTACTTTTCTGTAATGTTGCATATTATCACGCCTGAAGCAATTATTGTATATTGGTTTATATACTATTAGATGTTGTATATGTTTTACACCCGCGCTAGTCCAGTCCCCGCTCTGTCGTTAGTTAAGTAACCTAACGGATGATGACGGGACCCGGTGACGAATGCGGATGGCATATACGTACATTTTATTTTCGTTCTTTTCTGGTGTGATTGATTGATGAGACTGCGTTGATTCTGATCAATGCAAAGGAAAACAAACCTATTTACAGTTGTTGGAACAATTTAAAAAGTGTTATTGCAAAGACGTTTCCTTTTGTTTTGCATAGCGGTATTCAGTGGAATATCCTGCACCTCATTCGACGGGGCAAGGGCTGATATCCCTTCCCCGGGACTGACCCCTTGGGCAGAAGTTTGCGTCAGGGTAATAACTTCACTATAGTCGATTATAAGTTACTTTGCATAGCGGTATTCAGTGGAATATCCTGCACCTCATTCCACGAGGAAAGAGCCGAGATCCCTTCACCGGGAATGACCTCTTTAGCAAAAGATTTTCGCCACTATATTTTAAAAAAGCTATTAGGTTCCTTCAGCGATATCAAGTTCGTTACGTTAAAGGTTTTTCGCCAAAAACCAGCCGTAGCCCTCCGTCACTTCTTTTGGGTATTCAGTAGTATTCAAGCTATGCATTTTAGCCAAAGTTAAGGCATAGTGTTTGGTAGCTGCTGGGTATTCATTTGTTGCATTGATAGATGAGTTGGTTTGGGACAGTTGTTCTGCCATTTGGCCAAAGCCAGGGGCATGTGCAGGTGGGTTCAAATTGACAAGATAGTGACGGGTAGAACTTGGCATGTGACTTATGACATTTTGACCAAAGCCAAGGTTATAAGAGCATGGGGCAAAAATCATATCGGGAGTTTCTAAAGAAACTGAAACTTGCCAAGTATGCGCATACTTTCTGGAGTATGAGTAACGTGGATGCATTCCATCACGTTATCATGCGATGAGAGTTGGATCCCGATTCCCACTGATGAGTTGGTTTACTCTTCGGGTGATCCCGATTGATTCTTGTTTTAGGTTTGGAGGAGAATTTGACAGTACAGTGGGAGGTTTCCGGATTAGATAAAGTGATAACCATTCTGATCTAGGTTAGAGTGCACGCAGAGTGTTTCTTTTCTCTCTCTCTTTGGCAGCGACCTTTGACCGACCCTAGACTATGACTCAGTGACCAAGTTGACCGAACCTTCTTAAAATACTGGTTTTTGGATTGTCTATGTTGCATAAGTCATTGCCACTCCTTCTTTTTCCCTTTGCATTTCCCAGAACACCCGTATTACTACGGACATCCACTTCCATTGGATAGATCCATCGTATGGTTATATACGAACTCGAAGGGACTTCTTCGAGGATGGATCCAGGTTCAGGAGAAATAGAATTGGTTTATTCAATTGTATTTTATTATCACCTTCTCTCAGGTTGCGAGGGCTCCTTTGTTTATTAGAGTACACCTATTACGCTTATTGGATAGTCTTATTCCAAACCATAGGCAGGTGCCGAAAGGTAGGGAATGAGAAAACCAATTAGCCTAAGTAGGGTGTGCAGAAGGTAATATGTAAAGACAAAATAAAGGGATTAGAAAGAGGGCAAAGTAAATTGCAACTGATATCATTCACGACCAAACCGCGTACTTCATCGCCACTCCTATTTCACCTTTAACAGAATAAGGTATTATTCAGTTGTCTTTTATCATCACCTTCTCTCGAGATGCGAGTACTTCTTGGTTTAGGAGGGTACACCTATTATGCTTACTGGATAGTCTTCTTCCAAACCATAGGCTGGTGCCGAACGGTAGGGAAGGAAGAAAACCATTTAGCCTAACGATGGTGTACAGAAGGTAACGACTAAAGACAAATAAAGGGATTTGGAGAGATGGCAATAAAATATACGGTTGAAGTCATGAATTGATTATGGAAGAGGCATTACTATGAATACCAAGATACCCCTAGGAAACATTTTCATGTTTCAGTGCATTGTTAAAGGAAAACTGTTTTCCCGATTAGATACTTACTCCAAGGGTATGTATTTACCAGGTTTCATTCTCATATCTGTATGGTTTTACAGATGATGAGCGGGAGTACGTTATTGGGAATTAGGTGATTATCCTCATTATATCGGAATTCGTTGTAATTGGTGATATTTGAGGAAATCGCCAGAGTACAGTTTTCAACCTACGACGCACAGGTTTTGAGTTGTTTAACTCAGCGGACTTATACATGGTATTGTATGTTGTCCAAGTGTCCATCAGGACAAAGGGGTAGGTCCTCGTACTATGTTCTGTTTACTTATGACTTCTCTAGTATTTAGACAAGTGTTTCGTAGAAATACAAGGTCTAAGTTTTGAGAAGTTGTGGGTATAAGAATAAAGTAGAGAACCAGGTGTCACAAGTATCGGGATTCTTCAAAGAAATCGAAGATGTAGATTCTTGTGATTGGTATTCAGATGATAGTGATGGTTTTGAGAAACGTGTTTCTCTTTCAGGTTACTCATAATTGGATGGATTCTAAGTTGAGTAAAGCTGATTAGCCTCTTTCCATTAAGTTGATATGCACTGGAGACAGCTGCATGATTTGAATATGGTTCCAATTAAATAAGTGACAAAGTTTCTATATTGGATATAGAATAGTTCGTACCTTAAAAGATGTTAAGGTACGGGGAGTTGTCCAGCTTATGCTTAAAACCAGACTCTGGATAACTCAGGGCACGTTTCTGTAATGGCTGTTTGTGGGTTGACCCTGGCTATGACGAGGGTTGATTTTCTACCATTTGGAAGATCAATAGTGATATTGTTCTCGACTCGCCACAGTTTTATAAAATGGATTTTTTCAGAAAACAGTAGTGGGAGTATGGTAGAACTGGAAGTGATTCCAGAACCGCAAATGATTATGGAAAATTTAATAGGACCTATATATTCAATCAGGTTTGACATTCCAATAGCCACTCCGCGGATATGATGGGTAACCTCAGACACCCGAGAGGTACTCCGGTAGCCTCAAGGACGGTGACAGGGAGGATCTTGTTTACCCAGACTTGACACTACTGTTGTTCCAGGCTATGAGACCCGGTAGGAGGGTTGTCATAGTCAGTGGGAGCATCGGAAGCATAGTGGGCAAGATGCTCATATCTATTTATAGACTTGAGCAGTTATAGCGGAGATAGATCATCTATTTTTTGATGTGACAGTCATAGGTTTGACTTCATCAGAATAGGGGATGGATCTGTTAAGAAGGTAGTAGGGTGTGATGTCATGGTATTTGGATGACATACACGGAGTAGGAAGTAAAATTCCTATACTACGATCGGTTGTACTGTGGTCGTCACACAGTTGTTTCTCCAGATAGGATATGGATGTAATATTTGACATTCTGGTTTCTAGATCTATGCTTTTAGATCTGGATTTGGGTAGTTTCCCAATGTAGGCACTTTGACAGTATTCTAATGGTTTTTAGAATAGTTGACTCCTGGCATGGTGGTGTACCTGCAGGTGATGGAGTCACCCTCTCTAAAGGTGTCTTACAGACTAAAGGGGAGAGGGATGTGCATGATTGACATATCACTTGCTTAGGCAACTGAGTCAATCATGAGATGTCAAGTACCACACCAGATGTTGTTTTTGCACGAGATGCAATAAGTTTGTATTAATCCAATCCTGGAGAAACATAAGGAAGCAGTTTTACAACATAAGTACATGTTCTACGGATTTGATGATGGCAGCCTCTTTCGGGAGACGGTTATCATTCCAGGCTTCAAAGGTGACATGGTTGACAGAGTGATTGTCAGAGTTATAGTTTTCCCTCTGACGAGGGACAGTATTATGGACAGGTGGTCCAAGAGGATACTGTGGGAGGCATGGTGCAGGATACTGATTAGGTTCAGTGATCGATACAGTCTAAGAAGTTTGTATTTGGAGTTCATTTATGAACTGGGTCCTATCAGATATCCAGACATATTCTAAGACAGGTATTACTCAATTCGGGAGATGGCTTTCTCCGCGAATTTGAGATTAAGAGAGATATAGAAAGAAACATCTGGGCGGATCCACTCACTGAGGCTATTTCTCGAACACAATAGTTTTACAAACGGGCTTTGTGAAACTGATTAGTAGAGGAGTTGGATGTTCGGTTTCACACGGGTTGTGAGTAGTCGACATCGCAATAATTAGCCTCGAGTGCAAGTGGGAGATTGTTGGAGATAGTGCCCTCAGAGTCAATTATTGGATCGCAGGTACGTGATTGCAATGATTGCGGAGGACCTATACCGGTAGGACAGTCTTACTCGAGATGATAGAATGCTATCTGGTTTGCCTTTATCAGTCGTGTACATGTTCAGGTGACTGATTACATGTTACACTTTGATAGAGCCCTTAGGATCTTGCTTTACCACCAACAGTATGATGGCGATCATATACGTGAGAGTTGGGTGGTTTATACGCATATCCTTAATTCTGGTCCCTAGTCGTGGGAGTTTCGAGACAGGGCATCGATACTCCGGAGTAGACTGGTGTATACGGTCGAGACCCCGACGAGGGGCGGTGGCCGGTCTCACAAGCCACTGGTGTCAGTTGGATCACCTAAGATGTATACAGGTGCTCATTGGATTATGAGTACACCGGACAGGACTCGCCGGGAACCTGCTAGTTGGTATTATACATATCGTCAGATAGCAGTTCCCTGGTGACATGTGTACAGGTTAGTTCATCGACCTGAGGTCGTCATTTGTCTCGTGTGAGTTCCCACTGTGCTTTGATTTCTACCCTACCACGGCTCAAAGGAGTCGTGCAAACAGGTAGTTTTTGGGTACAGTCTCGAGCCATATGGAGGCACGTGAGCGGATCGGCAGGGGATTCGTCTCTCCCGGTATTGGGGGCGAGATCGTGCTGTGTCTAGGAGAGCCATTACACAAAGCCCACGGCCGTGGCAGGAGATTTACTGGTAGGTACTCCAGTAGTATCTTAGGGTGTTATTGGGCTACACTCCGACACGACTTATACTGCTATTGGGGGTCTGACGTGACTAGCCCCCTAGGCTGATATGCGATACTCATTGACGAACGAACCGGACTGTATATACATTGTCACTGTTAGGCTCAGTAGGGTTTCCGGATGAGTTCGCTCATCGGCCTCCCTTGAGGTCAGTCCATGGGCAGCCGTTACGCATAGCTAGAGCCGCTGACGGTTTGTGGTTAAACCCACTGCCAGGGTACTGACGAGTCATTAGAGTCCCCCACAGACAGTTTCCCAAGTTCGGGCGAAACGTTGTAGTGGCCGTATGGTTTTATGGCAGGGTTCGGAAAATGCACGTGCGTTTACGCACGTGTCGGTTTTCGGACAGATGATACTGGTCGGCTTTGGTTTAAGCCGGATCCGAGTATTATATTGAGTAGATATAATATCTTTGTCTCAGTTGCATTTGTATTCGGTTGTAATACAAATACGGGTATATTTATATAGTTACGGGGTTATCCTGAAATTCGTTTCGGGATCACTTTTGGAAGTTGCCAGTTTCCAGTTTTCTATCAGCCGTATTTAACATTTGGTTAAATACGGATTTATCTTTTCTTCAGATGGGTGTGGAAGCTTCTAGAAGGTTATAGAAATGGTGAGGTGTTTAGTGAGTCATTGTTGCATTTAATGATTCCATTAATGCTTGATGACTAGGTTAATGATTCATCATTTCATTAAGTGTGTTCACACTTTGTGTTCACACTAGAGATATTTTCTTATTGTCACCTCCCCCTCTCCTACACTCACCCCCACCTCTATATATTGTGGCCAGCCCCCTACTTGATGCCGATGAGATTTTTCACTCACTTGATGCTTCATTTGGTAAAAAGATTATGATAGATTTTGGGGTGTATGGAATTTCACAGCTTATTTCATTCCATCACCTGATTCCCATGGCAACTTCATTAACCGATCGTCCACGGATTTGGACGAAGTGGGACAAAGTCTTCTACTCATTCTCTACTTCATTCTTGGTCGTCTTTTTTAGCAAACTTGACGACCGAGTTGCCTCGAGTCAGAGGCGGGAGCCCGTTTAAAGAATCGTTGACGTGGTGACACCTGGACGAGCAGATCAGAGATCGACGAGATCGGAGTAACCGCAACGGAGCGTGGGATGATGGTTGAAGAACGAAGGACTCGGATCGTTCGGTATAACCTTTCTACACTCTTTACAGTTTATTAGTTTAGCAATAATGGAAGATCCGGGTTAAAGTATACGATAGCGCCAGTTAAAAGTTTTTGTTCCGCATTTGGCGTCTGTAGACGGCCGGGGCGCTACCGTAGACTTACAGTGGTATCAGAGCCTCACCATTTTGCTATACTAACTTGTGCTAACGTGTTTAAAATATCGATCGAACCGGATATCGAAAACCGCAAAATTCTAATTCCGAGTTTCTGTCGATTTTAAAAGGGTTCCAAAATTAATTTTACATATCACAGAAAATTCAGCAGGGTTTTATTAGAACACCGTACAAATTTGGACTCATGAATCGACAAGACTGCCGCGGAATCGCGGCCAAACCCATGGTTTGGCCGCGCATCCGCGGCCATTCTGTGTGATCATGCCCCCAAATTTGTACAGTGTATTCTTCTCTGGAAATTGGGGGTTTTGGTACATATCTTTTGGGCCCAGATTTTGTTACTGTTCACCAGTTGTTCGTGGGGCCCACTTCGTGATATTTTGTCGATCGAAATTTAAACATGTTAGTTTACAGTGCTTACATTATATCTCCGACCGGGAATGTCATTTGATCGGTAAACCGCGTCTGATTGCTATAGTTCTTTTAGACGGGTTTGCGAACGTGACATTCGCGTTGATGTTCTGTTTTGTGCTGTGATGTTGCGGATTTGTCGTGGTGGATAGCAGTGTGCAATGGTAGTGCAGTTTGAGTTTATTTGTATATTTGTTATTGCGGGGCGAGCGTCCAACATGTGGACTGTCGTCACTGCCTGTTGTATAATATTCTTTTGGGGCACGACCAGATTGCGGTCGATGTACCTGTTGTACTATTTTTCATTACTGTACTAGGTTTTGCCCCACGACGGAGTGCACGGATAGCCGGGTTCTGGAGGGCAACGAGTCCGCATCTCATGGCTTTAAGAGGCAGAGGGGCCCCACTCTAGAATTGGCAGACTATTCGCCGTACTCGTAGGGGGTACAGGTTGACCCAAGGATGGGTGCCTAAGATTACCGGATTCCGTGAAGTGCAGGATGGTCCATTCACTTTGCTGTAGGGGGCTGCCTCGCTTCACGTTTTGGCGGGTAACTTGCCGCACCCGTAGGGGTCTAGGTTTCATTGCACAGGCTATCCACACGACAGGGGAACGTCGGGTTTCAGCAGCGGCTCTGTGAAACTCGGGGATCCCAGATTATCTGTTTTGTTCTGTGATGCTTATTACTTTTCTGTAATGTTGCATATTATCACGCCTGGAGCGATTATTGTATATTGGTTTATATACTATTAGATGTTGTATATGTTTTACACCTGCGCTAGTCCAGTCCCCGCTCTGTCGTTAGTTAAGTAACCTAACGGATGATGACGGGACCCGGTGACGAATGCGGATGGCATATACGTACATTTTATTTTCGTTCTTTTCTGCTGTGATTGATTGAGGAGACTGCGTTGATTCTGATCAATGCAAAGGAAAACAAACCTATTTACAGTTGTTGGAATAATTTAAAAAGTGTTATTGCAAAGTCGTTTCCTTTTGTTTTGCATAGCGGTATTCAGTGGAATATCCTGCACCTCATTCGACGGGGCAAGGGCCGATATCCCTTCCCCGGGACTGACCCCTTGGGCAGAAGTTTGCGTCAGGGTAATAACTTCACTATAGTCGATTATAAGTTACTTTGCATAGCGGTATTCAGTGGAATATCCTGCAGCTCATTCCACGAGGAAAGAGCCGAGATCCCTTCACCGGGAGTGACCTCTTTAGCAAAAGGTTTTCGCCACTATATTTTAAAAAAGCTATTAGGTTCCTTCAGCGATATCAAGTTCGTTACGTCAAAGGTTTTTCGCCAAAAACCAGCCGTAGCCCTCCGTCACTTCTTTTGGGTATTCAGTAGTATTCAAGCTATGCATTTTAGCCAAAGTTAAGGCATAGTGTTTGGTAGCTGCTGGGTATTCATTTGTTGCATTGATAGATGGGTTGGTTTGGGACAGTCGTTCTGCCATTTGGCCAAAGCCAGGGGCATGTGCGGGTGGGTTCAAATTGACAAGATAGTGACGGGTAGAACTTGGCATATGACTTATGACATTTTGACCAAAGCCAAGGTTATAAGAGCATGGGGCAAAAATCATATCGGGAGTTTCTAAAGAAACTGAAACTTGCCAATTATGCGCATACCTTCTGGAGTATAAGTAACGTGGATGCATTCCATCACGTTATCATGCGATGAGAGTTGGATCCCGATTCCCACTGATGAGTTGGTTTACTCTTCGGGTGATCCCGATTGATTCTTCTTTTAGGTTTGGAGGAGAATTTGACAGTACAGTGGGAGGTTTCCGGATTAGATAAAGTGATAACCATTCTGATCTAGGTTAGAGTGCACGCAGAGTGTTTCTTTTCTCTCTCTTTGGCAGCGACCTTTGACCGACCCTAGACTATGATTCAGTGACCAAGTTGACCGAACCTTCTTAAAATACTGGTTTTTGGATTGTCTATGTTGCATAAGTCATTGCCACTCCTTCTTTTTCCCTTTGCATTTCCCAGAACACCCGTATTACTACGGACATCCACTTCCATTGGATAGATCCATCGTATGGTTATATACGAACTCGAAGAGACTTCTTCGAGGATGGATCCAGGTTCAGGAGAAATAGAATTGGTTTATTCAATTGTATTTTATTATCACCTTCTCTCAGGTTGCGAGGGCTCCTTTGTTTATTAGAGTACACCTATTACGCTTATTGGATAGTCTTATTCCAAACCATAGGCAGGTGCCGAAAGGTAGGGAATGAAGAAAACCAATTAGCCTAAGTAGGGTGTGCAGAAGGTAATATGTAAAGACAAAATAAAGGGATTAGAAAGAGGGCAAAGTAAATTGCAACTGATATCATTCACGACCAAACCGCGTACTTCATCGCCACTCCTATTTCACCTTTAACAGAATAAGGTATTATTCAGTTGTCTTTTATCATCACCTTCTCTCGAGATGCGAGTACTTCTTGGTTTAGGAGGGTACACCTATTATGCTTACTGGATAGTCTTCTTCCAAACCATAGGCTGGTGCCGAACGGTAGGGAAGGAAGAAAACCATTTAGCCTAACGATGGTGTACAGAAGGTAACGACTAAAGACAAATAAAGGGATTTGGAGAGATGGCAATAAAATATACGGTTGAAGTCATGAATTGATTATGGAAGAGGCATTACTATGAATACCAAGATACCCCTAGGAAACGTTTTCATGTTTCAGTGCATTGTTAAAGGAAAACTGTTTTCCCGATTAGATACTTACTCCAAGGGTATGTATTTACCAGGTTCCATTCTCATATCTGTATGGTTTTACAGATGATGAGCGGGAGTACGTTATTGGGAATTAGGTGATTATCCTCATTATATCGGAATTCGTTGTAATTGGTGATATTTGAGGAAATCGCCAGGGTACAGTTTTCAACCTACGACGCACAGGTTTTGAGTTGTTTAACTCAGCGGACTTATACATGGTATTGTATGTTGTCCAAGTGTCCATCAGGACAAAGGGGTAGGTCCTCGTACTATGTTCTGTTTACTTATGACTTCTCTAGTATTTAGACAAGTGTTTCGTAGAAATACAAGGTCTAAGTTTTGAGAAGTTGTGGGTATAAGAATAAAGTAGAGAACCAGGTGTCACAAGTATCGGGATTCTTCAAAGAAATTGAAGATATAGATTCTTGTGATTGGTATTCAGATGATAGTGATGGTTTTGAGAAACGTGTTTCTCTTTCAGGTTACTCATAATTGGATGGATTCTAAGTTGAGTAAAGCTGATTAGCCTCTTTCCATTAAGTTGATATGCACTGGAGACAGCTGCATGATTTGAATATGGTTCCAATTAAATAAGTGACAAAGTTTCTATATTGGATATAGAATAGTTCGTACCTTAAAAGATGTTAAGGTACGGGGAGTTGTCCAGCTTATGCTTAAAACCAGACTCTGGATAACTCAGGGCAAGTTTCTGTAATGGCTGTTTGTGGGTTGACCCTGGCTATGACGAGGGTTGATTTTCTACCATTTGGAAGATCAATAGTGATATTGTTCTTGACTCGCCACAGTTTTATAAAATGGATTTCTTCAGAAAACAGTAGTGGGAGTATGGTAGACCTGGAAGTGATTCCAGAACCGCAAACGATTATGGAAAATTTAATAGGACCTATATATTCAATCAGGTTTGACATTCCAATAGCCACTCCGCAGATATGATGGGTAACCTCAGACACCCGAGAGGTACTCCGGTAGCCTCAAGGACGGTGACAGGAAGGATCTTGTTTACCCAGACTTGACACTACTGTTGTTCCAGGCTATGAGACCCGGTAGGAGGGTTGTCATAGTCAGTGGGAGCATCGGAAGCATAGTGGGCAAGATGCTCATATCTATTTATAGACTTGAGCAGTTATAGCGGAGATAGATCATCTATTTTTTGATGTGACAGTCATAGGTTTGACTTCATCAGAATAGGGGATGGATCTGTTAAGAAGGTAGTAGGGTGTGATGTCATGGTATTTGGATGACATACACGGAGTAGGAAGTAAAATTCCTATACTACGATCGGTTGTACTGTGGTCGTCACACAGTTGTTTCTCCAGATAGGATATGGATGTAATATTTGACATTCTGGTTTCTAGATCTATGCTTTTAGATCTGGATTTGGGTAGTTTCCCAATGTAGGCACTTTGACAGTATTCTAATGGTTTTTAGAATAGTTGACTCCTGGCATGGTGGTGTACCTGCAGGTGATGGAGTCACCCTCTCTAAAGGTGTCTTACAGACTAAAGGGGAGAGGGATGTGCATGATTGACAGATCACTTGCTTAGGCAACTGAGTCAATCATGAGATGTCAAGTACCACACCAGATGTTGTTTTTGCACGAGATGCAATAAGTTTGTATTAATCCAATCCTGGAGAAACATAAGGAAGCAGTTTTAGAACATAAGTACATGTTCTACGGATTTGATGATGGCAGCCTCTTTCGGGAGACGGTTATCATTCCAGGCTTCAAAGGTGACATGGTTGACAGAGTGATTGTCAGAGTTATAGCTTTCCCTCTGACGAGGGACAGTATTATGGACAGGTGGTCCAAGAGGATACTGTGGTAGGCATGGTGCAGGATACTGATTAGGTTCAGTGATCGATACAGTCTAAGAAGTTTGGATTTGGAGTTCATTTTTGAATTGGGTCCTATCAGATATCCAGACATATTCTAATACAGGTATTACTTAATTCGGGAGATGGCTTTCTCCGCGAATTTGAGATTAAGAGAGATATAGAAAGAAACATCTGGGCGGATCCACTCACTGAGGCTATTTCTCGAACACAATAGTTTTACAAACGGGCTTTGTGAAACTGATTAGTAGAGGAGTTGGATGTTCGGTTTCACACGGGCTGTGAGTAGTCGACATCGCAATAATTAGCCTTGAGTGCAAGTGGGAGATTGTTGGAGATAGTGCCCTCAGAGTCAATTATTGGATCGCAGGTACGTGATTGCAATGATTGCGGAGGACCTATACCGGTAGGACAGTCTTACTCGAGATGATAGAATGCTATCTGGTTTGCCTTTATCAGTCGTGTACATGTTCAGGTGACTGATTACATGTTACACTTTGATAGAGCCCTTAGGATCTTGCTTTACCACCAACAGTATGATGGCGATCATATACGTGAGAGTTGGGTGGTTTATACGCATATCCTTAATTCTGGTCCCTAGTCGTGGGAGTTTCGAGACAGGGCATCGATACTCCGGAGTAGACTGGTGTATACGGTCGAGACCCCGATGAGGGGCGGTGGCCGGTCTCACAAGCCACTGGTGTCAGTTGGATCACCTAAGATGTATACAGGTGCTCATTGGATTATGAGTACACCGGACAGGACTCGCCGGGAACCTGCTAGTTGGTATTATACATATCGTCAGATAGCAGTTCCCTGGTGACATGTGTACAGGTTAGTTCATCGACCTGAGGTCGTCATTTGTCTCGTGTGAGTTCCCACTGTGCTTTGATTTCTACCCTACCACGGCTCAAAGGAGTCGTGCAAACATGTAGTTTTTGGGTACAGTCCCGAGCCATATGGAGGCACGTGAGCGGATCGGCAGGGGATTCGTCTCTCCCGGTATTGGGGGCGAGATCGTGCTGTGTCTAGGAGAGCCATTACACAAAGCCCACGGCCGTGGCAGGAGATTTACTGGTAGGTACTCCAGTAGTATCTCAGGGTGTTATTGGGCTACACTCCGACACGACTTATACTGCTATTGGGGGTCTGACGTGACTAGCCCCCTAGGCAGATATGCGATACTCATTGACGAACGGACCGGACTGTATATACATTGTCACTGTTAGGCTCAGTAGGGTTTCCGGATGAGTTCGCTCATCGGCCTCCCTTGAGGTCAGTCCATGGGCAGCCGTTACGCATAGCTAGTGCCGCTGACGGTTTGTGGTTAAACCCACTGCCAGGGTACTGACGAGTCATTAGAGTCGCCCACAGACAGTTTCCTAAGTTCGGGCGAAACGTTGTAGAGGCCGTATGGTTTTATGGCAGGGTTCGGAAAATGCACGTGCGTTTACGCACGTGTCGGTTTTCGGACAGATGATACTGGTCGGCTTTGGTTTAAGCCGGATCCGAGTATTATATTGAGTAGATATAATATCTTTGTCTCAGTTGCATTTTTATTCTGTTGTAATACAAATACGGGTATATTTATACAGTTACGGGGTTATCCTGAAATTCGTTTCGGGATCACTTTTGGAAGTTGCCAGTTTCCAGTTTCCCTCATTTTATTCTGCAGGCAGGTGTTTAACACTTTTGATTCTGACGGCTATCACGTGTGAGCACGTGATGGAGGCCCCCGCTCTGGTCTGTTAGAATGCTCATTAGGGGTTACGTGGTGACACGTGAGGACGCCCTAAATGTGATGCCAGATCTCCTTTGTTTTATCCTCAAATCTGCGAATAAGTGTTAAACACTTTTCATCTTTATTTTAGAGCATCACGTGTTGGCACGTGATGGGGGTTTATGCATCGAATATTACAGCACTTGCTAAGGGGTCACGTGGGGACACGTGAGAGCGCCCAAAGCTTCTTTTCATTTGTTTTGCCATTAAGTGTTAAACACTTTCATTTTTATTTTTAGAGCATCACGTGTTGGCACGTGATGGGGATCTGTGCGCCAATTGTTAAAGCATTTACTGAGGGGTCACGTGATAACACGTGAGAGCGTCCAAAGCTTTCATTTCCTTTGCTTTTTCTTTCTGCGTTTTGGGAGTCACGTGGGAGCACGTGAGGTGATGCTTCAAAGTTCTTTGCAGGGAATCTTTTCAAGGGTCACGTGGGGCACGTGACCCTAGTTCTTTTCATAAACAGAGATCTTTTAAGAATTGAATTCTTTGTAGGGTTAAACCCTAATTATGATTTTGGAGGAATTAAATTCCTATCGTGAAAGAATTGAATTCTTATTTAGGATGAAACCCTGATTTCTTTTCAAAGGAATTAAATTCCCAGATATGTAAAAGAATTAAATTCTTGATTAGGGTTAAACCCTAGTTTTGTTTTAGGAGAATTAAATTCTCAAAACTTAATTCCCCTTCTAAGTTTAGGATCTGCATGGCAGGATCTCGACCCGATGAGAATTAAATTCTCAAGTTATGGGGAGATGTGCTCTGTGCAGATCTTCAACCAGAAGAAGAACTAAGTTCTTTTTGTATAAAAGTTAAACTCTTGGATTTTGAGAATTAAATTCTCTGTTTGAAGTTTATCTTTTTCCCTTTTCTTACCTAGGGTTTTCTTTGTTGAGAATTAAATTCTCCTTTCTTTTCTTTCCTCTTGAGAATTAAATTCTCCTCTCTCTGTTTTTCTCTCAAAAAAGTAGATCCCAAAGGTCCATCCCTCTTCTTTTCTTGGCTCTTATTTATAGGAGAAGGAAAAGAGTTAATTTGTTTAGCAAATCTCTCTTTGGAAGATTTGATTTGATTGTTAAGAGATTTGATTTATATTTATCATTAATCTGGGCCTTTAGATCATTCAGTGAATTTTATTCACCGTGGATTTAAATCCAAAAGATATTCTATTTGTTATCCTGGTGAGATTTTCAGGAAAATCTTTCTTGTCCAAGGTTTTTCTATAAATTGGTGATTTTTAATCACCCTTGGATTTTTAATCCAACGGTTCCCCATGACCCTTTTCCATTTGGAAAGATTCAGAAACTTTTAGAATTTAATTCTATTAAATTATAATGCTTTTAAAGCCAGTCACATGCTGGCACGTGACCTTTGGTCACGTGTGAGCACGTGACCCCCAATTGGGTTCATTTCTCAGCCGCTTATTTATGTTTCAGTTTTAACCATCAAGTGTCAACACGTGACCATTGGTCACGTGTAAGCACGTGATACCTCGTTGAGGTATTTTCTGACTTTTAGAATTAAATTCTATTCATTATTTTAGAAGCTTTAAAAGCCCATCACGTGTCTGCACGTGACCCATGTTCACGTGTGAGCACGTGATGCCCCATTGGGGTCTTTTCTGAGTTTTTATTGTACTTTTAACTCCTCCAGCGTGTTCTTAAAAGCCCATCACGTGTGGACACGTAATTCCTCATAACTTTTGATCCCGGATGAATTACGAGGCCCATAATATATCAAATCGAAGGGTTTTTCGAGCCGCTTTCGATACCATCAGAATTTATCTGTTTCTCATTCGGGAGTTTGTTAAAAAACATCCCGGAAGATACTGGTTCCCATTTTCTTAAGCGTATCGCCGCCATTTGATACCTTGGACTCTTCTGCGCAGAAATTTTCGGCGGGAACAAATGCCCCCCACTACTTTGCCCACGTAAGTATATACGTGGGTGAAGTAGTGCAAAGTAATGCATAGCGTATGACCAGTTTCGGGTTGGTATATTACTTTCAGAATCTTGATCTGAGAAAATAACGAGCGGACACAAGCGTCGTCATTTATTATTGACTCAAATCTCGACTCTTAAGAGATATAGTTCCAAATCCTTAACTCCATGAACCGCACCCTTCTATTTCTTTACGTCTTACTCTGGCGTGGAGTAGTTTATACGCTTATGAGTAAGTTTTCTATTTCAGTGGCATGTAGCTTTAGAAAGTGTGGCTCATAAATGGTCCATCTTGACCTCTTTGCAGGGCAGTGATGGCTTAGGAGACAGGGTTAGGATCTGCCACCTAAGACTTTTCAACTTTATGAGCCGTAAGGGTCTCATAAAGACTTTTCTCCCTACGGATCGAGAGGATCTGGTAGGTGTATTTTCTCCTTAGGAGTCGTGAGGATTCCTAAGTGTGTTTCTCTTATAAGTCGTAAGGATCTCGTAAGAGAATTTTTCCCTCTTACGAGTCGAGAGGACCCGTAAGCGGTTGTTCCCCTCCTTGTCGAAATTCGACTTCGGAGAGTGAGACCCGTGGATAGTATGCAAGAGACCATTTTGGGCCGACTTGCAGGATCCCAGTGCTTAGGAAACAGGTTTTTTAATCCCTACGGCCTAAGGCTTTATCTCACGAGTCGAGACGAATCGAGAAGTTCTCGCAAAGACATCAATTTCCTCACGAGTCGAAACGAATCGAGCAGATCTCGCAAGAATATCCTAACGTCATAGTTAACCTCTGCTCTTTACGACAGAAGTCCGTTAGGGTCTGTGGTACTTAGGGTTTTGGCCGTCGTACCGTCGCATGAGCTGATGTATTCCTCGATAGGCAATCGTGCTTTTCGAGTAGCCCTGCGACTGCCGTGTCTCTGATCCCTTCGGGGGCTGGACAAGACGTCTTCAAGCAATTCTCCTTGGCAGTTTGACCGTCGGAAGAGCAAGCGCTAGGAATTTGCCATGCCGCTTTTTACTTGAGGTTGGGCTCATTTTGGAGAGCCCCGATGAGTCATAACCACCCCGCGCTGGTGTGGGATGATCTCCGATAGTCTTTCAGGCTTTATATGACTTGCCGTTAAGACCCTGAAGCTAGGAATTTGGCCTTTGCTTCGTTTGCTGGCATTGCGTCCTCTGTATCGAGATGAATGTCGTGGTTGTCTCTTGGTTGCTGATGAACCGTCGAGATTTGGAACTAGGGATTTTGCCATGGCTCCTTTTGGTGATGTTGCATCTGCTGTATCGGGACGAACGTCGAGGTGGTGACCACTCCATGTGGGATGATCTCCGGTGGTCTTTCAGGCTTTATATGAGTTGCCGTTAAGACGCATGAAGCTAGGAATTTGGCCTTCGCTTCTTTTGCTTTGGCGCGTCCGAATCCTGCTGGAGGAAGAACGCTGGGGTGACATTTCATCTGCTGTATCGAGACGATCGTCGAGGTGGTGACCACTCCGCGCTGGTGCGAGTTGATCTCCGAATGTCTTTCAAGCTTTATATGACTTGCCGTTAAGACCCTGAAGCTAGGAATTTGGCCTTTGCTTCGTTTGCATTGTCACGTCCGAATCCTGTTGGAGGAAGAACGCTGGGGTGACATCACGTCTGCTGTATCGAGACGAACGTCAAGATGGTGACCACTCCATGTAGGATGATCTCCGGAGGTCTTTCAGGCTTTATATGACTTGCCGTTAAGACCCTGAAGCTAGGAATTTGGCCTTCGCTTCATTTGCTGGCATCGCGTCCTCTGTATCGAGACGAATGTCATGGTTGTCTCTAGGTTGCTGATGAACCGTCGAGATTTGGAGCTAGAGATTTTGCCGTGGATCCTTTTGGTGATGTTGCGTCTGCTATATCGAGATGAACGTCGAGATGGTGACCACTCCATGTTGATGCGAGATGATCTCCGAATGTCTTTCAGGCTTTATATGACTTGCCGTCAAGACCCTGAAGCTAGGAATTTGGTCTTTGCTTCATTTGCTTTGGCGCGTCCGAATCCTGTTGGGGGAAGAACGCTGGGGCGACATTTCATCTGTTGTATTGAGACGATCGTCGAGGTGGTGACCACTCCGCGCTGGTGTGAGATGATCTCCGATTGTCTTTCAGGCTTTATATGACTTGCCGTCAAGACGTATGAAGCTAGGAATTTGGCCTTCGCTTCATTTGCTTTGGCGCGTCCGAATCCTGCTAGGGGAAGAACGCTGTTATTGACATCTCGTCTGCTGTATCGAGACGAATGCTGAGGTGGAGCTGGGATTTTGCCGTTAGTCCGCTTGATGGTGTAACATCTGTGTCATGCTGGAATGAGGAGGCCCACCGTTGTTGGTCTTCGGGCTGCAGATGTGGCCATTGAGATTTGGAACTAGGGACTTTCCCATGGTTCCATTTCATTGCGACTCTGAGGTCGATTGTTGACGTCATGTCTGTATCTGGTTGGAGTGAAGAGAAACACCGTTGGTGATCCCTAAGTTGTCGATGTTGACGTCGAGACCCTAAAGCTCGGGATCTTCGTTTGCTTCATTTGTTGACATCGTGTCTGTAATATTGCGACAAATGTCGAGATTGTCTCTAGGTTGTCTATGAACCGTCGAGATTTGGCTTCGCTTTCTGATGGAGCCTGTTGGGAAGGCATGGTTCCCTCTTTATCTGTGCCCCTGGATTGTATACAGAGATCGATGTGATTTCACCTGTAGGGCAAAAGTTTCATTCTTTCATTTTTTTTATTCTTTCCGCGATGCTCTATCATTTCAGCTTTTTATATCGCGAAAATCGCGATTGCCCAATCATTTCGGCTATTTTTCGCGTTGCCCAATCATTTCGGCTATTTTGCATGCATACATTTTTACTTGCTGATTTTGTTTGCAAGTTGCCCCATCATTTCGGCTATTTCGTATGCATTTTTTTTTAAATTTTTTTTTTGGCTCGCTGATTTTTATTTTTTTTCACGAGTAAGGGATTTGGGATCTGATACCAATCTTGGCATCAGCATCGCTGCGACTGGAATATTGCCAGGAGCGAATCATCATTTGCCGTGAAAGGACTTGGAATTTGATACCGGTTTAGGCATCAGCATCGCTACCACTGGGATATTGCCAGGAGCGAATCATCATTTGCCTTTGTCGATGTTGAACAAAGGTGGCTCAGCAAACCGGGTTAAGGGTCCTGTCGACCAAGGCTTTTGACTTCATGAGCCGTAAGGGTCTCACAAAGGTATTTCTCCCTACAAGTCGTGAGGATCTTGCAGGTGTATTTTCTCCTTAGGGATCGTGAGGATTCCTAAACGTGTGTTCCTCTGTAAGTCGTAAGGATCCTACAAGAGGGCTTCCTCCTTATGGGTCGAGAGGACCTACAAGGGTTGGACTTTGCTGGGGAAATGTTTATTCGCGCCCGTGGATTGTATACAAGGGTCAATATGAGCCGTTTGTAGGGCAATATCGAAGGTTGTGGAGAATTTGCTTAAGAACAGGTTTAGGTTTCCGTAACTTAAGACTTTCAAATCTTATGAGCCGTGAGGGTCCCATAAGAGAGTTCTCCTTACGAGTCGTGAGGATCTCGTAAGTGTATTTTCTCCTTAGGAATCGTGAGGGTCCCTAAGTGTGTTGCTCCTTTGTGAGTCGTAAGGATCTCACGCAGGTGGTTTCTCCTTACAAGGTCGAGAGGGCCCTATAAGTGTCTTTTAACGAGGTTGCGCCCTTTCGGGTTTTCACAAACACTCGCCGGTAGTCCTGCTGTTTTTACTCACGGAGCCCTTTTGGGTTTTCATCCGTGCCCATTTTGCTTGTGGACACACCGTTTTTTTTATTCTTTTCCTAACGAGGTTGCGCCCTTTCGGGTTTCCACAAACACTCGCCGGTAGCCCTGCTGTTTTTACTCACAGAGCCCTTTCGGGTTTTCATCCGTGCCCATTTTGCTTGTGGACATACCATTTTCTTTTTTTTCTTTTTTTCTTTTTTTTTTTTACCATGCCGGCCTGAGGATGCCGCGGGTTGATAGTAGTTTAACGACGTTTCGGTCATTTGCAAGTTTTAGGACATTGCGGTCCGTCGTTAGTTTAGATACATCTCGGTCCGTTGTTAGTTTAAGGACGTTTCGGTCCGTTATCCAGTTTTAGGACGTAGTGATCCGTTAGGCTTTCTCTATGAATGAGCATGATGCCCCCGGCGTGTCCATATTTTTCAGAGCATGCGGTTGTGGCGGGTTCACCTTCTAAATTTCGGACAACGCGAACTTGCCCTGTTGGTATTGGTCTTCAACCCAGTTCTTGAAGACGTAGCAATCCTCGATCAGATGACCTACCGTTTGGTGGTAAGGGCAATAATTAGGATTATTAATATCGCCTGGCCGCAATGGACGTTTTGGACTCGGCAGATTGATGAGTCTGTCGCACACTGCCAGCTCGAACAGTCCCCTTGTTTTATCTTGCGGAAACGAGTAAGGACGTTTCAACTTTTCCTGGAGGGATTGCCGCTTGTTGCTTTGGCAAGCAACCGGTCTAGGGTCACCTGATTGTTGTTGAGCGCTGGCGACGAGGGCCTTTTTTCCTTTTCCTTTATTCTTTTTGCTCGGTCCCTTGTTTACGGGGCCAAGATTTTTTTCGAATAGCGTGCGATTACATGGCTGAACGTTCTCGCAGCTTCTCAATTCCTTTATTTTCGAAATAGATTACCCGAGGGAAAAGTTGGGGATAGCTTCTTCGTCAGAGTCGCTTCCAAAGGTGACAATTTGTGATCCCTTGAAGTCGGCTATATGACAGTTTGCGGCGGTTCCTTTGCGCTCATATATCGCATTTTTCCGATGTCCACGAGATTCACACTTTGTCTTGTCGAAGTGTTGCTTTTGAGCGACATACCCTTGCCACCAACAGTTAAAGGACTCGCAGTCTTCGGTAGGATGTATGATCTTCTGATGATATAAACAGAAGTTAGGGTGCATCTTTACCTCAGCGAAAGAATTTTCTTCAGAGGGCGGTAGCTTCATTCCTACTGATAGAGCTTTGGCGAACCGTTTCCTCGTCTTGAATTTGTTTTTACCCGCAGTGTATGGCTTTTGATTTGACGAGAATACCTTGGTTCTTTCCAGTATGGCCATTTCATGCTCTTGATTGGCTTTTGCTTTCAGACGAATTTCATTTAGGAAGGCATCGATCAACTTGTCTGACGGCTGTAGAATTTCCGGTTCGGGGTTCGCCATTGGTTTCTCGGCGCAAGAAGCTTCTTTATTATCTGTCAGTGAGTGAGAAATCACATGACAAGTCGCTACGTAGTCTTCGGATTCATCTGATGAGTTTTCTCCATCATTTTCATCCTTGACTAAAGAACAAGTTGCCCCCGGCGTGTCCGTTTTCTTTGGAGAGTGTGGCTGTGGTGGGTTTACCTTCCAGCTTTCAGACAGCGTGAACTTGCCTTGCAGGTATTGATCCTCAATCCATCCCTTAAAGACGAAACAATCCTCAATCGGGTGACTTACCGTTTGGTGGTAAGGGCAATAATTGGGATTATTAAGATCGCCTGGCTGCAACGGACGTTTTGGATTCGGCAGATTAATGAGTCTGTTGCGCACTGCCAGCTCGAACAGTCTTCTCGTTTTATTCTGAGGAAACGAGTAATGACGTCCTAGCCTCTCTTCGAGGGATGGGCGTGGACGCACGTTGTCTTGGCGAGCGACCGGCTTTGAGTTGCTCGACTGTTGCTGAGCGTTGGCGACAATGATCGCTTTTCCTTTCTCATTTCGGGGATCGGGTCTTGGAGGAGACGGTCTATGGCCCATCTGGTCCATTTGGGCTAATTTGTCGATCAAGGCCTGGAAGGTGGTCGGCCTGAAGAACATCATGAATTGCGAGATGGTCGCCTGCGGATCGAGAGTGCCCACAAACATGCCTACCGCAGGTGCCTCTTCTATGCGTTGTTCGCATTTCGACCATAGGTTCCGCCATCGTGTTGCGTATTGGACCCATGTTTTGCCGGGCCTTATCCTGGCATTTATCAGTGCTGTTATCGGGGTGCGTCCACTAGCACTTGCGAATCTTTGTGTGAACAGCAGTTCCATCTCTGCAAATGTTTTGACAGAGTCGTTAGGTAGCTCCGAATACCATTCAAAGGCCGTTTCTGCTAAGCTGCCGACGAATTGACGTAGCAACAATTTGTCATCGCCTCCAGTATTGCCGCATAAGGCCCTGAATTGAGCGACATGCTGATGCGGATTCCCTGTCCCTTTATATACGTGGAATTTAGGGATCGTATATCCTGGCGGGTAATTGATTTGGTCATACCAGCTCGGATACGGTCGTCCGGTTCTAACAATTTGCCCAGCCGCTTCATTCGCCTGATGAACCCGGATCTGCTGAGCTATATATTCGTTTAGGTCGACTTTGGAGATTGCCTCCTTCTTGGCTGTTGATAGAGCCGGCGGAGGATTTGACGTTTCTCCCCTGTCGTCTTCAAGGACGATCGGAGGATCTTCAGCAGGAGGGTCCGGCTGTAACATCATCCCTACCATATCTTGGAAGAGGAGCGCCATCTGTTTTATGTTAGCCGCTTGCTCTGCAGCTTCTTTGTCCCTCTTTTTGAGAACTCTGCGTAAAAAGTCAGCGTCGGTTTTTTGTTCTTGACGTTCATCCGAAGACGTTTCAGAGCTTTCTTTTGGCTCAGTGAGTGCAGCCATTATAGTCATCATTTCCTGAAGCTTTTGTTGTTGCTCCTGGGCTTTCGTCACGGATCGGGTGAGCGGTCGGTGGCCCGTAGAAGTGCGGCTTTCCTCCTTTCCAGAAGCCATATAAACAATGTGCACCACCATACCCCCAGACTTGGGGCGTTTGTGTTCGGTGTCTTTGCGATTTGCCGAAGACACAGGGGCTTCTTGCGGCCTCCTTTTTTGAGTGATTGGAGTTAAGGGAGCCGTTGTAGTAGGCACCCAAGTAGCTTTTGCTTTTTGTGGTTTGACAGAGTAATCCTTTCCCTGCCGAACCTTCATCTTTTTCTGTCGTCGGAGGCAGTCTTGATCGATCACCGACTCTTGAACCTGTCGCCAGACTTTGTAAATTTTAGAGGACAGCCGTTGAAGGGGCTGCTCTAGCTTCTTCTCTGGAATATTCTTCACAGATGAATGAGTTCGCTTTAGCACCGCAGTAGGAAAGTTTCTGCGCACCGAGTTCAGCAACTCAAAGCTGTTCCTGGTTGGAACAGCATTATCGATCTCCACCATTAGAGTTGGAGGAGTAAGTCCAGAGGGGGGAGTTGCCCCCAGCCTTCTTCACTCGGCGCCAGTAGCGACGTCGGGCATGTCGTGCTGATGTAGTTGTTTCAGCTATAGGGGTGACCTCCTCATGCCCCCTGTGTTGGTCAGAATATACCGGTACCAGCTTTTTAAAGATCGACGTCCGTTGAACGGGGACGGCCAACTTGTCAAAAGCGGACTTCTGAACATGGGAAGCAACCTTGGTGATTTTGCCAGGAACGGGAGTTGGGATGGCTATCCGCTTCGGGATAACGCCTTCTGGTATGGCAGGCTTCTTCATGGGCCCGATGGAGCTCTGGCCTAATCCATTAAAACCTGAAGCAGTGGAGTTGGGCGACCTGTTGAGAGGGGTCGCGACAGTGGTGAGTCGATCGAAGACCGACTTCTTTGGAGCTTCTTGCAATGTCATTGGGGCGTTGAAGCTCATTGATGGGAGCATGGTCCCAAAAAATAGTCCAGTGGTGGCTTGAGCCACCTGCTCCACCGGCATTTTGACAAGGGAGGCCGCTTGGGGCCCATAAGTCATTCCTCTAGCAATGACGGAGTGAGAGTTATTGCTGCGGACGGTGCAGTTCGAAGCCATCGATTTTCTGTTTTCTGCATAGAGCAAGACACCAAATCTTAGTACCTTGAATCCACAGGCAATCACAGCAAACCGCGATTTGTTCGCAAACACGACACACGAAGTGTGGAGTGGAAAGAGGAAGAGGTCCTACCGGGCGTGCCAGAATCTGTTCCCCTCCGAATAGCGGCCGAGACATGGAATGCCTCGCATGAGATTCGGGGCAGATGCTAATTGGTGCTATCCGTCCACCTCTCCGAAGATGCCAAGTTGATTTATGGCACCATGTATCGGAGGTTTAAACGGATGCGTCCGATGTAGCAGACTTCGTCAGATTCCCCCTCGTTGAGGGGTTTTTTTATTGTGGGGACGCTCTTCCCTGCAGGCGCAAGCCCCTGCAGTTAATTACGCTACCGCATCGCGGTAACAACTTTCTCCTTCTCCAGCTGGTCACTTCATGTCGTGGGTGTTTGTTTTGTTTGTGGTTGCCCGTGGATTGTATACGGAGACTAATTTATGTAGTCGCCCGTAGGACGTGGATTAATCCAAATCTGTGTTTACTTAGATTTGGGTTTGTGGTTTTGGTTTGAGGATACGTTAGCCATATTTGAGACTAAGATCGACTCAAACGTTTGTTAAGGATACATTAGTCCGATTTGAGACTAAGATCAACTTAACATGATCGTTTAGATCCGACAAAATAGCGTTTGGGCTCTATTGTTCCAGTTTAGGGACATGGTGGTCCATTGCATGTATGGTCGTCGGGACCCGTCACCTCTCTGACGACGTTGAAGGATTACAACGACAAGTGTCAGAGGAGTTCAGAGATGTACCCTTGAACCAAAGCTGATTTGGGGGATTCATAGTCCAATTTGGGACTAAAGTCTGTTTGAAGGTTTAAGGATACGTTAGCCATATTTGAGGTTAAGATCAACTTAAACGGTTGTTAAGGATACGTTAGTCCAGTTTGGGACTAAGATCAACTTAACGGGATCGTTTAGATCCGACAAGAGAGCATTTGGGGGCTCTATTGTTCCAGTTTAGGGACATAGTGGTCCATTGGTAGTTTAAGGACATTGCGGTCCATAGGTAGTTTAAGGACGCATAAGTCCATGGGTTTAAGGACCCCACAGTCCATATGGGTGGTGTTTAAGGACGCATTAGTCCGTTAGTTTAAGGACGCATAAGTCCGCGGGTTTAAGGACCCCACAGTCCGTATCTTGGTTTAAGGACGTATAAGTCCATGAGTTTAAAGACCCCACAGTCCGTGTTGATGTGTGGTTGTCGGGACCCGTTACCTCTCTGAAGACGTTGAAGGATTACAACGACAAATATCAGAGGAGTTCCGAGATGTACCCTTGAACCAATGAGTTGGTTGAAAGAGCAGATGTGCTCAGTTCAAGATGATTTGAGGACTTATGGCCAGTTTGGGCTAAGTCCAATTATGTTTGAAATATTGGCCCTTTGGGCCATTAGACATTTGTCTGGGTTCAGTCCCTCATCATTCAGCAATGTTAAACAGAGATTTGGGGGCTCTGACAACATTTTGTCTTTGATTTCCTCAATATTGAGATTCATTTGGAGGAGGGACTTTTGCCTCTGGAGAATTAGCCAATTTGGCTAAAAGTAGTGTTAAACACTAGAGAACAACAGTGTTAAACACTAGAGGTAGAACTCTCAAAATTAGTGTTAAACACTAAAAGACAGTCAGTGTTAAACACCGGAAATATGATCTTCAATTTGGTGTTAAACACTAGAAACAATCAGTGTTAAACACTGGAAATAAGATTTTCAAATTAGTGTTAAACACTAAAGAAAGAGGGGTCACGTGTGGACACGTGAGAGCGCCCTGATTTCCCTCATTTTATTCTGCAGGCAGGTGTTTAACACTTTTGATTCTGACGGCTATCACGTGTGAGCACGTGATGGAGGCCCCCGCTCTGGTCTGTTAGAATGCTCATTAGGGGTTACGTGGTGACACGTGAGGACGCCCTAAATGTGAAGCCAGATCTCCTTTGTTTTATCCTCAAATCTGCGAATAAGTGTTAAACACTTTTCATCTTTATTTTAGAGTATCACGTGTTGGCACGTGATGGGGGTTTATGCATCGAATATTACAGCACTTGCTAAGGGGTCACGTGGGGACACGTGAGAGCGCCCAAAGCTTCTTTTCATTTGTTTTGCCATTAAGTGTTAAACACTTTCATTTTTATTTTTAGAGCATCACGTGTTGGCACGTGATGGGGATCTGTGCGCCAATTGTTAAAGTATTTGCTGAGGGGTCACGTGATAACACGTGAGAGCGCCCAAAGCTTTCATTTCCTTTGCTTTTTCTTTCTGCGTTTTGGGAGTCACGTGGGAGCACGTGAGGTGATGCTTCAAAGTTCTTTGCAGGGGATCTTTTCAAGGGTCACGTGGGGCACGTGACCCTAGTTCTTTTCATAAACAGAGATCTTTTAAGAATTGAATTCTTTGTAGGGTTAAACCCTAATTATGATTTTGGAGGAATTAAATTCCTATCGTGAAAGAATTGAATTCTTATTTAGGATGAAACCCTGATTTCTTTTCAAAGGAATTAAATTCCCAGATATGTAAAAGAATTAAATTCTTGATCAGGGTTAAACCCTAGTTTTGTTTTAGGAGAATTAAATTCTCAAAACTTAATTCCCCTTCTAAGTTTAGGATCTGCATGGCAGGATCTCGACCCGATGAGAATTAAATTCTCAAGTTATGGGGAGATGTGCTCTGTGCAGATCTTCAACCAGAAGAAGAACTAAATTCTTTTTGTATAAGAGTTAAACTCTTGGATTTTGAGAATTAAATTCTCTGTTTAAAGTTTATCTTTTTCCCTTTTCTCACCTAGGGTTTTCTTTGTTGAGAATTAAATTCTCCTTTCTTTTCTTCCCTCTTGAGAATTAAATTCTCCTCTCTCTGTTTTTCTCTCAAAAAAGTAGATCCCAAAGGTCCATCCCTCTTCTTTTCTTGGCTCCTATTTATAGGAGAAGGAAAAGAGTTAATTTGTTTAGCAAATCTCTCTTTGGAAGATTTGATTTGATTGTTGAGAGATTTGATTTATATTTATCATTAATCTGGGCCTTTAGATCATTCAGTGAATTTTATTCACCGTGGATTTTAAATCCAAAAGATATTCTATTTGTTATCCTGGTGAGATTTTCAGGAAAATCTTTCCTTGTCCAAGGTTTTTCTATAAATTGGTGATTTTTAATCACCCTTGGATTTTTAATCCAACGGTTCCCCATGACCCTTTTCCATTTGGAAAGATTCAGAAACTTTTAGAATTTAATTCTATTAAATTATAATGCTTTTAAAGCCAGTCACATGCTGGCACGTGACCTTTGGTCACGTGTGAGCACGTGACCCCCAATTGGGTTCCTTTCTCAGCCGCTTATTTATGTTTCAGTTTTAACCATCACGTGTCAACACGTGACCATTGGTCACGTGTAAGCACGTGATACCTCGTTGAGGTATTTTCTGACTTTTAGAATTAAATTCTATTCATTATTTTAGAGGCTTTAAAAGCCCATCACGTGTCTGCACGTGACCCATGGTCACGTGTGAGCACGTGATGCCCCATTGGGGTCTTTTCTGAGTTTTTATTGTATCTTTTAACTCCTCCAGCGGGTTCTTAAAAGCCCATCACGTGTGGACACGTAATTCCTCATAACTTTTGATCCCGGATGAATTACGTGGCCCATAATATATCAAATCGAAGGGTTTTTCGAGCCGCTTTCGATACCATCAGAATTTATCTGTTTCTCATTCGGGAGTTTGTCAAAAAACATCCCGGAAGATACTGGTTCCCATTTTCTTAAGCGTATCGCCGCCATTTGATACCTTGGACTCTTCTGCGCAGAAATTTTCGGCGGGAACAATTCCGCGGGGAGATCGGGACGACGACGAGAAGACCGAAGGACACGGATCGCTCGGTATATCTCTCTACCCCTTCTCTAGTTAGCTAGGAGTAGGTTAATGGCCCGATCCGGGATTTTAGTGCTCGGTGGTGCCGGCTTACAAGTTTTGTAAAAGTATCGTTTCCGCATTTTGGCCTCGGATTGACGGCCGGGGCGCCGCCGTGCACTTACACTGGTATCAGAGCCAGGCCATTAACCTAGTCTAGCTTGCTCTAACGTGTTTACAAGTTCGATCGAACGGATTTTCCAAAAACCGAGTTTTCATTGCATCAGTTTCTGTCGAATTTTTTTTGGCTCCAAAATTTTTCAGTATGTTGCTGAAACACATGCAGGGAATTCTAAGAGTTCTGTAAAAATTTGGTCACCTGTTATTACTGTGCAGCCGCGGAACCGCGGCCAAACCCATGCTTGGGCCACGGTTCCGCCGCCACTTAGACTCCTTACTGCACCAAAGTTTTACAGAGGGTCTTAGAGTTGAAAATAGGGGTTTTGGAATATTCTTTTTGGGCCCAGATTTTCTTTGAGTGCTACAGTAGTGCTTGGGGCCCACTTCGGTAAATTTGATCGATCGAAAATTTTAAACATGTTAGTTCACAGTATTTACATTATATCTGCGACCGTGAATGTCACTTGATCGGTAAATCCTGTCTAACTGCTATAGCCCTTTTAGACGGATTTGCGAACATGACATTCACGTTGTTGTGCTGTGATGTTGCGGATTGGTCGTGGAGGATAGCCTGGATGCAATATTAGTACAGTTTGGTTGTATTATGTACATTTGATATTGTGGGGCGAGCGTCCAACATGTGGACTGCCGTCACTGCCTGTTTGTATATTATTCTTTTGGGGCACGACCGGGGTGAGGTCGATGTACCCGTTGTATGTATATTTTAATTTCTGTACTAGGATTACCCCAAGGTGGGGTGCACGGATAGCCGGGTTCTAGAGGGCAATGGCCCGCATCTCATGGCATTGAGACGGAGGGGGCTTCACTCTAGAATTGGCGGGCTATTCGCCGCACTCGTAGGGGGTACAGGTTGACCCAGGAGGGGTGCCTAAGTTACCGGATTCCGTGAAGTGTTGGGTGGTCCATTCACGTTGCTGAAGGGGGCTGCCTCGCTTCAGGTTTTGGCGGGTAACTTGCCGCGCCCGTAGGGGTCTAGGATTTCATTACACAGGCTATCCACACGACCAGGGGAACGTCGGGTTTCAGTAGCGGCCCTATGAAACCCGGGGATCCCAGATATCTGTATTGTTCTGTGATGCTTATTACATTTCTGTGATGTTGCATTTTATCACGCCTTGAGTGAATATTATATATTGATATATATACTAGTAGATGTTGTATATGTTTTGCATCCGCGCTAGTCCAGTCCCCGCTCTGTCGTTAGTTAAGTAACCTAACGGGTAATGACGGGACCCAGTGGCGAATGCGGATGACATATACGTACATCATTATTTTCGTTCTTTATTGGTGTGATCAATTGATGGGACTGCGTTGATTCGGATCAATGCAAGCTAAACAAACCTATTCTGATGTTGTTGGAACAATTTTCAAAAAGCTGTTATTGCAAGGGCGTTCTCTTTTTTTTTGTAAAGTGGTATTCAGTTGGAATATCCTGCACCACAGTCGACGAGGCAAGGGCCGAGATCCCTTCACCGGGAGTGACCCCTTGGACAGAAGTTTGCGTCAGGGCAATAACTTCACTATAGTCGTTTACTTTTGCTTTGCATCGTGGTATTCAGTTGGAATATACTGCACTTCATTCTACGGGGAAAGAGCCGAGATCCCTTCACCGGGAGTGACCTCTTTAGCAAAGGTTTTCGTCACTATATTTTTATAAAGCTATCCGGTTCCTTCAACGATATCAAGTTCATTACGTTAAAGGTTTTTCGCCAAAAACCATTCGTAGCCCTCCGTCGTTTCATATGAATAGTCAATAGTATTCAAGCTGTGTTTGTTGGCCAAAGTCAAGGCACGGTGTTTGGTAGCTATTGGGTATTCATATGCAGCATAGATAGATGCGTTGGTTTGGGACAGTCGTACTGCCTTATTGGCCAAAGTCAAGGGTAGGTACGGGTGGGTTCAAATCAACCAGGAGAATGACGGGTAGAACTTGACATGTGACTTATGATTTGTTGGCCAAAGTCAAGGTCATAAGAGCATGGGGTAAAAATCACATCGGGAGTTTCTAAAGAAACTGAAACTTGCCAGATATGCGCATACCTTCTGGAGTGTGATAACGTGAGCGGATTCCGTCACGTTATCATGCGATGATAGTTGGATCCCGATTCTCGCTGATGAGTTAGTTTACTTCTCGGGTGATCCCGACTAATTCTTCTTTCAGGTTTGGAGGAGAATTTGACGGTATAGTGGGAGGTTTCCAGATTAGATAAAGTGATAACCATTCTGATCTAGATTAGAGTGCACGCTGAGTGTTTCTTTTCTCTTTCTCTTTGGCAGCGACCATTGATCCGATCCTAGACTATGACTCAGTGACCAAGTTGACCGAACCTTCTTAAACACTGGCTTTTGGATTGTCAGAGTTGCATACCTCATTGCCACTCCTACTTTTACCCTTTTCTCCAGGACATCCCGTATTACTACGAACGTCCACTTCCATTGGATAAAACCATCGTATGGTTATATACGAACTCGAAGGAATTTATTCGAGGATGGTTTCTGGTTCTAGAGAAAACGAATAGGACTATTCAGTTGTCTTTTCCTTTTACCTTCTCTCAGGTTGGGTTTAGGAGATAATACACATATTACGCAAATCGGATAGTCTTCTTCCAAACCTTAGGCTGGTGCCGAACGGTGGGGAATGAAGAAAACCAATTAGCATAACGATGGTGTACAGAAAGTATTAAGTAAAGACATATCAAGGGATTAGTAAGAGAGCAAAGTAAATTGCGACTGCTATTCACGACCAAACCAAGTATTTCTTCGCCAATCCTAAATCACCTTTGTATTTCTCCAGAACACTCCGTATCACTACGAAGATCCATAGTTTATTGGATACTCTATCGTATGGTTATATACGAATTGGAAAGGAACTTGTTCCAGTTCGGGGATGGATTCTGGTTCAGGAGAAATAGGAATAAGGTTTATTCAGTTGTCTTTTATCTTCACCTTCTCTCGCATTGCGAGTGCTTCTAGGATTAGGACAGTACACCTATTACGCTTATTGGATAGTCTTCTTCCAAACCATAGGCTGGTGCCGAACGGTAGGGAAGGAAGAAAACCATTTAGCCTAAGAGGGTGTACAGAAGGTAATGACTAAAGACATATGAAGAGATTTGGAGAGATGGAAAACAAATATACGGTTACAGTTGTGAATCTGGATAATGGAAGAGGCATTACTAAGAATACCCGCATACCCCATCGAAACATTTCAATGTTTCAGTTTTACTGTGTATTGTTAAAAGAAAACTGATTTCCCAATTAGCCCTTGCTCCAGGGTATGTATTTACCAAGTATGATTCTCACATCTGTATGGTTTTACAGATGATGAGTGGGAGTAAGTTATTGGGAATTAGGTGATCATCCTCATTATATCGGAATTCTTTGTAATTGGTGATATTTGAGGAAATCGCCTGGGTTGTTTGCCGGACGGCAAATATTTGGTTTTGAATATCTGCTGTTATGCACCAATTTCAAATTGATATATCTGTACGTCTATTTTAATAGAGTGAGATATACCTTTTTGAAATTATGTCTATGACATTTACCTATATCAGTGGATGGTTAGATAAGGAGTATTAAACAGCGGTGTAATTCTTCTTAACCATAGGAACAGTTTTCAACCTACGACACACAGGGAATGAGTTATTAGACTCAAGGGACTTATACAGAGTATTGTATGCTGTCCAGCGTCCATGAGGACAGAGGGGTTGGTTCTCGTACTATATTCGGTTTACTTATGACTTCTCTAGTTTTTAGACAGGTGTTTCGTAGAAACACAGGGTCCAAGTTTTGAGAAGTTACAGGTGTATAAATAAAGTAGAGAACCAGGTATTGCAAGTATCAGGATTCTTCAAGGTGATCGAAGATGTAGACACTTGTGTATGGTATTCAGTTGATAGTAATGATTAAGAGAACTTGCTTCTCTTTCAGATTACTCATAATTGGAAACACTCCTAAGTTGAGTAATGCTGATCGGCCTCTTTCTATTTAGTTAACATGCACTGGAGACAGCTGCATGATTTGAATCTGGTTCAATTAAATCAGTGTCTCTGTTTCTATATTGGATATAGAACAGTTCATATCTTAACGATATTAAGATACGGGGAGTCGTCCGGCTTATGCTTAAAACCAGACTCCGGACTACTCAAGGCACGTTTTTGTAATGACTGTTTGTGGGTTGACCCAGGCTATGACGAGTGTTGACTTTCTACCATATGGAAGATCAATAGTGATATTGTTCTTGACTCGCCACAGTTTTAAAAAAAATGGATTTTTTCAGAAACAGTAGTGGGAGTATGGTAGAACTGGAAGTGATTCCAGAACCGCAGACGATTACTGAAAATTTGATAAGAACCTAAAGATTCAATTTGGTTTGACATTCCATTGGCCACTCCGCAGATACGGTGGGTAACCTCAGGCACCCAAGAGGTACTCCGGTAGCCTCAAGGACGGTGACAGGGAGGTTCTTGTTTACCCAGACTTGCCATTGCAGTTGTTCCAGGCTGTGAGGCCCGGCAGGAAGATGAGTATAGCATCGTTCTAAACTAGCTTTAGAAGTGCACGTGTATATGACTCTGCCAGAGGATTGTCGTAGTCAGTGGGAGTAGCGGAAGCATTGGTGGACAAGTGGCTTATATCTATTTATAGACTAAAGCAGATGTAGCGGAGATAGATCATCTATTTCTGATATGACAGTCATAGGTTTGACTTCATCATAATAGGGGATGGATCTGTTAAGAAGGTAGTAGGGTGTGATGTCCTGGTATTTGGATGACATACACAGAGTAGGAAGTGGTGTTCCTATACTACGATCGGTTATACTTTGGTTGACACACAATGGTTTCTCCACATGGGACTTGGATATAATATCAAGACATTCTGGTTACTAGATCTATAGATCTAGATTTGGATGGTTTCCCAATCAGGGTACATAGTAAGAGTTTTTAGAATGGACGACTCCTGGCACGGTAGTATACCTGCAGGTGATGGAGTCACCCTCTTTAAAGGAGTCTTACAGACTAAAGGGGAGAGGGATGTGCATGATTGGCAGATCACTTGCTTAGGCAATTGAGTCAATCATGAGATGTCAAGTACCACACCAGATGTTGTTTTTGCAGTGGATGCAATAAATTGATATTGATCCAATCCTGGAGAAACGAACGGAAGCAGTTTTAGAACATAAGTGGATGTTCTAGGGATATAATAATAACAGTCTTTTTTAGGAGACAGTTATCACTCCAGGCTTCCAAGGTGACATGGATGACAGAGAGGTTGTCAGAGTTATAGTTTTCCTTCTGACGAGGGGCAGTATTTTGGACAGGTGGTCCAAGGGGATACTGAGGGAGGCATGACTCAGGATACTGATTAAGTTCAGTTGACGATACAGTCTAAGAAGTTTGGATTTGGAGTTCATTTATGAGCTAAGTCCCATCAGATATCCAGACATATTCTAAGACAGGTATTGCTCATTTTCGGGAGTTGGCTTTCTCCGCGAACTTGAGATATAGAGAGACATAGAAAGAAACATCAAGGCGGATCCACTCTCCGAGGCTATTCCTCAAACGCAATAGTTTCGCAAACAGGTTTTGTGAGACTGATTAGTAGAGGAGTTGGGTGTTCGGTATCACACGGGCTGTGAGTATGCGACATCGCAATAATTAGCCTTGAGTGCAAGTGGGAGATTATTGGAGATAGTGCCCTCAGAGTCAATTATTGGATCACAGGCACGTGATTGCAATGATTGATGCCTATCCCGATAGGACAGTCTTACTCAAGATGATAGTATGCTATCTGGTTTATCTTTATCATCGTGTACTGCTTTAGGTGACCTTACAGGTCACTATTGCACGTTGATAGAGCCCTTAGGATTCTTGCTTGACAGCCAGCAGTATGAGGGCGATCATATACGTGAGAGCTGGGGTCTATAAGCACATCCTTTAAAGGTCCCTAGTCGGGGGAGTTTTCGAGACAGGGCATCGATACTCCTGAGTAGACTAGTGTATACAGTCGAGACCCCGACGAGGGGCGGTGGCCGGTCTCACAAGCCACTGGTGTCAGTTGGTTCACCTAAGATGTATACAGGTGCTCATTGGGTTATGAGTACACCGGACAAGACTTGCCGGGAACATGCTAGTTGGTCTTATACCAGACGTCAGATAGCAGTTCCCTGGTGACATGTGTACAGGTTAGTTCATCGACCTGAGATCGTCATTTGTCTCGTGTGAGTTCCCAGTGTACTTTGATTACTACCCTACCATGCTCAAAGGAGACATGCAAACAGATTTTAGTTGGGTACAGTCCCGAGCCACATGTAGGCAGTGAGTGGATCTGCAGGGGTTCGTCTCTCCCGGTATTGGGGGTGAGGTCGCGCTGTGTCTAGGAGAGCCATTACACGAAGTCCTTGGCCAAGGCAGGAGATTTATTGGTAGATATTCCAGTAGTATCTCAGGGTGTTCTGGGCTGCACTCCGACATGACTTGTACCGCTTTTGGGGGTCTGAGTTTTACCAACCCCCTAGGCCCGCCATGCGATGCTCATAGACGAACGGACCGGACTGTACGGATATTGTCACTGACAGGCTCAGTAGGATGTTAGATGAGTTCGCTCATCGACGTCCCTTTTGGTCAATACTTGGTAGCCCGTTACGTATGGCTAATACCTCTGACGCGCTAGTGGTTAAATTCACAGCCAAAGTATTGACGAGTCTTTAGAGTCCCCCACAAACCGTTTTCTCGAGTTTCGGGCGAAATACTGTAGAGGCCGTATGGAGATATGGCAGGGTTCGATCATGTACGTACGGTATTGCACGGATCATGATAGGACGGATAATACTAGCGGGCTTTGGTTTAAGCCGGATCCTAGTATTGTACAGTGTAGATTTTGTCTCATTGCATTTGTATTCGGTCGGAATACAAATACGGGTATGTATATACAGTCGTGGGGTTTTCCTGTAATTTATTACGGGATCAGTTTTTTGAAGTTACCAGTTTGCATTCCGTTTCGGCCATTTTCCTTTGTATCTTTCCTTGGCTGAAAATTGGTGGAGGAGGGCTTACTTGCAATTGTGCAAATTAGTATTGTGGAGGGTGGTCTTTGTATATTGTTGCATCATGATGGTTTCATGATGGTTCCACCATCCCTTGACTTTCTTTTGTTCATGATGGCTTGACCTTTGGAGTTATGATGGTTGTATGAGTGTTGGACTTGGTCTGTGATCATGATAACCCTTTCTCTCTCTTGCATTTTTGGCTCACTCATTTTTGATCCACTCACTCTCTCCTCTCATTATCTCCTTGATCATGGACGGCCACACATTGTAGAGGGGTGAGGGATTTATTTTGTGAGGGATTTGGTTCTCATTTGCTTACTACAAAATTCCCAAAAGCCACCACAAAAGTTCATAGTTCATTTCCTCCACCAAATGGCAACTTCAACCCCAAGAGAGACAAAGAGCACTACACTTATTCTACAGCAATTCTTGGACACGTCGACTCGCCAACTTCGTGTCCGAGTTGCCTCGGTCCAGAGGTGGGAGCCCGTAAAAGAATCCGGCGATGTGGTGCCCTTCCGACGAGGAGATGAAGACCGGAGATTCCGCGGGGAGATCGGGATGACGACGAGAAGACCGAAGTACACGGATCGCTCGGTATATCTCTCTACCCCTTCTCTAGTTAGTTAGGAGTAGGTTAATGGCCCGATCCGGGATTTTAGTGCGCGGTGGTGCCGGTTTACAAGTTTTGTAAAAGTATCGTTTCCCCATTTTGGCCTCGGATTGACGGCCGGGGCGCCGCCGTGCACTTACAAAGATCTTGCACCACCAAGACGAGACTCCCAACCAACCTCCACACCACGCCGTCACCTTCCTCCTCCCATCCCCGATGACGAACCCCTGCACTGAGAAACCCCACGACCACGACACCCATCCCTCGTCGTCGTCATCGCCTTCGTTTCCGCCTCAGCCCCGACCTCATCTTCAACCTCCACCTCCGTCACCACCAATATCTCATCTCTCTCTCTCTCTCCATCCCTCATAACTCCACCAAGCTCCTCTTCAAAACCTATATTCGAGAACCCATCACTGGCACCATCATCACATCGCTGTCTTTGCACCCATTGTCTTCATCGCTTCCATCCAAGCCTCACCGCCGTCGTCAATGTATTCACCGTTGCAGTATTCATCTCCATCACAAAGCCCAAGCTTCAAGCCAAGCCTTCCGGCATTTCATCAAACACCTATAACTATCGCCATCGCCGTTGTTCTAGTTGCTGTCGTCACCGTTCGAGCCACTGCCTCGGTTTCTGTAGTAGTCACCGTCATCAACGCAGCGGCCGTCGCAACGCCAGCGCACGTCCGTCGCACCCACCGAGCCATCAAGTCCAAGAATCAAGCTCCACCGAGTCCAACTCTTGTCGTGCTCGAGTCGCCAACGCGCCGTTGCCGCTACCGTAGCCGTGGTTCACCACTGTATCGTCCGCTGCTGTCATATCACCGATCATCGTCGTCAGGCAAGTATTACATACTTGCTTCATGCTATATATAATCATTTCAATTACAATTCAATATTATTATAAGTATTTGATACTAAAATTTATGTGAGAACCTATCTTTAAATGGAGGAACTTGTGATCATTAGACCCGATTACTATTTACAGAGGTACTGTGGAAATTTGGGAGAAAATCAATATCGTTTCACCTATAAAATGTTATCCCCGATAATCATTGCGAAATCAGAATTTTCCTGAACATGCTAGATCGTTAAATTCATATTAAATCTTTTACAAATCGGATTTTAGCGTTCCATGGCTTGTATCGAAGCTGACTGATTAACCTACAGTAGTCTATAGTTTATCACTAAATTTTAACAAATTATGATAGAGATAACTGAGGCGAATTACGATTCTGGACTGCAGTCCAGAGCAGTAATCTCAGTTAACCCTTGTTTTTAAATCACTGTATATCCTTGCTCAAATGCGAAAATGTGTGGAACCCTATATCGTTACGTATAAAATTTAGTTATATTTCTTAATCCACTGGTTTCACTGGATTCCTGTTCCGTATGATATTTTTAACACATTTTATAATGTCGACATGTCCAGCTGAATTCTGCAGTGATAGATTTTACACATCAACCTAAACCTGGCCATAACTCCCTGTGGATATAGGATATTACTGACCCACCAATTGCGTTGGAAACCTAACTAATAACTATAAATATTGTTCAATTAAGGTGTCGCCTAATTACGATCTTAATTGGGATTAAAACGTGTTACGAAACGGACTTTCAGTTCAGAAACTGGATTTCCAGAAGAATGAAATGACCATATCTAGCAAACATGAAACCCGATTGATACGAAACCAATTTTGATGGATAGATAATTAAGCATACTGCTTACCCCTTTTATATTGTTTTGCTTAATTCTGCATGTATGATTTATAGTGAATTTTACAAGCGGTAGGACACTGACTGATGATATTTTATTCATATCATAATTATTGCATTCTCATCATTTCATGTATAGCTCATATACATTGGTAACCTAGTGATTGTGTACATTACCCAGAGGTAGATATTAGTGCTTTGATTGTGGCAAGTACGTTAGCGTTAAAGCGTGAATGAATAAGTGAAGTGACACGTACTTGTACACAATCAGCGAACCCAGTTAATTTATTGCATTGTAGACGTCTATGGGACATGTATAAGTGTAACTATAATTGGTATGAGACGATTATGGAAGCACTTATATGGGTGTCATAGGTAAGTCACCAAACACTGTCCATTTATCTTGGGTACCAGTCGAGATATGGTTGATGGAGATCATGTCGTCAGTTCTCGCGTAGACTTGTCATGGACCGACTAGTGTTTGAGTTTATGGTTGGTGTTTGATGTAGACCACAAGGTGTGGGGTAGTTTGAGTGTGAGTTCAACGGAATCTCGGGAGTCCCATTGCCGGCATACACAGCGATTCTGGGAGTTATATGGGTGATATTACTGATTATTAGCGACTCAGGCCCGTGTTCCCTTGCCCCTGGGGCCCTACCCTTGGGTTAGGGATACTCACGAGTGGTTGACTCTCACACTTGGACTGACGATAGGCTTAGCGGCCTGGATAGTGAGACTTAGAGACTGATAGGTTTAGTGACATGCATTGGTGACTGATTCAATATACCTGCCTTACTGTTTACCTGCTTTACCGTTTACCTGTACTGGCTCCTTCATGTTCATATCATCACTTTATACGTGTTGTTTCATAGTCATCATTATAACACTTGTTATACATGTATTTCTATTTATTGCTATTGTGTCGCTCTGACGACCTGAGAATGCATGCTCAGAGTGAGAAGTGGATTTAGCTCGGACCAGGACCTCACGTACCCCGAGAACATTATGGATATCTAGATCAGCGACTCAAAGCTATACTTCCTTGATCACTATCTGGTTATTTTTTTATCTGTTTTGATTTAGTTACTGCATTTCTCATTACCTGTGCATTGATTACTGATTACCACGTAAAGCTAGAAGCCGAAGTGTGACTACGGTAGGATGTTTCCTTGACCGTAGGAGCATGGCTGGCCTTGTCAACCCCTCGTATTCCGTATTTTAGGAAGCGGGGCGTGACAAAAAGTTCATCTTCATCGGACCACCGGAAGGTGAGGATTGGCTGGTGCCCATCCAGGGGAACATGGCCGATTGTTCTAGGGTTAGGCAGTCGAACACCCCTGAGGAAAGAGTGGTGTCGCAGTGGGAACCGATCCAGCGGGTTGATGTTCTGCTTTCCGAGCAAGCTCTGAGCTGGGCTAGGCTCAGTCCCGTGTGCTTTGTGGGTAAGTCAGGGCCTTCGTCGATCTATCTAGACTTTGTTAAAATTTCGTTGCCGAACTTTTTCCTCATGTGTTCTTCGCAGAGTCTATGGATCGTCAGAAAATTATGGCTGCCATGGCCGCCAAGGCCCAGGGAAGGAAGAGCGGTGGCTTCAGCTCGGCCCGGCCAGCTCCAAGTACGGCTCCTCGGCAAGCTCCTCTGACCAGGGCTTCCACAGCGCCCCTAGTTCCGGAGGTAAGCCGTAGAGGAGGTCACAAGCACGCGCGGGATGCGGCACCCCGAGCTAGGACGGAAGCGTCGCCTGCACCCGAATCCCCCCTCAAGAGGCAAAAGAGGGTGGTTTCTCGACTGCCTTCGACCAGGATTCAGGTGCAAGAAGGCGAGTTCTGCATCGAGGTGCCCTCGGGGATCTCTGTGGCCGACAGTTTACTGGTGAACATGGAGAAGGCGGCGGGGGCCAAGAATCCCCGAGGCATGATAAAGGCCCAGGTGGCCACGATAACTCAGGAGGTTGTACAGGTCGGTAACTTTTTTCAAAAATTTCTCAAGTGTTTTTACTCGGTTTTAAGCTTTTTAACATGGTTCATGTTTTCCTCAGGTCCTCCAGCACTGTGCCCTCCTCGCTGAAATGGAGTCTAAGAAGGTGGCTTCGGCTATTCCCGCCAAAAAAATTCTGCGCAAAAGAGCCCAAGGTATCAAATGGCAGTGATACGTTTAAGAAAATGTGAACCGGTATTTTCCGGGCTGTATTTTGATAAACTCCCGAAAGTAAAACAGCTAAATTCTGATGGTATCAAAAGCGTATCGAAAAAGCCTTCGATTTGATATATTATGGGCTTCATAATTCATCCAGGATCAAAAGTTATGAGCAAATATGCTATGCACGTGTAATCTAAGGAAGAAAATGCGAACCAGTATTTTCCGGGCTGCATTTTGACAAACTCCCGAATGAGAAATAACTAAATTCTGACGGTATCGAAAGCGTCTAGATAAATCCTTCGATTTAATATATTATGGGTCTCGTAATTTATCCGGGATCAAAAGTTATGAGGCATCACGTGCTCACACGTGATCAGGCATCACGTGCAGACATGTGACCATTTACAGGCAAAGCCTATAGGCACTGAATAAAATAAATAATGGGAAATAATTAATCATTGGGATCACGTGCCAACACGTGATGGGCCTTTATACCCTCTGAAAAGAATTAAAGGTATAATAAAATAATAAGGAAAAATCCCAATGGGGCATCACGTGCCAACACGTGACCAAGGGTCACGTGCTGACACGTGATAATTCTTGAATTCTTTAAAACAACAGAATTAAATTCTGGTCAAATGCTTAATCAGGGGGTCACGTGTCAACATGTGATGGGTTCCTAAACATCTATGAATTAATAGAATTAAATTCTAATTAAGAGGGAATCAGAAACCCTAATATTTCCCTAAATCTTTCCAAACAAAAACATTGTGCTCTGTAAAGTGGAGTACCGTTGGATTAAAAATCACCAGTTTATAGAAAAATTCTATACAAGGAAAAAGATTTCCCTGAAATTTGAATAACAGATAAAAGATCTTTTGGATTAAAAATCCAATGGTGAATAAAATTCACTGAGCGATCTAAAAGATCATGTTGGTTACAAAAACAACCAAAATCTTTTAATGAAAGATTGACTAAACAAATTGATTATTTTCTTTCTCCTATAAATAGGAGCCAAGAAAAGAAGAGAGGAGGATCTTCTTTTTTGGGAAATATACAAAAACAGAGAGAAAAATAGAGGGGAATTTAATTCTCAAGAGAGAAAAAGAAGATCTCTTCAAAGAAAAAATCTCTAGGTGAGAAAGGGAAAGAGATCTAAGCTCCATAAAACAAAAGGAGAATTTAATTCTCAAATTAAGAGTTTAACTCTTCTGAATAAGAACTTAGTTCTTCATTTGGTTGAAGATCTGCAAAAGCAGATCTTCCCACAAATTGAGAATTTAATTCTCATCGGGAAGATTCTACCATGCAGATCCAAAACTTAGATGGAGAATTGAGTTTAGAGAATTTAATTCACCCAAATTTATAGGAATTTAATTCCTCCAAATGAAACTAGGGTTTAACCCTATATAAGAATTTAATTCTTCCAAAGTCACAGAAATTTAATTCCTCTAAACAGAACTAGGGTTTAACCCTATAAAAGAATTTAATTCTTAAAAAACAAGAGACTTAAAACTCTCCATGCACATAAAGATCAAAGTATCCAGCGTGATCACGTGGTAACACGTGACCCTCATCCTTAATGAGTAAAAAAAAAGAATGAACAAGACTAGGTCACGTGTCCCCACGTGATCCTTAAACAGACCCCTCAAAATGAGAAAGAAAAAGCATGAAGGCAATGCCTCACGTGCTCACACGTGACTCTCAAAAGAAAAGGGAACAAATCCAAAAGCAGAATCAATTTTGGGCGCCTTCACGTATCCTCACGTGACCCCTAATAAACACTTTAATAATCAATGCATGAGTACCCATCACGTGCCCACGCATGATGGTCTGAAGGCCAAAAGTGTTTAACACTAACTGAATACTCTGAGAACAAAATAATAGAAGTCTGGCCCCTATCTTCAGACGTCTCACGTGACCCGCGTGACCAATTCCATTTTAGTGTTTAACACTATTTTCAGCACATCACGTGGGAGCACGTGATCGCCAAATATCCTCTAGTGTTTAAAACTATTTTAAAGCCAAGTTTAGCCCAAATTGGTTAAGTTTTCCAGAGGCAAATCTCCCCTTCAACTGAACCTTAAAATCCAGAGTTATAATGAATGGTTAATGCTCATCCAAAGACAAAATGTTGTCAGAGCCCCAAACCCTTGCTTAGCATTGCTAAATAATGGGGGGCTGAACCCAGACAAATGTTCAACAGTCCCAACAAAAGTCCAACATTTTGAACCTAATTGGACTTAGCCCATGTTGGCCATAAGTCATCAATTCAGATTTAACTGAGCCAATGTGCTCATAATCTAATTAATTGATCTTAGTTCCAAATTGAATTATAGATTTCCCAGTCAACTTTGGTTCAAGGGTACATCTCTTCACTCCTCTGATATTTATCGTTATAATCCTTCAACGTCTTCAGAGAGGTGACGGGTCCCGATAACCAATCATTCCATGGACTGTAGGGTCCTTAAACTCATGGACTATGATATCCTTAACCTTGGACTGTGGGGTCCCTTTAAACTCACGGACTATGATGTCCTTAACCTCGGACTGTGGGGTCCCTTCAAACTCACGGACTATGATGTCCTTAACCTTGGACCACCATGTCCTTAAACTGGTAATTGACTGCAAAGTCCCTAAACTAAAACAATAGAGCCCAAATGCTCTTTTGTTGGATCTAAATGATCCTGTTAAGTATATCTTAGTCTAAAATTAGACTAACGTGTCCTTAACAAATGGTTAAGTTGACCTTAGTCTAAAAGATCGAGCCATCGCAAGAAGACTTGGAGCAGTTTGCTGAAGACCCTGCACTTTAGTTTCATTGTACACTTTTCCTCTCTGTACTTTTCATTTCATGTTATGCCACTGTTTAGGCATCTTTTTATTTCAGTTGTATTTCCTTTCATGTATTGTACAAAGAATGTTAATAAATAAAAGTTGCTGTTCTTTTTATTTCTTGTCTTTTGTATATTTATTTTATATTGCTTAGATACGCTTAGCGTATGTACTTCTGAGTATATACGTAGCGGACCTCGTCGCGTCCCCTTCGCCATACACTGGGAAGCGGGGCGTGACAACACACCACCTCTTCTACTTACGCCTATGTAGCTCCGATCAACGAGCAAACGGTACTGCTTGAGGCAATCCGAAACCTCCTGGAAGGACAGCAGCGGCAAACTGTTATACTACTGAATCGTCCAGAAGCGGAAGCGGCCGAAATGAAGCAATTCCGGGTATTGCGTAACCTTGAAAGAAAAATAGTCCGACCCTAAGGGAATAAATGAGTGGCACTAGGGGCATTCCTCGGGCCCTCGTCTTGAGAAAGTGTCCGGCCTTTCAGAAGACCTCCCTGAGTACTTCCCACCTTCACCTAACAAACTACCAACAGCTCGTTTCCGAGCTTCCTCGGCCTCCTTGCTCATCTCCGAGCTTTCTGCCAGGCCGAGCTTTCTCGGCTTCCCCGATCAACCGAGAGCACGGAACCCAAGCGCCTCCGCAACAGCTCCTTGTATCTCGTCAGGGCGAGATATCCGCCTCCCCACGTTCCGCGTCCTACGCTAGCGCGTCCCTCCATTAATGGGTGTATCTCGCCATTAATGCGAGGATAACACAGGGGCGTAAGTGACGGCGATGATCTCGCGCCTGCTCGCACCACGCGACCACTATATAAACCCCTCTCTCAGACGACTCAGATAACTCGAACTCATTCCAATACGCCATGACTCTGCACTTATTCTCCGGCACTAATTTGATCGTCGGAGGGTCCTACGGTGGTCACCCATCCTGGGACTTCTTTCGCAAATAGCTTGGCGTCAACGCCAACCCATTAAGATCCACACGCTCAACAACTTCCAAATCAAAGCTCAACCGTCAAAGACCGCCATCACAGGATCGACGGAGGACAACATCTGAGGGAGATTTCCGCCTCCATCAGATATCCTCAAACTTTGAATGCGGCCCAAATTTTAAATGCTTAACATTTTCTTTTGACTAACATGTTGTGACGGCATGCCCGGCGCTATGCCAGCTCCGTTTCGGAGGAACCGGCACCAGTTCAGAACTAAGCCGGCACCGTGCTATAATATAATATTGTGTATTGGTATTTTTGATTGCTCTGACACTATTTTACGCATCTGATGGTGCATACAAACTCCGAAATTTTGGGGAGTATTGAAGGATATATAATTTTATATTCTGATTAAAGCGATAAAAGACACTCAAATCTCTTCTAGGAATATTAACAAACATTTGTAGGGATAGAAGGAAATAACTGGTGATTTATCATTGTTTGAATGTAAACTCACAACATGCTCTACATTTGGCAAAACCACCATACAAACACTACAAACACATAATTTATTTATTCTGACGGGCCACATCAGTTTGTACAAAAAAATCAAATGACAAATTTAAAAGGGCCACAATTCTGACGTCCCCTCTATGAATGTTCTTCTTCAAGAAATAAATCCCTTTGACGTTGACATATAGTCTGTTGACATTCCCAGTAATACATATTGGGATATATGAACAAGCATGAATTTAAAGACTAATGATCACAGTAATTGAGGGTGATCATATCTTCACGGGAAGATTCATGAACAAGCATGCATGCGTTTCCTATTTGAAACCCATCTCGTGAAAGAAGACGACGGCAAGAGCCTCCTGAAGACGGAATTTCAGATGCCGACGGTCGATGAAAGAAACTCTTCTTTCAACTTCACTCGCATACACCGGCAAGTTTCGTAGTCATCCATGAGCTTTTGCTAGGAGATCATCCTTGCCAATGGCTGAAACGCGTGAATGACATCAAATCATAACGAGGAAGTTTATATGGTATAAGAACTTCTTGTCACACGACGGTAAAGGAATCTTTCAAAGGAGTGAAGAAACATCTCCCTGCAAAGAGCAAGTTCCATCAGGTGTGTTGGCCAATTCATAGAATTTAAAAGACAAAAGAGATGAGACACCCAATAACAGGAGAGAGAAATTCAAGTTACACCTAATTGGATCCGGATCCTCTGCAAGGGTGATGCCGCGGCAAAAGGTTGGTTTCAAGAATTAAATTTTTGAGGAGTTGATTTCCTTAATTAAAAATAAAGATTGGCCTGTTTTAAAAAATTGTCCAAAAGACAATAGTCCCTAATTAATTACTATTAATTATACTGACTCTCTCTGGCTCTCCCCGTGCGCGCTCTCTCTCTTTTCTTCACAAAAAAATTCCCAAAGTACCCTTAACCTGCACCCACAAAACCCTAGATCGATTCCGCCTCTCTCTCTCTCTCCCCACAGCGGCGACGGCGTCAACGAGGGTGACGGCAACGCCTCCTCTCTAGCGAACTCTCTGTAAAAACCCTAGTTCAACTCGCCCCATAGAAAAAAACGAGCGATGGTTTTAGTTATAGTTCTCATCTCTCTTTGCGGCTGAGGGATATCTGTCTGGTCAAGTTGTTCGACGAATTGCGGCGTTGTGGGAAACGACTTTTCAGGTTCCTCTTAGGGAAGAGGTACCGATGGGGCGTGACCAATGGGAATTCAGCTCCAAACTTGTCCATTTTCATCGGCTGATTCTTCCATGGCAAGACTTGAAACTCGCCGCGAGTAAGTCACGTAAGGCAACACTATGATTATTTTCTCAGCGGGGTATTCTTTGCCTTTTTTCTGCTGAGAATGGCTACTTTTCCCTCGAAGTATCATATGAGCGATGGCAGCGCTTTCTTGGACAGGCGAAGGGTTAGCTTCAACCGTCGGTTCGAGTTCTTGATTGATTTCATCAGTATTGCCTATATCCGGTGACAAGCCGGGCACAGGAGAGTCAATTGCGGCCTCGCTTGTCTCATTAGGAGTATGGACGGTGTAGCGACAAGTGTAAGTCCATATAAGCTGAGTTCGGACATCGGTTCTTAATAATCCATTTGCCAGCAAGATTAAGCGTTGTCTTTGTCGCTCAGTTTCTTCTGGATCAGATGGTTTAGAACTTCCTGGTTCCCAAAAATTTTCTTGTGTCTTTTCGTCATTTATTTCTTCATTCCAAAAATCAGATGGGATGAAGTCATACAGTGTTATTAGGAGAAGGTTTAGCGACTCCTTCCATAATGTGGTAGTCAGGGTAGATACTGCCTCCAGTGTGTACACTTTCTTCCGAGGAATCCCGGACATTCTTTCTAAACTCTTTTGGAGTTTGGTGGTTTTTTTTCGAGATGATCACTTCCCAGGGGTCTATTTGGGCCTCTGAGATTATAGATGTGATTAGCTCGTTTTGGCTGCATGTAGTAATATAGTGACAGTGTGCTGTAGGAACGTCGACCTTAAACTTGTCGGCCAGAACAATATTCCCCAGCTTGTATTTCTCCTCTACCCAGTGTTTAAAGACGAAACAGTCTTCAATAAGGTGAGACAACATACGATGGTACGGGCAGTACTTCAGGTTGCTCTTTTTATTGGCCTTGTCGATTTTCCTGATCTTAGGCAACCCCATCCCATGTTTCAAAGCCAACTTGAAGATATGTTTGGTGGACTCTTTTGTGAAAGAGTATTTCTTGTCATTTTCTCTTCTAGAGAAACTTTTGACCGGGCTCCTTCTAAAGACTTTGTTGGTTGAGAGGCCGATTGTGTTGAACTTGAACTAGGCAAGTCTTCATTGGTGTCCATTATCAAGGACATGACCTGCTTGGGCTTCTGCTGGCTAGGAGGCTTGTGGCTTCGCTCTGCATTTTCACGTACATACGCTCAGTAGTTTTCGAGTAGCGCAAGATCGGCGTTTTCCAAATCTTCTATCTGCTCGAATAACGGAGCAAATGATTTATATTTTGCAGACAGGAAAAACAATCGGATTCGACCTGGAATTCTGCTAAATAAGAGTTGCAGTGATTGTTCCTCGGGAATCAGAGGATCGCAGCGTATGCTAGTAGTTCTCCACCTTCACCCAAACTCCAACAGCGTTTCATCTCTTGATGGGTTCAGCATGGTGAGATGGGTAAACGTTACTTTATCGGTGACGCTACCTCCAAACCTGTGTTTGAATTTTGCTGTTGTAGAGTGTGTTTTGTCCCTTATTGAGATAGGATGCTCGCTTGTCAGACGTGTACAGATTCACCCTGCCTAAGATAGGCAAGCGTTTATTGATTGTGGGGATTCTAATCTCCGGCGGCCGCGAACAAAACTGCTGTTAATTACCTCTCACTTTGAGTTGAGAGAACCTCTGATTAACAAATCGTATAGGTAATGTGAATTCAGTGTGCAATATACGTGTGTTATGTTTTGAAAATAATTTTGAAAGTGCCTTGGGCTTATCGGGGGCCTCGCAAAGTTTACGGCTGTTTTCTAGCAGCTCCCTTACGGGGTGCAGAACAACGCCCTGTTAGAAATTTTTTGAAAGGGAGAAGTGTTTTGAGTTTGTTGGGAAGCTCCCGAAATGGAAAAATGGAGAGAGAAGTGATTTTGGTGCCGCCCGAATTTGAGAAGCTTCCCAAAGCAGTGGAGGACCCCTTTAAGGGGTCCCGACGGAAGCGAGAACTCTCAATTTGAAGGTCCCGAAGGTAGGGACCTTGGGAGGGGTCCCGAAGCGGGAACCTACCCTTTAGGGGGATCCGAATGTGGGGACCCTTGAAGGGGTCCCTGATGGGTTATTTTCTGTTAGTTATATGTATGCCCTACAGGCCATTGTTGTACATATGATATATATTATAATGGATGCTTGGACATATATAGAGAGGACTTTCTTACTCGTCATGATAGTATGATATGTGGTTGCTCTTTATCTTAACATGTTGACTTATATCAGAATACTGTATTGTGATCATATGTTGATAAAGCCCTTAGGATGACTACTTAACTACTGGGACTATGATGGAGATCATACTAGTGGGGCCTGGGTAGTCCACAAGTACATCCTATAATTGTTCCTAGTCGAGGGTGTATCGAGATAGGGCATCGATACTCCAGAGTAGACCAGCGTATACTTATCCTGACCCATATGATGGGCGATGGATGATCCCACATCCATTGGTGTTTGACATCAAGGATAGTATACGGGTGCTCAGTGAAGACTAGGTACAGTGAACGGACTCGCCGAGAACTCCTTGTTGGTATCATACCTATCGTCAGATAGCAGTTCTCTGGTGATACTGGTACAAGTTAGTCTGTAAACTCGAGATCGTCATAGAGTCTTGTGTGATTCCCACTGTGCTTTGATTTCCACCTTACCGCATTCAAGAGAACATGCAAAACGGTGGCTTTTGGATACAGTCCCGAATCACATGAAGGCAATGAGCGATAGGAGGAGTTTCGTCTCTCCCGGTATTGGGGGTTGATGTTGCGCTGTGCCTGAATGGCCATAACTGGAAATCCCTGGTCATGATTGCTGAGATTTACTGGTAAGTGTTATCGGTAGTTTCTCGAACCGTTGTGGACCTCACATCGGTACGACTTATCGGTTAATGGGATCTGATGTTTACCAACCCTAGACTAGATATGCGGCATATCAGACAAAAAAACCGGACTGTACGGTAGTGTTACTGACAGGCTTTACAGGAGTTAGAGCAGACTTGCTTGTTGATCTTCTGATCGCTCAATACCCGGGTGGCCGTTACGTTTAGCTGACCGCTTGTGGCTTGTTAGTGTTTGATATGATCATCACCTACTGCCGGCGTATTGACGAGTCTTTAGAATCCTACATAGAGATTTCCTGGTTCATGCGAAACGGAGTAGGAGCACATATGTGATATGTGCGGGATCGAGATTGATACGCTTATGTGATACCGTATTCTATTCTCGCAATATATGATATCGGTCGGTTATATGTGATATAGCCGGGTTATCGGATCAAGTGTTGATGCGATAAAATAATACATATTATATGCTCACTTAAGTTTTTATTATTCTCACTTATGATACATTTAATATATGTGTGATATATGTTTATTGTATTATTTTTTTTTGTTCACAAATAATATATATATGATATATATAATTGTGACATGCTAGGTTTCACATGCAACATGTATGTATAAGACTCATACCATGTTACGGTTTATGTTATGGTTTCATTTATCATTAAGTAATTACAAATTGGTGGATTTAATCATAGCTAGAAGCTTGGAGAAGCTTGAAGATAAATATTGACTAAGTCCACTCCTTTGTTTTTACTTAAGATATTTTGTGACCTAACTATTAATCCTTACCATGGTTAACTCTCTACATGAGTTAGTATATGGTTGATATACTTACCCATGGTTGCATTTGAACCACATAAGATATTTTCATCACTTGATCTCATTCATTCATCTTCTTCTTCCTCGTGTCATTTTAGCTCTCTTGACTTTGAGATAAAAAAGAAAAATAGTGAGATATTCAATTCTAAAGTGAGCAAAATTCCTACTTCATCATCCTCTTCTATACTAGCCATATAGATTAGTGTGTTACTTTCACTAATTCCGTATTAGTGAAGAGATAGCTTGAGTCCGTGTTTTCTCGACGTGGATCATCACAGACTTTAAAGACTTTAAGCAAGGATGCATCATACATCTTGTGGAGCCTCTCAAGAGTTCGGGTTCTCGTTGATCGCAGCGAAGGTACCACTACTTGGAGCTTATGAAGTGAAGCAGCGGACTACAAAAGTTGTAATCCCTAATCACTTAGAAGTAAAGTTGTTTACTTGATATTTCCGTATGATTCTCTAGTTAAAGATCTTATTTAGGGTTGTTTAAACATGGCAAAATTTTAATTTGGCATAGATGATGCCACCCAAAACCTTGTTGTTGTGTTTAGGAACCCAACATTTTCTTAGTCTTAAATTTATACCGCAAATGCACGGTCAATCGATATAGCACTTTTGGGTCGATCCATATAAAAGATTGTAATTTTAGTTGAATTAAACGAATTAAAAGAAATTTTTGAGTTTTAGGAAATTATACGAATTAAATAAATTGCAGAAATTTAAAATAATTAAATGCAAGAGTGATAAAGATTTGAATAAAAAAATATATGATTTCGAATCCATTCATGGTGATTTAAATTAATTTGTTTTCTTTCTCTTGATTTCCACCCTTAAAATAATTACCTATCAATTATAGAAGCATAAAATATAAGTTCATCATAATAAATTATCAAACAATTTTAGAAATCATAACCTATATGAACATCCCATACCCTATCAATTAACAATGAGGAAAATAATAACCTTAAGAATTATGTCCTTATTAACTTGGAATTAAATTGGTCTAACCTTCTACCAAGCAAACCTAAAGGTTGTCAAGCAAAGATCTATCTCGCTTTGTCCACTAGTCAATATTAATCCTAAATAACTAGATCGAATATAAACAATAAAAATATAAACTTTACTTTTCTTAAATAACATTCATGGTTGTCAATCGATTTTCAAATTAACTAGTTATTAGCATTGCGTATCATTTTCCAACATAAACCGCATGGTCGTCAATAACTTATCGATCTATCTACTTTATCAGAATTGCAAATAATGAACTTATTTATATCATAAAATATTCGTCATTTAGATCATAGAAGAAAAACTAGAATAATAGAATCAAACACCAATCATAAATTTAATTTTATCTAAACCTTGGATAGAAAATTTACTACTTATAGCACAATAATAAAAGCATATAAAAAAGAAATTCATTACATAAAAATTCAGGAAATAACTTACAAAACTTTGATCCTCTCAAATCTTAGACGACTATCAACTAAAAGAGAAGATGAAAAACCTTAAAATACTAATACTGCAATATATATTGGCTCTCTGGGCGATTATAAGAGATAGAAAAACCATGAAATGCACGTGAAATTTCAGAGAAGAACTTGAAAAGATGGCGGTGATTAGCGGACCCAAGACGGCGATTTGCAGGCTTATTAAGCCCAAATGGCTTCAGATTTGGTCTGGTGCCTTGATTCTATGACTTAACTCATTTAGCTATCTACCTGGTTTTTTGGCTCGACTATTGCATCATTTTCATCATTAAATTGTTTACGTCCAACGTACATACGTTCATCTTTTGTGTACTTTTGAATTTGAGACCCTATAATCTACATTTATTCATAAAACATACCCCAAGTATTATTAAGTGGATAAAATAAGGTAAATACGGATATAAAAATGTGCAATAAATTACACTGATCAAATACCCCAACATTTACCTTTTGCTAGTACTTGAGCAAAACAAAAACTAAAAACTAAGAAAAATAAAAACTACCTAAGGTCTACCTAATGTGCTCCTTTTTGTAGGCGTTGCGATTGCCCTAAGCACGTGTAACAAGCCGTTAAACCACAACGTTAACCAAGTGAACGAGTGTTGTCTCGTGAGGGTTTTTAGCGGATGCTACCCACAAAATCCCAAAAAGGAAAATAAAAGAAAAAGAAAAACTACAAACCTAAAAACAAGAAATAAAAGGAAATTGAAAATAATAAAAGGTAGAACCTTTCTAGTTTTTCGGTTTTTAAGAATTATTATTCTAAAGTATCATTTTAATTCCGGAAATTCTATTCTCCCTCAATAAAACTTGATCCTATTCTTCACGCCTCTCTTTCCCCCAAACATAGATTCTATACCCCTGCGTGTGTGTGTAAAATATCCTTAGACTCAAGAATTCAATTAAAGCTATAGTATCATTATCGTATCCTCATTTTTTTGCATATCATTTTTCTAATTTATTTATAACGCCACAACACCTTTTAGTGTGACTACTTCATGCTTCGTAAGGCCCGGATAACCGGTTAGTCAGTGTATAGGTTTTATGATCTCTGGTCTTGTTAAGTTACATCTTTATGAGTTTAGCGGTGACACCCAAACCAGTTGGTTTTAGGGCACTTGGTGACGAAACATCCCCAAGGGCATGAATGCTCATACGTCCTAAGTAACCTGCAAAACCATTTATTTTTTTATACTTTGGTATTTTTTAGTAGTTTAGACTATCTACTATGCGCATCTTTTTGATTACTAAGATATTTCGGCAAAGATATTTCTAGGTATCCTCAACTATCTCAAGCTTTCAAGATTCGTGCTTGTGCATATTGTATGATGTATATTCACTAAATCTGCATTTAAGATATGGGGTTATTTTTCAGATTTCTTCCTATCTTCAGATTCAATATGTTTTCTTTGTATCACTAAATTTTTCGGATTTCAAATTCAAGATCACATATTAACTAGCTTGATTCAAAAACCTTTTATAATAAAAGAAAACCTAAAAAGAAAGATTGAAAAATGAAAAATAAAAACGAAAAACTTTGTGAACCATCCCACACTTATTTTCGACAATGTCCTCAATGTCGTGTTAATAATTGAAAATTCCAGATTGGCATGAGTGGAAAATAAAAAGGAAATGAATTTACAAATGTACACAAGGAAGGAAATAAATCATACCATAGAATGCAGTCTTGAGACACCAAGAGTTCCTTCTTGTGATTATCATCCAATTCTAAAACTATTTATTTAATATTTTAAAAAGTCCAAAAATTAGAATCAGCCATTCAAATAATTTATCATTATGCATTTATGATCAGTAAAACACAACACAACAATGAGACTCAATTGAGGTTTATGTTATATGTTAGAGCTTTAATAGATCGAAATTTAATCCTAGCAACATCTAATAGTATTATGGTGTCTCTATGGCATCTAATAGCATCAAAATTCGATGGATTTAATTGAGCGCGGTGAGGATGTTCCCTTTTAATATGTAAAACTTGATAATTTGGTGAGTCTAATTTCTTTAAAACCATGAGTTCATCCTCAAAACTTTGCTCTAAATAACAATCATCTACGTCAACTGTTTCTCATACTCTCCCAAGATCATAAGTTCCTCTAAACAACCCTTTTCAAAATAGCCTTCTTCATAATCAAATGCCTGCTAAGATTTTCTCATAAGCATGAAATCCTTAAAAATTCCCTCAAAACCACCACCTTCAAAGTCAAATTTCTCCTCCTCAGAAACTTCATGAATTGCGTTGACTTCAAGAGATTGATCATACAGATCACTTGGTTGGCTTTCTGGATTAAAAATGTTGAGATCAAGTGCCATATTCCCGAAAGATATTTTCATCGAACCGTTTGAACAATTAATCAAAATATTTGAGGTTATTAGGAATGGTCGTCCTAAAATAATTGGAATCTGCTCTTTAGAATTGGAGACGGGTTGTATTTCTAAGACAATGAAATCAACGGGAAAAATGAATTCTCCTATTTTAATTAACACATCACCAATCTGCCCTTTTGGTTTTTTAATAGAACTATCGGCCGACTGTAAAGTATTTTTGTTGGTTAAAGATCACCTAACCCTAATTGTTCATAAACCGAATAAATAAGCAAGTTAAAACTTGCACCTAAGTCTAGTAAAACTTGATTTATAACCTTGTCTCCTATTTTATACGAAATTGTAGGACAACCTGGGTTTTTAGAATTTACAGGCAATTTGTTGGACATGGCTTCACAAGTGTTACCAGCGAAAAAGACTTTCTTAGGCCCATGTGTATTTCTCTTCTCGGTGCACATATCCGCTAAAAATTTAACATGATTGAGTACTCGTTGGATTGTATCAAGAAGTGGGATGTTGACTTTCACTTGTTTGAAATCTTCTATAACCTTCTTTATTTTAGCAGCTCGTTTTTCTGCCTTTAACCATTTTTGAAAAGGAGCTTTAAGCTCGGTAAATTGTTCAAATTGAGATGCTGGAGAGTTGGGATTAGAAAATTCATTAGGCTTATCAATTTTATTTGATAACAACGGAGAGTTATGCTCAAAGGAATTTACATTTAAGTGCGTCTCGAGTACATCATTAGGCATGACGGTAATAACGTTCACTTGGTGAATTTGGATAGCCCTTGTGTTCTTAGGATTTATAACAGGTTGACTAGGGAAGGTTTCTCGCTCTCGCTCTCCTGCAGCCGCTGCTATTTGGCCAATCTGCATTTCAAGTATCTCAATTTCTTATTGGTTAGCAGTTACGGTTTGACCGGATGCTTCCATAAAAACGGCCAACTGCTTTTCTATGTTAGTAGAAGCTTGAGAGATAGCTTAACCAGTGGTTTTCATAAAGGCGTCTAGTCCTTTCTCTAGGTTGATAACTGTCCCACTCTCATTCCCAACTCCTTAAGGTGTGTATTGTGTGTTAGGTTGGGAAGAATTTGTTGTGGGCCCCACATTAGAATTATTATGTGCCTTGATTTCAAGAAATGATAGGATGGTTCTTCCAACCCTGATTGCATGTTTGAGAGTAAGGGTTGTTATTAGGTCTTTGGAATACAATATTAACGGATTTTTGATCTTGAAGACCAACAAGTAAAGGACATTCTTTGGAAATATGTCGGGAGCTTTGGCAATTTAAACAAGATTCTTGGCTAGCTTGATTAACAGTGGAGGGTGTAGTCATTTCCACCGTTTCAAGTTTGCGCATGATTGCGGCAAACTTAGCTTCCAAACAGATGGGCGTGCATTCCTCCTTTCGAAGTAGTGGTCGGCCTCTCATTATCACTCTCCCATTCCATGGTTTTATCAGATAGATCTTCGAAAAAACTCAATATAGCATTTTCTCTTTTTTGCATAAAATCTCCTTAACACATGGATTCTAAAATGGTGTTGGAGTTATAATCCAACCCTTCGTACACAATTTGGCATAACTCCCACTTTGCTATCCCATCGTGATGACATTGAATTAATAGGTCTTTAAACCTTTCAAAATATTTCCAAAAAGATTCCCCCATATTTTGACGAAATAATCTAATTCTGTTTCTAAATTTGGCAGTTTTAAAGTAGGGGTAAAATTTATTTTAAAACGATTAAATAAATTCCTCCCGTGTGTGAATAGTGTTTGTAGGAATGCTATATAGCCAATGTTTGGCCTTATCAGATAAGGCAAAGGGTATTAAACTAAGTTTTACCGCATCTACATTTAATTGCTTCTACCTTAGCATTTGGAAAAGGTCCTTAAATTCCCTAATAAAAACATATGCGTCTTCAGATTCAAAGCCACGGAAATTGGGAAGATAGTTTATGAAGGCTGATTTAATTTCGAAGTTATCACCTGTTACTGCTGGTAACTGAATGCGTGATGGTAAAGAGGTACGAACAGGATAGCATCTATCCTGAAGCGTAGGTTCAGCGGGAATAAGATCACCATTGTGTTTACTTTATCTAAACGAAATAAGCGTTTTTATCATCCCTACCCCAAACTTGCATGTTCCAGAAAAGTAAGAATATAATAAATTATATTCTTTTTTTAAAAAACTAATACGCAGGAAAGGAAATACCAAAATTAAAACTAAACTGATTTAGATTACTAAAAACAGAGAATTTCAAACATGACACCAGCAAGAAGCCATGACTTCCAAGGCGATCAAATTCCAGCAATTCGCTGTGTGGGCCCCGATTTTTGCCGGTTTTGGTGGCTGATGAGTTTGGGATTTTTCTCTAGGCTATATCTCGCTCCAAATCATCCATTACAACTCCAAATTTCCTGAAACAAAACTTAAAAAATAACATAGTAAAATAGAACTAAAAATAATGAAAATAAATAAAAGAAAATAATTCGAAAAATTTAACTAAAATTGAAACTGTCCTCTCCGGTAACGGTGCCAAAACTTGATAAGTTATTGTATTAGTCTTAAATGTATACCGCAAGTGCACGTTCAATCGATATAGTACTTATGAATTGATCCATAGAGAGGATGGTAATTTTAGTTGAATTAAACGAATTAAAAGAAATCTTTGAGTTTTAGGAAATTATACTAATTAAATAAATTGTAGAAATTTAAAATAATCAAATGCAAGATTGATAAAGATTTGAATAAAGAAAAATATAGGGTTTCGAATCCACTAAATCTATTCATGGTGATTTGAATTAATTTGTTCTATTTCTCTTAATTTCCACCCTTAAAATAATTACCTATCAATTGTAGAAGCATAAAGAATCTGATCATCGTAATAAATTATCCATAAATTTTAGAAAGTATAACCTATACGAACATAGCATTCCCTGTCAATTAACAATGAGGAAAATAATTACCTCAAGAATTATGTGCTAATTAATTTGGAATTAAATTGATCTAACCTTCTACTAGGCAAATCTAAGGGTTGTCAAGCAAATATCTATCTAGCTTTATCCACTAGTCAATATTAACCCTAATTAATTAGATCGAATATAAACAAAAAATATGAACTTTACTTTGCTTAGATAACCTTCATGATTTTCAATCAATCGTCAAATTAACTAATTATCAGCACTGCGTATTCTTTTCCTAAATAAACCTCTTGGTCATCAATCACTTAGCGATCTATCTAATTTATCAAAATTGCAAACAAAAAACTTATTTTTATCATAAAATATTTGTCATTAAAATCATAGAAGAAAAACTAGAACAATAGAATCAAACACCAATCATATATTTAATTTCATCTAAACCCTAGATGGAAAATTACCTACTCATAGCATAATAATAAAAGTATATAATAAAAAAGAAATTCATTGAATAAAAATTAAGAAAATAACTTACAAAACTTTGATCCTCTTAAACACTAGACGGCTATCAACTAAAAGAGAAGATGGAAGACACTAAAATAATAATACCATGGTATATATAGGCTTTCTGGTCGATTATAAGAGATAGCAACATATATTTTTAAAACCATGAGATGCACGTGAAATTTCAGGGGAGAACCGAAAAGATGGCGACGATTCGCCGGCTTATTGAGCCCAAATGGCTTCAGATTTAGTATGGTGCCTTGATTCTCTGAGTTGACTCGTTTGGCTATCTGCTTGGGTTTTAGGCTCGACTCTTGTATCAGTTTTTTCATTAAATTGTTTACGTCCAACGCACATAAGTTCATCTTTTGTGTATTTTTGCAATTGAGACCTTATAATCTGCATTTATTCATAAAATATTTCTCGAGTAGTATTAAATGGATAAAATAAGGTAAATACGAATATAAAAATGTGCAATAAATTATACCAATCAACCTCGAAGCGGGAACCTCCCCTTTGGGGGGTCCCGAAACTGGAGGATCCCCGGGGGGTCCCAACAGCGAGAACCTCCCCTTTTGAGGAGGGGTTCCGAAATGGAGGACCCCGGAAGGGGTCTGAAGCGAGAACCTCCCCTTTGGGGGTTCTGAAACTGGGGGATCTCGGGAAGGCCGACAGCAGGATCCTCCCCATTGGGGAGGGTTCCAAAACTGGGGGACCCCGGGAGGGGTTCCAACAGCGGGAACCTCCATTTTTGGGGATTCCGAAGAGAGGGATCCATTCTGGGGATCCTAAGGCTAAACACCGGGTATCCCGGCGCGTTCTTATCTTTTTTCTTTGATTTTACAAGTAACATGAGGTTATGATCCATGTTCCTTCAGATCTCATGAGAGATCCGGTGGTGAGGAGGTTACACGAAAGAAAGCAATGAACTTTCGCCCAAAGTCGTCGATTTTGGATATCTTGAGATGAAACCGATAGGTTTCACCATGGTTCTTTATCCATAGTGCTTGCTTGGGGTGAAAGCTCATGGCTTCACCCTAAGAACCCTTCTTCCTTTTTCCTTAGATTTCATGGAGAAAAGCAATGGCTTTGCTTTTGTTTTGGGTTTAGAAGTAGTTTTATTTGAGTTTGTTGAGAGAAATGAGCTCTCTTTATTAGTTTTTCTCGAGGAAAAAGGTGAAGTGAGATGAGAGAGAGAAAATGACTTCGAAAGAGGTGGAGGCTCATAACCCTAATTTTTTGTGGGAAAAGAAAAAACTTAACATTTCTTGTTATTGTTGTGTTTAAATACCCATTATCATTTGCACTTAGCTCTTTGGACCTTACATAATTGGCTTTTTGCTCTTTCTTCACATCCATATGCACATAGTTTGCACATGAGCAATTGGCTTTACAAAAATTGGCTTTTAGCACATTTATTTCCTACTTATTACACATTAAACTTATTTATTACATTTTCCTACTCTTTCCTTGGAATGGGGCCAGCTCATGCTTGAGCTTGGCCCAGTTGGGCTTGAGCCCACCTGCTTCGGTTTGGGCCTGGGTTGGTTAGACTTTGGTCCACTTGTTTGGGTGTTAACTTTGACTTTTAATTTTGATTTTTGATTTTGGCAGCGGGGTGTAAATTTCGACTTCAAACTCTTCTATATTTCCAATCTAACAACAAATTCAAGCGTCCGGAGGACGACAACCATCAAAGTGGAAATCCCGACAACAGCAACTCTTTCAACATGTTTGTCAATAGACATAAGCGAAAATCAAGCGGATCAAAAACCGATTGGCCTCGAAAGCCTGTACTGGGAAAAGAATCAGCTCTAAAAAGAAAGAAATATAAAATCTACTCTTTCAGAAAGGACAACGTCTGCAAGATATTTAAAGACGCCCTGAATAACGGTCTGCGGCTAACAAAGTCTAAAAGACTGCATGAGACGAACATGACCGACAACCCCAAATACTATCCATACCACAGAATACCGTGTCATACCATTGAAGACTGCTACATTTTTAAGGACTGGGTCGAGAAGCAATACAAAACGGGGAATATCTCGATGTCCTCTAGTGTGTTGGCAAACAATCAAGCCACGGTCTCCAATTTTATGCAGACGAAAGTTAAAGCCCTCCAAGAGCAGAAGGCTCAATCGTCCACTTCAAGAAATGACTCGAGTATGCCACAGCCTTCATGAAACATACACTAGTCCAAAAAACGAAACACATGCAAAGACTTTTTCAAGAAAGTCATGGAATTAAATAAGAGAATCAAATAATGCCTACTATCTCGGCCATTAATCCGGCTCCATCAAATTCAAACTCCAAGAATCTCAAATAACGTGGCGACAAGGCGTCGACAAGGACAAACAAAGAATAGCGGTGGGGTCGCTAGATGTGCTTTAAGTTGCTCGAAAGCATTCTGGCATTTCTTAGACCATTCAAACTTAGGGATCTTCCTCGGTGCCTTGAAAAACGGGAGGCACTTCTCTCCAGACTTGGACATAAAGAAACTCAGGGCAGCGACCCTTCCCGTGAGCTGCATGATTTCAACATTGCTCTTGGACGTCGTCATGTTGAGGATGGCGTTGATCTTTTCAGGGTTTGCTTCGATTCCTCGGTAGGTTACCATGAACCCGAGGAACTTCCCGCTGGTGACTTCGAACGCGCACTTAGCTGGATTCAGCTTCATTTTGTACTTGTGCAGGACGTCGAATGTCTCTCCAAGGTCTTTTCTGTGCCCCGCTGATGAGATGGATTCTACGAGCATGTCGTTGACGTAGACTTCCATATTTCTGTCGATCTAGAGTTTGAACAGCTTATTGACCAGTCGCTGATATGTGGACCGAGCGTTCTTGAGTCCGAAGTGCATTACATTGTAGCAGTATACCCCCTGGTCAGTGGTGAAGGCGGTAAGTTTTTCGTCGGCCGGGTTCATCCTGATCTGATTGTAACCTGAGAAAGTGTCCATGAAGCACAATAATTCGTGGCCGGCCGAGATGTCTACCAGCTAGTCTGTCCGAGAGAGGGGATAGTTATCTTTGAGGCAGACCTTGTTCAAATCCGTGAAATCAACGCACATGCGCCATTTCCCGTATACCTTCTTGACCATGATCATGTTCGCCAGCCAATCAGAGTAGTCCAGGTTCCTGATAAAGTCAGTGGCGAGTAGTCGACCCACTTCGTCCTCTATTGCCTTTCGCTTTGCCAGCGCAAAGCTTCTCTTCTTTTGTCGGACGAGTTTTGCTTTCGGGTCGACCCGAGCTTGTGGGGGATCACTCTAGGGTCGATTCCGGGTATGTCCGCCGGCGCCCAAGCGAATACATCCGTGTAGGGTGTTTTTCGTCACCCCATTGAGATGGGAATACGCGTGCGCTTGTCAGGCGTATTACAGACTCCCCCTGCCTAGGGTAGGCTGGGAATTATTGATTGCGGGGATCCAAATCTCCAACAGTTGCGGACTAAGCTGCCATTAATTACCCCTCGCCTTTGGAGCGAGAGAACCTCCGATACGGGTCAAACAGGTCATGCGAACTCAATATGCAGTGTATGTGTGTTGTGTTTCGAAAGGGGGTTTTGGATATATCGGGGGGCCCGCAGAGTTTTTACGGGGGTCTCGCTATCCAGATAGCGGGCTGGGGGTCAAGAGGGCTAGCAGCTCCCTTGCGGAGTGCGGGGCAGCTCCCCGTTAGAAATTTTTTTCTAACAGGGACAGTGTCGTGGAGTATGTGTGTGTGTGTGTGTGTGTGTGTGTATATACTTATATATTTTTTAAAAAAAAGGGAAAGGGCATCCAAAGGATGCATAGGAAAAAGCGCCAGCACTTTAGGTGCAAGAGCGCTAGCGCTTTGAGCGCTAGCGCCCCACGTGCCAGGCACGTAGGCGCTCGGGCGCAAGAGCGCTAGCGCTTTAAGCGCTAGCGCCCCACGTGCCGGGCATGTGGGCGCTCGGACGCTAGCGCTTTAAGCACAAGGGCGCTAGCGCTTTAGGCGCTAGTGCCTCACGTGCCGGGCACATGGGCGCTCGGGAGGCAAAAGGGACTTGGTCCCTGCAATGGGAGTTGTACTCCCAGAAAGGAGCACTTATTATTTTGTGTGTGTGTGTGTGTGTGTGTGTGTGTCTATATATATATATGTGTGTGTGTGTGTGTGTGTGTGTGTGTGTATGTGTGAGGAGTTAAACTCCTAAGATTATTTTGAAGCTGATGAAGGGGGCTTCTCCCCTTGAGCCCTGGATCTTCTCCAAAGTGGGGTTTCTGAAGATGGGTCTCCTTCTTCTTCCTTTGTTGGCCGGATTTTGAAGATCAAGAAGTATGAGATTTTAAAAATCTTTCCTTTCTGAGATCTGATAGAAGATCTGAGTTCCCCTTTGTGGGTTTTGTGGTGAAAAACTATTTAGTTTTATAAAAGGAAGAGTAAAACTCTTGATTTAATTCAAAAGAAAGAAGAAGATTTTAGAACCTTGAGAAAGGAGAAGATCACAGATCTTGATACTTTTTTAGGAGAGAGAAAAAAAGTTGTCGGGATATTTTTATTATCCTTGCCTTTATAGGCTATACACTTTACATATAGCCCCTTGGGCTCTACGAAAATGGCATTTTACCCATCTCATAGCTCATGTGCCATTTCTTTTTGCACATAAGCCATGGGTTTTACAAAAATTTGGCTTTATACCCATTTTTCTTACAATCATTCATAAAATAGAATAAAAGCAATACACCAAAATTATTTATTACAAAAAATTTTATCTTGGCATGGGGGGAGGCCGGCCACTCCATGTTCGGGCTCGACCCGGGCATTGGCCCACTTGACCTGGGCTTGGAACCACTTGGCTTGGGGTTGACTTTGATTTTTACTTGGTCAACCGGGGTGTAAATTTCGACCCCAACAAATTGCCCCCCATCAATAAGTGCACACCACATATGTGGGTTGTGTGCACGAAATTGATGGATCTTCTTTCGCGTGGAGTTCGACTTGATCTGGTTCCCGTTTTAACGACGTGGAGGTCAATGCTGCCATTTTAGCGACTTGGACGGTTGGTGCTGCCCTTTTTGCGACTTGGACAGTCGATTCTGCCCTTTTTTGCGACTTGGACGGTCGGTTCTGCCCTTTTTGCGACTTGGACGGTTGGTGATGCCCTTTTTGCGACTTGGAAGGTTGGTGCTGCCCTTTTAGTGACGTGGATGGTCGGTTCTGCCCTTTTTGCGACTTGGACGGTCGGTGATGCCCTTTTAGCAACGTGGACGGTCGGTTCTGCCCTTTTTGCGACTTGGACGGTCGGTGCTGCCCTTTTTGCGACTTGGACCGTCGGTGCTGCCCTTTTAACGACGTGGACGGTCTGTTCTACCATTTTTGCGACTTGGACGGTCGGTGCTTCCCTTTTAGCGACGTGGACGGTCGGTTCTTCCCTTTTTGCGACTTGGACGGTCGGTGCTGCCCTTTTAGCGACGTGGACGGTCGATTCTGCCTTTTTTGCGACTTGGACGGTCGGTGCTGCCCTTTTAGCGACGTGGACGGTCGGTTCTGCCCTTTTTGCGACTTGGACGATCGGTGCTGCCCTTTTTACGACATGGACGGTCGGTTCTGCCCTTTTAGCAACGTGGACAGTCGGTGCTTGATTTGACTTGCTCCGCTTCTTGCGGTGTCAGGGTTGAAGTTGACTTGTTGATTCGATGTGATTTGGGTTGACATCAGCACCGCTGCACTGGAATATGGTACCAGGAGCAAATCATCATTTGTCATGAAGCGATTTCCCTCATTCCCAGTTTAACGACTTAGGGGTCATCTGTTCCCAGTTTAAAGACTTAGGGGTCTATTGGATTAGAGTTTTGGGATTTTGGGGTTAGGGTAGGCATCAGCGTTACTAACACTGAAGCACACGTGCCAAGAGCAATTCATCATTTGCCTTTTCCTGTTGGGAAGCGATGGCTTAGGAGACAGGTTTAGATCTCTATCACCAAAGGCATTTCAATTTTATGAGTCGTAAAGGACTCATAAAAGCATTTTCTCCCTACGAGTCGAAAGGATCTCGTAGGTGCACTTTCTCCTTAGGAGTCGTGGGGACTCCCAAGTATGTTTTTCCTTTGTGAGTCGTAAGGATCCCACGAAGGTTTGTTATCCTCTTATATCGTGAGGACACATGAGTGAGTCTTCCCAAATGGAGCATAATTCCGAGGGCGGAGACCAGTCGCGTAACTGGTGATTGCGGTGGGGCATGAGTATGCTGAGAATTATTTGAGCCCGTGGATTGTATACGGCAGTCAATTTGGGGACTAACCGTAGGGCCGGGAGAATTTTGAGAAATTGGATTTTGGTTGGCGTCTGCATCTGTACACTGGAATATGGTACCAGGAGCGACTCATCATTCGCCATTTGGGGACTTGGAATTTGGATCTTGTTTGGCATCAGCATTGCTGCACTGGAACAATGCCAGGAGCAACTCATCATTTGCTTCGGAAGGACTTGGGATTTGGGTTTTGGTCGGCATCAGCACCGCTAACACTGAAGCGAAATGCTAGGAGCGACTCATCATTTGCCGTTTCCCGTTGGGGAGCGATGGCTTAAGAGACAGGTTTAGGTCCCTATCACCTAAGACTTTTCAATTTTATAAGCCGTAAAGATCCCATAAAAGCATTTTCTCCCTACGAGTCGAGAGGATCTCGCAGGTGTATGTTCTCCTTAGGAATCGTAGGGATTCCTAAGAGTGTTGCTCCTTTGTGAGTCGTAAGGATCTCACGCAGGGGTTTTCTCCTCACAAGGTCGAGAGGACTTTGCGAGTGTATTTTATCTCTTTTCACGAGTTTGCGCCCTTTCGGATTTTCACAAACTCGCTGGTAGTCCTGCTGTGTTTACTCATGGAGCCCTTTCGGGTTTTCATCCGTGCCCGTTTTGCTCGTGGACATACCGTTTTTTTTTCACTGGTGGGACTTTGAAAGTACTCTCACCGGCAGGACTTGGGAGAGATATGGGTTGTTTATGCCCGTGGATTGTATACGGTTTTACAGGATGTATGATCTAGACCGTAGGGCTGGTGTGCTCAATTCGCCTGCGACTTGGAGCATTCACGCGTAGTATTTCTTGAGATATCGGCCATTGATGGGTGGCATGGGCCATTCTCCCTCGGCATTTATCAGTTGGTAGGATCCTCCGTCAAACACTTTCTCGATGACGTATGGTCCTTCCCAGTTTGGCTCGATTTTCCCTTAGCATGTCGATTGGGGATGATCAGTCTTTTGAGAACCAACACCAATTCACTTTTCTGGAAAGAACGGGGGCAGGTTATCTTGTCATAGGCCCGTGACATTTGGGCTCGGTATAGCTCCAGATTTTGCTGCACCGCGAGCCTCTTTTCTTCGAGGGCGTTGAGCTCTTCAAGCCGAAGGAGCATGTTTTCTTCCTCCGTCAACTCGTGCTGAACGACCATTCTTAAGCTTGGAACTTCGATTTTGAGGGGGAGGACCGCCTCCACTCCGAAGAGCAATGAGTATGGAGTGGATTGGGTTGGAGTACAGTGTGTGGTACGATATGCCCACAACGCCTCGTGAAGCTTGAGATTCCAGTCTCTCTTATTGGCTGAAGCATTTTTCCTCAGGAGCTTGCATAGAGTCTTATTGAAGGCTTCGGCTAGCCCATTGGCTCTTGGATTATAGCTAGAGGAATATCTCCAGCCTATCTTGTGTTGAGTAGCGAATCCTGAAACTTTGAAGCTCTTGCCCGTTGTCAGAAATGATTGTTCTTGGTGTACCGAAGCGGTATAAAATATTATGCTGGAAGAACGTAAGAATATTTTCTATCTTAACTTCTTTTGACGGGACAGCTTCAGCCCATCTAGAGAAATAGTCAGTTGCGGCCAATATGAGTCGATGGCCTCTGGATGACGGAGGATCACTTAGGCCAACTATGTCGGTCACCCAGACTTCGAAGGGCCACGACGCCACCGTAGGATACAACGGATTGGGATGCTTGTGAATAAAATCGCTGTGAATTTGGCAGATATGACATTTCTTTGCATGCTTTCCGCAATCCCGTATCATGGTGGGCCAGTAATACCCAAGCCGTTTAATTTGAAGTCGCATCTTGGGGCCAGATTGGTGAGCACCGCAAACACCCGAGTGAACTTCTTTCATAACTTTCTGGGCTTCGGCCGATGACAGACATTTGAGCAAGAGTTGGTCATATGACCTGCGGCATAGCGTGTCATTTACAAACATGTATCGGAGAGCTATCTTCTTTAGCTGAATTCTTGCAGATTTTTCTTCGGGCAGCTTGTCGTATCGGAGGTACGCTATGAAGGGTTCTCTCCAATCGGGATCGTCTTGGATGATCGAAGCTTCTTTGGCAGGACTGCTCTTCTGTTCCGCGCTTTCCTCTTCTCGTAGAGAGACTGGGGGTAGAATTTGTCTGCTCTTGACTGTGATCAGAATTTCGTCCATGTTAGGATCAGCCAGCTCCTTGGCTAGGCGAGCGAGTATGTCAGCCTTTCCATTCAACGCTCTAGGGACTCTCATTAGTTCAATGTGAGTGAACCGTTTCATGAGTTCCACCACTCGGCCTCTGTACCAAGCTAACTCGGGTTTGTATATCTTATAGTCGCCGCTTACTTGATTGACGACGAGCTGGGAGTCACCGTAAACCCGTAACCGAAAGATTTCCATTTCTATGACGAGCTCCAGACCAGCTATCAGAGCTTCATACTCAGCCTCGCTGTTTGTGCGAGGCTCGGTGAGAGCAAAAGAACGCCTTAGGGTTCCCATCGATGGCGTGATGAACACCAATCAAATCCCTTCTTTTATCTCTGGGACGCTTGATTTACTGGAGGTCCTTATCGATGAGGCCCCATCGAAGTAGAGCTCCCAACATGGCTCGTCATTCTCGAGGTGCAGCACTTGTTCGTCGGGTAACTCGCAATTGAGCGGTGACCCCTCTGGTATGGGATGAGCAGCGAGAAAGTACGCAAGAGCTTGCCCTTTTACTGCTTTCTGAGGAGTATAAACTATGTCAAACTCAAGTAGCATGACAGCCCATCTTGCCATTCTGCCGGCTAGGCTTGCTTTGGTCATCAAGTGTTTGAGCGGGTCGACCTTGGAGATCAGCATAACCCGATGAGCGAGCAGATAATGCCTCAGCTTCTTCACAACAAATATCAGAGCCAGGCATTGCTTTTCGATTGGGGAATAGTTGTGTTCCGCCCCGACTAGAGTTCGACTGAGGTAGTAGATGGCATTTTCTTTTCCCTCCTTGTTATTCCGGGAAAGGAGCGCACCGAGTGACTCATCTACCACGGCAGTGTAGAGAATCAGCGGTTTATTTGAAACGGGAGCGGCCAGCACTGGAGGGTGCATCAAGTACCGTTTGATGCTTTTGAACGCTTCTTGACATTTGGCATCCCAGACAAAAGGAGCTCCTCTCTTCATGAGCTTTGAGAAGGGCCTACATCTCGCCAATAAATTTGAGATAAACCTCCGTATATGTCACGCCCCGTTTCCCAGTGTACGGCGAAGGAGACGCGACGAGGTCCGCTACGTATATACTCAGAAGTACATACGCTAAGCGTATCTAAGCAATATAAAATAAGTACACAAGAGACAAGAAATAAAAAGAACAGCAACTTTTATTTATTAACATTCTTTGTACAATGCATGAAAGGAAATACAACTGAAATAAAAAGATGCCTAAACAGTGGCATAACAGGAAATGAAAAATACTGAAAAGAAAAGTGTACAATGAAACTACAGTGCAGGGTCTTCAGTAAACTGCTCCAAGTCTTCTTGCGATGGCTCAACTTCTGCCGGATCCAATTCACCTGATGACATTCAAAGAAGAGAGAAACAGAATGTCGTCAGCGAACAAATCGCTCAGTAAGTCCCAAAGGTAAGAGGGAAGTAGAAAAAAGACAGAATAAGAACATACATTTTAAAGTGTAAACTATTGTTGTAATGTTATGTCAACGCTGTTGTTTGTAGCTTGGTATAGAAGGATGCCAGTGTGTACGAGGGGAGTCTCTATATGCCAGAAACTAAGGGCACGTATAGTACAAGGTACCGTTTATGCCACGGTACAACAGCAACTGCATTCATGTTAGGTGTGTTAAGTCTGACTACCCCGTGCCACCTTTAACACCTTCCGTACCAATCTACCCCTTAAACCCCGCGATGTCTTGTTTGTATTGTTATCTAGTAAATTGTGTTGGTTGTATGATTGATTAATTGACTGACCGAAACCATGATATCAGGAAACGGTTATAACCGTAGAGTCATGTAAATGGAATAATGGGAATCATGTAAAAGGAATATATCCATGGTTCGGTTCAGCCAGATTGTATAAACTGATAATTGTATTCATGGATTCATGTGTTCATATTGAATTGGAAACTTGTAGATTATGGATTGACTTGAATCATATTCAAGTCAGATTAATCAGACTCAAACCCGAGTCAGACAATCAGAAATGTGAAACGAAGTCTTATAACTGCTAGGGTCCTTAAGGTAATTTATAAACTTGAGGGGGTTTTATGTAAAATACTTTTATATACTTTTCAAAATACACCTCAAGTATTTATTTTTTCGTCTTTAGAGTTGTGGATTTTATGTTGTGACATTTCTAATGAAAATATCCTAGTTTCATAAATAATGGTATTTATCTGTAATATTGATTATTTGAAGTTCATGGTATTTTAGTGTAACCTTTATTCTTTTTTAGAAAAAGGTGGAGAATTTATATTATAATAAAATAGGTATTTAAAAGATAGATATGCATATGTTTATACAAAAAAATAATTTTAATAAATATTTTATATTTCAAAAATCTCATTTTCTTAAGATGTCGTATTTTAAACCTTTTGAGACCGAATGCTCCTTGCGGAGGTCTGAATCTCGCACTACTAGCCCGAGGGTGCGCGATAAACCGCACGATCCCGAACGGGTTCCCCAAAGATGGGTTGTAGCGGCGCTTTGCAAAGATTGTAAAATACTAACCTTTTAGAAAACGGTTTTTATAAGGTAAAAGGTATTTATTTGAAAAGTGTAATTTTCCGTATTTTAGGTTCTAGGGTTTCCTAAGCCAACTAGCCTATTTCTAAATGGTCTAAACGACAAGTCGTTAGAAGCCTCAAATCGCCTCTTCATCCAATTGTGGCCAGGTAAGTGCCAGGTTAGTGGGAGGCTCTCCACCACAAGTAGCGGCCCTAATTAAGTAACCACTTACCTTAGACACACTTGCCTAGACATCACAAAGTCAGGTTTAGATAAACGATCGATGTCCACAACTTATCGTATTTTCCTAGTAAGAAATATTTACTTAAAAGTGTAACAAATCTAAAACCTTTAAGAATGGTTTTATGAAGATTATGGTATTTTAATGAAAATTTCGTTTTATCGTATTCTAAGTTTTGATGATATCATTTTAGGGTTGTATTTGCGTGTGTGTGGAGGTAGGTCATTACCTCGTGCTCTACTTTAAATGTATATTAAGGTTAAGGGGTTAAATGTGAAATTGAAACATAATGGTATTAAAGTGAAGAAATACGGTAAATTGAAAAGGTTATCATTTCATGTGTGAAAACTTGTTCAAATTGATTTTTACAAGTTTAATGGTCAAGATAAAGATGTTTAGGAATGATTGAATTGATTAGAAGAAGAAAAATAAACAATATGGTATTAAAGTGAAAAAGGATACGATATTGCAAAAGCTATCATTTCATGTGAGAAACTTTGTCCAAATTAATTGTTATGTGATTAATAGTCATAATGAATAAGTTTAGGTATTATGGAATTTGTGACAAGTGAGATTTTATAGAAAAACCGAATCGGAAATCGGTTTGTTCCGATTTCCGTCGGGTTTCGTAAGTTCGTATTTTTGAGAAGTAGAAAGAAGGGAAGAATGTGACTTACGGGTTTCGATCTATACTAAAGAGTATAGGGGAACTAGATGAGTGGCCGAGGCATTGTTTCGTCGCCGGTTGTTTCAAAAAAACGTCGTCGGAATTCCGTCAGCGCTTCGCCGTGAACTTGACTTCAAAGCATACCCTTCTTGTGAAAATTTCGAGAGAGTAAACCTAGTGTTTTGGAATGAGTGGGTTGGGGGTAGGGGGTCTATTTATAGGGTAGCTAGGGTAGGGTAGGTGAAAGATTTTTATTTTTTAAAAAAAAATTGTAAAAATTAAAGAAAAATCATTAAAATTGGTAGTAAATAGGGTGTATTTAAAATTCAAGAACCGATCCATTAAATTGGAGTAAACAGGGGAGTTGGGAAGACGAAAAGGCAAGTTTTTCGTTTAGACGACTCGGCTGTCCGGCCGAGTCCGGCCGGCGGCGCCGGGCCGAGTCGGGATGCCGTTGGGTGGGGGTTCCTCTGACGTAGACTCTGGTATTTTTACATTTTAGGGTTCAGTTCAACTTTTGGGAGTTATGGCCTGTGGACTGTTGGGCTTCCAAGAATTTTAAAAGAAAAATAATCTAAAAATAATGTGGGGCATGGGATTCGAACTCTGGTGGCTTGGTTCAGCAGTGCAAGGTATTACCAATGAGATACAAGCTCTTTCTTGTAATTATTGTGGGAAAATAGATACTTAAAGTGATAACAGCAATATTAAATACTCCAAGTATATTTCAAATTTAAATCAAATTTATGTATACAAAAATTGGAGTTGTTACAATCTACCCTCCTTACCAAAATTTCGTCCTCGAAATTTACAACTTTTATTTGAGGACTAGTTACAAAAAGGTGAGGATATCTTGCACGCATTTCATCTTCCCTTTCCCACGTGGATTCTCCTGGAGTGTCTTTCCTCCACATTACCCGGACCAAGTTAACTTCCTTGTTCCGAAGTGTCTTCACTTTCCTGTCCAGGATCTCCACAGGTTGTTGCTCACAAGATAAGTCGGGCTGTATAGTGAGCTCGGAATGATCAAGTACATGGCTGGGGTCACTCACATACTTTCTGAGTTGGGATATGTGGAACACGTTATGCACTCCTTCCAATGAGGGTGGAAGCGCTAATCGGTATGCTACTTCACCGACTCGTTCGAGTATGTCGAACGGTCCAATATATCTCGGACTCAATTTACCCCGTCTTCCAAATCGGATCACTCCGCGGTTCGGAGATATCTTCAAGAATACATGGTCTCCTGGCTGGAACTCCAAGTGTCGTCTCTTAGCATCAGCCCAGTGTTTCTGTCGATCTTGGTCTATGCGCATTCTTTCCCTGATAGTACGAACCATATCAACGGTCGTGACTATCATCTCTGGTCCAAGAAGTTCCCTATCTCCGATGTCATCCCAACTTAATGGTGATCGACACTTCCTCCCATATAATGCTGCAAAAGGTGCCATTCCTATGCTGGCTTGGTAGCTGTTATTGTACGCGAACTCCACAAGATGCAGGTGATCTTCCCATGATCCTTTGAAGTCTAGCATACACGCTCTGAGCATATCCTCCTGGATCTGAATAGTTCATTCCGACTGACCATCTGTTTGTGGATGATAAGCCGTACTGAAGTTCAGACTTGTTCCCATGCTAACTTGCAGACTCTGCCAAAATTGTGATCGGAACCTGGTGTCACGATCGGAGACAATGCAGACCGGTACTCCATGAAGTCTCACAATTTCCTGTATATGTTCATGGGTATCAGAAATAGTACATTATGAAAAGTTTAAATCGTTATTAGATTATTACCTCCATGTACTTCTTTGCTAGTGTCTCAGTTGATTGGCCAACTCGAAATGGGATGAAGTGAGCCGACTTTGTGAGTCGATCCACAATGACCCATATAGCATCGTTACCCTTTGTGCTGCGAGGAAGAGCAGTCATAAAGTCCATCGTGATATGCTGCCACTTCTATTCTGGGATTGGTAACGGTTGAAGTAGTCTAGCTGTCCTGTGATGTTCAGCCTTTACTTGCTGACATACCAAGCATTTTGCAACGCTTCTGGCTACTTCACGCTTCATTCCATGCCACCAATAATTCTGACGTAGATCTTTGTACATTTTGGTACCTCCAGGATGTACTGAGTAGGGAGAGCTGTGAGCTTCTTTCATTAACTCTTCCCGAACAGGACCTTTTGCTACACACAATCTGCTGCCGTATCTCAAAGATCCGTCTTCATGGATGATGAAGTCTGTTCTGAGTCCATTCTCCACTTGTTCTCTGATCTTTTGCAACTTAGCATCACTTGCTTGAGCTGCTTTGATCTGATTGACAATGGTTGATTGAACTTGTAGATTCATCAAACTTGAAGCATTACCTGGCATGACTACTTCAATCTCCATCTGATGCAAGTCTTGCTGAAGCTTCCACTGAGCGGTGAGATTCATCGATAATGGTTGGCGACTAAGAGCATCAGGTACTACGTTCACCTTCCCTGGGTGATATTGCAAGTTGATGTCAAAGTCCGCCATGAGTTCTAACCATCTTCTCTGCTGCATATTCAACTCCTTCTGAGTAAACACGTACTTCAGACTTTTATGTTCTGTGTAGATGTTCACTCGTTCACCAAGTAAGTAGTGGCGCCAAATCTTGAGAGCAAAGATGACGGCTGCCAACTCCAGATCATGCGTTGGGTAATTGCGCTCATGAGTCTTCAGTTGTCTTGAAGCATAAGCCACAACCTTACCGTGCTGATGTAGAACACATCCTAAACCTTTACCGGATGCATCACAATGCACTTCGAATCCTCCAGATTGATCCGGAATTACGAGAATAGGTGCAGATGTCAATCTTGACTTGAGTTCTACGAAAGCTTGTTCGCATGCTTCTGACCACACAAATTCTTCATCTTTTCGTGTGAGCTTGGTCAGAGGTGTTGCTATCTTTGAGAATCCTTCAATGAACCTTCTGTAATATCCAGCTAAACCCAAGAAACTCCGAATGTCCTTCACTGACTTTGGTGTAGGCCATTCGCTAACTGCTGAAACTTTGTCTGGATCCACAGAAATTCCTTCTCCTGATATGATATGTCCAAGAAAACCAACTTGATTTAGCCAAAACTCGCACTTGCTGTACTTGGCATAAAGCTTATGTTGTCGAAGAGTTTCCAGGATAATTTGTAGATGCTCTGCATGCTCTTTCCGATTCTTAGAATATACCAGGATGTCGTCGATGAAGATGACAACAAACCTGTCTAAATACTCCCGGAAAACTTAGTTCACTAGGTTCATGAATATTGCTGGTGCATTGGTCACTCCAAATGGCATCACTAGAAATTCGTAATGTCCATAGCGAGTCTGAAAGCTGTTTTGTGAATATCAGCTTCCTTGACCTTCACTTGATGATAGCCTGAACGAAGATCCAATTTAGAGAAAACACAAGATCCACTTAGCTGATCGAATAAATCATCGATGCGCGGGAGTGGATACTTGTTCTTTATAGTGACTTCGTTCAAGGCCCTATAATCGATGCACATTCTGTATGAACCTTCCTTCTTCTTTACTAGTAGCACAGGTGCTCCCCAACTTGAAGTGCTGGGACGAATCCATCCTTTCGCCAATAATTCGTCCAACTGTGTTCGAACTTCCTTCAAACCTTCCGGACTTAGTCTATACGGTACTTTGATCATCGGTTGTGCCCCTGGTACTAAATCAATACTGAATTCAAGAGCTCGATCGGGAGGCAAACCTGATATATCGTCAGGAAATACATCGTCGAACTCTCGAACTACCTCTGGTCTTAATTCTTCTTTCGCTTGAGCTGCCGCAACTATTGCTTCCCTTGGCTTCGCTTTGTAGGTACCTGGCTCCAGGGTACGATCTCCGCTCTTGAAATAGAAAATCGGATGGTCTGGAATCTCGAATACTACCCTCCTTTGACGACAGTCAATGGTAGCATAAAAGGTTCCAAGCCAATCCATTCCTAGAACCACATCGAAGTTCGGTATGTCCAGTACTTTGAAGTCAGCATAAAACTCTCGACTGCAGACGACGACTGGTCACAAGCTGTATCCCATAGTTGCCTTTAGAACGCCATTTCCGGAACTGACATTCCAGCTAGATACAAGCGGTGAGACTGGAATCGCATGGGTTCGGACAAACCGTTGCGACATAAAGCAGTGGGATGCTCCAGTATCAAACAGTGCAAGTGCAGGTAGTGAAGCTACTAGGATTGTACCTAAGGTATATGGGATATGTTTTAGGTATAGGAAAAGTGTGTAGATAACCAGGACTAAAAGATAAGTTTGAGAAGGAAAGTTTACCAATAATGACTTGGCCAGTGGCCTCGGCTTCTTCCACAGACATCATGAAAGCCTGGCGCTTTAGCACATTCCTCCTGGCCTGAGGAGCATTCCTCAGAACGTTCCTTTGAGCTTGATGGAACTGTCGAGGAGATGGTGCAGCTTGCGGTCCTCTGGGTGGTGCAGGCAGTGCAAGTCTTGGAGCAGGGGCTTGGATGGCTGGACGCTGTGGATAATTGTTTGCTGGCCTGGGTGCAGCAACTGGGTTTTGTTTATGAGAACAAGCCCCAATACCATGAGCAGATGAGCCGCAGATCAAGCAAAGGTTGTTCGCACGTCGGCAATCTCTAGTCAGATGCCCATTTCTCTTGCAGTAGTTACAAAAGGCTGGGCTGGGTTTGCTGATTGGTGCTCCAGGACGTCTTGGCACAAAAGGTGGTCTGGAAGACGCTCCACCTGCTATCTGGTTAGCAGGGCGCTTGACTCCTGCAGACTGAGGTCTGTCCCTTACTTTTATCACTGCCTCATAACTGCGGGCAGCTTCTAGAGCATCCTCATGAGTCAAAAATTTTCCTGTGGCTAAAGCAGCCTGAATCTCCGTGTCCAGTCCTTGTTGGAAACGACGGGCTCTGATATCGTCCGTCGGTATCAAATATGCCGCGAATCTGTTCAAGGATAGTGTTAGCTGTGTGGTATGTGATATTTAAAACTGAACTATTGTGACATATCTTACCGGCTCAACATGGTGAATTCAGCGTCGTATTCATCTACCGATTTGTCCCACATTGATCCTTGCTGTAGATGAATGAACTGCTGCTCCATGGAAAACCTGGTAGTCACTGGGAAGTATTTCGCGTCGAACTTCTCTTGAAACGTTTTCCATTCAATAGGCTGCGCAAGACGGCTTTCTTCCGCCTTCCACCAGTTGCGAGCATTGTCCGTGAGTTGTAGTTTCGCTACACGGACCCAAGCGACATCTGGCACTTGTGCTGCGGCCAGATCATCCTCGATACTTTGAGCCCATTCTTCAGCTTCCAGTGGGCTCCCCTTTCCTAAGAACTGCTTCGGATGTAAAGCCCTGAATTGCTTTACTCCAGGAGCATCAGTCTCGGGACGGTTCAAGAGTTGTTGTCCCTCGAGAAGACTGCGGATTGCCTCAAGTAGCACTGTATGCTCGGTAGGTGGCGCAGTAACAGCCGGTGTGAGAGGTAGTGCTGAGGGTGTGTTGTTGACGTTGGTGCTGGTGTTGTTCGGAGAATCCATAACCCTGAAGAAAAATTTGGGTTAGGACAGATTCAAGTATATGAAATGATAAGATTCAAGGAATATGAAATGGCAAGATTCAAGGAATATGAATTGTAAAGAATGTTTTAGTTGCTGTTTTTTGTGTTATATTGCTTAGGTTGTTCACGCAGAACAGAACTGCATGATAGGGATTCATATAGGTCTGACCTGCATGGGCCACCAACAAAACCTGTCATGCCCCGCTTCCCAGTGTACGGCGAAGGAGACGCGACGAGGTCCGCTACGTATATACTCAGAAGTACATACGCTAAGCGTATCTAAGCAATATAAAATATGTACACAAGAGACAAGAAATAAAAAGAACAGCAACTTTTATTTATTAACATTCTTTGTACAATGCATGAAAGGAAATACAACTGAAATAAAAAGATGCCTAAACAGTGGCATAACAGGAAATGAAAAGTACTGAAAAGAAAAGTGTACAATGAAACTACAGTGCAGGGTCTTCAGTAAACTGCTCCAAGTCTTCTTGCGATGGCTCAACTTCTGCTGGATCCAATTCACCTGACGACATTCAAAGAAGAGAGAAACAGAATGTCGTCAGCGAACAAATCGCTCGGTAAGTCTGTCACTCCCCGCTTCCCAGAGTACGCTAGATTGGGCACGTGACATAGCCAACCATGCTACCTGTGGGTAGGAAGTATCCATCCACAGTCATATTACGGCTGTAGAGATATCAAGAACAAGATAAAACTATCTAAAACATGTCCATAAACCAGAATAACATGAGTCAATAATAAATGAATGCGGAAGCAAATGATCCAATACAAATAACTGAAAGTATGTCCCATAATGCGGGCTCACATCAGGAAATAAATGCAGGAATTAAAACTAACTACCACTAAACTCACAGCTCAGCCTGCTGGCTGAAATACTCTTGCTCGGACTGCGACAGCGGTACAGAATCTGGGCCATGCAAAACCCAGACGTCAGCGCGTCATGTCAACAAGTAATACAATATGAACAATGTAACAGGCAATGCAAAAATAAACATGAATAAAGCAATAATGTGAAACAAGCAGTGCAGGGTAGTGTGCAGTGGGTAACTAAACTGTTCTATCAGGTTTTCTATTCTAAAGTCTTTGAAATCAATTGATGAATCATTGATGTAACTCAATAGTATCCCGTGCATGCCCGGGACCACGGTCAAGATCCTCGGAGCTGAATCCGAGACGTGCCGCTAGGCAGTAACAGGTAGCACGATGGGCGAGTGATGTCAGCATCATCACTCCGGGGCTGGCCGAGCCCGTAAGACTGATCAGAACAGGTATCGAACTGTTGAGTTACAAATCGGTTCCACCTTTGATTTCCCCATACCCCCAAGTTATGTATGTCAGGTCAGGTATTCAGTAATCAAGAATTAATGCGAACACAGGATCAGGTAGAGCAGGTTTGTCTGGATAGACAACAGGAACGGTCCATGAGGACTACATGTCAGGTTTGTTGGCATTAGGCACGAGATCAGGTAACAGGTCGAGTCATGGTACATCAAGTCAACAGTATATGGTACCATGTCAGGTGTAACAATATATATATATATATATATGTGTGTGTGTGTGTGTGTGTGTGTGTGTGTGTAGCCATGTTAGGTCAAGATGTAAGCAATATCGTGAGTGTGCTCCCAATCAGATGTATAAACAAACATGGGTATTAACAACATGAAATAAGCAATGCATTAAATAATAAGCATGTTTCATTCAATCAGAAGAGTACAGTAATACAATGTAGCCGTTTAGTCATGTTAACAGGTTTAAGCACCCTTAGCGGGCAATAAATTATGTAACGGTCCAATATAGTTATTACAGGTTAATGCATGCGAGTGTCCAAATGTAACAGAACTATAGGGATAATTGCTACCAGCTATTTTAACAGTAAAATGTGATTGAACAGGTAGATTTGATTATTGGGTTGCAACTGTAAATTCCATTTTTAATAATAAAATGATATAATGCAACATTGTAACCGAAATGGGAAAACGATTGTACCAAGCTAAGTTTTACAGGTTTAGGGTGTCAAAACATATATAAATATATTGTATAGCATGTAGCAAGGGGTACTTGCCTCGACGGGTCGCGAACCGGAAAAACAGAACGTAACGTCGGCGGGGAAAACTCGCGACGGACGCACGGTTCACGGATTGAACCCAAACAATGAACCAAGGAACTACACGGGTCAGCGTACTCTGCTGGATCGCCGGGACACGTCGCCGGCACGGCCAGATTCCGGCGAACAGCGACTACAAATTCCAGAATTTAATGAACAGCCAAAGGAGAAATAGGAAGAGGGAATGGAAGGAGGAAGATGAGAGATAGCTTACTGGTAATCCAGAGGGCACTAGCAACGACGGAGAGATCGACGGCGGCGAGAACGGCGTCTCCGGCGATCTACAGCAAACATCCAGCGGGGGTTATTCAGTTTTGAACAATGAAGAGAGGAAGGGTGAGAGGGAGAAACACTTACGAGATGTTCTGGGGTGGTCGGGGATCGTCGGCGACGGCCAGGGGCGGTGCAGGTGGTCGTCGGCGGTGTCTCAGACGATGCAGAGGACTGCAGGAAATAATGCAGGCGGTCGCGGCTGCGCAGGGTGCGCGGGGGTGGAAGAAAGGAGGTGTGGGCGAGGCGAGGCTGACGAGGCGAGGGTGCTGGTGGCGCTGGCGCCGGCGTCGAGGCTGCGGCGGCAAGGATGGAGGTGGCTAGGGTTGAGGGCTCGCGATGGGTTCTGTTGCGGTGCTACTGTTCTCGTGAGGAAAAGAAATATTTAAAAAGGAGAGAGGAAAGATTATGGATGAGAGAGAGATAGAGAGAGATAGAGAAAGATAGAGAGAGAGAGAGATTATGGATGAGGGGCCCACGGCAATTCTCAGCCTCGCGATTGGCTGGCACGAGTTTGGAAAAAATATTAAAAGATTTTTTTAAGGATTTAATTTAACAGTGAAAGTTATGTATATATATTCAGAATATATACTGTTTATAGATTATTAAATTTTGGGATTTTGGCGCTAAATAAAACATTTTCAAATCGGGCCCGGGTTGGGTCCAAAAATTCGAAATTTAAATAATAGGATTTTAAGCGGGTTCCAAATTTTGAAATTGAGTGTTTTATGATTAAAAAGCATACCCCCAAGACGGACACCTGTACGTGCGCGTAGCCGTCCAAACTCGTCCGTTTCACCGAACGGGACGAGAACTCGATGCACGGACGCTACCACAAGGCTAGGGGTGTCGAGTAGGCCTAGATGACTATTTTTAATTTTATTTTAGATGCCAAAATTTGTTATATGCAGAAATGACTATGCCAGATAAAATTTTACAGTAAGTGACAAACAGGCAAGCTAAATGAAATGAGTACCATCTAATGCTCAACCAGTAACAGAAAATAATAGTATTGGGCTCGGGTGTTACAAAGTCCCAAGGGTAAGAGGGAAGTAGAAAAAATACAGAATAAGAAGATACATTTTAAAGTGTAAACTATTGTTGTAATGTCATGTCAACGCTGTTGTTTGTAGCTTGGTACAGAAGAATGCCAGTGTATACGAGGGGAGTCTCTATATGCCAGAGACTAAGGGCACGTATAGTACAAGGTACCGTTTATGCCACGGTACAATAACTGGATTCATGTTAGGTGTGTTAAGTCTGACCACCTCGTGCCACCTTTAACACCTTCCGTACCAATCTACCCCTTAAACCCCGCGATGTCTTGTTTGTATTGTTATCTTGTAAATTGTGTTGGTTGTATGATTGATTAATTGACTGACCGAAACCATGATATCAGGAAACGGTTATAACCGTAGAGTCATGAAATGGAATACTGGGAATCATGTAAAAGGAATATATCCATGGTTCGGTTCAGCCAGATTGTATAAACTGATAATTGTATTCATGTATTCATGTGTTTATATTGAATTGGAAACTTGTAAATTATGGATTGACTTGAATCATATTCAAGTCAGATTAATCAGACTCAAACCCGAGTCAGACAATCAGAAATGTGAAACGAAGTCTTATAACTGCTAGGGTCCTTAAGGTAATTTATAAACTTGAGGGGGTTTTATGTAAAATACTTTTATATACTTTTCAAAATACACCTCAAGTATTTATTTTTTCGTCTTTAGAGTTGTGGATTTTATGTTGTGACATTTCTAATGAAAATATCCTAGTTTCATAAATAATGGTATTTATCTGTAATATTGATTATTTGAAGTTCATGGTATTTTAGTGTAACCTTTATTCTTTTTTAGAAAAAGGTGGAGAATTTATATTATAATAAAATAGGTATTTAAAAGATAGATATACATATGTTTATACAAAAAAATAATTTTAATAAATATTTTATATTTCAAAAATCTCATTTTCTTAAGATATCGTATTTTAAACCTTTCGAGACCGAATGCTCCTTGCGGAGGTCTGAATCTCGCACTACTAGCCCGAGGGTGCACGATAAACCGCACGATCCCGAATGGGTTCCCCAAAGATGGGTTGTAGCTACGCTTTGCAAAGATTGTAAAATACTAACATTTTATAAAACGGTTTTTATAAGGTAAAAGGTATTTATTTGAAAAGTGTAATTTTCCGTATTTTAGGTTCTAGGGTTTCCTAAGCCAACTAGCCTATTTCTAAATGGTCTAAACGACAAGTCATTAGAAGCCTCAAATCGCCTCTTCACCCAATTGTGGCCAGGTAAGTGCCAGGTAAGTGGGAGGCTCTCCACCACAAGTAGTGGCCCTAATTAAGTAACCACTAGCCTTAGACACACTTGCATAAACACCACAAAGTCAGGTTTAGATAAACGATCGATGTCCACAACTTATCGTATTTTCCTAGTAAGAAATATTTACTTAAAAGTGTAACAAATCTAAAACCTTTAAGAATGGTTTTATGAAGATTATGGTATTTTAATGAAAATTTCGTTTTATCGTATTCTAAGTTTTGATGATATCATTTTAGGGTTGTATTTGCGTGTGTGTGGAGGTAGGTCATTACCTCGTGCTCTACTTTAAATGTATATTAAGGTTAAGGGGTTAAATGTGAAATTGAAACGTAATGGTATTAAAGTGAAGAAATACGGTAAATTGAAAAGGTTATCATTTCATGTGTGAAAACTTATTCAAATTGGTTTTTACAAGTTTAATGGTCAAGATAAAGATGTTTAGGAATGATTGAATTGATTAGAAGAAGAAAAATAAACAATATGGTATTAAAGTGAAAAAGAATACGATATTGCAAAAGCTATCATTTCATGTGAGAAACTTTGTCCAAATTAATTGTTATGTGATTAATAGTCATCATGAATAAGTTTAGGTATTATGGAATTTGTGACAAGTGAGATTTTATAGAAAAACCGAATCGGAAATCGGTTTGTTCCGATTTCTGTCGGGTTTCGTAAGTTCGTATTTTTGAGAAGTAGAAAGAAGGGAAGAATGGGACTTACGGGTTTCGATCTATACTAAAGAGTATAGGGGAACTAGGTGAGTGGCCGAGGCGTTGTTTCGTCGCCGGTTGTTTCAAAAAAACGTCGTCGGAATTCCGTCAGCGCTTCGCCGTGAACTTGACTTCAAAGCACACCCTTCTTGTGAAAATTTCGAGAGAGTAAACCTAGTGTTTTGGAATGAGAGGGTTGGGGGTAGGGGGTCTATTTATAGGGTAGCTAGGGTAGGGTAGGTGAAAGGTTTTTATTTTTTTTAAAAAATTGTAAAAAATAAAGAAAAATCATTAAAATTGGTAGTAAATAGGGTGTATTTAAAATTCGGGAACCGATCCATTAAATTAGAGTAAACAGGGGAGTTGGGAAGATGAAAAGGCAAGTTTTTCGTTTAGACGACTCGGCCGTCCGGCCGAGTCCGACCGGCGGCGCCGGCCGACTCGGCCGAGTCGGGGTGCCGTTTGGTAGGGGTTCCTCTGACGTATACTCAGGTATTTTTACATTTTAGGGTTCGGTTCAACTTTTGGGAGTTATGGCCTGTGGACTGTTGGGCTTCCAAGAATTTTAAAAGAAAAATAATCTAAAAATAATGTGGGGCATGGGATTCGAACTCTGGTGGTTTGGTTCAGCAGTGCAAGGTATTACCAATGAGCTACAAGCTCCTTCTTGTAATTATTGTGGGAAAATAGATACTTAAAGTGATAACGGCAACATTAAATACTCCAAGTATACTTCAAATTTAAATCAAATTTATGTATACAAAAATTGGAGTTGTTACAGTATATAAGCAAGCTTGACTTGAAAAGATCTTAGCTGCGTCAGACTCTTCGGAGGGGGCATCTCCATGACGGCCTTTATCTTGGATGGGTCAACTTCAATCCCTTGATGTCGGACTATGAAGCCCAGGAATTTTCCCGATGACACGCCAAAAGCGCACTTCAGAGGATTCATTTTCATATCGTACTCCTTCAGTCTTGTGAGAACGATTCTAAGATCTTGGATGTGATCGGCCTTGGCTTTAGTCTTGACGACCAGATCATCAACATAACATTCGACGACCTTATGAATTAGGTCATCAAAGATATTGGTCATTGTCCTTTGATATGTAGCACCTGCGTTCTTCAGTCCTAACGGCATCACTTTGTAGCAGTATATTCCGACCGGGGTTTGAAATGTTGTGTGCTTCTCATCCTCAGGCGATATCTTGATCTGATTATACCCAGACGAGCCATCCATAAAGGTGAACAGCTCGTAATTTGAGGTGTCATCGACCATCATTTCCATGACCGATAGCGAGAAGTCGTCTTTAGGACAAGCCTTGTTAAGGTCCCTGAAATCGACACAAATTCGGATCTGCCCATTTTTCTTCTTCACTGAGACTATGCATGCGATCCAGTCCGCATATTTCTCTTCCCTGATGAAGCCGGCATCAATGAGCTTCTTTGCTTCCTCAATGACCTTTTCTTCTAGTTCCCTTCTCATTCTTCGAGGAGCTTGTTTCACTGGCTTAGCATCGGGTGATATAGCCAGTTTATGCACGGCCACTTCAGGGGAAAGTCCAGGCATTTCTTTATACGTCCACGCAAAGCAGTCGACGAACTCGTACAGCTGGGCGATTATCTGCGCTTTCATTTCCTCTGACAAGAGTGAACTGATGTAGGTCGGCCTTGGATTATCGGGCGTCCCTAAGTCAATCTCGTCTAGCTTGTCAATGGTTGCTTGTCCGCCATCTTCGAGCTCTTGAGGAGCTTCTTCTGGCTCGGCTATCTCGTCGTCATCATTTGATCTTTCGCAGGCTTCACCAAAATGGATAATATAGCACGCTTTAGAATCAGGTTGAATGAAGCCTATGCCCCGTCTATCTGGAATTCGTCCATCGATGAGTGCTCGGACCTGGGGCGGATGCCATAGCCCTTTATAAAACTTTGCTTTGGATTCCGTTTGATATAATCGGCATCTGCACCTTTTGAAATATTCCCGCATCTCGGGTGCATAGTATCTGGGATTGCAGACGGCTCTTATGCCTCTCTCATAGGGAAGGCACGCGACAGACAAATCGTCCGGGTGGACAACGGGGTTTGACCCATAAAACAGAATGCCCTTCAGTCCACTTTTCCTCCCGGGAACGTAGAAAGTTTTCAGCTGGTCCACGGTAGAGACTGACAATGCATCGAGCTCTTTGCACATCCGTTCCGGCACCCTTGTGATGACTAGGGACCCTTCTGCAATTTCGAAGGTCTCTCGTAGTTTCGCTTGCTGCATGGAGGCCCAATCTGCATAGCTATTGTACGGCAATTCCTCTTCCTCTAACTCTTCAGTGTCACTGCCAAGATGAGGGCGTACTTTGCTGCTAGATGGGTTTTCAGTATCGGATTCGTCTGTATCGCTACCGAAACGAAGGTGAGTTTTACGGAAGGACGGACTTCCAGCGTCGGACTCATCAGTGTCGCTACCGAAACGCGGGCGCACTTGGGCGTTTTTGCTCTTGAAAGTGACAGTCGGCTCAGATTTGCTTTTGAGTCTTGGGGCCGCCCTATCCCCAGTCAGTTGTGGCTTAGTATTTTGGTGGTTCATGAAGTATCGAGAATCTTCATATCGAACTTCATGCACACTGAACGGCTGGATGTCTCCGTCAATGCGTCTTTCTTCGCCATTTTTAGTATACTTCATGCTTTGATGGAGAGTTGATGGAATGATGCCGTAATCGGGGAGCCACGGCCATCCCAAGAGAATTTTATAAGACATGTCAGCGTCGATTACGTATATCTTAGCTTCAGTTTGTAGATCTCCAAATTTGATTGGCAAAGCTATAGACCCCAGAACTTACTGGCAATTTTGGTTGAAGCCTTGAATGGCAATCCTTTCTCTTGACAGGTGTCGGACATCCATTGACAAACTCTTCAAAGTTCGTAAGTTCATGATGTTCACTGAGGACCATGGATCAATCAATATGCGATTAATCCGGTCTCCGTCTCTGTACCCTGTCACGTAAAGCATGTCACGCCCCGCTTCCCAGTGTACGGCGAAGGGGACACGACGAGGTCCGCTACGTATATACTCAGAAGTACATACGCTAAGCGTATCTAAGCAAAATAAATACACAAGAGACAAGATATAAAAAGAACAGCAACTTTTATTTATTAACATTCTTTGTACAATGCATGAAAGGAAATACAACTGAAATAAAAAGATGCCTAAACAGTGGCATAACAGGAAATGAAAAGTACAGAGAGGAAAAGTGTACAATGAAACTAAAGTGCAGGGTCTTCGGCAAACTGCTCCAAGTCTTCTCGAGATGGCTCTATCTCCGCCGGGTCCAAACCACCTGACGACATTTAAGAAGAAAGAAACAGAATGTCGTCAGCGAACAGGTCGCTCGGTAAGTCCCAAAGATAGGGGAGAAATAGACAAAGAGTAGGAGAGAGAGAGAGTAGCTTTTAATGTTGTATTATAATATTGTAATGTTGTATTAGCGCTGTTGTTTGTAGCCTGGTACAGAAGATGCCAGTGTATACGAGGGGAGTCCCACTTACACCGGGGACCTTGGTAACCTGTAGTACAAGGCTCCGTCGATAATACCACGGAACAATGGCATGGATGTAATTACGTCTTAAGTGACCACCCCGTGCCACCTTTAACATATTCCGTACCAGTCTACCCCTTAAACCCCGCGATGTCTTGTTTGTATTGTTATCTTGTAAATTGTATTGATTGTAAGATTGATTGACTGACCGAAACCATGATATCAGTAAGCGGTTGTAATCATAGAGTCATGTAAATGGAATAATGAGAATCATGTAAAAGGAATATATATCCATGGTTCGGTTCAGTCAGGTTGTATAAATTGATAATTGTATTCATGGATTCATGTGTTCATATTGAATTGAAATATTGTAGATTATAAATTGACTTGAATCATATTCAAGTTGGATTAATTAGACTCAAACCCGAGTCAGACAATCAGATCGAAGTGAATCGAGGTCTTATAATTGCTTGGGTCCTTAGGATAATTTATAAAACTTGAGGGGGTTTTATGTAAAAAATAATTTTGTATGGTTTTCAAGATACAACTCAAATATTTAATTATCGTATTTATGTACAAATAACAATTTAATGATCAAGATAAATATGTATACATGTTCGAATAGTATGAAATGAGTGAAGTATATTATACGAGTAACTACCAAAAACATTGCTATAAAGAAATATTATGTACGACTAATTAATCAAGTCGAACGAATGCGGACATAAACAAAAATATGGCTCTAAGTGTTTTGCATCCGTGAGTTCCAGTTTCACCCAAATACGACTATCGGTTTGAGAGATATATATGTTTTCGTATCGTTGCGCAAAACAGATCAGAATCTGTTCAGCACCGTCATATATTTTTAAAACACAGTTTGAGTTAATTTCCATCAAGTTTTAGGTTATGAAAATTATTATAAAATTTTATGTATTTTGAAGTACTTGTCCAAAACACCAAGATTTAAACGATTTGGATTTTCTGAAGCTCTACTTATGATCGTTTTAATATCAGCGTTTAAAACAGAAATTCAGATTTCTGGACAGCAACTATATATTGTATTACAAAGCCTACATTGGAGTGTTTCATGCATTTATAAGTAATCAAGTATACATAAAATTATAGATCTATAAATTTTACATCTACACATCTAAATTTTGTCACGAACGGATATCGGGAGTTTGAGTTATGTCTAATTTAAAAACAGTGTGCGAATCAGGACAGATTCTGTCCAGATTCGTCGCTTAATGTTGTAACACAGTTTTCTATATTTTACGTCGATTTTCAGTAAAAATATAAAACTAAGAAAATCTAGATCATTCGATGTAGATATCTAAAATACCTGAGTTTTCTTAATTTGGATATATTTATATTAATTTATGTGTCCTAAAAGTTGACCGATATCTGCAGTTTTCTATTTTATGAACGGTGAATAAAAACGATATAATTCATAAACCGTTTGGTGATTCGATCTAAAATTTTTACAGCATGTACAAAATAATATACTCTATCATATTTAAATTTCCTTAAATTTTCAAAAGTAAAAATTAATTTCTAAAAATTATTTTAAAGTTAAAGGTATTGATGTGTATACTAAAATCGGCAAAAAGATTAACTAGTATTTTTATGCAAGCTTCATCCTTTCTTTTAATAACAAAACCGATTCCATGAGATATCGTAGATATATTGTGGCATGAAATCTATGTTCTCACAACTTGTAATAAACATTCATAATCATGAACAAAGAATTCAAAACACTTTGATTTGAAGAAGAAGCAATAAGATATTTATTAAACTATATAGAACCATATATATCTAGATTTATATATGTATATGTTTATCTTTATCTTCTTTTATGGATTACGATATGAAAAGAATAGCGGGTTTACGAGATATGACAAAAGGAGAATAAAGATATGGAGAGGGAGAGAGGGAAAGGACTTACATGCACAAGCCGGTATTGTCACCGAGTTTGTCTATCCGCCGATAGCCTCGCGTTACTAGCGAGACCTTCTTGAAGACTTCTTCATGTTCTTCTTCTTGGACTCTAGGTGAAGAAGGAGAAGTGGGGGATAGAAAAATATAAGGAAAATATAGAGGGGGACAATAAAGATGGTGTAATGGTGAATTATGTATAATAATATATGCATTCAACATGAGAGTTAAAAGAGAAATGAAAGGTCACCATTCATTTTGGAAATGAAAGGCCTCATTTGTAGGTTATGAGAAGAATAAAAAATGAAGAAAAAAAATAATTGTAAGAATGGGGATTTAAACATGTGACTTATGGAATAACAATGCAAAGACTTAACCAATGAGCTACAAGGTTGTTCATGCACATATTTAATTAGAATTAAATATATGCTGATGCTTAAAAAGAAAGTGGGCTTTTCATATGGGCTGTAGAGAATAAGAATAATGGATTTGGGTTAAATATTTATGAAAAGAAAAATAAGAATGAGAAGTTAAAAAACTTAAATATAAGAAAAAGAAATTGTACCTAGAAAAATATACATAATAGATTGAGAAATAAAATAATAATAAATTTAGGAGAAAACGGAAAATACCAAGTATAGGTAAATACGGTATATTATTGAAGAGGGATAATACAAATGTATAAAGATTTTGGTGTCGTTACATTCTACCCTACTTAAAAATAATTTCGTCCTCGAAATTAATCAAGAAGGATGATGTAACAGAGTAAGGAAACGGGATTATGATGATGTCGTCTTCGAGCTCCGTCGATTGATACTCTAACCAATTGAGCTAATATGCCAACGAGATACAAATAGAAAGGGTGAATAAGAGTTAAGAATTCAAAAGTCTTGAGATAGACTTTAAAGAAATCGAAGGTGGAATTCAAGATGGATTTAAGGAATATGTAATGTAAAGAATGTTTTCAGTTGCTGTTTCTTGTGTTTTACATTGCTTAGGGTTCCATACAGTTTTGACCTGCATGGGCCACCAACAAAACCTGTCACGCCCCACTTCCCAGTGTACGGCGAAGGGGACGTGACGAGGTCCGCTACGTATATACTCAGAAGTACATACGCTAAGCGTATCTAAGCAAAATAAATACACAAGAGACAAGATATAAAAAGAACAGCAACTTTTATTTATTAACATTCTTTGTACAATGCATGAAAGGAAATACAACTGAAATAAAAAGATGCCTAAACAGTGGCATAACAGGAAATGAAAAGTACAGAGAGGAAAAGTGTACAATGAAACTAAAGTGCAGGGTCCTCGGCAAACTGCTCCAAGTCTTCTCGAGATGGCTCTATCTCCGCCGGGTCCAAACCACCTGACGACATTCAAGAAGAAAGAAACAGAATGTCGTCAGCGAACAGGTCGCTCGGTAAGTCCCAAAGATAGGAGAGAAATAGACAAAGAGTAGGAGAGAGAGAGAGTATCTTTTAATGTTGTATTATAATATTGTAATGTTGTATTAACGCTGTTGTTTGTAGCCTGGTACAGAAGATGCCAGTGTAAACGAGGGGAGTCCCACTTACACCGGGGACCTTGGTAACCTGTAGTACAAGGCTCCGTCGATAATACCACGGAACAACGGCATGGATGTAATTACGTCTTAAGTGACCACCCCGTGCCACCTTTAACATATTCCGTACCAGTCTACCCCTTAAACCCTGCGATATCTTGTTTGTATTGTTATCTTATAAATTGTATTGATTGTAAGATTGATTGACTGACCGAAACCATGATATCAGTAAGCGGTTGTAATCATAGAGTCATGTAAATGGAATAATGAGAATCATGTAAAAGGAATATATATCCATGGTTCGGTTCAGTCAGGTTGTATAAATTGATAATTGTATTCATGGATTCATGTGTTCATATTGAATTGGAATATTGTAGATTATAGATTGACTTGAATCATATTCAAGTTGGATTAATTAGACTCAAACCCGAGTCAGACAATCAGATCGAAGTGAATCAAGGTCTTATAATTGCTAGGGTCCTTAGGGGTCTTTCTGCCTATCGTCCTCATCGAGAGGGTTTTCATCATCCAGCGGAGGCGGCTGTTCTTGGGAAGCGGCAACCACATTCAAGCCAGATTGGGCTTGGGATGTGGTGGCCCCCTCCTTGCTTTTGCTAAGAAGGTTGTCGCTGGGGCGCCCGCCCGCCATATGGACCGTATGGATAATATATCCAGCCGTCTTTTTATTATTGGCGGCTGATTTCACAGATCGCTGCCTTGACCCCCCCTGTTTCAGTAGCGGGCAGTCGATTGAAGGCGGCTAGCCTGACCGAATTCTTGAATGGTGCTGGCGCTTCTTTTCTAGATTTTCCCCGCTGATTTCGCGCGGCGCAGAGCGCCTGATAGACTCTTAAAGAGACAGTGTCATACTTTTTCTGTTGGGGCCGGGACACGTCTCTTTGTAGCGACGTTCAGACTACCGTCTTCTTGATTCTGGCGGTCATGGTATTTTTCTGAACCCGCTTCAGAGGTTCGAAGGAATTGCTGATTTTTACGGCTGATTCAGTCATCGTCGCAGGATGACTCTGCTCTGGGACTCTCACACAATTCCACCTGGCCGGAGTCCTGGCCCTCTTGTTGGCTCGATACCTGAGTCGCTTCTGCCTTAACTTTTCTGTTTTAAGCACTCGGCAGACTTCGGCTCTTCGGGAAGACGCCGTAGACTGCTTGATAAAGAGGCCAGAGAAGGTGCCCGATCGTGCATTTGTTGGATTCATCGCCTGAGCTCGTCCGGAACATTTGATGTTGCCCGTTGTACCGGAGGTCCTGCCCCCAGCTGGAACACCAGAGAGTCGTTCAGATACCATCTCAAGTTTCGGTCGCGGTGCCTTGGCGATCACAACATTCGACCTCTTGCCCCTTGAGACCGGCTTGGCCACATGTTTTGCCGGGATTTCTGCCAGATGAGCGCTTCCGGTAGGGTAGATGATGACGGAACCAAACTGGCGGGGCAGTTCCTCCCACTGTCGACTGAGGCTTGAGGGGAGAACCACACGAGCATTGATCTTGACCACTTACGAGATCGGGGTCGCGTTGGAAGCGGAATTCGTCTTGGGAGACATTGTCGTTGTGCTACACGGAAAAAAACATTATTTCGGTACAAACATCGGCATATATGTTAAATGAGTTCGCATGAACGCTTGACCCGAGATATAGGAGGAGAGAATGGTCCCACCGAACGTGCCAGAATCTGTAGGGCATTTTTCGTCACCCCATTGAGATGGGAATGCGCGTGCGCTTGTCAGGCGCATTACAGACTCCCCCTGCCTAGGGTAGGCTGGGATTTATTGATTGCGGGGATCCAAATCTCCGGCAGCCGCGGACTAAGCTGCCGTTAATTACCCCTCGCCTTTGGAGTAAGGGAACATCCGATTAACGGGTCAAACAGGTCATGCGAACTTAATGTGCAGTGTATGTGTGTTGTGTTTTGAAAGGGGGTTTTTGATATATCGGGGTGCCCGCAGAGTTTTTACGGGGGTCCCGCTACCCAGATAGCGGGCTAGGGGTCAAGGGGGCTAGCAGCCCCCTTGCGGGGTGCGGTTCAGCGCCCCGTTTGAAATTTTTTTCTAACTGGGACAGTGTCGTGGAGTATGTGTGTGTGTGTGTATACATATATATAAAAAAGAGAAAGGGCATCCAAAAGATGCATGGGAAAAAGCGCCAGCGCTTTGGGTGGTAGCACTTTTAGTGCAAGGGCGCTAGCGCTTTGGACGCTAGCCCCCCACGTGCCAGGCACGTGGGTGCTCGGACGCTAGCGCTTTGAGCGCCAGAGCGCTAGCGCCCCACGTGCCAGGCACGTGGGCGCTCGGGCGCTAGCGCTTTGGACGCTAGCGCAAGAGCGCTAGCACTTTGAGCGCTAGCGCCCTACGTGTCAGGCACGTGGGCGCTCGTGCGCTAGCGTTTTGAGCGCTAGCGCCCCACGTGCCAGGCACGTGGACGCTCGGGCACTAGCGCCCCACGTGCCGAGCACGTGGGCACTCGGGAGCAAAAGCGACTTGGTCTCTGCAATGGGAGTTGTACTCCCAGAAAGGAGCACTTATTATTTTGTATATGCGTATATATATGAGGAGTTAAACTCCTAAAATTATTTTGAAGCTGATGAAGGGGGCTTCTCCCCTTTTGCCCTGAATCATCCCCAAAGTGGGGTTTCGGGAGATGGGTCTCCTTCTTCTTCCTTTGTTGGCCGGATTTTGAAGATCAAGAAATATGAGATTTTAAAAATCTCTCCTTTCTGAGATCTGATAGAAGATCTGAGTTCCCTTTTGTGGGTTTTGTGGTGAAAAACTATTTAGTTTTATAAAAGGAATAGTAAAACTTTTGATTTAATTCAAAAGAAAGAAAAAGGTTTTAGAACCTTGAGGTAGGAGAAGATCACAGATCTTGATGCTTTTTTAGGAGAGAGAAAAAAAGTTGTCGGGATATTTTCATTATCCTTGCCTTTATAAGCTATACACTTTACATATAGCCCCTTGGGCTCTACAAAAATGGCATTTTGCTCATCTCATGGCTCATGTGCAATTTATTTTTGCACATAAACCACGGGCTTTACAAAATTTTGGCTTTATGCCTATTTTTCTTACATTCATTCATAAAATAGAATAAAAGTAATACACCAAAATTATTTATTAGAAAAAAATTTATCTTGGCATGGGAGGAGGTCGGCCGCTCTATGTTCGGGCTCGACCCAGGCATTGGCCCACTTGGCTTGGGTTTGACTTTGATTTTGACTTGGTCAACCGGGGTGTAAATTTCGACCCCAACAGTCCGAGTTATCTCGGAGGAACCGGATCAATTCTTCGCGGCGATCCTCGGTCAGGAGAGTGCCGATCTGGACTGTCCGGCCATTGACCCCTTCTGCGAGGGGTACTTCCGTTAATGCTTCTACCAGGGCTCCTCTAACTTCCATTTGGTCGTCGTGTGTATCTAAAGACCCCTGGAAGTCAGGTATGTCCTCAAAATCATCACCTTGATCACCTGCAGTGGACGTTGAGGCGAGGCAAATCCTAACGGTTTGCTGGTCTCCGAAGGCCCGGCCTATTCCCCCTTGATCTAAAGGAAACTTGATCGCACGGTGATAAGTCGAGATCTGGGCTCGGAGAGCGTTTAAGGTCGGACTTCCTAAGAGAATGTTGTAAGATGAAGAGACCTTGGCGACGAGGAAGTTCACCGGTATGGTTCCCGTATTGCCCGCTTCTCCTATGTTGAGGAAGAGGGTGACCAATCCCTCGGCAGGGACAAAATGATTGGTGAACCCAGAGAAGACAAGGGAGGTAGGTAAGAGGTCGGATGGTCCTAGCCCCATACGCTGGAAACGGTCGTGGAACAGAATATCTGCTGAGCTCCCTGAGTCGACCAATATCCTATGGACTTCGTAACGGTGGACCCTAGCCGTTATCACGAGAGGATCATTATGGGGGAGCGATATTCCATGGAGGTCTTCATATGTGAAAGTGACTCGTCCCTCCTGCACCTCTTATGTGGCATATCGCTTGTACCCTCGATTGGGAGGATGTGGCGGCTCCCCTCGCTTTCCCGAGCTGGATCTGAGGTAACGACCATGATCTGCCCGATCGTTAATTCCCTGGGAGGGGTTTGGTCATTTTTCTACCGCTCCGTCTGCCGCTTGTCCCGTAGGTACTTCGCCAGGTGGCCTGAGCGGATCAACTTCTCGATGTAGTCACGGAGTTGTTTGCAGTTCTCTGTCGGGTGACCCTGCGATTTGTGGAAGGCGCAGTATGGGCCGCGGAGTCGCTTGCCTGCCCTTTGGGTGACTGGCGGGAGCTTGAAGAACCTCTCACCCTTAGTTTCCTCCAACAGCTCGGTCTGAGAGATGTATAGGGGAGTGTACTCCTGAAACTTCGGAGAGTAAGGCTTCGGATGATCGATCTTCTTTTTCTCCTCCCTGTCCCTTTTCTTTCTGTCTGTCTGGTCTGCTCGGGGCAGGTTTAAGTTTATCTCAAACTCGAGTTAGATTTCTCGCTTGGTCCAGGCTTTTACTTCGGCCATGGTCTTATATTGCGCTAATGCAAAAGAGCGGAGCCACTCTTTGTGCCTAGGACCCAATCTCAGCGCGGTGATAACTGTTTCATCGCGGTGCTCGGGGACCTCGACAAGGGCATTGTAGAAGTGGGTGACATATCCTTTGAAGGATTCTGTCTTCGCTTTTGATGGTGAACAGGCAGTCGACCGTCCTTTACTGTCGTCGATTCCCGACAAAGTGACCGAGGAATTGGGTGGCTGTTCATACCAGAATATAGCATTTAATACCGCCCATTGTTACGCTCGTTTGTTTATAGGTAGGTGCTTTTAATCCGTGTTTGCTACATATTTACAGGCTACAGGTTCCTAGTCCAGAATAACGCAATTGATACATAATCTCTATAGTTACGCCAAATACAGAACATCTGTTGACAACAGATAAAAGCCGGGTTCCGGTCATCCGTATCCGTCCAGTGCCGCGTACCAGTTCCAGAGATAAGAATATGACAGTGGTCATTCGTGTCTCGGACAAGCACAAAGCACGAGGGGGACAGCACAAGAATCAATGGGTGCGCGGAGCTCGAGGGAGAAAAGGTCAAAAGTATTATTTTTGATGCCATTTTGGACCATTGCAGATCTGAAGCAATTGTGGAAGCAATTTGCAATTTGGTACATATAGAACAATAGAAGATAGCAACACAGGGAAACCCCAAAAATACGACATCCCAACTCCCCAAAACAGCCGCGGATCCGCGGCCAACATGGCGACTCGGCCGCGGAGTTGACTCGGTAGAGGCTTAATTTTTAGGGGTAGTTTGGTCTTTTCATGTAGGGTCATAATGTAGCCCTAGGGTTTCAGCACACAGCCTATAAAGAGCCCAGTTTTGTGCAAGCCAAAGGGCTTCTTCATGTTTTGATTTCCATTCTCTCTTTGTTAGGATTTAGCTTAGTTTCTTCTTCTTCTTCATTCTTTCCTCCATGAAAATTGTAGTGAGAGCTTTTTGAGTGGAAGATCAATGAAGATGAGGGTTATTTTTATCTTGTCTCTTTTATTTATTGTCTTGTAATTTTATTACCTTGTATTGTAATTTTATTATTTGTTGTTAACTAGTTGTTATTTCTTTTCTTGTTCTCTTTTCTTCTCTTCTTTTATCAGTATTTTCAAGCGATGATACTTGACGGAGTTCCTTGCTAAGGTGAGGACCCAAGAGTTAGCTTGCTTCACTTGTAAAACCGTATTTTCCTCTTTTCTTCCTTCTTGTTTTTTTTTCTTTTCTTTTATGATGTGTGAATAATTTCCCTCTTGTTAAGGCTAAGGAAGGTGGTATGAGGGACGGAGAAATCCCTTGTGCTTCTCTTCGCCAAACATCTTGAAACGAACCCCGACCAAACAACCGCAACCCCGGCGCGCTATACGTGACATATAACCGCGACCTAAGTCGAGAAGTCCTTTAAGCGCACTACAACGTGACATGTAGTTGTGACTTAATTGGATACATGGTTGCGGGTGTTTGGCCGGGGGTTGGAAATAAACGTATTTAGCGGACGGACAAGAGACAGTAGGAATGGATTTAGCGTTGGAAAGCTTGCTTAAACTCGCAAATCCCATTCCTATGTCCTCCTAATCCCCGCTACTTAGATTATCCCAATATCGTTTTAAGAATGGCAAAAGATAAGTACAAGACTAATCCTAAACCTTAACCTTAACAAGCTTACTTGAACATAAATACGAACACTTAGGATAGAACTGAACAAACATATACACATTCTTTATTGACTCGTCTAAAACTCGAACGGACATACAACCATCTCCCTGTGGATCGACCCGTGCTCAACCGGCTAGCTGCATAGCGACACCGTCCTGATTACGGTTATAACTTTAGAATTTTGAACATCCGACACGCCAAAAGCGTGCGATCAAATGGCGCCGTTGCCGGGGAGACGGTAACGTATTTTCTTTCTTGTTATTCGGGTTAATATTCTTTTGTGTATATATAAAATTATAAATATAAAATAAAATCTTTTTGTTATTTTTTGATAATTTTTGTATGCAAGTGTACAGGCTAATCTGGAGCAAGTACAGTCATCCAAAAAGAAAACAGAGAATTTTATTCTGGAGAAGAGACCAAGGGGAGTGCAGGGACCCAAGTTGAAGCCCCAACTAAGCAACTTAACCGCGGAACCGCGGTTAAAGGGGGGATTTAGCCGCGGTTCCGCGGTTGTATTGAGGTCTCAGGGCCCTAATTTTTTTTCTGCCCTTTCTCTGTCCTTTTATCTTCTCTGTGAATTCCACTATACTGTATTTTCTGCAGGTTTCTTTGCACAGATTGCGCAGCCGCTAAATAAATTTTTGTTGTTTTAGATTTTGTTTGTTTACCGCTTTGCATATATTAATGCGGACATTAAGGGGCTATAACACCAATTCAGATTGGGTGGGGATTTCATCACCTTTCCTAAGACCCCACAAATCACTAATTGCATACGCATTACCTTGAGCTAATAAAAAATATCTAGACCAAACCTATAAGGACTGTCGCGCTCAATTAGGACAAGTGAAGGTTGCGGGGAATCGGTCGTTTATCTAAACTTGACTTTGTGGTGCCTGGGCTAGACAAGTGAGGAGGTAACTTTAAAAGGCTCGTCTCACGGTGATTCGTGAGCGGATCCCTCCTTACCTCACTTGTGCTTACCTGGCCACAATTGGCAGTGAAGAGGCGATTCGAGGGTTATCCTGCAACTTGTCGCTTGGAAGTCTAGGAGCGGTCTAGTTGGACTTTAAAGACCCTAGCTCTAAGTGTGTCTGTGCATATTGTGATTGTGATTGTGCTTGTAAATTTTAGTCCCATAATTCCGTATTCTTTCAAACAAACAATTTTCAAAACTCCAAAAACAAACATTTTTTTTTAATAAAAATAAAAAAAAATCCACATTTTTTCCTCCTTTTCTCTCCCTTTCTTTCTTTCTCTCTTCATATCATGGGTACCCCATCTAGAAAAACTCTTGCCGAACTTTGGTATCCACAACCAGACATTACTTCTTACGGTTCTTGTTTTGGCCGAACTTCGAACGATCCCTCCATGCCCAAAATCTCTTTGAAAGATCGGATAGACGCGTCTAGAACGAACAACTGGACCCCACAATCCACTTCGTATCAACCATTTCAAACATTCACCCCTTCTTGCGTTGATACCCCTTTTGAAAGTCCAGTTGTAACCACAAGACCTATGTCTCTTGCTGAACATATTGAACAATCCCGTAGCCGATCTTTCACTCCTTTCACCACTTCAAATTCTTGGGATCAACAATTTCATTCACCTTCTTATCCAAATGTTGATCCTACTCCTGTCCAACCATTCAATTCCTACCAGTCTTACCCGACTTTTGCACCTTCCCTAGACATTGCTTCTGAACAGTCTTTTGGGAGTTTCCAGTAACCAAACAACTTTGAATCTTTTACTGAAACCCCTTCACAACCTATGTCTAGTCTGGACCAGTCATTGGAAGACTTTAGGGTAGCGTCGTACCAACAGATGATGGATTTGAATACGTCCATGGCCGCCCTCATACAACCTAGTGATCCGGTAGCTAGTTTTCAACTAGCTCCAAATTTTCTAATATATGAAGAGGCGGTAGGACAGGTCGAGAATTTGAGTAGCGAGAGTGAGCTGTACCCCCTTCCGAATCAAGCCTACCCGTTTCAATTTGAATCCCATAACTCCGGTTTTGAATGTCTATCTAGTGTTCCAAACGATTCATTGATTAAAGATAGAACAAATAATGAGTTGTGTGACTTTGTAGTGTTTAATTTGCCCGATTGTGAAGGGTCCCTTTCGAGTGAAACCACACCCAATCCTTTTGGCCTCTACACCTACACTCTAGAACCGGAATTGATTGATATCCATGCTTTTGTTGAGGTGTCTGAGAATATAGATTTTCACTTGATTGAGGATATTGACGCTTGGAATATTTCGGATGATGAACCCGCAGATTTGGCTGAGTTTCTCTCCCCAATTCATCAACCCGGGTCATTAACTGTTTTTCCCGAACCCCATATGCGTCTAGATTTTGATGAAATTTGCATGGATGAAATAATTTTTGAGGAGACTTTTGAGGAAAGTTTTGAGGATGAACCAGTTGTAATTGATGAGTCGGATTTTCCAATTCATCATATCCCTTTCATTGACCGTGTACACCCTCCTGAACTTTTAACCGATAACCTTCCTCAATCACCTACCTCCATCCTTTCCATCGTTCCGACCTTGCAAGAAACAGTATCATTTTCATTTCTTATGTCTGGTTTACCAAGTTCGGCTTACCCATGGTTTCTCACGAATCTTGAGGGATTTGACCCCATTTCTCGACGGGTTGATAGATTAGCACAATTACTTTTTACACATCATTCATCACATATTGTGCTAATCTATTCACTCAATTTTCACTCTCAAGTTCGTATTCCACTTCTTTCTCCCTTCCGCCATTCTTCTTCTTATATACCGAGACCGTATACCACTTCTATCTCCATACGGTCTCGCGTATTCTCCATCTCTTTTCTCTACGCCTTCTTTCACCAACCAGCACACTATCGCGATAGAATTTTTGAATGGTTGGTGCTCACTTTTGGCCTGTGTAAGGCCTTGTATAGCTTGATACTGTTCTTTCCCCCCTGATCCTGAACTTCAATGCTTAACAGTGGAAACACTGTTTTACTTAAGTTTGGAGGGGGGCCTTTTTTGTATATATTTTCTGTTTTCCTTTTTGTTTTGTATATAATTTGTTTTTAGGGAGGCACCGACAAATTTTGACCCTCTTGGTGTAGCCTGACAGTGAGGGCACTGTCAAGTTTAAGTTTGGGGGTGTGCTCGGTAAGCTTTCTTCCTTCGCATTCATTTGTATATTTTGCATTTGCATACCTTATTAAAAACCCATAAAAATCGAAAAATTTTCCAAAAAATATAAAAACTTTGTCGTCAAGTTAGCTAATAGGGTAACTTAAATTTTTATTCTGAAAGTTTAGTTGATATGTTAGAAACAACTAACTCCTAGGCTTAGGAGTTGAAAACCCTAAAAATAACCCACATTCTGCTTATCCTTGGTAAGTATAGGTCCTTACAGTTTTTTTTGAGAAATAGGTAATCTTGAGTTCAGTTCTTGTGTTAAGTCAAGATGAGGAGAAAGTATTGAAGCTTTACTGAAGGATAAGTCTGAAAAATAGTTTCTATTCTTGAGTTCAAATTTAGAAAGTATATACCCTACAAACTGCACTTACACGCACCTTGAAACTTGGGATAGTAGAGGATACCTAGAAATACTCTTGCCTGAAAACCTAGTATGAAAGAAAAAACGGTATTTAAAACTAAACACCAAAAGAGCATTATTGAAAAATATATCCGGTCTTGAAAAAGAAAAAGAAAAAAGAAAAAGAAAAATAGAATAAAGTCAAGACCTGGAAACTGCTATTTACGCTTTAAGTTCACAAATTCAGTAATCGGCCGTTAGTGCCTCAAGAAGCATTGATAGTCGCATGAAAGGTGTGTGAGCAAATCCGTCCATCCTCAAATGAAAAGAAGTAGTATTAGGTATTAGGGCAAGGGTACTATAGCTTGAATTGAATTCTTGAGTGTAGGGGTGCAAAATTTACACACACGTAGGGGTATACAATCGATATTTGGAGGAAAGATAGAAATAAAGAATAAGACTTATGTTTTCTGTAAAGTTGATAAAAATCCCTGATTTAAGACCGCGCTTTAGAAGGAAAAATCAGGAGATACCAACATCGTTCAAAACTTTTTTGGAACGTATAGAATCTGGGGTTAAATAGATAGGAGGTGTGAAAAATAAGGGTTGGATATTTCTAACTTAGGATGATAGAGTTTCTAACATAGATACTAAACTGTAAGAGTAGAATCGATGTTAACTTATGACACTAGTTTGACGGGATTTTGTGGGTGTAATCCGCTGAAAACCCTCAGGAGACAACACTCCTCCTACTAGGGACACCTAGAGGTTTAACGGCTTGTTGCACGAGCTCAGTGCAATCGTATTCCCTGCGAAAGTGAGGTTAGGACCTTTTTTTGTGAATAATTGGTTTTGCTCGGGACGAGCAAAAGTTAAGTTTGGGGGTATTTGTTCATACCAGAATATTGCATTTAATACCGTTCATTCTTACGCTCGTTTGTTTATAGGTAGGTGCTTTTAATCCGTGTTTGCTACATATTTACAGGCTACAGGTTCCTAGTCCAAAATAACGCAATTGATACAAAATATCCACAGTTACGCCAAATACAGAACATCTGTTGACAACAGATAAAAGCCGGGTTCCGGTCATCCATATCCATCCAGTGCCGCGTAACAGTTCCAGAGACAAGACATATGACAGTGGTCATTCGTGTCTCGGACAAGCACAGAGCACGAGGGGGGCAGCATAAGAATCAATAGGTGTGCGGAGCTCGAGGGAGAAAAGGTCAAAAGTATTATTTTTGATGCCATTTTAGACTATTGCAGATCTGAAGCAATTGTGGAAGCAATTTGCAATTTGGTACATGTAGAACAATAGAAGATAGCAACACAGGGAAACCCCAAAAATACAACATCCCAACTCCCCAGAACGGCCGCGGATCCGCGGCCAACATGGCGACTCGGTAGAGGCTTAATTTTTAGGGGTAGTTTGGTCTTTTCATGTAGGGTCATAATATGGCCCTAGGGTTTCAGCACGCAGCCTATAAATAGCCCAGTTTTGTGCAAGCCAAAGGGCTTCTTCATGTTTTGATTTCCATTCTCCCTTTGTTAGGATTTAGCTTAGTTTCTTCTTCTTCTTCATTCTTTCCTCCATGAAAATTGTAGTGAGAGCTTTTTGAGTGGAAGTTCAATGAAGATGAGGGTTATTTTTATCTTGTCTCTTTTATTTATTATCTTGTAATTTTATTACCTTGTATTGTAATTTTATTATTTGTTGTTAACTAGTTGTTATTTCTTTTCTTGTTCTCTTTTCTTCTCTTCTTTTATCAGTATTTTCAAGCGATGATACTTGACGGAGTTCCTTGCTAAGGTGAGGACCCAAGAGTTAGCTTGCTTCACTTGTAAAACCGTATTTTCCTCTTTTCTTCCTTCTTGTTTTGTTTTCTTTTCTTTTATGATGTGTGAATAATTTCCCTCTTGTTAAGGCTAAGGAAGGTGGTATGAGGGACGGAGAAATCCCTTGTGCTTCTCTTCGCCAAACATCTTGAAACGAACCCCGACCAAACAACCGCAACCCCCTCGCTTAGGCGCGCTATACGTGACATATAGCCGCGATCTAAGTCGAGAAGTCCTTTAAGCACACTACAACGTGACATGTAGTTGTGACTTAATTGGATAAATGGTTGCGGGTGTTTGGCCGAGGGTTGGAAATAAGCGTATTTAGCGGACGAACAAGGGGCACTAGGAATGGATTTAGCGTTGGAAAGCTTGCTTAAACTCGCAAATCGCATTCCTATGTCCTCCTAATCCCCGCTACTTTCGATTATCCCAATATCGTTTTAAGAATGGCAAAAGATAAGTACAAGACTAATCCTAACGCTACTAACCAACCTTAACCTTAACAAGCTTACTTGAACATAAATATGAACACTTAGGATAGAACTGAACAAACATATACACATTCTTTATTGACTCGTATAAAACTCGAACGGACATACAACCATCTCCCAGTGGATCGACCCGTGCTCAACCGGCTAGCTGCATAGCGACACCGTCCTGATCGCGGTTATAACTTTAGAACTTTGAACATCCGACACGCCAAAAGAGTGCGATCAGTGGCCAGTTCGTCGAAGGTCGAGATGGAGCGTGGCGTAAGTCCTCGGAACCAGTCCCGGCTAGCCCGGATGAGGGTGGTGGGGAAAGCTCGGCATTGAGCCGCGTCAGAGTTATCCTGGAAGCTCATGCCTGCCGTAAATGCGTGTAGGTGGACCTTCGGGTCAGATTTCCCGTCGAAGAGGGCCACTCTGGGTGGCTTGTTCCTGGACAAGACGTGCTCGGCAAGCAGCTCTTCTTTGAAGGGCTTTGTTAGCGAGTCGGCGGAGTACATGGCCCCTTCGCCGGATGTGTGGTCATCCCTTCGTATGCCTTCGATCTTCTTCTCGAGGGCTTTAAGCCGGTGGTGGTACCCCGAGAATTCTGCACAGTCGAAGTGGTGGCTACCCCCGCTCCCGGTCTGCGCGATGGTGCAGTTTCGATTTCGCTCTATCAAGTGTCTCGAATCCTCGGGCAAGGCCCTCCTCGAGCAGTCCCTGCACTCGTCGTTCGCGCGATCCCGGCGAGAGTGGGGGCGTCGGTCATGCCTGGAAGCAGGCGAGCTGACCGATACTTCCTCAGGTGGAGAGAGCACGCGACGAGCATTGGAGTGACGGCGCAGTCTTCCCTAGGATCGTGGCGTGGAGCTGTCCGGCGTCCAGCGGGTCATTGAATCAATCGCCGCATGCGGGTCAGGATGGCCGGAGTCGGCCCGCTGGCACTCGGTGGCGCTGAGGTGAGGGTGAATGAGCTCGAGGGCTTAAGCGCGCCCATCCGTCCTCCTACGGACATCGTTATCCCGGGGGGGAGCCACGGTCTGGTGGGTAGGGCCCGCTGCTTGAATTCAGACGATGGCATCCACCAGCGATGTGGGCCTGTCTATCTGGACGGATAAGACATTGATGGTGTTGGGAGGGGGAGACGAGCCGCTCCCGCCTCCGTTGTGGCGGCTCGTATTCGGATCGTCGCGGTTGTCGCTCGCCATCAGGTCGAGGGCGGAAGATCAACTTTTAGGTGGAAGATTCTGAAGCGTTCTCACAGACGGCGCCAACTGATGGAGTTTGGGATCTCCTTCAGATGCTGTCCTCCGTCAATCCTGCGATGGCGGTCTTTAACGGCTGAGATTTGTTTTGAGAGTTATTAGGTGTTGATCTCAATAGGTGGTGTTTGACGCCGAGCTACCTGCAAAGAAGTCCCAGGATGGATGACCACCGTAGGACCCTTCAACGATCAAGTTAATGCCGAGGTATAAGTGCAGAGTAGCGGCGTATTAGAATGAGTTCGAGTTACCTGAAACGTCTGAGAGAGAGGTTTATATAGGGGTCACGTAGAGCGAGCAGGCGTGAGATTTTCGCCGTCAGTTATGCCCCAGTATTATCCTCGTCTTGAATGGCGGGATGTGTCCATTCATGGGGGAATGCGCTAGCGTGGGACACGGATCGTGGGGAGGCGGATATCTCGTCCTGACGATATACGCGGAGCCGTTGCGGGGCGCATGGGATCCACGGTCTTGGTTGATCGGGGAAAGCCGAGGAAGCTCGACACGTCAGGAGCTCGGAGACAAGCCGGGAGGCCGAGGAAACTCGGCACGTCATACGGCTTGGAGACAAGCAAGGAGACTTAGAAAGCTCGGAGACAAGCTGTTAGTAGTTTCCTAGATAAAGATGGAATGTGTTCATGGAGGTTTTCCGAACGATCGGATATATTTCTCGAGAAGGGGATCCCGAGGAATGTCCCTGATTCAACTCATTTATTCCATCCCCGTAGCCTTCGGGACACGTCATCCGCCGTGTGTCGTAATCTGAGGAGGCACCACTTGTGAATATGATCACCTCCTATATTGTCTACATTATTTGTTGGCATATTTTATTTATGTCATTAGGCACCATGCTAAGCCTTACGCCCATGGTGTTATTGAGATACCTTCCCGCAACAATGAAACGGTATTCAATGCCTCAACAACCTGTATGATTGAAAAAGCGAGAAGAGAGAAGCAAATGGATCAATAGATGAAGAATAATGCCCACCGACTATTTGTCCCCACAACCAGCTACATCCAGCAACATAAAGTGACACAATAACCCAATCTAATCTAATCCAACCATCCTTCTCTTTAATCCCCCACCAATAACAACATTATCCCTCCCAATGAGCACAACGTATATACACAGAGAGAGGGGGGGGTTGTGTTCCGTCTCAGGTCCAACGTTGGATAAAAAAAATTATCCAACAAATCAGAACCGTTCAAACTTAACCGTTTTTTAAAGAAGCGGTTAAAATCTAATGGTTATTATTTAACCGCTACTTTAACATTGCTGGATAAAAAATTATACAACAAATCGGCACCGTTTATAGTTAACCGCTATTTTAAATTGGGGTTAAATCTAACGGTTTTTATTTAAGCTATACTTAAAGTAGCTGTTAAAATCAAAAGTTAATTTATCCAACAAATCAAAACCGTTCGGAGTTAACCATTACTTAAGGTAGCGGTTGAATCTAATGGTGGTTATTTAAACCTCTACTTAAAATAGTTAAAATCAAAAGTTAACTGCTGCTTAAGTAAATTTTTTTCAAGCGGTTACGGAATATATTACCTCTTGACTTTCAAAGCATATCTTCCGCCACAGGACGTCTACGTCCTCAATGAGATTCTTTGAAGTCGTCATAATATATTTTTTATTTATGCGTTTACATACGCTATCATGTCTATTAATCTAGTTTATGAGTGCACTATCCCTGAATTAGAAGAAGAAGACGGAATAGGTGTGGAAACGGATGAAAAAACGACAGAACTAATTGATTTATATTATAAAATCGATCCAAAAAACAATCGAATACCCAGCAATAATCGCAATTCAAATCACATGTGAAAAAAACGTCCAATTTACATCCGAAAACCCTAACAAAAAATCCTAAATAAATAACAAAGCCTATATCAATTAAATTAATTTACCTTATTAAATTTATCCAAGAATTAAAAGAATACCCAGCAAGAATCGCAGTTTAAATCATAGCAAAAATCGTCCAATTTCGATCTCATACTCCTAAATCACTAAAACTGTTGGAAAGGTTTCCTCTTCTATATAATATGAACCACCAATTTAAGTAGCGGTTAAATCTGCACTGTTTATTTCAACCGCTACTTAAAAATAGCGGTTAAAATAAACGGTTCAGTTTTGTTGGATAAATTAATTTATCCAACCATGTATAATGTTCGTTCCGTGGATGGGGTATAAGTATAAGACAAATAGATTTGTGGGCTATAATAGACCACCACCTCCAATTATATGATTTCTTGCTTGAAAGTTGCATGATATTCTACAATTATTTGGTGATTTGTTTCCTATTCTACAACAATAGAGAGGACTGGTCTCTGCAGCATCAACAATTTGGCCATGTTACCATTCAATTCTTTGTTCCCTTTCCCCCTTGTAAAATCTTCTTATCATTTGATTAATCAACAAATGTGTACAATTATGCTAATGGGAATCATTAAGAGAGTGGGTCACAAGGTGAAGCAACTTGGTGAAGTTTCCATATATGGGGCAACACTAATGGACAGCTGACAAAGCTTTGAACTACTGATGATAGGATTAGTTAAATGATTGAAGAGATAATTAATTGTTTTGCCCTTTCACATTTTTTTAGATATGTCAACCATAGTCACAAATTCGTCATTCGGGAATAATTCGGCGAGGTCGAAAATTCGGATTCGGAGAATTATTCGGAAAAAATCGGCAGGTATTCGGGAAAAATTCGGTAAGTGTTCGGGAAATGTTCGGGAAGGATTTCGAGCAATAAATTAATATATGAGACGCTAGGTTTTGATTTTGTGAATTATTTGCTGTTTTTTAAATTATTCGGTGTTTTATCACATAATTCGGGAATAATTCGCGAATTATTCGCGAATAATTCGGGAATAATTCGGCCAGTTCGGCAATCACGAATAATTCGGAGATTAATTCGTTTGATCAAGAATTCGCGAATTCTTCGCGAATTCGGCGAATAATTCGCGAATTATGTGACTATGATGTCAACTGCATCCAAATGATTAAAATAATGTATGACCCATAACCTGAATTTAATTTTTAATATTATTTGCAGATTGTTAAATCAAAAATCAACTTGAATGCCAAAAAGTCTCAACTGATTTGATGAGAATGTTGAAATCATTATAGGGTTAATTGCTAAATAAAACCTTACCAATAAACATTCCAAATCGAATCCGGACCTAAGCCCAAATTACAAAAACCGACCCGAACCCGACCCGACACTCCAACAGTCAGAAGAAAAGTTAAGTTGTTATTTTTAACAACTAATCCCCATAAATTACCTAAGCATTACACGCTGATCGCCGCTGGAGCTCTCGCCGTCTCGCCCTTCGCTCCGCCGCTCGCCGCCGCCGCAACAGACGACGAGAGATGGCTCTTGTTGTTATGCATCCACACCTTGAGCACGTGCCGCTTCACCCCGATCTCGACGCAGAACTCCTCCAGCGCCACGTCATCGTGCTTCTGGATCCTCCACCCCAATTTCTCCGCGAACGCCTGCATCTTCTCCTTCTGCTGTGCCGTGAACCTTGTCCGGAACCTCTTCCTCGACCCGTCTCCACCGCCGTCCACCCTCGGCGGCGTCTCCGATCCCAGCCTGCTCCTGTCCGGCGGAAGCGGCGCGATCCGTGCGCACGGCGGCGGGAAGAAGGCGGGGAAGCCAGGGGGAGGTGGGGTTAGGAGGAGCTGGCGGCGGATCTCGCCGAAGGAGCCGTCGCGGCGGTGGAAGTTGCGGTGGCAGCCGCAGGCGGCGCATTTCAGCACGTCGCCGGCGGCGCATTTCAGCGCGTCGCCGGCGGCGGAGGAGGGCATGAACTCGCCGCATCCGTCAAAGGCCTGCCCGCCGATCGAGGCGGCGTGGTTGCGCATGCACTCGCGGTAACGGCTTCCGTTGAGCTCGCCGTTGCCGGACTTCGATGCGTAAGGTACCACGCTTAGGTCCATCATTTTTTTTTTATAATTTTTTTTAATTTTTTTTTAAAGTTCGAAATTAGTGAGCTGCAAATTAGGTTCTCGTTGAGGTCGGGGGTTTAAATTTAAGGTTTTTTCTTAAGGGGAAAAGGGGGCGGTCACGTGAGGGGGACACGTGGCGGGGTCTGGAATGAAGGAGGGGGGGGGCGAGTAGTTGGGGGCACGTGAGGAGAGTGATTAGAGCAAACAAGAAGGAGGGGGGAGCGAGGTCCGAGACGTGTCGGCGGATTATATGGAGCAGGGGTGGTACAAAATTATGACTCGTGAGAGAGGAGAGGGTTTCTTGGGATTTGATAATGCTGTGGTGGGGCCCCGCGCATGTGAATTCCTGCAGGGTGAATTAGTGGGTGTAATTAATGGGTGATGACGGTGGGATTTTGTTTTTTTTTTGGGTGTGGGGTGGGGTGTTGATCCGATGAGGGATTGTGGCGGTTTTGAGATACGTCACGGATTTTCGCGCCATGATCACTTCTTATATTCCAACCCGAGTAAAAGCAAGTGTATATCAGAGATATTCAATTTTAAATTTTAAATATAAACATTTTAAATTGTTTTTTGGTATTCAGTTGGTAAAGACTTTAACTTTGATAATAGATCTATAATGTATATTTAATATCACTCATCCAAAGTGTAAACTTTGCATACAACAACAACAACAACAACAACTGAGCCTTTTATCCCAAGCATATGGGGTACGCTACATGAACCAACATGAGAATCACGCCGGGTCCAGCACATGAATCCTCTGTCTCCACTAATTTCTATCGAACAATATACTTTCATTGAGTCCTTTGGCAACCATATCGTTTCGTATCACCTCCATCCATGTTTTCTTCGGTCTCCCTTTTGCCCTTTTGCCATTGCCCATATCGAGAGTATCTATTCGTCGAACCGGTGCTTCCATAGGTCTGCGTCGCACATGACTAAACCATCTTAGCCGGTTTTCCCGCATCTTCTCCTCCACAGGTGCTACACCAACTTTTGCACGAATATCCTCATTTCGCACCTTATCTTTTCTAGTGTTACCGCACATCCAACGAAGCATGCGCATCTCCGCTACGTGCATCTTCTGTGTATGATGCTTCTTAGGATCCCAGCATTCTGTACCATATAATAAGGCAGGCCGAATAGCGCTCCGATAAAACTTCCCTTTCAATTTTAACGGAAAGTTACGATCACACAAAATCCCTGTTGCACTCCTCCATTTTAACCAACCAGTTTGGATTCTTTGATTAACATCACTATCGATCTCCCCATTCTTTTGGATGATGGAACCTAGATATCTAAACTGGTCGCTCGGTGATATCTCTTGCCCTTCCAATGTTATACCAATATGGTTTTGACTTCTCTGGCTACTAAATTTGCAGTGCACATATGCTGTCTTGGACCTGCTCAATCTGAATCCCCGAGATTCCAATGTTTGCCTCCATAATTCCAATTTGGCATTAACCCCTGCTTTCGTCTCATTTACTAGAACAATATCATCAGCAAATAGCATACACCAAGGTACCTCATCTTGGATAGTTCTAGTAAGCTTATCCATCGCGATGGTAAACAGGAATGGACTTAATGCAGATCCTTGATGTAAACCAATAGTAATCGGAAAATCACTCGTTAAGCCGCCGCAAGTTCTGACATTTGCCACTACTCCATCGTACATATCCTTGATTATGTCAATATACTTAACGGGGACCCCCTTCTTCATCATTGTCCCCCATAATACCTCTCTAGGTACCTTGTCGTACGCTTTTTCTAAATCAATAAATATCATATGCAAATCTCTTCTCCTCTCTCGAAAACGCTCGACAAGTTGACGAAGCAAATAAATAGCCTCTGTCGTCGATCGTCCAGGCATGAACCCAAACTGGTTCTCTGTTATCTTAATATCCTTCCTTAGCCTGTGTTCAATCACTCTGTCCCAAAGTTTCATGGTGTGACACATCAGTTTTATTCCACGGTAGTTTGAGCGACTTTGAATGTCACCCTTGTTCTTGTAGATAGGTACAAGGATACTTTTCCTCCATTCATTTGGCATCTTTTTTGTCTGCCAAATCTTATTAAACAGATCTGTCAGCCATTTAACGCCTATTTCTCCTAAGCATCTCCAAATCTCAATAGGAATCCCGTCAGGACCAACCGCTTTTCTTAAACCCATTCTGTTCAGAGCTTCTTTAACCTCATGAAGTCTTATTTTACGCATGAAATCACGGTTTATATCTTGAGATTGAATGACAAGTCCATCTAAATTCTTAGTAAAGCTCTCATTGAACAATTTGTCAAAATAATCTCTCCATCTTTCCTTGATATTCTCATCTCGAACTAAAACCTTCTGATTTTCATTTTTGACACACTTCACCGCACATAAGTCTCTAGTCTTCCTTTCCCGCATCCGAGCAATCCGGTATATATCATTTGCAGCCTCTTTAGTGTCTAATTTCTCGTACACCTCCTTGTAGACCTTAGAATTTAGCTTCCCGAACAGCTTTCTTAACTTCCTTTTTCGCCATTTTGTACTTCTCAAATCTCTCCACATCTCTACTTTTCTTCAAATCTTTATAAGAATCCCTTTTAATTTTAATAGCAGCCTTTATATCTTCATTCCACCATGATATGTCCTTAGATGGTGGAGCACCACCTCTCGACTCACCAAGTAGATCTCTAGCTACCTTCTTGATACAACTAGCCATTTTGTTCCATGTTTTGTCTGGGTCATCTTCCGACTGCCAATCCGCTTCTTGTACTACACGATATATAAAAGCCTTTTGGTTACCTTCTTTCAATCGCCACCATTTAATTTTAGGCTCTACCTTACGTCTAATCTTCCTAGGTTCTCTTCTAAATCGAAAATCTAGAACTAAAAGCCTATGTTGAGTGGTTACACTCTCACCTGGCACTATCTTACAGTCGATACAACAACCTCTATCTATTTTTCTCGTCAGAAAAAAGTCTATTTGACCAGCACTTGATCCGCTCCTAAAAGTGATAAGGTGGGACTCTCTTTTCCTAAACCAGGTGTTTGCTAAGATCAAGTTATAAGATAAAGCAAAATCTAGAATCGAGTCACCTACTTCATTCCTTTGTCCGAAACCAAAACCTCCATGGATAGTATCAAACCCACTACGACTGGTACCTACATGTCCATTAAGATCACCACCAATAAATAACTTCTCTCCACTGGGTATACTTTGCACCACCTCTTCTAAATCCTCCCAGAATAGACGCTTACTAGCGTCATCAAGACCCATCTGTGGTGCATAAGCACTAATAACATTAAGGATCTCTCCACCTAGAATAAGCTTAACCAGTAAAATTCTATCACCTTTTCTCCTAATCTCAACTACATCCTCAAGCAACCGTCTATTTATGATTATGCCTACCCCATTACGATTTTTATCTCTACCCGTATACCAAAGCTTATAACCCCAAGGCTCTATGACTCTACTCTTTTCACCTACCCACTTAGTTTCTTGCAAACACATAATACCAACTCTCCTCCTAATCATCACCTCCACTAATTCTATTAGTCTACCCGTAAGGGAACCTATATTTCAGGAAGCTAGACGGATCCTATGAAACCCTTGCTTATTTGTCACTACATCCGGGGTTCGATGTAGCGCGCCGTCTCTGGACGACGACCCTTGCTTATTTGACACTACACCCAGGGTCCGATGTAGCGCGCCGCATCTGGACGACGACCTAGAAACCCTTGCATACTTAACACTACACCCGGGATCCGATATAGCGCGTCGCTGAGTAGGGGACGCCCCAACGATATTCTTATTATGGTTCATGTCATAGAATGTGACAAAGTTTTACGTTGGCTGTCACAAGTCTACCACAGCCCTCACCCTTTCTCATCCGGACTTTGCAAGTGGAAACGAAACTCACCCATCAGGAAAAGAAATTTTCTCCTACAGTAATTGAAAAGGAAAATTTTAAACATTTTAATTCAAATATTGACACTGATTAGGTTGATTTATATGGCTTAAAACCGACACCGCTTATATTGATTTATATGGTTTAAAATCTATGTTCAATAAACATCTTGTGATTAACACGATGCTTTTGCTTTTCATTTGACTGTTGCAAAACCTCTTGTGATTAAGTTTGCCTATTTTATAACTGCATATTACTTATCTATTGATCCATGATTTTCAAAAAAAGAAATCATGGAAAGCACATGCATGAAGACATTAGGACATATACATCAATATGCACAATGTCAAGAACTATCATCGAACTAAAATATGCAGAGTTGACCGTTTTGGTCACCGTAAAAATAAAATTCCTGCGCTTTTCTCTTCTTACCCCACACACATATGGTAGAACTCAACCACAAGTTTTATTTCAGTTTTCTCGGTAAGTTATAATGAGCCAAACCCGGAAAATCTGTAAAATCTAATCCACCAGCTTAAACCTGACACCCATCCAAACTCGTCCAAACCCTGAACTTATACGTTTACTTAATTGATACGATAATATGCTGTAAATTCGTCAGGTTTGGATGAAATTCAGTTTGAAGTTTTTAGTTTTGGGTTGGGTATAATAATTGTCAAAAACATGGCCGACCTAGCCAGCATCTAACCCTAGTATGAATGGGAAAATAAGCCACGAGACAAAGGCAAAGCATGCAAACCGCAAAGTTTGATGAAAAGTTTGAAATGTACCTGAATCATTAAATATACGTTAACCAACCGCATTTGATTTGAAAACACTGATCAAGAAAAACAATGGTATTAGTAAAAAAAAAATCACGTACCGTTCCCATGGGTGGAGTTAACTTGGTTTGTTGAGCGAGTGGGCGTACGATGAGAGATTTAGCTTTGCACGCCTAGGATGATTTGCTGAGGGCGGAGGAGATCGTGGTTGTGGGGCCCGCGTGGGTTTTAATTTTGTTCCGATACAGTGACGTCAACGGCGGTTGCAAAATCGCTTCGTAACCTGTACCCAGCATTTATTAGGGATACATATCTATTCAACACAGGCCCGACAAATTCCAATGGGAATTAATAAATAATAATTTTAATATTTTCATTTGTGCATTACTATATGATAAAAACATTCTTGTTAGATTAGTGACGTCGGTCCGCATAAACAGTTGGTAAATATTAATAGTCATGCATCCCCATGCTGCCATTCTAGATTTTACTTATCCTTTGAATAATCTATCTCAAAACCTATATACATCATGAAAATATTTCACTGCTTGTTATTAAATTAAATTGTTCCTGTTAAGCACATTAGCATTTCGTTATCAGTACAAAACCAGTTTGCATGTGATATATTCGTCGTTTTTTGGAATGTATATCATTCAGAAAAGAAATACAAGTTCGGAGACGAAGAGTATATGTGATGGAGCTCCTTTTCGGGCCTCCGCCAGATGTTGTCTTCCGTTGATCTCGTGATGAACTTGGATGATTCTCCTTCGTTGCGTGTGGGGCTCAGTGGGTTTTTGGAGGAAGAGGTGAGGTGAGGAGGTTGTTGCCGGGTACCTGCAAAGAAGTCCCGGGGTGGTTTGGTACCACCAAGGACCCTCCGACGCTCAAGTTAGTAATGAGATCCGAGCAGAGTAACGGCTTAAACGTGTAAAAAAATGGCTTACATGACCCCTCTGTGATGGGGGTTTATATAGCGACGGCAGCACGCAGCAGCAGGCGCGAGAATCTCGCCGGCAGTTACGCTCCCGACGTCACGCCCGCGTAAAGAGCGGATCGCCCATTAATGGGGATCGTGATGGCGTGGGACGTGGGACGCAGCTGGCGGAGAATCTGCGCGTGGCGAGATTGGCGGAGCGACGGTTACGCCTGTGAGTTGTGGGGTTAGTCGGTCGGGGGGACCGAGGAAGACGGCCTCGGCTGGGGAGCTCGGAGACGAGCAGGAGGGCCGAGGAGTCTTGGTCCTGTGGCAGCTCGGGGCGAGCTGAGGGACCGAGGAGGCCAATTCGCAGGGGGGGCCGAGAAGGGCCAGCTTGTGCTTGCAGGTCGAGTACAAGGGTGGCCTGGTCGGCCTCTGTGGGCCCTTTCTTCTGGGTCTTGGGACATGTCATCTGCCACGCGTCATCATCTTGGGGCTCACCAATATCGAGCACTATCATTATCCCCCCACTCTTGTCCCGACCAGCCGGTGGTTGGGTCAAGAGTGGACTGCTGGGCCTCCCGAGGTGAGATCCCTTCTATGGTTTCGTCGGGACGGGTCCTCGGGCCGTCGGTTGTCTTTTTCGCTAGCGAATCAGGGTGAGATCTTTGCATTTAAAGAAGGTGCGCCGGTTCGTGCACTCTGCAGTCAAAGCGACGGCCCACGTGTTAAGCGTCGATTAGCTGATGCGACGTGCGCAGGTCTACGGCGTCTGATGGGACTTGGTCCAGCGCTGGGCCGCCGCGTGGAACGATCGGAGCCGCCGGGCGCGAGGAGCCCTTTCGGCGGGAGACGATGGGCGCCGTTGGATGCGGCAATAAATATGGGTGGGGTCCGCCCTAGGGCCTTTACTCTTTCATATTTTCCTCTCTCAAGCCCCAGCTGCTCGGCGCTCGTCTTCCCTCTTTCATTTCCAACCTTCAGAGAGTTCATTTTCCCAGATTAGATGTCTTCCCCTGTAGAATTAGTAGATGTTGTAGGAGTAGATGCTAGGGTTCCTTTAGATGTGTCTGAGTCTTCTCGGGGAGCAGGGGCTGGGCCCTCTCCCCAGGGCCGTGAGGCGGGGGCCGACTCCAGGGAGGAGGAGGCCGATGTAGCCCCCAGCACCTCGTGCTGGGTGACGCATGAGGACGAGCTTGCCAGTGCCCGGGCTCGCTTCCACATTCCCCCGCGCTACACGCTCCGTCTGGCCGAGGAGGGAGAGAGGGTGGACCAGGTACGGGGCAGGGAGATTGCCCTGTATTTGGAATCTTTTTGGGGCGGAATGCGCCTGCCCTTCTCTCCTGAGGTCATCGCCGCTCTGAATTTCTTCATTTTGGCCCGCGGCCAGTTAGTGCCGAACGCGTGGAGGATTCTCCTTGGGTTCTTGATCCGCCTGAGGCTGCAGACGGTTCCTTTCAGTCTCTCCCTTCTCGATTCCTCCCTCGTTTTCAAGAGTTACCCTGGCGGTCGAGCTGGCGATCCGAGATGGGTTTATTTTACTTTTAGGAAGCGGTCGGGGGTCGCTGCTGGGACCGGGGCCGTGGCCTTGCCCTCCTCCATTCATGATTGGAAAAAGAAATTTTTCTTCGTTTCCCCTCCTGAGGGCGAGGACTGGCCGGTGCCAACCAAGTGGGCGAGGGAGAAGTGTCTGCCGGGGAACCTGTCTGATGACCCCGCCGCGGTGAGAGTGGCGTCATGGGAGCCCGTCCCTCGTCATGACGTGCTGCTGTCCGAGAGGGTTTTGAGCTGGGCCGGGCTTAGCCCCGTCGAGTTCGTCGGTAAGTTAGGCTTGCTTTTTTGGGTTTACATTTTACTCGTGTTGCTGATTTGTTGGGTGTTTGTTTCATGCAGGATCCATGGACTTCGGCGTTCTCCGAGATGCTATGCGCCAGCCGAGGCAGCCTACTAGGGCCGGGGGAGCCAGTTCTTCTCGGGCGCAGCCCGCTCCGGCCCCTACTGCCCCGGTGGCGGCTCCCCGAGGACGCTCGGCGGCGGATCCCGCCCCGGGCCCCAGCAGAGCATCGGGCCGGAAGCGGGCCCTGATTCTGGAGGACACGGCTTCGGAAGAGGAGATCGGCTCTCCTTCGGAGCTGCTCAAGAGGAGTTCCCGGAGACCCTCCCGGGGCCGGTCCACACCGACCGTAGTGGAGGAAGGGGGCTCCGGTTCGCGGTGCCGTCGGGGCTGTCGGTCGCGGACAGCCTCCTGCACGAAATAGAGACCTCGGCCGGGGGTCGAGTTCCTGGAGGGACCCTCAGGGCCTAGCTGGCGTCAATCGCCCAAGAGTCTGTGTAGGTAATGGCCCCGGTTCGTCGCGAGATTTGGTGCCCTTTGCTTTTTTGATCTTTTTTATGTCTTCCCAAGTCCTCCAGCACATGGCCCTCGCCCTTCGCGTGGAGACCGAGGTGGTAGCCCCGGCGGTGGAGGCTGCGCTGCAAGAGAGCTCCAGGCGAGAGCAGGAGGCGATGTCGGCGAAGATCGCCGCCCTGGAGGGTGAGGTGGATGCTGGGAAGAGGGAGGTCGCCCGGCATTGCGAGGCCGCCGTGATCGCCGAGGGCAAGCTCGAGGACTCCCAGGTGCTCGCCTGGAACCTGAAGAGGACGGTGAAGACCCTCCGAAAGGAGCTGAGGGCGGCGGCCGAGGCGTTTAAGTCGGCTGAATCGAGGGCCGTGGCGAGCTATAAGGGGTCAAGGGATTTTCATAACGAACTGGCCGTGGCCACGACCCGCATTTGGCACGACGCCCTCGATGCCGTTAAGTCTCGGATGCCAGGGTTCGACAACGCAGACCTCCGGGCTGAGTTCCCCCTCGTGGGCGCCGACGAGCAAGGGGAAGAGGGTCCCGGCGAGGAGGTGGCCGGGGACTCAGCGCCCGGCCCCGAGGTGTAGAGCCCCCGTTCTCCTATCTTCATTTGTTTTCCTTTTGAATTTTGTAAGGCTGGGGAGCCAAAAAATACCCTTTGTAAAAAAAAACTTTTGTCTTTGGCAGTAGTAATAAAGATATTTTTTCTGGCTCCATAATATTGCGCTCTGCCATCTGTTGAAGAATGTTCGTGAGATATTTTTCGCTTGTATCGTTGTGCTTTTACGTCAGGTCGACCATCTGTCTAACGATCGCCCGTTGAGTTGACTGCAACCACTTGCCGACCGACGAGCATTTCCGAGGAGGTATCTCCCTGGGCCCCGGAGTCGAGGGGAGATCGTTTCGACCTGAACAGACTGGACGCCCCTTACTAGGGTCTCGGTTGGTCCGCAGGCCGCAGAGCATCTTTGATTCAGAGCATTGGCCACCATCCGGGGGTGACTGGGCAGGGCAGCTGTACCGTTACCCCCTGCAGAGGCTTTAAGCTTCCTGGCGTGGTGGCAGGGGAGTCTCCCGCCAGGGATGGCCGAGCAGGGTAGCTGCTCGGTTGCCTCTTGCGAGGGCTTGGGTCTTCAGCGTCTGAGGGGCTGCAAGAAGCCCATTAGGGATGTCCGGTTAGCGAAGCCGCGCAGCTGCCTCTTGGCGAGGGCTTTGGCTTTTGGCGTCGTAGGTAGGCAACCACTGGCCTAGGACGAATGGGCGGGGCGGCCGCATCCGTCCCGGCGTCGCGGGTGGGGCGCTACCAGCCGGAGTTTTTACTGAGAAGGGTAGCTGCTCGGTTGCCTCTTTCAAGGGCTTTGATCCTTCAGGACGGGGACCCGGCAGGGTTACTGCCCAGTGCCTCTTGGCGAGGACTTTGATCCCTGTCGGTTGTGGTAGGAAGCTACCAGCCGGGGATAGCCGAGCGAGGGCTCGACTGCCTCTGGGAGGACTTTAGTCCGTGGCGCGAGAAGAGCTATAAGGCTGTAAGAAGCCTACCAAGGACCCTTGGACGGGTAGGGTTGCTGCCCGGTGCCTCTTGACGAGGGCTTTTGTCCTGAAAGATAGCATGGCGAGGGAACCTCGGGCTCGACTGCCTCTGAGAGGGTTTTTTGATCCCCGGCGTTGTGGCAGGGAAGCTGCCCACTGGGGATAGCCGAGCAAGGGAGCCTCGGGCTCGACTGCCTTTGAGAGGGCTTTATGATCCCCGGCATTGTGGCAGGGAAGCTGCCCGCTAGGGATAGCCGAGCGAGGGGACCTCGGGATCGACTGCCTCTGGGAGGGCTCTTTGATCCCCGGCGTCGCGGCAGGGAAGCTGCTGGGCTGAATCTTGCCGTGGTGTATCCCGACCGTTCAGCTGCAGGTATGGGGAATGGGAACGGTCGGGGCAACGACGCGCGTAGCTAGCTTATCGAATGCGGGGGAAGGCGAAGCGTCAGGGGAAGGCGAAGCGCTAGGGGCGTGTCGCTTCGATTCCACCGGAGAAGGCTTGATGGTTGCCGCGTGGCAGCGATTCCCTGGGCGAAAGGGTGCGGCGGTTGGGCTGCGCATTGGGCTATATAAGGCTGAAGTAGTACTGGTCTTTCCATCCTTCATAAACAGATCGCCGAGAATGCAGGACTTCCCGTTCACCATCCCCGACATCGTCCGCTTCGAAGACGTGTACCTCTATGACCCGTACTGCTTCGAGGATACGGTGCAGCCGGTCTACGGGAGCATCGAGGACCATTTTGGCCGGCTGCTCCCCCGACGCTCCTCCTTGCTGCAGTTGCTGATGTACTCCATCTGGAAGGCATCGCCAAGCTTTACAACACCCTGTCTGAGCTGCTTTTTGACGAGGCCGTGGGCAAGCTGCGGTCTTTGAGGCGCTTCGGCTTAATCTCCGCGAACCGCCGGCCCGCTCAGAGGTGCTCGTCCACGAATGTTACGAGCTGAGGCTCGGGGTCGATGCCCGCGGGGGGAACCAGGGACAGAGGCTGGAACTGGCGAGGCCCCGGCTGGCGGAGATTTTTACCGAGTACCACGAGCAGTGCTCGCTGCACCCCTTCCCCACTATTGTAATTTTCTTTTCTTTTGCATGTACGGCTGGGGAGCCCATAATACCCTTTGAATAAACAAAGCTTTTCTTTCTTTTTCGCAACGCTCTATTGATCTTTATTAAATTAACAATAGATCCTAGGAAAAATTTACATTGCCTTAAAAGAAGGGTACAGGCTAGAAGATGACTTTATTGGCTGGGGACGACCTCCCTGAAAGGTTGTCTACCCCCGCGCTCGGTATAGGGCATGGGGCTCCCTGAGCTCCGGGCTGGCCGTCCGCTGAAGCAAGCATGATCTGACCGATGGTCAGGTCGGCGGGGGGATGATGCTGCTCCTGCTCGCGGTCGATCTGTCGTTTGTCCCTCAGGTAGGCGGCGAGGTGCCCAGACCAGATGAGCTCTTCGATATAGTCCCTCAGTTGTTTGCAGTCCTCCGTGGCGTGGCCCAGTACCCGGTGGAAAGCGCAGTAGGGACCCCGGTTTGCTTCGCGGCCTGACGAGGGACCGGAAGGAACTTGAAGAACCCCTCGTTCTGGGCCTCCTCCAGCAACAACGCGAGGGAGACGTTGAGGGGGGTATACTCCTGGAACTTCGAGTGGTAGGGCTGCTGACGCTCCGGCCTCTCCTCCCGAGTCCTTTTCTTCTGGTTGGGCCGTTCTGCCCGGGGAAGGTTAGCATTCACCTCGGATTCCAGCTCGACCTCGCGCTCGGTCCACGCCTTGACCTCGGCCATGGTCTTAGGCTGTGCCAACGCGAAGGAGCGCAACCATTCCTTGTGCCTCAGACCGGATCTGAGTGCCGTTATGACGGTTTCGTCTCGGTGCTCGGGCACCTCGAGAAGGGCGTTGTAGAAACGGGTAATGTATGCCTTGAACGTTTCCTTGTCCCCACTCTTAACCGTGAAGAGGTAGTCGACCGTGCGCTTCTGTCGACGGTTCCTCACGAAATGGCCGAGGAACTGAGTAGCCAGCTCGTCGAAGGTCGAAATCGAGCGGGGTTCGAGCCCCCGGAACCAATCCCGACTTGCGCGGATGAGGGTGGCCAGGAAGGCTCTGCACTGGGCGGCGTCGGAGCGATCCTGGAAGCTCATCCCCGCGGTGAAAGATCCCATGTGGTCCTTCGGGTCGGTTTTCCCGTCAAACAGAGAGACCTTTGGGAGCTTGTTGCGCGAGGAGACGTGGACGGCGAGCAGTTCGTGAGCGAGTCGGAGGCGTACTTAGCTCCGTCGCTCGAGAGGTGAGCTTCTCGGCGTATGCCCTCGATCTTCTTCTCGAGGGCGTCGAGCCGACCGTGGTACCCCGGGGAGTCGGCGCCTAGGGATCTCTGGCCCCCGCTGTGGGTGACGCGCGTCTGGGAGCGTCCCCGGTTCTTCTCAATGAGGTGCCTCAGGTCCCGGGGTGAGGTAGCTCTTGAGCCGCCTGGGCGGACCTTTTCTGTGCGGCCCCGCCGATGGTGGTTGGGTTGACCACGCCCGTGGACAGACGAAATGACTGACACCTCTTCCGGGGGATAGGGGTCACGAGGTGGCTCAAGGCGAGACGCCCTGGCGGCGGATCTCGGTGTCGAGCCCTGGGGCGCCCAACGGGCCCCAGGCAGCACCGGTTCGAGAGACCGGCGGCCAGGGGACGCGGCCTGTTGGCGATCGGCCATCCAGACAGGGACAGAGCCTTCTGGAGGCAGTGGAACGACGATCTGGGGCCCGGGCGCGGCCGTTTGGGCACGGACGAGGGCCTCCACGAGGGATTGCAGGCGATCTATCCGGCCAGCGAGGGCGTTGATGACCGTCATGGGGGGAGGTTCATCCCCGCCTTCAGTGAGTGGAGGACGGCGGTTGGCGCCGGGATCCCCAGGATGGTCGTCTGTCATGTGGGCGGAGATAGGAAGGCCAACTTGTATTTTGTGGAGTTAGTTCCCACAGACGTCGCCAACTGATGGAGCTCCTTTTCGGGCCTCCGTCAGATGTTGTCTTCCGTTGATCTCGCGATGAACTTGGGTGATTCTCCTTCGTTGCGTGTGGGGCTCAGTGGGTTTTTGAAGGAAGAGGCGAGGTGAGGAGGTTGTTGCCGGGTACCTGCAAAGAAGTCCCGGGGTGGTTTGGTATCACCCAGGACCCTCCGACGCTCAAGTTAGTAATGAGATCCGAGCAAAGTAACGGCTTAAAGGTGTAAAAAATGGCTTACTTGACCCCTCTATGATGGGGGTTTATATAGCGACGGCAGTACGCAGCAGCAGGCGCGAGAATCTCGCCGGCAGTTACGCTCCCGACGTCACGCCCGTGTAAAGAGCGGATCGCCCATTAATGACGATCGTGATGACGTGGAACGTGGGACGCTACTGGCGGAGAATCTGCGCATGGCCAGATTTGCGGAGCGGCGGTTGCGCCTGTGAGTGGTGGAGTTAGTCGGTCGGGGGGACCAAGGAAGACGGCCTCGGCTGGGGAGCTCGGAGACGAGCAGGAGGGCCGAGGAGTCTTGGTCCTGTGGCAGCTCGGGACGAGCTGAGGAGCCGAGGAGGCCAATTCGCAGGGGGCCCGAGGAGGGCCAGCTTGTGCTTGCAGGTCGGGTGCAAGGGTGGCATGGTCGGTCTCTGTGGGCCTTTTCTTCTGGGTCTTGGGACATGTCATCTGCCACGCGTCATCATCTTGGGGCTCGCCAATATCGAGCACTATCAATATGTTTCAAGAAGTTTGAATGATTTCTATTATACGCCCACAAGTAAGAATAAGTTATTGTTAAGTCTGGAATTATGCAAAAACTAATCGTCTTGATATGATTAGCTTGCTTGGACAATGATTATGGCTTCAGGGGACTGCCTATATAGAGTCAATCTTTAATCATCTATATATCATTTAGTTAATGATCAACATATCATTAAACTAATTTGCAAATTTAATTGAAAAGTGAGACATAGTGACATCATGCGCGTTACTGGCGGTCATGCACTACTGTTCTGTTGTGAATGTCGTTTGTTGGCTAATGGTAAATTCTTTAGCAGTTGAGCAACTTAACTCTCTAATCTAATTCTTGAAAAAATAGTTAAATCTTTGTTGACGATGTTTTTGGCATTTGAATAGAGTTCATACATCTCTCCATTTAAATGATAATAGGAGCATATACCCCTAAGCATGGCATAAGAAAATATGTTGATATAACTTCACGTTTTCGATAAAAGAGACTAGAAAAAAAGGGTTAAAAAGGAAAAATTAGAATTATTTTATTAGCACAGAAAAAATAAAAAAACATATTGGCTTAATAAGTTGTGTAATGGATTTCAGTTTCTAGTTTTCTTTGTAATTTTTTTTAATAGTTTGTTGTTTTTTAATAAAATTTCTTTATGGGAGGGGCTCCCATATTTGGAACCCTGCTCTTCTTTTAAAAAAAGTTGGCTTAATGTTTTTTTCTTTTTATTTAGAAGTCAGAGATTTTTTTCTTTCTTTATCCCAGCTGAAGAAACATTAAGCAAGTCTTGTTAAAAAGACGTGAAAAGTAGGAATAGAGAGAAGGTGAAGAGAAAGAACATTTTATTTTGTTTCCATATTAAAAAAGATGTTCGTTTAGAGGTATGAGAATAATAGAGAGTAAATTTGGATAACAATTTGGAAAAGAGAAACATGGCTATAATTATCCATCCATATATATATATATATATATATATATATATATATATTACTTTAATGTAAATTTGGGTTGATCAAGATATTTTTTGCAAGTTAAAACACTAATTTTGGTATTTTCCCTTTTTCCATCTTTTTGTCCATATTTATTTCCGTATCCTTTTTCCTTATTCATTTTCAAAAATCCCATTAAATATGAAGTCCGAAAATATTGAAATATTTATTTGTAGCTATCTATTTTTAATAATTTGATTTTTATTTTATTTTATATCATTTGTCTAAAAAGTTATTTCCCAAGAATTTCCACTAGATTTCAAAAAAAAAGAATTTCCCATAATTAAAAATAATTAAGTAATTTTTTTCTTATTTTTTTATTCTAATCATTAAAGAATGTTCATGAGTAAGTTTCTTGCAAAGATCTATCTTTGGGACAATATCAATACTGTATGGAATTTTAGCAATTTTGTTAAGGTTATTTTTTTAGGTTGGAATTTCGGTAAATCCCGTTGGGTCTTTTTATAAAATTTTTTAATGATAATATTTTTAATTATTTTGCTTTTAATTTTTATTCCATGTCCTTGGTTTTTTCTTTTTCAATCTTTAACAAAAATAACTAACAACATGATATATCATTTTTTCCAAATATGATAAAAACAAGAATATTTCCAATAACAATACGTGTTTTACATTTGTCTATACAAACTATACTTGCTTTAAAGTTGATGTTAAAATTTCACGGTTCAAATAATCATCGTTATTTTAAAATTTATTAGGTGATGAATTTATACACAGATTTTTATACCTAAAATATTGACATAGTTTGTTATTTGTATTGGTTCATAACCATAGTGCATGATACAAGCTTGACGTTTATATTTGTAAATTTTTAATCGAAAAACACCAAAATATATTATTTATACAGCAATCATGATCATTCTTGATATCTATCTACAAATCGCAAGGTATATAGTATTTATGTTTTAAAAAATACCAAACGCTTTTGTGCAATCGTGAAATATCAAAACTAAGATCTAAGTTATGATAAAATATTTTTTATAAACAATATAATTATGTACTTTTTTTTTATTTTGCGGTGTTCATATGTTACAGTTGTATATAATTTACAAATTCGTCTATAAAATTAATATGTGTATCTAATAACAAAAAATAACCAACATCGTATATCTGTTTTTCATACATAATGAAAACAAATCAATACAAAATAATATTTGTATTTTTTTTAAACATAGTAAAAAATAATATTCGTTCATAAATGTATTCGATTATCTTTGATTAAACGCATGGGGTCAAAATCTAGTTTATCATAAAGAAAAACAATTTGAAAAAGATAGAACCAGGTGTTTAAATTAAAATTTCGAGAAAAATGGCTAGTCAACCTGTCAAATCGGCAAACAACAAAATTGGAAGAAAGACGCTCACTTACCAATTTTATTTATTTATTTTTTTGCACCAGCCCTACAAATTCTATTCAAAGCACACAATACCACATCCACGCAAATCATCCACAAGCACACAATTCATGGTCGTCAATGACCATGTACTTTCTCTTTGCCAAATAGAAGCAGATTGATAATATTTTTGGGTAATTGTTAGCAAAATCCTTGTCAACATCCCCACAAAGTGAGTGTTTATCTAGCTCATGTGTGGGGGCCCACATCCCCACAAAGGGCATTATTCCCAATTCAATGAGATAAGAAAAAGAAAGGGCTCCTTATTCCTTCCTCATATGAATTATTCTCTTCTAATTCCTTTTACTTTATATTTTTCCTTTTCTCTCTTTTGAGGTTTGTTTTGTTCGTAAAATCCTCGATAAGCTCATGTTGTAAGGGCATCTTTAATGTGCGAAGAGAGATTGCGACTCACAACTGTGAGGCTTTTAGGGTTAGAGTTTGACTCTCCTTTTCTTTGATTGTGGGGCTTCTATGATGCATCAATATCAAACTGTATGGTTTTGGCTTGTAGCCATAAAAGCTCATTTGGATTTTGCATGCTTTAATAATGTATGATTTGACTAAAGGTGGGGTTTAGGTTCCAAAGAAGGATTTAGAATGTGGAAAATTAGAGATTTGAGATTTGATGTGAATGTGTTAGAACGTGACAAAGTTGTAGCTATTGAAAAAACGGTATTAGAAATATATTTATGTCTATAGTCCTCTTAAAATTAAATTTGATCTTGTTTTTTTTTGTTTATGCTCGCTAGATGGATAATTAAAAATCCATTTTGTATGTCTCCTTAATAATAGAGTTTCATTCGCAAAGTAGGATACTAAATATATCGTAAAGATTCTAAATAGATTTATTTTAGCGCGTGGTAGACCTTCACCATGTTGCAGTAGCAGGTCTTGATGATACCCATAAGTGGAAACTCCTCAGATCATGACACGTGGCAGATGACGTGTCCCGGGACCCACGAAAACAGGGCAAGCACTATACATTGGAGGCATCCCCCGGGCTATCGTCCCAAGGCATAACCCGACTTTCGATGGATCCCTGAACACTCTTATGCACGCCTTACGAATAACCATGGGCTCGCCTACGAGCCTTCCTACACGTTGAGCTTCCTCAGCCCTCTCGGCTTACCCCCGAGCAATCACAGAACCGAGCTTCCTCGGCCTCCCGCTCACCTTGAGCCTCCGGCCGAGCTAAGCATCCCCGGTTCTACCCAGCAACGTAGAACGCAGATCGCGAGCGCCTCCGCCACTACTCTGTGGATCTCGCCAGGCGCGAGATATCCGCCACCCCACGATCTCGCATTCCACACCGTCGTATCCCCCATTAATAAGCGTATCTCGTTATTAACGACGGGATCCCGTCATTCACCCAGACGTAACGCCAGCGACGTAACTGACGGCGAAGATCCCGCGCCGGCTCGCTCCATGCGGCCACTATAAAAAAAACCTCTCCCAGACGACTCAGGTAACACAATTTTTTTCCAATAAGCCGCTACTCTGCCCGAATTCCTCGGCTAACTTGATCGTCAGAGGGTCCACGGTGGTACAACCACCCCGGGACTTCTTTTGCAGATAGCTCGGTTTCGCCTCACAACAAGCCCACTGAGATCCACACGCTCAAGGAGGCAACCCTCAACACCAATCTCAGCCGTTCACCAATGCTCGCGACAGATAGACGGAGGATAACATCTAAAAGAGATCCTAACCTCCATCAGTTGGCGCCGTCTGTAGGAACCATAAATTTTTCCACCCATCAAAAGTTAATCTTCCGCTCTCGACTATATGGCGAACGAAGACCGTGGCAATCCTAGCAAAAGCCGCCGCCCTCCCCACAATGGAGGCGTGGATGGATCTACTCCCCCACCGAATGCCATCCACGCCCTCTCGGCAAAGATCGATAGGCTCGTGTCCATAATGGATACCCTTGTCCGCGTCCAAATGGTGGGCCCAGCCCCCCACTTCGTCGTTCCCCCGCCCGGGGATCACGGCCTCCGCAGAGGGGGAGATGACGCCGCCCACGCTGACACCACTGAACAACGTCTTGCTCACTCCGGCGGCCACAGGTCTCCCACGGCGACCGATTCTATGATCCACTGGGCGCCACATGGCCCCACGCCGTGGTCTCGCGAAAGAGCCCGTCGCCCTGAGGCCTGTCGTGTTCTCGTCCCTCCCGAGGAGGTATCGGTCAGCTCACCTGCACCCAAGCATGACCGACAGCCCCTCCCTCGACGGGATCGCACGAACAGCACTCGCCGCGAGCACTCAAGAAGGACCTCGCCTGGGGACCTGCGAAATTTAATAGAACGAAATCGGAGTAGCAGCCTGGCGCAGACTACTAGCGGGAAGAACTGCCGCTCTGAATGCGCCGAATCGCTTACGAAGGGTATACATCGGTAGGGTCACCCGTCGAGCGAAGGGTCCAGGTATGCTGCTGTCTCGCTTACGAAGCCCTTCACCGAATAGCTGCTAGCTGCACGCGTCTCGTCCAGAAACAAACCTCCTAAAGTGGCCCTCTTCGACGGGAAGTCCGACCCGAAGGACCATCTGGATGCATTCACGGCGGGCATGAGCTTCCAGGATAACTCCGACGATGCCCGATGCCGAGCATTTTCCGCCACTCTCATCCGGGCTGGACGAGACTGGTTCCGAGGACTCACGCCATACTCCATCTCTACCTTTGATGAGCTGTCCGCCCAGTTCCTCGGATATTTCGTCGGGAACAGACGACAGAAGCGGAATGTCGATTACCTCTTCACCATAAAGAGCGGGGAAAAGGAATCCTTTAAAGGATACGTCACTCGCTTCTATAACGCTCTTCTTGAGGTTCCCGAGCACCGGGATGAAACTGTCATCACCGCTCTGAGCTCGGGTCTTAGGTATAAGGAGTGGCTCCGCTCCTCTGCATTGGCGCAACCTAAAAGCATGGCCGAGGTAAAAGCTTAGACCGAGCGGGAAATCCAACTCGAGTCTGAGGTAAACGCAAACCTATTCCAGAGCGACCAGGCCGACCAAAAGAAGAGGGGCAGAAAAGAGAAGAAGAAGGTCGACCGGCCAAAGCCATACTTCCCGAAGTTCCAGGAGTATACTCCACTCAACATCTCTCAGACCGAGCTGTTAGAGAACGCGGAGGGCGAGCGATTCTTCAAGCTCCCTCCGGTCATCAATAGAGCGGCTAAACGGACCCGGGGCCCGTATTGCGCCTTCCATAGGTCGCAGGAACACCCGACCGAGAACTGTAAACAACTCCGCAACTATATCGATGAGTTGATCCGCTCGGGCCACCTGGCGAAACACCTGCGGTTTAAACGACAGGCAGACAGGGAGCATGACAGCCATCCCATTTCCCGATTGGCTTTGTGTGAAGCGTGCCTGAACAGACTAGTCTACGTTCAGCCAACATTCCTACCTTGCCTCGAGAGCCGGCGAATTAACGATCGGCCAAATCATGGTCGTTTCTTCGGGGTGTGCACATGGGGCTGGCGAGATTCGTCGCCTCCTACCCGTCGAAGGAACAAGCGACCAGCCCCTAAAGAAATGCAAGACCCCCGAGCCCATCATGTTCACTCATGAAGATCTCCACGGTATATCCTTGCCTCACAACGACCCCTCGTGATTACGGCACGGGTCCACCGCTACGAGGTTCAAAGGATATAGGTCGACTCAGTAAGCTCGACAGATATCCTTTTCTATGACTGCTTCCAGCGTATGGGGCTCGGCCCATCAGACCTACGGCCAACCGCCCACATCCTGTCGGGGTTTACCAACCATTCCATCCTGGCCGAGGGAGTGGTTACCCTCCTCCTTAATATTGGGGAAGCGGGTCGTACGAAGACCGTACCGGTGGAATTCATCGTCGCTAGGATCCCCTCGTCCTACAACATCCTTCTGGGACGCTCGACGCTAAACTCTCTTCGGGTTCAGATCTCGACCTACCACCTCACGGTCAAGTTTCTGTTTGATCAAGGTGGGATAGGCCGGGCCTACGGGAACCAGCAAATCGCCAAGATTTGCTTTACGGTGACATCCACCACTGAAGAGTAAAGCAACGACCTAGGAAGCGTAAATGATTTCCAGGGGTCCTTGGATACTCGTGACAAACAGAAGGAAATTCGAGGGGCTCCGGTGGAGGCGCTAACAGAGGTCCCCCTCGTCGAGGGGAATAAGGAACGAACTGTCCAGATCGGATCCCTTTTGACGGGAGCCCGGCGTGAAGACTTGATCCACTTTCTCTGAGGAAACTCGGACTTGTTCGCCTGGGTGCCTGTTGACATGCCCGGGATCGACCCCAAGGTAATCTCACACAAGCTCGGGGTCGACCCGACGGCCTGACCCGTCAGACAAAAGAAGCGAAGTTTCGCTCCGATCAAACAAAAGGCGATTGAGGATGAGGTCGATAGGTTGCTTGCAGCCAACTTCATTCGAAATATGGCTTACTCGGAATGGCTGACGAATGTGGTCATGGTTAAAAGGCGAGTGGGAACTGGCGCATGTGCGTCGACTTCACAGATTTGAACAAGGCATGCCCGAAAGACAATTATCCCCTCCCTCGAATAAACCAGCTTGTAGACAGCTCGGCAGGCCACGAATTGCTCAGTTTCATGGATGATTTCTCCGAATACAACCAAATCCGTATGAACCCGGCAGATGAAGAACTAACCGCGTTCACTACGGACCGGGGGTATATTGCTACAAAGTGATGCCATGCGGCCTCAAAAACACCGGGGCTACATACCAGCGCCTGGTTAACAAAATGTTCAAACCGCAGATCGGGAGGAACATTGAGATTTACGTCGACGACATGCTCGTGAAATCAACCTCATCGGACGAGCACGCCAAGGATCTTGGCGAGACATTCAACATCCTCCGCAAGTACAAAATGAAGCTGAATCCAGCCAAGTGCGCGTTCGGAGTTACTAGCGGGAAATTCCTCGGGTTCATGGTTACCCACCGAGGAATCGAAGCTAACCCGGAGAAGATCAGCGCCATTCTCAATATGGCCACGCCAAAGAGCAACGTGGAGATCATGCGACTCATGGGGAGAGTGGCCGCTCTTAGTCGCTTCATGTCGAGATCCGGAGAAAAGTGCCTCCCATTCTTCAAAGCCCTGAGAAAGATCCCAAGGTTCGAATGGTCGGAAAAGTGTCAAAACGCTTTCGAGCAACTCAAAGTGCACCTGGTAACTCCCCCACTTCTCACCCGGCCAATCGAAGGAGACGAGCTGTTACTGTACCTTGCGGTATCCGATCATGCTGCTGGTTCGGTGCTCGTCCGAGAAGTTGAAGGAGTACAGAAGACGGTCTACTACGTGAGCCATATCTTTAAAGACGCGGAAACGAGGTACCCGGCCATAGAAAAGATTGTCTTGGCGCTTATCGTCACCTCAAGGAAGCTACAACACTACTTCCAGGCACACACCATCCTCGTCCTCACCGACCGGCCCATAGAGGCTATTCTTGCCTCAACCGAGTCGTCTAGTCGTCTGGAAATGGAGGTGGGAGTTATCCTAATTCGACATCAAATACCGCGCCAGGAAATCCATCAAAGCGCAAGTCCTGGAAGACTTCGTTGTTGAGTGTACTATCCCCAACAAGGAAGCAACGTCGGCGCCCGTCCCCGGGTCCCGACGCTCAGTCGAGGAAGTGCCCGACTCCGTCCCTGACTGGGTCCTCTACGTCAATAGGTCCTCTACCAAGGAGGGGAGCGGTGCCGGCCTTATCATTCGATGCCCGAACGAGACATAAATGGAGTACTCTTTGAAGCTCGGGTTCAGAGCGTAAAACAACGCCGCGGAATACGAGGCCTTGTTCGCCGGGTTGCGAATCGCTTCCGAAGTGGGGCTGAAGACGATCCGAATTCGCAGCGACTCCGCCCTAGTCGTCGGCCAAGTGATCGGGTGCTCCGATGCCTGAGAGACGCTCATGGTGAAGTACTTAGCCGAGATAAAGAGACTACAAAAATATTTCGACGAAGTTCAAATGGAGCAGATTCCTCGGCATCTGAACGCCCAGGCCGACGCCCTGAGCAAGCTAGCCTCTTCCTATACGACCAAAAATAAGAGGAATATCCTCTTCTAAATCTTTCCACGACCCAGCGTGGAAGACAGAGAAGCAACGCTTCAAGTATACACTACTCAGGAGGATGGCTGAGATTAGAGGAAGCCCCTTGTAGAGTTCATAAAGGAGGGTACACTTCCAAAGGACCGAGTGGAAGCACGTCGCCTTCGAGCTAAAGCCCGCCGTTTTGTCTGGAGCAATGGAAACCTTTACAAGAAGTCTTACGCACAACCTCTGCTCCGGTGCGTCGACCCCCACGAAGCCGACTATGTCCTGTGTGAGATACAAAAAGGGGTCGACGGAGTGCATCAAAGGGCCTATACCTTAGTTCAGAAGACACTGCTCCAAAGGTATTATTGGCCGGCAATTCACCAAGATGCTCAAAAGCTCGTCACAAGATGCAAAAGCTGTCAACTCCATGGCAGCATACCCCGTCTTCCGGCTACCGAGCTAACGGCCCTCACCTCTCCCTGGTCATTTGCCCAATGAGGGATGGACATGGTGGGCCAACTTCCCACAGGTACGGGCGGACACAAATACATCCTCATCGCGGTAGACTATTTCACAAAGTGGATTGAGGCCATCCCCATCAGAAAACCGGACGCCACCACGACCATCAAATTCCTGCAGAACAACGTAATCTCCCGATTCGGGATCCCGAGGTGCATCGTTACCGACTATGGGACGAATTTCGAAAACAACAAAGTCAAAGAGTTCTGCAATGAATACCATATACTAATGAAGTTTGCCGCGGTCGCGCATCTTCAATGCAACGGGAAGGCCGAGGTTGCTAACCGAGACATCATCCGAGGTCTTCGAACTCGTTTAGAAGGAAGGCAGGGCAGCTGGGTCGAGGAACTACCACGGGTGTTATGGGCCTTACGCACATCGAAGAAGACGCCCATCGAAAAGACCCCCTTCAGCCTTTGCTACGGTACCGAGGCAATGGTCTCAGCAGAGATCGGACTGCCCAGTTATAGAGTCGAACACTTCGATGACGAAGTAAACACCTCGGCGCTCCGGAGTAATTTGGACATCTTGCTAGAGAAGCGGGACTGGGCGCAGATCAAATCCGCCGCTTATCAACAACAAACTGCTCGCCACTACAACGCACAAGTTAAACATCGCTCCTTCAAGATGGGAGATTTAGTGCTGAGGCGGAACGAATTTGTAGACCAAGACAAGCTGCACAAGTTTTTTCCGAAGTGGGACGGCCCATTTCTCATCTCTGAAGTATTGCCCGGTGGAGCCTATCGCTTACAAGACGCGGGAGAACGCAAGTTTTTTCGGCCCTACAACGCTGAGAAATTCAAACTATACAAATGAATGTATTTTCTTCTTTTCGAAACAATGTAATTTTTATTAAGTCTTCCAAGTTGTAAGAGACTTCTTCCATAAATTTTGTTCTCTTTCACGTCTCCGAGATCCCTAGATTCGTTTTTTAGAAAATATGCAAAAATACTAAAGGGATAAAAAGGAGACAAAAGCACATCGGAAAAGAAGAACTTTATTCAATGAGTGGTATTATGGGCTCCTCAGCCTTACAAAAAAAAATATACAAAAATATTACTGTAAAGGGGGCCGGGGGTTAAGGAAGCACTGTTGGTGGTACTCCAAGGAGATTTCCGCCAACCGAGCCTTACCTTCTGTGGCCCGCTCCATATCATGGTGCCCGCGGACCCGAGACTCCACGGATGGGCCAGAGACCGCACCCACCGGGCCGGAGTTGACGATCAGCCTCTTCTGGAAACACTCCAGAAGAAGAGCTACTGAGCGATCCCGCCCGCTCTTCGAGATCAGGCCGAAGTGATGGAGCGTGTGCAACTTGTCGATCGCGTCGTCCTGCATCTGCTCGGACAAGGCATTGTTCAAGCCCGGGGAAATCCTCCAAATCGCGTACATGAGCAATTGGAGGAGAGGGGATCGCCTAGGGAGTAGGTGGCCGAAGTGGCTCTCCACACGCTCTATCACCCCTTGGTATGTCTCATCGGTGCACTCCGGGTCATAAAGGTACACGTCGTCGAAGGAAATAATCTTCTTGATGCTGTAAATAAACCCAACCATTTTTCAGAAGCGCAAGGGTGGGTTTATTTGGCCGAAATGCCTTCGCTATTTATAAGCCCCGAGCGAATCCCTAAAGGCCGAAGTTTTCGCACGCAACAACGCGAATCATGGGATATTTACAAATTTCCTAATACGGAGCTGCCGCGTGGTGACCATGCCGTCCCTCACGGGCCCTAAGCGGTCAATGGGAGTTGGAACGACTCGCACTACGGAGCGACACGCCTCGCCTGTGCGCTTCTGCCACGTGTTGTCCACGATGGTCTCTCTTCTAGGGTTTACGGGTCAAGGTAGACTGACCGACACCCCACGAGGCCACCGAGAAGCCTCCCCGCTCGGTCAATACTTAGCGGGCACATCCTGCCTACCAACGCTAAGGATCAAAGCCCTCCCCACAAGGCCACCGAGCAGCTTCCCTACTCGGTCAATCCTTAGCGGGCACATCCTGCCCACCTACGCCAAGGATTGAAGCCCTCCTCACGAGACTACCGAGCACCTTCCCTGCTCGTTCAATCCTTAGTGGGCACATCCTGCCCACCTACGCCAAGGATCGAAGCCCTCCTTACGAGGCCACCGAGCAGCTTCCCTGCTCGTTCAATCCTTAACGGGCATATCCTGCCCACCTATGCCAAGGATCGAAGCCCTCCCCACGAGGCCACCGAGCAGCTTCACTGCTCAGCCAATCCTTAGCGGGCACATCCTGCCCACCTACGCTAAGGATCGAAGCCCTCCCCATGAGGCCACCGAGCAGCTTCCCTGCTTGGTCAATCCTTAGCGGGCACATTCTGCCCACCTACGCTAAGGATCGAAGCCCTCCCCATGAGGCCACCGAGCAGCTTCCCTGCTCGGTCAATGCTTAGCGGGCACATCCTGCCCACCTACACTAAGGATCGAAGCCCTCCTCACGAGGCTACCAAGCAGCTTCCCTGCTCGGTCAATCCTAGCGGGCACATCCTGTCCACCTACGCTAAGGATCGAAGCCCTCCTCACGAGGTCACCGAGCAGCTTCCCTGCTCGGTCAACCCTTAGCGGGCATATCCTGCCCACCTACACCAAGGATTGAAGCCATCCTCATGAGGCCACCGAGCAGCCTCCCTGCTCGGTCAATCCTTAGAGGGCACATCCTGCCCACCTACGCTGAGGATCGAAGCCCTCCTCAGAAGGCCACCGAGTAGCTTCCCTGCTCGATCAGTCCTTAGCGGGAACATCCTGCCTACTTACGCTAAGGATCGAAGCCCTCCTCACGAGGCTATTGAGCAGCTTCCCTGCTCGGTTAGTCCTTAGCGGGCACATCCTGCCTACCTACGCTAAGGATCGAAGCCCTCCTCATGAGGCCATTGAGCATCTTCCCTGCTCGGTCAATTCTTGGCGGGTAGATTCCTACCCACTGATGCTAAGGATCGAAGCCCTCCTCAAGAGGCCACCGAGCATCCTCCCTGCTCGGTCGACCCTTGGCGGTTACACTCCTACCCACCGACACAAAGGATCAATGCCCCACCAAGGGGCAACCACGTAGATCCCTGCTCGGCTAACCTCCGAATGGTGAATTCTTACCATCCCAAGACGGAGGTCTGGGAACCGCGTCAAGGGAGAACCCGCCGACACCGACCAACTCTGACTTGGCTGTTGTTCACCTAACGCTAAGAACCGACTCTAAGAAATGGTCGGATACTGGCCTTCCTACTCGGAGGAGTCTCCCGATGTATCCTAAGTGAACGATCGCCACTTCGACTTCGGGGGCGGGAGGACACCGGCTTTCCTATACTTGACAACTAATTGGCTTATACTCGACGCACGATCGTCATCCAAAAGGTCGGTCATTGACCTACGACCTAACAGTTGCATCGAGGAAGAGACCGAAAAACTCAAGTAATCACACAAGAAAAACATTGCCACAAAGCGGAAGATAAACCCAATTTTATTTATGTTCTAAAATCCTTTACAGGGTATTCTGGGCTCCTCAGCCTTACAAAAATTGCCCTGAGGCGTACAAAATTTTTCTCAAATAAAAGAAAAAATGAGGAGCTCAGGCAGCAGGCTTCGCCAGGACCTCGCCTTGTTCGGCACCGCCCTCAAGGGTCGGGGTTTCTGCTTCCGTAGCCGCCCCGCCTCCGGCGCTTGCCGCCTGTAGCGTTTCCACTGAGAGAGGGACCCGAGCACGGAGCTCACCGTCGGCAAACTCCGGCATCAACTCCTTGACAGCATCAAGGGCTGCATGCCAAACGATAGCGGAGGCATCGCCTAAGTCGGCGTAGAACTGGTCTAACGCCTTGTACGTATACACCGACTTGCGGGCCCGAAGCTCGGCGATCTTCGCCGCCTCAAGCGCGGCCTCGGTCTCCCTCTTGCTGGTGTCCCTCTCCATCTTCATTAAGGCATAGTGCTTACCCAGCTCCTCCAACTTGCCCTCCACGGCTTGGTGGGACTCGCTCATGAGTCGGTAGAACTCTTGGCACTTGGAGATCATGAGCTCCCCGGTGGCCAACCGGGTCTCAAGGGCGGACGTCTTCTCCTTCCCCTACCGCAGCTGAAGGTGCAGATCCTCCGCCTCCGAAGACGATTCCCCCGCCTTCCTCATGACCGAGGAGATCTCCTCGGATTCCATGTTGACGATGAGGGCGCAATGTTGGAAGACCTAAGGGAAGCAACAGACGGATTTAGAGGTGTCCGGGCTAAGAGAGGGCAATCAAGATAACACTTAGACGAATACTAACCAGAACTGCCTCCTGAGCGATGGCGGCCACTTGGGCCTTCGGGGTCTCTACGGAATCTTCCCCCCCGGCCGACTGCTCCATGTCCGCGAGCAAGCTGTCAGCGACGGAAAGCCCCGATGGGACCATGAAGCAGACGTCCCCCTCCTGCATGGGAATCCCCTCGGGGATATCATTCGACGGTGTGCGGCAGACCATCCTTTTCCTCTTGAGGGGGACCTCAGTCACCTCCTCCTCCCTCGCTCGGGGCTCCGGGTCTCGTGCGTGCTTCTGGCTGCCCCCGCGATGGTCATCGGGGGCCCGGGGCATTGCGGAGGACTTCGTCGGTAGGGACGGTTTCGGGGCCGAGCTCGGGCCTGCTCGGGACAAGACCACGCCCCCGACCTTCTTCTGGGCCGTGGCGGATATGGCAGCTAGAATTTTGGACCGGTCCATGTGTCCTGCAAAGGGAGAAAGCACAGAGAAGTTAGTGATGCAAGAAGGGTAAAAAGTAAATTACTCAAGTCTAAACAGGTCGTCCAATCTCCTAACTTACCCACAAAGCGCACGAGGTTGAGCCCAGCTAAGGACTTGCTCGGAAAGTAAGACGTCAGCCCGTTGGATCGGCTCCCACATGGACACCGCCTTCGCCTCGGAAGAGGACGACTGCTTCCTCTGCGGGCAGTCGACTATGTGCCACTGTACAGGCACAAGCCAGTCCTCACCCTCGGGTGGCCCGACGAATACAAACTTCTCCTTCCAGTCAAGGATGGAAGAAGAAACGACCACCCCACCCGACCCGGCCATCCCACCCTTGCGTTTTTTAAAGGAAAAATACACCCAGCTCGGCTCGTTCGTGCTGGTGCCGGGGTGATTTTTATAGCAGAGAAAGGAAGTAAGAAGGGTCAAGCTGAAGGGGATGTCCTCAAGTTTCAACCAGACCAGAAACCCGAGGAGGATTCTCCACGAGTTCGGCGCAAGCTGGCCCGGCGAGAGTTAGAAACAACGAAGTATCCCGCATACCTCGGTTGGAAAGGGCAGACGCATTCCCTCTCGGAACGCTTTCAAATACAGGGCAATCTCCTTCCCATGCACCTGGTTCGCATGTTCGCCCCTTTTGCCAAACGGAGCGAATAATTAGAGGGGATATGGAAACGTGACCGAATCTCGGCAAGCTCCTCCAGATCCCTCAAGACGGAGGGCACATCGCGGGCGTTCCCGATACGCACCTTGAGGACCCTCGCCGCAGCCGGGAAGCTAGCGGCGTGGGTAGCCTTGACTCTACGGGCGAGCTTGACAATGAGGAAGCAACAAGGGAACCCTCGTGGCCGTGAGCAGCCGAAGAGGTGGGAGACTCCCTAGACTCTACCTGTCACGCCCCGCTTCCCAGAGTGCGCTAAGATCGGCATGTGACAGAGCCAACCATGCTACCTGTGTCTAGGAAAGACCCCCCCACAGTCACATTACGACTGTCTAGGAGATATCAAGAACAGGAAAATAAAATAAACTATCTAGTACATGTCCATACGCCAGAATAAACGAGTCAAGAAATAATATGCGGAAACAATAAATCCAAGTAACAATAACAATGTGGAAAGTACGTCCCAAATACGGGCTCACATCCGGAAATGAAAATGCTAAAAAGAAACTAAACTAAAATATTAACAATATCCTCAGTGCTCGGCCTGTCGGCTGAAGTACTCCTGCTTGGATTGCGACAAAGGTAGAGAATCTGGGCCATGCAAAACCCAGACGTCAGTGCGTCATAATATCAACAATAACATAATCATGAAGCGACAAGGTATGTAGGCATGAGTATGAACAGTAATAAAAGTATAACAGTAACACGAATAAGGAGCAGTGAAGTGTATAAGTACATGTAACGTGCGGTGAGTAATCTGAATTAAACTACTGGGTTAACTACTCTCAAGTCTGTGAAATTAATTTAATGAATCATCGATGTAAGTCAATAGTATCCCGTGCATATCCGGGACCACGGTCCAGACTCTTGGGGCTGAATCCGAGACGTGCCGCTAAGCACAAACAGGAAACATGTACAGACGAATGATGTCAGCAACATCATACCGAGACTGGCCTAGCCCCCAAAACTGATCAGTATAAGCGTCGAACTGTTGAGTTACAAGTCAGGTTTCATCATTGATTTCCCCTTACCCCTAAGTTATGTGTTCAAGACAGGTATTGATAAATCTGGAGGTAATGCCAACACAAGATCAAGCAGGTACAGGTTTGTCTATACAGACAACAGGATATGTCCATCGGGACAACATGTCTGGATTGTCGGCATTAGAAACAGGATCAGGTAACATGTTAAGTAGTGGTGTATCAGGTCATGTCAAGCAGTGCACAGTGTAACATATGGGTGTCCAACAGTAAAATGTAGCAAGTATGGAATCACGGTAAAAGTATGGATGTACGGTAAAAGCATGGATGCACAAATATCTATCAGGGGTTACATCATGACTATGTAGGATGCACATTATTACGCATGGGGTACTAATGTAACAGTAATATGAATTAATACGACATGGCATGCAACTAGATATATAGAATTAATGGTATGGATACACAATAAAACACGGATGCATAATTATCTATCAGGGGTTATACCTACAGCTCCATGACTATGTAGGATGTACATTATCAAGTATGGGGTGTTAATACAACAATAACATGAAATAATATGATCTGTAGATGCAGCTACATATATAATAAATGATATGGATGCATACGGGTATCCGAACACAGTAAAACATTAATATGGATGTATGATGCAATCAACATGTGATATTTTTATTAATTTAAATGAAAATATATAAACATAGCATGTAGCAAGATAAACTTGCCTGAGCGGAACACACGATGGGTGTCTACGGCACGTCCGACGTCGGGTAAACGTCGCAATGCACACACGGTGCGCGGGACGGGTCCAGGCAAGGCAAGAAGGTAACCATGCAGGCAGGGGACGTTTACTGGATCACCTGAATCGTCAGCGCCGAGTACGGCTCTGGCGGATGATCACCGGAAAAGAAACAAGAAATCGAGAAAGAAAAGAAAAGAGAAGAAGAATAATAAGAAAAAGAAGAAAAAAGAAAGGAGAGGGTTGTGTTCTGGGTTTTGTCTCTGGGGCCAGAGAAGAAGGCAAGGGGGTGAAGTCGACGGGGGTCCGTCGACGGCGAGGTCCACGGAAAGGCAGTGGGTGTGGGGTGAGCAGGGGATGCTCGGGTTGCAAAGGTGTCGGGGTTGGGAGAGAGGAGATGAGGTGGTCGAGGCGATGCTGTCGGGGCGATGGGGATGAGGGGAGGCCAACGAGGTGGTCGGGGCTCCGGCGACGGGGACAGGAAAGATGGCCGTAGTGGGTTCTTGGGTGTGCAGTCAGGGAAAGAAAGGAACCTTATGTTGGGGTGTTTACAGGGGAGAAGAGGAGAGGGTGTTGGGTTGGTCAGCGACGACGAAGAAGATGAGGCGACGACAACGAATACGAGGTCGGAACTGCGAGTTCGTGTGTGCAGGGATCTCGTAACCGTGGGTTCGCAGGCGAGGTTTGCAGTGGGGAGAGGAGAGAGTGAGAGGTGGTGAAGAGATGAAGGCGAGGCGAAGGCGAAGTCGTGATCGGCGATGGGTTTTCTTGGGTCGTCGGGATCGGTGTTCTTGGGTTCACGGTGTCGGGTGATAGCGGTGGTGGTTGTGGTGTTGAGAGGAGGAGGAGAGTGAGACGAGAGAAGTGAGGTGAGCGGAGGTGGTGTCGACGACGGTGGAGGCGAGCGACGGGCGCGCGCGTGAGGCGGGAAACGAAGAAGGAGATGAAGGTGGAGAGAGGGGGGAGAGGACGTATAAAAGTATTAGTTTTTTTAAAAATATATTTATAGTGAGGAGAGAGAGGCGGGAGAAGATTGAAGAAGAGAGAGAGGGGGGAACGTGGGTTTTAGTTAAGGAAAAAATATATATATAGTGTAAAATATATGTAGATAGAGAGAGAGCATGATAGAATCAGTTTAGTTTAGGATTTGGATTATTTTAAAATATTTAAAATATATTCGTTTGTTTTAAAATTTTATATAAATGGTTTATATATAGAATATAATATTGATTATATTTGAGATTTTGGCTAATACAAAAAATAGTCCAAAACGCGTCCGGGTCGGGTCTAAAATTACGGTTTGAAAATACGGAAAATATACGTATCAACCAAAACCAAAATACAATATCCGGATAACGAAAAAGCATACCCCCAAGAACGGATGTGCGTAGCATACACGTAGCTATCCAAACGGGTCTGTTTCACTGAACGGGATGAGAACATGATATACGAATGCCACCACAGGGTTTGGGGTATGATGCAGTCCATGTTAGATATTTTTAAAATATATTATTTGACTTTATTTGTATTATTAAAAAAATACAGATGCCGGATATAATGCAGGTATACATGATATAGAACACGAGAGTGCACGGATTCTCATAACAAGCCGGGATGAATCATAAGCAGGAATCAAGATGGGTTTCCAGCAAGTGGGTCGGGTCGGATGCAAAGACGGATACCAATTATACTATTCGCACATAAACAACAGTAAATCAAGAAATAGCCATAAATAAAGAATTACTCAAAATGGAACTGGTATAAATGAACTAGGGTGTTACATTATACCCAACTACAAAAAGAATTTTGTCCTCGAAATTCCCGGAACAAGAAAAGATAAACAAACATGAATCTACAAGAAGAGATCTGGAAACTTCTGTCAAATCTCGTCTTCTCGTTCCCAAGTCGATTCTCCGTGCGAGCGATTTCCCCACGAAACAAGTACGAGAGGGATAACTTTGTTCTTGAGGACCTTTTCTCTTTGATCAACAATCGACATCGGTCGTTCTTCATAAGCCAAATCCTCCCTTACAGTCAGCTCCGAATGATCTAGCACGTGTGTTTCATCTCGAACATACTTACGGAGTTGAGATACATGAAACACGTTATGAATACTTACCAAAGATGGTGGTAACGCCAATCGATAAGCCACTTATCCAACACGCTCAATAATCTCGAAAGGCTCCACGAATCGAGGACTAAGCTTGCCTCGACTCCCAAAACGAATCACTCCTCTAGTCGGCGATATCTCTAAGAATACCAGATCACCAACAGAGAACTCTAGAGCTCTTCTCGATGTATCGGCCCAACTCTTCTGCCGATTCTGTGCTACCTTCATGTGATTCCGGATAGTATTAACCTGCTCTACTGTTTGCACGATTAAATCTGGTCCCAACAATCTTCGTTCTCCAACATCGTCCCAACAGACGGGTGAGCGACACTTGCGACCATATAACGCTTCGAATGGAGCCATCTGAATAGTCGCCTGGAAGCTGTTATTATACGAAAACTCCACCAAGTGTAGATGATCCTTCCACGAACCCTTGAAGTCTAACATGCAAGCTCTCAACATGTTTTCAAGAGTTCAGCATGATCTTCAATGCTCCTCGAGTAGACCAGAATATCATCGATGAACATCACTATAAACTGGTCTAAGAACGGTGAAAAGATTCGGTTCATCAAGTCCATAAATATAGCCGGTGCATTCGTGACTCCGAATGGCATCACTAAATACTCCTAATGTCCATATCGGGTTCGGAACGCAGTCTTGCAAATATCCTCTGATTTAACTCGGACATGATGATATCCGGACCGCAAATCCAGCTTCGAGAATACCTTCACGCCACTGAGTTGCTCGAATAATTCGCCAATGCGAGGGATCGAGTACTTGTTCTTAATAGTCACCCGGTTCAATTCTCGATAATCGATGCACATCCTCCTTGTGCCATCTTTCTTCTTGACTAGAAGAACTGGAGCTCCCCAAGGTGAATTACTGCTGCGAATCCAACCCTTCTCTAGCAATTTGGTAACCTGCTTCTTGACTTCTTCCAACTCCACCGGTGCCATTGGATAGTATTCCTTTGAGATTGGCACTGCACCAGGAACAAGATCGATCGCGAACTCCACATCTCGTTTTGGCGATAAACCCGAGATGTCCTCGAACACATCCATGAACTCTCAAACTATAGCCGGCGCTTCCTCCTTATCAACTTCCATCGACGCAAGAACGGTGTTTGTCGGCCTAGCCCTAAACTCGACTGGCCCGACAGAACTTCTACCTCCAGCAAAAACAACTCCGAATATCCGGGAATCTGGAAAATCACTTTCTTTGCCCTACAATCAATGTGGGCGTGGAAAGTGCCAAGAAAATCCATTCCCAAGACAATATCATAGCTGCCGGTATCGATCACCAAGAAATCTGCAAATAACTCCCATCCGCAAATAACAACAGAACAATCCTTACACTCACTACTAGCTATGATCTTCCCATTCCCAGTGTGTATGTCCCAACAACTAGAAAGGGTCGTGCAATAAATTGAATATGCAGCAATAAACTTGGACGACATAAAACAATGAGATACACCAGAATCGAATAATGCTAATGCAGGAAAATCATGAACAAGTAGGATACCTAAAACAACTTCATCTGAAGTCTTGGCCTCTTCAGCCGTCAGAGTAAAGGCTCAAGCTTGATTAGGTCCCTGAGTTAACTGCTTCTGCCCCTGAATCTGCCTCTGCGGTGGCATCTGAACATCATCCTTCAAACGAAGTTTCTACGGACAAGCATTGATAGTATGATACGCAGATCCGCAAACCAAACAAAGTCCAAGCCTCCTTCGACACTCCCTCTGCAAGTGTCCGGGTAGATGGCAGTACCCACAAATCGTCCTTCCCTTTTTCTCGGGCACGATTGGCTTCTTCATCGGTACAATGCCACGCCTGTCCACCGGGATACCTCTGCGTATGGGTGCTCGATTCGGCGTAAACGCAGGCTTCCGTACCACCACTACCTGCTGCTGCGTACCCTCCGCCTTCATTGATAAGCTCTACTGCTCTCGGGCTGCTTTAAGAACTTGCGAGAAAGTGGTCAATCCTAGAGATATAATATGCCTTTGGATTTCCACGTCCAAACTGCGCATAAACCTTCGTGCCCTATCAGCATCGTTGGCAACCAAACGTCCAGCGAATCGACTGAGTCGTGTCCACTCAGCCCCATGCGCGTCCACGGATCCGCCATTCTGCTTCAAACTGATAAATTTTTCTTCCATTTCTTCCCGGGCAGTCTGCGGAAAGAACTTCTCCAAGAAACTCTGCGAGAAAGTTGCCCAACTTATCGGCTTGGGCAAACGGGTCTCTTCCATAAGCCACCACTCATGGGCATAGTTCACCAATTGGATGCGTACAACATCCACTCTCTGGTCCTCCGGAATCTGTACTGCAACAAGCAGATTCTCCGTATCGACTAGCCACTGCTCCGCTGGTAAAGCCTCCTCCAAACCAGTGAAAATGGACGGACTAAGTCTTCTGAAATCTGCCACGGTACCCACACGCAGTACTGGTTTGGCCGCAACATTGTTTACGGACCGCTGGACGGTCCGCAAACCTTCCTGAAAAGCTTCGGCTTGCCGCTGGTTCATCTCGGTTTGCCGCTTCTAGTTCTCCAGCATCCCACGAATTACTCTAAGCAATGCGGTGTCATCAACACTCCTCTGGTACGATCGTATATTCCTATCCTCCATGATCCTGAAACCAAGACACCGAAGAGGATTAGTATGATAAGCAAGATTCAAAACTTGCGATGAACATAGACTGGTAAGCAATAAAACCGAGAGAAGCAAGGTAAAATAATGACCGTAAAACAAGGAAGTGAATCAAGACTAGTACTCCAAGTTACTTAAATAGAGTACCGCATTGTAACCATGCTGCAGTTCATAGTTACAATCGCATAACTCCATTCAAGTTGCCCAAATCCTAGTATTAGAATAGAGAGAAACAGTAGGGAACCAGAAGGATTTAAGTCAAGATGCAAGGTTGTTTGCATATCGTCAAGGCAAGGGTCAAGAGAAAGATATGATTCAAGAATCACGATAACCAAGTGGCAGGACATGTTCCTAATTACGAATTTTCCGATTCATGTATTGGGTCCAATACCCAACTACAAAAGAATCAAACCCGATTAACCTAAATCCTATGCTCTGATACCAAACAAACTCTGTCACGCCCCGCTTCCCAGAGTGCGCTAAGATCGATACGTGATAGAGCCAACCATGCTACCTGTGGCTAGGAAAGATCCCCCCACAGTCATATTACGGCTGTCTAGGAGATATCAAGAACAGGAAAATAAAATAAACTATCTAGTACATGTCCATACGCCAGAATAAACGAGTGCGGAAGCAATAAATCCAAGTAACAATAACAATCTGGAAAGTACGTCCCAAATACGGGCTCACATCCGGAAATGAAAATGCTAAAAAGAAACTAAACTAAAATACTAACAGGATCCTCAGTGCTCGGCCTGTCGGCTGAAGTACTCCTGCTCGGCCTGCGACAAAGGTAGAGAATCTGGGCCATGCAAAACCCATACGTCAGTGCGTCATAATATCAACAATAACATAATCAGGAGGTAACAAGGTATGCAGGCATGAGTATGAACAGTAATAAAAGTATAGCAGTAACACGAATAAGGAGCAGTGAAGTGTATAAGTACATGTAACGTGCGATGAGTAATCTGAACTAAACTACTGGGTTAACTACTCTCAAGTCTGTGAAATCAATTTAATGAATCGTCGATGTAACTTAATAGTATCCCATGCATATCTGGGACCATGGTCCAGACTCTCGGGGCTGAATCCGAGACGTGCCGCTAAGCACAAACAGGAAACATGTACAGAGGAATGATGTCAGCAACATCATCCCGGGAATGGCCTAGCCCCCAAAACTTATCAGTATATGCGTCGAACTGTTGAGTTACAAGTCAGGTTTCATCATTGATTTCCCCTTACCCCCAAGTTATGTGTTCAAGACAGGTATTGATAAATCTGCAACTAATGCCAACACAGGATCAAGCAGGTACAGGTTTGTCTATACAGACAACAGGATATGTCCATCGGGACAACATGTCAGGATTGTCGGCATTAGAAACAGGATCAGGTAACATGTCAAGTAGTGGTGTATCAGGTCATGTCAAGTAGTGCACAGTGTAACATATGGGTTTCCAACAGTAAAATGTAGCAAGTATGGAATCACAGTAAAAGTACGGATGTACGGTAAAAGCATGGATGCACAAATATCTATCAGGGGTTACATCATGACTATGTAGGATGTACATTATCACCCATGGGGTACTAATGTAACAGTAATATGAATTAATACGACATGACATGCAACTAGATATATAGAATTAATGGTATGGATACACAATAAAACACGGATGCATAATTATCTATCAGGGGTTATACCTACAGCTCCATGACTATGTAGGATGTACATTATCAAGCAAGGGGTGTTAATACAACAATAACATGAAATAATATGATCTGTAGATACAGCTACATATATAATAAATGATATGGATGCATACGGGTATCCGAACACAGTAAAACATTAATATGGATGTACGATGCAATCAACATGTGATATTTTTATTAATTTAAATGAAAATATATAGACATAGCATGTAGCAAGATAAACTTGCCTAAGCGGAACACACGACGGGTGCGTACGGCGCGTCTGACGTCGGGTAAACGTCGCAATGCACACACGGCACGCGGGATGGGTCCTGGCAAGGCAAGAAGGTAACCACGCAGGCATGGGGTGTTCACTGGATCGTCTGAATCGTCAGCGCCAAGCATGGCTCCTGCGGGTGATCACCGGAAAAGAAACAAGAAATCGAGAAAGAAAAGAGAAGAAGATGAAGAAGAATAAGAAGAAGAAAGAAAGGAGAAGGTTGTGTTCTGGGTTTTGTTTCTGGGGTCAGAGAAGAAGGCAAGTGGGTGACGTCGACGGTGGGCCGTCGATGGCGAGGTCCATGGCAAGGCAGTGGGTGTGGGGTGAGCAGGGGATGCTTGGGTTGCAAAGGTGTCGGGGTTGGGAGAGAGGAGATGAGGTGGTCGAGGCGATGCTGTCGGGGCGATGGGGATGAGGGGAGGCCGACGAGATGGTCGGGGCTTCGGCGACGGGGACATGAGAGATGGCCGCGGTGGGTTCTTGGGTGTGCAGTCGGGGAAAGAAGGGAACCTTAGGTTGGGGTGTTTGCAGGGGAGCAGAGGAGAGGGCGTTGGGTTGGTCGGCGACGACGAAGAAGACGAGGCGACGACGACGAGGTCGGAACTGCGAGTTCGTGTGTGCAGGGATCTCGTCACCGTGGGTTTGCAGGCGAGGTTTGCAGTGGGGAAAGGAGAGAGAAAGGTGGTGAAGAGATGACGACGAGGCGAAGGCAAAGTCGTGATCGGCAATGGGTTTTCTTGGGTCGTCGGGATCGGTGTTCTTGGGTTCACGGCGTCGGGTGATGGCGGTGGTGGTTGTGGTGTTGAGAGGAGGAGGAGAGTGAGAAGAGAGAGGTGAGGTGAGCGGAGGTGGTGTCGACGACGGTGGAGGCGAGCGACGGGCGCGAGGCGAGAAACGAAGAAGGAGATGAAGGAGGAGAGAGGACGTATAAAAATATTAGTTTTAAAAAAAAATATATTTATAATGAGGAGAGAGAGGCGGGACGAGATTGAAGAAGAGAGAGAGAGGGGGGGTAACGTGGGTTTTAGTTAAAGAAAAAATATATAAAACTATATATATAGTGTAAAATATATGTAGAGAGAGCAGGATAGAATCAGTTTAGTTTAGGATTTGGATTATTTTAAAATATTTAAAATATATTCGCTTTGTTTTAAAATTTTATATAAACGGTTTATATATAGAATATAATATTTATTATATTTGAGATTTTGGTTAATACAAAAAATAGTCCAAAACGCACCCGGGTCGGGTCTAAAATTACGGTTTGAAAATACGGAAAATAAACGTATCAACCAAAACCAAAATACAATATCCGGATAACAATAAAGCATACCCCCAAGAATGGATTCGCGTAGCGTACACGTAGCTATCCAAACGGGTCTGTTTCACTGAACGGGACGAGAACACGATATACGGATGCCACCACAGGGTTCGGGGTATGATGCAGGCCATGCTAGATATTTTTAAAATATATTATTTAACTATATTTGTATTATTAAAAAAATGCATATGCCAGATATAATACAGGTATACATGATATAGAACATGAGAGTGCACACATTCTTATAACAAGCCGGGATGAATCATAAGCAGGAATCAAGACGGGTTTCCAGCAAGCGGGTCGGATCGGATGCAAAGACGGATACCAATTATACTATTCGCACCCAAACAACAATAAATCAAAAAATAGCCATAAATAAAGAATTACTCAAAATGGAACTAGTATAAATGAACTAGGATGTTACACTACCCTAACTATTTCAACAGACTCCTCGGAAGAAGACATCTAACCTGATTCAAAAGAAGGAGTTCTCCGAGGAAAGAGCGCCGAGCAATCTCTTGCAGCAAAGGAAAATAGTGGCGAAATTATGAACCCTAAGGGGGTCCCACTCCTATTTATACTGCTTAAGGGAAGCATCCGACGGCTCAGATCATTTCCCGTCAAAACGAAGCTTCGCGTCTGCCAGCCATCGAAGCCCCCACGTGTCGAACGACCATTAGAGACGTCCCTTCGGGCGCAGCCGACGGCGACAGCCTGTCACGTCCGCCAATCCGCGTCGGACACGTGGCCTACGCCTCAACTGACGTACAAGCGAATCAGCGCCCCTCTTTAAATGCACGATCCTTTCCCCTGATCCGCTGACGTCATCCAAGATACGCGCAGAGATCCAAGCGCCCGGGATACGACACGCGGGATCAAAGATCTGAACGACGCAATCGCCCCGGAAATCCGCGCTGACAAATTCTTGACAACAGGCTGAGCCCGTGAAACCGATCCAGACCACTCTCGACCCGACCCATAAATAGGTCGGGACGGGAGTGGGGGGCTAAAGATGATACCCATTGTTGAAGTCAAAATTTGCACCCCGATTGACCAAGTCAAAGTCAAGGTCAACCCCAAGCCAGGTGGGCCCAAGCCCAAGCAAGTGGGCCAATGCCCAGGTCGAGCCCGAACACGAAGCGTCCGGCCTTCCGCCATACCAAAATAAAAAAAATCATGTAACAAATAATTTTTATGTAATTTTTGTGCATGAATGTATGCAAAATGGGCATAAAGCCAATTTTTTGTAAGCCCATGGCTTATGTGCAAAAAGAAGTGGCACATGAGCCATGGGATGGCCAAAATGCCATTTTTGTAAAGCCCAAGGGGCTATATGTAAAGTGTATAGCCTATAAAGGCAAAGATAATGAAAATATCTCAACAAATTTTTCTCTCTCCAAAAAAATCCAGATCTGTGATCTTCTTTTTCCTCAAGGTTCTAAAACCTTCTTTTTTCTTTTGAATTAAATCAAGAGTTTTACTCTTCCTTTTATAAAATAAAATAGTTTTTCACCACAAAACCCATAAAGGGGAACTCAGATCTACCATCAGATCTCAGAAAGGAGAGATTTTTAAAATCTCATACTTCTTGATCTTCAAGATCCGGCTAACAAAGGAAGAAGAAGGAGACCCATCTCAAGAAACCCCACTTTGGGGAAGAACTAGGGCTAAAGGGAAGAAGCCCTTCATTAGCTTCAAAATATCTTAGGAGTTTAACTCCTCATATATATATATATATATATATATATAAATACAGAGAACAATAAGTGCTCCTTTCTGGGAGTACAACTCCCATTATAGGGACCAAGTCCCTTTTGCGCTCAGAGCACTAGCGCCCAAAGTGCTAGCGCCCGAGCGCCCACGTGCTGACACGTGGTGCGCTAGCGCCCACGTGCTGACACGTGGTGCGCTAGCGCTCTTGCGCTCAGAGCGCTAGCGCCCACGTGCTGACACGTGGTGCGCTAGCGATCAAAGTGCTAGCGCTCTTGCGCTAAAAGCGCCAGCACCGAAAGCGCTGCCGCTTTTCCCACGCATCCTTTGGATGCCCTTTCCTTTTTTTATTTTATACATATATGTATATACACACACACACACAGACATACTCTACAACACTATCCTTCCCCAAAAAAAATTTGGGCCGGGGCGCTGCCCCGCACCCCGCAAGGGGGCTGCTAGCCCCCTTGACACCCACTTCGCTATCCGGGTAGCGGGACCCCCGTAAAAACTCTGCGTGGCTCCCGATATATCCAAAACCCCTTCAAAACACAACACTGCACGTTGAGTTCGCACGACCAGTTTAACCCGTTAATCGGAGGTTCTCTCGCTCCAAAGGCGAGGGCTAATTAACGACGGCTTATGTAACATTTTCAAAAATATAAAATATTAATTTCGGGAATTTTTATTATTTAATATTATTTTATTGATTATTTTAATATTAAATGCAAATAAATAGGAAAAATGTTAGAAAAATTATGAAAAATTATGGAAAATTCTAAAATGGGTTAATTATTGAAATTATGACATTTTTAAGTTGTTGTGATCATTTTGACACTAATTTAGTGCTAATCGCGATTAAAATCGCTAATCGGGTTTTTCGGCAATCTTGTGCAAAACTTGCACGTATCACATTTTCTACACTTGTGTATTTTCTTGCAATGGATTCCTTTTGGGTTTACTATTCTTGTGAGAAGGGTCTTAGTTTAAAAAAAAAAAAGAAAAGAAAAAGGAAATGAGAATGTGTAGTAGGAGAGAGAGAGAGAGGTATGGGCTTGTTTGACCTTGAGACTTAGCCATTTCCCTTCCATCATTTTCCCTTCCTCCTCATCCTCCTCCTCCTGCTGCTGCTCCCTTCTTCCTCTTCCTCCTTCTTCAAATCCCCCAAGTTACACCACTAAAACATACTCAAAACCTCACACTCATTTCACAAAACATGCACACAAGCTCGCAAGATAGAGGATGGACCAAGAAAGATGGTGTTTTGGTGCTGTTGAGGATTCATGAGTCTCTTGTGAGGTAATTCCTTTGCAATTAGAGTGTTAAATCTTGTGTTTAAGGTTTAATTCAAGTTTCATATCGATATCGGGTGAATTATGGATATTTGGACAAAACTTGAGAGGGTTAGGGTAATGTTGAGTTGTGGCTTGGCAATTGAGTTTAGAGAGTGACCTTAGACCCTATTTAGAATAGAAACCCAGGCCAATCCCACTGGAAATCCAAAAATACGGAATTATGGAACTTTTCATGTCGGTTTGTGAAATCTGTGAAGGTGTTCTGGAATCTGGAGCAACCCGGGGGCACCAAAAATAAAATTGAGCTGACAGTGAGTCGTGCAGGCACCTAGGAAGCTACCACCAAGACCCGAGCCCCTAACTCTAAACCGTGGCCGCCAAATTCATCATTCTGGCCGCAATTTGCGGCCAGAGTAGAGGGGAATGGTTCCATTTTTGTTCCAGGGCTCATTTAGCACTAGATTAGACCCCTCCTATATATAGTTTTGGCAAATGGTCTTCTGGGGAAAATCTGGAGGTGTTTTGGGGTGTTTTAGGCGATGTTTTCCGTATTTTTTTTATGCACTTTCTTGGTGTTTGGATTTGTAATTGGTTGTCGGGTGTTCATACATCGACAACAGGGGTTAAGTGTTGGATTTGCATGTTTGGGCCATAGGTTCCAACTTATGAGCACACCGTGCGCTGTTTCGGTTTTCTGCTTTGATATTAATACGTATTGCGACTGTTTATTATTCTAGGTACCCTCGTAAGGATTCCGAGGTGAAAGAGCATGGCGTCATCGATTTCAGAAAGCGAAGACCAGGTGAGTAGATTATATCTACAGGGGGAAGTCGGGTGGATGGCGTATAGCACCCCCGCAGTCCGTAGTTAGTTATGCTATGTAATTTGGATATATGATAGTGTTAGTGTATTGTAGCTTTGTGTTAGAAGCATTATGGTTAGTTAGGGTTAGAAGTAACTAGTGTAGTTCCTAGTCGCGAACCCTAGGATAGATTCGTACCCACATTCACGCACTTGGATTTTTCCCTATACTTTCACTTGGTTGATGATATTGATGACTTTGGAGATGAGTCGATGGTGTGGGCTTGGTGCCCTGGGATCGGTGATTTGATACGATTCACATGTGGGATATGACTTGTGATTCTTGCGGGCTTGGGATGTGTGTTTACCCCCGCATGCATACTTACTGATGTTATCGTTTGGTGCTAGACATAGAGTAGTACCCAGGCTATATGATCTGACGATAGTGATACCTGATATGTGATGAGATAGTGTGACACTGACCCCTACTCAGCTATTGGGATGCCGTACGATGATTACCGTACGAGCCGATATTGATGATAGATCCGCACTCATAACTCGAAGAGATCTTATGATATGACATTGAGGCGAGATCACCGACTATTTATACCTTTATATATGTATCGACTCAGATTTAGGCGGTTTCCTTACCCCTCCAGACTTGCATGATATAGCTTTTGAGTTAGATTCTTCACTGTTGCGTTGCTTATTTCGATTGCACCTGTTTATACTATTTGCATGGCATTTCTTGTGCTTATTGTTATATTGCCATCATGCTGATAGGACACCAGCACCGTTACCGATGATGCGTATGTACCACGTACACTTACTTGCCGGCTCACACACATCTTCATCGGTAATTACCATGTCACGTACACCTTAGAAAATATTATTGCTTGACATAGCCTGTTAGCTAATAGTTTAGACATTGTAGTTATTACCTGCTACTTCCTGCACACTGTTATTCATTATCATGCCGCATTCATGGATTCTCATGCATATATTCATTATTTTACGTGCTATTGAGGTTTGGATTTGGATTTCTATGAGATTTTCTGGATTTGGGGGAAAACCGCAAAAACACTAATAAACATATTCTCTCTCTTTTAAAATAAAAAGTGCGGTTTTCCTATGATGTATGAGTCGTCCACCATGAGTTTGCTGATGGATTTGGAAACCCGATTCGAGGAGACGGATGAACCGTTTCGGGTACATGGTGGACCCGGTAAGGTACCCCGGGGCAAGAAGACGTGGTGATGACGATGAGCCTGGCAGGGGGAGATTGCCTACCGGTGATATTACCGACGCGTCGGATATCCGGAGGATACCGTCGTGGTCTTGAGATGGATGGTAGGGGCCGGTCTGGACTGACGGCGCCCTAGATATTGTGGTTGAGACCTTGAGATATCAGGACATTGGGATTTCGTTTGTGCCGATGCTAGGCACAGTTTTATGCTGATTTCATTGTAGTACCTTATTTTTAAAATACAGGGTAAATCTCACTAAAGCTTGAAAACAGTTGTTTCAAGTGAATGTATTCTGTTTTCACGCATTCATGTCTCATTCATATGCTATATTGTTATCTGAGGCACTGACACAGACACATGAGATTGCACTCGGGTTAGATATTTACCCTAGCCTTGCTATAGGCTGCATGTTGTATATTGAGGATTTTATATACTGATCGTTTGGACTTAGGTTTATGTCTTGCTTTCGATTTATCCTTGTAGATGTTTCTATTCACGAGTTGGCAACTCACCCCGTTGTGCCACAGTTCTTGCAGGTTTGCCGTACAGGTTCTATTGCGGCATTTCTGGCACATTTCCTTCTTGCGGGTGATTTGCTATTGGTAGGTGGATTCTTTTGCATCAAGAATCCCCCTTTTGTACTTATTTATTCATTGTATCTAGAAATGTCCATCAACCAAAACTTGTATATTCTTTCAGACTCAGTGTTGTTTTATTTCGACCTTAGAGTCGCGCTTAGTAGTATGGCGGTTTTCTTGTTGCTTTTGAGCTTTCTTTTGGTTTTGATCCTCGCCACTTGGCGTTGTATATTATTATATCATTGCGTGGTTGTGACCGTCGATTGACGAAGAGCTAGCTCCCGCTTGGGGATGCCTTTATCATGTTATATCTTGTTATTGTCGTTTTACCCCATTCGGGGCCAGTTTTACAAAGGAAACTCTGCCGAAATTTCTAGAAAAGACTGTACCGTTTTTAAAATGCACATTCGGCTTAGTTATTTAAAAACCTTGATTTCAAACCTGTATTTCTTCACTTCTTTAAACCAGTTTCTTTACTTATTCTTCAAAATGGTTTTAGATTTCTGGGCTTTTGGCTTACTTGGATCAGATGGAGTCCTATAGGCTTCATATGGTTCAAGTGCCAGTCACGTGCTCTTGCGGGTCGTGACAAAGTTGGTATCAGAGCGCTAGGTTGACCTTGGTTCGAGTCTAAGTTTGACTATGTGGAGCCTAGGGAGTTATTTATATGCGGAACTTAGGCTTGACCTTACGGAACTTAGACTTGGTCGAGGGGGTGTAAACCCGAACTTTCGTCGTTTTAGGATGACCCTTGGTTGATGGATTAGGTGACTAAAGTAGAGTGACGTACCGTTGGTATGTTCCGCGGCATACTTACGACACGCCACTCCGCTTAAGGAACCTTAGGATGTATATTTTCGAGATCAGTGATTTTCTTCATATCCAGTATTATACCTCCATTTGAGATCCCCGATTCTATTAGTTTCATGATCATACCTTCCTTGATACTATTCCTTTCTATGATCATGCATCCACCTTGGATCTGTTGTTTCCCTTCTTGCCACTGGTGTACTCTTTTGATACTCGATTGAGGTTCCTGTCACCATGTTTGAGCGCAGTTTGGGCTGCTGCTAGGGTTACGGCCGGTGTGAGCTCGTTTGGTACGAGGGCCGACCTCTGTGTTTTCTGGTGACATGGGAACGTCTCGAGTTAGTGTTGGTGTTTGTGACCTCTAGTGGAGGCGAGTGCTTGGTTTGCACCGGATGATCGTGCCTTTGTTAGAGCTGCCAGCTGAGAGAGGACTGTTGATGTACAGCGTACCTCAGAGATTGTGATGTCGCCTACCGTGCAGACAGATGGACCAGTTGTAGCTGAGATTGACAGGATGTTGCTTTCGGAGCTTACGAGCTGAGATTGCCGGAGCTTTCAGGCAGATATGCGACAGAGGATAGCTAGTCTACCCGATTTGAGAGACGAAGGTGATTCGTCCGATTTTGCGCCAGAGCGGGCCCAGATGAGTTGAAGATTTCCAGTGTGGAGAATCTTACTCAGATCTAGAGTAGACCGATTCAGAGACGACTTCACGCAGGTTCGTTGAGAGTCGATTGAGACGATCGAAAGTCAGGAGCCATTTTCCAAGTTTAAAGTATACGGAAAGACATGCAGGTGATTCTATGGACCCTCTAGAAGAATGAAACCCTAACTCGACTTAATGACCGTGTGACAGCCTTTGAACCTTAGGGTTTACGGCAGTTCCGCGGCGCCATTAGTGAGGCTTGGGTTTGCCCTTCTACGGCTGGACCACCGACGCTGTGGCATGTACTCGATACTATTAAACTGTACCCGAGATGTGAGCTCTTGGGGGATTATGAGGTTCTGACGAGTCGATCGGATGATTCGACATCTTTCGGATATCGTAATGGGATACTGCTTGGGAGACTCCAGAGACGAGGATAGCCGTCGGAGCGCAGTTAGTGTAGCCACGATGAGACGAGTCCGGATCAGTCGATATTTGAGCAGAGTGGAGAAAAGAGTTCGCACGAGATGACGTCCCACTCCGCTGACATCAGAGATGTGATACGTATCCCGAGGCGTGGTATATGGATAGATCTTCCAGAAAGAAGCACGATAAGTATGTAGCCATTCCGGAATAAGCTTTAGCTTCAGCATTGGATGATGACTTCCGGGCACTTCGGCAGGATTGAGATTTGAGAAAGGAATCTCGGCAGGACCTTTCTGGAGTACGATACGAGAAGACCTAGACCCAGGAGTGGTCATGGTTGCGCACACCCAGCAGCCCAGAGTTCGGCATTGTCGACGAGGTAGTTGACCAGATACGGATAAAGGAACTTAACCAGATGCGTTGCGAATTGATCAAGGATGGACGAGTGACGAGTATTCCTCCGATGGTTGGGACGTGTTCCCAAGGACCAGTTCGGCCTGACATCTTCTACAGAATGATGAAGCTACAGAGTACGCGATTTCGAGTCCGTGCGAGAGACTTCAGATTGACCGTGGCCGAGAACAGTGCAGTGCATCGTAGCTTGGCGTAACGTCATAGTGGACGACGATAGAGACAGTTGGAACAAGAGGTTCGTGTGAGACACTGACGAGCTGTCCTTCCTTCCCGTCGAGACTAGAGACCTGATTTGCTTACAGAGGCGTTGGGATGCGACCAATTTCTGAGAAATATTGTGCTGAGGACACAGATGTCCATTGAGCGAAAAGAGTTTATGCAGAAGTACCAGCCTTCGTACAGTTCGGCTTAGGCATGATTGGAAGAGGCCCTGAGCAGGATTCCTTTCAGGACATTGCTGCAATGATGTTTGCATCCAGGATCAGATGTGTGACGTGCTTTCAGAGAGCCAGAGGCCGACGCCAGTGATATGCTGCCTTACGAGTGGTCGTGAGGTTTGACCGAGAGGTGACCAGAGAAGTGCCAGAACGGAATCGTCCCCGTTAGCACACCTGACAGGGCCGATGAGCCGATTGACCGCGTGATAGGTAATCCGCAGAGAAGATAAGGACCCAGGGTCAGAGGACGCCAGACCGTGAGCAAGAGACAAGTAGATATCCTACGCTGCTAGCAGTGGATGCACCGACTCCTTCTCGACCTTGAAGGAGGGACTACCGAAGACGGTATTTATGATTTGTGATTTTGTGGTTTGATTATCACGTATCCGTCATGTTGGATTTCGGTATTTTGGGCGTTCTGTTTGCATGATTTAGTTTTGGTGACTGAGTTTCATGATATTGGTTTCATGCACCCACTGGATATTTATATGTTTGCGCAGAGTTTTTATGCATTTTAGTGTTATACTTTGATTCGTGCACGCTGATGCACACGGTTGTGAGATTTTCCTTTGCGGTACACCTGATTTTGGTTTGAGCCGCATTATATCGTTGATTTCGACCCGGATTTTGGTGGTGGATTTTTGCACTCCGTGCTGGTGATGTGCTTTACGCCTGTTCGGTGTTTGCTATTGGATTTCGTGATTCCATGCATGTTGAGTGCACAGGGTTTAGATTTTCATTCGTGCACGATGGACGCACAGATTTGGATTTTCGCGCATGTTGGGCGCATGTTTTTAGATAACGATTTTGGTGCGCACCCGATGCACTAAATCGAGATTTCTTCGTGCATGTTAGATGCACCGGACCTTGGCTGTCAGGCACATACGATGCCCATGACAGAGGTTTCGTGCACACCCGTTGCACCTAGATGTTGTTTTGTGCACCTATTTAGCACATATTGGATTTTTGATTTCCGTGCGCACCAGACGCACAGGATTGTGTTATGTACATTTTTGAGATTTATTCCCTTTGGAGCAGTACCTTTTATGATGTTGGGTTTTGCTTTCATGCTGAGCAGGACTAGTCAGTAGACGATACCTGGATATACTTTTGCATGTTTTACATCAGCTTTTTACGTGTATCGATTGGATGTCTACATGTGTAGTTTCGATCCATATTATATCGGTTTTGTATTGGATTTGACATTGTGTTTTTACATCGACTCCGATGATTGCGGGATGCTTGACGGAGTTTTGTTTTTGAGTTATCCGCTCAGTACCCTTGCGCATGCATTGCGCTGTGACGTTCTTTGTGTTGATGATTTCGGAGCCCCGACGACTTTGGTTTATTACTGAGATTGTTTTAGTAGTGGGGGTTTAAATTTAAATTCGGGGACCGAATTTCTTTAAGGGGGGTAGATTGTAACATTTTCAAAAATATAAAATATTAATTTCGGGAATTTTTATTATTTAATATTATTTTATTGATTATTTTAATATTAAATGCAAATAAATAGGAAAAATGTTAGAAAAATTATGAAAAATTATGGAAAATTCTAAAATGGGTTAATTATTGAAATTATGACATTTTTAAGTTGTTGTGATCATTTTGACACTAATTTAGTGCTAATCGCGATTAAAATCGCTAATCGGGTTTTTCGGCAATCTTGTGCAAAACTTGCACGTATCACATTTTCTACACTTGTGTATTTTCTTGCAATGGATTCCTTTTGGGTTTACTATTCTTGTGAGAAGGGTCTTAGTTTAAAAAAAAAAAAGAAAAGAAAAAGGAAATGAGAATGTGTAGTAGGAGAGAGAGAGAGAGGTATGGGCTTGTTTGACCTTGAGACTTAGCCATTTCCCTTCCATCATTTTCCCTTCCTCCTCATCCTCCTCCTCCTGCTGCTGCTCCCTTCTTCCTCTTCCTCCTTCTTCAAATCCCCCAAGTTACACCACTAAAACATACTCAAAACCTCACACTCATTTCACAAAACATGCACACAAGCTCGCAAGATAGAGGATGGACCAAGAAAGATGGTGTTTTGGTGCTGTTGAGGATTCATGAGTCTCTTGTGAGGTAATTCCTTTGCAATTAGAGTGTTAAATCTTGTGTTTAAGGTTTAATTCAAGTTTCATATCGATATCGGGTGAATTATGGATATTTGGACAAAACTTGAGAGGGTTAGGGTAATGTTGAGTTGTGGCTTGGCAATTGAGTTTAGAGAGTGACCTTAGACCCTATTTAGAATAGAAACCCAGGCCAATCCCACTGGAAATCCAAAAATACGGAATTATGGAACTTTTCATGTCGGTTTGTGAAATCTGTGAAGGTGTTCTGGAATCTGGAGCAACCCGGGGGCACCAAAAATAAAATTGAGCTGACAGTGAGTCGTGCAGGCACCTAGGAAGCTACCACCAAGACCCGAGCCCCTAACTCTAAACCGTGGCCGCCAAATTCATCATTCTGGCCGCAATTTGCGGCCAGAGTAGAGGGGAATGGTTCCATTTTTGTTCCAGGGCTCATTTAGCACTAGATTAGACCCCTCCTATATATAGTTTTGGCAAATGGTCTTCTGGGGGAAATCTGGAGGTGTTTTGGGGTGTTTTAGGCGATGTTTTCCGTATTTTTTTTATGCACTTTCTTGGTGTTTGGATTTGTAATTGGTTGTCGGGTGTTCATACATCGACAACAGGGGTTAAGTGTTGGATTTGCATGTTTGGGCCATAGGTTCCAACTTATGAGCACACCGTGCGCTGTTTCGGTTTTCTGCTTTGATATTAATACGTATTGCGACTGTTTATTATTCTAGGTACCCTCGTAAGGATTCCGAGGTGAAAGAGCATGGCGTCATCGATTTCAGAAAGCGAAGACCAGGTGAGTAGATTATATCTACAGGGGGAAGTCGGGTGGATGGCGTATAGCACCCCCGCAGTCCGTAGTTAGTTATGCTATGTAATTTGGATATATGATAGTGTTAGTGTATTGTAGCTTTGTGTTAGAAGCATTATGGTTAGTTAGGGTTAGAAGTAACTAGTGTAGTTCCTAGTCGCGAACCCTAGGATAGATTCGTACCCACATTCACGCACTTGGATTTTTCCCTATACTTTCACTTGGTTGATGATATTGATGACTTTGGAGATGAGTCGATGGTGTGGGCTTGGTGCCCTGGGATCGGTGATTTGATACGATTCACATGTGGGATATGACTTGTGATTCTTGCGGGCTTGGGATGTGTGTTTACCCCCGCATGCATACTTACTGATGTTATCGTTTGGTGCTAGACATAGAGTAGTACCCAGGCTATATGATCTGACGATAGTGATACCTGATATGTGATGAGATAGTGTGACACTGACCCCTACTCAGCTATTGGGATGCCGTACGATGATTACCGTACGAGCCGATATTGATGATAGATCCGCACTCATAACTCGAAGAGATCTTATGATATGACATTGAGGCGAGATCACCGACTATTTATACCTTTATATATGTATCGACTCAGATTTAGGCGGTTTCCTTACCCCTCCAGACTTGCATGATATAGCTTTTGAGTTAGATTCTTCACTGTTGCGTTGCTTATTTCGATTGCACCTGTTTATACTATTTGCATGGCATTTCTTGTGCTTATTGTTATATTGCCATCATGCTGATAGGACACCAGCACCGTTACCGATGATGCGTATGTACCACGTACACTTACTTGCCGGCTCACACACATCTTCATCGGTAATTACCATGTCACGTACACCTTAGAAAATATTATTGCTTGACATAGCCTGTTAGCTAATAGTTTAGACATTGTAGTTATTACCTGCTACTTCCTGCACACTGTTATTCATTATCATGCCGCATTCATGGATTCTCATGCATATATTCATTATTTTACGTGCTATTGAGGTTTGGATTTGGATTTCTATGAGATTTTCTGGATTTGGGGGAAAACCGCAAAAACACTAATAAACATATTCTCTCTCTTTTAAAATAAAAAGTGCGGTTTTCCTATGATGTATGAGTCGTCCACCATGAGTTTGCTGATGGATTTGGAAACCCGATTCGAGGAGACGGATGAACCGTTTCGGGTACATGGTGGACCCGGTAAGGTACCCCGGGGCAAGAAGACGTGGTGATGACGATGAGCCTGGCAGGGGGAGATTGCCTACCGGTGATATTACCGACGCGTCGGATATCCGGAGGATACCGTCGTGGTCTTGAGATGGATGGTAGGGGCCGGTCTGGACTGACGGCGCCCTAGATATTGTGGTTGAGACCTTGAGATATCAGGACATTGGGATTTCGTTTGTGCCGATGCTAGGCACAGTTTTATGCTGATTTCATTGTAGTACCTTATTTTTAAAATACAGGGTAAATCTCACTAAAGCTTGAAAACAGTTGTTTCAAGTGAATGTATTCTGTTTTCACGCATTCATGTCTCATTCATATGCTATATTGTTATCTGAGGCACTGACACAGACACATGAGATTGCACTCGGGTTAGATATTTACCCTAGCCTTGCTATAGGCTGCATGTTGTATATTGAGGATTTTATATACTGATCGTTTGGACTTAGGTTTATGTCTTGCTTTCGATTTATCCTTGTAGATATTTCTATTCACGAGTTGGCAACTCACCCCGTTGTGCCACAGTTCTTGCAGGTTTGCCGTACAGGTTCTATTGCGGCATTTCTGGCACATTTCCTTCTTGCGGGTGATTTGCTATTGGTAGGTGGATTCTTTTGCATCAAGAATCCCCCTTTTGTACTTATTTATTCATTGTATCTAGAAATGTCCATCAACCAAAACTTGTATATTCTTTCAGACTCAGTGTTGTTTTATTTCGACCTTAGAGTCGCGCTTAGTAGTATGGCGGTTTTCTTGTTGCTTTTGAGCTTTCTTTTGGTTTTGATCCTCGCCACTTGGCGTTGTATATTATTATATCATTGCGTGGTTGTGACCGTCGATTGACGAAGAGCTAGCTCCCGCTTGGGGATGCCTTTATCATGTTATATCTTGTTATTGTCGTTTTACCCCATTCGGGGCCAGTTTTACAAAGGAAACTCTGCCGAAATTTCTAGAAAAGACTGTACCGTTTTTAAAATGCACATTCGGCTTAGTTATTTAAAAACCTTGATTTCAAACCTGTATTTCTTCACTTCTTTAAACCAGTTTCTTTACTTATTCTTCAAAATGGTTTTAGATTTCTGGGCTTTTGGCTTACTTGGATCAGATGGAGTCCTATAGGCTTCATATGGTTCAAGTGCCAGTCACGTGCTCTTGCGGGTCGTGACAGCTTATTCCGTGGCTGCCAGAGATTCGGATCCCCACAATCAATAAAACCCTGCCTACCCTAGGCAGGGGGGATCTGTAAGTCTACGGTAGCGGCCCGGCCGTCATTCTGACGCCAAAAGCGGAACAAAAACTTATATAACTGGCGCTATCGCATACTATAACCCGGATCTTGCCATTAACGCTAAACTAACAAACTGTAAAGAGGTAGAAAGGCTATACCGATCGATCCGAGGCCTTCGGTCTTTAGCCATCATCCCACACTCCTCGCGGCAACTCCGATCTCCTGGCTCCTCTTCGAGGTGGCACCGCATCTACGGATCTTTAAACGGGCTCCCGCCTCTATACTGAAGCAACTCGGTCATCAAGTCTGCTAAAAGAGATGACCAAGATGAAGTAGAGAACGAGTAGAATATTTTGTCTCAAACACCCTAGGGTTCTCATCGCATGAGAGGGTTAGGGTGGAGGTTGAAGAAGATGTTAGGGTTTGGAAATGGTGAACTCAAGAAAATCAATAGAGAGAAAGAACTCAAGCATAATAAACTTCTCTCTTTTTCTTCTTATGTGAATAGATGAATGAGGTTCACATCTTTTATAAAAACCAAAGAGAAAATATCTAATGAAAAAATCTCCTCAAATATCTCTTCACAAAACAAAACACATTAATTCTATCATGACTCACTTAGTGACTCATTAGCATGAGTCACTAAGTAACATGCTAGAAGAAATGAGTCATTAACATGAGTCACCATTTCCAAAACCAAATAATCATTTAAACCAAAATGATTAATCCAAAGAGAAATGCATCTTCTAAAATATTCTCGTAACGGATTACGAAAATACCCATCACCTGTATATACATACCTGTATCCGTATTCCGACCGAATACGAATACGAGAGACTAAAATATTCCGACTCAATATAATACATGGATCCGGCTTAAACCAAAGCCCACCAGTATTATCTGCCCGAAATATGACACGTGCATAAATGCACGTGCATTTTCCGAACCCTGCCAGGCCTCTACAACGTTTCGCCCGAACTTGGGAAACTATCTGTGGGGGACTCTAATGACTCATCAATACCCTGGCAGTGGGTTTAACCACAAGCACAACAGCGGCACTAGCAGTGCGTAACGGCTGCCCATGTACCGACCTCAAGGGAAGCCGACGAGCGAACTCATCCTGGAACCCTACTGAGCCTAACAGTGACAATATACATACTGTCCGGTCCGTTCGTCTATGAGTATAGCATATCGAGCCTAGGGGCTGGTAACGTCAGACCCCCAATAGCGGTATAAGTCGTGTCGGAGACAAGCCCTGAACACCTTGAGAAACTACTGGAATACTTACCGGTAATTCTCACATGCCTTGGCCAAGGACTTGGTGTAATGGCTCTCCTAGACACAGCACGATCTCACCCCCAATACCGGGAGAGACGAATCCCCTGCGATTCGCTCACTTGCCTCCATGTGGCTCGTGACTGTACCCAAAAAAGACCTGTTTGCACGACTCCTTTGAGCCGTGGTAGGGTAGAAATCAAAGCACAGTGGGAACTCACACGAGACAAATGACGACCTCAGGTCGATGAACTAACCTGTACACATGTCATCAGGGAACTGCTATCTGACGCTAGGTATAAATACCAACTAGCAGGTTCCCGGCGAGTCCTGTCCGGTGTACTCATAACCCAATGAGCACCTGTATACATCTTAGGTGATCCAACTGACACCGGTGGCTTGTGAGAGCGGCCACCGCCCCTCGTCGGGGTCTCGACTGTATACACTAGTCTACTCCGGAGTATCGATGCCTTGTCTCGAAACTCCCACGACTAGGGACCATAATTAAGGATGTGCTTATAGACTACCCAACTCTCATGTATATGATCGCCATCATACTGTTGGTAGTCAAGCAAGATCCTAAGGGCTCTATCAACGTGTAATAGTGATCAGACACCTGAACCTGTACACGACTGATAAAGGCAAACCAGATAGCATACTATCATCTCGAGTAAGACTGTGCTACCGGTATAGGTCCTCCTCAATCATTGCAATCACGTACCTGCGATCCAATAATTGACTTTGAGGGCACTACATCCAACAATCTCCCACTTGCACTTAAGGCTAATTATTGCGATGTCGCATACTCACAGCCCGTGTGATACCGAACACCCAACTCCTCTACTAATCAGTTTCACAAAGCCCGTTTGTAAAACTATTGTGTTCAAGAAATAGCCTCAATGAGTGGATCCGCCCCGATGTTTCTTTCTATTGCTCTCTTAATCTCAAAATCGCGGAGAAAGCCATCTCCCGAATTGAGTAATACCTGTCTTAGAATATGTCTGGATATATGATGGGACCTAGTTCATAAATGAACTCCAAATCCAAACTTCTTAGACTGTATCGTCAACTGAACCTAATCAGTATACTGCACCATGCCTCCCACAATATCCTCTTGGACCACCTGTCCATAATACCGCCCCTCGTCAGAGGGAAACCTATAACTCTGACAATCACTCTGTCATCCATGTCACCTTTGAAGCCTGGAATGATAATCGTCTCCCGAAGGAGGCTGCCGTCATCAAATCCGTAGAACATCCACTTATGTTCTAAAACTGCTTCCTTATGTTTCTTCAGTATTGGATTAATATAAACTTATCGCATCTAGTGCAAAAACAACATCTGGTGTGGTACTTGACATCTCACAATTGACTCAATTGCCTAACCAAGTGATCTGCCAATCATGCACATCCCTCTCCCCTTTAGTCTGTAAGACACCTTTAGAGAGGGTGACTCCATCACCTGCAGGTACACCACCATGCCAGGAGTCATCAATTCTAAATACCATTAGAATACTGTCAAAGTACCCATGTTGGGAAACTATCCAAATCTATATCTAAAACCATAGATCTAGTAACCAGAATGTCAGATATTATATCCATATCCTGTGTGGAGAAACAACTGTGTGACAACAACAGTACAACTGATTGTAGTATAGGAATTTTACTTCCTACTCTGTGTATGTCATCCATATACCAGGACATCACACCCTACTACCTTCTTATCAGATCCATCCCCTATTCTGATGAAGTCAAACCCATGACTGTCACATCAAAATTAGATGATCTATCTCCGCTATATTTGCTTAAGTCTATAACTAGACATAAGCTACTTGCCCACTATGCTTCCGCTGCTCCCACCGACCACAACAACCCTCTGGCAGAATAATATATACGTGCACTTCTAAAACTAGTTTAGAACGACGCTATACTTAACCTCCTGCCGGGTCTCATAGCCTGGAACAACAATAGTGTCAAGTCTGGGTAAACAAGAACCTCCCTGTCACCGTCCTTGAGGATACCGGAGTACCTCTCGGGTGTCTGAGGTTACCCACCATATCTGCGGAGTGGCTAATGAAATGTCAAACCTGATTGAATCTATAGGTCCTATTAAATTTTCCGTAATCGTTTGCGGTTCTGGAATCACTTCCAGTTCTACCATACTCCCACTGCTGTTTTCTGAAAAAATCCATTTTACTAAAACTGTGGCGAGTCGAGAACAATATCACCATTGATCTTCCAGATGGTAGAAAGTCAACCCTCGACATAGCCCGGGTCAACCCACAAACTGCCATTACAGAAACATGCCTTGAGTTATTCAGAGTCTGGTTTTAAGCATAAGCCGGACAACTCCCCGTACCTTAACATCGTTAAGATATGAACCATTCTATATCCAATATAGAAACTTTTGCACTTATTTAATTGGAACCAGATTCTAATCATGCAGCTGTCTCCAGTGCATATCAACTTAATGGAGAGAGTCTGATCAGCATTACTCAACTTAGGAGTCCATCCAATTATGAGTAACCTGAAAGAGAAACAAGTTTCTCAAAACCATTACTATCAACTGAACACCAATCACAAGTATCCACATCTTCGATCTCTTTGAAGAATCCCGATACTTGCGATACCTGGTTCCTACTTTATTCCTATACCGATAACTTCTCAAAACTTAGACATTGTATTTCTACGAAACACTTGTCTAAAAACTAGAGAAGTCACAAGTAAATAGAACATAGTACGAGGACCAACCCCTTTGTCCTGATGGACATTGGACAACATAGAATATTCTGTATAAGTCCGTTGAGTTGAATAACTCAAAACCTGTGCATCGTAGGTTGAAAACTGTACTTATGGTTAAGAACTACTCCGCTGTTCAATGCTCCTTACCCAATCGTCAACTGAAATAGGTAAATGTCACGGACATAATTTCAAAAAGTTATATCTCACTTTATAAAAATAAATGTACAGATATATCTGTTTGAAATTGGTGCACAACTACGGATACTCAAAACCAAATACATGCCGTCCGGCAAAAACCCAGGCGACTTCCTCAAATATCACCAATTACAACGAATTCCGATATAATGAGGATGATCACCTAATCCCCAATAACTTCCTCCCACTCATCATCTGTAAAATCATACAGATGTGAGAATCATACCTGGTAAATACATACCCTGGAGTAAGTATCTAATCGGGAAAACAGTTTTCCTTTAACAATGCATAGTGTAACTGAAACATAAAAATGTTTCGTAGGGGTATCATGGTATTCCTAGTAATGCCTCTTCCATAATCTAATTGATGACTGTAACCGTATATTTCTTTGTCATCTCTCCAAATTCTTTTATTTGTCTTTAGTCGTTACCTTCTGTATACCCTTTTAGGCTAAGTTGTTTTCTTCCTTCCCTACCGTTCGGCACCAGCCTATGGTTTGGAAGAAGACTATCCAGTAAGCATAATAGGTGTACCCTCCTAAACCAAGGAGTACTCGTAACCTGAAAGAAGGTGATGATAAAAGACAGCTGAATAATACCTTATTATATTTCTCCCGAACTGGGGAAAAAGCAAAGGTGAAATAGGAGTGGCGATGATGTACGCGGTTTGGTCGTGAATGATAGCAGTCGCAATTTACTTTGCCCTCTTTCTAATCCCTTTATTTTGTCTTTACATATTACCTTCTATACACCCTACTTAGGCTAATTGGTTTTCTTCATTCCATACTTTTCGGCACCTGCCTATGGTCTGGAAGAAGACTATCCAATAAGCGTAATAGGCTAATAAACTAAGGAGCCCTCGCAACCTGAGAGAAGGTGATAATAAAAGACAACTGAATAAACCAATTCTATTTCTCCTGAACCTGGATCCATCCTCGAAGAAGTCCCTTCGAGTTCGTATATAACCATACGATATATCTATCCAATGGAAGTGGATGTCCGTAGTAATACGGTGTGTTCTGAGAAATGCAAAGGGTAAAAGAAGGAGCGGCAATGAATTATGCAACTTAGACAATCCAAAAGCCAATATTTTAAGAAGGTTCGGTCAACTTGGTCACTGAGTCATAGTCTATGGTCGGTCAAAGGTCGCTGCCAAAGAGAGAGAGAAAAGAAACACTCTGCGTGCACTCTAACCTAGATCAGAATGGTTATCACTTTATCTAATCAGGAAACCTCCCACTGTACTGTCAAATTCTCCTCCAAACCTGAAAGAAGAATCAATCGGGATCACCCGAAGAGTAAACCAACTCATCAGTGGGAATCGGGATCCAACTCTCATCGCATGATAACGTGAAGGAATCCACTCATGTTATCACACTCCAGAAGGTATGCGCATACTTGGCAAGTTTCAGTTTCTTTAGAAACTCCCGATGTGATTTTTGCTCCATGCTCTTATGAACTTGACTTTGGCCAAAATTCCATAAGTCACATGCCAAGTTCTACCCGTCATTATCTTGTCAATTTGAACCCACCCGCACATGCCCTTGACTTTGGCCAAATGGCAGAACGACTGTCCCAAACCAACTCATCTATCTATGCTACAAATGAATACCCAGCAGCTACCAAACACTATGCCTTGGCTTTGGTCAAAATACATAGCTTGAATACTACTGAATACCCAAAAGAAATGACGGAGGGCTACGGCCGGTTTTTGGCGAAAAACCTTTAACGTAACGAACTTGATATCGCTGAAGGAACCTGATAGCTTTTTAGAAAATATAGTGGCGAAAACCTTTGCTAAAGAGGTCACTCCCGGTGAAGGGATCTCAGCTCCTTCCTCGTGGAATGAGGTGCAGGATATTCCAACTGAATACCGCGATGCAAAGCAACAAGTAATCGACTATAGTGAAGTTATTACCCTGATGCAAACTTCTGCCCAAGGGGTCACGCCCGGTGAAGGGATCTCGGCCCTTGCCTCGTCGAATGAGGTGCAGGATATTCCAACCGAATACCACTGTGCAAAACAAAAGAAAACGTCTTTGTAATAACACTTTTTAAAACTGTTCCAACAACATCCAAACAGGTTTGATTTCCTTTGCATTGATCAGAATCAACGCAGTCCCATCAATTAATCACACCAGAAAAGAACGAAAATAAAATGTACGTATATGCCATCCACATTCGTCACTGGGTCCCATCATCACCCGTTAGGTTACTTAACTAACGACAGAGCGGGAACTGGACTAGCGTGGGTGTAAAATATATACAACATCTACTAGTATATATACCTATATGCAATAATCGCTCCACGCGTGATAATATGCAACATTACAGAAAAGTAATAAGCATCACAGAACAATACAGATAATCTGGGATCCCCAGGTTTCACAGAGCCGCTGCTGAAACCCGACGTTCCCCTGGTCATGTGGATAGCATGTGCAATGAAACGTAGACCCCTACGAGTGCGGCAAGTTACCCGCCAAAACCTGAAGCGAGGCTGCCCCCTACAACAAAGTGAATGAACCACCCTGCACTTCACGGAATCCGGTAACTTGAGCACTCCATCTTGGGTCAACCTGTACCCCCTACGAGTGCGGCGAATAGTCTGCCAATTCTAGAGTGAGGCCCATTTGCCTCTCAAAGCCATAAGATACGGACATGTTGCCCTCCAGAACCCGGCTATCCGTGCACTCCGTCGCGGGGTAAACCTAGTACAGAAATGAAAAATATGTACAACGGGTGCATCGACCTCAGCCCGGTCGTGCCCCAAAAGAATATTGTACAAACAGGCAGTGACGACAGTCCACATGTTGGACGCTCGCCCCGCAATATCAAATGTACAAATAAATCCAAACTGCACTACCATTGCACACTGCTATCCACCACGACAAATCCGCAACATCACAGCACAACACAGAACATCAACACGAATGTCACGTTCGCAAATCCGTCTAAAAGGACTATAGCAATTAGACGCAATTTACGTCTCGAATGACATTCACGGTCGGAGATATAATATAAGTACTGTAAACTAACACGTTTAAAATTTCGATCGACAAAACTTCCCGAAGTAGGGCCCACGTACATCTGCAGTACACAAATAAAATCTGGGCCCAAAAGAAATATTCCAGAAACCACAATTTTCTATGCAGGAGGTTACTGTAGAAAAATGGTAGTATGATGCTCCAAACCTGCGGCGGAACCGCGGCCAAACCCTGTGTTTACCCCAATCAGAGCAAAGCTCTGTTCAAATTCCAAGGCAAGAAAATAAGCAACGCTTCTGTTTCCCCCAATCAGAGCAAAACTCTGTTTTGAAAATTAAAGTGAAAATTAAAATTCAAAAAAATTAAAGCAACGCTTCAAATTCCTTGCGCTGCACGCAACATGCCACGTGTCAAAAACTGATACGTCAGCGCAGCGCCCGAGGCAGCGTACCCAATCAGAGCAAGGCTCTATTTAAAACAAAATTAAAGGAAGCAACGCTTCTGTTGCGCTGTGTTGTGCGCTGCGTGACACGTGTCAGCGCAGTTGCGCTGCGCTGCGCGACACGTGTCAGCGCAGTGCGCTGCGTGACACGTGTCAAGCGCTGGTGCATCTGCGCCAAACAGAATTAAAATCCCAGTGAGATCTTTCTGTTCTTGTTAAAACAAGAAAATTGTCTTCTGTAAAACAGAAGCCCTTGGATCAAAGATCCAATGGTGGGGAAAATTCCCCAAATCACTCAGAGAATGATCTCTTTAACAAATTTAACAAATTAATGGGCACTATATAAAGGCCCCTAGACCCCAATTCAAAAATTATCAACATCAAGATAAAAAACAACAGCACAGAGAATAGAGAGAACTCTGAAGAATTTTGAGAAAAACTCAAGAAGAGATAAAAGGTAAAAACCTTTATAAAAAAAAGAAGAATTTCTTCTGAATAGATCATTGATCTAAGAACAAGATCAATGATCTTCAATAAAAAATAAATAATAACAGTGCCTTGCACTTTTTTATGAACCATTGGTTCTGGAATCTTAAAGATTCTTTTCTTGAATCCAAAATTGGATCAAGTTATTGAAACAGTGCCTTGCACTTGCAAAAACTGCACTGTTGCGCTCCTGGGTTGGCGCAAGCCACTAGAGAGCGCCACGTGTCAGCACCATAACCACTTGCGCTATGCGCTTTTAAAAATAGAGCATTTTTCTTTAAAGTTGGCGCAACTCACCAGAGCGCGTCACGTGTCACAACGCAACAGCGCAGCGCACTGGCACAGCACTGCGCTAGCGTGACACGTGCCGCCTCCACATGCGCTTGCACTCAATAATTGGCGCAAAGCGCCTGACAAGCCAATGTCAGACAATTAATGCACTGCATTATTTACAGAAGGATCAAGCCCAATTAAAAAAGGCCTAACGGGCCAAATTAAATGCAATGCATTATTTTAAAGAAGGGCAGAGCCCAAACAGATGCTCTGCATCATTTATAAAGGGACAGAGCCCAAATCAAAAAGGCCTAGCAGGCTAGAATGAAATGCAGTGCATTATTAAACAGGGGCAAAGCCCTAGCACAAGCCTAATAGGCCAAAGCTAAAAACATTGAATATTCTCAACTGGACTTAGCCCAATCATGGCCGTAAGTCTTCAAATTAAATTGACTGAGCAAGACTGCTCTCTTAAATCAATTTACATCCGGTTCAAGGGTACATCTCCGAACTCCTCTGACACCTATCGTTGTAATCCTTCGACGACGTCAGAGAGGTGACGGGTCCCGACAACCACACATCGACACGGACTGTGGGGTCCTTAAACCCACGGACTTATGCGTCTTTAAACTAATGGACTAATGCGTCCTTAAACACACCCATACGGACTGTGGGGTCCTTAAACCCATGGACTTATGCGTCCTTAAACTAATGGACTAATGCGTCCTTAAACACATCTATATGGACTATGGGGTCCTTAAACTCATGGACTTATGCGTCCTTAAACTAATATCCATCCCCAAAAATTGGAAATGGACCCCTATGTCCCTAAACTAGAAATGGACTCCTATGTCCCTAAACTGGAAATGGACCACCATGTCCCTAAACTGGCAATGGACCGCAATGTCCTTAAACTACCCAGGGACCACTACGTCCTTAAACTGGAACAACAGAGCCCCCAAACGCTATTTTGTCAGATCTAAATGATCCCGTTTAAGTTGATCTTAGCCTCAAACACGGCTAACGTATCCTTAAACATTCAAACAGACTTTAGTCCCAAACCGGACTACATATTCCCTAATCAATCTTGGCTCAAGAGTACATCTCCGAACTCCTCTGACACCTGTCGTTGTAATCCTTCAACGTCGTCAGAGAGGTGACGGGTCCCGGCGGCCATACATTAAACGGACCACTACGTCCCTAAACTGGAACAATAGAGCCCCTAAATGCTCTTTCCGTTAAGTTGATCTTAGTCTCAAATCAGACTAATGTATATTTAACAAACGTTTAAGTTGATCTTAGCCTCAAATACGGCTAACGTATCCTTAAACTAAAACCCTAAACCCAAATCTACGTAAATACGGATTTGGACTAATCCATGTCCTACGGGCGACGGCATCACTTAGTCTCCGTATGTCCACGGGCAACCATAAACAAAACAAACACACACGACACGAAGTGAAATTCTGGAGAAGGAGAAAGTGGTTACCGCGATGCGGTAACGTAATTAACTGCAGGGGCTTGCGCCTGCATGGAAGAGCGTCCCCACAATCAAAAACCCCTCAAGCGAGGGGGAATCTGACGAAGTCTGCTACATCGGCCGCATCCGCCTAAACCTCCGATACACGGTGCCATAAATCAACTTGGCATCTTCGGAGAGGTAGACGGATAAAACCAAATAGCATCTGCCCCGAATCTCAGGCAAGACGTTCAGTCTCGGCCGTCCATTCGGAGGGGAACACCCTGGTTTGTGCGGCGGTTCCGCGGCAGTACTGTAGAGTCAGTCGACCAAATTTCACCAGAATTCTTAAAAAAGCCTGCTCGATTTTCTGAGATGCTTAAAATAATTTTTAGACCGGTTTTTAAAATCGACAGAAACTTTACACTGAAAACTGCGGTTTTCGAAATTTCGTTCGATCGATATTTTAAATGCGTTAGAACAAGTTAGTAAAGCTTAATGGCGTGGCTCTGATACCATGTAAGTCTACGGTAGCGCCCCGGCCGTCATTCTGACGCCAAATGCGGAACAAAACTTTTATAACTGGCGCTATCGCATACTATAACCCGGATCTTGCCATTAACGCTAAACTAACAAACTGTAAAGAGGTAGAAAGGCTATACCGATCGATCTGAGTCCTTCGGTCTTTAGCCATCATCCCACGCTCCTCACGGCAACTCCGATCTCCTGGCTCCTCGTCGAGGTGGCACCACATCTACGGATCTTTAAACGGGCTCCCGCCTCTATACCGAGGCAACTCGGTCATCAAGTCTGCTAAAAGAGATGACCAAGATGAAGTAGAGAAAGCTTCTCGTCGAGGTGGCACCACATCTACGGATCTTTAAACGGGCTCCCGCCTCTATACCGAGGCAACTCGGTCATCAAGTCTGCTAAAAGAGATGACCAAGATGAAGTAGAGAACGAGTAGAATACTTTGTCTCAAACACCCTAGGGTTCTCATCGCATGAGAGGGTTAGGGTGGAGGTTGAAGAAGATGCTAGGGTTTGGAAATGGTGAACTCAAGAAAATCAAGAGAGAGAAAGAACTCAAGCATAATAAACTTCTCTCTTTTTCTTCTTATGTGAATAGATGAATGAGGTTCACATCTTTTATAAAAACCAAAGAGAAAATATCTAATGAAAAAATCTCCTCAAATATCTCTTCACAAAACAAAACACATTAATTCTATCATGACTCACTTAGTGACTCATTAGCATGAGTCACTAAGGAACATGCTAGAAGAAATGAGTCATTAACATGAGTCACCATTTCCAAAACCAAATAATCATTTAAACTAAAATGATTAATCCAAAGAGAAATGCATCTTCTAAAATATTCTCGTAACGGATTACGAAAATACCCCTCACCTGTATATACATACCTGTATCCGTATTCCGACCGAATACGAATACGAGAGACTAAAATATTCTGACTCAATATAATACATGGATCCGGCTTAAACCAAAACCCACCAGTATTATATGCCCGAAATATGACACGTGCATAAATGCACGTGCATTTTCCGAACCCTGCCATAAAACCATACGGCCTCTACAACATTTCGCCCAAACTTGGGAAACTATCTGTGGGGGACTCTAATGACTCATCAGTACCCTGGCAGTGGGTTTAACCACAAGCTCGTCAGCGGCACTAGCAGTGCGTAACGGCTGCCCATGTACCGACCTCAGGGGAAGTCGATGAGCGAACTCATCCTGGAACCCTATTGAGCCTAACAGTGACAATATACATACAGTCCGGTCCGTTCGTCTATGAGTATCGCATATCGGGCCTAGGGGCTGGTAACGTCAGACCCCCAATAGCGGTATAAGTCGTGTCGGAGACAAGCCCTGAACACCTTGAGAAACTACTGGAATACTTACCGGTAATTCTCACATGCCTTGGCCAAGGACTTGGTGTAATGGCTCTCCTAGACACAGCACGATCTCACCCCCAATACCGGGAGAGATGAATCCCCTGCCGATCCGCTCACTTGCCTCCATGTGGCTCGGGACTGTACCCAAAAAAGACCTGTTTGCACGACTCCTTTGAGCCGTGGTAGGGTAGAAATAAAAGCACAGTGGGAACTCACACGAGACAAATGACGACCTCAGGTCGATGAACTAACCTGTACACATGTCACCAGGGAACTGCTATCTGACGCTAGGTATAAATACCAACTAGCAGGTTCCCGGCGAGTCCTGTCCGGTGTACTCATAACCCAATGAGCACCTGTATACATCTTAGGTGATCCAACTGACACCGGTGGCTTGTGAGACCGGCCACCGCCCCTCGTCGGGGTCTCGACTGTATACACTAGTCTACTCCGGAGTATCGATGCCCTGTCTCGAAACTCCCACGACTAGGGACCACAATTAAGGATGTGCTTATAGACTACCCAACTCTCACGTATATGATCGCCATCATACTGTTGGTAGTCAAGCAAGATCCTAAGGGCTCTATCAACGTGTAATAGTGATCAGTCACCTGAAGCTGTACACGACTGATAAAGGCAAACCAGATAGCATACTATCATCTCGAGTAAGACTGTGCTATCGGTATAGGTCCTCCTCAATCATTGCAATCACGTACCTGCGATCCAATAATTGACTTTGAGGTCACTACATCCAACAGGATCTGTAATGCGCTTGACAAGCACGTGCGTATTCCCATCTCAATGGGGTGACGAAAAACACCCTACAGATTCTGGCAGCCCGGTGAGACCTATATCTCCTCCCATATTTCGTGTTAACATTCATGCGAACTCAATCAATATACCTATCGATTGTCTGTACTGAAGTCATGCTTCTTTGTGCAGGTTAACAAATTTCAAATTGCAATCTCCGGTCGCAGTAAAAATGTCTCCAAGGACAAGCTCAGCTCTCGACACAACTCCCGTCTCCTACACGATGAAGATGGACTCCAGAACGGTCCTTCTGGCCAGTCTCGGGCGACAATGGGAGGAGGAGCCGCTACCATTTGGCTCTATTATGTTCGTGTCAGCTAACGCCGTCCCAGATCCTCAAGCTCCGGTAACAGACAAATCGGTCTCAAAAGGAAAAAGGCCGAATGTCATGGTCGCGAGGGCGCCCCTATAAAAACGCAAGTCGGTGTTTGAACGACTTTCCTTGGCCCCAGCTGGGGGCAAGGCCATCAACACCAACAAAGCAACAAGCCATCTCGGGCAAGCTCCAGCGGCGCCTCTGACAACTGCTCAATTGGGTGTCTTCTGAAGCCTCCCCATCACTCAGCCTATGGCGGCTTCCCGAAGAGCAGAAGCCTGCCAAGCGCTCAAGGCAGAGCAGCTGAGGCAGAAGCGGCTCAGATACAGAACCAACAAAAGGGCTAGGGCCCTGGCCATGTTAAAATTTATGAATTTCCAAAGCCCGAACCGCTCCGCGAAATCAGCTGCCAAATATAAAAAGATGGCTGGGTATGTGGTTCGCACTGTCTACATGGTCGGACATGAAGAAATGAATCCTCCTCTTCTTCACAGCCAGGGTGATGATACGATTGACGCTACCCAGCATCAGCTCGGTCTAAATGATGAGGAGCTCGCTCAGGCCGATAAGCCAAAGGAGCCCGGGGTTCCTGCGGAATTGAGCTCAGGCAATACGGATGACCCGGTTGTCATATCCGGAACTACAGAACGAGCAGTGTTCCGATGGCTACAGAGGCAGCTTCAGGACAGGGATGAGAAGTTAGCTAAGGTACAGTCCAAGGTCGACGAATTGGCAAACGTCGCGGCAGATCTCGCGACCCAGGTCGCCCGATTGCAATTACAGCAGAATCAAATTTTGGTTCATGAGCCAGGGATTGATACCCGGAGGCAGCCAATTGATACCCCCTTCAACCTAAGATCGGAGCGCCTTCGCGAAAAACGGCCGCAATCAGCCTCCGGTCCCTCCGATACATACACCGGAGGAGAATCGCCTCTGAAAGAGAAGCTGGAAAAAGTCTATTCCTTCAAAAGGGACAAAGTCCACAAGATATTCAGGGACGCCCTAAGAAACGGTCTACAACTGCCAGAATCAAAGAGACCGCAAGAAGCGAATATGACCAACGGCCCAAAATATTGCCCCTATCACAGGGTGATAGGTCATGCCATTGAGAACTGCTTCGTCTTCAAAGATTGGGTCGAAAGGTAATACAGGACGGGAGTGATAGAACTGTCTAAAGGCGTGTTAGCAAACAGTCAAGCTACGACCGCCGATTTCATACAAATGGAGACTGAAGCCTTTCGGGTACCTAATCCTCCCAGACATGTGCCGTTATCTGAAAAGGGCGAACCAAAGACTGATCGGCCTCGAGGACCAGCATCAGTAAAGGCACCTACTCCAATGGAGAGAAAGAAGAAGGTATACTCCTTCAGGAGGGATGAAGTCCGCAAAATATTCGTGGACGCCTTGAACAACGGTCTGCAACTGCATGTTCCAAAGAGGCCACATGAAATGAACATGACCGGCAATCCCATATACTGCCCATATCATAGAATGGTGAGTCATACCATCGAAAACTGCTATATTTTCAAAGATTGGGTAGAGAACCAATACAGACATGGAAAAGCCCCACAATCGTCAGATGTACCGACAAGCCACAGAGCTACGGTCATCAACACAACTCCTCCAAGATCAAAGTTCAAGGAGCTGGGATAAGCAAGCTGACCACCACGTCGTTAAACTGAGAACAATCGACCACCACGTCATTAAACTGGGAACAGTCGACCTCTAAGTCGTTAAACTGGGAATGTAAAAAAAATGTAAATAAACAAAAAATATGTAAATAAAAGAAAAATAAAGAAAAGCCGAAATGATAGGGCAACTAGCAATAAAAATCAGCGAGTGAAAATAAAAATGAAAATAAAGCCGAAATGATAGGGCAATCGCGACCTTCGCGATAAGAAAAGCTGAAATGATAGAGCAATCGCGGTAAAAAAAAAAAAAACAAAAAACAAAGGCGAATGATGAGTCGCTCCTGGTACCATATTCCAGTACAGCGATGCAGACGCCAACAAAAATTCAAATTTCCAAAGTTCTCCCAGCCCTACGGCCAGTCCCTAAATTGACTACCGTATACAATCTACGGGCTCAAATAATTCTCAGCATACCCATGCCCCACCACAATCACCAGTTACGCGGCTGGTCTCCGCCCTTGGAATTATGCTCCTTTGAGAAGACCCACTCATGTGTCCTCACGATACATGAGGAGAACAAACCCATGTGGGATCCTTACGACTCATAAAGGAAAAACACACTTAGGAGTCCTCACGACTCCTAAGGAGAAAATACACCTGCGGGATCCTTACGACTCGTAGGGAGAAAATGCTTTTATGGGACCCTTACGGCCCATAAAATTGAAAAGCCTTAAGCGATAAGGATCTAAACCTGTCTCCTAAGCCATCGCTCCCCAAACGGCGAATGATGAGTCGCTCCTGGTACCATATTCCAGTGCAGCGATGCAGACGCCAGCCAAATTTCAAACCCCATACCCCAAATGGCGAATGATGAGTCGCTCCTGATACCATATTCCAGTGCAGCGATGCAGACGCCAACAAAATCTTGAAATTTTTCCGGCCCTACGATCTGGATCATACATCCTGCAAAACCGTATACAATCCACGGGCGTAAAACGATCCCAGTCTCTCCCAAGTCCTGCAGGTGAGACTACTTTTAAAGTCCCACCATCGCAAAAAAAGAAAGAAAGAAAAAACGGTATGCCCACAAGTAAACGGGCACGGATGAAAACCCGTAAGGGCTCCATGAGTAAAAACAGCAGGACTGCCGGCGAGTTTGTGAAAACCCGAACGAGCGCAAACTCGTGAAAAAGAAATGAAATGCATTTGCAAAGTCCTCTCGACTTTGTGAGGAGAAAATTCCCGCGTGAGATCCTTACGACTCACAAAGGAGCAACACCCTTAGGAGTCCCCACGACTCCTAAGGAAAAAATACACCTACGAGATCCTTTCGACTCGTAGGGAGAAAATACTTTTATGGGACCCTTACGGCCCATAAAATTGAAAAGCCTTAGGTGATAGGGATCTAAACCTGTCTCCTAAGCCACCAATTCCCAAATCTTTCCGGGGCAAATGATGAGTTGCACCTGGCATTATTCCAGTGCAGCAATGCAGATGCCGAAAAAAAAACCAATTCCCAAATCCTCCCGGGGCAAATGATGAGTTGCTCCTGGCATTATTCCAGTGCAGCAATGCAGATGCCAAACAAAAACCAATTCCCAAATCCTCTCGAGGCAAATGATGAGTTGCTCCTGGTATTATTCCAGTACAGCAATGCAGATGCCAAATTAAAAAAAAAAACAATTCCCGAATCCTCTCAAAGACAGATGCCGATTCGCTCCTGGTACCATATTCCAGTATAGCGACGCTGATGTCAACTCAAATCAAACAATTCAAACCAACAATCTCTGCGGCGGAATCATGCTTCGTCCTAGAATATACCCCGTGTCGAAATCATGCTTTGCCTCAAGCTTATCTTCCTTCCATGTCGGAATTATGCTTCGACTCGGAATCAACCAGCGACACTCCGTGACGGGGATAAGTCGACCAGCGACACTCCGTGCCGGAGAAAGTCGAACTGCGACACTCCGTGCCGGGGACAAGTCGACCAGCGACACTCCGCGCCGTGCCGGGGACAAGTCGACCAGCGACACTCCGCGTCGGGGAAAAGTCAATCCGCGACACTCCGTGCTGGGGACAAGTCGAACATCAGCGACACTCCGTGCCGGGGACAAGTCAATCCGCGACACTCCGTGCCGGGGACAAGTCGAACAGCGACACTCCGTGCTGGGGACAAGTCGAACATCAACGACACTCCGTGCCGGGGACAAGTCGACCAGCGACACTCTGTGCCGAGGACAAGTCGAACATCAGCGACACTCCGTGCCGGGGAAAATTCGATCCGCGACACTCCGTGACGGGGACAAGTCGAACAGCGACACTCCGTGTCGGGGAAAAGTCGATCAGCGACACTCCGTGCCGGGGATAAGTCGAACAACAGCGACACTCCGTGCCGGGGAAAAGTCGACCAGCGACCCTCCGTGCCGGGGAAAAGTCGACCAGCGACACTCCGTGCCGGGGAAAATTCGATCAGCGACACTCCGTTCCAGGGACAAGTCGAACAACGACACTCCGTGCCGGGGACAAGTCGACCAGCGACATTCCGCGCCGTGCTGGGGATAAGTCGACCAACGACACTCCGCGCCGGGGAAAAGTCGATCAGCGACACTCCGTGCCGGGGACAAGTCGAACATCAGCGACACTCCGTGCCGGGGACAAGTCGATCCGCGACACTCCGTGCAGGGGACAAGTCGAACAGCGACACTCCGTGCCGGGGACAAGTCGAACATCAGCGACACCCCGTGCCGGGGACAAGTCGAACATCAGCGACACTCCGTGCCGGGGACAAGTCGACCAGTGACACTCCGTGCCGGGGACAAATCGATCATCAACGACACTCCGTGCCGGGAATAAGTCGAACATCAGCGACACTCCGTGTCGGGGACAAGTCGACCAGCGACACTCCGTGCCGGGGAAAAGTCGAACAGCGACACTCCGTGCCGGGGACAAGTCGATCAGCGACACTTCGTGCCGGGGACAAGTCGATCAGCGACACTCCGTGCCGGGGACAATTCGAACATAAGCGACACTCCGTGCCGGGGACAAGTCGAACATCAGCGACACTCCGTGCCGAGGACAAGTCGATCCGCGACACTCCGTGCCGGGGACAAGTCAAACAGCGACACTCCGTGCCGGGGTCAAGTCAAACAGCGACACTCCGTGCCAGGGACAAGTCGAACATCAGCGACACTCCGTACCAGGGACAAGTCGACCAGCGACACTCCGTGCCGGGGAAAAGTCGATCAACGACACTCCGTGCCGGGGACAAGTCGAACATCAGCGACACTCCGTGACGGGGAAAAGTTGATCAACGACACTCCGTATCGGGGAAACGTCAAACAGACACTCCGTCTCGGGGACACGTCAAGCAAACACTCCGTCTCGGGGATACGTCAACCAGCCGACACTCCGCCTCGGGGAAACGTCAAGCAGACACTCCTTGCCGGGGACACGTCAACCAACAGACACTCCGCCTCGGGGAAACATCGACCAGCGACACTCCATGCCGGGGGCACGTCTACCAAATCACTCTGGGCCAGAGAAACGTCTACCACAGACACTCCATCTCGGAGATGCGTCAAGCGTCGACTGTCCATGTCGTAAAAATGGCAGTGCATCCTAAAAAGTGGGAACCGAAGCAAGTCGCCTCCACGCGAAAGAAGATCCTTCAATTTCATGCACACGACTCACATGTGTGGTGTGCAATTATTGATGGGGGGCACTTTGTTGAAGTCAAAATTTGCACCCCGGTTGACCAAGTCAAAGTCAAGGTCAATCCCAAGCCAGGTGGGCCCAAGCCCAAGCAAGTGGACCAATGCCCAGGTCGAGCCCGAACACGAAGCGTCCGGCCTTCCGCCATACCAAAATAAAAAAATCATGTAACAAATAATTTTTATGTAATTTTTGTGCATGAATGTATGCAAAATGGGCATAAAGCCAATTTTTTGTAAGCTCATGGCTTATGTGCAAAAAGAAGTGGCACATGAGCCATGGGATGGCCAAAATGCCATTTTTGTAAAGCCCAAGGGGTTATATATAAAGTGTATAGCCTATAAAGGCAAAGATAATGAAAATATCTCAACAACTTTTTCTCTCTCCAAAAAAATCCAGATCTGTGATCTTTTTCTTCCTCAAAATTCTAAAACCTTATTTTTTCTTTTGAATTAAATCAAGAGTTTTACTCTTCCTTTTATAAAACAAAATAGTTTTTCACCACAAAACCCACAAAGGTGAACTCAGATCTGCCATCAGATCTCAGAAAGGAGAGATTTTTAAAATCTCATACTTCTTGATCTTCAAGATCCGGCTAACAAAGGAAGAAGAAGGAGACCCATCTCCAGAAACCCTACTTTGGGGAAGAACTAGGGCTAAAGGGGAGAAGTCCTTCATCAGCTTCAAAACATCCTAGGAGTTTAACTCCTCATATATATATATAAATACAGAGAACAATAAGTGCTCCTTTCTGGGAGTACAACTCTCATTGCAGGGACCAAGTACATTTTGCGCTCAGAGCACTAGCGTCCAAAGCGCTAGCGCGCCAGCGCCCATGTGCTGACACGTGGTGCGCTCGCGCTCAAAGCGCCAGCGCCCAAAGCGTCGGCGCTTTTCCCACGCATCCTTTGGATGCCCTTTCCCTTTTTTTTTATACATATATGTATACACACACACATACTCTACAACACTATCCCTCCCAAAAAAAATTTTGGGCTGGGGCGCTGCCCCGCATCCCGTAAGGGGGCTGCTAGCCCCCTTGACCCCCAGCCCGCTATCCGGGTAGCGGGACTCCCGTAAAAACTCTGCGTGGCTCCCGATATATCCAAAACCCCTTCAAAACACAACACTGCACGTTGAGTTCGCACGACCAGTTTAATCCGTTAATCGGAGGTTCTCTCGCTCCAAATGCGAGGGGTAATTAACAGCAGCTTAGTCCGCGGCTGCCGGAGATTCGGATCCCCACAATCAATAAACCCCTGCCTACCCTAGGCAGGGGGATCTGTAATGAGCCTGACAAGCGCGTGCGTATTCCCATCTCAATAGAGTGACGAAAAACACCCTACACCCATAAGTGGGAACTCTCCAGATCATGACACGTGGCAGATGACGTGTCCCGGGCTCATGGAAACAGGGCAAGCACTATACATTGGAGGCATCTCCCGGCTATCGTACCGAGGCATGACCCGACCTTCGATGGATCCCTGAACACTCCTGTGCATGCCTTACGAATAACCATGGGCTCGACTCCGAGCCCTCCTACACGCTGAGCTTCCTCAGCCCTTCCGGCTCGCCCCCGAGCTATCACAGAACCGAGCTTCCTCGGCCTCCCGCTCACCTTGAGCCTCCCGCCGAGCTAAGCATCCCCGGTTCTACCGAGCAACCTAGAACACAGATCGCGAGCGCCTCCGTCACGGCTCCGCGGATCTCTCCAGGCGCGAGATATCCACCACCCCACGATCCAGTGTTCTACGCCGTCGTATCCCCCCATTAATGAGCGCATCTCGTCATTAACGGGGGGATCCCGTCATTCACGCAGGCGTAATGCGAGGGACGTAACTGACGGCGAAGATCTCACGCCGGCTCGCTCCATACGGCCACTATAAAAACCTCTCCCCCAGATAACTCAGGTAACGCAATTTTTTTCCAATAAGCCGATACTCTGACCGAATTTCTCGGCTAACTTGATCGTCGGAGGGTCCACGGTGGTACAACCACCCGTGACTTCTTTTTCAGATAGCTCGGCTTCGACAAGCTCACTGAGATCCACACGCTCAAGGAGGCAACTCTCAACACCAATTTCAGCTGTTCACCAACGCTCGCGACAGATCGACGGAGGACTATCTGAAGGAAATCCTAACCTCCATCAGGCCTCATATTTATTTTTACATGTACAATGAGTATCAATTTGTGTTGGATCGACTCATAGAAGGGGCCAGAAGAAAAATACAAACAACAATAAATCAATTCCCTTCGAATTTTTCCCCAAGAACATAAGTTGAACAAAAGAAAAGAATTAAGATAATTTTAGACATTTATTTTTATAAGTCATTCGCTAAATCAATTTTCAACTCTTCCGTATCTAATGGAAATAATCATAATCAAATTAAAATAATTATTTTCAAAATGACTATACATCTTAGTTTTAAATATATATTGGGGTTTTGCAACTTGGTGAAAAATACCTTCCAAAAAGATCCAACAGGTTGTCAGCAAGTCTTCATAATAACTTGATAAAAAATTATGATCAACTGTTAACCTTTTTTTCCCCTTTTTGGCATGACCAACTGCTGATGTGAAATGACTCTTTTTTATATAAATGTCGGTTTTCTAATGGAGAAAATCATGCATGACATTTAGATTAAATATATTCTTCACTCTCTTACATCATATGAGAAATGAGAAAAAGAAAAGAAAAATTAAGAAAACAAAATAAACGAGGAAAAAAGAAAAAGATGAAGGTAGATATCTTTTTGAATATATTTTCATTGGCAAGAATATTTAGGCGTTCTATGAAATTTGAAACATAGATTGTTGTTGTTTGTCTGTGTAGAAACTTTTAGGTTTAACTCCAAAAAACCATCTTCTCATAAAAAAAAACTCCAAAACTCACCAAATTCTTTACTTCAGTTATGAGAAACTACAAAATTTTCTCAAAATTACAAGAAACCACCATGCGTCGAAATTTTTGTGGTCGTCTTTTGCAATTTTTGCTGATATGACATCTTATTTATTATAGTTTTTTAAAAAATTATATAAGTTTCTCGTGTGTTAAAAAGGGTTGATGGTTTCTCGCAGTTACACCAGAATATTTGATAATTAGTTAGAATTAAGCCAAACTTTTGTGTGTCTTGTATCCAATTGGGTGCAATTCAAGTGTAGTGTGGAAGTGGTCCCCTAGGAGTCTTGGATATGGATGGTTTGGCGGCGATTTTGTTTTTGTCAAGGTGATTGGGCTTGGGTTACAAGTGGACTCGTGGTCTCTTTTAGGAAAGAAATCGATTGATTGATTTTGAGTTCCTAATCAAAATCTTTGATGATTCTCATTGGTTTTGTTTGTTTCGGCATGTGGGCGATATATAGAACTTTTCTTCTTATCTTTTCTTAAATGAAAGGCTTATTTTTATTAAACTTACAATAATTTTAGAAAACTATCAATATATAATAAGCTAAGCTATCATGTCATCCCGTTTGGTAGAAACCTATTTGGTTTAAAGTAAACGGGATTATATATTTTATTTATATAAGTGTATACGAGATTTTAATATAGACGTGGTTCATCATTAAGACTCAAGTCTTATTGAGATTTGGTTCATCTTATGTTTTATACGTATTCACTTCTCATACTTTTTTTCAACATGGGACTATTTTAATCCACACATCTCAACACTTCTCCTCACGTGCAACGTGATTGTCACGTGAATCGTATAGAACACGAAGGCTCAAAGTCCGGCACGAAAGCCCGGAGCACACACAAGAGAGCACAAAGGCTCGAAAGAGGGCTCGAAAGCCGAGTACGAAGGCTCAAAATGGTGTGTGTTAAAATACAAATCCACGAATGTTATCAACCTAGCTTTGATACCATATTAAATTTAATTATACACGAACGAGAGGGTTTATTTATATGAGTGTATATGAGATTTTAATATAGACGGGCTTCATCAATAAAACTCAAGCCTTATTGAGATTTGACCCATCTTATGTTTGACACATGTATTTCTCGGAAAAAAAATCATATGGGAACCTATCTATACAACTTTTTATAGGAAGGAGAAGCTACTGTACACGTGGCAGATTGGGTGTGGATCTTTGAGCCAAAACAATAGCGCGCTTCTTTATTTTTGAGATTCACACACAATCTGCCACGTGTACGGTAGATCCTCCTTCCTATAAAAAGTTTTATAAATAGGTTCTCATATGATTTTTTTCCGCATTTCTCATACTATTTCCACCGTGGGACTATTTTATTTCACACATCTCAACAAAAATGTTGTAATCAAAAGATTTTAAATTATCCGTTTTTCATCCGCTTTCTATTGGATGGTAAGATAATACTCGCAAGTTCGTTATCCCACTTTTCAATTTATTGCTTTTTTCTTCCAAAGAGGAAAATTATGAAAAAGAGCTAGCTTTTGTTTTACATATATAAATAATTAATATCTAATTTAATAATTTATATATATCAAGCAACTGCTTACTGTTTAGATATTGCAGGCAGCTGTTTAGATATTACAGGTAACTGGTATACCAAGGTCTACGATGTGCCAGGTTTTTTATGAAAAGGCCCAAAAGCCCAGGGTTTTTTATACAAGTTCTGAACGGGCTGGGGGCATTTTGACAATTTACCCCAATATCAACTTGAACAGAAAGGCATAAAAGGGAGGGGGAAATACCTGGGCTTTGGCTTGACTATTTCTTTCCAACTCTCCACAATCCAGGATTAGCAGGCCTGCTACAAGTTATAGAGGCCGTTGTTAGCTCAGCGGAATCCAACATATTCGAAGGCCCAAAAAGCCATTCACTCAATTATCTTTAAAGCATTTAAATCTGAATCCTATGATATTTTATCCTATTAGGATTGAAAAGAGCCGCAGCCAACGATCAGAACACGCAACTTCGAGTGAGATGTCACTTGCCATCATCTCCTCCTTCGCCGTCGAAACCTCCGCAGCCGCCGCCGCCGCCGCCGCCGGCGGAAACCCCTTGTTAACGTCGCTGCGTTTTGGCTCCACCTCAAGAACAAAGAATCTCTCCATTAGCTTTCGCAAACCCTTTTGGCAACGCAATCACAGGTTTTTCCTTCAAATCTCAGCTTCAGACCTCACTCACTTTCCTCGCAAGATTGAAAATTTTGACCAAATTTGATGTCTAGGTATTTGCAAGGAGCCAGGGTTCGGGCTGTGTCGGAGAATTTGGGATCGTTGCCTGATCCGTTGGCGAGTAGCTCTAACAACAGATACCATCCTTCTGAAGAGATTGAGGAGTTTGCGAGTGGCCAAGATGCGAAACTTTCCGATGCCGAGACAGCAAGAACGCTAGTTGAGGTATGTACTCCCTCCTCTCTATTGTGCAAATGCGCTAAATTTCTCGCTTTTATGCAACCTAAAATTTCAAATTGAAACAATGCAGTTTGCCCTAGAAATTAGAAACCGGACTGTTCCACATTTGTTCGGCTTCAGAAAATGCCACATTTGTTACATGTAAACAATCTCAACCCCATTGTTTAGTTGTTTTCGGCTTCTGTTGTAGGGTTTCCAAATCCAGGCCATTATTTTTGTTATGTTGAACAAAATAAAATGTGGAATGCAACATTTGAGTACAACCATATAATTATGTGCTTTCAATTACGCTAACCTGTAACCTATGGGCCTAACCCTAGAGAGAGGAACCGTCCAAGGAATGGCTTCAACTGATGCAGCGGGATACCAATACGTTGCCTCCAAGACTTAATAGCCATGATCTTCACCGTTTCGCTCATTGCTTATGTACATGGCCTAGCTTGCGCCCCAATGAAAGATAATAATGCACCGAATTAAAAACAGAAAATAATGTTAAGAAATAATAGGCATGGCTAAGTGCTACATGCCTATGGCCAAACGACTGAAAGACCTTTGTGATGGGCCAACTGCCATATCCCTATCAATGACTAAGTTCAAATCTTGGTCATGCTTAATAAACAATGGCCAAATAAAAGCTAATCAATATTAAATTTGAGATAATTTCAACAATAAAATATATATGGATTTATTAAAATTCCAACAACCGTCATTGCAATTACCAACTTGTCGACGCATACAACAAGGTCGGGTCATTACGGTGGACTACGAAGATGATCACATCACTTAAGTACTTAAATTGCCCTATGCGGCAAGAGACTAAAAAAGGGTAAAGGCTTGAGTAGTAGCTAGGGTGGTAGATCGTCTAGTGCAATGGTGGATGGAAGGATTTGGTGTTGGGATCCTCTCAAGTGTTAGAATTGAATAATAGGTTGTTCCTGAACATTGAAAAAATTACTTGCAAATGTAAGAACTTAAGAAAATAATATTATGAAGAGAGGGAAATTCAAGAAATCTTAGAGGCTTAGTCTAGTGATAATATATTGAAGTGGGAGAAATGATATGTACGCCACACATACAAGCAACCTATTTGAAGAAGTTAACATGGTAGGTCTATCCACGTGGTTGTATCAATAATAAATTGGCCCAAGATCACTTTAAGAGGAACAATGAAACCTTTATGCCAAATCACATGAATCCTTTTTCTCCTTCAACTCCTTTAAAGGTCCTCCGCTTATTAATAATTCCATATTCTAATTCTCCCCTAAATCCATGTTCATTTAAGTGTGCCCCGAGCCCTCTCCACACTATCAAATATGGTGCTTTCACTATTCAAGGCCATTGAGTGCATTTCTTTATTTATTTAACAACTATTATGTTTTTATTAATACTTCGATTCACCGTCATTTAACGCTATGTCTAGTCCTCATTCTTCAATCAATTACAAGTCTACAGTCCCAAACTTACAACCATTTATCCATCCATCTTTCTGGCTCCCCAAATATGATTCCAAACTCGCTCAACTATCAATACCTTTTTCGATTTGCATGTTTTAATCCCATTAATCCTCTAGAATGATCCAAGCATACGACAAAGCAAAGTTTGACGGTTATAATTGTTAGAAATTGAGGAGATGGATACATGGGAGAAAAGAATTCACATGGACGGCCCTAAAGGTCTAGGATAAGGGGCTGTTATTATTCTTATTGTTGAATCGCTTAAATGGACCTGAGCCACAGAACTTTAAGCACATCTTTTACTGTATAGCTCAAGAAAGCACTTGAATGATTTATATTACTTTCCTTTTACTGCTAATATGCCATTTTTAATTAAATTTTGTGTTTGGGAAGACTTTTGTTTATGTATAGAGTTATCCTTCCTTGTACTCTATTAGTCCATGCTATGTACAGGTGAATAGCAAGGCAACACTTATGTTTTCAGGACTGACCGATGATGAAATCCTTGAAAATATCATCTGGCCTGACTTGCCCTATATATCTGATGAACATGGAGGTAAGCTAACAGGTGATATTCCTTTCAATACTGCAACACATTGTTTCTCTTGGGAACTGTACTCTTATTTATCCATTAAATATGCTTTATGACAATTGTTTATCCCTTAAATATGCTATATGACAATGTGATCAGATATTTACTTCGAGATGAGCAACGACGACGACATCCTGCAGAACCTAATCGGCGATGATAAAATAGTGGTATTGCACACTAGCTTCTCACATATATTACAAACGTTTGGTTTAAACTGAATATACGATACCTCAACTAGTATGCTTGTTCAGTGCAGCAAGTTATAATAGGCTTGGATAATATAGAACTGCTTGAGGAGTTGGAAATGTCAGGGTCATCTGATTTTGATTTTGGCATGGAAGAAATAACTAGCGATGACAGTGACTTTGATGATGACTCTGATGAGGTAATGAATACTGGAGAAAGCTTTTCGGTTCCATTTTTGTTTGTTATCCATTAGTCACAGATAAGCTTAAACATTGATCTATGTAATAGGATGTATTTGAAATTCTTGAAGATGAAGACGATGACTTGATCTCCTCCGAAACATCAAATGATTGGACAACCTTGGAGACCATGCAATCTTCTCATCCAATGTATTTTGCTAGGAAAATTGCAGAGGTACATAGCCTACATCATCTACTACATGAGGTGCCCCTTTCCTTTTCTCTTCTGACGTAGTTAAGCTCTAATCTACCCTTTGTTTTAACCCAGGTTGTATCTGATATTAATCTGGATTTGATGGATCAACCTTCTGCTAGTATTATTGTTCAAGGTGTCCTAAGGCCTGCCTTTGTCGAGGACCATAGCTTTCTTAAGAAGCATTTATCAGTTAATGGTACCAACAATGATGAAGTGTCCAGTCTTCGGACAGTTGTAGAAGAAAATATTAAAGGTATTGTCCATGCATTATCATGCTCCTCTTTTAGTTTTTAGTATGTCTTAAAATGCTTTGTTTTGCACAGAGGAACTGGACAATGACCAAAGCTTGCAAGGTGGAACCACCACCTTTTACAAGCTGGAAATGATTAGAATTCAGCTAGTTTCCTCATATGGGACTCAGGCATGTCCTTTTTAACTTTGAGTTTTGCATATGAATCATGCATTTTCCATAGGCTAAAGTACAGGAAACTTCCATGAAACTGTTAAAAACAAAGTTCGTAGTAGTTGCACATATTGAAGTGAGTCCTTGGTAGTTTTCTGGGAAAGTCGGTCGATGGGTAGTTTCTTGTGATTTAGCACGCGCGCGCACACAGACACATTCATTTAATTCACATACGTAGGATTTCTCTCCCTCAAATCAAATTAGTGATATATAAATAAGGATAAAACAAAAACAAAGGTCGAACCTTCACCTTATGAATAGTTTGATTCGCATCTCCAATTTAAAACATGTTTGCATTTCATCAAGTGCAGATTTTGCAGTAATTACTAAATTGATTTTTCTTTCGCCTTTTTTGGCTTCCATGTGGGCCATCAATATGAGTTAGTAATAAACAAATGCAGAAGACCGAAGCGTTGTTACCTCCTGTTCTTACACCGGCAACTAAGCTTCAAGAAATTGCCTAGGAAATAATAGCATCAATGACTGCATATAGTTAAGAGCATTATCCATTAGAGTCAATTGTTTAATAGCTTATCTGGGTATGTATAAGATATATTTTACTGGGTAGCAGACTTGCAGTGCTAAATACCCTACCAGTTATCACTTCTTTCTTGTCCCTTTTTTTACGTGTTAAAAGTGCATTTTGCATGCAGTGTTTACATTATGAAAAGATTTATTATATACCTTTTGGATTGTTTTTCATCCACTGCCATCCAGTCTTCAGTAGAAGTCCAAGATTTTCACAAAGCTCGTCCGGATGATGTTGTGCATTATTCTGCAAAAATAATATCTCAGCTGGAGGCTGTTGGCGACAAGACCATTCAAGCTCTCAAATCCCTTTGCTGGAGACAAAAGAGTATCCAAGTTGAGGTAATCTCATACGCTCCTGATCAGTTTACTAGTCAAATCAAATAGTGGCAATTATAATATATTTATATATTTTTCTTACCTTGTAACAAGTGGTTTGATAACGAATCAATATTTCTGTGCAAATCAAAGTGCTACTGGAAGATATCTATCTATATTTGAATTTTGAAGCTAAGCATAATGCATTCTATCCGCTCGTGATTTAGGCAAGCGACACTTGATTGTTACCCTGAGCCACTACATTTCTATGGTCATGTTTTCCATGGTTCCACCTCATTTTCAATTGCAAATGGAGAAAGTTATGTAATGATGATATTGCAATTTCATTCAATATCTTTGTCATACAAATCAACTGCAACTCAAAAAATGATGATGATGATGAGTCTCAGTTGTTAGTATGCCTGACCCAGTCTTGTAAAACCAGGTTTAAAGTTAATCAATCGGCATTTACATGTTGTCAGATGGGATCCGTGTTGATTAATATTAAAAGGTTGAATTCTCCTGCAATAGTGGTCGTATGCAAAATTTATGCGCGAAAGGCTATCTAATTAGCTCATACATAACCCACCAAATATGGAAAACGCCATGCAAACACCCAATATCCCTTAATAAAGGCCTACTTTAGTCTTTCCTCCCCCTCCCCCTCCCCCTCCCCCTCCCACCGCCCTAGCTCCCCCTCCCCTGTTGCCCCGGCCTCACCTCACCTCACCTCACCCGCTGCACTGACCTCCCCCTCCCCCCTCCCCGGCCTCCATCTTCATCATCAACTCCGTCATCATCTTCATCTTCATCCTCTTCTCTCATCATTTCTTTTTCCAGCACCCTCCTCTCGCCGCCGCCGACCTCCACCCGCCGTGGCCGCCGACCTCCACAACTACCATCATTAATTTTTACAAATTAATGTTAAATAATTATTTAAAATTGTTAATAAAATAATTAATAATTACTTAAATGATTTTGAAAATGGCAAATTGGTCATTTGACACAAACAGTTCGTCTCTTTAAAGTTGACCAACATTAACTGTTAAGTCATGGTAGTTTTTCGTAGTTTTCAAAAGAAATGGCAGTTTTCTGTCACAGGCACAAACCTAAGAAGAGTTTTCAGTAAAAAATCCTAAAACTAGGTAGGGATTATAACCACCACAAGTATTATTTATACTCATATATTATATTATATAGTAATAGGATAATTGAGTATATATGGAGTTATTCTAATAACTTAGGTTTCATCATCTATAATTGTTGTCTTCTGATTAGGTTTGTATTGCTATTTTGTATGGTTGCATTTCCTTTTCAAATATAGGATTTTGCTTTTCTTTCTTTCTTCTGGTTTATTCTTTCTTTTTCTCTTTTTCATTTTAGGATGTAGGCTTCTGCATATCTTTATGTATTTATAATTCAATTGATGAAATGCTGCATTTATGATGTACATAAATATGCATGCAGAGTTTTTTTCTTCTCCACTTGATTAAGCTATAACTACCATTTTCCTGCTGGCACTACATACATTGTTGTACTAGTTAATTGTTGTCTTTCCTGTATTATTGGTTATATATGAATGTTATATAACCAATAATACATTCTTCATGTTTACTGCAGGAGGCTGCCATCATTGCGGTAGATAGTCTTGGATTTGACTTGAGAGTTTGCTCGGGAACACAAGTCCAAACCTTAAGATTTGCGTTCAACACAAGGGTATGTCACCAGTCTTCTTATGAGCATACACGGTTTATCCTCCTTAAGATTGGTGAAATACTGGGTAATAAACTTCCTCGTAATGGAGACGGCAGCATCACCAAACTTACCTAGGCGCACAATCTCTCTCTCTCTCTCTCTCTCTCTCTCTCTCTTGCACGCACGCACATGAAAATGGAATAGATTTTAGATGTCAGTTATCTTATCCTCAGAAAAACATAGCCAGGGTGGATTTAAATATTGGAGTTTCAACTACTTGCCTTTACAAAACTGGGGTCTGGAGTTATTTTGACTTTACTCGAAAAACCAAACATGATCCTAGTGATCTTTTTTTCCCCCTTATGTTTCAAACTATACTTTATTATGCATTTGTTGTTCAGGCGACTTCGGAGTTGAATGCGGAGAGAAAGCTCCATGATCTTCTATTTCCCAGGTAGCTTGTGGAGAAGATCGACGCTCCTTCCTTCTGAGCTCAAATTGCACCAAGAATTTTCAGGCGAAATTTGCATATGACTACACCCAAATCCTCTTTTGTGTAGGGTGCATCTAAAATAGCCTTTGGGGCAACAACTCTGTAATTATGTATTTTAATTGATTTAATTTAATTTCAGCTGCCCTGGTTCCCACACAACTTTTAGTTACCTGAATCAGAACACGAACTTTTCTGATGATTTCTGTAAGAGAAGAGTGTACATTAAGTTTATGATTTTAGGCACACCTTTTACAGATCCTCTTGATCTTTATTATTGATGCATATGAATTACGCTTTTCTATTTTATCTGCTATTCGATCCCTTGCATAATATTTAGGAGAGAAAAAAAAGGTTTAGACACCCCTAAAATCATAAATACTTTACTTCGTATGTAATCTTTGTGCATGGTTATCCAATATACATACACGTGCAAACATCCAGTAACTATATATGATAAAGCTGAGATTTGCACGTATAAAATGATTAGATGCATCCTGTAGGTTTCAAGAAAAATTTTGAGCGTAGGTCTGTGAAGGATTCATTTGAAAGAAGCATCTTGTTTATAATCAGTGACTTGAAAACAAGAACCAAGAAGCGCCCGTGGCCTAATGGATAAGGCGTCTGACTTCTAATCAGGCGATTGTGGGTTCGAGTCCCACCGGGCGTGGATAATTTTCCAAATTTTAATATTTAATGTCCAGATCCCCATTTGGACTCACCTTTCCTTTTGGTTTTCTTGGCAAGAAAGGCTATATATCCGTTTCTTTATCATGTGGAACAATGTTTCTTTAAAATCCTCACAAATCTTTTTGTTCACGACATAACACATACAGACTTGCATCTCACATGCAATCGCTGGTCCGGTACACTCTAGTTATAAAATCTCAACAACGGTCGTTCCTTCCACTTCCACAGATAAACTTGTACAACTTTCAGGACATCAACCATAAACCGGCCTCACTGCCACAACTTGCATAAAATAGGAAATACAGGCAAGAGTGAGGTAACACCCTCCATGAAACCCAATCACAGCTACAATTTGCTTGAGATAGAATTTTGGATATGTGCACCAGATTCACTAATTAATTCATTCCTTCCTGTTACCATTATCAATTACCTTAATCACTTCATCAACCCATACTTAAATATAGATTCACAGTATCGAGATTTAAAAAAAAAACACAGACTAAATATAATATTAGTAACTAAAACAAAAATAATTACATAAGCTTCAAAGATTGGACAGCTCCAAGAATTACCAAGGCAACTACACTTTATATGGTATCAACAGGACAACAATAAACCTTTACAATCTACAAAAATAATCAGGGCTGTAGACTGAGGCAAAGCTGAAAACCGAAAAGGGCTCTAATTCAAACAAAATATCGGTGAGCAAAGAACGAAAAGAAAAAGGAATATATCAAATAGAGGTTTTAACCATATATTTCCATGAATATGATAACGCGATCTTGAGGTTGGAGTGATCACAGGTCAGATCCTGGCATGGCAAACTGGGAAGAAAAGGACTCGACGCGATTTTTTAGCTCAGCAACATCTCTACTGTTTTGAAGGCCCTTAAGGAATTCCTTCTGATATTTGCCGTGTTCTCTTTGAAGGGTACATGCAATTTGCGCAGCTCTGAGAAGGAACTCAGCTATTGTCTCAAAATCTCCTTCAAGGCAACCTCTTGTTGTCATGGCAGGAGTACCTGAAAATTTTACGTAAACAAAATGGGTGATGATCCAATTGTAAGTCCTTCTATGGCACCTAATGGTCCGTGTTCACTTGTATGAAACTAGTTGCAAAAGTTAAATCTCTTTTTTGTTTTCGTCTTTTCCTCTCAACGGGGAATCCATCGATCTATCTATCTTCTATTACTCTAATACAAGGTTGGGTTGATCAAGGAATCTTTTGCAAGTTAAGGCACTATTTTTGGTATTTCCCTTTTCGCCCTTCCCTTTATCCATTTTTATTTGTACGTCCTTTTCTCTACTTCATTTCCAAGAGAACCATGAAGCCCAAGAATAAAGAAAAATTTATTTTGAGCCATTTCTTTTTTAAATTATTTGGTTTTTATTTTATTTTATTTCATTCGGCTAAAAAGTTATTTCTCAAGAATTTCCCATAATTAAAACCAATCAAATAAAAAAATTCTTATTTTTTGATTCTAATATTTGAGAAATGCTCATGTGATCAAGTTTGTATTTGTGAATTTTAAATCGAAATAACACCAAAACATGGTATTTACATGGTTGTCATCATTGTTCTTGGTATCTACTAACAAATCACAAATTATATAGTACCTATGTTAAAAAATACCAATAACTTTTGTGCAATTGTTAAATACTATTAAGATCTAAGTTGTCATATAATATTTCTTATAAAAAAGATAGTGCATTGCTTACATGTTAAGTGATAGTAACTGTCAGTAGATTCGTTTATAGAAAAATTATATTTATATTTGAACAACAAAAAATAACTAACAATCATATATCATTTTTCAAACATAAATGAAAACACGTCTATAATAAAACTATTTGCATCTTTTTCTCAAATATAACACAAAATAATATTTGATATTCAATTATCTTGGATCCGACGCGTTACGCGTGAGGTCAAAGTCTAGTATAACTAATACAAAATTGGGTTTTGAAGAAAATCTTTTGCAAGTCAAGGCGCTTTTTTGGTAAATCACTAATTTTCAACCTCCTTTTGCCCTTTGTTTTTCTCAAATTCTCTTAATCTATCTTTAGGTTTTATAACTAAGAATAATTGATTGAAAATTGGGAAATTTTTTATAAAAAATGATGTCTGAATAATTAAAAATATCATATTTTTTAACATGATGAAAAAAGAATGTTTCAAACAACAATAATTAGTTTACATTTGCTTATAGAAACTACAATCACTTTAAAGTGATGTTAAAATTTTACTACTCGGATTACTATCATTGTTTTAAAATTTACTAGGTGATGAATGGATTCATGGAAAAAGATTTTTCTTATTAGATTTATCTCTGTTTCATTAATCTATCTTTGGATCCTATGGCCAATTATTGATAGTAATTTATTGAAAAATATATAGTATTTTTTCAGGAAAAATCAATAATATTTTTATTTTAACATCAATTTAAGAAAAAAATTCAAGCATAATAAAATAAAAAATGATTATTAGATGATCCATTCTTTATATTTGCTTATAAATATTGTCCTTGCTTTAAAGTTAGTTGATCAAATTTCATGATTTAAATAATTATCATTATTTAAAAATTTATTGGGTAGTGTGTTCGAAAAAAATCAGCTAAAACATTGGCATGTTTTATTACTTGCATTGGTTCATAACCACAATGCATAATGTAAACTAGATAATTGTATGTGTAAATTTTTAAATTGAAAAATTCCAAAACATATCTATTTAGGTATCATTAAGTTCTCGGCATCAACTTACAGCCTATAGAACATATGGTATTTATCTAGGAAAATACCAAAAGATTTTGATATTTTTGAGATCTTTAGCCTCTATACAATCATGAAATGTTAAATTAAAATCTAATTCTAACATATAATTATTATAAAGAAACAAATAATATACGACTTGATATTCAAATTAAGGATAGACTATCAAGAAAATTAAAAATTAATGCACAAGAAAATCGTGTCTAAATTAGAGTTAGATAAGGAAAATATATCAATGGGATCTGGAAAAAGAAAATATAAATATTTTCTTTCAATGTTAATACTTCTTCGTGTCTTACTTTACATGTTCCTTTTCATCCATATATGGATATATATTGTGATTTTCTTTTCTTTTTTACTTCACACGGTTATTAAAGATTCCATTTCAGGTTAAACATTAATTCTGGAACGACAAGAAAATTTTGATTTTAGAATAAGCAATTATTTTATTATGCAAACCTGCACGAACCCTGTGCGTAACACGCTGGGTTAAAATATAGTTTCTTTTTAAAGGGCAAATTGGGCAAGGGATGCAACTAGAAATACTCTTAGTGGAGATGAGAAGAAATTGGTACTTCAATTTACCAAACTCCTACATGAAGCTAGTATTACAGCAATAAAGATGATAAAGATGATAGAAGCTTTGACATTCTAACTATTGATATAAATTGATGGCTTACCTATTCTCACACCTCCTGGTGAAATACAGCCATTTTCACCAAATATAGGAGTTTTGTTCAGACTTACGTGGCAAGCCTCGCAGACCTTCTCAAAGTTTTTACCTGTCCACGATAGCAGTCAGTACACCAACATGCTTCAACCAAGAATGTTTCAAATCATAATGAAAATACATATTCAACAAATACAGCCAAAAGAAGTATAAATCTACACAAAATCGCAGGGGCGGAGGGAATCCGCAATCTAAATAGATTTAATTTATAACTATAAATATTAGGAGTTAGGAAAACATTGCCTATGGTTTTATACTCAAGACAGATAGACACACATCTAATTTTCCTCAAGGTACTTGTGACATAACTCAAAATTTTGTATCAATCAGAGAATAGAAGAAAACAAGGAAAGAGAGAAATCTTACAGCAGGTCTATAGCAATAGCTACTTTTACTAAGGGAAATATGATTTCAATCGCTACCGGTTTTCGAGTGCATCGTAATAAGCAGTGAGAAGAAACATAAGGAGTATAACTAGAAACAAAAACTAGCAAGGGTCTTTGAATGTTTTAAGATAATATAGCCCTCAACCTTGGTCATAACTTTGGAGTTTCCATGCAGCAGTAATAGTAGGGACTTCAATGATCCAAAGATTTAAACCTTCTCATAATTCAGGTTGCACAATAATGATGTATTGAATAAAGGCGCGGCACTAATATATCAAATGTTTCTTTTACTCGTATACTGTCTACTGTAACTTAGAGGCCATCAGGGAAAGATATGCCTCCCTTCCAAAGAGAATTAAATAACTTGTGTTTATCATTTATAAGGTGGAAATGTTCCTTTCAATAATAGAAATAGCCCCTCATTTAAATGAAACCATACATGTTTGCAGAGCTTGGAGTTTAACATTCAGCAAGATACCTTCTATCTGGTAGACCTTAAAGATTAAATAGTCAACGACTTAAATCAAGCCCTTTTATTGCAACATCAAGTATAGTTTCAAACAAATGTTTTAAACTAGATGCATAACATTGCTCAATACGAAATAAGTGATGGTTAGCTAAAAAAAAAAACTGCCTCGGAAGTCGAAAAAATAGAACCTTAGATCATGCACATCATAACCATGAGTACCTTCCACCTTGGTAGTTTCTACAATTTAAAGTCATGAAACTTATATGAAGTCATTTGATCCAACACTTCAAATAATCAATATGACAAACCTACCTAAAGAGACAAGATAACCCCCAAAAGGCAGACATTTAAGCAATGAAGACTTTCTTCTAGTTAAGCAAGTGTCATGAAAACTAATTCAAAAGAAGCAAAAATGAAGGGGGGGGGGATATGATTATTCAATTTTCAATAATAAGTTTGCTAAAAATAAGATGAAAATCAATACAGATAATACAGAATTGTTAAACTGGAGTACGAGTTACAAAACCAAAGAAGAAATAAAAGCATCAAAATACCTGTTAAGCCAAATGTTCTTAGATCCCATAGTATCAAATGATTATCCGTACCCCCAGTTACCAATCTGCATTTTCTTCGCAGCAAGGCAGATGCTAGTGCTTGGGCATTTTTCTTAACCTGTTGGATATAGGCTTTGTATTCGGCAGTAGCCACTTGTTTGAAAGCTATAGCCAAAGCAGCAATATGATTATTGTGGGGACCCCCTTGCAGCGATGGGAAAACAGCAAAGTTTATTCTGTCTTCAAAATCATATTGATCACTTTCATCTGTTTGACACAAAGAAAGCCCCCGCTTACTCGTTTTTTTCCCTTTCCTAAAGAATATTATACCACCCCTAGGGCCCCGAAGACTTTTGTGTGTTGTTGAAGTGACGATGTCACAGTAATCAAATGGGCTCTTGCACTCCTGCAAATGAAAACATTGATATAAAAAATATACTACTCCTGGAATACAATAACAGGCACACATATGCTGACAGTCACATATTATAAGCTAAATTACAGCCACAGGTTCGTCAAATGTACAAAAGCATTAAGGCCCAAAACAAGTCGAACTTCCCACCAAGTCACAAGCATTTCTCCATCACTTTGAATTCTATCAAAATGAATTAACAGCGGAGCAAATGATGATAGCAGAAGCACATCAATTAGAAGTATACAGTTGACACATTTTACCTGGCATCACTATTTATCTTCTGCACAGGATTATATCTAGTAAAAAATACTATAAATTGCTTGATATATAATAAAGTCATTAGCGAGGTCAAATAATCCGTGATAACCCATCTATTATTAAACATTATTAAACTATTAATAAACTTATTTATAGAACCCACTAATCAATTGGTAAACACAACATTACTTGGTATCGGGGTCGACGGTCTATTTTTGGATTGGAATCGGCCATCTCGAATCAGCATCGGCCGAGATTTCAAATTATGATCTTAGCATCCAACATTGATGGAAATGAACTAGTAGCAAAGGCATTATAAAAGATACCATCTCCTATTGGCTCTTTGGCTTATATTGTTCCTTGAGAAGTCAATACAATAACCCCCCCCCCCCCCCCCCTCAAAAAATAAAAAACACACCGGAAAAGAAAAGGTAGGTCTAGATATCCACTCGCTAGACTTCTAGGTTCAATGACAGGTTCATTATTTTAGAAGCGAGTAAAAAAAGGCCAATTTAAGAGCTTAAGCGACCGACCAGAGAATGGAGGCTGATCAGCCTTCTAACCAGCTGCCTAATGACTAAAACATTTATTGCTGTTGGATACCGGGAAGAACTCTCAACTAAAAAGAAAGGAAAGAAGTCGATCCTTATGGAGTTTAGATAACTACAAAGCTAAGCAGCACACCAAAGTTTACTTTTAAGTAAAGTTAGACCCTCACAAACTCCAATCTGCTAATCAAAAACCTCAACTTAAAAAAGGGTAATCGCATAAATAACCTTGATTAACCTTGTTAGCTCCGAAACCCCTGTGATATTTTCAGCCCTTAGCGAAATGAATTTTTCCATACAAGAAGTCAGACGCATTGCATGTGAGCTTACCTTGCTGCCGGTTTCTTTTCACGCCTTTATTAGATTTGAAGGAGTCTTTATAAAATGTTGTACTACTTATATGGTTAAGATTTCCTTTTCATTCTTTTGGTAGTTCAAAAGAAAAGGGTAAAAGAATCTTACATGATATGATCCGTTCGTTTAGATAATCTACAAGTCTCATGGAAATAAATGTAGGTGTAAGCCATGGCTGATGATATGAAATCATTAGGATTATAAACCATTTGTAGCATTCCTTTGGACTTGTGGTGGTGGTTATATTTTGTAGTCTCTTATATTTTTCTCAATGAGTAAATATGATGTTAATACTTGATCGAAGTTGAGAGAAATGTGAAAGGATGAGAGGAGATTTATTGTAGATCTAGGCCCTGTTTGGATATGGAGTTAGGATAATTGTGGTTTATTTTTAAGTGAAGGCAGACTAGATGCAAACTGTGGTTTGCAAGCTCCAAACTCCAAAATCAGAGTTTACCAAATTTTGGTCAGTTTGGCGTTGAGATAACTGCAATTATCTCATGTTTTGGGTTGAGATAACTGTAGTTATCTCAACTCTAAAATGGTTTCCAAACAAGGCACGGTTAGAATTTTGGCATTAAGTTTTGCTAACTTTATGAAACTGCATTTTAGAAAACTTAACTCCATTCCCTAACAGGGTCTTAGGTTTTCCAGTTTTGGGGTAGGAGTTGTCAGAGATGTAAGGATTAAGAATGAAGAAAGTAATTATGGTATTTATCATTCATATAGGTTGCGCGCATTGCATCGGATTACCACTTCGGGTAAAAATAATTAGCCCTGTTAAGGGCTAAAAAATCCCAGGGCATCAGGCGCTAGTAAAGCTATTTAGGGTTATAAATGCTGGACAAGGTAAAGGACATCATTGTTTTATGCAATAAACCCTAGAAAACTATGGTCATCCGAACCTGAAAGCCAAACATGCACCAACCACTTTTCTAGGTCTTACAATATGTGTATCATTTGCTAATGGTTTAAAATTCAAAACTAAGATGCAAATTTTGAGTGAGACTCCCATCCTCAACTTAAAGTTCCACTTCACATCTACGCAAATTTGGTGGAAGACATCAATTATTTGGTGTTAGTTAATAGTAGTGTTAGTAGATATTACAAATCTGTCAGATCATAGTGAATTTAGCAACGGTATGGACAAGTTCACAAAGAATCGTCCGAATCCAATTAAAATGGGCATGCTTTCTGTGATGAATGCAGAAACAGACATACTTCAAGTATAAAATCAAATATTATATGTACAATAGCCTATAGTCTACTTGCGGTAAATTATATATCACCTATTCAAAGTCATAACCATTCATCAAAGAGGAAAAAGAACAACAGCTTTGGCGCAAAGAGAATAAACAAACTATTCTACAAGAGAAATATCGCAATCTATCTGACTTTACAATAATTGAGACCAAAACACATACCTTGGCGGCCACAATCCCGCTAATGTGAGCCATATCACACATCAACACAGCACCGCACTTATCCGCAATCTGTCGAATCCTTGCATAATCCCACTCCCTGGGGTAAGAACTCCCCCCACAAATCAATATCTTCGGGTGAAAATCCAAAGCTCGCTCCTCCAACTTATCATAATCAATATACCCAGTATGTGGATTCACCTTATAAGACAAGCTCTCAAAAAATATCGACGCCCCCGATATCCTCTTACCACTAGGAGTAAGATACCCATGACTCACATGACCGCCCGAGGGCGAATCCAATCCCATTATCCTATCTTTCGGCAACAAAAGCCCAGTGTACACAGCGAAATTAGCAGAAGTACAAGAATAAGGCTGAACATTTACACCCCAACACTCAGGATCAAGATCAAACGCAGCGAGAGCCCGGTCACAACACAATCGTTCGATCTGGTCAATGTACTGATTCCCACCATAATATCGAGCACCCGGCATCCCTTCAGAGTACTTGTTGGTCAAATGACTTCCTAAGCAATCAAGCACAGCTCTACACACATAATTTTCCGAAGCAATCAATTCGATCCCTTTCACTTGGCGATCCTTCTCTTTCTCCATGATCTCAAACAGATCGGGATCCGCGGCAGCCAACGGCTGATTCCCCCAAGACTTGACATTTGATCTTCTGGTTTCGAGATCGGGATCGACGGCAGGTCGCTTCGAGGGATGAAGAGACGAAGAGGAGCAGCAAGAAGATTCCCTCTTCTTCTGCCTCTTGATGCACATCGGATACCCTAAGATGCTGAACTCGACCTCCTTCTGCTCGTCCTCCGATTCATCTCTGTCGATCGATTCCTCCCTGTGATTCTCCGATTGCTGATCGAGCAGCTGCAAGGGGATCGATCGAGACTCGGCGATGGAATCGTCGGCGTGGGAGTGGAACCCTAGAGAGAGGTTCGAATTCGATTGATGATGAGAGAGATCCATTAAAAGAGAGAAGAAGCCCTAACCTTATATGCCATAACAGCAACAAAAACAGCGGCAACAGCTGTTGAAGCAGCGGCAGCGGCAGCGGCAGTAGCGGAGCTTCGATGAATGGGGCGAGGACTGGCGCGAAACTTCCATTAACGAGGGCCAAGCTTTAGAGAGAGGAGAGAGACGCTAACCCTAGAGAGGAGAGAGAGAGGGAGTAGTTGTGAATAGAAGAAAGAAGCAGGATATGTATCGGGCTGGGAGTTGGGATGGGTTCATCGATGTCGTAACCGGCAATTTTAGGTTGTGCCGGTGACGATGTGATATGATGGGTAGATTAGTGTACGAAAGCGGTTCGAAAAAGCGATGCATGACACCTGTCGTGTTGCCAGCGGATGTTATATTGGCAACAGATTGGTACAGCCTTGGACTTCAAATGTTACAAGGCAAGCCAAAATTGACGATGTTGAATCAAAGTTAGGGACTGCAAAAATATCCAAACCTTGAAGATTGTTTTGGTATGATGTACCATTATATGTACAAAAAAATTGGTGTAAGCGTTTTAAGTTTTACGGTTGATGTAGAGTCATGTTGTGTTTCAAGTATAAGCAATTAGACACGGTTTTTTCCGTACGTAGCTATAGAAATCTTATGATGTGCAGCGATAGAATTCTTATGATATTATGCTGAAAAATGGATTGAAATAAGTTTTTGGGTGAATTATCAAAAAGGCCCCCGCCTGCTTCAAAATTGTGCTCTTGTTAAAAAAACACTGGGCCCAATTAAAACCCTTTTATATTAGTTGCATGTGATATTTAAAAGTTACATGTAATATCTAAGCAGTTGCTTGTAATATCAGGAAATAAACATCTAATTGAAATGCGGCATAGGAGGTTTCACAAAGATTTTGAATAGTAGGCCCTTCTTAACAATTTTGAAAACTTCAGGAGTTTTGTGACAACCCTCGAATGGGCGGGTTTTTTTCTATAACACACGAAATTAAGCCGTTTCTATGGTGAAAGTTTTCAATGCATCACATTTACCAGCATGATCCTGACTATAAAAACTATGCTCGATAATTAATTAGTTCTATTGATGTGAGTCAAATTTTTTTTTAAACAATGAACAACGTATACATATCATATTTTTTGGGGACCTACCCTAACAGCATTATATTGACATTAAGCTTGGGCCTAAAATAATTTTCTGATTAAATGAAAGCCCATTACAAAAATTCAAGCAAAAAGACGACGTACATATCTGAATCTGGATCAATTGGGGACAGACATTTCAGTTCTCAGATCCAAAAAGGTAAAAATCATTCAGCCATGGACGCCAAAGAGAGGAAAAAGAAAGAGGAGCCAAACCCTAATCCTAACCCTAACCCTAACCCTAAGCCAAATCATCGCCATGGATCGACTTCGTTCTTCGTGATGGTGGACTACTTGTTCCTCGTCGTCTTCTTCTGCTTCCTCTGTTACTTCCTTCTCAAGATCTGGCCTGGCACTGATCTCTTCTCCTTGTAAGCTCAATTTTGGTGATTTTTTCTTTTTTTCTATTACCTTGTGATTTTGCCTTTAATTGTCAGAGAGGAGAAAAAGTCGCTTTTTTTTGGTTGATTTGAATGTAAGGCATATGGTATTCTTTACAACTATGTGAAATGAAGGCCTAATTTGATTGCAAGTTCTGTTTTTTCGTGTTAGTGATGCCTCAAGTTCTCTTTTTGTGAATATATGTGGATGCTAAGTTTGGGGGAAAAAATATGAGAGATGCTTATTTCTTCAATCTTGTAAGGACCTTGAGGGTTTACGTTGTTTATAGGAGCATAGAAGAAAGGCGGTGCAAATGCAATGCAAACAAAAACTTCTCATGGTCATCATTGGCAAAATCTACATGTTTGTCTTCTTCATGCTCAATGACCTATAGGCATCACAGAAAATATTTAGTCATCATAGCTTGTTATCTTTGAGTTCCAAGTAGAACGCTTCACTGGAAATTAAGTTCTTTAACAAAATGGTGCAAGATAGGTGTCCCTATCGTTGTGACTATTTTTACGAGATTAAGTGCACAGTATCAGAGCTTCGTGTATCTAGGTTATGAATCAAACTCGAAGCCGATGGTATTGGTGTTGTTCTTCGATCAAGCACAGGCAATTATGGACCTGAAAATTTTATCGAAGTTGCTGCTGCTGAAGGTTAATTCTGAGAATTTCGTAGCAATAAAAGTTCTGGTGAGTTTCGTCAGTTAGGAGTGGTGTTCTTGGCTATATTGGAGCCCGAAAGGTTTTGGAAAGTGTAAACTCTTCTTCCCCCAAAAGATGGTGTTAGTTTTGTCGTCAATAGAGAAGGGCTTAAGTTTCATTCGGTCATTTGATTAGGGTTTTCCAATGACTATTACTAGTTAGCATAGAGATGGTTATGGTGAAAAATCCTAAAGGGGGCTTGTGGTTTCTTCTGTGCCTGCTAATTGATTTTTGGATGATTGAGAGACAAATTATTAAGCTGAAGTTAATAATACTGGGAAATGAACCACACCATAAAATCAGGTAGCTTGTACAGAAATGAACTGGAAATTGTATTGAGAACGACAAAAACAACAAACACCCTCCATCCCAAAAAATTTCCAATATTTTGTTGTCGGCTATATGAATCATTTTATTTCATCAAGCTATTGAATTGGGCATTCTACTCTATATGCTTATAAATGTAAATTTCAGAAAAAGAATCACAACACCAACATCTCAATGACCATGTAGCATATCATCCTCATATTGCACTATATTATTTTTTCCCCCCAAAAACGACAAAAATACAATCAGTCAAGCTTTCCAGTATCTTTACAATCACTATATAACAATTTGATATTACAAGAACAAAAAGAAAACGGATTACATGAATAAGCATCAGTAACATGGAGAACCTATCCCCCAAAGAATTTGCTATAAAAATCGCAAAAAATGGGAACCAACTATTTACACTCCTTGCAAAAGCACAAGAAACCGAAGGAAAAAAAAATTGTGTTTCGATAACCAGAGAACTTCTGTAGGTTCATGAAACTTGCTTTTCATCTGATGTATTTCTGGTTCCATCATTACAGAATTTGCACGGGGCAGAACATTGCTCTGATCTCCAAGTATCTGGGACAGTCATGAAGTGTTTGGACATAAATTTTCTAAATCTTTTCTTGTACTCCTTTGGGGAAATTATAGTTGGCAATGAATTCTTTGGAACAACAAGCGAAGATTTGACCCAAGTCTCAAGCTGCTTGTCCCATGTATATTGCCTCAAATAATCGATAATACCAAATACAAGCTCGTGTCCTTGCTTATCAACTCCCACAAGCAAAGAGTAATCCATCACATTAATTGACTGCAAAGATAAAAACTGTGTTTAAATACAAAACGCTACATATCCATTTCAAAGGGAATATTTGAAACGGAATGATACTTACAGTAAGAAAAGATGTATCATTCCATATTGCTCTTTGAAAAAGATGTTTATTTCTCCCCGCAATGTACATGGGAGATACACGCATATCTTCAACAAAGTTCTGATCTAAAAGAACCTTTTCATGCTCATTGGAGTCCGAGATATATCGGGAAAAGACAGCACCTTTGAGATCGTAAGTACGTGTGAAATTACGCCCAAAGAGAAGATTTTCCATCACCATCAGATCCATTTTCACTTCTTTGCCACCTCTACTCTGTCTAATCTGTAGAGAAGGATATTGGGTTTCTGGAAATTAGATGACTCGGACAAGCGCACATAAAATTTGGATAGCAGAGGTTTTAAATCCCTGCCACTTCACCAATATTCTGAAATTGTGGTATGGTTGAGCACCCTTATTTCTTAGCGCTAAAACCTAGATTTGAAACGGTTCTTTTTAAATTCGTTTTAAATGAAATCCTAGTGTGATTTAAACCTATATCTCTGATACAAATTTGAAGTCCATGCTTTTTAATTTATCTTATTGAGTAAGGCGTCATGCCTTGCTTTTCCTTCAAATTTTTTTTTGAAGTCCATGACATTGCAACAGAATTCCCAAGATGTAATGAAGATCGAAACACTTATTTATTTTAGGGGTTTTCTTATATAGCTATTCCCCAAAATCACCCTATAAACTTTATATGTCCATTTATCACCCATGAAACCATATAGTAACTCAAAATTCTCCCTCAGCAATAAACTTTGTATGTTCATTTATCACCCACAAAACCTTATAGTTACCCAAAATCCTCCCTTTGGATTTGCAAATTAAGAATATCTGTAATAATTGCATTATAGTCAAATGCTTACTATAATGTTGAGCATTTAAATATTTTAAATATTTAAATATTTTATTTTATTTTAATTTATCTTATTGAGTAGAGCGTCCTCCTTTTTCCTTTAAAAAAAATGAATGGGATAATGGTAGATGAGCAATTTCTTCCTTTCAATTGACAAAATTTGACTATTTAGAAGTTCATCTACCAAAAGAAAACTAAATGCATCATGGCATCTTCAGATCTCGTTTTTACAAAAGGTTTGTAGATTTAAGCAATTAAACTAACTGTGATTAAATTAGTTATCACATCAAGTTAAATTGATAACATGTAACGAATGCTTGATAACATATGAAATCATCAAGTATTGGTATTGCTATATGAAAATGGCTAAAGCTTTGGGAGCGACATTCGAGGGGGGAAATAGAAACCACCCTTTAGCTTTAACAAAAGGAACGAACCTGATATATTCCCAAGATTTTTGCTAGGCACGTTTGACTCCCTGAGCTTATAGAATAAGAAATATGCCTAAAATAGTCTCGTGCAAACTTCAGAAAAGATTCAATCTCGGTCTTGTTAACTTGTTTAATGATAAATCTATCATCCAATGTTTTCGCAAAGAAAGCTTTGCTTTTCCCACCTTGAGCATCCCATCTCTTCGAACGGATCAATGAAGAAATATAAGCCAATTCCAAGGGACAACACATTTTTCTTAGTGCGGAAAATTCTTTCGCATGCACGAGAACAACTGAACATTTATTATTCCTTGCCGATGATCTTCTCCCTATAACGTTAACTTCAGGATGCAGAATTTCAACAGAGTACGAATTTTCGGAATTAGAGGTCGATGATTCATCAGATGAAATTGATGAGACACTTCTCGATGGATGAATTCCTTCAGATTCCAAAGATCCTGTAGATGACCAAAAAGAAGAAGATGAGCCATCAGATAGCAGGCTATGTGAGTTATCATATGCTTTGACGTCTAATTTGCCTTCTAGTGCATCTTTTGCGTCTACATTCTCCAGTAGATTATGCTGATCCTCAGAAATCACAAGCGAGCATGCAATTATGCTTGAAATATCATCTTCATTTACGGAAATTACACTGCTGTCTACACCAATAGGGAAGTGTAGTTGCTCCTTTTCCTGGGCAGTGAGTTGAATTGTTGATAGGTATTTTGGAGTATAGGAATGAATATATTCAAACTTATGCAACGAACCACCGCGGAGGTCGTTTCGATAATTTTTCCGCAGCTCAGCAGAATTAGCCCAGATCCAGTCATTTGGGTCCTCTGATACATTATTAGTGTTGTCAGTTTTCAGCTCCGATTCAGATATGGCTTCAATAATACCGTGAGTACTATCATTTTCAGAAAATTTAGCTGACTCTGTTTTCTGCTCCAATTCTAAATTATCCAAATCCGTGTCGCAATTTTCTCTATTTCCATCGACATAATTGTCACATGGCATGGTATTTTCCTGCAAGTGTTGCTCTTGAATTTCATCATTAGGATCATTATTTTCTTTTTTGCTCTGAAGAAGGGAATGTAAACGTCGATCCCATATATATACCAACAAAATCAGCTCCTGATTTAGCCAACTCAAACTATGAATCTCATTTACAGCTTTTCCCAACTTCCCGATGAAATTGATGGCTTTCAGCAAAGAAACCTGTTTGATCAACAGAAAAGTAACAAAAGGAAAATAAGTATTTTTAGGGTTAAGGTATATAAATTTATATTCTAACAAGTAAATGTGGCACAAATTCAACAACAAAAAATGGCTAAAAACTTTTCTAAGGGAGACTTGACCTCAAACTCATATTTTTCTTGGGTCAACATCTTTTCAATTTCACAAATATCTTTCGGAGAGTTGCTAGATTGCTTTCGAAGCAGGCCAAAATCTTCATGATTCAACTTCTTTAGAAAGTTGCCAACCTCCAAGAAAAGCCTATCGCCTTTTTGAAGCACCTTTTAAGAGAGAAGCCGACATTATTTACAGAACTTGGGGATAAATGCAACATAAACTAATAATATTCAGTTCTCTTACTGATTTTGCCTCTTTCTTGATCCATTCTTGTCCGTTTGGATTAGAAAACTCGAGAACCGGTAGCGGCTTGCATGCCGCGTAGATTTCAACCGAAGAATATCTGAACATTGCAACTTTGGAGCCTAATCTGCACATCATTATTATTATGTACAATGAAAATTAATAAGCGTAAGTGTAGGAATATAAAATTAGTGTAAATTGCATAATATGCCATTGAACCTTTCCTGTATCCCAAGAACAACATATACTTGAAAAATTACATGCATAACCATTGAGCGCTTAAAAAAGTGTATAAAAATTGCATAGAACATCATCCAAAAGTTGCATTAAACACAACACTAGTGACAGTACCTGTATATTTTTAAAAGGTCAGTGGTATTATGTAAGAAAACGGAAAAATTTAATGGTCATTTACGTAAATTACCCTAAATAAATATCTCCATCGCCCCTTCACTGCAACTTGGGACTTTTGGTGAAGTGCCAGGGGCATTTAACAATAAGCATGCAAAATTAGGGTTCTTAGCCACATACCCAAAAAATCGAAGGCAGTCCCTATGCAATGAATGCCCGCATTTAGAAGATAACCTACTAGCAACCGAATGGCTTGAAAAGCTGAGCTCTAAAAACTTCCCAAATGAGAGACCGCGGGCTTCATTCGACATAACAACTCGCTCAGTCGATTGTGGGATCCCAGTTTCCTCCTCGCATTTTAGACACCTCGTCCACATCCAAATTCTCCCTTCTGCTTCACCGGATAAAGTTGACTTTTGCAGGAGTTGCTTAACAAGAACCGTTAGATTTCCGTTCTGATGGGTATAGCAGTAAACATGAGCCTTGGGGGAGTCACCACATGAAGAGCAGCAATGATTCTGCGTAAATACATCTCTAATTAGTTCCTTAAATTGGTAATATTTAGAGTTGAATCACATTGATATACAATTGATAATACACAAGTACAACTCATAAACTAAAGCTTATGGGTACAGTTTCATGGTATCAGAATACTGGTTTTAAGGGGACCAGGGTGACCTCGGTTCAACCCTCATATCATTGAGGATTAAACCGAACGCGTGCCCGCATGCACACTATTCCACACATGCATGCCCGCGCACGCACACAATTCCACTTGAGACCTTTCTATCTTGCCGAGTGGCCCATGTAAGGGGCAGTGTTGATATGTAAAAGTTAGCTTGATATACATTGTTAACCTACAACCCATAAGCTTAAGCTTTTGGGTAAAATGGCTCTCTAAATGGTACCCAAGCATTTAGATTTTAAGTGTTCCTAGACTCGACCCTCATTATTGACAATTTAGAAAGATAATTATTCTACCTTTTCAAGCAAGTCATATTCCACTGGAGGCCTTTCCAAATAGTCCATATCCCCCCCCCCCCCAAGGGGAGTGCTAAGAGGTTTACTAGCTAAACATGCGTTGTTACTCTACAAACCATAAGCTTAAGCTTTTGGGTAAAGTTTTTTGACAAGTTGAAGAAAGCCTACATGGTAAAGGAAACCATGTATAAAATAAAAAAAAGTACCTGGTTGAGTAAAGTATCGCGAAGAAAACATCCAAGCGTCACATCGAAATTTCCGTAGTACTTTATACGGGAAAGATGGCTCTGCTCACAAACAACCCCTTTCGCGATACATTGGCTGGATTGCAATACCAATATGCTTTGGGGATCCATTACGTTCTCAATGTTATCCTTGCTATTATTATGCTCATGGGTTTCATCTACACTTGACAATGGCTTGGCCTTTTCGATGTTAGAGATTTCATCATGTGGCTTCTCTTCAACTAAGTCACCATTTGCTTTTGTCTCGTGCTCATGCACTTCCAGAGATGGAGAAATAGAAAGAGGAGCTACACTCTCGCCATCAATCTCTTCATTATTGTAGCCAAAGTATGAAGACACTGGCTCAGAGTTGATCGGAGGGAAGCTATCCGATAGAAATCTTTTCAGAGAAGAAGAGAACAACAACATAAATTGCCATGGAATATCGTTATCATTAACCACATTTCCATGATTATTCTCATTTGCAACATCTTGAAACCTTGGCGACTGTGAGTACCCATTAGACTCAACGGCTTCATGCATAGAATTCTCCAATGAGCCATTAGAGCTAGGAACATTTGATGCACATACTTGAGAATTACCAACTGGGTTATCCTGGATGCAAGAGTTATCTTTTACAGAACCATTCTCTTCTGCATGCTTATTAGGGAATAAAGCTCTTTGATCTGCAAAAAACGAAGTTTCGAGTATTAAATGATACGCCGCAAAGATTGTATACTGCAACACGCGCTTAACCTTCTTCAGTTCAACAATTGGAGCTCCTTTCAGCAATATCTGCAGCAATAAGTAATTGAAACCAGAATCAGCAAACCATGGGAAACAAAATAGACAATTGGAGCTCCTTTCAGAAATATCTGCAGCAATAAGTAATTGAAACCAGAATCAACAAACCATGGGAAACTAAATAGGTTAGACTGCTCTAACTAATTGGGGCTTGGGTTAGTGAGAAGCAACGTTAATAAGCCTCAACAGTGAAATTGCGGCTCAAAAGGTTTTTGTAGTCTATAAGTCCCTGCTACTACACCATTACTATGAAGTTGCGCTCTGGGTAGAGGGATTCATTGTTATCTGCTAATTAACACACCCGAAGATTGAGCGCTTGAGCATGCTTTTGGGTCCAAAAATCTGGGCTTTGTGCAGCAGCAGCATTTTTTTAAAATCCTATTTTGCATACTTACCCAAGAATTATTGTCTGAATCACAAAGTCCCTGCCACTACACCAAATCTGTGAAGTGGTGAGTGTTGATGCATATAATATTCTATTCAAACTATAGACTTGAGAATTATGATACATAAAAAAGGGGTCAATTGCATATAACACCCCCTTGACTACTTATTACCATGTGATACCCCTCCATTAATGACAATCATGCCAAATTTGATATTCTAGAGGCGGTTTATACTGCTCTTAAAGGTGGTGAGTACTAATAAACCAGTTAAGAGGTTGCAGCTGCTAGGTAATGGTATATATGAAGGCGTTACAAGCAATTAACCCTAAAAATAAATATCACCCTCACCGTACAGCCCAATGGTTTAGGAAACCCCTCCAAGAACATTAAAGTTTTGGATGACTTCTTTCCACCTTCACTCGTGCCGTTATGTTCCTCAATGAACTTTTCAATATGGAACATATCACATTGCTTCACCATGGGCTTAGTCACAATATCACCCCAAGATATGATAGGAGATCCAATACAGCGAGCAATTCTATTTAACCGTGTGAGCTTCATGTCGAAGACCAAAGTCATCCCTTTCGCAACAAGAAACTCTTGCATGTCGCGTGAAACTGATTTTTCTACCAAAACCACATTAGGATGGCATGTTTCTATCATATCATGGATCGATTTCAAGTAGTCGTTTTCCTGCAAAGTAAATAAACAATAATTAGAAGCGAATAATAGTTAGCAAGCATGATGAACATCTAAACAAATCAGAATTAAAATGCATCATGTTTAGAATTAAAATGTATGTGTACCTGTTCCATTGATTTAAACGATGACAACCGAACTTCACGATGCCCGAGAACGCCTTGTAGGAGTAGGAGTCGAGGATTCTTGATCTTGGTTGGCATATGCTTGTGTGCTGTGTTTTTCTTGAACACCAAGCCTCTGACCACTTCACTGAAAACCAAAAAAAATCACATTAGAAAATAGAACATAAAATTCATCTTTAACATTAGAAGAACTCACAAAATTGTAACAATTAATAAGAAAATGGCTATCACGTAGAAAGAAATCTTCCTCTGATGACGGTTGAAGTCAACTCTCCAATATTTTTTGGATGGTCAACATAGACCTTGATCTTCGTGTCCTAAATATCGTATACACTAAATTTCATACAGAATCCATATTCCTATGCTCATTGATCTCCATATGGAAAATGTTCTATTATCGATAAAACATTATTGTCCAGCCATTTTATTCCAAGCTCAAAGAGTATTAAAATCTCACGATTTTGTGTGTAATGATGTTTTAGGTCATGAGACCAAGATGACCTCATCCAAACAAATCTCGGAGAATTTACTTTGATCATCTTCTTCAATGGCACCTCATACCCATTAACCTTCAATTAAACTAGTGGTTTTGCACGTGTGATGCACATATTTATATGTTGACATATAAAAAGACTTGAGAAGATATTCACATACTTTAACTTTAACTATTACAGTTTTAAAACAGTTTTAATAAAGATTTTCGAAGATACTTAGAAGTGGTTATTAAGCATTTATGAAGATTAAAAAAGTGAAATAGTTTTTCTCTAAATAATCTTATCCTCAAAATTATGAGGATCGTTCATGCGACGTGTCATGCTAAAATTCAGATTGGGATTTCAATTTTGAGACCCACTCCCTTGAGTTAAAATAGTAGAGATTATTAAACCCTAGTAAGATATTACTATTGTTGCCCCGTCTACTTGCCTCTGAGAGACGGGCATCTACATGTGTTGTATGATCCACGTAACAACCACGTTGCACATGAGGAGGGTGTTGAGATATGTGGATATCATAGTCCACATTGGAAAAACTATGAGGTACATAGGTATAAGATATAAGATAGGCAAATGAGGTTTGGGTCTTTTGGAAAGTCCCATTATATTAAAAGCTCATGTACATCCATGTGCATCCATGTGTGGGCCCAAACCGAGTTTTAGATGGTATCAGAGCTCGAGTGTTTATTTGTCCACGTTGCACATGAGGTTTGCGCCCTCGCATGTGAAGCCCTCTTTACGTGCGTTGCACGTGAGGGGAGTGTTAGATATGTGGATAACATGATTTCACGTTGGAAAAACTATGAGAGGAACATATCTACAAGACATAAGATAGGAACAAACCTCCATAAAGCTCGAGTCTTGTTGGATGGAACCTATCGAAAGCCCGTTTGTGCCCTCATATAAATAAATATATAACGCCCCCTCGTTTGTATATAACTAAATTTAATAACTATATTACCTTTGACTACGAGCTCCACTTGCAACACATTTCACTTTAACATAGGACCCCGGATCCATCGCCCTTCCCTCGTTTGCTTCCGGTTTAATTAGCAAGGCCGCTTCCCACGATAATGAAAAAACGATATCAAGCCATTTTTCACCATTCCCTCCTTCAGAAAATCCACCAATATCTTCTGATGCCAAAAATCGACTCACGAGGATCTTAAATTGTCCATTCATTGCATCCATCATCGCCCTTTGCCGCTCCTCCTTTAAGGAGCTTCCATTTTCTTCACCACTTAAACAACTTGATTGACCCCATTTTGTGCCATCGCTATATTCGTCGTCGTCGTCATTGTTTGCTACACTCTCGATATCATCTTTGATGTCCACGGGTGGAGGCGGGACCCAAATGTGAGGATCAGTTTCAATAGTAGATAGAAATGATGTGTCTGTGGTTTGAATGGAATTCTCTGCTTCATCTGATTCGTCTCCATCTATTATGGATCGAACGTCTTCAAGAAGCCCAGCTTTGTTATCGTTGCTATTTTCTTGTCTTTCATCCGAGCTATTCTTATCATGAGAATTCAGCTTATCGATGCTTTTTATTATACCAACTGCTGCAAGTCCTTCAGTGGAGTTTGTTGGTTGCTCTTTATTGGTGTCTAAAGCTCCATGCCCATTTTCCCTGCAAATTGATAATTAGCAAAACATGCTATGTTTATCACTTGATCTCAATCATCAATCATCAAGAACTGTCTAAAAAAAATTACTGGCTCTTCGAGTCCACCTTTTACATCCAGAAAAAATGTCTCAAGTCCTTGCGCCTGCCACCACAACTCCGAATTTGATGAGGGTAGAGAAATATATTTTTAATAGATTAAAATTTAAAACTTAAGAAAAATATATTGATGTTTGAATGCCCTTCTATGGGTCAAAATCTGGAACACTGCTTAACGGTATTTTTTAATTAATAAACATCCTGTGAAATTTGAACCTACTTTTAAATTCCAGAGCAATGCACCACAAGTTAAGGGACAAAATTTTAATATTCGAACAAACTGATTTCTCATATAATCAGTAATCATAGAATAAAGGTTTGACTTCGTGCATTAGGTAATTGGTTGCAATGAACATGAGGATTCGATAAACATTTAAAGCTGTCTCCACAACCAAAGAAAGCAAATTCTACGAGTCGAAACAGAAATTAAACTCAAAAAAACATTATGAAACTTCTTACCTCATTTGTGAATCCAAACCCGTCGGGAAATCACCTGGAAAGAACAAAAACAGATATAAAACTGGGTTCAGTAATTAAACATGATGTTTCTCTATAACATAATGTTGGGTTCCAAATCATATATATTGTATATATTAAACAACAACAAAATGATCGAAAATTTATATATATGTATAAAGAAAAGGTTTAAGAAAAATCACAGTACCTAAAGGAGAAGCGTATTTTACTTTCTCTAGCTCTAGGCAGAAGGAAGAACAGCAAACTTTACAGGAATCTCCACAACACAATCGATTTTGTCCAGTATTACATGCACAACACATCGCCCCTCAACCAATCTCAATGAAAATTGGGAGTCGAAGACACCAGAACCAATCAAATATACCAAATTCCAATAGCTAATCCCAGTATATAAGCAAGGCCCTGTGACAAAAAGAGAGGTGTTTGGTTCATGTCATAGAATGTGACAAAGTTTTCCGTTGGCTGTCACAAGCCTACCACAACCCTCACCCTTTCTCATCCGAACAAAAAGAGAGGTGTTTGGTAACAACAGCAATACATAATTCAAAATTTCCAAGTAGAAATTAAGACAGTTCGAGGATTACAAACAAAAAGCTAAAACTAAAAGTCGATTCAGAAGATCAAGTAGAATGATACTAGAAAAACCTATATCACAAACTGACAGAAAATTTTCCAACTCAACAAATAATGATCATGATGTTTGGGGTTTCCACTTTGTAGAAAAAGTGGTGACATAACAATTCTTAATCAGTGAACTAGAGTGACAAAAGGTAAAATTATTAAGTTGGTTAATTTATTTTTTAGGGAGGAAAAACCTTTTTTGCTTCTCTTAGGAGAACTCTTTGCGATGTTGATTTGGGGAGACATGAGGCTCTTAGTATCCAAATAGTACTGTTGATTTGGATTTTGATTGTGGTTGTTGTTTGTTCTGTTTTTGTTTTCTTTGGGTTAATTTTCTCACTTGAAATTTGACTTTTATTGTTGTAGTGCTATTCGGAATTTGACAACCACTAGATGGATTTTGCTCAATAGAAGAAAAACTAACGATTTTACATTTGTATTCCTTACATGGTATCAGAGCTAAATTATTCACCAACAAAAACAATAACAAGGATCTCAATAAAGATGAGCATAACTAGAAAAGGATAAATGATCCTCCAAATATGAAAAACTTCATGAACCAAGTTCTAATATCAGGTTCAGTGATAGTGCGCTGAATTTGATGAAAAATAGCAACTACAAATTAATTGAAACATTTCCCCTAACAATCTTAAAATACAAACACAGATGCTTAGATAAATTAACCCAAAAAGGAAGGAGAAAAATAAAGAAGAACCTAAGACCAAAACACCAAGATAGTCAAATAAACCAAAGACTCAATTTTGACATGTTAAAACCTACCAATTTCCACTCAGGAACAATGATTTCAAGCCTAACTAAGGATCCCAATAATGATGAACATCAACAGCAACTGAAATAGGTGTTCCCAATATACAATTATAGAGAAACCCAATGCTCAAAAAAGAATAAAATAGAGCTGTAAATTGACCTTTCCAAATTCTTTCTAGTCTTAAATCTTGGTACAAGAAACTCAGATTTCATCCAGACACCCTAAAATAAAGGTCTGAAGTTTCATTACTCAGGAGCTAATGCTCGATTTCAGTAGTAAACCACCTCAAAAATTCATTATAAAAAAGGGGGGGAAAACTCAAGAAAAAAAAATTAGCCATATTAATAATCATAGCAACTACAACCTAAACCAGTTGATGCCCATGGAAAATCTTGAAATAAAAAATCAAAAAATATATGGAAAAATTAAGGAAAAAATTGACAAAAAACCATGGGACCACAAGACCCAGATAGTCAAACAAACCAAAGATTCAATTTTGATATGCTAAAACTAATCCTTCACCTACAAATCCAAAACCCAATTGCCCGATTCCGCTAAGAAACATGAAACCCAATAATATAAAATTTTCACTAAGAAAACTCAAATTTTTTTTTCAAAAAAATAATTGAATAAGCTCATCAATCACAAAGCAAACTCACAAGGAGAAATCCAGAGCATAATTAGCAGCCCTCAGCAAATCTAAATCTCCGCCCTTTCGATCCAGCGACCTCTTCTCGTCTTGTAATAAGAGAGAAATTAAAGAATGAGGAGAGAGAAAATGAGAAGAGAGAGAGAGAGCATAAGAAGAAGGATGGGTGTTCAAGAGGTGGACCCCACCGCTATTTCATATTCAATTGGAGTGGGGCCCACAGGAGACAGCTGCGTTGAACAGACAAATAACAGAGCGAGAAAGAAAGAAAAATAAGAAATTGATTTGTTTAAAAAATAAATACTTATTGTCCTTTTATTTAAAAGTTTTATTTTATATTTTGTAAGATATTTCTGGCTTTGATCTTTTTGTTCCATCATAAATGGAATATTATTCGGAGAGAAACATGATTTTCTTAGATAGTGATGTGTACTAACACAAATGTCTAAAATTGGGAGGTTGGACGGTCGCAGACGTCCCGGTTAAGAATAAAATTTAGATTTAATTAGATTATTTGTATTTTCTATTATAAGAAAAACAATAATATATGTATGAGGTAGAGGGCATTCTCTACCTACCTCATAATTTTCCCTAATCCTCTTATTATATGGCATCAGAGTCTAACCCTAACTCTAACCCTATCACCTAGCCATCACCCCTCTTCACCATCAACCGTCCCTCACCTCTTATCGCTGCCTCCTCACGTCTTCTGTCGACGCTCCTCACCCCGCTGCCCCGACACCCCCCCGCCGCTTCCCATCGTAGCCTCCCGTGCCACGTCCTCCCTCGTCGCCTCATATCCTCGCCCTCACCCTTGCTTCCAGACCCGCGCTCATGCCCATGCCCTCGCCCGTTCTCGAGATGGTAGATGTCCATCAAAATAATAAAGGTTATATTTGTTAAAATTTAGAATTGAAGTCTTTGATTCCTTTAAATCAATTGTCACTGAGATGCAAAATCAATTTGGCATTAATATTAATAGTCTGAGAAGTGATAATGCAAAAGATTACTTTAATAAAAAGTTTACTCAGTTTCTTGACACTTTTGGTATTATACATCAGTCCCCGTGTCCCTATATAGCTCAACAGAATGGAGTTTCTGAACGAAATAATAGACATCTGTTGGAGGTCACGCGTTCTCTTTTGTTCCATATGAATGTTCCTAACTGTTTTTGGGATGATACCGTTCTCACCGCTTATCATCTTATCAATCGTCTATCAAGCTCAGTTTTAGAGAGAGAAATTCTAATCTCTATTTTATTTCCCTCTAAACCTTTATTTTCTCTTCCTCCACGTGTTTTTGGTTGTACTTTTTTTGTCCACAATCATTAGCCTAGTTTATCAAAACTCAATCCCAAGTCCATTAGGTGTATTTTCTTATGATACCATGGAGTCAAAACGGATACAAGTGTTATTGCAAAGAACTCGATAGAGTCTTCGTCGCTGCTGATGTGACATTTCATGAAAGTACCATTTTCTTTGCTATTAATGTAATACCCTAATTACTTAGAGAGGATTTTTCTATTAATGAAAATGATGTTCTTGTTGTCGAATCCTCTCCAGCCAATTCTCGTGTCTCAGTGACACCAAATACTTCAGAATAGATGATCACTTAATTGAGCAACCAACTCAGATGGAAGAAAACGAGGAAGATGGGGCATCCAATCATTGAAAAACCTACAGCTGTTCCAGACTCAGATTCGATTCAGACTGATCTTGATTTTCCAATTGCTCTTCGCAAACGTACTTGTTGAAGAGTGTTTTTCGTCACCCTATTGAGATAGAAATGCGTGCGTTGGTCAGGCATGTATAGATTCCCCCTGCCTATGGTAGGCTGGGATTTGTCGATTATGGGGATCCAAATCTCCGACAGCCGCGGACTAAACTGCCGTTAATTAACCTACACTCTTGGGAGTAAGGGAACCTCCGATTAACAGGTCAAGCAGATCATGCGAACTCAATGTGCAGTATGCGCATGTTGTGTTTTGAAGGTGTCTTGGACATATCGGAGGCCTCGCTGAGTTTACGGGGGTCCCGCTACCCAGATAGCTGGTTGGGGGTCAAAGGAGGTAGCAGCCTCCTTGCGAGGTGCGGGGCACGCCCAGTTAGAATTTTTTTCTGACGAGAGAAATGTTTTGATTGTGGAACGTACGTGATTATTATATATTTTCCTTTTTTAAAAAAAATGACGAGTGGGGAGCGCCCGTAGGGGGCATGTGTAACATGTACCCACTGGCGCCAGCGTGGCGCGTGGCCGCTGGGGTGCCAGCGCGTCACATGGCTGTAACGACTCTGAAACCCTGTACAGAATTATTTGTTTAAATGTATAGAAAGATGCATTTCAGCCTGCTGTAAAGTTATAAATTAGATTTGTTTAATAAAAACAAGAAACAATTTGTATCTTACTGATAAAACCTTTGCACTGCTGTGACATAGCCTATGTGTTCAAATCCCATCAGACCCAACTATTTTTAAAGATTTTTTCATTTTAATTTTTCAGAAGTCCAAGAGTTGCACGTGCAATTCATAGAGAAACGAAAACTTTCAGAAAAATTAAACATGCGCAAAAAGGAGTAAACACATATTAATGCACATGGCAAGAATCTCGAGGCAATTGCCCAAGATCTGACCGCCCGTTTCCCTCTTTGGGTCGGCGCCAACGGTTGAGATGAGTCCAAATGACTCCGTGCTTTGCACAGACACCCCTTCGATTCCCCTCAACTCCCATGCACTATTTGATTTTCCTGCAATTAAACAGAGACCGTTCAATTCACCATTTAACACTATTTTAATTATTTTAATCCAAATTTTTAATTTCCAAACCCCAATTCTTCACTATAAATACCACCCCATGCCCTGCTCCCCTCTATTCTGAAAATTTCCATCAAAATTATCCCAAAAGTTTCTAAGTGCAAGTAAAGTTAGCAACCAAGCTCCTTTCGTCGAAAATCGAAGTCGTTTCCGGAGTTACCACGGCGCCACGAAACCCCCTCTTTTTTCCGTACTCTTTTCTCGAAGTTATAAAGCCATAAGTCTCTTTTATCTCTTCTTCTTTTCATCTCAAAACATCTTCTAAAAACATATCAGTAAGAGTTAACTCCGATATGTGTTATTTTAACCTTTGTACTCCCATCTTTAAAGCAAAATAGGTCAAACTAACTTTCTCACACTACTTGTAATTTTGTTTACAATCATTTAGTTTTGAGTTTAACCAAAATTTTCATGTGAAACAATCGCATAACGAACTTTTCATTAAAATACCATAAAATTTAGTATAACTTTTTCCGATAACTAGAGTATTTACTTTTAGATCTTTCACGGGGCAATGACCTACCCCTAATGCACACTATGGTTTTATAGCATGGTATTCTAAGTATATGGGTAATTGAAAGAATAAATTTTCATTAAAATACCACACATTTTCAAAACGGGTTTCTTTTAAATCGATATTTTAAATTTTTGGAAATTACGTCTCTACAACCCTCGTCAGGGGACCCATTAACGGATGGTGCGGATTATCGCACATCCTTGGGAACAGTAGAGCGAGATGCAGAACTCCTCATGGAGTATTCGGTCTCGAAAGAAAATAAAAATACGGTTTTTAAGAAATACGACTTTTCTAAATAAAAACTAAATTTTGGAAAAATTATATAAAATTATGAATTCGTGTTTTCAATAAAAACATATTATGAAACTATATTTCAAAATTAAAGATTAAAATTTTAATACCATCAAGTTTCCAAAAGAGTTAGTTTTCATAAAAGTATCACGAACTTTCAAAAAGCTAGGTTATCACCAAAACCCCACCGCAAATTAAAATACATGTTTATAAAAACCCTAAATATTACAAATCACCCTCGAGATTTAATGTTAAACGATATTAAAATATTTTTCATAAAACCCCCTCGAGATATGCAAAACAATATTTTAAGGACTATAGAATAGTATAGGCTTAAGCGGTATCATTTCTCTTGAGCCTCGGGGAACCGGAGAAAGTGAGTGCTTGCCTATTCAGATTAGACAACTTAACAGAGTTTTCAATGGTAATTGTCTTGGAAAAAGGCACAAATCCTGCCATCCATGTGCAGCAGTTGCCGATTACTCCCGAACCTAAGAATTTCAAGAGCTAAATCCGTTCACAAGTTTCTGACTTCAATCTGAATTCAAACTCAAACTAGAATCCAAAATCAAACATGAACTTGAATACTTGATCGTGAATCTGAATACTCGAATTCAAATATCAAACTCAAACTTGTATACTTGACTCGACTTGACCTAACCATGGTTATAACTTGACATGAATACCTAAACACATGATTACATCTTGAATATGAACTTGTACATTTTATATCTATGGATTCGGCCAAGACATGTAATCTTAATCTATACAATACAATACGCGGGGATAAAGGGGTGCATTGGTACGGAACATATTTCGTTGCACGAGAGGTCGCTTTAAAAGACACCTACATGAATTCACGTGTCGTTGTCCCGTGGGTTATGACGGGACCTTATACTATATGTTACCATAGTCCACGGGGTCAGATGGACTCCTCTCATATACATGAATACTTTCTTTATCAAACTACAAATAACTACATTAGAATAACTATCATATACTTGTGAATGATCATATACACCTTTAACTGTCCTCTGTTCAATTCACATTATATACTATGTAACAACTCCAATTTTAGTGTACAAAAAATTGTTTAAAAATTAATGTATACTTGGCGAATTTGCATTTCTGTGAGTACCATAAATATTTGTCTTGCTTTTTAATAGCAAGAAAGAGCTTGTAACTCATTGGTAATACCTTCCACTGCTGAACCAAGCCACCATAGTTCAAATCTCATACCCCACATTATTTTTATATTGTTTTATTTTAATATTTTTAGAATTCCAAGAGTCTACACGTGCTAAACCCGTAAAACCCCATTACACATGTAAAACTAAATGGCCCAGAGGGTAGATGAGACGATGAGGCACACTTTGCACCAGGGAATCGGTCGGAATCGGCCGACTCGAGCCGCCACCGCCGGCCGGACTCGGCTGGACCGCCGATCCCCCAACATCAAAGCTGCGTCTCTTGGACTCCCCAGTACACCTGCATACTTAATTTTCTTAGATCAGTAACAGAGCCCCTTTAAAACCCTATTTACTCCATTTTAATACATTTTTAATACATTTTAATACAATTTTCAATTCACCATTTCACCTACCCTAAACCCTAGCCTTACCCTATAAATACAACCCCTAGACACACTCCCCTCACTCCAAAATTCTGATCAAACCTCTCAAGAAAATTCCTAGAAGTTTAGTGTGCAATTGAAGTTAGCAAAAGGCGAAAGCTTCGGCGAATTTCCGACGACGACCCTAGGAGCTCCCGGTGACGAAACGATGCACCGACGCCTCCTACCGTTTCCTTTTCCTCTCTTCTAATATCTAAACCCGTAATTCCCATATCCCTCTTCTATTCTCTAGTCTTAAAGCTTCTTTTAATAAAACCCGACCGAATCGGAGTCAATCCGATTTCTGATTCGGTTCTTCCTAAAAATTCAACATTTTCTTAAATACAATCATACTAAACCATTACATGTTGACTATTAAACAATAACAAGTCATATTGAACATGTTCCATATCAAAAGGATTTCTATTTCAATTGTTATCGTACTTTTTCACTAAAATACCATGTAGTTTAATTCCGACATTTAAAACATCAAAATCTTGCTATACCTTTATGTAGATCACGAGGTAATGACCTACCTCCTCACACACTCATATGCAACATAGCACAATACCTTTCGGGAACATGGAATACGGGAAAACGAAACTTTACATAATAATACCTTACACTATTAAAACTGTTTCTATAAGAATTCGTATTTTTTATAAATCTTTGCAAAGCGCCGCTACAACCCATTTTGGGGAACCCGGCTGGGATGGTGCGGATTATCGCACATCCCTAGGCTTAGTAGTGCGAGATTCAGATCTCCGCAAGGAGCATTCGGTCTTGAAGATTTAAAATACGAATATCCTAAGAAAATGAGATTTCTAGAAATATAATATATATTAAAATTTATTTTTATATAAATATATATATATATGTATGTATCATTAAAATATCTATTTTGTGATAATATAAATATTCCAATTTTTTCTAAAATCACAAGAATCACTTTACAATAAAATATCATGAATTCCATACAGGTTCAATATTACAATTAAATACCATGTATTATGAAAATTAGGTTATTTTTACTGAAAATATCACAAATATAAAATCTACAACTAAGAAAACTCTAAAGACGATAAATAAATACTTGAGATGTATTTTGAAAAGTATACAAATTATTTTTACTTAAAATCCCCTCAAGTTCTATAAATTACTCTAAGGACCCTGGTAAATATAGGTTTAAGCGGGACCGGTCTCTTGAGCCTCAAGGAGCCGGAGATATGGGTGCTTGCCTATCTAAGGTAGACAACTTAACAATAGTGTTATCAATACGGTAATCGTCTTTGAAAAAGACACAAATCCTGCCGCCCCATGTGCAGCGGTTACCGATAATATCAAAACAATCAGGACTTCAATTTCTTTTCTAATTGTTCTGACTCAGACTGAGTCTCATTAATAATCTGACTTGAATATGATTCAAGTACAATTTACAATCTACAATTCAACATGAATCCTTGAATACATATATTCAATCTATTTAATCTGTATTGACCGAACCGAACCATGGATATACTTCCATTTACATGATTCTTCAGTTACATCCATTTACTGATATCATGGTTTCGGCAAGTCATCCAGCTATACAAGACAATACAATTTACAAAACAACACAAATAATACAATACAATACTTCGCGGGGTTTAAGGGGTAGATTGGTACGGAAGGTGTTAGAAGTGGCACGAGACTGCAAGATTAAGACACCTAACCTATATTCCGTTGCTGTTGTACCGTGGCATAACGGTTCCTTGTACATTCCGTTTGCCCCAGTCTTTAGCATATAAAGACCCCTCTCGTATACACTGGCATCCTTCTGTACCAAATTACAAACAACAGCGTTAACCATATAATACAACTTTAAAAGCTACTTCTCTCTCTCTGTCTATTCTATTTCTCCCTTATCTTTGGGACTTACCGAGCGATTGTTCGCTGACGACATTCCTTCTCTTTTTTCCTTGGAATGTTGTCAGGTGATCTTGACACTTAGGAGATCGAGCCTACCAGCGAGGACTTGGATCAGCTTGCTTACGACCCAGAGCTCTAGTTTCATTGTACACATTTTATTTCAGTGCTTTTCATTTCTGTTATGCCACTGTTTAGGCATTGCTTTCATTCAGATGTATTTACTTTTCCATGCATTAGAATGTTAATAAATAAAGTTACTGTTCAATTATATCTTTTGTCTCTTGTGCATTTTTATTTATATTGCTTAGATACGCACATCGTATTTACTTCATAGTAAATACGTAGCGGCCTCGTAGCGGCCTCTGCCCGTACACTGGGAAGCGGGGCGTGACAGGTTTTGTTGGTGGCCCATGCAGGTCAAAGCTGTATGGAACACTACCATGCAGTTCTGTTCTGCGTGAACAACCTAAGCAATATAACACAAGAACCGGCAACTAAAACATTCTTTATAATTCATATTCCTTGAATCTTATCATTTCATATTCTTTGAATCATATACTTTGAATCTGTCCTAACCTAAATTTTTCTTTCAAGGTTATGGATTCTCCAAACAACACCCGCACTAATGTCAACAACACACCTCCACCACTACCACTCACACCTGCCGTCCCTGCTCCGGTCAACGAGCAGACGGTTCTGCTTGAGGCAATCCGCAACCTCCTAGTTAGACTGCAGCAGCAGACTGCTATATTAGTGAACCGATCGGAAGCAGATGCAATCGGTATAAAGCGCTCTGCCACCCAGATGGCAGGAGGAGCCTACCTTATACAACCTTCTGAACCCAAGAGACAGAAAGAAACAATTAACCAGTCAAGTCCAGGTTTTTGTTACTACAGCAGGAGAAAGGGACACTTGTGGAAGGACTGTAGGCGCGCAAAAGGCCTGTGCCTAGTTTGTGGCGCATCCGATCGTAGAATTGGAAACTGTCCCTATAGACGCAACTCAGCTAATACAACCACCAACTACCCGCAGCAGCCAGCTATCCAGGCTCCTGCAACTCGTCCTGCACTCCCAGCACCACCTCCACGTAGAACTCCTGCACAGCCAGATCGCCAATTCCATCAGGCACTGAGAAACATGCCTCGAGGACAGAGCAATGTGCCTCCAGCTAGGAGGAACATGCCACGACGACAGGCTTACACCTTAGCAGCCGTAGAAGCCAAGACAGTTGACCAAGGTAACACCAGTAATTCACTTTCACATTCTCAAACACTTGCACCACTTTGTTATTCTTCACACACTATCAGTACTCCAGTTACCAACTTTTTCTGAATCTGTTACACTTTTCTTTTACAAATTTCGAGGACGAAATTTTTGTAAGGAGGGTAGACTGTAACAACTCCAATTTTAGTGTACAAAAAATTATTTAAAAATTAATGTATACTTGGGGTATTTGCATTTCTGTGAGTACCATAAATATTTGTTTTGCTTTTTAATAGAAAGAAGGAGCTTGTAACTCATTGGTAATACCTTACACTGCTGAACCAAGCCACCAGAGTTCAAATCCCATACCCACATTATTTTTAATATTGTTTTATTTTAATATTTTTAGAAATCCAAGAGTCTATACGTGCTAAACCCGTAAAACCCCACTACACATGTAAAATCAAATGGTCCAGGGGGTAGATGAGACGACGAGGCACACTTTGCACCAGGGAATCGGCCGGAATCGGCCGGCAACTCGGCCGACTCGGGCCGCCTCCGCCGGCCGGACTCGGCCGGACCGCCGATCCCCCAACATCAAAGTTGCGTCTCTTGGACTTCCCAGTACACCTGCACACTTAATTTTCTTAGATCAGTAACAGAGCACCTTTAAAATCCTATTTACTCTATTTTAATACATTTTTAATACATTTTAATACAATTTTCAATTCACCCTTTCACCTACTCTAAACCCTAGCCTTACCCTATAAATACAACCCCTAGACACACACCCCTCACTCCAAAATTCTGATAAAAACTCCCAAGAAAATTCCTAGAAGTTTAGTGTGCAATTGAAGTTAGCAAAAGGCGAAAGCTTCGGCGATTTTCCGACAACGACCCTAGGAGCTCCCGGCGACGAAACGACGCACCGGCGCCTCCTACCGTTTCCTTTTCCTCTCTTCTAATCTCTAAACCCGTAAGTCCTACCCCGCTCTTCTATTCTCTAGTCTTAAAACTTCTTTTAATAAAACCCGACGGAATCGGAGTCAATCCGATTTCCGATTCGCTTCTTTCTAAAAATTCAACATTTTCTTAAATACAATCATATTAAACCATTACATGTTGACTATTAAACAATAACAAGTCATATTGAACAAGTTCCATATCAAAAGGATTTCTATTTCAATTGTTATCGTACTTTTTCACTAAAATACCATGTAGTTTAATTCCGACATTTAAAACATCAAAATCTTGCTATACCTTTAAGTAGATCACAAGGTAATGACCTGCCTCCTCACACACTCATATGCAACATAACACAATATCTTTCGGGAACATAGAATACGGGAAAACGAAACTTTACATATTAATACCTTACACTATTAAAACCGTTTCTATAAGAATTCGTATTTTTTATAAATCTTTGCAAAGCGCCGCTACAACCCACTTTGGGGAACCCGACTGGGATGGTGTGGATTATCGCACATCCCTGGGCTTAGTAGTGTGAGATTCAGACCTCCGCAAGGAGCATTCGGTCTCGAAGATTTAAAATACGAATATCCTAAGAAAATGAGATTTCTAGAAATATAATATATATTAAAATTTATTTATATATATATATATATATATATATGTATCATTAAAATATCTATTTTGTGATAATATAAATATTACAACTTTTTCTAAAATCACAAGAATCACTTTACAATAAAATACCATGAATTCCATACAAGTTCAATATTACAATTGAATACCATGTATTATGTAAATTAGGTTATTTTCACTGGAAATGTCACAAATATAAAATCTACAACTAAGAAAACTCTAAAGACGATAAATAAATACTTGAGATGTATTTTGAAAAGTATACAAATTATTTTTACATAAAACCTTCTCAAGTTCTATAAATTACCCTAAGGACCCTAGTAAATATAGGTTTAAGCGGGACCGGTCTCTTGAGCCTTAGGGAGCCGGAGATATGGGTGCTTGCCTATCTAAGGTAAACAACTTAACAACGGTGTTATCAATACGGTAATCATTTTTGAAAAAGACACAAATCCTGCCGCCCATGTGCAGCGGTTACCGATAATATCAAAACAATCAGGACTTCAATTTCTTTTCTAATTGTTCTGACTCAAACTGAGTCTCATTAATAATCTGACTTGAATATGATTCAAGTATAATCTACAATCTACAATTCAACATGAATCCTTGAATACATATATTCAATCTATTTAATTTGTATTGACCGAACCGAACCATGGATATACTTCCATTTACATGATTCTACAGTTATATCCATTTACTGATATCATGATTTCGGCAAGTCATCCAGCTATACAAGATAATACAATTTACAAAACAATACAAACAATGCAATATAATACTTCGTGGGGTTTAAGGGGTAGATTGGTACGGAAGGTGTTAGAAGTGGCACGAGACTGCAAGATTAAGACACCTAACCTATATTCCGTTGCTGTTGTACCGTGGCATAACGGTTCCTTGTATATTCCGTTTGCCCTAGTCTCTAGCATATAGAGACTCCTCTCGTATACACTGGCATCCTTCTATACCAAGCTACAAACAACAACGTTAACCATATAATACAACTTTAAAAACTACTTTATCTCTCTGTCTATTTTTATTTCTCCCTTATCTTTGGGACTTACCAAGCGATTGTTTGCTGACGACATTCCTTGTCTTTCTTCTTTGGAATGTTGTCAGGTGATCTTGACACTCAGGAGATCGAGCCTACCAGCGAGGACTTGGATCAGCTTGCTTACGACCCAGAGCTCTAGCTTCATTGTACACATTTTATTTCAGTACTTTTCATTTCTTTTATGCCACTGTTTAGGCATTGCTTTCATTCAGATATATTTACTTTTCCATGCATTAGAATGTTAATAAATAAAGTTGTTGTTCAATTATATTTTTTGTCTCTTGTGTATTTTTATTTATATTGCTTAGATACGCACAACGTATTTACTTCAGAGTAAATACGTAGCGGCCTCGTCGTGTCCTCTGCCCGTACACTGGGAAGCGGGGCGTGACATACTATGTTCTCTTACTTTTTTTGGGACTTACCGAGCGCTAGTTCCCCGACGACATTCCTTTCTGTTTCTTTCTTTGAAATGTTCGTCGGGAGGACTGGACTCTGAGTAGATCAAGCCGAGTCCGGAGGACTAGGACCAGTTTACTGCTCAGCCAGACTACTAGCTCCTTCCAGCCTGCACTTACTTTCAGTATGCCATTGTTTAGGCATTTGCTTTATTTATTATATCTTTTATTTTCAGACAGTTGTATGTAAATAAAGTTGCTGTTTCATTTTATTACTCTTGTCATTCTTGCTCATGGTTATTGTCCCCTTATAAAAAAAAGAGAAGAGGGAAAATCCCCTACTGTCCAAGTCTCACGTGTTAAACATGTGAGTATCTATATACCAAAGCATATAGGCGCTGCAAATAGGCTAAATAAGCCTCACGTGTTAAACACATGAGCGCCTATATGCAATGCATATAGGTGCCGTAAATCAAACAAATTATAGGCTTAATAAGCCTCACATGTTAAACACGTGAGCGCCTATATGCAATGCATATAGGCGCCGCAAATCAAACAACTATAGGCTTAATAAGCCTCATGTGTTAAACACGTGAGCGCCTATATGCAATGTATACTGTGGCACAACGGGGGTAAGTTTCCAACTCGTGAATAGTAAATAACATATGTAGGTAATCGCAAGTATGCACATACAGCGGCTATCTAACATATGCAATTAAAAGCAATAAAAGTCATACGAATGCAATAATCATGAAATAATGATATGAAAATGTATATATTCAACAGTCATGAAAGGTACTCTAACAGGTACAACTAATACATGAAACAGTGCATAAACAATAAATGTGGAGTGTGGAATGAAATATGTCATTTCCACAGAATCCTGACATCGTGGTAGGATCAAAATCCATCAAGACAATCCAAATCCCAAATTCCTCAAATCAGCCCCCAAATTGGCTCTCATATCATATAAGTCTCAAAAATCCATAATGTACAATATCGAATAAATCTCATATATCCTGAATGTACAAAATCAAGTAAATCTTATATATCCTTTATGTACAATATCAAGTAAATCTCAAATGTCCTAAATCCAATATCAAGTGAATCTCTTATATCCTAGGTATATTTGCATGAGTAAATATGATGAAGTATATGAATTTATATGTATACATATATACAATATCGAGCACATAGGCCCCGAGCACATAGGCCCCTCACATCGACCATATAGGCCCTCACATCGAGCACATAGGCCCCGAGCACATAGGCCCCACTCATCGACCATATAGGCCCACTCATATAATGAATAAGTATATTTGCATATATCATCATGATGATATATGTTGTAAGTGTATATATATATCAGCTTCCCATACCACTGATACACACACACACACACACACACACACGATGGGTATACATATATATATCAGCGTCCCATACCACTGATATATATACGCCGGAGTAAAACAATCCAGACAACATTATATGAAAACCATATCTCAATGCGAAATCCATGAATATAATATATGCAACATGAAACTGAAATGTAAGCATATAAAGGAAAAGCCGCTAATTAACTGCAACAAGTTAATATAAATATCACGCGGTTCCTAATTTCTCCAATTCTAAATAACATCAAGTAAAGGTAAACATGTAGCTATAACCAGATATATGTGTAAACATAAAGGTATAGCAAGGTATATGTATCTACCTATAAGTAATGATGTAATATACCCCCTGGGTATAAGTGAAGTATGTGTGCAAGGTATACCTGAGCTATGTTCTTAAGTGTGTATGTACCTATCGCTAATGGTACAATACCCTATAGGTATACAGGTAACTAGCATGTAAGTATGTCAAGGCATATGTGTAAGCATATAGGTATACATGTATGCTATATATATCATATGCAATAAGAAATATGAATCAATGTCTCAATGTCCCTAACCAAACAACATCATATCTATAAGTAGGTTGTGCGTGTCATGGAAATTATTGACGGTGTGTGTGGCATACAATCAGTGCTCGTGCAACATGAGCCGTCAATAATAGTGCAGTGTCCTAAGGATACTAGTCCAAGCACAACAATTTACTAAGTAGTAGGGTAAATGCGCAATTCTAAATATGATATAGAATATGCGACAAGTTAAGTCATTTCTAGCCCAGACGCATAACGCCATGCGGGCGATTCCCCTGTAGATGTTAAATCTACTCACCAACGCTCCTGGCTAAGTGAAGCCAACCACCTGTTTTTCCTTTGTAGCAGTTTCCGAAGTCCCCGCTTACGAACCTACAACATTAAAACAATAAAACAAGTATATATTAATAATAGACCCAAAACACGTACAAACTACATTAGACCGACGCAACAACACAAAACTTACTCTCAAGTGTCCGTATTGTGGCTAACGTGCGTAGCGACACGACAAAAACAACTTAAGAGCAAAACCACACAAAGTGCACGATCCGTGTCGTATAACGTATCGTGCTTAGACGTAACACAAGAAACTACCTAGGTGATCCCAGATTTCGTATACAGAGAAAACTCAACAACTAAACAAGACCAAAAACACCCAAACCACAACATAGACCTACCCACAAAAACCCACACCCCAACTCCACCATGGGGCCGATGTCGCCGGAAATATCCTCTGGGTCGCCGGTCGAGGTCTAAGCAAGGAGTCTCGTTCTTCAGGTGAGGTCCTATGGTCTCAGGTACAACACAACAGCATTGTTTGGTTTTCTAGTACACTCTCCGGGTCACAGCAGATCCCATATGTCATAAATAGGCACTAAAAATACGATATTTGCACGAAACGACACCAAACGCTATTTAAACTAAAACTAACAAGCTAAGCTACACTAAAAACACATAAACAACAGCAAAAGAACATTACCTACACAAAGGAACTCAAAGATCCAAGCTTTGCATGCTCCTAGGCATCCAAGAGGGAAATCCAAGGAAAAGATGTGATTTTTGATGAAATTTGTGAACAAATGAGATGAATTTGATGAGGGAATGAGAGTGTTCAGTTAAGATGAGAGAGTAAATGAGAGAGTAAAAGAGAGAGAGAATGAGAGTGTGTGTGAGGATATGAGAGAGGGAGGTGAGTGTAGGGTGAGAGATGAGGGTGAGAGATGAGGGTGAGTGTAACCATAGCATTAATTCCTCATTAATGCCTTCACACACACCTCATCACTCCAAAGAAAATATCTTCTCACTCACACAAAAGATCTAGGGTTTAGGTTAAGGATTAGATTAACAAGGATTAGGTTAAGTGTCATGGTTGCTAAGATCAAGGTTGGCACAAACAAATCCTCACATTAACGTGCACACGTGCGTGCATGTCCATAACAAATAAAAAATAAATTATTAATTAAATGTTATTAAATGTGAGGAACCCGAATCGGTAAATTTTTTACAGTAAACCCGCATTAACGTCTAAACGAACACTAACCGAAATCTAAGGCGTTGCATAAATGGTGACTATCAGACGTGCAAGACAGAACTGATCAGGTATGGTGAAAGAGTGCAACAATTGCTGACACAAATCCCCTCCTACATCCTGAAAAGCATACCGCGTGCGGAAAATAGCAAGGTGGATGCATTAGCCAAGCTTGCTAAGGAACTGGCTGACGAAAATCTCGATGACGTAAGGATCGTTGTGCAAAGCCGCCGGGTTCTTGCGCCAGCAGAAATATCTTCAGGGGATTTAACAGAGTCGTCTGAAGGAAAGGAAGCGACTAAACATTTAGTCCTTCAAATAAAAGATGAAGAAAAGATCAAGGATTGGAGGGAAGTCTTCATAGACTACTTCAAATCCCATCGAACGCCCGAAAATGCGTCGTCAAGACATCAGTTCATGAAACGGGATCTGTCTTTCGCTTTCGTCAATGATACTCTATATAAGAGATCATTCGACTACATGTGGCTGAGATGCCTGGGACTAGAAGAATAAAAAAGAGTCGTTCAAGAAACTCACGACGGACTCTGCGGTTCTCATCAAGCCGGGCCAAAGATGAAGCTGAAGATCAAAAGGATGGGATATTATTGGCCCACGATAATTCATGACTACCTCGAATATACGAAGCAGTGTCACTCGTGCCAGATTCACGGGGACTTCATCCACCAACATCCAAATCCGCTACACCCAATGATAGCTAGCTGGCCATTCGAAATGTGGGGAACCGATATAATCAGCCCCATTGAACCAGCGTCATCCAAAGGACACCGATTCATACTGGCAACGACTAACTATTTTTCTAAGTGGGCGGAAGTAATACCACTAAGGGAGGTGAAGACGGAGAATATTCTCCATTTCTTCAAGACACATGTCATCTACCGGTTTGGTACTCCGCGACGGATAATCTCGGATAATGGGCCAGCCTATAGGAGCCATAAAAACAGGCACTTCGCAGAACAACACAAAATAGACCGGAGATACTCTTCCGTCTATAATCCCCGAGCTATTGGTCTAATTGAAGCTTTCAACAAGACTTTGACCATGATTATAAAGAAAACAGTGTCTAGAAATAAAAAAGGACTGGCACGAGAAACTGCACGAAGCTCTCTGGGTGTACCGAACGACGTTCAAAATGGCTATAAATACAACACCATACGCGTTGGTATTCGGCACTGAAGCAGTCCTTCCTTTGGAAATAGAACTCCCTTCTCTCCGAGTAGCGGTTCGATACGAGCTAACAGACGATGAAAATGCCCATCTTTGGTTTGAGGAGCTCGACGCCCTCGATGAAACTCGCCTCATGGCACAACAAAACCTAGAAGTTTACAAGGCAAGGATGACGCACTCATACGAAAAACTGATTAGGCCGAGAACATTCCGCCAAGGCGAACTCGTGCTAGTCGTCAAAAGACCTATGATCCCTAATCGTGCAAAACGAGGGAAATTTGAGCCAAACTATGAAGGCCCGTACATCATAGAGAAGGTCTATCAAGGTGGGGCTTATTTGCTCATGGATATGCATGGCGAAAGACCTTTCCGGCCAATAAATGGCCGATTCCTCAAGAAATATCACGCATGGCGAGTCATGACTTAGGTTAATGATAGATGACGAAGCTCGTGTCCGATCGCTGTCTTTCTGAGTCAAAGCTCTAAGTGGTATTTGAAAAAACTTCATCCCAAAAATGGTGATAATGGACTACTACGTCCTTAAACTGATACGTGCGTGTTCAAGTTTAGTTTAAAATACCGCAATCAAGACGGTTTCGCTTGTAGCTAGCCGGTTGAGTACGGGTCGTCCGCAGGGAGATGGGAGTCTTTTTCAAAGTGTTTTAACGAGTTAAGTCCGGTTGTTCAGATTTTGTTGTGGTTATCTAAGTGTTAAGTTGATATTTTAAAGAGGGCTTGTTAGGGTTAGGATTAGGTTAGTTTGAGTTAGGAGTCTCCACATCTTTCGTTGCCCTACTTAATATCGGTGTTACGGTAATCGGCAACAACGGGGATTAGCACGACTAGGAAGGAACTTGCGAGTATAAGCTAGGCTTTCCAACGCATAGTCCTTCCTTTTGGTGCTTGTCCGTCCGTTCTTGGCTCTTATCCATAACCTCACGTTAATTTAACCACAACCGGTCTCACTACGGAATCACCGCTATCATGTAGGATAGGGTGCCGTAAGGAGCGGATTGTGGTTCAATTAACGGGAGTTGATTTAAGTTGTTGGGCAAGGAAAGAGTGAGAGAGATTTCCTTCTCTCAAACTTCCCTTATCCTACCCTAACAAGTATAAAACTACTCACACTTCATGATAAGGAAAAACAAAACAAAACAAAGAGGAAGATAGAAAGAAGGAGATTAGAAGAATACGACTAACTATTTGCGACCTCACCTTGGCGAGGATCAAGCGTAAGTATCATTGTCATATGAAAGATAAAGGAAAAGAGAGAAGAAAGAAACAATCAAACAAATAACAACAACTACTTAACAACTAAAATTGCAACAATTATAACAAGTAAAGAAAGAGACAAGCATGATATTAAAAATGGTCTTCTTTATTCATCACTCTTCACTCAAAAGCTCACTTACAAGTTTAATGGAGAAGAGGTGAGAAGAGGAAGAAGAACATGTAAACTAAAACCTAGCAAAAGAGATACAAGAATTGGACCCCTCCCTTCTCAAACTTCTGGGCTATTTATAGGCTGGAGAATGAAGACCTAGGGCAACCAACAGAACATACATGAAAAGACAAAAATACCCCCAGAAGCATTTCCTGTTTGGCGCCATAACGGCCGCGGAACCGCGGCCTGGACCCCCATTTGGCCGCGGTTCCGCGGCCATTTAGAGGAATTGGGGCTCTGTCTTTTTGGTGGTGGCCTGGTTTGGTGTGTACTGCATTCTGGTATATGTATTTGCTCAATTTGGCTCCACGATTTTTCCAGAATTTCTGTTGAGGGAAAGGTGGACTTTTTGTCAAGATTTTCTCATGATTGCCTCGAGCTCCGCGTAGATCTCTTGGATTTTGTGCTACCATTGAGCCTTGTGCAATGATTTGACATTTTGTCTTCCTACTGATATCTGGCAACATACGGATGAAGGGCGGAGACCGTGTTTTATCTGTGGTTGGCAGGAACCCGGACTTTTTTCGTGTTTTCCATGAATTTCACCGTTTTTAGAACCGAGAACCTGTAACCTGCAATTGACTAGCAAACACGGCTCAAGAGTATCTACCGATATGCAAAGTGATAAAAATTGGGCGGTATGAAAATGCAAAAATCTGATATGAACAGTATTTGAAAAAACTTCATCCCAAAAATGGTGATAATGGACTACTACGTCCTTAAACTGGCAATGGACCGAAATGTCCCTAAACTAACAATGGACCAAAATGTCCCTAAACTAACAACGGACCGTAATGTCCTCAAACTAAACCTTCACCTCAAAAAAATAGTGATAATGGACCGAGATGTCCCTAAACTAACAACGGACCGTAATGTCCTTAAACTAAAACTTCACCCCGAAAATGGTGACAACGGGCCGTAATATCCTTAAACTAAAACTTCGCCTTCAAAATGGCGATAATGGATCGAGATGTCCCTAAACTAACAACAGACCGGAATGTCTTTAAACTAGCGCGTCGCCTCAAACACGGCGATAATGGACCGAAATGTCCCTAAACTAGTGCTCCGCCTCAAACATGGCGCATCGCCCCAAATACGGCGATATCTTCTCTTGGGATCTATGTTGCAATCAAAACTCCAACGGCAAAGAATGCAACCCAAATAAAAAAAAGGTACGTCCACAAGCGAAATGGGCATGGATGAAAACCCCAAAGGGCACCGTGAGTAAAAACAGCAGGGCTACCGGCGAGCTTGTGAAAACCTGAAAGGGCGCAATCTCGTTGTTAAAAAAACGGTACGTCCACAAGAGAAATGAGCACGGATGAAAACCTGAAAGGGTGCCGTGAGTAAAAACAGCAGGGCTACTGGCGAGCTTGTGAAAACCTAAAAGGGCGCAATCTCGTAAAATTTTCACTTACGAGATCCTCTCGACTCATAAGGTGAACCCCCCTATGAGACCCTCACGGCTCAGAGGATTCAAAGTCTTAAGTTACAGGGATCCAAACCTGTCCTTAAGCCGCCGTATTCCCCAAGTTTCCCTACAGGCGGTCCAATATTGGCCCTTGTATACAATTTACGGGCGCAAATAAACGATTTCCCCACCAAGTTCCACCAATGACGAGGAATGTCCTCGTATGGTGAACGACACTTATACGTCCTCTCGACTTATAAGGAGAAAATATTCATATGAGATCCTTACGACTTATAAGAGAAAACACCACTTAGAAGTCCTCACGACTTCTAAGGAGAACATACACCTACGAGATCCTCATGACTCGTAGGGAGAAATACCTTTATGAGACACTTACGGCTCATAATGTCAAAAAGCCTTAGTTGGCGGGATCCTAACCCTGTTTTCTAAACCACATTTGTTCAAATCGACAAAGGCAAATGATGATTCACTCCGGGTAATATCCCAGTTGTAGCGATGTTGATGCCTAAATCGGTATCAAATACCAAGTCCTCTCGAGGCAAATGATGATTCGCTCCTGGCAATATTCCAGTCGTAGCGATGCTGATGCCTAAATCGGTATCAAATTCCAAGTCCTTTCAAGGCAAATGATGATTCGCTCCTGGCAATATTCTAGTCGCAGCGATGCTGATGCCAGAATTGGTATCATATCTCAAGTTCCATACCCGCAATAAAAATCATCGAGCAAAAAATGCATATGAAATAGCAGAAATGATGGGGCAACTCGCAATGAAAATCAGCGAGTAAAATATATGCATATAAATACAGCCGAAATGTTTGGGCAACTCGCAATAAAAAACAGCGAGTAAAAAGAAAAGAATAGCCGAAATGATTGGGCACAGCGATAAAAAGCCGAAATGATTGGGCAGTCACGACTTTCGCGATATAAAAAGCTGAAATGATGGAGCATCGCGGAAAGAAATAAAAAAATGATGAAACTTTTGCCCTGCAGGTGAGTCTACACCGACCCCTGTATACAATCCATAGACACAAACGAAGGGGAACCATATTTTCCCACCAGGCTCCGTCAAAGGGAGAGCCAAGTCTTGACGGTTCACAAAATAACCTAAAGACTGCCTCAACATTCGTCTCGTTACAGCAGACGCAATGTCAACAACGGCGTTCCCTCTCACTCCAGCAGGATGCAGACACGACGTCAGCAAAATACCCCAGGGTTGAAACAAAACGGAGCCATGGCAAAATTCCTAGCTCCAAGTCTTAACAGTTCACGAAACAACCTAAAGACTATCCCGACATTCTTCTCGTTACAGCAAACGCAATGTCAATAAAGGCTCTTAAATAGCCAAATCAAAAGGAAGTGAAGGAAAAATTCCTAGCTTCAGGGTCTTGACGGTAACTCAAATAAAACCTGAAAGACTATCGGAGATCATCCTACACCAGTGCGGAGTGGTTATGACTCGTCGGGAATCCCAAACCAAGCCTAACCTCAAGTAAAAAGCGGCATGGAAAAATTCCTAATGCTTGCTCTTCCGACGGTCAAATTTCCTAAGAAGATTACTTAAAGACATCTTGTCCAGCCCCCGAAGGGATCAGAGATACGACAGTCGTGGGGCTACTCGAACATCAGCGTAAAGACTGCATATCGGGGAATGCATCAGCCAACGCGATGGTACCACGGACTAAAAACCCTAGTACCACAAAACCTAACGGACCTCTATCGCAAAGAGCGGGGGTCATCTATGACGTTAGGATAAGTTTGCCTACAAGCCCAAGGGAGGTAAACCGAACAAACTCCGAAATGAGTCCATAAACTAAAAACTCCGAAATAAGTCCATAAACTAGAGACTCCGGGATGAGTGAATAAACTATAAGTTTCGAAATGAGTTCATAACCTAGAGACTCCGGGATGAGTGCATAAACTACAAACTCCTTAATGAGTACATAAACTACAAACTCCTTAATGAGTACATAAACTACTTTATACCAAGCCAAGACAACAAAAGAAAGAGAAGCGCTAGTATGAAATGAATATGTCTTTTATTCATGAATCAAAATAAATACAAGATATTCTTATTTATGAATGAATAAAAAAATACAATAAAGGGAAGAATATACAGCGACAAAAATGTTTAAGTCGGTGAACGGTTCAATAGGCCAGCAAGTTCGTCGTTCTTCCGCTGGACTTCGGCTTCAAGCTCCATTAGTGCTGCAAGACGAGTCCCTGCCTGGGTCTGTTGATTCTGGTATGAAGCAAACCGACTCTCAAGTTCCTTCTCGGCGACCTTATGGGGTTCAACCATCTCACGGGTAAAAATAACGGCTTTGTCAAGAGCCACCACCTCTGTAATGGCTTCTTGAAGCACCTGCCAAATTTCGTATGCAGGGGTGGTCTTGGCAGTAAGCTGAGCCTGAAGTTCCCCCAAAGCGTTTGAAGCCAACTCTCTCGCCGAAAACTTCCAGTTGAGCCTCTTCTCTCATGACTGGAGATTGGCTGCACTCCGATCGATCCATCCCCGTAGGCTCGCTTTTACAGTTAAGATGTCGGAGGGAAGGCGTATGCACTCAAGCCCATGTAGGCAGGCCTCCACCCGACGACGATACTCAACCCAGGTACGCACCAATGCTTCGTCATGATAGGTAGCGAGAACAGACAAGAAAGCGTTGGCTTCAGCAGCAAATTCTTCGGCCGCGACAGAGGAACCAGCGCGAAGATCTTCAATAAGAGCCGTCAGGGAGTAAACGCTCTGTTTTGCCATCCTTTCAGATACACGTCGGGTGATTGATAGTTTCTTTGTGTGTCGGTTTAGAAAATGAATAGAAATCACAATCAAAGAATTATTTGACCGCAATCAATAACGGTGTCGGTTTGTAGCGCATTAGTGAGTGCGGATCGTCTATAGGGATTGTGCGATTCGTTCGTATTTTGTTTTGTTTGAATTGAAAATTTAATAGAAAAGAAAAGAAAAACGATTCAAGATTTTTATCGATGAATTTCAAGAATCAACTAATCTAATCAAGAATCAAGAAAGCGATAAATATCAAGAATCGAGAAAGATAGAATTCCAATCGATTTAGGTTTCAAGATTTGAAGTAAAGCTCGTAGGAATCGATTAGATCGTAGATGTGAAGAAGACTAGAATTTACCATTTCTTATCCATTAACACATTGATGCTAAATCGATGTAGATTCATCGAGGATCAAGGATTTTGCGAAGAACTAGGGTTCCTCATCCTATCATTTGTCCTTTCGATGAATCACATTCACTAGATAGCTTCTAGGAAATCGAATAATCGATCGTTGATCTCTAGATCGTGCAAAAAGAATCAAGAACGTATTTCACATCGATCTAGATCATCGATCATTCAATTTTCAAGATTTTACAATTGTTATAGGACTTAAGAAAACGTTTAAAGATTCGTCAACATCATCATTCTACAATCGTTTCGATTCCTCCACGAGCGGAGTTTTATTCAAGCATCATCACAAAGAATACATTCAAGAATTGAAGATGAATCATAATGCTCGAATTGAAATATAAGCAAGTTTAAAGAATCTTCACCTTTATTATATCAACAATTAGTTACAACTCTCAAGAACTATAAGAGGAAGGAACTTTGATCGTCGAATCTAGCGTCGCTCGGCTCCTTGAGTCGTGGATCGGCTTGGATCTCGTGCTCCGTTGAAGTCCGGCTTCGCTTCTAAAGGATCGTTGAATACTTGCTTTGCTTGCACTCAAAGGATCTTGAATTTGGTTTCTTGATTAGGGTTAGGGTTTGGCACAAGTCGTGTCACTCGACTTGTGTTAGAAAATGGGGAGATTAAAGATTGAAGAAGAAGTTCAAGATTAGCCCTTAACCCTAGATCTAGGCTCCTTTTTATAGACTTCCAAAACCCTAGATCTAGGATTCAAAATTTGAATTTCCCTCCAAAAGTTTGTTAGCTAGAGAGGCTTCTAGAAATAGTTAGTTAGAGGGAGCTTCTAGAACTAGTTTGTTAGGAGCTTAATCAAGATTAGCTTAATTTAATGATCCTTGCTGATCTGGCAGAAGCTTCGAGAGTTCTGTAGAAATTGCAGTGTCTTGATGAGGTTCTGGCCTTGATTGAAGAATAATGGAGCAAAGAAATGCTGACGTCATCACATTATGACCGCGGATCCGCGGTGCCAAGGGGGTTTGGGCCGCGGATCCACGGTCCTTTGAGGGCCTTGGTGCTTCACATTTTCTGGTAATTCTTCTTATAATATTTGGGCTATTCTCTGATGTGCTGAATCTTGTAATTAGCCCTTGATCACTGTCAGATCTTTAGCCTTTGAGTTGGCGTATTTTATCAGCATTCTTTTGACAACTTTGGCTCAGTTTCTGGAATTTCCTGCACAGACTCCGAAACAAGTGTTGCGCAATACAGGGATGATGCAATGCCATGATAAACAGTCAATTTCCCTTAAAGTGCCGGTTTTAAAGTCTAACACATGCAATCTGGTATTTCAGGGTTGTTTTGCTAATATGTGCAATATGAATACCGAACACTTCTAGATGAGTGCAAATGATAGGGAAATTGCCGTGTTAAAAATGCAGTATTTTCGACTGATCAAATTCCCCCAAACTTATTTTCGATCGTCTCGAGTGAACAGTTTTATTAAAAAGAGAAGGAGAAAATAAATAAAGAGAAAAACTAACTAGCACACTTTCGTAGGCAACACGATTGCACTGAGCACGTGCAACAAGCCTTTAAACCTCTAGGTGTCCCTAGTAGGAGGAGTGTTGTCTCCTGAGGGTTTTCAGCGGATTGCACCCACAAAATCCAATAATAAAAGGAAGATCATGAATATTACATTTAAAGAAAAGAATTGTAAAAGAAAGACTTTGAAAATTAGGGTTTCCAACTAAGCTAGCTTTTCGGTTGTCATGAGCCCAATCTTAATAGTCATGAAAAGATGTCAGAAATCACATTATCCCCAATAAAACATCGTCTTATTCTTCATTCCTATCTTTCTTCCAAACATCGATCATATAACCCTGCGTGTGTGTAAAGACATCCCTACACCCGGAGAATTCAATTCAAGCTGTCATACTCTTGCCCATCAGCCTCAGTACTTTTTAATTAATGAATATTTAGATGAGATTACTCACAAACTTTCATGCGACTGTTAATACTTCTTGAGGTACTAACCGACCGATTACTCATGTGCTTGCTTATTTGGTGTATTTTCCTCGTCTAGCACCACCTAAGGCTTAGCAGTGACTCCCAGACCAGTTGGCCTTAGGGCACTAGGTGAAGAGGCACCCTCGCTATATTTTTTTATTGCTGCCTTGGCGATAACACAACCAGTGTCCATTTTTTTCTCTCACCATTTTATATTTTATTCATTTTTTTATTTTTATTTCCTTCATACATCGAGCACCGGTTCGACGAGTAGATACTCTCGATATGGGCAATGGCAAAAGGGCAAAAGGGAGACCGAAGAAAACATGGATGTAGGTGATACGAAACGATATGGTTGCCAAAGGACTCAATGAAAGTATATTGTTCGATAGAAGTGAGTGGAGACAGAGGATTCATGTGCTGGACCCAGCGTGATTCTCATGTTGGTTCATGTAGCCTACCCCATATGCTTGGGATAAAAGGCTCAGTTGTTGTTGTTGTTGTTGATTTCCTTCATACATCGACTTTAAGACAAGAGCATTTCAAGGTATCCTCTACTATCTCAGGCTTCAAGACGTGTGTAAGTGCGAATAGCAGGGTATCAATATTCAAAATGTTTGGCTTCCAGAATAGAAACTATTTTTCAGACTTATTTTTATCCTCAGATTAGTGACTTCCTTCATCTTACTAACCCTTGGGACAACGGCTCATAACTACTTATTACTAGTTCTTTTAAGAAAACTACTAATTTTCTTGGTTTTCTTAAATTTTTCTAATCTCTTGGATGTAATTTTTCACTATCTAATCTTTATTATCTTATTTATGTACAAAAAAAAAATTTATTTTTAAAATTTTTTAAAATTTTTTTATGGGTTTTCAAAATGTTTTGTGCTTATGCAAGGTATGATGCAAATGATGCGAAAATAAGCACAAACCTCCCCCAAACTTGTTTTCAACAATATCCTCACTGTTGCCATCTGCTAAATCTCGAAAAACCTGTAAGCTTGGGAGGAATTTATTAGTGGGGGCAAAATATTTAAGTGAAGAACCTCCCCCAAACTTATTCTTGGCTCATCATTTTGTAAAAATTTTCTTTTCAAGAGCCAGATTATACCCCCCCCAAACTTGAGTTATGCAATGTTAATCTTTTGAAAATCACATGAGGGGGTCAAAAATCAGTGGTCGATGCCAACCTTTGCAAAGACCGAAAGTTAACACCAACCATTCGAAAATTTTATCAATGCAGTGCTCTGGTTGGTGGAAGAAGAAGTGGGGAAAGGGTAAGTGGTGGAATAGAATGTGTGTGCATCTCATTTTGGAGAGACGATGCAGTGAATGCGATGGATTACTCGCATTCTTTTTACAGTTCAAAAGAAGGGGTGGAGGTTCAATTTTATTGATTGGGACATGATTCATCTCAACACCCGTGTCATTTAAAAATGCGAGTTCGTCAGCGAAGATCTCCTCAAACATTTCATCAATACCCCGAAGAATAATGTCATCACAAAGCGCGGGGTGATCTTCAGACTCTAAAAGCAGTTCATAATCGGTGTTAGTTGTTGACCCGGACATCTCGGTGGAAGAGTCCGTATGTGTATGATACATAGTTGGGTTAAACAACATATGAAAATATGTCAAGATCGGTATCATGAGGATCATCAAATTCGCTGCTGTCGACATCCATTAAGTCGACAGAACAGACCTGAGCAGTAGGTTCGGAGGGTACACTTCCCAACTTGTAAATGTTCAGCTCTATTGACCTATTCCCGAAAGATAGGGTCATAGAACCATTACGACAGTTGATGATAGCATTGGAAGTGGCCAAAAAGGGGCGACCTAAAATCACCGGAATTTGATTCCGTGGGTTCGCTACAGGCTGTGTATCAATTACAATAAAGTCCACAGGGAATATAAATTCCCCGATTTTTATTAACACATCCTCCAGTTCACCCCTAGGTTTGGTGATTGATCGGTCAGCTATCTGGAGAGTGCAATGGGCTGGTTTCAACTCTCCAATCCCTAGCTGCTCATAGACTGAGAAAAGAAGCAGGTTAACACTTGCGCCAAGGTCAAGTAGAGCACGGTTGATGTGTTTCTCCCCAATAGAAATGGAAATAGTAGGATAGCCAGGATCCTTACGTTTCCTTGGTAATTGTTGGGGGAAAGCTGTGTCTACTGTCTTTGCTATGAATATCTTCTTGGGCACTTGAGTCTTCCTCTTTCTAGTGCACAAGTCTTTAAGAACTTTCGCATAAGCAGGGACTTGTTGGATAGCATCTAGAAGAGGGATGTTGATGTTAACCTGTTTCGAGATTTCAGTGATCTTCTCCATTTGTGGACTTGGTCTGTTTCCCCTTAACCGATTCGGGTAAGGAGCTTGGGCAATAAGGTCGGGGTCCAACATTGGAGAAGATCGTGTGGGTGGAAACGATCTCAGAATAGGAGTGGGGATCGTTTTCTGTGTACTAGAAGAGATGGGCTGAGGTGTCGAGCCTTGTGGGAAACGAAGAATAGGCTCGTAAGAAGGTGGTGGGGTAGAAGAACTGGGGTCAGAATTAGAAGTAGAAGTGGAAGGAAAGGTCTCAGCCGGGGTATCATTGATAGATTTTTCAGTGTCATCAATCTCTTCCCCAACGTGATTGTCAAGCACTCTTCCAGATCTCAACGTGGTGATTGCATTCACATGATGTGAATAGCCAGGATTGGGTAAGGGTTTAGCTGGAAGTTTCCCTTTCTCTCTTGCACTCATTTCAGCTTTTAATCTTGCAATTTCTTCTTCCATCGATTTAATACTCTTGCTTTGGGACGCAGAGTTTTTCTCAATTTTATCGACAGAAGACTTCATTTCAGCCGAAACTTGCATGATATTTGTTAAGACCAAATTCATGTATTGTGCAAATGAAGAGGATTCATCAGTCCCGGTCAACTGTAAAGAACTAGACAGTGCAGGTGTGTTGACCGGATATTGGAAGTTTTATGCTTGGAAGGGGTGCTGACTCAATTGTGGTGGTTGCTGTTGTGGTAGAGGGACCCTTTGGAAATTGTGTTGGTTTGGAACCGTATTTTGTGATTGGTTCCAAGCAAAATTTGGGTGATTCCTCCAACCCTGATTATATGTGGAAGAAAATGGATCGTTTCTAGGTCTTTGAAATGCGGCATTGGTATGCTCGTGACCTTGAAACGGAGAATTTCGTGGACATTCTTCCGTCAAATGAAAAGGATCAGAACAACATCCACATACAGTTTTGGAGAGTGACATTTGATTTAGGGCGGCAGCTAAAAATTTGTTTTCCACAGTCTCGAGTTTCTTGTGTATAGCTGAAATGTCAGCTCTAACTCCTATGGAAACATCATTGCCATCCCTAGACGATTGACTTACACCCTCCCACTGTAAAGATTTTTCAGCGAAATCTTCTAGGAATTTCCAGGCTTCCCCATCATCTTTAGTCATGAAGTTGCCTTGACACATGGATTCAAGGGTCTGTCTTGTGTTAGGATTAATGCCCTCATAAATGATTCTGCACAGTTCCCATCTAGGGATTCCGTGATGTGGACATTGGACTAACAGATCCTTGAAGCGTTCAAGACATTTTGAAAATGGTTCATTTGGAAGCTGGGTGAATTGATTTATTTCGTTACGGACTCGAGCTGTTTTATAATGTGGGTAGAATTTCTTAAGGAATGCTTTGACGAATTCTCCCCAGTTTGAGATGGAATGTGCGGTAGTGTTATACAGCCACTTCTCGGCTATATCACACAAGGTGAATGAGAGAAGACGCAGACGCATAGCATCCATAGAAAGCTGTAAGGTACCCATCATTGTGCATACATTTTCAAATTTGGTGATAAAGGCATATGCATCTTCAGACTCGAGACCGTGAAATTTTGGTAGAAGGTTGATGTATTGGGGGGGTTTTATTTCAAAATTTTCCTCGTTGGCTGGTGGAATGGAAAGACAGGTGGAAAGGGGACCTCGTGTAGGATAGCACCTCTCTTGGAGAGAGATGCGGGGTGGATTCTGCGCACCAACGGACGGCGGCAGAGTAGTGGTAAAGAAGTTCGATGGAGAATCGTCCATCAAAATGGGTGTGGTGGTGGGTAAAGAAAAGGTAAATGTAGAAATACCGACTTTTGGGTCGATCAAGGAAACGCGGACTAAACGGGCACTAGAATCCCGTGTCCAGCTTATCTTGCACTAAAAAGGGTTAGTACAAGTGGCAGCATGACTTATAATTAGGGGAAATGAATGAATGCGGTGTTTGTTTTGAAAAATGGACGGATTTTTGAAAAAAATGATGCAAATCACAAAATGCAACAAGCAAAACCCTAAAATCTAGTGGTCACCTAGGTCAAAGCTCTAGACCGCTCTTAGCTGCCAAAAGACAAGTCGCAGGATAAATCCTCCACTGCCTCTTTGTCTCTCCTGTGGCCAGGTAAGTGTCAGGTAAGTGGGAGGTTCTCCACTACGTAAGTAGTGGGCCTAATTAAGTAACCACCAGCCTTCGACACACTTGCCTTAGACACCACAAGAGAAACGCAGATAAGAAATGAATTACCCACGGCCTTCTTCTGTCCTAAGTGAGCGCGACGGTCCTTAGAGTCATCTCTAGATTTCTTTTAGTTAATGAGGGTCAATGCGAATGCAAATTTTGCGATTTTTGGGGCTTAGGAAGGGTAATGAACTCCCCACCTAATCTGGATTTGGCCGTGCCCCTTAATGTCCGTATTAATATGCAAACAACCAAAAATCAAAACACGCACAATTTATTTTGCTTTTGCGGCGCTGCGAATTTTGCAAAGAAACCTGCAGCAAATTATTAATTGGAGCAGATTAGGGAGAAGATAAGAAAGTATAGAAGTATACCTGCAATTTTTGTACAGAGAGGAAGTCAAACCGCCGCGGTTCCGCCGCGGGAGTCGTCTAATGCCGCGGAATCGCGGTACTGTAGCAAGATCACTGCACTAAATTTCTTGAGGCTGCTACTGTTCAGCCCCTGAGCTCTCTGGATTTTTCAGAAATTTTTTTCCACAGCTCCAATGATTCCAGATTTTCTCGCAACAAATCACAACAACTCGTATTAGTGTTTGCGCGAATTTTGATATAAAAATTATAATGGAATAAATCTTTCAACTCAAATTTCAATATGGAACGAATTAGCGCACGGTCCCCGGCAATGGCGCCATTTGATTGATAGTTTCTTTGTGTGTCGGTTTAGAAAATGAATAGAAATCACAATCAAAAAATTATTTGACCGCAATCAATAACGGTGTCGGTTTGTAGCGCATTAGTGAGTGCGGATCGTCCACAGGGATTGTGCGATTCGTTCGTATTTTGTTTTGTTTGAATTGAAAATTTAATAGAAAAGAAAAGCAAAACGATTCAAGATTTTTATCGATGAATTTCAAGAATCAACTAATCTAATCAAGAATCAAGAAAGCAATAGACATCAAGAATCGAGAAAGATAGAATTCCAATCGATTTAGGTTTCAAGATTTGAAGTAAAGCTCGTAGGAATCGATTAGATCGTAGATGTGAAGAAGACTAGAAGTTACCGTTTCTTATCCATTAACACATTGATGCTAAATCGATGTAGATTCATCGAGGATCAAGGATCTTGCGAAGAACTAGGGTTCCTCATCCTATCCTTTGTCCTTTCGATGAATCACATTCACTAGATAGCTTCTAGGAAATCGAATAATCGATCGTTGATCTATAGATCGTGTGAAAAGAATCAAGAACGTATTTCACATCGATCTAGATCATCGATCATTCAATTTTCAAGAATTTACAATTGTTATAGGACTTAAGAAAACGTTTAAAGATTCGTCAACATCATCATCCTACAATCGTTTCGATTCCTCCACGTGCGGAGTTTTATTCAAGCATCATCACAAAGAATACATTCAAGAATTGAAGATGAATCATAATGCTCGAATTGAAATATAAGCAAGTTTAAAGAATCTTCACCTTTATTATATCAACAATTAGTTACAACTCTCAAGAACTACAAGAGGAAGGAACTTTGATCGTCGAATCTAGTGTCGCTCGGCTCCTTGAGTCGTGGATCGGCTTGGATCTCATGCTCCGTTGAAGTCCGGCTTCGCTTCTAAAAGATCGTTGAAGACTTGCTTTGCTTGCACTCAAAGGATCTTGAATTTGGTTTCTTGATTAGGGTTAGGGTTTGGCACAAGTCGTGTCACTCGACTTGTGTTAGAAAATGGGGAGATTAAAGATTGAAGAAGAAGTTCAAGATTAGCCCTTAACCCTAGATCTAGGCTCCTTTTTATAGACTTCCAAAACCCTAGATCTAGGATTCAAAATTTGAATTTCCCTCCAAAAGTTTGTTAGCTAGAGAGGCTTCTAGAAGTAGTTAGTTAGAGGGAGCTTCTAGAACTAGTTTGTTAGGAGCTTAATCAAGATTAACTTAATTTAATGATCCTTGCTGATCTGGCAGAAGCTTCGAGAGTTCTGTAGAAATTGCAGTGTCTTGACGAGGTTCTGGCCTTGATTGAAGAATAATGGAGCAAAGAAATGCTGACGTCATCACATTATGACCGTGGATCCGCGGTGCCAAGGGGGTTTGGGCCGCGGATCCGCGGTCCTTTGAGGGCCTTGGTGCTTCACATTTTCTGGTAATTCTTCTTATAATATCTGGGCTATTCTCTGATGTGCTGAATCTTGTAATTAGCCCTTGATCACTGCCAGATCTTTAGCCTTTGAGTTGGCGTATTTTATCAGCATTCTTTTGACAACTTTGGCTCAGTTTCTGGAATTTCCTGCACAGACTCCGAAACAAGTGTTGCGCAATACAGGGATGATGCAATGCCATGATAAACAGTCAATTTTCCTTAAAGTGCCGGTTTTAAAGTCTAACACATGCAATCTGGTATTTCAGGGTTGTTTTGCTAATATATGCAATATGAATACCGAACAGTTCTAGATGAGTGCAAATGATAGGGAAATTGCCGTGTTAAAAATGCAGTATTTTCGACTGATCATCGGGCGTAAGGGCCTGATGGAATGGGGATCCGAGACTCTAATGGGATCAAAGCTGGCAAAGCTGTGAAGATTTATGTGCGATCAGTTGTATTTCCAAACATAGAGTAAACAAAACGATGCCAAAAATAAAGCGTCACTTACCTACAGTCATGCAAGGTGGGTTTGAGAAATCCCCAGATCCATTAAGAATCTCGACTTCGTCGTCGGCTTCCATAAATGTGATTTAAAATGGAGGGCATATTAGCATCATTATAACAATATAAAATAAAAAGGGTAAAAGAATACCGACCTTGGCCAGAAGAGAGTACCATGTTTTGTGGAGGTATTGCTTGTAGGGCCGCCATGTCAAGCAATCGCTGGAAGGTTTTTCTCGGGGAAAGATCCACGATGGAAGTTGCCCGTTCCAGCAATTCTGAGGGAAGGGAAGGTTGAGATAAAGGAGAGGTCGTTAAACAAAATGTGTATGTATGGAAGATTACCTTCGATGCTTCGCCCGCCCTGAACTGGAGGGATGGCAGCTTCAGCAGCTTCTTCTACACCCTCCGGTGCGTCACTAATGGGACCTATGGCGGGCAAGACCACCTTTGCCGAGGAGTAGACGCTGAAGGGACAAAAGCCACCACCGGGAACTCCACAGCAAGGGTAGTAGCTTCAGTAATCTCCTCTACACCTGCTGGTGTGTCACGGGAGATATTCGTAGAATCCGCAGCCATAGCTCGATCTGGACTTAAATCCACTTCCGCTGCAGAAGTCCCTGCAAAGTTTTCACAAAAATAAGAAGACGTAAAAGTAATACAAATTACTCGTCAAAAGAAGGACATGAAAAATACGCATACCAATATGCCAAGAAGGCAGAAGTATGGCTTTTCGAACCATTGTTCTTTTCTGATCAAATGCGCTCGCCTGCTTTCAATTGTAAGTGAATGGCTGCCTATTTTCAGTGCAAGCTCATCTTCAGAAACAACCGTGATGGGCTATCTGAGAGCCCGTTCCTCTTCCATTAACAGGGGACCCATGTGTATCCTCCGTAATGATGGGTGAACGTTGTAGAATACAATGGGGGGTAAGCTTTCTTCGGGGCGCACACGTTTTCAGTCTCATCTTGTGAGCGCCTTAAAACCTCGGCCAACTGCGCGGCCTCCTCGGTAGACGAACCAGGAAAGAGAAGACCGTCGTCCGGCTCCTGCATAGATATCGGCTCGTCCTCAATAAAGGGCTCGGATTCAAGCAGAGTGTCGAGTAGGCCGGCGGCCGATTTCTTTCTCCATTTGGAGCCCGTGCTAACGCTAGCGGAGGAGCGCTTCCTCCCCCTTGGTGCTTTGGTGCGGCTTTGCCCAACTTCGCCTTCCGTATCACCCTTTGGTGATACCACCATGGGTGCTTTATTAGAAACTTCTGCCTGGGCTCTAGTACGCACCGGCATACCAGCAGTGCGGGGGGCTGATTCTATTTCTATGACTTTGGGGATAAGCACCGAACCGCTATCCCTCATAGGAGGGCAAAACACTGACCGCGGCTGCAATGGGGAGCTGGTGACCTGAGCCGAAATGTGAGCTCTACACTCGAAAAGCACCCGTCTCTCCTCTGCAATGACGGGGTCGACTCGATGGCGGTACCAACCCTTGAAGGACCCCACAGGCCTCAGGAGATAGTCGGGCTCTGGGATCATGAAGAGCGAGCCAGTGTTTAACCGCATGAAATGGTGAATGACATTGCGAGTAACCTCTAGGGAGAGGGCAGGCTCAACTAAAAATGCCTCTTGAGGAACGCCCTGGTTGTAGCCTAACTGCTGGGCGAAGCGATGCGGATTTTACCGCATAAAGAGAGCGGTGTCATTCCGGCGGAACACCAAATAACCTGGCCTAATCGAGTATAGATGCATAATCTCCTTAGGCTTTAAAGTCGGGACCCCACCCTTCGACAAATCAAACAATTGCTGAACGGGCCCCGCTGGAGCAGAAAGGACTCGATTGCTGAAAACCATTTCGCCTTCATTTGAGTATGGATTCAGCAGTACACGGAGAGCCCCTAATTAGGTCGGATAGGGAGCGGAAGCATCAACCAACCTCATGATCCGCGGGAAAGTATATGATTCATAAAAATCGGGTCGCTGGTGCGCAGCAAACGCTCCCAACACCTGTATCTCGATCCACGACATGAAGTAGTGGAGGGTGAAATTCACGGTATTCGCACCCGGGTTCGAAATATTAGCGGCAACGCTTAACCCGTGATATAGATGCGATAACCTCGCGACGCCAACAGCTATTCGTGCTCCTCCAGCTATGCGATGAGCAGGATAAAAAACAGAGGCTCTTATAAAGCGGCGATGCATCGGCATGGCGAACCAACTGAGCCAAAGACTGATAAAGCCGACGAAGAAAGTTTCTTCGTCCATGCCATGGGCCGCGATCACATCGAAAGCTACGGTCGACGAGTTTGGAATATAGAACTGCGGCAGGTCTTCCTCTTTGGCCGGCAGTTTCCTCAGCCCGAATCCAAAAGGGTCTTCAATTTTCATGAATTTTGGAGCCTTTTTGGATAAGACATCCTCGCGAAGGAAGGAAGCAATAAAGGCGTCAAAGGTGACACCTTGCCCTTCCGATGTCACGAACAACTTTTCAAAGATACCCAGGGCCTTGATTAGACTCGGGTACTTGTGACGAACGGCGTTCTCAGTCGTCAGGCCGTCAAACATAGCGGGCACCATATTAAACACATACTCATCAGGAGGCAGTAACTCTTCGTTGTGCTCTCCCCCGATCGGCAACCTGGATATCTCGCGAAACTTTTCCAGTGAAATCGAAACCTCACGATCCCCTAACAAGAACATGTTGGTGGGAAGATTCCATTGATTTAAGAATGCCTTAACCCACCAGACGTGAGGGGCATGATAATAAAATAATGACGCATACACTGCTTGGTATAGCCCAACCTTCTACAGAAGTGTGCGTTGGGCGGAGAGAATATATCGAGCCCAGGGAAGGTAGCCAACTGGGTGGCGGGGGGTAACACCTACCTTATAAACCTGTCCCAGGGCCGAGCTTCACCCTGACATATTCGGCGCCCCAGAATATCAATGGCCACCATGGGTTGGTTGGGTATCCCGGTCGTTGACGGCTCGAGTCGGCCCATGGGAGTCCAGTTAGTCGCTTCCACAGCATAAGCAGTCCGTGGGCGTTGCATCAGTGATATAGGGCGGATGGATTCTGTCGGCGCTTCACAGGTAAAGCTACGGCGGCCTTTGATGATATGACCGTACCACGTCCCCCACAAGAGAAGAATATTATGGTCCCTGTCATGTGCCCTAATCATTGCCATAACCTCCTCATCCGATAGTGATTGCGGAAAAGCGACTTCTAAGCGAGTGTAAGGGAAGTCGGGAAGTGAGGCCATCGTTCCTGAAATAAGAGGAAAAGAAAAACCCATTAAAATAATAATAATAATAATAAATAACAATAAAAAATAATAATAATAAATAATAAGGTAAAATAAAATAAAACCGTGATGTGTGTTTCACTGGACCACTGCCTGCAAAACCAATGGACCCCACAAAATCAATATGACGACTCACCAATGATGAGACGAGATAATCATTGTGAGAATCAAAGAGGATTTTCATTAAATAGGCAACTGGAGTTTAAAAAATCTTGACATCTTCAAAGAAAGTTGAGTTCCGTTAAAGTACCCAACAAATTCAGATTTGTGAAAATAAGGGTAAAACCCTATAATGAAAACATTCTCAAGAACATCAGGGAATGAATTTCCCGAAGGACCCTATTGATCTTTCAGAGCTAAGCTCTTTGGTGAAGAATCAAATTCCTATTAAAAGCAATGGAATTAAATTCCAGAAACCCCCATGAGGGGAAATGAAGGAATGGAATTAAAATTCCAAAAGATCAGACGAGAAACGCCTGATCTTCTAAGACATTAGGGTTCACCACATAAAAGATTCTGCCTTTTTGGATCTCTAAGAGATGGGTTCCAAAAGAGAGAAAAGCTCTTACGGTGGATTTAAAATCCAAGAAAAAATATTAATTAATTAAAGAAAAGGGCCGTTTCTTGTTCCTAAGAAAAAATCTGTTCAAGATCTTTACCTAAAAAGGTTCTTTCTGACAGAGTTTAACTCTGAAGTTTCAATGAGCAGAGAACTAAGCTCTGAGAGGAGAATTAAATTCTCAAGAAAAGACTAAGAAAGAAGATGAAGAAACAGTGGCCATTTTCAACAGCCAAACCCTCTCATTTATAAGACGTGATGGGGAACAGTTCATCTCCCCGTTTCCCTAGGCAATCCAACTGTTGTGAAGGCAGACAACGTTGGACTCACGTGCAAGCCATGTGAGAGCAACGCTGGGGGCATTTTTTCCCGTATAAAAAAAAGGGAAGAGGGAAAATCCCCTACTGTCCAAGTCTCACGTGTTAAACACGTAAGCATCTATATGCCAAAGCACATAGGTGTTGCAAATAGGCTAAATAAGCCTCACGTGTTTAACACGTGAGTGCCTATATGCAATGCATATAGACACTGCAAATCAAACAAACTATAGGCTTAATAAGCCCCACGTATTAAACACGTGAGCGTCTATATGCAATGCATATAGGCGCCGCAAATCAAACAACTATTGGCTTAATAAGCCTCACGTGTTAAACACGTGAGCGCCTATATGCAATGCATATAGGCGCAGCAAATCAAACAACTATAGGCTTAATGAGCCTCACGTGTTTAACACATGAGCGCCTATATGCAATGCCTATAGGCGCTGCAAATCAAACAACTGACAAACTAAATAAACCTCACATGTTATACAGGTGAGGACACCTCCCTGCGTAAAATAAAATTCTACTCAACAAGCAATCGTTGGATCAAAGATCCAATGGTGATTAAGCATATAATTAAATTCTATTAAGGAGAGATATTTTCTGTTAAACAGAAAGTTGGTGGATCAAAGATCCCATGAGATGGAAAATATTTTCTATATCTTATTAAACAAAGAAAGATTATGCTCTGTTAAGCCGAGCACCCTTGGATTATAAATCCAATGAGGGTTTAGAAAATTACTATTTTACAGAATAAAATTCTGCATATGGGAAAATATTGCCCCAATCTTGTTAAAAATAAGAAAAATATGTTCTGTAAAATAATAAACCTTGGATCAAAGATCCAATGATGGGCAAAATTCCCCAAGTTAATTCTGAAACCAATTAAATCAATTAGGATATCTCAATGAGAGATTTTCTCAGAATTAAACAAACTTCTCTCCATTATATAAGGGACCAGAGACTTCAAGTCAAAAAAAAGGAGGGACGGAGAAAAAAGAAAGATAGAAAGAGTAAACAAAGGAAACTCCTCAGAAGCTTAGAAAAAAGAGAGAAGCTTAAGAGAAGAAGAAAGAAAAATTTCAAAAGAAACAGAGAATTTAATTCTCACAGAAGAAGACCTGTTTCATTGAAACCCTAGGTAAAAAGAAAACAAAACTCAGAGATCATCTTGTCTCTCTTTTGCCTCTCTAAGGGTTTAACCTTTCATGCAAGAATTTAGTTCTTCCTCTGGTTGAGATCTGCAGAAGCAGATCTCCCCACAAGTTGAGAATTTAATTCTCATCGGGGAGATTCTGTCATGCAGATTCAAAACCTAGGGGAAAGAATTGAGTTCAAAGAATTTGATTCTTACAAAACATATGAAAACTAGGGTTTAACCCTATAAAAAGAATATAATTCTTACAAAACAAGAGACATGAGATCCTTCAAATCGTAGGGTCATTAACATGAGATCAAAATCTCTAAACACCCAGAAGAAAAGGTTGATGATTCATTAGCGTTTAAACACTATAGCGAGAAGTGCCTCTTAAGGCAATCACATGTTTTGCACGCACTAATCTAAAAGGAGGGGATAAAAACCCAAAATACAAAACCCAATTTTGGGGCGCCTCACGTATTTCACACGTGAGCGCCACAAGATTCAAGTGCTCAACACTTATATAAAAGCGGGGAAATAAGTGGGCAGTGCCCATAATCCGGTGCCTCACGTATGTCACACGAGCGCCATAAAACTCTAGTGTTTAACACTAATCCGGTGCTTCACGTGTGTCACGTGAGCGCGACAGAACTCTAGTGTTTAACACTAATTAGACGCCTCACATGAAATGTACATGAGCATTGTATGCCTCAGCACTTAGCTCTGTTGGGTAATTATGGAGACCCAGATCTAGCCCAAATTAACTAAGTTCTTCCAATCAACTGAGCCTCTCTGTGCTCATCATTCCCCAAATTGATTTTAGTCCCAAACATGACTAATGATCTTTCAACTGATGATATTCAAAACAATGTTCATCTCACATCCCCTAAGTTAATCTTAGTCTCCAAAAATGACTAATAATTCTTAGATGATCCACCATGATCTTTTCCCCCAAATATGGGATTTGGTTTAAGGGCACATCCCTCCACACCTCTGATACATATCGCTGTAATTCCTCAACGTCTTCAGAGAGGTGGCGGGTCCCGACAACCAACTGCTTTTTGGTGCACTTCCCAAATTGACGTGCACATCCCAAATCAAACCACATCCCAGAATGGGTGCATCCTATATCACCGTTGTTCATCCCGTCACGTAACAAATACACGTGCGCGCAAGATGGACATCGGACCGAAATGTCCTTAAACTAAAACTCACCTCCAAAATGGTGATCAACTGACCAAAACGTCCTTAAACTAAAACTTCACCTCCTAAATGGTGATCAACGGACCGTAACGTCTTCAAACTAAAATCTCACCTCCAAAATGATGATCAATGGACCGAGATGTCCTTAAACTAATATTCGCCTAAAAAATAGCGACAATAGACCGAAATGTCCCTAAACTAAGACAACAAAGCCCAAATGCTATCTTGTTGGATCTGAAACAAAATTGATTCTAAAACCTTGTTAAGTAGATCTTAGTCTCAAATTGGACTAACGTATCCTTAACGAAAGCAATTCGAGCCCCAAATGCTTACATATATTTAAGTCGATCTTAATCTCAAAATAGATTGACGATCCTTAAATAACAAACCCAAATCTAAGATATACGGATTTGGACTAATCCACGTCCTACGGGTGACAACATAAATTAGTTTCCATATACAATCCACGGGCAACCTAAACAAATGAAAACATACACGACACGAAGTGAACTTCCGGAGCAGGAGAAAGTGGTTATCGTGATATAGTAACGTAATTAACTGCAGGGGCTTGCGCCTACAGGGAAGAGCGTCCCCACAATCAAAAAACCCTCGTAAAACGAGGAGGAATCTGACGAAGTCTGCTACAACGGCCGCATCCGTCCAAACCTCCGAGATACGGTGCCATAAATCAACTTGGCATCTGTTCAGTCGAAAATATCTCACTTTTGATATAACATTTTTCTTACTTTTCTTAAATATCTAAAAGTGGTTATTATAAATATGACACATATGGGGGTTTATCTGTAAAAATATCTATTGTCATATGTTTATATATTATAATTAATATTATGAAGGAAAATGTATGCATATAATATTTATATAATATTTTTTATTATGCATATCATATCATATATTCTAATCAAGATTCTTTAAAAGATATAATATCATACAAATGGTTAGAATAATATCTCTATAACAAATATTACTAATATTATTCATCGAGATATTGTGCAAGATTTGGCTTAGGTCACATGTGATCGGGATATCGAGATATCGGGAATCAAAAATCTGCCGATGAAGTTAAATAAAATCGAAGAATCAATACTGGCTGAGACTAAGAGAAGATATGAAGATTCCAGATATCACAACAATCTCCATGTGTCAACACCAGAGACCACAGAAAATTTCATCACCTGATCCCACCAAAGTGCGGCCCTTCCGCCGCAACAACTCCATTTTGGCGGCGGATCCGCGAGAGAGAAGAGGATTTAGGGTTTGGGATTTTTTGGGTAAGATTGAAAAAAAAACCCTAATACTTGTGATCTTTGGTTTCTGGTTTTAGGACTATTTAAAGGACCGAGGGCTAAAGTTAAAGATTATCACCTTTTACACGAAGCAAATCACCGTCAAAGAACAAGTGATCCACGACAGGTCCACGATTCGACGTGATAAGGTGACACGAGATTTGACGGAACATCTACTTCCTACGAGGCAGAGATTGAGAGCAACTTCTTCTTCCTATTATAGTTTAAACTCGAAGGTTTTGTAATTGTGAAGTTGATTAATAAAGGTAGATCATTAGTTTAATTATTTAGTATTTAATTTCTGCATTATGATCTCATTCTCTATCCGTTCTTCTTCTATCTCCATCATGCGCGAGTAATTCTCCGCTTGATAGGGTTCGTAGGATTAGGGTAGAACAATGGATGAGAAAATATTTTAACTTCTTTTAAGTCTTATGAAATTTATAAACTTTAGCAAAAGAATCGTTAACATCCTGATCGGGCGCGCTACCAATTCATTACTAGTCTTGACCGCGATTTGAGATCATATTGACAATTGTTTTGTTAAGGGCTAGCCATGAATAGAGATCAATGAAAGGAAAATGGTCAATAATGTGGAAACCCTAGTTTCTTACAAGAACCATAATCCCCATTTATCACTATCAATCTAGTTTTAAATCTATCAATAGATAAAAGGAGTAACCTTTATTAGTCATCCATGACTACTAAATCCTAACGAACCCTACAAGCTCTCTTCTTATATATTCTATATCCGTATTTAATATAGATCTAGAATCTATTCTCCTCTTTTTTTTTCTAATCAACCCGTCTAAAACAATATTAGAAATTCCACGCATCCTGCGGACAACCCGTACTCATCTCGGCTAGCTACACGCGACGCCGTTATTGATTGCGGTTACTACACTCTCTCTCACATAGAATCAATCAAATGGCGCCGTTGTCGGGATACATGCTTAATTTTTTTTCTTACTATTCATGTTGAATTCTTATTCGATCCATATCATAAAATAAAACAAAACCGCATCTTGCATATTTAACGATTAGTGTGCGATTTTTGAGAGGATATCTGGAGTCACCGTAGCGAGGAGATAAAGATTCAGAGACTTTCTGAGAGGACCAGAGGAGCAAGGGAAGCCACCGTAGTAAAAAATTTCAAAAGATCTCTCAACTCCGCGACGGAACCGTGGCAACAAGTCCATTTTTGCGGCGGAACCGCGGCATAGTTAGGGACTTAGGGTTCCAAACTTCTCTAGTAACTTTCCTATCTCTTTCTCTCTCTCCTCTAAAAATTCCAATAATATATTTTTCTGCAGGATTCTTTGCAAAATATCGCCGCTAAAAATCTTTTTGCGTGTTTTGAAATTGGGTTGTTTGTGCATATTTTAATACGGACTTTAAGGGGTAAAGACCAAAATTCAGATTAGGTGGGGATTTCATCACCCTTCCTAGGCCCCATAAATCACAAAACGAGCATCCGCATCACCCTACATTAATTAAAAAATATTTAGACCAAGACTCTAAGGACCGTCGCGCTCAATTAGGACAGAGAAAGGTCGGGGGTAATCTATCGCTTATCCGCATCACTTTTGTGGTGTCTAGGCAAGTGTGACTAAGGCAAGTGGTTAATTAATTAGGCCCGCTATTTTAGTGATTCGTATAGCGGATACCTCCCACTTACCTAGCACTTATCTAGCCACAAGAGTGATAAAGAGGTAGTAGAGGATTGATTCTACGGCTTGTCCTTTGGAAGTCTAGGAGCGGTCTAGTGAATTGACCTAGGTGACCTTAGTTCTAAGGTTGATTGTGCATTTTTGTGTGATTTGTCTCACGTTCGACAATTTTTCAAAACAACCCTCTTTAATAGTTCTCACATACGCTGCCACTTGCGCTGAACCCGCTTAGTGCATACTCGGCTGTACACGGGATTCTAGTACCCGTCTTGTCCGCATTTCTGCTATCGACTCCGAAGTCGGTATTTCTTCATTTTCTTTTTCCCCTCCACCCACTACATTGACCGAGATGGACGGTTCTCCATCAGATTGTAACACCACCCTGCCACCACCCGTAGGTGCGCAGAATCCACTGTGCATCTCTCTCTAAGAAAGATGCTACCCCGTGCGTGGACCCCTTCTTACTTGTCTATCTATTCCACCAGCCAATGGGGATAATTTTGAAATTAAACCCCACTTCATCAAACTGTTGCCCAAATTTCTGAAGACGCATACGTTTTTATAAACAAATTCGAAAACGTATGAGCAATTATGGGCACGTCACAACATTCTGTGAATGCTATGAGATTACGCCTTCTCCCTTTTACCTTGTGTGATATAGCAGAAAAATGGCTTTATAACACTGCCGCACATTCTATTTCCAAATGGGATGAATTCGTTGCAGCATTCCTTCAGAAATTTTATCCCTAACATAAGACCTCCCGCATTCGAAGCGAGATTAACCAGTTTACCCAACTTCCCAATGAACCATTTTGGAAATGCTTTGAACGGTTTAAGGATCTTCTTCTACAATGCTCTCATCACGGAATCAATAGATGGGACTTTTGTCGCATTATATATGAGGGTGTTGATCCAACAACAAAACAGATGCTTGAAACTATGTGTCAATGTCATTTCATGTCTAAAGATTATGGTGAAGCTTGGCAATTTCTGGATGATCTCGCTGAACAAACTTTACAGTGGGAAAGCGTTATACCTACATCGTCTAGGGGAGGTATCCATCAGCTCGATATTTCCATCGCAGTGAAAGCCGAAATGGCCGCGATACAAAGGAAACTCGATGCTATAGAAAACAAAGTCTCTTCATCCTCCCTAAACCAATTTACGCTCCCCAAAACCGTGTGTGGTTGCAGTTCCAACCCATCACATTTGATGGAAGAATGTCCTTTGAATACTCCGTTTCAAGATCAAGAACAAACTAATGCTGCTTTTCAGCAATGACCTAGAAACGATCCTTATTCTTCCACATACAATCAGGGATGGAGGAATCATCCTAATTTTGCTTGGAACCAAAACCAAACTCAAAATCAAAACCAGTTCCCAAGAAACTATCAAAGACCTCCCCCACAGCAACAACAGCCACCACAACCGAGTCAGCACCCTTTTCAACCGCAACCATTGCAAAACCCGACCAACAACTTTGATCCTAATAATAATTCTTTTGCCGGTACCGATAAACCCTCTGCACTCGACGCGTTCATTAAACATTCCATGCAAACGACGGATACTTTAATATCTTCTATCCAAACATTAATGCGGAACACCGCTTCCCACGACGAAAGCATAAAATCGATAGAATCACAACTTGTACAGTTAAATGCCACGATGAGTGCGGGAGAGAAAGGGAAACTTCCATCTCAACCCCTGCCGATTCCTGGCTACTCACAAAGTTATAATGTGAGTGTCGTAACCACGTTGAGATCGGGAAGAGTGCTGAACAACCAAGTGGGTGAACAGGTTGATGAGCAGGAATTAATTGAAACCCCGGCTTCTACTTCTTCTCCTATTTCGTCTAGTCCACCTTCTTCCGAGCCTATTCTCCATTTTCCCCAAGGCTCGAACACTCAGCCCGCTTCCTCGAGTCTACCTAAAACGATCCCAACTCCAATTCTGGGATCTATTCCATCCTCATAATCATCTCCAATATTGGACCCAACCCTTATTGATAAAGCTCCTTATCCACATAGGTTAAGAGGCAACAGACCATGTCCACAAATGGAGAAGATTGTGGAAATTTTTAAGCAAGTTAACATAAATATTCCTCTCCTAAACGCTATTAAACAAGTTCTGTCTTATGCAAAAATTCTAAAGGACTTGTGCACTAGGAAGAAAAAAATTCAAGTACCTAAAAAAGTTTTCTTAGCGAGTAATGTGAGCACCGTGTTTACCTAACAATTACCGAAGAAACGAATGGACCCCGGAAGTCCTACCATATTTATTTCTATTGGGGTAAAACTATCAATCGTGCTCTACTCGATTTAGGTGCTAGTTTTAACTTGCTTCCGTATTATGTGTATGAGCAATTAGGGATCGGAGAGTTAAAACCGGCGCACTGCACTCTTCAGATGGCCGATCGATCTATCACCCAACCTAGGGGTAAGCTCGAGAATGTGTTAATCAAATTCGGGGAATTTATATTCCCTATGGAATTTATCGTTATAGATACACAGCCTGTAGCAAACCCACGAAACCAAATCTCTGTGATTTTAGGTCGACCTTTTCTAGCGACTTCTAACACTGTAATCAATTGTCGTAACGGCTCTATGAACCCATCCTTCGGGAAGATGTCAATTGAGCTTAACATTTACAAGTTGGAAAGTGAACCCTCCGAATCCTATGCTCAAGCATGTTCTGTCGAAAGGATGGATTCCGACAGTAGCGAATTTGACGAGCTTCACGATACTTATCTCGACTCCACCAGTGCATTAATGTTCTACCCTGATATTTATTATACACATATGGACCCTTCTATAGAGCTGTCCGGGCCAACATCTAACACTTATTATGAACCTTTTACTGAGTCCGAGTCTCATCCCGTTCTTTTCGATGAAATTATTATTTGGGATATCGATGAAAGTTTTGAAGAAATTTTCGCTGAAGAACTCGCATTCTTAGAAGATATGGGAGTTGTGATGAATCAACCCCAAAACAAAGAAGTTGAACTGCTACCCCTTCTTCTTAACAATAACGAGAATGCGAGTAATCCATCATCATTGTTTCGTCTCTCCAAACCGAGACGTAAACCATACCACCTCTTATCTCCTTTCCACTTCTTCACGTCGATAGGTGACATGTTCTTCCATTAACCAGTACGTTACATTGATAAAATTTTTGAATGGTTGGTATTGACTTTTGGTCTTTGTAAAACTTTATATTGACCAATAACTTTAACCCCGCTCATAATTTAAAAGCTTAATACTGTTTTACTCAAGTTTTTGGGGGGGGATATATTTTGTCTCTTGAACGAAAAGAAAATTTTAACAAAATTGTGAGCCACAAATAAGTTTGGGGGAGAATTTCACTGTCATTATTTCATGTCCCCGTTACTAACTTTTCCTTCCAAGTCTACAGTTTTTTAAGCTTAACGGATGACATCGGTGAGGACACTGTTGCAAATAGGTTTGGAGGAGGTTTGTGCTTAGTCACGCATTAGTTTGCATTATCATAAATATTAGCACAAATTTTTTTTGATAATAAAAGTTTGAAAGTGAAAAATTACATATGAAAGATAGGAATAGTTTGAGAAAAGCAAGAAAGTTAGATGTTTTCTTAAACGAAACTAGTAATAAGTAGTTACGAGCCGTTGTCCCAAGGGTTAGTAAGATGAAGGAAATTGCTAATCTGAGCATAAAAATAAGTCTGAAAAATAGTCCTTATTCTTGAGTCCAAACATTTGAACGTTGATACGCTACTATACGCACTTGCACACGTGTTGAAACTTAGGATAGTAGAGGATACCTTGAAATGCTCTTGTCTAAAAGCCTTAGTATAAAAAAATTATAAGTGGTGAAGAAGAAAAAATGAACACTGGTTTTGTAATTACTTAAGGCAACATAAAAAAAATATAGTAAGGGTGCTTTATCATCTAGTTCCTTAGACCAACTGGTTTGGGAGCCACTGCTAAGCCTTAGGTGTTACAAGACGAGCATAATTACGCCTAAATGAGCGAGCACATTTGGTAATCGGTCGATTAGTACCTCAAGAAGTATTAACGGTTGCATGAAGAATGCGTTAGCAATTTCATCGAAATTAATCACCGACTAAAAATGTCACGACCTGAAATGGCACGCGACTGGCACTTGAATCATATGAAGTCTATAGGACCCCATCTAATTCAAGTAAACCAAGAAATCCCAGAAATCTAAACCATTTAAAGAATGAAGTGAAGAGAACATATTTTAAAACAAGGGGTTTTTAAATAACATAAGCCGAATATGCATTTTTAAATCTCAAGTCTTTTCTGAAAATTTCGGCAGAGTTCCCTTTATAAATACTGGCCCCCAAACGGGGTACAACATGAATAATATATGCACAATGATAAAAGGCATCCCCAAGCGGGAGCTAGCTCTTCGTCAATTGACGGTCACAACCACGCAAGCAATATAATATACAACGCCGAAGGGCGAGGATCAAAACTCAAAGGAAACTCAAAATCATCAAGAAAACCATAATAATACAACGCGCGACTCTAAGGTCGAAGTAATAACAACTGGTTTTCTAAGTCTAAAACAATATACAAGTCTGGTTGATGGAATTTTACTAGATACAACTGGAAATAAATGAGTACAATGGTGGTCACGATGCAAGTGAACCCACCTACCAAAGCAAATCACCCGGAATGGAAGCAGTGTGCCAGCAAATCCGCAATGAAACCTGTACGGCAAAACCTGCAAGAAACTGTGGCACAATGGGGGTGAGTTGCTAACTCGTGAGTAGAAAACATCACAGAGCAGAAATCGTATGTATGACTCAATCCTAGGTCAAAACGATCAGTAAAATATATTCTCAATATGATAAAGTCTGAAGCATGATAAGGTGGCAAGGGTAAACATCTATACATAAGTGTAATACCAAGCGCTCGTGTCAGTGCCTCAGGTAGCAACATATCATAAATATGAGGTATCATCAATGAAATCAGTGTCAACTATAGCATCAAGTCTATAAGTATGTGGATATCATCCGACAATGTAATCAATGCATGTATGCGTGTGGATCTCGTCTACGGGTCAACCAATGACACAGAACATCATGCATGTAAATATCATAAAGCATATACATGAAAGTATGAGAATATAAATCAACGTGTGTCCCTCGCGACACATCAAAATCATGGAACCTGAGTGTCTAGCATCGACACTCGAAAACATCATGAAACCCGTGCCCAGCATCGGCACGTAAATCCTCATATATCGGGCTCCGTCGGTCCGGATCGGCCCACGGGCTCCGTCGGTCCGGATCGGCCCACGGGCTCCGTCAGTCCGGATCGACCCATATCATCTCTCGACTCCGGTCGGTATCATCCGGATATCCGCCGAGCCCAAATACTATCACCGGTAAGTAGTGGTCTCTCTGCCAGGCTCATCGCCTACTGCACGACAGATCCATTCTCGCCACGGGGTACCATACCGGGTCCACCATGAACCCGCAAACGGATCATCCGTCTCCTCGAATCGGGTTTCACATGACACATGTCTCAGAACCGAGAAAACGCATGGTAGATGCACTGAAATATCATATCAAGAGAAAGCAGGTTTTTAAAACAGTACATGCTTTCTTTTGAAATAACCACGGTTCTCAAATCCAGAAATATCATGGAAACAACATATCTCAATGCGTATAATCATAAAGCATGATGTATGCGACATATAATAGAAATGTAAGTATATCAGTATATCATGCAACATAAAACAGTAATATGCACATATCGAGGGAAAACCGCTCTTTTAAATGAATCAAGTTTAAAATTATATCATGCGGTTCCCAAATCTCCAAAATCAAGCCAGAATCATCTATGTATGTGCAAATACGTATGTAGGCAAGTATGAGTGTACAATATGTATGTACGCAAGAATGTCATGAAAGGAGTCATATCCTGATGCAACAGTCCTACTGTGTAGTGATATGGCAATTATCAATGATGAAGTGTGTGAGCCGGTAAGCAGGTATACGTGGAACATACGCATCATCGATAATGGTGCTAGTGTCCTGACAACATGGGTTTAATATAACAATAACACATTTAAACATGCAATGCGATGCGAATAGAAAGAATTTGCGGAAAATGAATAATAAACACAACAGTGAAGAATCTACATCAATATATATATGTCATACAGTTTTGCCATTTGAAATGACCCGAATCGTGGTGTTTAGAAAAATAAGGGCTACGGTGTTTTTAAGAAAAGACGCGTCTTTTGAAAATATCCGTAGAATCACTTGGACTGCCTTTAAAATACTCACGATTCGTTAGTTTTGAAATAGGTATGACTCGAGTCTTGTCTAACATCAAGTAAACTACAGGACTGATCGTAAGGTAAGGAAACCACCTAAATCTGAATCGATACATATAACTATAATAGTCGGTGATCCCGCCTCAGTAGTATCACCTACGATGCAATATATAACATGACATTATCGAGTCAAGTGTACGGATCTATCATCAATATAAAGCTCGTATGGTAAATCCATCGTACGGCATCCCAATCTGGGTACGGGTCAAATATCACATTCATCTCATCATTTATCTGGTATCTTTATCATCATATCTCATAAACTGGGGGTACTGATTTAAGTCTAGTACAAACTGATACCATCTGCAAATATATGCGTGTATAAAACACATGTCTAAAGGCCTGCTAAAATCTCATGTCGTATCTCCTAATACGAACCACATCATATCACCGATCTCATGGCACCATGCCCAATCTCATCGACTCATCTCCAAATACCATGTACAATCCTCATCATCCACGTATAAGTATACGTATATGTATACATAGTCCCAGACCTATGTGTGTATACATATATACATATCCCCATATACGCACAAGTAAAACAAAGTAAGCATGTGTGTGCGTGTGGGTGTAAACCTCATTCTAGGGTTCGCGACTACACTAACTAACGACGCTATCATCCAAGTACGCTAAATTCATCCATGACTACCAAAGTGTATCTAGATAGTCACAATTCCACAATAACATATAAATATATCCATATAATAAATACCATACACTATAATACGAACTGCGGGGGTGCTATAGGCCATCCACCCGACTTCCCCCGTAGATGCGTATCTACTCACCTTGCTCTTCGCTTGCCGTTGCCGACGTCGCCACGCGCTTGCTGTTGCCGACGTCGCCACGCGCTTGCTGTTGCCGACGTCGCCACGCGCTTTCTTGTCATCCCGAAGTCCACATGGGGGTACCTACATGTCACAACGTATCGTATTGTATTAAAATCCAAATCAAACCAAAACGGCACGCTAAAAGCCTATAGGTTAGAACCTACAGACTACGCCTTTCAAACCACCAAACAACCCTCGATACCGTCGTTCAAACGTCAAGTGATCGAGGTAAAACACAAATACTAAAATACAGAATCCAAAATACGAAAAATATAACCCCGAATCAAAATAACAACTCATGAAAATAGTCCCAGATTTTACCCTATAGCCAATTTTGCACATATGGAGGGTCTAATATACTGGAGATGGAGTTACAGAACCAATACGAACCAATTTTCCTCAGGTCTGGCCGGAATTTGCGGCCAGAAGGGATATATTTGCGGCCATGGTGAGGGCTTAGGGGCTAGGGTTTCAGTGGGGGGTCCTAGGTTGCCTGCACACTCCTCTGTGTTTGCTAAAATATTTTCAGGTCACCCGGGTGTTAGCAGATTTCATTATACCCTCACAGAATCCACAATTCTCCGATATCGGGTTTTCTAAGTTCGTAATTCGGGGTTTAAGTCTCAGGTTCAGTCTACTAAATCATCACAACAGGGTTTGTATATCCTCTACTAACCTCAATTACCCTTCACTACTCAAGATTTCATCACAACCCTAACTAGGAATTTCAATGTTCACTAAACCGCACTAAATCACAACTAAACACATATGGATACTAAAGAGAATGGAATACAATGCTAATGGCAATGAAAGTACCTCATTTGGCAACTCAAGAATATTCTTGAGTTGCCCTAAGTGTCCAAAATCCGATTTTTCTTTGTCCAAAGTGTAGCTAATGAGCTTGTGCATGTATTTTGTGAAGTGGAGATGATGTTTTGGGGTTGTTTTGATGATGTTTTGAGGGTTTGGAGGAGGTGGGAGAGATGAGGCAGCTATGGGAGAAAGAAGAGGTGAGAATGATGAGAAAAGAGTGAAGAGATGAAGAGAATGGCCCAAGGTTTGACCCCTCACCCTCTCTCTCTTCTCCATGCCTAATATTCTAATCCCTTATCTTTTTCTTTTCTTTTCTTTTATATTCTATTCTCTTCTCTTTTTTAAAATTAAAACCATGCATGATAAAGAGAAAGAACCATGAAAGAAAGTAACAAGTGTGAAAAATGACACGGTGCATGTCATGTGTACAAAACGCGCTTAATGCATGATTAGCGATATTTAATCGCGATTAGCATTAAAATAGTGTATAATAAATCATAAAATTTCATATTTTGCTTAAATCCAATAAAACACTCTCTTTTTAGTAATTTCTATAATTTTCCAAATTTTTCCCATTTTATCGGTATTTAATTATACCGCAATATTAAAATATTCACAATATTTATTATTTAATTATAAAAATTCCCAAAAATTATATTTTATTTTTTCTGAAATATTACAATCTTCCCCCCTTAAATAAATTCGGTCACCGAATTTAAATTTAAACCCCTCAAATACTAAAACATTTCAGTAAAAAGTCCAAGTCGTCGGGGCTCCGAAATCATCAATACATAAGACGCATCATAGCGCAATGCATGCGCATGAACAATGAGCAGATAACTCCAAATCAAAATTCCGTCAAGCATCTCGTAATCATCGGAGTCATGGTGAAGACACAAATGTCAAATCCAATACGAAAGCCAATATGAAATAAGTCAAAACTATACATGTAAACATCAAATCTAAACACGTAACATCTGGAGGAAATGCATGCCAAACCTTTCATGTTGCTGTGCGATGCTCATAACACTGCACAGTGGCGGACGTCTATTGTAAGAAAATAACCATATATGTATATATCTTTTGTTTAATATGCACGTCCCGCCGTTTTGAAAACAATTTAGAAGGGTTTCCTTGTTTTAAACGTTTCGTGTCATATCAGACACGTAGGTAAATACTGAGACTATAGCTCTCTTTTTGGAAATCCCTTCGATAACTATCAATGCATGCAAAATATTTCCAGGTACTGTCCTCTGACTATTCTTGCTCAGTACGAAAACAAATAGTAAATATCATTAAAACGTACTGCTCCATAAGAAATCAATCCCAAAATGTGCATATGAATGCTACGTGCGTCTGGTGCGCACGGAAATCGAAACCCATGAATATGCCATATATGTGCATAGAAACAACATTTAAGTGCATCGGGTGTGCACGAAACATCTGTCAAGGGCAACGGGTGTGCCTGACAGCAATATCAGGTGCATCTGATATGCACGAAGAATCTCGATTTAGTGCATCTGGTGTGTACCAAAATCGCATCTCATAAGATGCGCCCTACATGCGTGAAAACCTAAATCAGGTGCATCCATCATGCACGAATAAAATCTAAATCACGTGCATCCAACATGCACGAAATTACGAAATCCAATATCAAGCGCCGAACATGCGCAAAATCCAATCCAAGCGCGTCAAATATGCGCAAGAATCCAAATCAAATGCACAGAGTGCACGAAATCAACATCAATAGCATAATCAAAATCGACGGTATACAATAAACCTCAATCCAAATCAGGTATACCGCGGTATATAATCTCACAACCATGTGCATCAGCGTGCACAAATCAAATCAAAACACTAAAAGTGCATGAAAACTATGCCGAAAGCATAAGTCAAATCACATGCATAACATAGGCATGAAATCAAAATCAACATATCGAATGACATCAAACTGAAGTCAGGTGCAACTGTAGTGCACAAAATACGTATTAATGCACTGCAAGCATATGTGAACTAAACCGAGTGCAAAAACCAAATCGTGTGCGTATCATATGCACAAAATCAACCCAACTGTATGAAATCCATGAAATCATAAACATGTGCAGCCAAGGTACAAAAATGATATTAAGTGCAATAACTGTGCACAAATCATAAATCAACACAACGGTATATAGAGCATATCTCAAGTGTAATAACTATGCACAAAATATAAATACCCGGTAGGTGCAACCATGGTGCACGAAGACAAATATTATGAAACTCAGTCATCAAAACTCAATCATGCGAATAGATCGCCCACAATACCGAAATCAAAATATGGAGGAAACAGTCCCGCTCAGGCACATCCTCTAAAAATCTCTGGCCAACTGTCGTGGTCTCTCATAACATGTTTCGTCAACGATGCCGAACTCTGGCCTACTGGGTGTGCCCAATATGACCGCTCCTGGGTCCAAGTATTTTCGTATAGTATTCCAGAAAGGTCCTGTCGAGGTCTTTCCCAAATCTCGTTTCTGCCGAACTGTCCGGAGGTTATCACCCTTTTCTATATCTGTTTCTTGTTCCGGAACGGCTGCATACCCATCGCGACTCCTTCTGGAAGATTCCATAAACAACGCCTCTACATGCGTATTACATCTCTGATGTCGGCGGAGTGGAACGTCATCTCATCAAGATCTTGTACGAACCTCTTACTCCACTTTTCTCTAATGTAGACTGCTTCGGACTCGTCTCTTCGTGGTTGCATGGACAGCGCTCCAACGGCTATACTCGTATCTGGAGTCTCCCAAGCAATGCATCCCATCACATGATATCCGAATGATGTCGAACCTTTCGATCGATTCGTCAAAGTTCTATAATCCCCCAAGAGCTCAATATCTTGGGTACAGTTTAATAGTATTCCAGTACATGCCACAGTACCTGTGGACCAACCGTAGAAGGGCAAACCCAAGCCTCACTAATGGCACCGCTGAACTACCGCAAACCCTAAGGTTTCAAAGCGTTCTCATGGTCATTATGTCGAGTTAGGGTTTCATTCTTCTAGAGGGTCCATAGCATTACTTGCATTTGTCTCTGAATACTTTAAACTTGGAAAATGGGCTTCTGACATTCGATCGTCTCTATCGACTCCCAACGTACCTGCGTGAAGTCGTCTCTAGCTGGAATCAATCAATCTGATGACCTTGCATCGGGGTAGGCAACGAATCACTTGTCCTAGTCCTTCCTCCATGGGTGACTAGCTATCTTCTATCATATCTCTAAGTACAACTTGTGCGGCAATAGATCCAAATATCTGGGGCGATATCTCATCAGTCGCAGCAATAACTGAATCATTCGTCTGCATGCTGAATAGTGCCTCAGTCATTAAGTATAATCGATGCATCGATGGTCATCACATTCTGGCTGGCCTCTAGCAGTAGCCTGATCCTCTGGTGTTGATCTGCATGTCCGAGAAATCTCGTAAAAGCGATCCATCAAACGCTCATGGCGCGAAGACACAATAAAATGACACCTCTATGCAATCGTGTGTCCCTGGAATCACGCCCTGGTCAGTCCTCGTCCGTGACGAGCTCATGCTGACGCAATACTAGCCGTAGCTCTCTCTGCCCGTGCAATCGTGGCAGCAAAACCATAAACCAATATCGATGATGATAGATCATAGGAATGAATATAATACTGTGCAAGGAAATGTACATCCTAAGGCTCCTTAAGCGGAGTAGCGTATCGTAAGTATGCCGCGGAACATACACACGGTACGTCACTCTCCTTAAGTCACCTACTCCATCAACCAAGGTCAACCTACGCGACGAAAGTTCAGGTATAATACCCCCTCGACTAAGTCTAAGTTCCGTAAGGTCAAGCCTAAGTTCCGAATATATACAAACGCTTTAGGCTCCGCATAGTCAAACTTAGACTCGAACCAAGGTTAACCTAGCGCTCTGATACCAACTTTGTCATGACCCGAAATGGCACGCGACTGCCACTTGAATCATATGAAGTCTATAGGACCCCATCTAATTCAAGTAAGCCAAGAAATCCCAGAAATCTAAACCATTTAAAGAATGAAGTGAAGAGAACATGTTTTAAAACAAGGGGTTTTTAAATAACATAAGCCGAATATGCATTTTTAAATCTCAAGTCTTTTCTGAAAATTTCGGCAGAGTTCCCTTTGTAAATACTGGCCCCCAAACGGGGTACAACATGAATAATATATGCACAATGATAAAAGGCATCCCCAAGCGGGAGCTAGCTCTTCATCAATTGACGATCACAACCACGCAAGCAATATAATATACAACGCCGAAGGGCGAGGATCAAAACTCAAAGGAAACTCAAAATCATCAAGAAAACCATAATAATACAACACGTGACTCTAAGGTCGAAGTAATAACAACTGGTTTTTTAAGTCTGAAACAATATACAAGTCTGGTTGATGGAATTTTACTAGATACAACTGGAAATAAATGAGTACAATGGTGGTCACGATGCAAGTGAACCCACCTACCAAAGCAAATCACCCGGAATGGAAGTAGTGTGCCAGCAAAGCCGCAATGAAACCTGTACGACAAAACCTGCAAGAAATCGTGGCACAACGGGGGTGAGTTGCCAACTCGTGAGTAGAAAACATCACAGAGCAGAAATCGTATGTATGACTCAATCCTAGGTCAAAACGATCATTAAAATATATCCTCAATATGATAAAGTCTGAAGCATGATAAGGTGGCAAGGGTAAACATCTATACATAAGTGTAATACCAAGCGCTCGTGTTAGTGTCTCAGGTAGCAACATATCATAAATATGAGGTATCATCAATGAAATCAGTGCCAACTATAGCATCAAGTCTATAAGTATGTGGATATCATCCGACAATGTAATCAATGCCTGTATGCATGTGGATCTCGTCCACGGGTCAACCAATGACACAAAACATCATGCATGTAAATATCATAAAGCATATGCATGAAAGTATGAGGATATAAATCAACGTGTGTCCCCCGCGACACATCAAAATCATGGAACCTGAGTGTTTAGCATCGACACTCGAAAACATCATGAAATCCGTGCCCAACATCGGCACGTAAATCCTCATATATCGGGCTCCGTCAGTCCGGATCGGCCCACGGGCTCCGTCAATCCGGATCGGCCCATATCATCTCTCGACTCCGGTCGGTATCCTCCGGATATCCGCCGAGCCCAAATACAATCACCGATAGGTACTGGTCCCTCTGCCAGGCTCATCGCCTACTGCACGACAGATCCGTTCTCGCCTCGGGGTACCATACCGGGTCCACCATGAACCCGCAAACGGATCATTCGTCTCCTCGAATCGAGTTTCATATGTCACACGTCTCAGAACCGAGAAAACGCATGGTGGACGCACTGAAATATCATATCAAGAGAAACCGGGTTTTTAAAACAGTACATGCTTTCTTTTGAAATAGCCACGGTTCTCAAATCCAGAAATATCATGGAAACAACATATCTCAATGCGTATAATCATAAAGCATGATATATGCGACATATAATAGAAATGTAATATCAGTTTATCATGCAACATAAAACAGTAATATGCACATATCGAGGGAAAACCGCTCTTTTAAATGAATCCAGTTTAAAAATATATCATGCGGTTCCCAAATCTCCAAAATCAAGCCAGAATCATCTATGCATGTGCAAATACGTATGTGGGCAAGTATGAGTGTACAATATGTATGTACGCAAGTATGTCATGCAAGGATTCATATCCTGATGCAACAGTCCTACTGTGTAGTGACATGGCAATTATCGATGATGAAGTGTATGAGCCAGCAAGCAGGTGTACGTGGAACATACGCATCATCGATAATGGTGCTGGTGTCCTGACAGCATGGGTTTAATATAACAATAACACATTTAAACATGCAATGCGATGCGAATAGCAAGAATATGCGGAAAATGAATAATAAACACAACAATGAAGAATCTACATCAATATATATATATGTCATACAGTTTTGCCATTTGAAATGACCCGAATCGTGGTGTTTAGAAAAATAAGGGCTACGGTGTTTTTAAGAAAAGATGCATCTTTTGAAAATATCCGTAGAATCCCTTGGCCTGCCTTTAAAATACTCACGATTCGTTAGTTTTGAAATAGGTATGACTCGAGTCTTGTCTAACATCAAGTAAACTACAGGACTAATCGAAAGGTAAGGAAACCACCTAAATCTGAGTCGATACATATAACTATAATAGTCGGTGATCCCGCCTCAGTAGTATCACCTACGATGCAATATATAACATGACATCCTCGAGTCAAGAGTGCAGATCTATCATCAATATAAAGCTCGTACGGTAAATCCATCGTACGTCATCCCAATCTGGGTACGGGTCAAATATCACATTCATCTCATCATTTATCTGGTATCCTTATTGATTGAATGATTTCTTTGTGTGTGTTAAGAAAATGAATAAAATTCACAATCAAAGAATTGTTTTGACCACAATCAACTACGGTGTCGGATGTAGATTGTAAGTGAGTGTGGATCGTCCACAGGGACAGTGTAATCGTTCGTCTTTTGAATTATATGAGTCGAAACTTTAATGAAAAGAAAACAAAACAATTCATGATTTAAAGAATTGAAGTTCAAGAATTAGAAAAATCTAGATCTAATAACAAGAAAAAGATAGAATCAAGAATTGATAGTTTGTTGATTTTTTCCAAACCAAATATCAAGAATCGAAATGAGGCTCGTAGGAATCGATCGGATCTATAGATGTGATGCAATCTTATGATGACGTATTCTTATCCTTCAATGAATTGATACTAGATCGATGATGATCGACAAGAATTAGGGATTTCTAGTGAAACTAGGGTTTCATCTTATCCCTTGTTCTTTCATCGATATCATTCATATTCTAGCCTCTAGTAAATTCAAGAAACAATCGTAGATCCCTAATTTCGAGCGATAACAATCAAGAAAGCATCGCAACGAAACTAGGTCATCGATTCTTGAACTTGCTAGGGTTTACAAAACTCGTAGGACTTAAAAATCGTTTTAAGATTTGTTACATCATCATTCTATTGATCGTCTCGACTCCTTAACGAGCGGAGATTTACTCAAACATCACAACAAGAACAACAATTACAAATTGAGATCTAATCATGATGCAAGAATTAAAAGAAAGCAAGATTAAAGAATTTCACCTTTTATTTATATCAACAATTTCATTACATTCGCTCAAGAACTACAAGAGGAAGAACTCGATCGTCGATTTGGCTTCGCTCGGCCCCGTGAGTCGCGGATAGGCTTGGATCACTTGCTCGGTTGGAGATCGGCTCGGCTCCTAAAAGGTTGAAGGCTTCTCGCTTGATTGGTACTCAAGATCTTGAATTTGGAGTGGAATTAGGGTTAGGGTTTCGCACAAGCCTTGTCACTAGACTTGTGGAAGAAGATGAAGAATTGAAGAAGACTAAAGATTAATGAAGAATTAGCTAACTAAAGAACGATTCCTTAAAGATTGATTTTTTTTTTAACCCTAGGTCTAGGCTTCTATTTATAGACATCCCAACCCTAGATCTAGGATTTCAAATTCTAAGTTTCCCTCCAAAAGTTTGTTGAGGAAATTTGAATTTCCCTCCAAAAGTTAGTTAGAGGAGAAGCTTCTAGATGTGATTAGTTAGGAGCTTAATTAGGATTAGCCTTGCTTAATGATCTTTGCTGATCTGGCAGTAGCTTCGCGAGAATTCTGGAATTTGACATATCAGAAATGAATGTGGGCCCTGAGATTGAGATTCTGCACTGAAAATTATGCGTTGACATGGCCAAACCGCCGCGGAACCGCGGCGCAAGCCGGCTCCCGCCGCGGTTCCGCGACGCTTTAGAGGCTTCATGGCTTGGGCTCTCTTCTGATGATTTGGGATGATGTGTGGGCCTTTCTTTGATATGTTGATTTGTATTTCTCCCTCTGAATTGCTACCAGATCTGAAATCATTGAGTTGGCGTATTTTTGATCAGCTTCTTTTGGCTTTGCTCCTGGATTTTCCTACACAAATCTCGAAACAAGTGTTGCGCAATACAGGGATGATTCGATGCCATGAAATGCGGTCAATTTCCTTTATAGTGCCGGTTTTAAGGTCTAACACATGTAATCTGATATTTTGCGACAGATTTGCTAATATGTGAAATATGAATGCCGAACACTTCTATATGAATGCAAATGATGAGGAAATTGCCGGCTAAAATATACAATATTTTCGACTAATCAAATTCCCCCAAACTTAATTTCGATCGTCTCGAGCGAACTTTTATTAAAAAGAGAAGGAGAAAATAAAGAAAGAGAAAAACTAACTAGCACACTTTCTTAGGCAACACGATTGCACTGAGCACATGCAACAAGCCTTTAAACCTCTAGGTGTCCCTAGTAGGAGGAGTGTTGTCTCCTGAGGGTTTTCAGCGGATTGCACCCACAAAATCCAATAATAAAAGAAAGATCATGAATATTACATTTAAAGAAAAGAATTGTAAAAGAAAAGCCTTGAAAATTAGGGTTTCCAACTAAGCTAGCTTTTCGGTTGTCATGAGCCCTATCTTAATGGTCATGAAAAGATGTTAGAAATCACGTCCTCCCTCAATAAAACATCGTCTTATTTTTCATTCCTATCTTTCTTCCAAACATCGATCATATAACCCTGCGTGTGTGTAAGAACATCCCTACACCCGGAGAATTCAATTCAAGCTATCATACTATTGCCCATCAGCCTCAGTACTTTTGAATTAATGAATATTTAGATGAGATTGCTCACACACTTTCATGCGACCGTTAATACTTCTTAAGGTACTAACCGACTGATTACTCCTGTGCTTGCTTACTTGGTGTATTTTCCTCGTCTTGCACCACCTCAGGCATAGCAGTGACTCCCAGACCAGTTGGCCTTAGGGCACTAGGTGAAGAAGCACCCTCGCTATACATTTTTATTGCCCTCGGTGATAACAAAACCAGTGTCCATTTTTCTCACCTCTTTATATATTTTTCATTTCATTTTTCTTTTTATTTCCTTCATACATCGGCTTTAAGACAAGAGCATTTCAAGGTATCCTCTACTATCCCAGGCTTCAAGACGTGTGTAAGTGCGAATAGCAGGGTATCAACGTTCAAAAATGTTTGGCTTCCCAGAATAGAAACTATTTTTCAGACTTATTTTTATCCTCAGATTAGTGACATCCTTCATCTTACTAACCCTTGGGACAACGGTTCATAACTACTTATTACTAGTTCGTATAAGAAAACTTCTAATTTTCTTGGTTTTCTTAAATTTTTCTAATCTCATGGATGTAATTTTTCACTATCTAATCTTTTATTATCTTATTTATGTACAAAAATATTTTTTTATCTTTTGAAAATTTTTAAATTTTTATAGGTTTTCAAAAAAAATGTTTTGTGCTTATGCAAATGATATGCAAATGATGTGAAAATAAGCACAAACCTCCCCCAAACTTGTTTTCAACAGTGTCCTCACTGTTGCTTTCTGCTAAATCTCGAAAAACCTGTAAGCTTGGGAGAATTTATTAGTGGGGGCAAAATATTTAAGTGAAGACCCTCCCCCAAACTTATTCTTGGCTCATCATTTTGTAAAAATTTTCTTTTCAAGAGCCCGAAAATATACCCCCCCAAACTTGAGTTATGCAATGTTAAGCTTTGAAAATCATATGAGGGGGTCAAGAAAAATCATTGGTCGATGCCAAGCTTTGCAAAGACCGAAAGTTAACACCAACCATTCAAAAATTTTATCAATGCAGTGCTCTGGTTGGTGGAAGAAGAAATGGGGAAAGGTTAAGTGGTGGAATAGAATGTGTGTGCGTCTCGTTTTGGAGAGACGATGCAGTGAATGTGATGGATTACTCGCATTCTTTTTACAGTTCAGAGGAAGGGGTGGAGGTTCAATTTCATTGATTAGGAGATGATTCATCTCAACACCCGTGTTATTCAAAAATGCGAGTTCATCAGCGAAGATCTCCTCAAAAGTTTCATCTATACCCTGAAGAATAAAGTCATCACAAGGTGCGGGGTGATCTTCAGACTCTAAGAGCAATTCATAATCAGTGTTAATTGTTGACCCGGACATCTCGGTGGAAGAGTCCGTATGTGTATGATACATAGTTGGGTCAAGCAATAACGTATGAAAAGAGTCAAGATCAGTATAAAGAGGATCATCAAATTCGCTGCTGTCGACATCCATTTGGTCGACAGAACAGACCTGAGCAGTAGGTTCGGAGGGTACACTTCCCAACTTGTAAATGTTCAGCTCTATTGACCTATTCCCGAAAGATAGGATCATAGAACCATTACGACAGTTGATAATAGCATTGGAAGTGGCCAAAAAGGGGCGACCTAAAATCACCGGAATTTGATTCCGTGGGTTCGCTACAGGCTGTGTATCAAGTACAATAAAGTCCACAGGGAATATGAATTCCCCGATTTTTATTAACACATCCTCCAGTTCACCCCTAGGTTTGGTGATTGATCGGTCAGCCATCTGGAGAGTTATGCTCGAAGGCTTCAACTCTCCGATCCCTAGTTGCTCATAGACTGAGTATGGAAGCAAGTTAACACTAGCGCCAAGGTCTAGTAGAGCACGGTTAATGTGTTTTTCCCCAATAGAAATGGAAATAGTAGGACAACCAGGGTCCTTACGTTTCCTCGGTAATTGTTGGGGGAAAGCCGTGTCTACTGATTTTGCCATGAATATCTTCTTGGGCACTTGAGTCTTCCTCTTCCTAGTGCACAAGTTCTTAAGAGTTTTCGCATAAGACGGAACTTGTTGGATGGCATCTAGGAGGGGGATGCTGATGTTAACTTGCTTAAAAATGTTCATAATCTTCTCCATATGTGGACTCGGTGTGTTAGCCCTTAACCGATTAGGATAAGGTGCTTTAGCAATAAGCGCTGGGTCCATCATAGGAGAAGGAAGTGTGTGTGGAACCGATCCCAGAACAGAAGTGGGGATCGTCCGTGGAGGAGTAAAAGAGGTGGGCTGAAGTGGCGAGCCTTTTGGGAAACAAAGAATAGGCTCGGAAGAAGGTGGTGGGGTAGAAGAACTGGGGTCAGAATTAGAAGTGTGTCTGTGAGGAAGGGTCTCAGCCGGGGTATCATTGATTGATTTTTCAGTATCATCAAACTCTTCCCCAACGTGCGTGTCAAGCACTTTTCCAGATCTCAACGTGATTGCATCCACATGATGTGAATAGCCAGGATTGGGTAAAGGTTGAGCTGGAAGTTTCCCTTTCTCTCTTGCACTCATTTCGGCTTTTAGTTGTGCAATTTGTGCTTCCATCGATTTGATGTTCTCATTTTGAGAGATAATGATCTTCATCACATTCTCGATGGAAGATTGCAAACTTGCCGTCCCTTCGATGGATTGTTTCATGAAAGTATCCAAGGTTTGTGCTAGTGCAGAGGTATTATCTGTACCGGTCAATTGCAAAGGACTAGACGGTGCAAAAGTGTTGGCCGGATTTTGAAAGTTTTGTGCTTGGAAGGGGTGCTGACTCAATTGAAGTGGTGGCTACTGTTGTGGCGGAGGGACCTTTTGGAAATGATTCGTGTTTGGAACCGTGTTTTGAGATTGGGATTGGTTCCAAGCAAAGTTAGGGTGATTTCTCCAACCCTGATTATATGTGGAGGAAGATGGATCGTTTCTAGGTCTTTGAAATGCGGCATTGGTATGCTCATGACCTTGAAACGGACATTCTTCCGTCAAGTGAGACGGATCAGAACAACAGCCACATACAGTTTTGGAGAGTGATATTTGACTTAGGGCGGCTAAAAATTTGTTTTCCATAGTCTCGAGTTTCTTTTGCATAGCTGTAATGTCAGCTCTAACTCCTATGGAAATATCATTGCCATCCCTAGACGATTGACTCACATCCTCCCACTGTAAAGATTTTTCAGCGAAATCTTCTAGAAATTTCCAGGCTTCCCCATCATCTTTAGTCATGAAGTTGCCTTGACACATGGATTCAAGGTTCTGTCTTGTGTTAGGATTAATGCCCTCATAAATGATTCGGCACATATCCCATCTCGGGATGCCGTGATGTGGACATTGGACTAACAGATCCTTGAAACGTTCAAGACATTTTGAAAATGTTTCAATTGGAAGCTGGGTGAATTGATAGATTTCGCTACGGACTCGAGCTGTTTTATGATGTGGGTAGAATTTCTTAAGGAATGCTTTGACGAATTAGTCCCAATTTGAAATGGAATGTGCGGTAGTGTTATATAGCCATTTCTCGGCTAAATCGCATAAAGTGAATGGGAGAAGACGAAGACGCATAGCATCCACAGACAGCTGTGAGGTACCCATCATCGCGCATACATTTTCAAATTTCGTGATATACACGTATGCGTCCTCAGACTCGAGACCGTGAAATTTTGGTAGAAGGTTGATGTATTGGGGTTTTATTTGAAAATTTTCCCCGTTGGCTGGTGGAATGGAAAGACAAGTGGAAAGTGGACCTCGTGTAGGATAGCATCTCTCTTGGAGAGAGATGCGAGGTGGATTATGCGCACCAACGGACGGCGGCAGAGTAGTGGAAAAGAAATTCGATGGAGGTGGATCCATCGATGTGGGTGTGGTGGTGGGTAAAAGAAAGGGTAAATGTAGAAATACCGACTTTAGGGTCGATCAAGGAAACGCGGACTAACAGGCACTAGAATCCCGTTGTCCAGCCTATCTTGCACTAAAAAGGGTTAGTACAAGTGGCAGTGTGAATTTATAATTAGGGGAATGATGAAAGAATGCATTGTTTGTTTTGAAAAAGATACGGATTTTTGAAAAAAATGATGCAACACAACAAATGCAACACACAAAACCCTAATATCTAGGGGTCACCTAGGTCAAACTCTAGACCGCTCCTAACTGCCAAAAGACAAGTCGCAGGATAAATCCTCCACTGCCTCTTTGTCCCCCTGTAGCCAGGTAAGTGCCAGGTAAGTGGGAAGGTACTCCACTACGTAAGTAGTGGGCCTAATTAATAACCACTGGCCTTCGACACACTTTCCTAGGCACCACAAGAAAACGCGGATAAGCAATGAATTACCTACGGCCTTCTCTTGTCCTAAGTGAGCGCGACGGTCCTTAGAGACATCTCTAGATATTTTTTAATTAATGAGGGTAATGTGGATGCAAGTTTGTGATTTTCGGGGTTTAGGAAGGGTAATGAACTCCCCACCTAATCTGAATTTGGTCGTGCCTTTTAATTTCCGTATTAATTATGCAAACAACCAAAAATCAAAACACGCACAATTTATTTTTGCTTTTTGCGCGCTGCGATTATTTGCAAAGAAACCTGCAGAAATTTATTAGTTGGAGCAGAGAAAGGAGGAGATAAGAAAGTTAGAAGATACTTGAGAAATTTTGGTGGAATGATGACGTCATCACGCGGCGGATCCGCCGCAAATGAGCGCTAATGCCGCGGAATCGCGGTCCCTTGAAGTGATCACTGCACTGAAATTTTTGGTATTGTTTCTAATTGTCTCCTGAGCTCTCTGGAATATTCAGAAAATTTTTTCCACAGCTCCACAAATTCCAGAATTCCTCGCAATCAAATCACAACAACACGTATTAGTGTTTGCGCGAATTTTGATCTAAAAATTATAATGGAATAAAATTTTCAACTCAAATTTCAAAAATGCGAACAATTAGCGCACTATCCCCGGCAACGGCGCTATTTGATTGAACGATTTCTTTGTGTGTGTTAAGAAAATGAATAAAATTCACAATCAAAGAATTGTTTTGACCGCAATCAACTACGGTGTCGGATGTAGATTGTAAGTGAGTGCGGATCGTCCACAGGGACAGTGTAATCGTTCATCTTTTGAATTAGATGAGTCGAAACTTTAATGAAAAGAAAGCAAAACAATTCATGATTTAAAGAATTGAAGTTCAAGAATTAGAAAAATCTAGATCTAATAACAAGAAAAAGATAGAATCAAGAATTGATAGTTTGTTGATTTTTTCCAAACCAAATATCAAGAATCGAAATGAGGCTCGTAGGAATCGATCGGATCTATAGATGTGATGCAATCTTATGATGACGTATTCTTATCCTTCAATGAATTGATACTAGATCGATGATGATCGACAAGAATTAGGGATTTTTAGTGAAACTAGGGTTTCATCTTATCCCTTGTTCTTTCATCGATATCATTCATATTCTAGCCTCTAGTAAATTCAAGAAACAATCGTAGATCCCTAATTTCGAGCGATAACAATCAAGAAAGCATCGCAACGAAACTAGGTCATCGATTCTTGAACTTGCTAGGGTTTACAAAACTCGTAGGACTTAAAAATCGTTTTAAGATTTGTTACATCATCATTCTATTGATCGTCTCGACTCCTTAACGAGCGGAGTTTTACTCAAATATCACAACAAGAACAACAATTACAAATTGAGATCTAATCATGATGCAAGAATTAAAAGAAACCAAGATTAAAGAATTTCACCTTTTATTTATATCAACAATTTCATTACATTCGCTCAAGAACTACAAGAGGAAGAACTCGATTGTCGATTTGGCTTCGCTCGGCTCCGTGAGTCGCGGATCGGCTTGGATCACTTGCTCGGTTGGAGATTGGCTCGGCTCCTAAAAGGTTGAAGGCTTCTCGCTTGATTGGTACTCAAGATCTTGAATTTGGAGTGGAATTAGGGTTAGGGTTTCGCACAAGCCTTGTCACTAGACTTGTGGAAGAAGATGAAGAATTGAAGAAGACTAAAGATTAATGAAGAATTAGCTAACTAAAGAACGATTCCCTAAAGATTGATTTTTTTTTAACCCTAGATCTAGATTTCTATTTATAGACATCCCAACCCTAGATTTAGGATTTCAAATTCTAAGTTTCCCTCCAAAAGTTTGTTGAGGAAATTTGAATTTCCCTCCAAAAGTTAGTTAGAGGAGAAGCTTCTAGATGTGATTAGTTAGGAGCTTAATTAGGATTAGCCTTGCTTAATGATCTTTGCTGATCTGGCAGTAGCTTCGCGAGAATTCTGGAATTTGACATATCAGAAATGAATGTGGGCCCTGAGATTGAGATTCTGCACTGAAAATTATGCGTTGACGTAGCCAAACCGCCGCGGAACCGCGGCGCAAGCCGGCTCCCGCCGCGGTTCCGCGGCGCTTTAGAGGCTTCATGGCTTGGGCTCTCTTCTGATGATTTGGGATGATGTGTGGGCCTTTCTTTGATATGTTGATTTGTATTTCTCCCTCTGAATTGCTACCAGATCTGAAATCATTGAGTTGGCGTATTTTTGATCAGCTTCTTTTGGCTTTGCTCCTGGATTTTCCTGCACAAATCTCGAAACAAGTGTTGCGCAATACAGGGATGATGCGATGCCATGAAATGCGGTCAATTTCCTTTATAGTGCCGGTTTTAAGGTCTAACACATGTAATCTGATATTTTGCGACAGATTTGCTAATATGTGAAATATGAATGCCGAACAATTCTATATGAATGCAAATGATGAGGAAATTGCCGGCTAAAATATACAATATTTTCGACTAATCACTTATCATCATATCTCATGAACTGGGGGCACTGATCTAAGTCTAGTACAAATTGATACCATCTGCAAATATATGCGTGTATAAAACACACGTCTAAAGGCCCGCTAAAATCTCATGTCATATCTCCTAACACGAACCACATCATATCACCGATCTCATGGCACCATGCCCAATCTCATCGACTCATCTCCAAATACCATGTACTATTCTCATCATCCACGTATAAGTATACGTATATGTATACATAGTCCCATACCTATGTGTGTATACATATATACATATCCCCATATACGCACAAGTAAAACAAAGTAAGCATGTGTGCGCGTGTGGGTGTAAACCTCATTCTAGGGTTCGCGACTACACTAACTAACGACGCTATCATCCAAGTACGCTAAATTCATCCATGACTCCCAAAGTGTATCTAGATAGTCACAATTCCACAATAACATATAAATATATCCATATAATTGATACCATACACTATACTACGAACTGCGGGGGTGCTATAGGCCATCCACCCGACTTCCCCCGTAGATGCGTATCTACTCACCTTGCTCTTCGCTTGCCGTTGCCGACGTCGCCACACGCTTGCTTGTCGTCCCGAAGTCCACATGGGGGTACCTACATGTCACAACGTATCGTATCGCATTAAAATCCAAATCAAAACCAAAACGACACGCTAAAAGCCTATAGGTTAGAACCTACGGACTACGCCTTTCAAACCACCAAACAACCCTCGATATCGTCGTGCAAACGTCAAGTGATCGAGGTAAAACACAAATACTAAAATACAGAATCCAAAATATGAAAAATATAACCCCGAATCAAAACAGCAACTCATGAAAATAGTCCCAGATTTTACCCTAAGTGAAATTATCCAATTTTGCACATATGGAGGGTCTAATATACTGGAGATGGAGTTACAGAACCAATACGAACCAATTTGCCTCAGGTCTGGCCGGAATTTGCGGCCAGAAGGGATATATTTGCGGCCATGGTGAGGTCTTAGGGGCTAGGGTTTTAGTGGGGTGTCCTAGGTTGCCTGCACACTCCTTTGTGTTTGCTAAAATATTTTCAGGTCACCCGGGTGTTAGCAGATTTCATTATACCCTCACAGAATCCACAATTCTCCGATATCGGATTTTCTAAGTTCGTAATCCGGGGTTTAAGTCTTAGGTTCAGTCCACTAAATCATCACAACAGGGGTTGTATAGCCTCTACTAACCTCAATTACCCTTCATTACTCAAGATTTCATCACAACCCTAACTAGGAATTTCAATGTTCACTAAACCGCACTAAATCACAACTAAACACATATGGATACTAAAGTGAATGGAATACAATGCTAATGGCAATGAAAGTACCTCATTTGGAAACTCAAGAATATTCTTGAGTTGCCCCAAGTGTCCAAAATCCGATTTTTCTTTGTCCAAAGTGTAGCTAGTGAGCTTGTGCATGTATTTTGTGAAGTGGAGATGATGTTTTGGGGTTGTTTTGATGATGTTTTGAGGGTTTGGAGGAGGTGGGAGAGATGAGGCAGCCATGGGAGAAAGAAGAGGTGAGAATGATGAGAAAAGAGTGAAGAGATGAAGAGAATGGCCCAAGGTTTGACCCCTCACCCCCTCTCTCTCTTCCCCATGCCTAATATTCTAATCCCTTATCTTTTTCTTTTCTTTTCTTTTATATTCTATTCTCTTCTCTTTTTTAAAATTAAAACCATGCATGATAAAGAGAAAGAACCATGAAAGAAAGTAACAAGTGTGAAAAATGACACGGTGCATGTCATGTGTACAAAACGCGCTTATTGTACGATTAGCGATATTTAATCGCGATTTGCATTAAAATAGTGTATAATAAATCATAAAATTTCATATTTTGCTTAAATCCAATAAAACACCATCTTTTTAGTAATTTCTATAATTTTCCATAATTTTCCCATTTTATCGATATTTAATTATACCACAATATTAAAATATTCACAATATTTATTATTTAATTATAAAAATTCCCAAAAATAATATTTTATTTTTTCTGAAATGTTACAATCTTCCCCCTTAAAGAAATTCGGTCCCCGAATTTAAATTTAAACTCCTCAAATACTAAAACATTTCAGTAAAAAGTCCAAGTCGTCGGGGCTCCGAAATCATCAATACATAAGACGCATCATAGCGCAATGCATGCGCATGAACAATGACCAGATAACTCCAAATCAAAACTCCATCAAGCATCTCGCAATTATCGGAGTCATGGTGAAGACACAAATGTCAAATCCAATACGAAAGCCAATATGAAATAAATCAAAACTATACATGTAAACATCAAATCTAAACACGTAACATCTGGAGGAAATGCATGCCAAACCTTTCATGTTGTTGTGCGATGCTCATAACACTGTACAGTGGCGGACGTCTATTGTAAGAAAATAACCATATATGTATATATCTTTTGTTTAATATGCACGTCCCGCCGTTTTGAAAACAATTTAGAAGGGTTTCCTTGTTTTAAACGTTTCGTGTCATATCAGACATGTAGGTAAATACTGAGTCTATAGCTCCCTTTTTGGAAATCCCTTCGATAACAATCAATGCGTGCAAAATATTTCCAGGTACTGTCCTCTGACTATTCCTGCTCAGTACGAAAACAAATAGTAAATATCATTAAAACGTACTGCTCCATAAGAAATCAATCCCAAAATGTGCATATGAATGCTACGTGCGTCTGGTGCGCACGGAAATCGAAACCCATGAATATGCCATATATGTGCACAGAAACAACATTTAAGTGCATCGGGTGTGCACGAAACATCTGTCAAGGGCAACGGGTGTGCCTACGCGCCACGTGTCAAACGTAGGTGCGCTCGCGCAAGGTGCGCCAGCGCTGGAATTAAGAATTCCCCACCATCAGATCAAAAGATCTAATAATAATAAATTATTAATTAATCAGAATTAAAATTCTGTTATGGAAAGATCTTTCCAATCTTATTAAAACAAGAAGATTAGCTTCTGCAAAACAGAAGCCTTAGGATCAATGATCCAACGGTGGGAAATATTCCCAAATCAATCAGAGAAAGATCTCTTTAACAGATTTATCAAATCAATTTGCCCTATATAAAGGCCCCAAGACTTAAAGTCTAAAAGAGAGGAACCCCCTACAAATTTTGAGAAAAACTCAAAGAGAAAGAAAAGCAAGCTTTTAGCGAAAGAAGATCATTTTCTTCAAGGTAAAGAACATGATTCTTGAACACAGAGATGAAATCATCTTATAAAAAGAAGAACTATCTTCTAAAAAATATCATAGATCTACAAAAGACCAAGGTCTTTGATAAAAAAAAAGAGATCAAGGATCTTATTATAAAAACAAAAAGAAGTATTCACTTCATTCACAAATCCTTGATCTACAGAGGCAGAGCCCTTTCATAAATAAGAACTTTTTTTCTTGAATCTTGAGGCAAAGCCTCCATTAAAAGAACATAAACTTGTTCTCTGATCATAAATTTGATCCAGTGCGCTTTGCGCTACTGAAAAGTGCCTTGCACTCATGAACTGCGCTTTTGCGCTCCTTGGACAGGTGCTCAGCGCCAAAGCATGCCACGTGTCAACTATAGACACAGTTTGCGCTTTGCGCTTCTGAGACAGCGCACCGCGCTCATGAACCGGCGCTCAGCGCCAAGCGCGCTACGTGTCACTCACTGGTGCGCCATTAAATCAGCGCAAAGCGCTCATAAATTGAAAGCGCAATGCGCTAATAAACTAGCGCTTAGCACTAAGAGCGACACGTGTCATCTTCGTGTGCGCTACCCGACAGAAGCGCTATGCTCTCTTTGATTGGCGCAAAGCGCCCGGCGCGCCACGTGGCGCACTGTCAGAACACACATTGTTCTGATGAATGCTATGCATTCAATCCAAGACAAAAGATCTCAGAACCCAATGCTTAGCATTATTAAAAGGCTAAGCCCAAATAAAGGCTCAACAGCCAGAGCGATGAAATGTTAAACATTTTAATTGGACTTAGCCCAACATTGGCCGCAAGTCCTCAACTTATACTCAACCGAGCCCATCTGCTCACGAATATTCAACAAATCTTAGTCCCAAACTAGGCTATAGATTTTCCAATCAATCTATATCCGGTTTGAGGGTACATCTCTTTACTCCTCTGATATCTGTCGTTGTAATCCTTCAACGTCTTCAGAGAGGTGACGGGTCCCGACAACCACACATTTCTACGGACTGTGGGGTCCTTAAACTCATAGACTACGACGTCCCTAAACCTTATAGACTATGATGTCTCTAAACCGGACTGTGGGGTCCTTAAACTCATGGACCGTAATGTCCTTAAACTAACATTGGACCGTAACGTCTCTAAACTAAACGACCGTAATGTCTCTAAACTAAACAATAGAGTCCAAATGCTCTCTTGTTGGATCTAAATGATCCTGTTAAGTAGATCTTAGTCTAGAAATTAGACTAACGTATCCTTAACCAACGTTTAAGTTGATCTTAGTCTCAAATGAGACTAACGTATCCTTAAACTAAACCCCCAAACCCAAATCTAAGAAGATACAGATTTGGACTAATCCACGTCCTACGGGCGACAACATAAATTAGTCTCCGTATACAATCCACGGGCAACCACAAACAAAACAAACACCCACGACACGAAGTGACCATCTGGAGAAGGAGAAAGTTGTTACCGCGATGCGGTAGCGTAATTAACTGCAGGGGCTTGCGCCTGCAGGGAAGAGCGTCCCCACAATCAAAAACCCCTCAAACGAGGGGGAATCCGACGAAGTCTGCTACATCGGCCGCATCCGTTTAAACCTTCGATATATGGTGCCATAAATCAGCTTGGCATCTTCGGAGAGGTGGACGGATAGCACCAAATAACATCTGCCCCCAGATCAGGCGAGACGTTCGTCTTCCCGGTTTCCGGTGGTAAACAGATTCTGGCACGCCCGATGGGACCTTTTCCTCTTTCCACTCCACATTTCGTGTGTCGTGTTCGCGAACGAATCGCGGTTTGATATGGTTGTCCTTGGGTTCGAGGTACTAAGATTTGGTTTCTTGCTTGGCACAGAAAGCGAAATATCAATGGCATCCACTTGCGAGAAGTGTTCCAACTGCAATTGCAACTCGCGCTCCGCCTCATCTGGAGGCATGGCCTACGGGCCCCAAGCGGCCTCTTTGTTCACGATGCCGGTAGACCATGTGACTCAGGCCACCACCGGATTGTTCTTTAGGACTATGCTCCCACCGATGAGCTTCAGCACCCCTGTACCAACACCAGAAGCTCCCAAGAAGTCGGTCTTTGATCGGCTTGCTACTACCGCGGCCCCTCTCAACGGGTCGTCCAGCTCTAGCGCCTCAGTCTTCGCCAGATTGGGCCAAAGTTCATGTGGGCCCATGATGAAGCCTGCAGTCCCAGAAAAGGTTGTTCCAAAGAGGATAGCCATCCCTGCTCCTGAAGTCGTCAATGCGGCTTCTCCTACCAAAGGGTCGGTCTTTGCAAGACTGACTGTTCCAGCTCCCACTCCCGCTCCTGCTCAAAAGTCTGTATTTAACAGGCTAGACACTGCTGCTGAACGGAAATCGGTATTCAAGAGGCTGGTACCAGCAACGCCTCACCTGAACAGGGGGAAAGACAAAGCCATCCTCATCACCGAACCAACACCATCGGCTCGACACGCTCGATGTAACAACTCCATTTTTTATGTACAAAGAATTGATTTAAATTCAAAGTATACTTGGAGTATTTAATGTTGCTGATATCTCTTTAAGTATTTATTTCACACCATAATTATAAGAAAGAGCTTGTGGCTCATTGGTAAGACCTTGCATTGCTGAACCAAGCCACCAGAGTTCAAATCCCCTGCCCCACATTATTTTTAGATTATTTTTGTTTTAAATTTTATAGAAGCCCAACAGTCCAACAGTTATAACTCCAGAATATCCCACTACACATGAAAAGTTAGAAGCACCAGTGAGCACCCCCAGCGATCCCCCACCTCCCGACCACCGGACTCGGCCGGGATCGGCCGAGTCGGACGGCTCGGGCCGGCGCCGCCGGCCGGACTCGGCAGGACCGCCGAGTCCCCTGAAGAAAAATTATGCCCTTTCACCTACCCTACCCCCTGCACACTTTAATTTCTCAGATCGTTTCCAGAGAGCACAATAACTCTCATTCAATCCATTTTTAATACATTTTTCCTATTTTTATATTTTTTTAAATTAAAAACCCTACACCTACCCTAACCCTAGCATAACCCTATAAATACACCCCTACCTCCTACCCTCTCATCCCAAAATTCTGAGCCCACTCTCCCAAAATCTCAAGAAAACCTTTTGTACTTTGAAAACGAACGAAATGCGAAGCCCTGACGAAATCGACGGCGACCTTCCGGTGATCGCGCTAGGAACTCTCGGCGACGAATCGACGCATTGGTGAACCCTCTACTTCCCTCTCACTCTCTAGTGTTGTCCAAACCCGTAAGTCCCCATTCTATCTTTCTTTTCTTTCATAAAAATACGAATTTACAAAACCCGACAGAATCGGAACAAATCCGATTTCCGATTCGGTTTTCTATAAAATTTCACTTCTCACCAATTCCATCATGCTTAAACATCTTATTGTTGACTATTAAACACTTAACAAATAATTTGAACAAATTTCCTCACATGAAATGATAGCTTTTTCCAATATATCGTATTTTTCACTTAAATACCACAATATTTCGTTTTCATATTTAACCCCCTTAACATTGCTATACTTTAAAGTAGAGCACGAGGTAATGACCTACCTCCACATACACGCATATACAATCCAAAACAATATCATTAAAAACTTAGAATACGATAAAACAAGATTTTACATTTAAAAACCATTTTCTTAATAAAACCATTTCTAAAAGTTTTAGGTTTGATACACTTTTAAAACAAATATCTTTTAATAGGAAAATACGATAAGTTGTGGACATCGGCCGTTTATCTAAACCTGACTTTGTGGTGTCTAGGCTAGGCAAGTGAGAAAAGTAATTTTAAAAGGCCCGTCTCACGATGAATCGTGAGCAGATCCCTCATTTCTTCACTTGTACTTACCTGGCCACAATTGGCGGTGAAGAGGTGATTTGAGGCATCTAACAACTTGTTGTTTAGACCATTTATAAATAGTCTAGTTGAATTAGAAAACCCTAGAATCTAAAAATACGGAAAAATCGACTTTTTACAAATAAATACCTTTTACTTAATAAAACCGTATTCTAAAGGATTAGTATTTATAAATCTTTGCAAAGTGCCACTACAACCTATTTTGGGGAACCCGTTCGGGATAGTACGGTTTATCGTGCACTCTCAGGCTTAGTAGTGCGAGATTCAGACCTCCGCAAGGAGCATTCGGTCTCGAAAGGTTTAAAATACGACATCTTAAGAAAATGAGATTTTTGGAATATAAAATATTTATTAAAATTATTTTTGTATAACTATATATATATTTATAATTTCAATATCTATTTTATTATAATATAAATGTTCCACCTTTTTCTAAAAATCACAAGAATAAATTTTACATTAAAATACCATGAACTTCAAATAAATCAATATTATAGATAAATACCTTTATTTATAAAAACTAGGATATTTTCACTAGAAATGTCACAATATAAAATCCACCCTCATTACAACTCTAAAGACGAATAATAAATACTTGGGGTGTATCTTGAAAACTATACAAAAGTATTTTTACATAAAACCCCCTCAAGTTTTATAAATTACCCTAAGGACCCTAGTAATTATAGAACTCCGATTTATATTTCTACTGTCCGACTCGGGTTTGAGTCTGATTAATCTGACTTGAATATGATTCAAGTCAATCTCTAAATCTTTAATATTACAATTCAACATGAACACACGAATCCATGAATCCAGTTATCAATCTATTCAACTTGACTGAACCAAACCATGGATATACTTTCCATGTACATGAATCCAGTTTACATCCATTACATCCGTTACTGATATCATGGTTTCGATCAGTCATCCAACTATACAACTAATACAATACAATATAATAATACAATCAAAACACTACGGGGTTTAAGGGGTAGATTGGTACGGAAGGTGTTAAAAGTGGCACGAGACAGTAAGATTAAGACACATAACATGAATCCTGTTGCTGTTGTACCGTGGCATAACGGTTCCTTGTACTTTCAGTTTGCCCTGATCTCTAACATATAGAGACCCCTCTCGTATACACTGGTATCCTTCTGTACCAAGCTATAAACAACAGCGTTAACACAATATTCTATAATATTATACAACTTTAAAGGATACATTCTTATTCTGTCTTTTCTATTTCTCCCTTAACTTTGGGACTTACCGAGCGACCTGTTCGCTGACGACATTCTATTTCTTTCTTCTTTGAATGTCGTCAGGTGATCTGGACACAGCAGAGATCGAGCCTCCCAGTGAAGACTTGGATCAGTTCCTCGAAGACCCTAAGCTCTAGACATTGTACATTTCCATTCAGTACCTTTAATTTTCTGTTATGCCATTGTTTAGGCATCGTTTTTACTTCAGTTGTATTTCCTTTTCATACATTGTACAAAAGAATATTAATAAATAAAGTTGCTATTATTTTTATATCTCTTGTCTCTTATGATTACTTTTATATTGCTTAGCTACGCTTAGCGTATTTGCTTCTGAGTAAATACGTAGCGGACCAGTCGCGCCCCCTTCGCCGTACACCGGGAAGCGGGGCGTGACACTCGACGTCGCTACTGGCGCCGAGTGAGGAAAGCTGGGGGCAACTCCCCCTCTGGGATAACTCCACCAGCCCCAACGGTGGAAGTCAATGCTGCTGTTCCAACTGGGAACAACTTTGAATCGCTAAACAAGGTGCGCAAGAACTCTCCTACCGCCGTACTGAAAAGATCTCCTCAACCCGTGGAGAATGTTACAGGAATAAAGCCGGATCAGCCCTCTCAGCGGCTTTCTTCCAAAGTTTACAAAGTCCGGCGATGGATCCAGGAGTCGGTTATCGATCGGGACTATCTCCGCCGACAGAAGAAGCTGAAGGTTCAGAAGGAAGGGAACCGTCCTAGCAAGCCACAAAGGACGACAACCACCTGGTTGCCCGCTGCAACGGCCCCCTCGACGTCAACTGCTCAACAGAAAAAGAGGCCAGAGAAAGCCCCTGTGACTACGGCAGACCACAAAGACGCTGAGCCCAAATGCCTTAAGTCTGGGGGCATAACGGTGCATACCGTTTACATGGCTTCCAGAAAAGAAGAAAGCCGCACTTCGACGGGCCACCGACCGCTCACCCGATCAATAACAAGGGCTCAGGAACAATAGCAGCTGAAGCTTCAGGAGATGCTCACTGCAATGGCCGCACTCACCGGGTCAAAAGAAAGCCCGGAGGCATCATCAGAACAGCGTCACGAACAAGAAACCGATGCCGACTTCCTACGCAGAGTCCTCGAAAAGAAGGACAGAGAAGCAACAGAACAAGCTGCCAACATAAAACAAATGGCGATTCTCTTCCAAGACATGGTAGGGATGATGTTACAGCCGGACCCTCCAGCTGAAGACCCTCCGATCATTATTGAAGACGACAGAGGGGAGGCATCTAACCCTCCTCCGGCTCTTTTAGCAGCCAAGGAGGAAACCATTTCCAAGGCCGCACTGGATGACTATATAGCTCAGCAAATACGAGCTCACCAGGCGAATGAAGCAGCCGGCCAAGTCGTCAAAACTGGGCGACCGTATCCAAGCTGGTATGACCAAATAAAAAACCCGCCGGGATACATAATCCCCAAATTCCATGTGTATAAGGGGACATGCAATCCCCTCCAGCACGTCGCCCAGTTCAGAGCTCTTTATGGCAACACCGGGGGCGATGATAAGCTTTTGCTCTGTCAATTCATCGGCAGCTTTTCGGAGACGGCCTTCGAATGGTACTCCGAACTTCCAAACGACTCCGTCAAGACTTTTGCGGAAATGGAGCTGTTATTCACCCAGTGATTCGCTAGTGCTAGTGAACGCACCCCGATAATGACATTGATCAATGCCAGGGTGAAGCCAGGTGAGACGTGGGTCCAATACGCCATACGATGGTGGAATTTATGGTCGAAGTGCAAACATCGCATCGAAGAAGCACCGGCGGTGGGTATGTTCGTGGGCACTTTAGACCCTCATGCAGCTATCTCCCAGTTCATGATGTTCTTCAAGCCGACTACTTTCCAGGCCTTGATCGACAAACTGGACCAAATGGACCAGATGGGTCATAGACCGTCTCTTCCAAAGCCGGACTCTCGAAATGAAAAGGGAATGGGGAAAGCGATCATCGTCGCCAATGCTCAACAGCAGCTCGGTGGCCCAAGACCAGTTGGTCGCCAAAATAACAGAACTCGATCTCTCGAAGATAAAATGAGTCGCCTTTACTCGTTCCCTCGAGACAAGACGAAGAGGTTATTCGAGCTTGCACTCCGCAACAGGCTCATTACTCTGCCAGAGCCAAGATGCCCAGCACAACCAGGCGACATTAGCAGTCCTAACTACTGCCCTTATCACCGAATGTTGGGCCATCCGATCGAGGATTGTTACATCTTCAAAAGTTGGATAGAAGATCAATACCAGCAGGGCAAATTCGTATTATCTGAGAATTGGAAGGTGAACCCGCCTCGGCCACCACTCCCAAGAAAATGGATACATCGGGGGCATCATGCTCTTTCGTAGAAGAAGCTCCATGGGAGGTCGCTCTTTCGGCTAAGACGAAAAGAATGCTGAAGGATCTCCAAATGTGCCCGGCGATCAGGTGAAAAAATCCACTGGAACCTGAGATTATTGAGGGGATGCTGAAACCGCGTCCAACTCCAAAAATCATTGGTGATAGCCAAAGCTCGCACACCCAGCTGTCGAAATCTTCGAAAAAGAAGAAGAAATCCAAGAAGCCCGTGAAACCTGGCGACAAGCGCACGGACCTACAAAAGCAGATTGACGCGCTGGAGGAGTATAACCAGAAGACGCGGACTCCGGTCACACTTCAAGAGTTCCTCAGCCACGTCCTTAAGGACGGAGATGAAGATAATGGAGAAGACTCGTCGGATGAATCTGAGGATTATGTGGCAAGTTGCCATGTGATCTCTCACTCGTCGATAGACGATGAAGAGGCTCCTTGTACAAAGAAACTGGGGGCAGGTCCTAAGCTGGAACTTCTAGAGCCATCAGACAAAATCATTGATGCATTCTTGAACGAAGCTCTTCTTAAAAGCAAAGCTGCTCGAGAGCGTGAAATGGCCATATTTGAAAAAGCCAAACGTCGGCGACCGGACGAAAGGGCTGAAACACTCCCGCCAGATCAAAGTACATCCGTCGCAAATGAAAACATGTTCAAGACGAGGAAGAGGTTCGCTAAAGCCATATCAATGGGAATGAAGCTGCCACCCTCCGGAGGAAATATTCTTGGTGAAGCAGAAACACATCCTTGCTACTGCTTATATCATCGAAAGATCGCGCACCCCACTGAAGAGTGCAACGCTTTTAAAAGATGGTGGCAAGGATATGTTGCTCACCGGCAGCACTTCAAGCGGATGAAACGCAAAACTCGCGGGAGCAAAGAAATATGACCAAGGAGCATAAAAGAATTACCGGCAACTGTCGCATGGTCAACGCCGGGGGATCGCAAGTTCTCACATTCGGGAGCGACTCTGACGAAGAAATAGCTCTCGGCCCTCTCTTTAAAGAGTCCACCTTGGGAATAGTGGAGGAACCGAGGACCTGTGAAAATATTCAGCTACGCAATCGTACGCTGCCGGAAAAGAATCCTGGGCCCTCGAACAGTGGGTCAAATAGAAAAGATAAGGGAAAAGAAAAAGTCCCTGAGGATATTATCCTTGATGACCAATCCATCGAGAAGCTGACAGCCAAAGACCTGCCAAAGAAAAGTAGGGTGGACTACAACGTTCTGGCATACTTGAGAAAGCTATCTTCGTAGCTCAGCATTTTCGACGCCCTTCTGCTATCAATGGAAGCAAGAGATTCTTTGATCAAGGCATTACAAGAGCCCGAGCAATTCCAAGCTTTTCTCGACGAAGAAAATATGAAGGACGAGCTGGAAGAAGTACACACAGCCGATATCACCTTCGGCGATGAAGATCTCCTCCTTGGGATATGCGAGCACAACCATCCCCTATATGTCTCCGGATACTGTGATGACATCAAGATAGGTAAAATCCTGGTCGACAATGGGTCCTCCGTCAATCTCCTTAACGTAAGGGTGTTAAAGGAAATCTGCATGAGTGTTCAACACCTCGCTCGGGACAAGATCACCATCTCCGGGTTCGACTCTCAGTCATCACGGACGCTTGGGTCCGTGATACTGACGTTACGCTTTAGGCTGCTCGTCACTGATATCAAGTTCCACGTCATTGACGCCAAGACATGCTACAACGCTTTGCTCGGCCGACCCTGGTTACACGAGTACAACATCATTCCCTCTACACAACATCAGTGTATGAAATATTTCAAGGATGGTCTTGAGTATACTGTGACAGTGGAGCTAAACCCATTCTCCGTGAATGAAGTCCGCAAGTACGAAGATGCAAAATACTTCTTACCGGATTTTGAGGACACGGAAAGATGTCACAAACCGAAGAACAAAGCTATCACTACTATTCCGGTCTTCGGGAGTGATACCGAGGAGGAAGAGGAGATAGTTTACTCAGGTCTGCCCCAGTACAACAAGCCGAGACCGTCCGCTCCTATGCTTATCTTCGGCAGCGACTCGGAAGATGAGGTCCATGCCATATTCTCTGCTCGGCCTTCAATACCAACCTTCGCTTGTGAAGAGCAAAGTTTGCAAGTTGCCATGGTTCCGCCCAAGCATCATAAAGAACTAGACGCACTTGATACCTATAATGTGGAAGAGTTGCAGACGTTCTATGTCCCTCCCAGGCGAGAAGGTGAAAAGGCGATCCTATTCTACCGATCCGGGGAAACCAAAATGGAGAAAGAAATCTGGCACGGTGCGGATTCTACACTTAACAGGCTCTAGCCCATCCATTTACCCAGATATTACACAGACGGACTAAAGAGACTCTTGAGGCACCAAAGTGTACCCCTTAAGCAAACTGTGCGACAAGCACGGTTCTATAACAGGATCTGGAACGTTCCCGGAACTCAACGAAAGTTGCCCAACGGAAGAATGGAAACGACCAGACTTGGGTATGTTCAATCCAAGAAACGGGAGCTACCCCGCGACTGTTACGTCATACACGACTTTGATGAATAAGGAGATGCTCTATGGGAAGATGCTAACCCTGAACCAGAAAGAGCTCCCGCCGTAAAAATGCCCAGTCCGTCGTTCGAAGAACAAATGGACAAGCTTATAAGGGAAGCAGGTCAAAAGGTTCGAGACGATCATAACCGCGAAATGGCCATCTACGAGAAAGCCAGGACGCAACGCCTCCTTCAGCAGGCTGTGAAAAATGAAAACACTCCTCCTTGTCAACCCGTTGTACAAAAGGCCCGACGCAGAGGCAAAAATAAATCAAAGAACGGGAAATGCGTTCGACAGCAAAAAAGCAGGTCCAAGAAGCCACGCGATCAGGAATCGAGCAGCCCAGATTCATCTCTTATAAAAAAGATGAGTCGAGAATACTCTTTTCCTCAAGACAAGATACGGAAGATATTCGATATTGTCATGAAACACTAGATGATGACACTCCCAGAGTCCAAGCACCCTGAGCAGGCAGGCGAAGTCTCCCACTCGGACTATTGCTCCTATCACAGGGCAATAGGACATCCTCTCGAAGACTGCTTCACATTTAAAGACTGGGTAGAAGGCCAGTATCAGCAAGGCAGGTTCGCTCTGTCCAGCAGCTGGAGGGTAACCCCGCCGCAGAAGCATGAACCCAAATCTACGGGGGTAGAAGCAGATCCACATCGGTCTTGGAAGCGAGCTAGTACCTGTCACGTGATAACGCTATCAGAAGAAGAGCCCGAGAATATGGACGAACTCCCCTGGTGCTTTGAAAATGATGATGACGAGGTAATCTCAGAGTTTCCACCGGCGCCAAAAGAGCTGGAAGATGGGACACATACTACTGCAGATAACCTCAAGAAAATTGATTTGGGGACGGCAAGTGACCCGCTGCCGACGTTCGTCAGCGAGCTGTTGTCTGAAGAAAGGGCGGCTACGCTAAAGGACGTGCTCATGCAGCATAAAGATTGCTTCGCATGGAACTACTCCGAGATGCCGGGACTCGATCCAGAGATTGTTGTCCATAAATTGGCAATATCCTCGGATGTCAAGCCAATCAAACAAGCACCAAGAAGAATGCGGCTCGAGCTTGAGATAAGCATCAATGCTGAGGTCAAGAAGCTAATTGACTCCGGCTTCATCCAAGAGGTTCAGTATCCTGATTGGATCACCAACATCGTCCCAGTGATGAAGAAGAATGGAACGGTGCGCATATGTGTGGACTTTCGGGATCTCAATAAAGCTTGCCCGAAGGACAACTTTCCAGTACCGATCACCGAGCTGATGATAGATAATACATCCACTCATAACGTCTTCTCCTTCATGGACGGATCATCAGGATACAATCAGATAAAGATGCATCCCGAGGACCAGAAGCACACAGCTTTCCGGACCCCTTTGGGTATATTCTGCTACAAGGTGATGCCTTTTGGTCTAAAGAACGCCGGTGCCACCTATCAGAGGGCCATGACGAAGATCTTCGATGACCTCATACATGAAATCGTCGAATGCTATATCGACGACCTAGTGGTGAAAAGCAAATCATACGAGGAACATTTAGAGCATCTGAGAATCGTGTTTCAATGCCTTCGGCAATACAACTTGAAGATGAACCCTCTCAAATGCACGTTCAGAGTCTCCTCGGGCAAGTTCCTAGGATTCATCGTCCGACACCGAGGCATCGAGATAGATCCGTCAAAGATCAAGGCGATTATGGAGATGCCCCCGCCAAGGACTCTCAAGAAATTGCGGTGTCTCCAAGGGAAGCTCGCGTATATCCGGCGATTTATAGCCAACCTCTCAGGCAAGTGCCGTCCTTACAGTCACCTGATGAAGAAGGGAACCCCTTTCGTCTGGGATCGCAAATGCCAAAGCGCGCTGGACGAAATCAAGCAGTACCTGCAGAATCCGCCAGTACTGGCCGCTCCGGTTAAGGGAAAGCCTCTCATTCTTTATACAACAGCTCTCGAAGGATCTTTAGACGCATTGTGGGCACAAGAGAACGACCAAGGGAAAGAGAGAGCCCTTTATTATCTGAGTCGAGTTCTCCTGGGGGCAGAAAGCAATTACCCCCCGATCGAAAAACACTGCCTGGCGTTGAACTTCGCAATAACGAAGCTAAGACACTATGCGTTGGCACATGAGGTCCATCTCATATCGAAGGTGGATCCTCTCAAATATTTGATGTCGAAGGCCATATTAACGGGACGACTCGCTAAGTGGGCTTTGCTCTTGATGGAGTTCTCGATAACTTACCGTTCGCTCAAGGCAGTGAAAGGCCAGGCCATCGCCGACTTTCTCGCTGAGCATCCAATACCTGCTGATTCTCCTTTGAATTGCGAACTGCCAGACGAACATGCGTTTGACACGATCGATGGGGGTGATCCCGGTGGGAACTTTATTTTGATGGAGCGTCTTCCATGATGAGGCGCAAACAAAGTATGCCCATAATCAAATCAGGGGTAGGCCTCATCTTCGTAACTCCATAAGGAGGGATAATGCGTTTTGCCTTCTCCTTAACAGAGCCGAGGACGAATAACGAAGCCGAGTATGAAGCTTTGATAGCAGGTCTTGAGATCGCTGTCGACATGGGAATTGAAAACCTCCTCATATACGGAGACTCCCAGCTGGTCGTTAGTCAAATAAACGGCGAATACCAAATGTGCAAGCCAGAGTTGGTGAAGTACGGCGAGAGAGTACAGCAACTACTGACTCAAATCCCTTCCTGCACCTTAGAAAGTATACCGCGTGCGGAAAATAGCAAAGCGGACGCATTAGCCAAGCTCGCTAAGGAACTGGCCGACGAGAACCTCGATGACGTAAGGATCGTTGTGCAAAGCCGTCGGGTTCTTACACCGGCAGAAATATCTCCGGAGTCGTCCAAAGAAAAGGGAGAGACCGAGCAAATGGCTCTACAAGTAAAAGACCAAGGAAAGGTTATAGATTAGAGGGAAGTCTTTATAGATTACTTCAAATCCCGTCGAACACCTGAAGATGCGTCCTCAAAACATCAGCTCATGAAGCGAGCCCTATCTTTCGCCTTCGTCAATGATACTCTGTACAAGAGGTCATTTGATTCTCTGTGGTTAAGATGCCTGGGACCTGAAGAAGCAAAGAGAGTCGTCCAAGAAACTCACGACGGACTCTGCGGTTCTCACCAAGCCGGGCCGAAGATGAAGCTGAAGATTAAAAGGATGGACTACTATTGGCCCACGATAATTCAGGACTGCCTCGAGTATGCGAAGCAATGTCTCTCATGCCAGATCCATGGGGACTTTATCCACCAGCATCCAAATCCGCTGCATCCAACGGTGGCTAGCTGGCCGTTAGAAATGTGGAGAACCGACATAATCGGCCCCATCGAACCAACATCATCCAGAGGACATCGATTCATTCTGGCGACAACTGATTACTTCTCCAAATGGGCAGAAGCAGTACCGCTGAGGAAAGTAAAGACGGATAATATCCTCCTTTTCTTCAAGACGCACATCATTTATCGGTTTGGAACTCCACGATGGATTATCTCCGATAACGGGCCAGCCTACAGAAGCCACAAGATCAGCCGCTTCGCACAACAGCATAAAATAGTCTGGAGATACTCTTCAGTTTATAATCCCCGAGCTAACGGTTTAGCTGAGGCTTTTAACAAGACCTTGACGAAGATTGTGAAAAAGACGGTGTCTCGAAATAAGAAGGACCGGCATGAGATACTGCATGAAGCTCTTTGGGCGTATCGAACTACATTCAAAACAGCCACTAACACAACGCCGTACGTGTTGGTATTTGGTACGGAGGCGGTACTCCCCCTTGAAGTAGAGCTATCCTCTCTACGAGTAGCAGTTCATTACGAGCTAATGGATGAAGAGAATGCTCACCTTCGGCTTGAGGAGCTCGATGCCCTTGATGAAACACGGCTTATGGCGCAACAAAGTCTGGAGGCTTATAAAGCAAAGATGACGCGCTCATACGAAAGATTGACTAGGCCGAGAACATTCCGCCAAGGTGAACTCGTGCTAGTGGTCAAAAGACCTATGATCCCCAATCGTGCTAAACGGGGGAAATTCAAGCCGAATTATGAAGGCCCATATATCATAGACAAGGTCTACCAGGGTGGGGCCTATCTACTCATGGACATGCATGGCGAAAGACCTTTCAGGCCAATAAACGGTCGCTTTCTAAAGAAATACTACGCTTGACGAGTCACGGCCTAGGTCAACGATAGATGACGATGCCTATGTCCGCTCGCTATCTTCCTAAGCCTAAACTCTATAAGTAGTAGCCGGTTTTCGGACCGAAACGTCCTTAAACTAACAACGGACCGAAACGTCCTTAAACTAACGATGGACCACTATGTCTTAAAACGGGATGTTGATCGAAACGTCGATAAACTACTGTGGGCTACAGCATCCCAAAGCTGATACAAAAAAAAAGAAAAAAAGAAGAAAAAACGGTATGTCCATAAGCAAAATGGGCACGGATGAAAACCCGAAAGGGCTCCGTGAGTAAAAACAGCAGGGCTACCGGCGAGTTTTGTGAAAACCCGAAAGGGCGCAACCTCGTTAGAATAAAAAAAAAGAAAAAAAGAGAAGAAAACGGTATGTCCACAAGCAAAATGGGCACGGATGAAAACCCGAAAGGGCTCAGTGAGTAAAAACAGCAGGGCTACCGGCGAGTTTTGTGAAAACCCGAAGGGGCGCAAGGTCGTTAAAAGACGCTTGCAAGGTCCTCTCGACCTCGTGAGGAGAAACCACCTGCGTGAGATCCTTACGACTCACAAAGGAACAACATACTTAGGGATCCCCACGATTCCTAAGGAGAAATTACACTTGCGAGATCCTCACGACTCGTAAGAAAAAACCTCTTATGAGACCCTGACGGCTCATAAGATTCAAAAGTCTTAAGCTACAGGGATCTGACCTGTTCTTAAGCAGCCACCATAACCTCCGACACTGCCCTACAAGTGGTTCAATATTAACCCTTGTATACAATCCACGGACGCGAATAAACATTTCCCTAACAAAGTCCCATCCATAACTAGGGATATGTTGGCACAATGAACAACCCTTGTAAGTCCTCTCGACTTATAAGAAGAAAATACTCTTGTAAGATCCTTACGACTTACGAGAAGCCATACACTTAGGAGTCCTCACGATTCCTAAGGAGAAAATGCACCTACGAGATCCTCATGACTCGTAGGAAAAAAAACCTTTATGAGACCCTTACGGCTCATGAAGTCAAAAGCCTTAGTCGACAGGATCCTAACCCTGTCTACTAAGCCACCTTTGTTAGACATCGACAGAGGCAAATGATGATTCGCTCCTGACAATATCCTAGTTATAACGGTGCTGATGCCGAAATCGGTGTCTAATTCCAAGTTTGCAGCAAGAAGCCAGCAAGCCACACATGCATACGAAACAGCCGAAATGATGGGGCAACTTGCAACAAAATCAGCAAGTAAAAATGTATGCATGCAAAATAACCAAAATGATTAGGCAACTCGCAATAAAAAGCAGCGAGTAAAAATAAATAAATAGCCGAAATGATCGGGCACCGCGAAAAATAGCCGAAATGATTGGGCAATCGCGACCTTCGCGATATAAAAGCTGAAATGATAGAGCATCGCGGAAAGAAATAAAATAAAATGAAATTTATGCCCTACAGGTGATGTCACATCAATCCCTGTATACAATCCAGGGGCACAAACAAAGAAGGAACCACACCTTCTCTCCCGAAGCTCCATCAGAAAACGAAGCCAAATCTCGACGGTTCAGGGATAGCCTGGAGATCATCAACAGCGTTTTTTCCCATTCCGGCAGGATTCAGACGCTGCAATAAACCCTGGAGCTACGGCAAAGCCTCTACTCCAAATCTCGATGGTTCCCAGGCAACCTGGAGACCACTTCGATATTCGTCTCATTACAACAGACAATACGTCATCCACATGACCCCGTTCGGAAATACGTCATCCACATGACCCCGCTCGGAAATACGTCATCCACATGACCCCGTTCGGAAATACGTCATCGACATGACCCCGTTCGGAAATACGTCATCAACATGACCCCGTTCGGAAATACGTCATCCACATGACCCCGCTCGGAAATACATCATCCACATGACCCCGCTCGGAAATACGTCATCCACATGACCCCGTTCGGAAATACGTCATCCACATGACCCCGCTCGGAAATACGTCATCCACATGACCCCGCTGGGAAAAACGTCATCCACATGACCCTGCTCGGAAATACGTCATCCACATGACCCCGTTCGGAAATACGTAATCCACATGACCCCGTTCGGAAATACGTCATCAACATGACCCCGTTCGGAAATACGTCATCCACATGACTCCGCTCGGAAATACGTCATCCACATGATCCCGTTCGGAAATACGTCATCTATATGACCCCGTTCGGAAATACATCATCCACACGACCCCTTTCGGAAATACGTCATTCACATGACCCCGCTCGGAAATACATTATCCATATGACCCCGCTCGGAAATACGTCATCTACATGACCCCGTTCGGAAACATGTCATCCATGTGACCCCGCTCGGAAATACGTCATCCATATGACCCCGCTCGGAAATACGCCATCCACATGACCCCGTTCGGAAATACGTCATCCACATGACCCCGCTCGGAAATACGTCATCCACATGACCCCGCTCGGAAAAACATCATCCACATGACCCCGCTCGGAAATACTTCATTCACATGACCCCGCTCGGAAATACGTCATCTACATGACCCCGTTCGGAAATACGTCATCTACATGACCCCGCTCGGAAATTCGTCATCCATATGACCCCGCTCGGAAATACGTCATCCACATGACCCCGCTCGGAAATACGTCATCCACATGACTCCGTTCGGAAATACGTCATCCACATGACCCCGTCTCGGAAATACGTCATCCACATGACCCCGTTTCGGAAATACGTCATCTACATGTCAATCCCACTAAACACTTACGAGTCCTCTCGATTCGTAAGGAAGAAAACTCTCTTATAAGATCCTTACGACTTATAAGGGAAAACGCACTTAGGAATCCTCACGATTCCTAAGGAGAAAATACACCTACGAGATCCTCACGACTCGTAGGGAGAAAAATCTTTATGAGACCCTCACGGCTCATAAATTAAAAAGTCTTAGGTGACAGATCCTAACCCTGTTTCCTAAGCCATCACTACCCCTCGAAAAAGCCAAAACAACATGCTCAGTCTATCATCTGCCGGCTATGCTTGCTAAGGTGACACACCAACAACACAGAAAAGAGAAGAAAGCGACAAGGAGAACATTTGATTCGCATTTGATTAAGCGTTCGAAGCATACCCGTTCATGCATGTGCAAAAGATTTAGTACATAAAATGAAACACGCTGAAATGAGGAATTTGCCATTCATACTTCGAAAAGTTCTTACAATCATGAAAGCAGTAAACGAACATCATCAAAATGATTACAATGGTAAAACCTCAGATCCAGGGCATGGATTGAGGAATTCGAAAGTAAGGCCGTCTAGAATCTTTCTGGCCTTTCTGACCATTCTCGTGTGCATCCTCTCGCGCTCACGGGTGTCGAGATCCTCGGCAATGTCCCCCTCCCTTTGATAAGAAGCGATTATTTTCGTCTGTTGAAAAGTTTGATGCAGAATATCAATGAGGTTATCTCGCCTCTTCTTCGAGATCAACCCCGACAGGTACACTGAATGCACCTTGTCTTCGGCATCATCCAGCGCATTAAGCGGCATGGCCTCGTGAAACCCTGGAAGTGCTCTCCAAATTGCTCCCACTACGATTTTCAAGAGAGTGGAACGGCGAGGAAGCAGCCAACCGACGCGTGCATACATACGACCCATAATCTCCGCACATTGGGCATCTGTAAACTCTTGGTTTTGGCAACGGCCCTGTACGCGAATATCCTCATAAGTAATGAACTCGTTCAGACTGTATAAATGAGCAGTCATAGTGCCTGAAAAGAAACATCATTAAAAGATTAATTATGAGGAAAAAACAGATGCTGGATTTAAACGACTCTTGATATCCCCATGGAGAAGACAAATTCTAATTATAACACCTAATAAATTCGAATTTGTAAGAAATCCTAAAAAGGGAATCTCATTTAATAAGCGACCCTTCGGGTCAAAAAGTTAGACTCCTCGAGAGCAATGCTTTACAAACATGAATGACACCTGTCAAAGTCAATTGTGAAAGGAATTTAAGGAGATTCCTCGAGAATGTCAAGAGCCTGACTCTGTGGTGATGATGGAAAATTCCATCAGAAAAGAATTAACTAAAGTTATTTTTTTATGAATTAAATTTTTTTTTGCGGGATCTTCAAGATCCATGAACAAACTCTTAAGAGTTCTTCATCGAAAATTAACAAATCAACATGATTCAAAAGAGCAAAGCTCTATTATTGAAACCCTCCTTCTTTAGATCAAAGATCTATAAAGAGCAAGGCTTTGTTAATGGGTAAAACCCTAATTTAGTGAAAGTTCTAAACCTTACCTAAACTTTAACAGAATTTTGACTCTTAGAAGGTTCTTAAACAGGAGAGCAATGCTCTGAAGAAGAGATAAATCTCAAGAAGAAGATGAAAGTCTGTTCACACCATAATATTGCATTATTATATTCCCCATTCTTATTCGTTTTATAAATAAACAGGTGCTTTTGACGCATGTCTGCCACATATTACAGGTTACAGGTTCTTGGACAAAAAACAGTGAAAACGATGAAAAGACGATGCAAAAGTGGACTTTGACCAACAAACAGAAGACTCTTGATCAAGCCTACATCAAAGATAAAATTAACAAAGTACAAGGCAATGCAAGGTCCAAGATTACAAAGCGAACGGTTAAAAGTCCACCGCAATTATTCACTGGAGATCTGGAAGAAATATAGAAGCTATTTTAATAAAAGAACCAAATAATAAGGAAGCCCAAAGACAGAAGAGCCCACAAAGGAAATTTCAAGGCTCAATACTTCCTTTTAATAAAAGACAGAGACATAAAATTTTACCAAACCTTGAAGTCTACTTTGACTAGGTCTTCCTAAGGATATTTTGGTAAATGTAGACATGCGAATCAATTGTAACTTAGGGTTTCCTATCCTCTATAAATAGGAACTCTAAATCATTTTAAAGGCTATGCCTCCTTTCATTAATAAATTTCAGCATTCTTTTGGAGAGCATCATTTTTTGTAAGTTCTTTATTTTCAGCCCTAGGTTAATTTTCTATTCTTGCCCTAGATAAATTTAATTCCTTGCCCTAGTTAATCTTTTATTCTCTGCCCTAGATAAATGTATTTTAATTCCCTAATGAGTGAGTAGTCTCCTCGCTTGTTAGGGTTAGATCTGGGGAAAGTTTGAGAGACGAAGATCTCTCATCCCCTTTCTTGCCCGTCATATATTTTCATAGGACTCTATGCATACATGCACATACCGCTCCCTACGGCACCCTATCCCACGAGATAGCGGTGATACAGTAGTATAAAGGCCCAGTTGTGATGGTTTTCCATGGAGGTTAGGGTAAGGATTTCTAAAGGAAGGACAAGAACCTAGAGGAAGAAACATCTTTCCAAATGGTTCTAATCCCTTTTATTAATAATTACCATAACACCTAATTAGATCTTCATATGGGTATAGAAAACAGTGAGATTTATTGACTTTCCAAACTTAACCTAGACCTAACCCTAGCAAGATTTAGATATAGATTAATTTAGTTTTTAGATTTAATAATCAATCCGGCTCCCATCGGAATTAACTCGTTTGCGTGACTAGAAAATTCACAACATCCCTGTGGACCGACCAGTACTCACCGGCTAGCTACATGCGACGCCGTTCTTGATTGCGGTTAATAGATAGTTTTTGAGACCAATCAAAGTCATATAAGGGACCAAAGGTCCTATTTATAGGCGTTGAGAGCCGTTTCAAATTCCAAAAGTTGATCCAACGACTGAGATGCTACCACCGCCGCACTCACGTATGGGCCATGTAAGCGCAAAGGTGGGGGGCATTTGTTTCCCCAATCAGAGCAAAGCTCTGATCAAATTCCAAGATTTGAAATGGAGCGACGCTTCTGTTTCCCCCAATCAGAGAAAAAGCTCTGTATTGAAATTCAAAAGTCAAAAATTGAAGCAACGCTTCAGATTCAGCGCTAGGCGCGCTGTGCGCCACGTGCCAGACACGGATACGCTAGCGCCAGGCGCGCTGCGCCCTAGGCAGCCCCCCCAATCAGAGCAAAGCACTGTTTCAAAATTCAAAATTCAAAAGTTGAAGCAACGCTTCAGATCCAGCGCTCTGCGCTGCGCGCCACGTGTCAGACACGGTACGCTAGCACAGTTGCGCTGCGCTCTGCGCTGCGCGCCACGTGTCAAACGTAGGTGCGCTAGCGCAAGGTGCGCCGCGTTGGAATTAAGAATTCCCCACCATCAGATCAAAAGATCTAATAATAATAAATTATTAATTAATCAGAATTAAAATTCTGTTATGGAAAGATCTTTCCAATCTTATTAAAACAAGAAGATTAGCTTCTGCAAAACAGAAGCCTTAGGATCAAAGATCCAACGGTGGGAAATATTCCCAAATCAATCAGAGAAAGATCTCTTTAACAGATTTATCAAATCAATTTGCCCTATATAAAGGCCCCAAGGCTTAAAGTCTAAAAGAGAGAAACCCCCCTAAAAACTTTGAGAAAAACTCAAAGAGAAAGAAAAGCAAGATTTTAGCGAAAAAAGATCATTTTCTTCAAGGTAAAGAACATGATTCATGAACACAGAGATGAAATCATCTCATAAAAAGAAGAACTATATTCTAAAAAAGATCATAGATCTACAAAAGACCTAGATCTTTGATAAAAAAAAAGAGATCAAGGATCTTATTATAAAAACAAAAAGAAGTATTCACTTCATTCACAGATCCTTGATCTACAGAGGCAGAGCTCTTTCATAAATAAGAACTTTTGTTCTTGAATCTTGAGGCAAAGCCTCCTTTAAAAGAACATAAACTTATTCTCTGATCATAAAGTTGATCTAGTGCGCTTTGCGCTACTGAAAAGTTTCTTGCACTCATGAACTGCGCTTTTGCACTCCTTAGACAGGTGCTCAGCGCCAAAGCATGCCACGTGTCAACCATAGACACAGTTTGCGCTTTGCGCTTCTGAGACAGCGCACTGCGCTCATGAACCGGCGCTCAGCGCCAAGAGCGCTACGTGTCACTCACTGGTGCGCCATTAAATCAGCGCAAAGCGCTCATAAATTGAAAGCGCAATGCGCTAATAAACTAGCGCTTAGCACTAAGCGCGACACGTGTCATCTTCGTGTGCGCTACCCGACAGAAGCGCTATGCGCTCTTTGATTGGCGCAAAGCGCCTGGCGCGCCACGTGGCGCACTGTCAGAACACACATTGTTCTGATGAATGCTATGCATTCAATCCAAGACAAAAGATCTTAGAACCCAATGCTTAGCATTATTAAAAGGGCTAAGCCCAAATAAAGGCTCAACAACCAGAGCGATAAAATGTTAAACATTTTAATTGGACTTAGCCCAACATTGGCCGTAAGTCCTCAACTTATACTCAACCGAGCCCATCTGCTCACGAATATTCAACAAATCTTAGCCCCAAACCAGGCTATAGATTTTCCAATCAATCTACATCCGGTTTGAAGGTACATCTCTTTACTCCTCTGATATCTGTAGTTGTAATCCTTCAACGTCTTCAGAGAGGTGACGGGTCCCGACAACCACACATTTCTACGGACTGTGGGGTCCTTAAACTCATGGACTACGACGTCCCTAAACCTTATAGACTATGATGTCTCTAAACCGGACTGTGGGGTCCTTAAACTCATGGACTACGATGTCCTTAAACCTTATAGACTATGATGTCTCTAAACTGGACTGTGGGGTCCTTAAACTCATGGACCGTAACGTCCTTAAACTAACATTGGACCGTAACGTCCTTAAACTAAACAACCGTAATGTCTCTAAACTAAACAATAGAGTCCAAATGCTCTCTTGTTAGATCTAAATGATCCTGTTAAGTAGATCTTAGTCTAGAAATTAGACCAACGTATCCTTAACAAACGTTTAAGTTGATCTTAGTCTCAAATGAGACCAGTATCCTTAAACCAAACCCCAAACCCAAATCTAAGAAGATACGGATTTGGACTAATCCACGTCCTACGGGCGACAACATAAATTAGTCTCCATATACAATCCACGGGCAACCACAAACAAAATAAACACCCACGACACGAAGTGGCCATCTGGTGAAGGAGAAAGTTGTTACCGCGATGCGGTAGCGAAATTAACTGCAGGGGCTTGCGCCTGCAGGGAAGAGCGTCCCCATAATCAAAAACCCCTCAAACGAGGGGGAATCCGACGAAGTCTGTTACATCGGCCGCATCCGTTTAAACCTTCGATATATGGTGCCATAAATCAGCTTGGCATCTTTGGAGAGGTGGACGGATAGCACCAAATAGCATCTGCCCCCAGATTCAGGCGAGACGTTCGTCTTCCCGGTTTCCGGCGGTAAACAAGGGGTTTTTGAATGTGGGGACGCTCTTCCCTGCAGGCGCAAGCCCCTGCAGTTAATTACGTTACCACGTAGCGATAACCACTTTCTCCTTCTCCAGAAAGTCACTTCATGCCATGTGTGTTTGTTTTATTTTTGGTTGCCCGTGGATTGTATACGGAGACTAATTTGTGTTGTTGCCCGTAAGGCGTGGATTAGTCCAAATCCGTATTTTCTTAGATTTGGGTGTGGTTTGATTTAAGGATCGTTAATCTCATTCGAGATTAAGATCAACTTAAACCATTGTTAAGGATACATTAGTCTAATTTTAGACTAAGATCTACTTAACGAGGTTTTAGGATCATTTAGATCCAACGAAAGAGCATTTGGGCCTTATTATTTTAGTTTAAGGACGTTGCGGTCCGTTATTAGTTTAGGGACATTGCGGTCCGTTGTTAGTTTAGGGACGTTTCGGTCCTTTGTTAGTTTAAGGACTTTGCGGTCCATTATTAGTTTAAGGACGTTACGATCCGATATTGTTGGTTGTGGAGACCCGCCACCTCTCTGAAGACGTTGAAGAATTACAGCGACATATATCAGAGGTGTGGGGAGATATACCCTTGAACCAATGTCAATTGGGAGATCTATAGTTGGGTTTGGGACTAAGACTAATTTAGAAAGAATGTGAGCACATGGGCTCGGTTGATCTGAATTAGGGATTTTTGGTCAACTTGGACTCAGTGCACTTAGTATTGAATAAAGTGTTAAACACTTGTTTGGGCTCAGTCCCTTTTATGTGCAACAATGCTGAGCATTAATATGGTCTCTGAATCTCACCCCATTCCTTTGTTTTTTTAATGGAGTGTTAAACACTTTTTATGGTGCTGGGCTCTATTTACAAAGCGCTTTATGTTAAACAGCGCCCATGTAAAGGGTACGTGAGGCGCTTGGCGCTGGACGCCAACCACTGAGTGCAGAGCACTCTTTATTTTATTAGCGCCCACGTGAGTGGCACGTGGGGCACTGGGCGCCAACCACTGAGTGCAGAGCACTCTTCATTTTATTAGCGCCCATGTGAGGGGCACGTGGGGCACTTGGCGCTGGGCGCCAACCACCGAGTGCAGAACACTCTTCATTTTATTAGCAGCGCCTACGTGAGGGGCACGTGAGTCGCTCGGCGCCCACGTGAGGGGCACGTGAGGCGTTTTTCCTTCTTTGTGTATTTTTATGAAGAATTCAATTCTTTGTTCGTCCCTGGACCTTCAATCCCTAAGAACAAATTCATCCCTGCGAGAATTAAATTCTCATTTGTGGAAGACTTGTCTCATGGATCTCAGATCTGGGGAAAGAACTATGTTCTTCTTTTATAAGGGTTAAACCCTTGAGTATGCAGATGAGATACTGTGATCTCTTTTTACCTTGAAGAAAGTTCTTCTTCTTTCTTTTCTCTTAAAGCTCTTTTTGCTTGCTCTTCTTTTTTGAACTTGAAGCTTATGGGGGGGTTCTTCTGTACAAGACTTGAAGTCTTGGGTCCTTTATATAGTGGAGGCTGATTTGTTGATTTAGTTAAGGAAATCTCTCATTGAGAGATCTCCAATTGATTCGGTGATTTTATCCACCGTTGGATCTTTGATCCTAGGCCTTCTGTTTTACAGAAGATATTTTTCTTGTTCTCAACAAGAATGGGAAAATATTTTTCCATACAGAGCTTATTCTGTATCTTGGTGATTTTTAATCACCATTGGATCTTTGATCCAACGGTGCTCTGTTTTACAGAGATTAACCTTTCTTGTTCTAGTAAGATTCGAGAAATATTTCCTCAACAGAATTTAATTCTGTAATTTGATGATTTATCATCTCATTGGATCTTTGATTCAAGGGTGGAGAACTTTTAGTGTTGGCGCTCTCATGCTTTGCACGTGAGGCGCTGCCTCAGAGTTTTTTAACTCTTGGCGATGCCTCAGAATTTTTTAACTCTTGGAGCCGGCACTCTCGTGCTTTGCACGTGAGGCGCTGCCTCAGTTCAAATTTTGAACAGAGCCTTGCTCTCTTATTTGAGGGAAACAAATGCCCCCCACCGTTGCGCTAACGTGGCTCACACGTGGGTGCAGCGGTGACATCTTTTCCACCGTTGGATCATCTTGAAAGTTGGATCGTCTTCCAGCACCTATAAGTAGGGCCTTTGGCCCTTGAGATGACTGATGTCCATCTTCTTCCTTTCTTATTTCTGAGAATTTAATTCTCCCTTCAGAGCTTAGATCTCTGCCCAAGGAAATCCCTTTTAGAGTTAGAACTCTGCCCAAATTTGGTAAGGATCGAACCTATTAACAGAGCTTTGCTCTTCTCAGATCATGGATCTTAAAATGGATTTTTAGGGTTACTTAACCCATTAATTAGAACATTGTTCATCTCTATAAAGAACTCTTAGAGTTCGTTTTATAGATCTTTAAAGATCTTGGAGTTTTTACTCTGCAAAAAGCTTTGCATTTTTAGGGTTCTGATGGATTACTTCATCATTTTCACAGAGCATGGCTCTTAGAAATTTTGGGGAATTTTTATTCCCCTCATAATTAAAGTTGACAGATGTAATTTCTATTTGCAGAGCGCTGCTCTCGAGGGAGTTTAACTTCTTGGCCCAATGAGTTTCTCATTAAATGAGAATATTTTTAGGATTTTCTCCTTAATGACTGATTGTCTCATCAATGATGAGCCGTCATTTTAATTTTGTGGGTCCCCCCTCGATCCCTTTTTCCTGCATTGCAGTGTGGTACAAATTTAAAGTACCAAATGTCAGAATTTGTAATGAGCATTGACATCTAACCCTCGTTTCTTTTCGCACAGGTACTATGTCTTTTGACTCTTCTTTCCCCTTTGTTCGCCGAGAGAGTTCCTATGCCGACGCGCCAATGGATTGGGAAGTTTTTGCACTGATTAAAGATCATGACCCAGAGCAGAAGTCTCTCCACTTATGGGGGTTGTGGTACAACCAAATTATTCGGGGTCGGCGCAGTATCTCTTGTGCGGCGCCTTCATAGCCAATTTCCGCCATTCATTATGCCGACTCTCCCCAGGTGAATTACGCTATGGAGGAGGTTAACTGGACTGTGGAGGGACGCCTCCAGCCCTCTATGGGCTCGATACCTGTACAGCTGTCGATGGCTTTAGATATTCTGGGGCGGCGCATATGTCAAGGCGAGTCGCGCCCTTGGGGACATGTATACATGATAGGCTTGACTCATCGCCATTCAGCTGGATACTTGCAGTGGGCTCGATACATCTTTTCGGCCAAAAAGTCGCTGCTGCTGAAGCTCGGGTTGTACCCTGCTATCTACGTGTCTCTTTTCCAGTATCCCGTGCCTCACGTATGGTGGGTCAAGACTTTCTTGGAACAGTGGAATATCCCGACTCACACCTTTCTTTTATCGGACCGGGAGGTTTCGATTTCCTTAGAGGAATTTATAGAAATTTCGGGCCTTCCCGTCAGAGGGAAACATTACGAGGAAATACTTCCCTGATGAGTACATCTTCGCCACCAAATCAGTGGTGATGGGTCTCACTCCGGAGAATGCTATTCAACATCGGTTCCCGAGTCTAATCAAGGTGTTGAACATTTACGAGAGTCTGTTTCTCGGGTCCGGAGAGCACGGAGTCAGCTTCACGGATTTCATCGCCCGCTTTCTTCGCCCGGAAGTCTTGTCAAAACAAGCCGCGAAATTCGCCAAGCTTGACGATCCTTTTGGTTTTGGCTTGGACAACCAGCTGACAGCGGAAGCGGATCAAAGGAATTTCTTCATCCCAGACACCCCGGTCGTACCCTTTGCAGAGCTCGCAGCTTCAGACGTCGATGAAGAGACATTCTTTTTGGGGTTCCTTGGCCTATGGTTAAGCTGGTTTGTGCTCCCAATGCACCCTCACTATATAAGACCGTCCGTCTTCTATCCGGCTCACCGAATGGTTGCCGGGACGCGAGTGGCCGTCGGGATCGCTGGGCTGGCTCACCTGTATCATGGCCTAAGCTTAGCGGCAGACACCACTCAGCCGGGGGTACAGCCCGTACATCTCCCGCTGCACTATTTCACGTCGTGGATCGAGCTGCATGTGCTTGACGCTTTTGGAGTCCACAAATGGCCCCGTTTCTATGACAGTTATAATTTCCCTTGGGTTATGTTTCTAGTTGACGCTTCTGCTTTAGATCCGTCACAGCGAGAGGCTCGGCGTCTGGTCCTTCGCCCGCGTATGGTCAAGGATAGCATGACTTTCGTCGATAGGGTCTTAACTATCGGCAAGGAATCCACTAAGACGGTACAGCCGATGCGCGATACCATCAAAGACGGGGCTTATACATTGAAGGCTCGGGAGATTCTGCATTTGTATTCAATCAGGCCAGGCTTTCTAGTGTTCAGGAAGGGCGCCTCGACATTGTTCATGAGGTATAACCCGCACCGTTTTACTCAACAGTCGGGTTACGATCAGGGTGTCCCGCTTGAGGCCTTTTTAGCTGAGTCGGTTGCTACGGAAGAGGGTATCTGCAGCGCGCCGCACCACTTCATGCGGCTAGATACCGGGTCCAACTTTCCCATCAGTGAGCCGAGCTACGTTCCGAAAGCCTCGAACATATACATGGCATGGTACCAGCATGCGACGGGTGCTGTTATTAGGGAAGAAAGGCGGTTACTGCTCGATCGCAAGGGTGCAACCCCCTGCTGGTAATCCAGCTGTCCTCTTAAAGCGACGGATCATTGTTCGTCCTACCTTAAGAGAAGCTGCCGCGGTTGTGGTCCCGCGCGCCTTTCCTGAGGAGCCTCTACCCCGCGTTCCTGTAGACACGGTAGCTGCAACATCCCCGGAGTCTGGAGTGGGTACGGAAATCGGGACTCGTCTCCCAAAAATGCCCGTCAAGCATTAGCACGTGTCATCGGCCGCTAGTGTTCGCTCGCAGAAAAAGAAGAAGTCGCTCTTTTCTGCTGGCGTTGTATTCAGCCAGGAGCCCCATGCTCACTACGGCGAAGGCTTGTGTGAGTATGGCATTAACGATGGCTTGTTCGACATGCCTGTGACCGACACCGATCTACAGGCTGCCCATGTAGCCTCCAAGCAACTGGCTCGCGAAGAAGCGGCGCTGATATCGATCGCCGAGACGGGTATGCTTTAAACATATTGGTTTGGGCCTATTCCTTCTCTTTTGTTATGCTTTTATTAATATTTCCTTTTTTGACAGGTATTTCTGCCGAAGAGGCTCTTGCGGCTTCCCTCCGGACGTTTAAGGAGGAAGAGAAGCTTCGTGCTTCTTTGGGCCCTGGTAAAATTCCGTTCATTATGCCTTTATTCCTTTCTTTATTCGTGCTCTGACCCTTTCTTTCATCTTGTTGCAGGGGCTACCTTAACTCAGGTTATTCCAAGTGCAGTGCCGATCCCGGGCAGCGATACGGCAAAACTTCCGGAGCCAGCTGTTGTGGCCCTAGCTCTCCCAACGTCCCCGCAGGAGGCTTTGCTGAAGCAGCCGATGAAGGATGCCGTAACGGCTCCAGAGGTAGAGCTTGGTTTGGACGATGACGTCCCTTTATCAGAGGTCTTGAGGAGATCGCTTCTCACTACTCATACCGAAAGGAAGAATAGGAAGCATGCGATGAGGGAACACGATGCCAGTTTGGCCATGGGTGCAGGCTCAAGCATCATTCCGCTTGCTGATACTCCTTCGGCGGGTGTTCCCTCTACGCTGTCTACCGCCCGTAGACAGGTTGCGCGCGCGGCTCGGGAAGAAACTGAAAAGCTGCTCCAAGGTAACGTAACGCTGAGTCTTTTACTATAACTTGATCTTCGAATTTTGGCATATGCATTTTCTGCAGGGCCAAGTCTTGGCGATGGGATGACGGGTGTAACGATGGCGATCACAGAGCCCGAAGTAGCCACTCTCTCTCTCTGGAGTCCGGGACTGCCCAAACCGCCGCTCTTTCCCCGTGTGGCTCCCTGGTATCGGCGGGCGTCGCAAGCGTCACGACGGCCCTCGTCGAATCAGGGGATGAAGCCATGGGCGCAGAAACTACTCTTCCGAGGGAGAGCGAAGAAGCCGCTACGCCTGGTGATGCTTCCGTCGCGGTTTTGGTTGATGACCCATCAGGTAGGTCTTGGGTCACTGTTCTCTTTTTATTTCTCAATGCTGTTCAGCTCCCTCTGACGATATTTTGTTTGTAGGTGCAGTGAACGCTGAGATTGTGCCATCTGAAGCACCTCCGGTCGCTGCCATGACGGCTGTTGTTCCCTCGCCTTCTCCTATGTCCTCCCAAATGTTGGAAGGCATGGGTCTGCTACTTATTTAATTTAACTGTGGATACCATCTTCCTTGTATTGACAGTATATTGTCGTAATTCTGCAGGAGTCCTTTTCGACCATTTATACCAGTGTTGAACCTGCATTTCACCTTCCAGTCGGAAGTCATTCCGCCTCCTGGTACTGGCTAGTATATCCTTCAGCTATTGTCTCCTTCTTTCTTTTATGAATAGCCGTATTGTTGCTAAGTCTTCTTTATATTAATCACAGCGTCACGGATCAGAGGAGGCGACGAGATTACAGCCGCGCCTTCGGTACTCCCAATTTTGCCGCCTGCCACAGCTGGTATAGTAGACTCCATCGCTCGTGTATTTTCATTACCTCCCGAGTCGACATTTGACCATAATTTTTTTTGCAGCAACCGCACCGGCTCCAGCTCCCTTTGAGTCTTGCATCCCAATGCCGGCAGGGCCCTTTGCTAAACACATATCTTCCAGGGGTGCTGCGAATAGTCAGCGAATGTTTAGCGAATTCATTGAAGATCTCGATGCCGAGGCCCTAAGTTCTGCTACGGATTTTTCTGTTGAAGTCAATCTAATGCTGGCGACACTCGTGAACTTCCATGATGAAGATCTCGTCGGCTCTTGGGTTGATTACTGCAGAAAGATCGAGGCTTTTCTGCATGAGATTGAGCTCAAGCGTCTCGCTCCTGAAGTATTAGCTTCGAACTCCCAGCGGGCTGCGTGGGTCGAGAGTAGTGTTCATTTCATCCGCCATATTGAACAAGAGGCGACCCTAAGGCGAAAGGAATATGAAGTAGCTTCAAGCGAATCTGCCCGGTTACGTGCCCAGGTTGAAGCGAATGCTGCGCAGTTAAAAGCTATCTTCGACAATCTCCAGCGATGCATTTCGGATGGGTTAACGCTGAGGTGGACGCTTGACTCTACCGAGCGGGTCATGCAGGACTGCGAAGCTTCCCTGCTAGAAACCGATGAAAAGCTTTCGTCCTGTTTATGGCAGCGGACTCAAGTTGAAGAGGAGTTGGCCGCGGCGGCTGACCACGAGAAGGGATTGAGAGGAGCGCGCGAGCAGCTGGTTGATTTGTTGAAGATGCCTCTTCCTCAATAACCATCTTTGTACTCCTTTTTTTACTGTAAACTTGCGGTTTATGAATAACATGTATTCATTTTGATTCCTTTGTGAAATGTATTTTGTATTCACTTGAATTCATAAATAAAAGACATCCTTCATTTTATATGGGTGTGTCCCTTTGGCAAATGTATCTTGTAGATAGTCTATCTTGATCTCCTTTGCAGGGCAGCGATGGCTTAGGAAACAGGTTCGGATCTGCTGCCTAAGACTTTTCAACTTCATAAGCCATGAGGGTCTCATAAAGACTTTTCTCCCTACGAGTCGAGAGGATCTCGTATGTGTATTTTCTCCTTAGGAATCATGAGGATTCCTAAGTGCGTTTTCTCTCAAGAGTCGTAAGGATCTCACAAGAGAGTTTTCTTTTTACGGGTTGAGAGGTTCGTGGGTTGATTTGTTTCCGAGTCGGAGCATTGTTCCGACGGAAAGGTCATTGGTTGACTTGTTTCCGAGTCGAAGCATTGCTCCGACAGAGAGGTCATTGGTTGACTTGTTTCCGAGTCGAAGCATTGGTCCGACAGAGAGGTCATTGGCTGACTTGTTTCCGAGATGGAGCGTTGTTCCGGCGGGGAGGTCATTGGCTGACTTGTTTCCGAGACGGAGCGTTGTTCCGATCTTCTGGGATGCAGATGTTGCCGTCGAGATCTGACTCTTCCTTTGTCAGAGTCTGTTGGGAAATGTGGTTCCCTTTTCGTTCATGCCCGTGGATTGTATACAGGGGTCAGTATGGAATCGCCTGTAGGGAACAAGTTTCTTTCTGTCATTTTTTTATTTCCTTCCGCGATGCTCTATCATTTCAGCTTTTTATATCGCGAAAGTCGCGATTGCCCAATCATTTCGGCTATTTTTCGCGGTGCCCAATCATTTCGGCTATTTTTCTTTTTACTCGTTGATTTTTTTTATTGCGAGTTGCCTAATCATTTCGGCTATTTTTATATGTATTTTGGGCTCTCTGATTTTTTTGCGAGTATGGACTTGAGATCTGATACAATCTTAGCATCAGCATCGCTGCGACTGGAATATTGCCAGGAGCGAATCATCACTTGTCGTGAAAGGACTTGAAATTTTTTACCGATTTAGGCATTAGTATCGCTACTACTGGAACGTTGCCAGGAGCGAATCATCATTTGCCTTCGCCACTATCGAACAAAGGTGGCTTAGTAGACAGGGTTAGGGACCTGACGACTAAGGCTTTTGACTTCGTGAGCCGTAAGGGTCTCATGAAGGTATTTCTCCCTACGAGTCGTGAGGATCTCGTAGGTGTAATTTCTCCTTAGGGATCATGATGACTCCTAAGTGCGTTTTCTCTTGAGAGTCGTAAGGATCTCACAAGAGCATTTTCTCCTTGCAAGTCGAGAGGACCTACAAGTGTTGTTCACCAAATAGAGGAATTTCACACCATTGGTGGAACTGGACGGGGGAACGCTTATTTATGCCCATGGATTGTATATAAGGGTCAGTATTGAACCTCTTGTAGGGCAAACTGGGGGATGTGATAGCTTAAGAACAGGTTCAGGTTCCTGTATCTTAAGACTTTTGAATCCTGTGAGCCGTGAAGGTCTCATAGAGGGGAGAAATTCTCCTTACAAGTCGTGAGGAGCTCGTAAGTGTAATTTCTCCTTAGGGATCGTGAGGATTCCTAAGTGTTTTGCTCCCTTGTGAGTCGTAAGGATATCACGCGGGTATTTTCTCCTTACAAGGTCGAGAGGACCCTGCAAGTGCACAAGAATTTTTTTTACGAGTCTGGGCCCTTCCGGGTTTTCACAAACTCACCGGTAGCCCTGCTGTTTTTACTCACGGAGCCCTTTCGGGTTTTCATCCGTACCCATTTCGCTTATGGACGTACCTTTTTTCCGTTGTTGCCACATTAGCCTAAGGATGCTGCGGTTCATAGTAGTTTAAGGACGTTTCGGTCCGTAGCTAGTTTCAGGACATTGCGGTCCATTGTTAGTTTAGGGACATTTTGGTGCGTTGTTAGTTTAAGAACATTTCGGTCTGTTGTTAGTTTAAGGACGTTTCGGTCTGTTGTTAGTTTTCTGCAGCAGAGTTTTGCCGAATACTACTTACAGAGCTTGGTACTCAGGAAGGCAGCGAGCGGGCACGAGCGTCGTCATCCATCATTAACCTGAGCCGTGACTTGTCAAGCATAGTATTTCTTAAGGAACCGGCCATTTATTGGCCAAAAGGTCTTTCGCCATGCATATCCATGAGCAAGTAGGCCCCGCCTTGATAGACCTTGTCTATGATGTATGGGCCCTCATAGTTTGGCTCAAATTTCCCCCGTTTGGCATGATTGGGGATCATAGGTCTTTTGACAACTAGCACGAGTTCGCCTTGGAAGAATGTTCTCGGCCTAGTTAATCTTTCGTATGAGCGTGTCATCTTTGCTTTGTAAGCCTCCAGGTTTCGTTGCTCCATGAGACGAGTTTCCTCGAGGGCGTCGAGCTCCTCAAGCCGAAGATGAGCATTCTCTTCATCTGTCAGTTCGTAATGAACCGCCACTCGTAGAGAGGGTAGCTCAATTTCTAAGGGGAGTACCGCTTCCACGCCAAATACCAATGCATATGGCGTTGTATTCGTAGCCATTTTGAACGTAGTCCGATACGCCCAGAGAGCTTCATGCAGTCTCTCGTGCCAGTCCTTTTTATTTTTGGACACAGTCTTCTTTATTATCTTTGTCAAGGTTTTGTTGAAAGCCTCAGCTAGACCGTTAGCTCGGGGATTATAGACCGAAGAGTATCTCCAATCTATATTATGCTGCTGTGCGAAGCGGCTGATTTTGTGACTTCTGTAGGCCGACCTGTTATCGGAGATAATCCGTCATGGAGTGTCGAAACGATAGATGACGTGTGTCTTGAAGAAGTGGAGGATGTTCTCTGTCTTCACTTCTCTTAGCGGTATGGCTTCTGCCCACTTAGAGATGTAATCGATTATCGCCAATATGAACCGATGTCCTTTGGACGACACTGGTTCGATGGGTCCGATTATGTCGGTTCCCCACATTTCGAATGGCCAGCTAGCCACTGTTGGATGTAGTGGATTTGGATGTTAGTGGATGAAGTCCTCGTGAATTTGGCACGAGTGGCACTGCTTCGCGTATTTGACGCAGTCCTGAATCATCGTGGGCCAATAGTAGCCCATCCTTTTGATCTTCAGCTTCATCTTTGGCCCGGCTTGATGAGAACCGCAGTGTCCGTTGTGAGTTTCTTGGACGACTCTCCTTGCTTCTTCCGGTCCTAGGCATTTCAGCCATAGAGAGTCGAACGATCTCTTTTATTGAGTATCATTGACGAAGGCGAAAGACAGAGCCCGTTTCATGAGCTGATGTTTTGAGGATGTATCTTCAGGTGTTCGACGGGATTTGAAGTAGTCTATAAAGACTTCTCTCCAATCCTTAGACCTTTCTTGGTCTTCTATTTGTAGGATTGTTTGCTTGGTCGCATCCTTTTCTTCAGACGACTCCGGCGATATTTCTGCTGGTGCTAGAACCCGACGGCTTTGTACAATGATCCTTACGTCATCGAGGTTTTCGTCAGCCAGTTCTTTAGCGAGTTTGGCTAATGCATCCGCTTTGCTATTCTCTGTACGCGGTATGCTTTCCAGGGTGTAAGAGGGAATTTGAGTTAGTAACTGTTGCACTCTTTTTCCATACTTTACCAACTCTGGTTTGCACGTTTGATAGTCACCGTTTACTTCGCTAACGACCAGCTGAGTGTCTCCGTATATGAGGAGGTTTTCGATTCCCATGTCGACAGCGATCTCAAGACCTGCTATCAAAGCCTCATATTCTGCCTCATTGTTTGTCCTCGGCTCTGTTAAGGAAAAGGCAAAGCGCATTATCCCTCCTTGCGGAGTCACGAAGATAAGGCCTACCCCAAATTTGATTATAGGGGTATTGTGCTGTTGCTTCTTCACGGAATATACTCCGTCGAAATAGAGTTCCCATCGGGTATCACTCCCTCCTTTCTCCTCGTTGATCATGTCAAACGCATGCTCGTCTGACAGTTCACAATTTAAAGGTGAGTCGCCAGGTATCGGATGTTCATCGAGGAAGTCGGCGATGGCTTGGCCTTTCACTGCCTTGTAGGGTCGATAGATTATCGAGAACTCCATCAGGAGGAGGGCCCATTTAGCGAGTCATCCTGTTAGTATGGCTCTTGACATCAAATACTTGAGAGGATCCACCTTTGATACGAGATGGACCTCATGCGCCAAAGCATAGTGTCTGAGCTTCGTTATCGCGAAGATTAACGCCAGGCAGTGTTTTTCGATAGGGGAGTAGTTGTTTTCTGCCCCCAGGAGAACTCGACTCAAATAGTAGAGGGCTCTCTCTTTCCCTTGGTCGTTCTCCTATGCCCATAGCGCGCCCAAAGAACCTTCAAGGGCGGTTGTGTACAGGATGATGGGATTTCCCTTGACCGGAGTGGTCAATACCGGCGGATTCTGCAGGTATTTCTTGATTTCATCGAGTGCACTCTGGCATTTACGATCCCAAACGAATGGGGTTCCCTTCTTCATCAGTGACTGTAGGGACGGTATTTTCCGGAGAGGTTGGCTATGAGCCGTCGGATATACGCGAGTTTCCCTTATAGAGACCGCAATTGTTTTAAAGTTCTTGGAGTGGGCATTTCCATAATCGCCTTGATCTTCGATGGATCTATTTCGATTCCCCGGTGTAGTATGATGAACCCTAGGAACTTGCCTGAGGAAACTCCAAATGCGAATTTCAGAGGGTTCATCTTTAGGTTATACTTACGAAGACGTTGGAACACTATTTTCAAATGCTCCCAGTGTTCCTCGTATGATTTGCTTTTCACTACGAGGTCATCGATATAGCATTCGAAGATTTCATGTATGAGGTCATCGAAAATCTTTGTCATGGCCCTCTGGTAGGTAGCGCCGGCGTTCTTCAGACCGAAAGGCATCACTTTGTAGCAGAATATGCCCAGAAGAGTCCGGAAAGCGGTATGCTTCTGGTCTTCGGGATGCATCTTTATTTGATTGTACCCTGATTAGCCATCCATGAAGGAGAAGACTTCGTGAGTGGATGTGTTATCTATCATCAGCTCGGTAACCGGTACGGGGAAATCATCCTTTGGACAGGCTTTGTTGAGGTCCCGAAAGTCCACGCAGATGCGCACCGTCCCATTTTTCTTCATCACTGGGACAATGTTAGCGACCCAATCATGGTATTGAACTTCTTGGATGAAGCCGGAGTCGATTAGCTTCTTGGCCTCGGCGTTGGTACTCATTTCAAGCTCGAGCCGTATTCTTCTTGGTGCTTGTTTGACTGGCTTGACGTCCGGAGATATCGCTAATTTATGCACAGCTATGTCTAGATATAGCCCCGGCATCTCGGAATAGTTCCATGCGAAGCAGTCTTTATACTGCATGAGCACGTATTTTAGCATAGCCGCCTGTTCTTTAGACAGCGGCTCACTGACTAACGTAGGTCGTGGGTCGTTTGCCATCCCCAAGTCGATTTTCCTTAGGTTGTCCGTAGTAGTGCGTATTCCATCTTCCAACTCTTTTGGCGCCGGTGGAAATTCTGAGATCAACTCCTTTTCATCCTCATTTTCGAAGCACCGGGAGAGGTCATCCATATTCTCGAGCACTCCCTCTTCCGACAGCATTATCACGTGACATGTACGAGATCGTTTCCAAGACCGATGTTGATCTAATTATACTCTCTCTATGTACGTTTCTTTTGGCATATACTTTTGTGGTGGGGCTACCCTCCAACTTCTGGATTGAAGGAATCTGCCGAGTTGGTATTGGTCTTCGATCCAATTTTTGAAGGTGAAGCAGTCTTCAATAGAATGTCCTATTGCTCGGTGATAGGAGCAACAATCCGGGTGATGAACCTCGTTTGCTTGATCGGGGTGCCGAGACTCTGGAAGTGTCATCATTTGATATTTCATGACAAGGTTAAAGATTCTCCTTGTCTTGTTTCGAGGGAAAGAATATGCTTGACCCATCTTTTTCATAAGAGACGGATTCCGGCTGACCTTTTCTCGATCGTGTGGCCTTTTGGATCCGTTTTGCCGCTGTCGAACGTTTTTTCCGTTCTTTAACTTGTTTTTTCCTCCGCGTCGGGCCTTTTTCTTGTCTTGGGAATGCATGGCGGGCTGACGGTGAAGGGCATTATCATCCTCCGTAGCCTGCTGAAGGAGGCATTGCGTCTTGGCTTTCTCGTAAATGGCCATTTCGCGGCTGTGGTCGTTCCGAACCTTTTGACTTGCTTCCCTTATTAGCTTGTCCATCTGTTCTTAAAACGATGGACTTGGTATTTTTATGGCAGGACCTCGTTCTGGTTCAACATCAACGTTTTCTAAAAGAGCATCCTCTTCTTCATCGAGGTCATTTATGACATGGCAGCCATAGAATCACTCCCGTTTCTTGGATTGGACATATCCAAGCCCGATCATTTCCATTCTCCCATTAGGAATTTTTCGCTGAATTCCGGGGACATTCCAGATCCTGTTGTAGAATTGGGCATGTCGCCGGTTTGCTTAAAGGGTACGCCTTGGCATCTCAATAACCTTTTCAATCCCTCTGCGTAGTATCTGGGCAGACGGATTGGTTGGAGCCTGTTAAGCACAGGTTCGGCACCACGCCAGACTTCTCTCTCGACTTTGGCTTCTCCGGATCGATAGAATAGGATAGCCTTTTCACCTTTTCGACTGGGAGGGACGTAGAATGTCTGCAGCTCTTGCACACTATATGTCTGAAGTGCATCAAGCTCTCTGTAGTGCTGCCGCGGAACCATGGTGATCTGCAAACTCTGATCATCTCCAGTGAGGGCCTGTATTGATGGACGGACCAATAATACTGCGTTGACTTCGTTTTCAGAGTCACTGCCAAAGACCAGAATATGGGTAGATGGTCCCGGCATGTTGCATTGGGGCGGCCCTAAATATACTATCTCTTCCTCCTCCTCGGTATCGCTCCCGAAGACCGGAATAGTGGTGATAGCTTTTTTCTTATTCTCCGGTTTATGGCATCTTTCTGTGTCTTCAAAGTCTGGTAGGAAATACTTTGCATCTTCGTACTTTCGGACTTCATTTACGGAGAATGGGTTTAGTTCCCTCATTACGGTATACTCGAGATCATCTTTGAAATACTTCATACACTGATGTTGTGTAGAAGGGATGATGTTGTACTCGTGTAACCAAGGCGTGCCGAGTAAAGCGTTGTAGCAGGTCTTGGTATCAATGACATGAAATTTGATGTCAGTGACAAGCACCCCAAAGCGTAACGTCAGTATTACAGCCCCGAGCGTCCGTGATGACTGGGAGTCAAACCCGAAGATGGTGATTTTATCCCGAGCGAGGTGCTGAACGCTCATGCAGATTTCTTTTAGCACCCTCACGTTTAGGAGGTTGACAGAGGACCCGTTGTCAACTAAGATCTTCCCTATCTTGATATCATGGCAGTACCCGGTGACATACATGGGACGGTTGTGCTCGCACGTTCCGAGGAGGAGATCTTCATCGCCGAAAGTGATGTCAGCTGTGTGCACTTCTTCCAGCTCGTCCTTCATCTTTTCTTCTGCTAGGAAAGCTTGAAACTGCTCGGGCTCTTGTAATGCCCTGATCAGAGAATCTCGTGCCTCTTTAGACAACAGAAGGGCATCCAAAACACTTAGCTGTGAGGGTATCTTCTTCAGATGTGCCAGGACATTGTAATCCACTTTGTTTTTCTTGGGAGGGTCCTTGGCTGCCAGCTCTTCGACGACTCGATCATCGAGGGCGATATCCTCAGGGACTTTTTTCCTCCCCTTATCTTTTTTGTTCGATCCTTTGTTTGTAGGTCCGAGATTCTTTTCGGGCAACATACGATTACGCAGCTGAATGTTTTCACAATTCTTTATCTCTTCCTCTTTTCCTGAGGTGGATTCCTTGAAGAGAGGGCCGAGGGCTATTTCTTCGTCAGAATCGCTTCCGAAAAAGAAAACTTAAGATCTCCTGGTATCAACCATGTGACAGTTGCCGGCAGTTCCTTTATGCTCATCCGTCATATTTCTCTGCTCCCGACGAGTTTTGCGCTTCATCCGCTTGAAATGTTGTCGGTGAGCAACATATCCCTGCCACCACTTTTTAAAGGACATGCATTCTTCGGTAGGATGTTCAATCCTCCGATGGTATAAGCAGTAGTTAGGATGCCCATCTGCTTCGTCAAGGGGTATAGCGCCAGGAGTATTTCCTTTGAAAGATGGCAGCCTCATTCCCATTGACAGGGCTTTAGCGAACCGTTTCCTTGTCTTAAGCCTGCTTTTGTATGTCGCGGGCGTGCTTCGATCTGGGTGGAGTGCTTCAACCTCTTCATCCTGTCGCCGATGCTTGGCCCTTTCGAATATGGCCATTTCACGCTCTTGATCAGGTTTGCTCTTCTGACGGGCTTCATTCAACAGCATGTCAATCATCTCGTCTGACGGTTCCAAGGATTTTGGGACCGATCCTGCCCCCAGCTCCTCTATATTATCTTCTGATGCCGAGTGAGCTTCTTTGTCATCTATTGGTGAATGAGAGATCATGTGACAACTTGCCACATAATCCTCAGGTTCTTCTGACGAGTCGTCTCCCCCATCATTGTCATTATCTTCGCTCTCAAGGGCATGGCTGAGAAACTCTTGGAGTGTGACTAGGGTTCGTGCCTTCTAATTATATTCTTCCAGCGCGTCAATATGCTTTTGCAGGTCCGTGCGCTTGTCGTCAGGCTGCGCGGGCTTCCTGGTCTTCTTCCTTTTCTTCGAAGACTTTGACGGCTGGGCCTGGGTATTTTGCCCATTGCTACCAACTCTCGGTGTTGGGTGCAGTTTCAGCATTCCCTCAATTATCTCGGGTTCCAGCGGGCTTTTCCACCTAATCGCCGGACATGCTTGAATATCCTTCGGCATTCTTTTAGTCTTGTCCGAAAGAACAACTTCCCATGGAGCTTCCTCTATAAATGAGCATGATGCCCCCGGCATGTCCACCTTTTTAGGAACGTGCGGTTGTGGCGGGTTTACCCTCCAGTTTTCAGAAAGCGCGAATTTGCCTTGTTGGAACTGGTCTTCAATCCAGTTTTTGAATACGAAGCAATCTTCGATTGGGTGGCCCACTATTCGGTGGTAGGGGCAGTAATTGGGATTGTTGACATCGCCCGGTTGCAGCGGGCATCTCGGATGTTGTAGAGTGATAAGCCTGTTGCGCACCGCCAGTTCGTACAGTCTTCTCGTTTTATCCCGAGGGAATGAGTAGGGATTTCTCAGCTTTTCTCCAAGTGATAACTGTTTATCGTTTTGGCGAGCAGCTGGTTTCGGATCATCCGGCTGTTGCTGAGCGTTGGCGACGAAGGTCGTTTTCCCTTTACCCTTTTCATTTCGAAGCTCTGTTTTTTAGGAGGATGGTCTATGGCCCATCTGGTCCATTTGGGCCAGCTTGTCGATCAAGGCTTGGAAAGTGGTCGGCTTGAAGAACATCATAAATTGGGATATAGTTGCCTGCGAATCAAGGGTCCCCACGAACATGCCCATGACAGGAGCTTCTTCTATGCATTGTTCGCATCTCGACCATAGGTTCCGCCACCGAATTGCATACTAAACCCAGTTTCTCCCGGTTTCACTCTGGCATTGATCAACTCCGTGATTAGGGTGCGTTCGCTAGCGCTTACGAAATGCTGGGTGAATAGCAGCTCTGTTCGCCGCCGAAAGACGTGACCGGGACGTTGGGACGTCCGGCCTGAATTTTGGGGGCAGATGCTATTTGGTTTTATGCATCCACCTCTCTGAAGATTCCAAGTTGATTTATGGCACCGTGTATCGGAGGATTAGACGGATGCGGCCGATGTAGCAGACTTCGTCAGATTCTCCGTCATTGTGAGGGGTTTTTGATTGTGGGGACGCTCTTCCCTGCAGGCGCAAGCCCCTGCAGTTAATTACGCTACCGCACCGCGGTAACCACTTTCTCCTTCTCCAGATGGTCACTTCGTGTCGTGTGTGTTTGTTTTGTTTTGGGTTGCCCGTGGATTGTATACGGAGACTAATTTATGTTGTCGCCCGTAGGGCGTGGATTAGTCCAAATCTGTATTTTCTTAGATTTGGGTTTGGTTTGGGTTTAAGGATCGTTAATCTCATTGAGATCAAGATCAACTTAAACTTTGTTAAGGATACGTTAGTCTAATTTTTAGATTAAGATCTACTCAATGGGGGGGGAGTTGGAATCATTTAAATCCAACGACAGAGAATTCAGGCTATGTCGTCTTAGTTTAGGGACGTTGCGGTTCAGTGGGTTTAAGGATTGTTAATCTCATTGAGATTAAGATCAACTTAAACGTTTGTTAAGGATACGTTAGTCTAATTTTTAGACTAAGATCTACTTAACAGGGTTTTTAAGATCATTTAGATCCAACAAAAGAGTATTTGGACTTTATTGTTTTAGTTTAGGGACATTGCGGTCCATAAGTTTGAGGACATCATAGTCCATGTCAGTTTAGAGACATCATAGCCTGTAAAGTTTAAAGACATCATAGTTTATGAGTTTAAGGACCTCACAGTCCATAAAGTTTAAGGACATCATAGTCCATGAGTTTAAGGACCTCATAGTCCATAGGGTTTAAGGACATCATAGTCCATAGTTTAAAGACGTCATAGTCTATAGAGTTTAGTTTAGGGGCGTTGCGGTCCATAAGTTTAAGGACATCATAGTCCATGGGGTTCTAGTTTAACTAGTTCGGGGATGCATCAATAGTTATTGGCTATTGGGACCCTCCATCTCTCTGAAGACGTTGAAGGATTACAACGACATGTATCAGAGGTATGAAGAGATGTACCCTTGAACGAATGTCCCAACTGAGGGGGGATAGGATGAACATCATTTTAGATGCCATCTGTTAGGAGCTCATTAGCTATCTTTGGGACCGACTTTGGAAACCCCGAGCATGAAAGGCTCAATTGATGGTCCTTAGAATGTTTGGTCTGATTCTAGCTAATGTTAGCCCTTCATAGTGTTCAACACTAACATTTTTATTCAGCGCTCACGTGCTCCCACGTGATACTCTGAGGCAGTGATGCATATAAGTGTTAAACACGTTAGCCCTGTGGCCGTCATGTGTAAGCATGTGAGGTGATTTGAAATAGCATTAAACTTCAAGAATCTGAAGCGATGTGATCAGTCGAAAATAATGTATTTTTAACACGTCAATTTCCCTATCTTTTGCATTCATCTAGAGGTGTTCGGTTTTCATATTACACATATTAGCAAAACAATAGTAAAAGACCAGATCACATGTGTTATACTCTAAAACCGGCATTTTTAGGGAAATTGACTGTTTTTCATGGCATCGCATCATCCTTGTATAGCGCAACACTTGTTTCGAGAATCTGTACAGGAAATTCCAGGAGAATAGCCAAATCAGTGAAAATAATGCTGATAAAATACGCCAACTCAAAGACTAGAGATCTGGCAGTGAGCAGGGACTAATTATAAGAATCAACATATCAGCAAAATACCATGAAGTTATCAGAAAGCAGCACTGGAAATTTGATAAAGCAAAGCTCCTATACTGCCGCGTATCCGCGGCCTGAGCAGGCATGTGCCGCGGATCCGCGGTCACGTGACCATGACATCAGCAAAGCTTCAGTGCAGAATTCTTATGTCAAGGTGTACATTCATTCAAGCCACTGCAAGTTCAGGAAATCTCCAGAAGCTTCTTCAGTACAACAAAGCCCCTTGTCAAAGCTAAACACTCCAAGCTTCCAAAGCAAGCTTCCCCCCTTAACTACCTTAAATCCTAGAAGTTTCTCCCTAACCTCCTAGCTTAAGATGGAAGCTAAACCCTATCTAACTACTTCTAGAGGCTTCTACCTAACTTACTAGCTTACAAGGGAAGCTAAGCTAATCCTAAATTCTTAAGGAAGCTAATCATTCTTAAGGCTATAAAAGGGACCCTAGGCTTCACTTCTAAAGGTTGTTGAGGGTTGATCAAAAAGTTGTTGAAAGTTGAACAATTCTTCCACCCACAAGTTGAGTGACACAACTTGTGCCTCAAAACCCTAACCCTAATCCAAATTCCAAAGCCAAATTCAAGATCCCAAGTACCAAATCAAGCGAGAAGCCTTCAACCTTTTAGGAGCGGAGCCGATCTTCAATCGAGCAAGTGATCCAAGCCGATCCGCGACTCAAGGAGACGAGCGAAGCCAAATCGACGATCGAGTTCTTTCCACTTGTAGTTCTTGAGCAAATTGTAACGGAATTGTTGATAAATAAAAGGATAAATTCTTTAATCTTGCTTTCTTTAAATTCTTGCATCATGATTCGATCTCAATTTGTGATTGCGGTTCTTGTTGTGATGATTGAGTAAAACTCCGCTCGTAAAGGAGTCGAGACGATCAATAGAATGATGATGTAACAAATCTTAAAACAATTCTTAAGTCCTACGAGTTTGTAAACCCTAGCAAATTGAAGAATCGACGACCTAGTTTCGATGCGATGCTTTCTTGATTGTGTTCGCTCGAAATTAGGGATCCACGATCGATTCTTGAATTTACTAGAGACTAGAATGTGAATGATATCGGCGAAGGAACAAGGGATAGATGATGAAACCCTAGTTTCACAAGAAATCCCTAATTCTCGTTGATCATCATCGATCTAGCATCAATTCATCGATGGATAAGAATACGTAATTGCTAGATTTCATCACATCTATAAATCCGATCGATTCCTACGAGCCTCACTTCGATTCTTGATATTTGGCTTGGAAATCATAAATTCTCAATTCTTGATTTTAATGTTTTCTAGTTATTAGATCTAAATTTTACTAGTTCTTGAACTTCAATTCTATAAATCATGAATTGTTTCTTTTCTTTCCTTTAAATTTTCAACTCATCTAAATCGAAACACGAACAATTACACTTTCCCTGTGGACGATCCGCACTTACTAACGCGCTACATTCGACACCGTTATTGATTGCGGTCAAATATTTTTGGTTGTGATTTCTATACAATTTTCTACATACACACCGGAAATTCATATCAATCACGCTGCTTCTTTGGGTTTATTCTTTTGTTCTCTTCTGAGCGTTAAGCGCTATTTGGGTCACGTGGGAGCACGTGAGGCGCCTAAAAAAAATGAAAACTGCCTTTGATTTATTCTTTTTTGCTCTGTAAGTGCTAAGCACTACTATGAGGTCACATATGATCACGTGAGTCAATTTCTCTTATTCTCTTTTGTTCATCATAGGCGCTCACGTGGGAGCACGTGATCGGCAGTTATCATGTTGGGTGCCAATCTTTTACGTGCATGGAGATCCCGAGCTTCGAGACTTTTGAGCCCATTTTTTTTATGAGAATTGGATTCTTAAGACTTAGTTTTTTCTCTTAGGTTTGGGATCTGTATGACAGAATCTCCCCAATGAGAATTAAATTCTCAACTTGTGAGGAGATCTGCTTCTGCAGATCTTTTCCATAAGAGAGAACTAAGTTCTCATATGAAGGGTTAAACGTTTGTTTCATCAGAGGAATTAAATTCCTATATACTTTTTGGGAGAATTAAATTCTCTGAACTTAGATCTCCCTCTAGGGTTTGGATCTGCATGGCAAAATCTCCCCGATGAGAATTAAATTCTCAACTTGTGGGGAGATCTGCTTCTGCAGATCTTAACCAGAGGAAGAACTAAGTTCTTTTTTATAAGAGTTAAACTCTTATGGAGGTGAAAAAGAGAGGGGATATTCTATGTGTTTTGTTCCTTCTCTTACCTAGAGTTTCCTTTTCTCTCTGGAGAATTAAATTCTCTTTTTTTTAAGCTTATGAAGGGTTTCTCTCTTTTTTATATCTTCTCTTTTCTCTGTCTCTCCTCCCCTTCTCTTCTCTTCTCTTTTTTGGGCTCCAATTTATAGGAGAAAGAAAAGAATCAGTTTGTTCGGCTAAATCTCTTATTAAGAGATTTTGATTGATTTTACAACCAACCAAAATGATCTTTTAGATCAATCGGTGAATTTTATTCACCGTTGGATTTTTAATCCAAGGACTTCTGTTTTACAGAAGATATTTCTCACGAAATTAGGAAAATATTTCCCTACACATAATCTTCTTCTGTAAATTGGTAATTTTTAATCACCATTAGATTTTTAATCCAACGGCGCTCCGCTTTGCAGAGCGCAATCTTGCTACTTCGCTAATTGTTTCTTAAGAAGTCGCTTATATACTTTGTATATAAGAGTCACGTGTCTGCACGTGAGGCTCGGTTTTAGCTTTGCTTTGTCAAACGCAGGGCTTTATCACGTGTGGGCTCGTGATGCTCCACTTGGGAATTTTCTCCGTTGCTCTATTTGTTTATTTATTTTCCGTAAGGAAAAAAGCTCCATTTCCGTAAACGTTTTGATGGAGTCGTTCGGAAGCTCCGAGTACCATTCAAAAGTTGTCTGCGCTAAACTGGCGAAGTAGCAATTTGTCGTCGCCTTCGGTATTGCTGTATAGAGCCCTGAACTGAGCGGCATGCTGATAAGGGTTGCCTTCTTCTTATACACATGGAATTTAGGGATCGTATATCCCGGGGGGTACTTAATTTGATCGTACCAGCCTGGATATGGTCGTCCAGTTCTGACAACTTGGCCAGCGGCTTCGCTTGCCTTATGAGCTCATATTTGTTGAGCTATATAGTCATCAAGCGCAGCTTTCGAGATCGTCTCCTCTCTGGCTGCTGATAGAGCCGGAAGAGGGTTTGATGTTTCTCCTCTGTCGTCTTCAATGACTATTAGGGGATTTTCGGCTGGAGGGTCCAGCTGGATCATCATCCCTACCATATCTTGAAATAGGAGCACCATTTGTTTTATGTTAGCCGCTTGTTCTGCGGCATCTTTATCCTTCTTTTCGAGCATTCTTCGGAGGAACTCGGTATCAGTTTCCTGCTCCTGGCGTTGTTCTGACGACGCTTCCGGGCTTTCTTTCTGCCCAGTAAGTGCGGCCATCTTTGTCAGCATTTCCTGGAGTTTCTGTTGTTGCTCCTGAGCCATTGTTACTGATCGGGTAAGTGGTCGATGACCCCCAGAAGCACGACTTTCCTCTTTTCCAGAAGCCATATAAATGGTGTGCAGCATCATGCCCCCAGACTTGAGGCGTTTAGGTTCAGTGCCTTTGAAATCTATCGCAGGGTTGGGGATCTTCTCCGGCCTTCTCCTATTGTGGGCGGTCGAAGTTGAGGGGGCCGTTGCAATACGCACCCAAGCAGACGATACCTTCCATAGCGTGGCGGCGGGATGGTCCTCCTTTTGCCGAACCTTCATTTTCTTCTGTCGGCGGGAGTAGTCTTTGTCGATTACAGAGTCTTGGACTCTTCGCCAGCCCTGTGGATTTTGGAGGACCGCGGTTGAGGAGACTGCTCCAGCTTCGCCTTTGTAACATTTTCAGCAGGTGGAGGAGACCTTTTTAACACGGCAGTTGGAGAGTTCTTGCGCACCCTCCAGAGCGGCTCAAAGTTGTTCCCAGTTGGAATATCAACATTAACCTCCACCGTTGAAGCTGGTGGGGTAAGTCCTGAAGGGAGACTACCCCCAGCTTTCCTCACTCGGCGCCAGTGACAACGTCGAGCATGTCGTGTAGCCGGGATCACTTCTATTGTCGGAGTAACTTCTTCATGCCCCCTTCTTTGATTAGAGGCTGTTGTTGGTGCCAGCCTGTCGAAGACTGACGTCCGCCGGGAAGGAATGGTCAATCTGTCGAAGGCCAATTTTTGAGTAGGGGAAGCGCTTGTAACGACCTGACCCGTAGCAGGAGTCGGAACGGCCAGTCTTGTGAAGACTGATCCCTTAACAGGAGAAGCCCTTTTGATGACTTCGTTTACCGGAGCTGGAATGACTATCCGCTTCGGGATAACTCCCTCGGGTATTGCAGGCCTCTTTACAGGCCCACTTGAGCTTTGGCCCAGTCTGTCAAAGACCGAGGCGTTGGACTTGGACGACCCGTTGAGTAGGGCCATGGTAATTGTAAGCTGATCAAATACCGACTTCTTTGGAGCTTCCTGTGACGGCACTGGAGCGTTGAATCTCATTGGTGGGAGAATGGCCCCGAAGAACAATCTAGTGGTGGCCTGTGATACCTATTCCACCGGCATTGCGAAGATGGAGGCCGCTTGTGGCCCGTAAGTTACTCCTCCAGACTGGGCGGAGCGGGAGTTGTTGTCGCAATTGGTGCAGTTGGAAACCATCGATGTCATCTTCTCTTCTGCATAGGAGCAAAACACCAAATCTTAGTACCTCGACTCCAGGGGCAGCCATATTAAACCGCGATTCGTTCGCGAATACGACACACGAAGTATGGAGTGGAAAGAGAAAAAGGTCCCACCGGGCGTGCCAGAATCTGTTCACCGCCGAAACACGCGACCGGGACGTTGGGACGTCTGGCCTGTATTTTGGGGGTAGAAGCTATTTGGGTTTATCTGTCCACCTCTCCGAAGATGCCAAGTTGGTTTATGACATCGTATATCGGAGGTTTGGATGGATGAGACCGTTGTAGCAGACTTCGTCAGATTCCTCCTCATTTACGAGGGGGTTTTGATTGTGGGGACGCTTTTCCTTGCAGGCGCAAGCCCTTGCAGTTAATTACGTTACCGCGTAGCGATAACCACTTTCTCCTTCTCCAGAAGGTCACTTCGTGTCGTATGTGTTTGTTTTATTTTTGGTTGCCCATGGATTGTATACGGAGACTAATTTGTGTTGTCGCCCGTAGGGCGTGGATTAGTCCAAATCCATATTTTCTTAGATTAGGGTGTGGTTTGATTTAAGGATCGTTAATCTCGTTCGAGATTAAAATCAACTTAAATGTTTGTTAAGGATACGTTAGTCTAATTTTAGACTAAGATCTACTTAACGAGATTTTAAGATCATTTAGATCCAACGAAAAAGCATTTGGGCCCTATTATTTTAGTTTAAGGACGCTGTGGTCCGTTATTAGTTTAAGGACATTGCGGTCCGTTGTTAGTTTAGGGACGTTTCTGTCCATTGTTAGTTTAAGGATTTTGCGGTCCATTATTAGTTTAAGGATGTTACGGTTCGATCTTGTTGGTTGTCGAGACCCGCCACCTCTCTGAAGACGTTGAAGAATTACAACGACATATATCAGAGATGTGGGGAGATGTACCCTTGAACCAATGTCAATTGGAAGATCTGTAGTTGGGTTTGGGGCTAAGACCAATTTAGAAATAATGTGAGCACATGGCTCGGTTGATCTGAATTAGAGACTTTTGGTCAACTTGGACTCAGTCCACTTAGTATAGAATAAAGTGTTAAACACTTGTTTGGGTTCGGTCCCTTTTATATGCAACAATGCTAAGCTTTGATATGGGCTCTGACTCTCACCCCATTACTTTGTTGTTGTTTTTTTATGGAGTGTTAAACACTTTTTATGGTGCTGGGCTCTATTTATAGAGCGCTTTATGTTAAACAGTTCCCACGTGAAGGGCACGTGGGGCGCTGGGCGCCAACCACTAATGTAGAGAACTCTTCATTCTATTAGCGCCCACGTGAGGGGCACGTGGGGCGCTTGGCGCTGGGCTCCAACCACTGAGTGCAGAACACTCTTCATTTTATTAGCAGTGCCCACGTGAGGGGCACGTGAGGCGCTCAGCGCTGTTTCCTTCTTTGTGCATTTTTCTGAAGAATTCAATTCTTTGTTCGTCCCTGGATCTTCAATCTCTAAGAACAAATTCATCCCTGCGAGAATTAAATTCTCATTTGTGGAAGACTTGTCTCATGGATCTCAGATCCGGGGAGAAAACTATGTTCTTCTTTTATAAAGGTTAAACCCTTGAGTATGCAGATGAGATACTATGATCTCTTTTTACTTTGAAGAAAGTTCTTCTTCTTTCTTTTCTCTTAAAGCTCTTTTTGCTTGCTCTTCTTTTTTGAACTTGAAGCTTATGGGGGGGTTCTTCTGTACAAGACTTGAAGTCTTGGGTCCTTTATATAGTGGAGGCTGATTTGTTGATTTAGTTAAAGAAATCTCTCATTGAGAGATCTCCAATTGGTTCGGGGATTTTATCCACCGTTGGATCTTTGATCCTAAGCCTTCTGTTTTACAGAAGATATTTTTCTTGTTTTCAACAAGATTGGGGAAATATTTTCCCATACAGAACTTATTCTGTATCTTGGGGATTTTTAATCACCATTGGATCTTTGATCCAACGGTGCTCTGTTTTACAGAGATTAACCTTTCTTGTTCTAGTAAGATTCGAGAAATATTTCCTCAACATAATTTAATTCTGTAATTTGATGATTTATCATCTCGTTGGATCTTTGATCCAAGGGTGGAGAACTTTTAGTGCTGGCGCTCTCGTGCTTTGCACGTGAGGTGCTGCCTCAGAGTTTTTAACTCTTGGCGCTGCCTCAGAATTTTTTAACTCTTGGCGCCGGAGCTCTCGTTCTTTTCACGTGAGGCGCTGCCTCAGTTCAAATTTTGAACAGAGCCTTGCTCTCTTATTGGGGGGAAACAAGCTCATGGTAACTGAAAAGCTAGTATGGTTGGAAACTCTTATTTTTAAGTTCTTTTTTTTATAGTTCTTATCTTTGTATGTAACTTTCATCTTCTCTTTTTTATTATAAGATTTTGTGGATGTAATCCGCTGAAAACCCCCAGAAGACAACACTTCTCCTACTAGGGACACCTAAAGGTTTAACGACTTGTTGCATGTGCTCAGTGCAATCGTGTTTCCTACGAAAGTGTGCTACTTAGGTTTTTTTTTCCTTCTCTCTCTTGAATAAATAGTTTGTTCGGGACGATCAAAGTTAAGTTTGGGGGTATATGTTCAGTCGAAAATATCGCACTTTTGATATAACATTTTCCTTGCTTTTCTTAAATATCTAAAGGTATGTATTATAAATATGACACATATGAGGGTTTATCTGTAAAAATATCTATTGTCATATGTTTATATATTATAATTAACATTACGAAGGAAAATGTATGCATATAATATTTATATAATATTTTTTATTATGCATATCATATCAAATATTCTAATCAAAATTCTTTAAAAGATATAACATCATACAAATGGTTAGAATAATATCTCTATAACAAATATTACTAATATTATTCATGGAGATATTATGCAAGATTTGGCTCAGGTGAGATCGGGATATCGAGATATCGGGAATCAAAAATCTGCCGATGAAGTTAAATAAAATCGAAGAATCAATACTGGCAGAGACTAAGAGAAAATATGAAAATTCCTGATATCACAAAAATCTCCATGTGTTAACACCAGAGACCACAGAAAATTTCATCACCTGATCCCACCAAAGTACGGCCTTTCCGCGGCAACAAGTCCATTTTGGCGGCGGATCCGCGGCAGAGAAGAGGATTTAGGATTTGGGGTTTTTTTGGGTAAGATTGCAACAACAAACCCTTGGGATCTTTGGTTTCTGATTGCAACAAAAAACCCTCGTAGGAAGTTAAAGATCATCACCTTTTACACGAAACAAATCACCGTCAAAGAACAAGTGATCTACGATAGGTCCGCAATTCGACGTGATAAGGCGACGTGAGATTCGACGGAACATATACTTCCTACGAGGAAGAGATCGAGAGCAAATTCTTCTTACTCTTGTAATCTAAACTTGAAGGTTTTGTAATTGTGAAGTTGATTAATAAAGGTAGATCATTAGTTTAATTATTTAGTATTTAATTTCTGCATTATGATCTCATTCTCTATCCGTTCTTCTTCTATCTCCATTATACGCGAGTAATTCTCCACTTGATAGGGTTCGTAGGATTAGGGTAGAACAATGGATGAGAAAATATTTTAACTTCTTTTAAGTCTTATGAAGTTTATAAACTTTAGCAAAAGAATCGTTAACATCCTAATCGGGCGCGCTACCAATTCATTCCTAGTCTCGACCGCGATTTGAGACCATATTGACAATTGTTTTGTTAAGGGCTAGACATGAAGAGAGATCAATGAAAGGACAAGGGTCAATAGAGTGGAAATCCTAGTTTCTTCCAAGAATCCTAATCCCCATTCATCGCTATCAATCTAGTTTTAAATCTATCAAAAGATAAAATGAGTAATCTTTATTAGTCCTCCATGACTACTAAATCCTAACGAACCCTACAAGCCCTCTTCTTATATATTCTATATCTGTATTTAACATAGATCTAGAATCTATTCTCCTCTCTTCTTTTATTCTAATCAACTCGTCTAAAGCAAGATTAGAAATTCCACACGTCCCTGCGGACGACCCATACTCATTTCGGCTAGCTACACGCGACACCGTTATTGATTGCGGTTACTACACACTTTCTCACATATAATCAATCAGCATCTTCGGAGAGGTGGACGGATAAATCCAAATAGCATCTGCCCCCAGAATTTAGGCAGGACGATCCATTCCGGTTCGTCTCTGTTTTCGGCGGTAAACAGTTATATTGCTTAATTACGCTTAACGTATTTTCATAGTAATACGTTGCGGGCTTGCCGCGTCACCGTTTCCGTCTACTAGGAAGCATGGCGTGACAGCGGCCGCTGGATGCGTGAGCCTTACGTGGTCGCTGGGTGCTAGCGGGTCACGTGAGCGTCACGTGGCCGCTGGGGCGCCAGCGGATAATGTGAGCGGACGAGCGGGTCACATGAGCGTCGCGTGGCCGCTGGGCACCAGCGGGTCATGTGAGCGGCACGAGCGGGTAACGTGAGCGGCACGTGCCCGCTGGACGCCAGCAGGTCATGTGAGCACCTGCGGAAAAAAGGGCTAAAGCCTCTGAGCTTGGAGTTTAACTCCTGAACAGAAATTGGATATGGATTTGGAGTTAAACTCCTAAAACATCAGGATTTGGCGTTAAACTTTTTTGAGGATTTGAATCTTGGTGTTGCGCACTTCAAATATTGATTTGGGGTTAAGCTCCCAAAAAATTTAGATCTTGGATGATGAAAAAACATCCTTTTTCTTCTTCTTTAAGGCTTGAACTTCCCCAAAATTGGTTCTTTTGAGATGGGTTTTCTTCCTCCTCCATTTTTTTCTGGATCTTGGAGAAGAAAGGTGATGAGATTTAAAATCTCCACTTTTAGGAATTTCACGGGCGATTTGGACTCCCTTTCAATGGTTTTATGGTGAAAAATTATTTCTTTTTGAGAAAACGAGAGTTAAAATCTTGATTTAATTCAAAAAAGAAATAAGAAGAAGGAGACACAAAACCCTGAAAAATATGAGAGGAATCAAGTTGTTTTTTTCATTTTTTTCATAATATTGCCATATATAGGCTTACAAATTTACATATAGCCTTTTGGGCTTTACAAAATGATATTTTGCTCATCTCATGCCCATTTACTTATTTCTTTTTGCACATGAGCCGGGGTCTTTACAAAAATTTGGTTTTTTTTCCATTTATTTCACATGTTGCATATTTATTTAAATATTACATTTATTTGTTGTACTTTCTTGGCATGGGGCCAGTTTGGGCTTGCGCCTACCAGCTTGGACTTGGGTTCGGGGGTGGGCCCGGCTTGGGTTCGGGGGTGGGCCTGACTTGGATTCGACAGTGGGGTTTATTTGTTTTGGCTTGGTCCCACTTATCCGCGGTTTGACTTTGACTTTGAATTTTGGTCAATGGTGTGTAAATTTTAACCCCAACACTCATACCACTAAGTCTCTCTATTATCCATCAGATCATGTCACATATGCTAGACTTTCTCTCTCGTATAGAATATTTGTTGTTGCTGTTGATTTCTATGTTATTCCTTCTTTTACGTCTGATGTTCTGGCACATCCTGAATGGAGGAAAGGCATAGAAGAAGAAATATTAGCCTTACGTCTGAATTGTGCGTGAAAGCTTACCCGGTTGTTTGTTGGAAAGAGAGCAGTTGGATGCAAATGAGTATATACCATAAAGCTTAATCTAAACGGCTTATTACCTCGTTTGACGGCCAGACTTGTTGCCGAGAGCTATTCTCAGGCTTATTGAGAATATTATGATGAAACTTTTTCTCCTATGGCAAAAATGTCGTCTGTATGTATATTCCTATCATTTGCGGCTACATACAATGTGCATCTACATCAGCTTGATGTGAAGAATGGATTTCTTCACAGTGACTTGAAGGAGAAAGTATATATAGAGCAACCACCTGGTTTTGTTACTCATGGGGAGTCTGAAAAAGCCTGCAAACTTCAGAGATCTTTATATGGTCTCAAACAGTCTCCGCGTACTTGGTTTGGAAGACTAGCTAGCGTTGTTCGAACTTTTGGGTTATGCAAAAGCAGCAATAATCATTCTGTTTTCTTTAGAAATCGAAGAGGTGCATAATTTTGGTGGTTGTTTATGTTGATGATATTGTAATCACAAGTGTAACATCCTAGTACGGTTATAAGACATTAATTATTATTTTAACACTTACTTTATATTTCTTTTATTCTATCTATTGGGTCGTGAATGATTCGAATAGTAGTAGTCGTTATCCGACCCGACCCGTAAGTTTAGAACCCAATATGGTGTAAGGTTGTGTCTGAGATTTACCAGTAAAGTGTATCTATGTGAATCTAGTATAATAACTACATTATATTTTTAAATCTTTATATATCATATATCTAGATCATTATATATTTTTTAATAGCCACAAGTTAAGAATAAGTTATATTTTGTTAACTATCATCATATGGTTGCTATCCCATATTTTATTTTGCTTTAATCTTTTACGTTTAAATCTCAAGATATCTAATATCAAATATTTACTAAATCTAGATATATTTTTAGAATACTTTTAAATCTTAAATTAGGGGTATGAGTTATTTAAAATATATTCTTGCATTATGGTTGAGAAGTTTACATATGTGAACTATCTTCCAAAATATATTTTTGATGAGATTTTGGTGGAGATTGATTGTAGTTTGATATTATCTATATACATTAAAATTAATACATATTTATAACCTAATTTAAACTATACTATATATATTTATATTAAAATCAAAACCTCTTTCTCTCACTCCACATAACATATCTCTCCCTCATCAATTTATATATTCTCCTGCCTCGTTCTTCAAGCCCACACCCATTCTCTCCGACACAACTCCAGCCGCATCGTAGAACCTTAACCGAGCTATCAAAACTTGGTGTTGATTTGTATAGCGTCATGTTGCTTCCGTTCATCGTGTTTGTTTTGAGACAAGTTTACAACTTGCTACATGTTATGCTTTATGTAATTTATTTATATGTTATCGTACTATTATTATTATCATTATACAGCTATATCTATATAATTTATACATCGCAGTTATTTAACGTTAATCAGTTTTATAATATACAATGTATGCAAGTTTAACTTGCAACATGCTATGTTACTATATCGATATCTATATGAATAAAAATAGTACATGTATTTTATTATTCAGCAACTATTACCGATTTACAGTTTTACGATATCTGTTCGTATCCGTACTAATAATCGCATATCTAATTGCATGCTGAAACATCATGATATCATTATACTACTATATTAGTACAACATGTTATCTAGTTTGCATCATACTTGGTAATGGATATATAAAGGTTATTACAGATAGATACATATGCATCCTGGTATCAGTTTGGTTACCGTGTTCCGATGTTCGTTACATTTTCACATTTGGATATCTATTTGATATATATGCATCACATGACATGTTTACAACACACTACCTGATTTGTTACTTGGATATTGTTACTAATGCCGACAATCCTGACTTGTTGTCCTGATGGACGTAACTTATTTGCATAGACAAAATTTGTACCTACTTGATCCTGTATTGGCATTAGATTCATATCATCAATATCTGACTTGAACACATAACTTTGGGGGTAAGGGGAAATCAATAATGAAACATTACTTATAACTCAACAGTTCGATGCTTATACGGATCAGTCTTTACGGGCTAGGCCAGCCCCAGGATGCTGCTGTTTGTAGGGTGTTTTTCATCACCCCATTGAGATGGGAATGCGCACATGTCAGGCATGTACAGATTCCCCCTGCCTGGAGCAGGACAGGGTTTATTAATTGTGGGGATCCGAATCTCCGGCAGCCGCGGATTAAGATGTCGTTAATTACCCCTCGCTTTTGAAGCGAAGGAACCTCCGATTGATGGGTCAGACTAGTAATGCGAACTCAATGTGCAGTGTGCGTATGCGTGTCTTGAGGGGTTTTGGTCATATTGGGGGCCTCGCAAAGTTTACGGGGGTCCCACACGCGGGCGCCGAGCGCCAGAGGGTCATGCGTCCCGCACGCGGGCGCCGGGCGCCAGCGGTTCACGTGCCTGGAGGATGGGCGTTAAGCGCTGTTCACAGCCAAAAGACGCGACCAGGACGTTAGGACGTCTGGCCTGAATTTTGGGGGCAGATGATATTTTGATTTATCCGTCCACTTCTCCGAAGATGCCAAGTTGATTTATGGCACCGTATATCGCAGGTTTGGACGGATGCGGCTGTTGTAGCAGATTTCGTCAAATTCTCCCTCGTTTGCGACGCTCTTCCCTACAGGCGCAAGCCCCTGCAGTTAATTACGTTATCGCATCGCGATAACCATTTTCTCCTGCTCCAGAGGTTCACTTCGTGTCGTGTGTATTTGTTTTATTTTTGGTTGCCCGTGGATTATATACGAAGACTAATTTATGTTGTCGCCTGTAGGGTGTGGATTAGTCCAAATCCGTATATTTTTAGATTAGGGTTTGGGTTGATTTAAGGATCGTTGATCCGTTTTGAGATCAAGATCGACTTAAATGTATACGAGCGGTTGGGGGCTCGGTTGGTTTTTTGTTAAGGATACGTTAGTCCAATATGAGACTAAGATCTACTTAACAGGGTGTTAGGATCATTTTTGTTTCAGATCCAACAAGATAGCACATGGGCTCTATTGTTTTAGTTTAAGGACGTTTCGGTCCCTTATCGCCATTTTGGAGGCAAAGTTGTAGTTTGAGGACATTTCGGTCTGTAGATCACCATTTTTGAGGTGAGATTATAGTTTAAGGACGTCACGGTCCGTTGTCGCCATTTTGGAGGCAACGTTTAGTTTGAGTACATTTCGATCTGTAGATCACCATTTTTGAGGTGAGGTTTTAGTTTAAGGACGTAACGGTCCATTGTCGCCATTTTGGAGGCAACGTTTAGTTTGAGAACGTTTCGGTCTGTAGATCACCATTTTTGAGGTGAGGTTTTAGTTTAAAGACGTTACGGTCCGTTGTCGCCATTTTGGAGGCAACATTTAGTTTAAGGACATTTCGGTACATTGTAGTTTAAGGACGTTTCGGTCCGTTGTTAGTTTAAGAACGTTTCGGTCCGCTGGAGTTTAAGAACGTTTCGGTATGTTGTAGTTTAAGGACGTTTTGGTCCATTGATCATCTTGCGTTACGTGACGGGATGAGCAACAATGATATGGGATGCATCTAGTTTGGGATGTAGTTTGATTTAGGGTGTGTGCGTCAGTTTGGGCAGTGCACCAAAAAGCTGTTGGTTGTCGGGACCCCCCACCTCTCTGAAGACGTTGAGGAATTACAACGACATGTATCAGAGTTGTAGAGAGATGTACCCTTGAACCAATTCCCGTATTTGAGGGGAAAAGGAGTTAGTGGTAAAGCCAGAAATCATTAGTCATATTTTGAGACTATGATTTCCTCGGGAGGATGTGGGATGAATATCGTTTTGGATATCATCAGTTGGAAGATTGATAGCCGTATTTGGGACTAAGATCAGCTTGGGAAAATATGAGCACAGAGGCTCGGTCGATTTTTTACCCTGGAAAGACTTATCCAATTTATGACTAGGTTTGGGTCTCCATATTTACTCCTGTAGTGATAAGCACCGGTAAAAGTACTCACGTGTATCCCGCGTGAGGCGTTAGACCAGTGTTAAACACTGAACTTTGGAGGCGCTCACGTGTGAATCACGTGAGGCATCCCAAAGTGGGCGCTGTTCTTTGGGTTTTATTCCTTTTTTTACATATAAGTGCTAAGCATTTAGTTCTTGTGGTGCTCACGTGTGAACACGTGAGGCGCCCCAAAGTTGGGTACTGCCTTTTGGGTTTTATCCCCTCCTTTTTTTATAAGTGCTAAGCACTTGATTGGAGATCGCGTGCAAAATACGTGACTGCCCTAGGAGGCATTTCTTGTTCTTCTTTTAAGCGCTTGCATGGGAAACACGTGCGGTCCTCTTTATAGTGTTTAAACACTAATGAATTATCAGTCTTTCCTTCTTTCTGGATGTTTGGATATTTTGATCTCCTGTTAATGACCCTAGGGTTTGGAGGATCTCATGTTTCTTGGTTTATAAGAATTAAATTCGTATAAACCCTAGTTTTCATTTGTTTTGTAAGAATCAAATTCTTTGAACTTAATTCTTTCCCTTAGGTTTTGAATCTGCATGACAAAATCTTCCCGATGAGAATTAAAATCTCAACTTGTGGGGAGATCCGCTTCTATAGATCTTGACCAGAGGAAGAACTAAGTTCTTGCATGAAGGGTTAAACCTTTAGAGAGACAAGATAATCTCTGAGTTTTGTTTTCTTTTTACCTGGGGTTTTAATGAAACAAATCTTCCTTTGTGAGAATTAAATTCTCTGTTTCTTTTGAAACTTTTCTTCCTTCTTCTCTTAAACTTCTCTCTTTTTTCTAAGCCTTTGAGGGAATTCCTTTGTTTTTTCTGTCTTTCTTCACTATCCGTCCTCCTGAGACTTGAAGTCTCTGTCCCTTATATAGTGGAGAGAATTTTGTTTAATTCTGAGAAAATCTCTCATTGAGATATCCTAATTGATTTAGTTGGTTCCAGAATTGACTTGGGGAATTTTGCCCACCATTGGATCTTTGATCCAAGGGTTTCTGTTTTACAGAATATTTTTTCTTCTTGTTTTTAACAAGATTGGGGAAATATTTTCCCATATGCAGAATCTTATTTTTTAAAGTATTCGGCTTAACAGAGCACAATCTCTTTTTGTTTAGAAAGATATGGAAAATATGTTCCATCTCAGGGGATCTTTGATCCGCCAACAGAAAATATCACTCCCCGCTTAAAAATATCAATATAATTTAATTCTATATTTAATCACCATTGGATCTTTGATCCAACGGTTCCTTGTTGAGTAGAATTTAATTCTACGTAGGGAGGTGCTCTCACGTGTTCAACACGTGAGGCTTATTTATTTTGTCAGCTGTTTGATTGCAGCGCCTATATGCTTTGCATATAGGCGCTGGCGTGTTCAACACGTGAGGATTATTAGCCTATAGTTTGCCTGCATTGTAATGCCTATATGCGTTGCATATAGGCACTCACGTGTTAAACACGTGAGGCTCCATTAGCCTAGTAGTTGTTTTAATTGCAGTGCCTATATGCGTTGTATATAGACACTCACGTGTTAAACACGTGAGGCTCTATTAGCCTAGTAGTTGTTTTAATTGCAGTGTCTATTGCGTTGCATATAGGCCCTCACGTGTTAAACACGTGAGGGTGTTTTAGTTTAACAGTTGCGTTAATTGCGGTGCCTATATGCGTTGCATATAGGTGCTCACGTGTTAAACACGTGAGGCTTTGAATAGTAGGGAACTTTCCTTTACCCCTTTTTTATAAGGGAACAAATTCCCCCCAGCGTTTCTCTCACGTGGCTTGTACATGAGAGCAACGCTGTCTGCCCTTACAGCCGTTGGATTGCCTAGGGGAATGGGAAGATGAACCGCTCCCTGTCATGTCTTATAAATGCGGGGGTTTTGGACTCTGGGATGACCACTGTTCTTTCATCTTCTTCCTTGCTTATTTTCCTTGAGAATTTAATTCTCTTCTTCAGAGCTTAATTCTCTGCCCGCTGAAATTTCAGAGTTAAACTTTGTCAAAACTTTTTCTTTGGTAAGGATTATGAACGGAACCCTTTTTTGTTTTTGTCCTGGATTTTAAATCCATCGATAGAGCGTTGCTCTTTTCTTGAATTGATTTCTTAAAGATCCAAATCAAACACAATTTTTTTGTTTTTGTTTTTTTTATGGAGACTCTGAGTGTAACACCCGAGTTCATTTATACCAATTCCAATTCTCGTATTTCTTTATTCGTGATATTTCTTGATTTAACGTATTTTGTGTGCGAATGGTATTTTATACTTTACATTGCATTCGACCCGACCCGCTTGCTTGAAACTTGTTTGATTAATATTTATGAATCACCCTGACTTGTTATGTAGAATTGTGCATTTTCAACTTTATTGCATACTGGCATTTTACCTGGCATGGCATCTTTTACCATATAACATTTTAAGTCACAGAAAATATTTTAAAATTACTTAGCATGACCTGCATGATACCCCTAACCCCGTGGTAGCTTCCGCGCATCTTGTTCTCATCCCGTTCAGTGAAACCGACGTGTTTGGATGGCTACGCGCACGTACGTGCATCCGTTCTTGGGGGTATGCATTTTCATTAACTGAGCATTCATTTTGAAATTTGGACATCGTATATATTTTTCATATTTTAAATCTGAATTTTTAGACCCGACCCGGGTGTGTTTTGGAATATTTTTGTATCCCGCCTAAATCCAATTATTTAAAATTTTAATTTAATTATAATATTTTGAGTAACAGCTCAGATCTTTTTAAAACCAATTTAAATCTTTTATCTTTAAAAATCTTTTCTTAAAAACCAATCCCCAGCTTCTTCATTGGCCGACCCCACCTCTCTCTCCCCCCCTCTCTTTTCCTTCCTTTCTTTCTTTCTCTCTTTCTCTCTTTCTTTTTCTCCTTCTCTCTCTCCCTTTCTCTCCCTTTCTCTCTCCTCCACAAACAAACAACTTTATATCTCCTCCCTGTTCATTCTCTCTCTCTATCTCTCTCCTCTCGATCTCTCTCATTCTCTCTATCTCTCTCCTCCCGCACTCTCTCTCTCTCTCAGCCCTCTCTCTTGTAAGTCCGCGGGGGCGCCCCGGTCGTCGATCCGACGCCGGAAACGCGGAAACAAAAACTTTGCAAACTAGCAAACCGGCACCACCGCGCACTTTTCACCCGGATCGGGCCATTAACCTAGCAACTAGCAAACTAGAAAAGAGTAGAGGAGCTATACCAAGCGATCCGTGTCCTCGGTCTTCGTCTCCACTCCAATCTCCCGCGGAATCTCCGTCCGTCAACTCCTCGTCGGAAAGGGCACCACGTAGCCGAATACTTTTACGGGCTCCCACCTCTGGACCGAGGCAACTCGGGCGCGAAGTTGGCTAGCCGACGCGTCCAAGATTTGCTGTAGGCTAATGTAGAGTCTATGTCTCTTTGGGGTTTAGTTGCCATGGAGGATGGAGGAAAAGGTTAAGGAAAATTGGTGCTTTCAATTTTCTAACAAGAAAAATGAGATGAAGAATAATGCCACCACTCAAAAATGAAACTCTCTCATTTTTCCTTCTTCCCTCAAGTGGCCGGCCTTCTCAAGTGAAAATGGTGGTGGGAATGAATATGAATCAATAATAAGAAGGGAGGTGATGGTAGTAAAAGCAAAAGGGGTGACCATATCAAAAAGCAATGATAACAATGTCATTTCCATTCAAATCAACTCTAATCCATTCTAATCAAAGGATAAGATGCAAATGGAATCTAATGATTAAAGAACCATCATGATGCCACAAATTGCAAGAAACCCCTCCACTAATACTAATTTGCACAATTGCAAATTAGTCCCTCCATCGGAAAAGTCCGGCCGCGAAGGAATAAAAGAAAACCGGCCGGAACAGAATGCAAACTGGAAACTTCAGAAAACTGATCCCATAATAAATTACAGGAAAACCCCACTACTGCATATACATGCCCGCATCTGTATTCCCTCTGAATACAAATGCAAAGAGACAAAACTACACTATCCAATACTAGGATCCGGCTTAAAGCCAAAGCCGGCTAGTAAAAACCGTCCGATCACGATCCGTGCAATGCCGCGCGTATCTGATCGAACCCTGCCATATCTCCATACGGCCTCTACAGCGTTTCGCCCGAAACTTGAGTAACTGAGTGTGGTGGACTCTAAAGACTCGTCAATACTATGGCTGTGGATTTAACCACTAGCACGTCAGAGGTATTAGCCATACGTGACGGGCCACCAGCTATTGACCAAAAGGGACGTCGATGAGCGAACTCATCCTGACACCCTACTGAGCCTGTTAGTGACAATATCCGTACAGTCCGGTCCGTTCGTCTATGAGCATCGCATGGCGGGTCTAGGGGGTTGGTAAAAGTCAGACCCCCAAAAGCGGTACAAGTCGTGTCAGAGATCAGTCCAGAACACCCTGAGATACTACTGGAATACTTACCAGTAAATCTCCTGCCTTGGCCAAGGACTTTTCATGTTCTGGCTCTCCTAGACACAGCGCGACCTCACCCCCAATACCGGGAGAGACGAACCCCTGAAGATCTGCTCACTGCCTCCATGTGGCTCGGGACTGTACCCAACTAAAACCTGTTTGCATGTCTCCTTTGAGCGTGGTAGGGTAGTAATCAAAGTACAGTGGGAACTCACACGAGACAAATGACGATCCCCAGGTCGATGAACTAACCTGTACACATGTCACCAGGGAACTGCTATCTGACGTCAGGTATAAGACCAACTAGCATGTTCCCGGCGAGTCCTGTCCGGTGTACTCATAACCCAATGAGCACCTGTATACATCTTAGGTGAACCAACTGACACCAGTGGCTTGTGAGACCGGCCACCGCCCCTCGTCGGGGTCTCGACTGTATACACTAGTCTACTCTGGAGTATCGATGCCCTGTCTCGAAACTCCCACGACTAGGGACCTTTTAAGGATGTGCTTATAGACCCCAGCTCCCACTTATATGATCGCCCTCATACTTCTGGTGGTCAAGCAAGAATCCTAGGGGCTCTATCAACGTGTAATAGCGACATGTCAGGTCACCTAAAGCAGTACACGATGATAAAGATAAACCAGATAGCATACTATCATCTCGAGTAAGACTGTCCTACCGGGATAGGTCCTCCATCAATCATTGCAATCACGTGCATGTGATCCAATAATTGACTCTGAGGGCACTATCTCCAACAATCTCCCACTTGCACTCAAGGCTAATTATTGCGATATCGCATCCTCACAGCCCGTATGATATCGAACACCCAACTCCTCTACTGGTCAGTCTCACAAAACCCGTTTGCGAAACTATTGCGTTCGAGGAATAGCCTCAGTGAGTGGATCCGCTTTGATGTTTCTTTCTATGTCTCTCTATATCTCAAGTTCGCGGAGAAACCCATCTCCCGAAATGAGCAACACCTGTCTTAGAATATGTCTGGATATCTGATGGGACCTAGCTCATAAATGAACTCCAAATCCAAACTTCTTAGACTGTATCGTCAACTGAACTTAATCAGTATCCTACGCCATGCCTCCCTCAGTATTGCCTTGGACCACCTGTCCAAAATACTGCCCCTCGTCAGAAGGAAAAACTATAGCTCTGACAACCTCCTTGTCGTCCAGGTCACCTTGGAAGCCTGGAATGATAACTGTCTCCCGAATGAGGCTGTCGTTATCATATCCCTAGAACATCCACTTATGTTCTAAAGCTGCTTCCGACTGTTTCTCCAGGATTGGATCAATGTCAACTTATTGCATCTAGTGCAAGAACAACATCTGGTGTGGTACTTGACATCTCATGATTGACTCAATTGCCTGAGCAAGTGATCTGCCAATCATGAACATCCCTCTCCCCTTTAGTCTATAAGACACCTTTAGAGAGGGTGACTCCATTACCTGCAGGTACACTACCGTGGCAGGAGTCGTCCATTCTAATTACTCTTAGAATGCTGTCTAAGTACCCAGATTGGGAAACCACCCAAATCTAGATCTAAAACCATAGATCTAGTAACCAGTATGTCTGATATAATGTCCAAGTCCCATGTGGAGAAACCACTGTGTGACGACCAAAGTATAACCGATCGTAGTATAGGAATATCACTTCCTACTCTGTGTATGTCATCCAAATACCATGACATCACACCCTACTACCTTCTCAACAGATCCATCCCCTATTCTGATGAAGTCAAACCTATGACTGTCACGTCAGAAATAGATGATCTATCTCCGCTACATCTGCTTTAGTCTATAAATAGACATAAGCTACCTCTCCACCAATGCTTCCGCTGCTCCCACTGACTACGACAACCCTCTGGCAGAGTCATATACACGTACACTTCTGAAGCCGGTTCAGAACGACGCTATACTCATCCTCCTGCCGGGTCTCGTAGCCTGGAACAACAGCAATGGCAAGTGTGGGTAAACAAGAACTTCCCTGTCACCGTCCTTGAGGCTACCGGAGTACCTCTCGGGTGCCTGAAGTTACCCACCTCATCTGCGGAGTGGCCAATGGAATGTCAAACCAGATTGAATCTTTAGGTTCTTATCAAATCTTCAGTAATCGTTTGCGGTTCTGGAATCACTTCCAGTTCTACCATACTCCCACTACTGTTTTCTGAAAAAATCAATTTTTATTAAAACTATGGCGAGTCAAGAACAATATCACTATTGATCTTCCAGATGGTAGAAAATCAACCCTCGTCATAGCCCGGGTCAACCCACAAACAGCCATTACAGAAACGTGCTTTGAGTTGTCCAGAGTCTGGTTTTAAGCATAAGCTGGACAACTCCCCGTACCTTAATAATGTCAAGATATGAACTATTCTATATCCAATATAGAAACAAAAGCACTGATTTAATTGAACCAGATTCAAATCATGCAGCTGTCTCCTGTGCATGTCAAGTAAATGGAGAGATTCCGATCAGCGTTACTCAACTTAGGAGTGCTTCCAATTATGAGTAACCTGAAAGAGAAGCAAGTTCTCTTAATCATTACTATCAACTGAATACCTTATAAAAGTATCTACATCTTCGATCACCTTGAAGAATCCCGATACTTGCAATACCTGGTTCTCTACTTTATTCATATACCTATAACTTCTCAAAATTCGGACCCTGTGTTTCTACGAAACACCTGTCTAAAAACCAGAGAAGTCATAAGTAAACCGAATATAGTACGAGGACCAACCCCTCTGTCCTAATGGACACTGGACAATATACAATACTCTGTATAAGTCCCCTGAGTCTAGTGACTCATTCACTGTGTGTCGTAGGTTGAAAACTGTATTTATGGTTAAGAAGAATTACACCGCTGTTCAATACTCCTTACCTAACAATCCACTGATATAGGTAAATGTCATAGACATAATTTCAAAAAGGTACATCTCACTCTATAAAAATAGACGTACAGATATATCAATTTTAAATTGGTGCATAACAACGGATATTCAAAACCAAATATTTGCCGACCGGCAAACAGCCCAGGTGACTTCCTCAAATATCACTAATTACAACGAATCCCGATATAATGAGGATGATCACCTAATTCCCAATAACATACTCCCACTCATCATCTGTAAAACCATGCAGATGTGAGACTCACACTTGGTAAATACATACCGTGGAGCAAGTGTTTAATTGGGAAATCAGTTTTCCTTTAAAAGTACACAGTGAAACTGAAACATTGAAATGTTTCGATGGGGTATCCTGGTATTCCTAGTAATGCCTCTTCCATTATCCAGATTCACAACTGTAACCGTATAATTCTTTGTCATTTCTCTAAATCCCTTTCTATGTCTTTAGTCATTACCTTCTGTACACCTCTGTAGGCCAAATGGTTTTCTTCCTTCCCTACCGTTCGGCACCAGCCTATGGTTTGGAAGAAGACTATCCAATAAGCATAATGGGTGTACTGTCCTAATCCTAGGAACACTCGCAAAGCGAGAGAAGGTGAAGATAAAAGACAACCGAATAAACCTTATTCCTATTTCTCCTGAACCAGAATCCATCCCCGAACTGGAACAAGTTCCTTTCGAGTTCGTATATAACTATACGATGGAGTATCCAATAAACTGTGGATCTTCGTAGTGATACGGAGTGTCCTGGAGAAATACAAAGGTGATTTAGGATTGGCGAAGAAATACCTGGTTTGGTCGTGAATAGCAGTCGCAGTTTACTTTGCCCTCTTACTAATCCCTTGCTTTGTCTTAACTTAATACCTTCTGCACACCATCGTTATGCTAATTGGTTTTCTTCATTCCCCACCGTTTGGCACCAGCCTAAGGTTTGGAAGAAGACTATCCAATTTGCGTAATAGGTGTACTATCTCCTAAACCAAGGAGTACTCGCAACCTGAGAGAAGGTAAAAGGAAAAGACAACTGAATAGTCCTATCCGTTTTCTCCAGAACTAGAAACCATCATCGAATTCCTTCGAGTTCGTATATAACCATACGATGGTTTTTTCCAATGGAAGTGGACGTTCGTAGTAATACGGGGTGTCGTGGAGAAAAGGGTAAAAGTAGGAGTGGCAATGAGGTCTGCAACTCTGACAATCCAAAAGCCAGTGTTAAGAAGATTCGGTCAACTTGGTCACTGAGTCATAGTCTAAGGTCGGGTCAATGGTCGCTGCCAAAGAGAGAGAGAAAAGAAACACTCAGCGTGCACTTTAACCTAGATCAGAATGGTTTTTACTTTATCTAATCTGGAAACCTCCCACTGTAACGTCAAATTCTTCCCCAAACCTGAAAGAAGAATTAGCCGAGATCACCCGAGGAGTAAACCAACTCATCAGTTGGAATAGGGATCCAACTATCATCGCATGATAACGTGACGGAATCCGCTCACGTCATCACACTCCAGAAGGTATGCGCATATATGGCAAGTTTCAGTTTCTTTAGAAACTCCCGATGTGGATTTTTGCCCCATGCTCTTATGACCTCGACTTTGGCCAACAAATCATAAGTCACATGTCAAGTTCTACCCGTCATTCTCCAGGTTAATTTGAGCCCACCCTTACAAACCCTTGACTTTGGCCAACAAGGCTATACGACTGCCCCAAACCAACGCATTTATCTATGCTGCATATGAATACCCAACAGCTACCAAACACTGTGCCTTGACTTTGGCCAACAAACACAGCTTGAATACTATTGACCACCCATATGAAATGACGGAGGGCTACGAATAGTTTCTGACGAAAACCTTTAACGTAAAGAACTTGATATCGTTGAAGGAACTGGATAGCTTTTATGAAAATATAGTGACGAAAACCTTTGCTAAAGAGGTGACTCCCGGTGAAGGGATCTCGGCTCTTTCCCCGTAGAATGAGGTGCAGGATATTCCAACTGAATACCATGATGCAAAGCAAAAGTAATCGGCTATAGTGAAGTTATTTTCCTGGCGCAAACTTTTTGTCCAAGGGGTCACTCCCGGTGAAGGGATCTCGGCCCTTGCCTCGTCGAATGAGGAGCAGGATATTCTAACTGAATACCACGATGCAAAACAAAAGTGAACGTCCTTGCAATAACAGCTTTTTGAAAAGTGTTCCAACAACATCAGATTAGGTTTGTTTTTAACTTGCATTGATCCGAATCAACGCAGTCCCATCAATTGATCACACCACAAAGAACGAAAATATACTGATGTACGTATATGCCATCCGCATTCGCCACTGGGTCCCGTCATTACCCGTTAGGTTAGCTAACTAACGACAGAGCGGGGACTGGACTAGCACGGATGCAAAACATATACAACATATACTAATATATATACCAATATATAATATTTCGCTCAAGGCGTGATAAAAAGCAACATCACAGAACAATACAGATATCTGGGATCCCCGGGTTTCACAGAGCCACTACTGAAACCCGACGTTCCCCTGGTCGTGTGGATAGCCTGTGCAATGAAATCCTAGACCCCTACGGGCGCGGCAAGTTACCCGCCAAAACCTGAAGCGAGGCAGCCCCCTTCAGCAACGTGAATGGACCACCCAGCACTTCACGGAATCTGGTAACTTGGGCACCCCTCCTGAGTCAACCTGTACCCCCTACGAGTGCGGCGAATAGCCCGCCAATCCTAGAGTGAAGCCCCCTCCGTCTCAATGCCATGAGATGCGGGCCCGTTGCCCTCTAGAACCCGGCTATCCGTGCACCCCACCTTGGGGTAATCCTAGTACAGAAAGTAAAATATACATACAACGGGTACATCGACCGCAACCTGGCCGTGCCCCAAAAAAAATAATACAATCAGGCAGTGACGGCAGTCCACATGTCGGACGCTCGTCCCGCAATATCAAATGTACATAATACAACAAAACTGTACTAGCATTGCATCCAGGCTATCCCCCACGACCGATCCGCAACATCACAGCAATACATAGAACATCAACGTGAAAGTCACGTTCGCAAATCCGTCTAACCGGGCTATAGCAGTTGGACAGGATTTACCGATCAAGTGACATTCACGGTCGCAGATATAATGTAAATACTGTGAAATAATGTGTTTATAATATCCGATCGATCAAAATTATAACAAGTGGGCCCCAAGTACTACTGTAGCACATCAAGAAATTCTGGGCCCAAAATTAATATTCCAAAAACCGTATTTTCAACCCAGAAGGCCTCTGTAAAAAATTGGTGCAACGATCTGTCAAAACAGCGGCGGAACCGCGGCCCAAGCATGGGTTTGGCCGCGGTTCCACGGTCGAATAATGAGATCTCGCGACCAAATTTCTACAGTAGGCTTATAATTCCCTGCACAGTATTCTTAGACTACCTGAAAAAATTTTCGAGCCAGAAAAAAATCGACAGAAAACTGATGCAAAGAAAAATACGGTTTTTGGAAAATTGTTCGATCGGAAATGTAAAACACATTAGACAAAGCTAGACTATATTAATGGCGAGACTCTGATACCAATGTAAGTCCGCGGGGGCGCCCCGGCCGTCGATCCGACGCCGGAAACGCGGAAACAAAAACTTTGCAAACTAGCAAACCGGCACCACCGCGCACTTTTCACCCAAATTGGGCCATTAACCTAGCAACTAGCAAACTAGAAAAGAGTAGAGGAGCTATACCAAGCGATCCGTGTCCTTCGGTCTTCGTCTCCACTCCAATCTCCCGCGGAATCTCCGTCCGTCAACTCCTCGTCGGAAAGGGCACCACGTAGCCGAATACTTTTACGGGCTCCCACCTCTGGACCGAGGCAACTCGGGCGCGAAGTTGGCTAGCCGACGCGTCCAAGATTTGTTGTAGGCTAATGTAGAGTCTATGTCTCTTTGGGGTTTAGTTGCCATGGAGGATGGAGGAAAAGGTTAAGGAAAATTGGTGCTTTCAATTTTCTAGCAAGAAAAATAAGATGAAGAATAATGCCACCACTCAAAAATGAAACTCTCTCATTTTTCCTTCTTCCCTCAAGTGGCCGGCCTTCTCAAGTGAGAATGGTGGTGGGAATGAATATGAATCAATAACAAGAAGGGATGTGATGGTAGTAAAAGCAAAAGGGGTGACCATATCAAAAAGCAATGATAACAATGTCATTTCCATTCAAATCAACTCTAATCCATTCTAATCAAAGGATAAGATGCAAATGGAATCTAATGATTAAAGAACCATCATGATGCCACAAATTGCAAGAAACCCCTCCACTAATACTAATTTGCACAATTGCAAATTAGTCCCTCCATCGGAAAAGTCCGGCCGCGAAGGAATAAAAGAAAAACGGCCGGAACAGAATGCAAACTGGCAACTTCAGAAAACTGATCCCGTAATAAATTACAGGAAAACCCCACTACTGCATATACATGCCCGCATCTGTATTCCCACTGAATACAAATGCAAAGAGACAAAACTACACTATCCAATACTAGGATCCGGCTTAAAGCCAAAGCCGGCTAGTAAAAACCATCCGATCACGATCCGTGCAATGCCGCGCGTATCTGATCGAACCCTGCCATATCTCCATACGGCCTCTACAGCGTTTCGCCCAAAACTTGAGTAACTGAGTGTGGTGGACTCTAAAGACTCGTCAATACTATGGCTGTGGATTTAACCACTAGCACGTCAGAGGTATTAGCCATACGTGACGGGCCACCAGCTATTGACCAAAAGGGACGTCGATGAGCGAACTCATCCTGACACCCTACTGAGCCTGTCAGTGACAATATCCGTACAGTCCGGTCCGTTCGTCTATGAGCATCGCATGGCGGGCCTAGGGGGTTGGTAAAAGTCAGACCCCCAAAAGCGGTACAAGTCGTGTAACACCCGAGCCGGGGCGTGACAAGTCGTGTCAGAGATCAGCCCAGAACACCCTGAGATACTAATGGAATACTTACCAGTAAATCTCCTGCCTTGGCCAAGGACTTTTCATGTTCTGGCTCTCCTAGACACAGCGCGACCTCACCCCCAATACCGGGAGAGACGAACCCCTGAAGATCCGCTCACTGCCTCCATGTGGCTCGGGACTGTACCCAACTAAAACCTGTTTGGACGTCTCCTTTGAGCGTGGTAGGGTAGTAATCAAAGTACAGTGGGAACTCACACGAGACAAATGACGATCCCCAGGTCGATGAACTAACCTGTACACATGTCACCAGGGAACTGCTATCTGACGTCAGGTATAAGACCAACTAGCATATTCCCGGCGAGTCCTGTCCGGTGTACTCATAACCCAATGAGCACCTGTATACATCTAAAGTGAACCAAATGACACCAGTGGCTTGTGAGACCGGCCACCGCCCCTCGTCGGGGTCTCGACTGTATACACTAGTCTACTCTGGAGTATCGATGCCCTGTCTCGAAACTCCCACGACTAGGGACCTTTTAAGGATGTGCTTATAGACCCCAGCTCCCACTTATATGATCGCCCTCATACTGCTGGTGGTCAAGCAAGAATCCTAGGGGCTCTATCAACGTGTAATAGCGACATGTCAGGTCACCTAAAGCAGTACACGATGATAAAGATAAACCAGATAGCATACTATCATCTCGAGTAAGACTGTCCTACCGGGATAGGTCCTCCATCAATCATTGCAATCACGTGCCTGTGATCCAATAATTGACTCTGAGGGCACTATCTCCAACATCTCTCTGTCTCTCTCTTCTCTCTCTCTCTATATTTATATTTTATAAGTTTTTTTTATTTTTAAAAACCCTATACAAACCCACAGCCTCTTTCTCTCTCTTCTCTTCTTTATTTTCTTCTTCCTTCGCTACCTCCTCGCACCCGCGCCCGTCGCTCGCCTCCATCGTCGTCGGCACCATCTTCGTTCACATCAACGCCCTCGCCTCCATTTCCTCACCCTCATCCACCTCCTCCTTTCCTCCTTCGTCCCAGATCGAGCCTGCACCTCCACCTGCAACCGACCCCACACCTGATGCCCCAGCCTCGCGTGCGCCTCGTCGCCATCACCGACGTGGCTTCGCCGTCGTCTTTTCCATATTCTTTTATCTCCTCTCTCCTCCGTCCCGAGCTCTCTCCACCTGCACACTGGCCTCGAGAACCCTAACCCATCACCTCCGCCATCACCTCTCATCGCCGCTGACCGCCTCGTCGGTCGCCCTTCATCATCATCACCTCCATCCCATCCTCCTCAATCTGAGAACTAGACACCACCATCACCCCGACCCAAGAACACCCGAGCTCGTGCACACCCATCGCCAAGCCCCTGCATTCGTCGTTGCACCTTCAACGGAGCTCCGACTTGTCGTCGCCTCCACTCCATCGCCTTCTCTGAACCCTCGAGCCAACCTCTGAAGCAACCCAGTCTTCTTCTTCTTCATTCTTCTTCTTCTACTCCTTCTTTTTCTTTTGGTTTTTCCGACCATCGCCGGAAAACCCGCCTGCACCTTGCCGTCGACGGCTCATTTTCGACGACACCCCCTCGCCTTCTTCTCTGCCCCAGAGAACCCGGGGAACCCTAACCTTCTTCTCTTTCTTCTTCTTCTTCTTCTTCTCTCCTTCTCTTTTCTTTTCTTGATTCACGTTTTTCGGTGATCGACGGAGCCTTGCCCGTCGCTGTTGATCCGGGTGGTCCTGAGGACGTTCCCTGACAGCGCGGTCGTGTTATTGTCGTACCTGGTTATATTCTGTGCTCGCGTGGACGCATCGCGACGTTTTCCCCCGATATCCTACGTGTTGCACGTACCGCTTTGAGATCCGATCAGGCAAGTAAAACTTGCTACATGCTATTCATATCATTTTATACTTATTTAATTACATGTTAAACCTGTAGATTTAATCTAATGTCACATGTTCCATTTTAACATTCGATATTCCATTTTATCATTTTAGATCTAGAACTTGAAACATATCATGTTTCATTTTAGTTTACAATACGTGGTACCCACGTCCATTTTTAAATCACATAATAATTATTTGCACAACCCATAGTACCCTTTAATAGTTTATACCCTATTGGACACTCGTTTGCATACATCTAGCCTAATATATATTCAATTGCATCCCTAGACCATTTAATACATATCAATATGATTTTAACATTCCATATTCAATAAACTGTATTTAATTAATGTTGGAACTATCCCCTTAACCCAAATCAATAACTGTGCATCCATATGCTTTAATCTGTACTTATTTGCATATAACATCACAATGTTCCATTTTTATTGTTCCATTAGTACTCATACTTGTTTTGTATACCCATGCTTATTATAGCTTGATTATGAGCACTCGCGTGACAGTTGTGCATCCCTGACATGACTTGATACACTATTACTTGACACGATGTGATACCGTGCACTTCTTGACATGACATGACACATATATACTACCTGAATTGACCTGATGTACCATGGATTTACCTGTTACCTGATCTTGTTAATGCCAACAGCTTTGACATGTTGTTCCTACGGACATTCCCTGTTGTCTAACCAGACAAACCTTTACCTGCTGATCCTGTGTTGGCATTAGCTCCAGATTTATCAATACTTGACTTGAATACACAACTTGGGGGTATGGGGAAATCAATGATGAAACCTGACTTGTAACTCGACAGTTCGATACCTTTACTGATCAGTTTTAGAGGCTAGGCCAGCCTTGGGATGATGATGCTGACATCATCCATCGTTACCCACTACCTTTTAGAGGCTATGCCAGCCTTGGGATGATGATGTTGACACCATTCATCGTTACCCCTTTTCCTTTTAGTTCCTAGCGGCATGTCTCAGTTTCAGCCCGAGAATCTTCACCGTGATCCCGGGCACGCACGGGATACTATTGAGTTACATCGATGATTCATCAAATTTATTTCAAAGATTTGAGAGTAGTTAACCCAGTAGACCAGTTTAGATTACTCACTGCACATCACCTGTGCCTTACCCTTCACTGTCCTTACTTATGTCACTGTTATGCCTGTTTTATCATTTATACTTATACCTGCATGTATTGCTACCCCTGTTTATAGTATTGCTTAATATTATGACGCACTGATGTCTGGGTTTTGCATGGCCCAGATTCTCTATCTTTGTTGCAGACTGATCAGGAGTAGTGCCGCTGTTAGACCGAGAGGTGGGGATCCTGTTGGTATCCAGTTTTACTTTCCAGGTGTTTATTTATTGGATCTTTTGCTTCCTCATATTATATTATTTCTTGACTCATTTATTCTGGCTCATAGACATGTATTAGATAGTTTAGTTTACTTTCCTGTTCTTGATATCTCTACAGCCGTAATGTGACTGTGGAGGGATTTTTCCTATCCACGGGTAGCATGGTTGGCTATGTCACGTGCCTATCTTAGCGTACTCTGGGAAGCGGGGCGTGACATGGTTCTTTTGGTATCAGAGACATAGGATATAGGTTAATCGAGTTTGATTCTTTTGTAGTTGGGTATTGGACCCAATACACGAATCAGAATACTCGTGATTAGGAACATGTCCTGCCATCTTGTTATCGCGATTCTTGAATCATATCTTTCTCTTATCCTTTGCCTTGACGATATCCAAACCACTTTGCATCTCGACTTGAAACCTTTTTAGTTCTCTATTGTTTCTCCCTGTTTCTTGATTCTGATACTAGGATTTTGGCGACTTGAGTGGAGTTATGTGATTGTAACTATGAACTGCAGCATGGTTACAATGCGGTACTCTATTTAAGTAACTTGGAGTCCTGGTCTTGATTCACTTCCTTGTTCCATGGTTGTTATATTGTCTTGTTTCTCTTGCTTTCCAGTTCTTGTTTTATCGCAAGCTTGAATCCTGTTTACCGTGCTTATCTTCTTCAGTGTTTGGCTTCAGGTGAAATCGTTTCAGGGATCCTACTTTTTCATGTCTTTCCCGCATTAGAATTATTCAATTCTGGTGCATTCCTTGTTTGTTGTTGTCTTGGGAATGGATTTTCTCGGCACTTTCCACACTCACATTGATTGTAGAGCAAAGAAAGCGAATTTCCAGATTCCCGGACATTCGGAGTTTGTTTTTGCTGGAGGAAGCAGTTCTGTCGGGCCAGTCGAGTTTAGGGCTGGGCCGACAACTAATGTTCTTTCGTCACTGGAGGTTGATAAAGATGAAGCGCCAGCTATAGTTCGAGATTTCATGGACGTGTTCGAGGACATATCAGGTTTACCGCCGAAACGAGACGTGGAGTCCGCAATTGATCTTGTTCTTGGTGCAGCGCCAGTCTCAAAAGCGTACTATCCAATGGCACCAGTGGAGTTGGAAGAAGTCAAGAAGCAGGTTACTGAATTACTTGAGAAGGGTTGGATTCGCAACAGTAACTCGCTTTGGGGAGCTCCAGTTCTTCTAGTCAAGAAGAAAGATGGCACAAGGAGGATGTGCATCGATTATCGAGAATTAAACTGGGTGACTATTTGGAACAAGTACCCGATCCCTCGCATTGGTGAATTGTTCGAGCAGCTTAGTGGCGCGGGGGTATTCTCGAAGCTGGATTTGCGATCCGGATATCATCAGGTCCGAGTTAAATCAGAAGATATTTGCAAGACTGCGTTCAGAACTCGGTATGGACATTACGGGTACTTAGTGATGCCCTTCGGAATAACTAATGCACCGGCGATATTTATAGACTTGATGAACCGAAACTTTTCACCATTCTTAGACCAGTTTATAGTGGTGTTCGTTGAGGATATTCTGGTCTACTCAAAGGAGTATTGAAGAGCATGCAGAACACTTGAAGATCGCACTGCAGACATTGAGGCAAGAAAGATTATATGCAAAGATGAGCAAGTGCGAGTTTTGGCTTGAAGAAGCGGAGTTTTTTGGGCATGTCGTATTCGGTGATGGAATCGCCGTTGATCCCGGGAAGATTGCAGCAGTTCGAGATTGGCCGATTCCAAAGAACGTTGCAGAGATCAGAAGCTTTCTTGGACTTGCCGGATATTACAGAAGGTTCGTGGAAAATTTTGCTCGTTTGGATGAGCCTTTGACTAAGCTTACGCGCAAGGAGGTACCATTAGTATGGACGGATAAGTGTGCGTCAGCTTTTGAGGTGTTGAAGCAGAGGTTAATAACCGCACCTGTTTTAACCGTACCAGACGGTTCCAGAGAATTGGTGATTCACAGCGACGCATCTGGAAAAGGGTTTGGGGATGTGTTTTGATACAGCATGGGAAGATTGTAGCTTACGCATCGAGACAGTTGAAGACCCATGAGAAGAATTACCCAACTCATGACTTGGAGCTAGCAGCTGTGATTTTCGCTTTGAAGATTTGGAGACGCTACTTATTGGGCGAAAGGGTCGAAGTTTTCACCGATCACGAAAGCCTAAAATACGTGCTCACACAGAAAGAGCTTAACATGAGGCAGCGTAGATGGTTGGAGCTGATGGCTGACTACGATCTTGATCTTAAGTACCATCCGAGGAAAGTTAATGTTATGCCGGATGCGCTTAGTCGGTTGCCAACAATTCACATGTTGACTGCACAGAAGGAACTCATTGAAGACTTTCGAAGATTTGATTTGGGGGTTGTGCTATCGCATTCTTCGGGACAGTTGATGCAACTGCAAGTACATTCGTCGTTGATCGAGAGTATTAAAGTAGCGCAATTGCAGGACCCTAGATTGCAAAAGTTTCGAGAACAGGTTGAAGCTGGACTTCGAACAGACTTACTGATCAATGAAGATGGTTCGTTGCGATATGGTAGCCGTTTGTGTGTGCCAAAGGAAGATATTCGCGAAGAACTTATGAAGGAGGCGCACAGTTCAGCATATTCCGTACATCCAGGAGGCACGAAGATGTACCGAGATATACGACAACATTTCTGGTGGGAAGGCATGAAATGGGAGATTGCCCGTTTTGTAGCAAAGTGCTTGGTGTGTCAACAAGTTAAGGCTGAATATCAAAGGGTTGCTGGTTTATTGCAACCACTTCCGATTCCTCAATGGAAGTGGGAACATATAACCATGGATTTCATGACGGCTTTACCGCGGAGTCCAAAAAGGCAATAATGCAGTTTGGGTGATTGTTGATCGATTGACCAAGGCAGCTCATTTTATACCATTTTGAGTTTGTCAATCAACAGGAGCTTTGGCATAACGGTGTATGCAGGAGATTGTAAGATTGCATGGAGTACCGGTGAGCATCGTGTCCGACCGTGACACTCGTTTCTTATCGCACTTTTGGAGGAGCTTACAGGAAAGTTTGGGGACTCGATTGAAGTTTAGCACAGCTTATCATCCTCAAACAGATGGCCAGTTGGAGAGAACGATCCAAACTCTTGAAGACATGTTGAGAGCTTGCATGTTAGACTTCAAGGGTTCATGGGAGGATCATCTACACTTAGTGGAGTTTTCTTACAATAACAGTTTCCAGGTGACTATTCAGATGGCTCCATTCGAAGCATTATATGGTCGCAAGTGTCGTTCACCTATTTGTTGGGACGATGTTGGAGAACGAAGATTTTTGGGACCGGATTGATCGTGCAAACAGTTGAGAAGGTTAACACCATCCGGAATCATATGAGTGCAGCACAAGACCGACAAAAGAGTTAGGCAGATACATTGAGAAGACCTCTAGAGTTCGCTGTTGGTGATTTGGTACTCTTGAAGATATCACCGACTAGAGGGGTAATTCATTTCGGAAGTCGAGGAAAGCTTAGTCCTCGATTCGTTGGACCTTTTGAAATTTTGGAGCGTGTTGGAGAAGTAGCGCATTGTTTGGCTTTACCGCAATCCTTGGCGAATGTTCATGACGTGTTTCACGTATCTCAACTCCTTAAGTATTTTCGAGATGAAACACATGTGTTGTATCATTCGGAGCTGACTGTCCGAGAAGATTTGACTTTTGAGAAGCGACCGATGTCGATTGTGGATCGAAGAGAAAAGGTTCTTAAGAACAAGGTTATCCCTCTCGTACTTATTTCTTTGGGGAATCGCTCATATGGAGAATCAACTTGGGAACGAGAAGATGAGATCCGACAGAAGTTTCAACATCTATTCTTGTAGTTTCTTGATTGTTATCCTTTCTTGTTCTTGGAATTTCGAGGACTGTTTCCTGATTTAAAATCAGGAAAGCTTCTGGGAAAAGCTTCAGAAGAGGGTCACGTGCTTACACGTGACCAGCAGTCATGTGTTGGCACGTGACACCTAAACGCATCATCAAGGCAAGTTCAGTTTTTTGACTACGTTGAAGAAAAGGGACTTCAGAAAGAGTCACGTGCTCCCACGTGACCAGGGTCACGTGTAGACATGTGACATTTAAATGCAAGCGTCAAAGGCACACCGGTTCCCTGATTAAACCAAGGAAAAGGCTCCATACGAGGGTCACGTGCTCACACGTGACCAGGGGTCACGTGGTGGCACGTGACGGCTAAGCATCAGAAGAAGGCAGAGTGCAAAAGAAGGAAAGGGCCCGTTACGAGGGGGTCACGTGCCCACACGTGACCATGGGTCACGTGGTCACACGTGACCGGCTTTCAAAGCCCATTTTGCTAACAGAATTAAATTCTGAAAGAGATTCAAATCTTTCCAAAGGAAAGCGATTATCTGGAGCAGATCGAATTAAAGATTCAGAGGTGATTAAATATCATCTATCTATGGGAAAATCTCGGGTTTGGAAAGATTTCTCCTTTAAATCTAACAGAAATAACAAAGGAGAATCCCTGGATTTGAAATCCAATGGTGAATAAAATTCACCTAATAATCCGAAGGTCAAAAACGAATGATGGATGCAAATCAAATCTCTTAATGAAGATTCATCAAAAACTAATTGATTCGGCTGCTTCTCCTATAAATAGGAGCCAAGAGACACAAAAGGGGAGATATATACGCAGAGGGAGAAAAAAGGAGAGAGCCTGGATACTTTGAGAAATTTGGAGCTTCTGCAAAAGAAAACCCTAGGTAAGAAAGGGAAGGCTTTTTTAAAAGAAGGAGAATTTAATTCTCAACAGAGTTTAACTCTGATAATATAAAAACAGAAGAACATATTTCTTCTCTCTTTGATAGAGGATCTGCAAAGTGCACATCTCCCCTTTAGGTTGAGAATTTAATTCTCAATGGGTCGAGATCCTGCCATGCAGATCCAAAACATAGAGAGGGAATGGAAACATGAGAATTTAATTTTCACAGAACTATAGGAATTTAATTCCTCTAAGATAAAAGTAGGGCTTGACCCTGTGTTATGGGAATTTAATTCCTTCAGAACAGAGAGAAACAGGGTTTAACCCTAATTAAGAACTTAGTTCTGTTGAAACAACGGGAATTTAATTCCCTTAATCATAATTTAACAAGAAATGGAAGTTTAATTCCTTAATAAGTTTTTATTAGGGTTTTCACATATATGAGGAATTTAATTCCTACAGAAAATTCAGAATTCAACTCTTTTCAGATAAGTCTTCAAAGGGAAATAGGAATTTAATTCCTCTGAAATTCAAAGCTCGAGGAATTTAATTCCTGAAAAAAGATTAACAGATTCTCTAAACAACATGCATAGAGGCAGGGTCACGTGCCACTACGTGACCCCCCAAGAGATCTACAGAAAGCCCCTTTGAGGCAGTACCCCACGTGACCCACGTGATCCCCGGCAGAAGCTCTAACACATAAGCATATGAACGCCCGTCACGTGATGGCACGTGATGCTCTGAAAGATGCGATAATCTCAGCAGAATGAATGGAGAGAGGGCGCTCTCACGTGTTGCCACGTGACCCCTTTTGCCTTAGTGTTTAACACTAAGTTGGAATTCCTGAATCCAGTGTTAAAACACTGTTGGGCCGTAGTGTTCAACACTAATCAAAGAACTTTATTTGCAGTGTTCAACACTGACTACCTTAGTGTTTAACACTAATTTGAGAGCTCTGTTGCCTATGCTTGATACTGATCTGTTTCAGTGTTTAACACTAATTTGAAAGCCTTGTTGCTGGTGTTTAACACCAATTATCTTTTAGTGTTAAACACTAACTTGTCAACCTCATTCCCAGTGTTCAACACTGATTGCTCTGTAGTGTTTAACACTAGGCTTTGGCCCAATTGGCTAAAGGGATAGAGGCAAAGCCTCTCCCTCAATAGACCAACAAGAAGTCAATATTCCAGACATGATAGGACTTAGCCCAAGCCGGCCATAAGTCCTCAATTCGTGATTAACTGGGCCGACGGGCTCATAATATAATTAATGGGTCTTGATCCCAAATTGGGCCAAGGACTATTTAATCCATCCCGGTTCTAGGGTACATCTCTTCACTCCTTTGATACTTGGCATTGTAATCCCTTAATGTCTTCAAAGAGGTGACGGGTCCCGATGACCACCCATGATATGGACTGTGGGGTCCTTAAACCCATGTCTAATGCAAAATTCCTGGTCACGTGGAACGCGGATAACGTCACTCTTTGACCCCGCGGAAAACGCCCAGAGCGGAGCCTAGTCCTCGCCGAGCACGGCAGTGAACCCGTGTGAAGCATCTAGTGCAAAATTCCTGGTTACGTGGAACGTGGATAACGTCACTCTTTGACCCCGCGGAAAACGCCCAGAGCGGAGCCTGGTCCTCGCCAAGCACGGCAGTGAACCCGTGTGAAGCATCCAGAGCACATACCGGACTGTGGAGTCCTTAAACCCATGGACTACGACGTCCTTAACCTCGACCGAGATGTCTTAAAACTAACAACGGACCGCAACGTCCTTAAACTACCCATGGACCGCAATGTCCTTAAAACTACCCACGGACCGCAATGTCCTTAAACTAGAATAATAGGGCCCCCCCCATATGCTTTTTTGTCGGATCTAAACGGTCCCGTTTAAGTTGATCTTAGCCTCAAAGATGGCTAACGTATCCTTAAACCTTCAAACAGACTGGACTATGAATCCCTCAAATTAACCCTGGCTCGAGGGTACATCTCTGAACTCCTCTGACATCCGTCGTTGTAATCCTTCAACGTGGTAAGAGAGGTGACGGGTCCCGACGGCCACATATACGATGGACCACTATGTCCTTAAACTGGAACAATGGAGCCTAAAACACTCCCTTGTCGGATCTAAATGATCCCGTTAAAGTTGATCTTAGTCTTAACATTAGACTAACGTATCCTTAACAAACGTTTGAGTTGATCTTAGCCTCAAGCATGGCTGACGTATCCTTAAACCAAACCCCCAAACCCAAATCTAAGATAAACACGGATTTGGACTAGTCCACGCCCTACGGGCGACGACACAACTCAGTCTCCGTAAACAATCCACGGGCAACAAAACACGAAACAAACACACACACGACACGAAGTGACCATCTGGAGAAGGAGAAAGTTGTTACCGCGATGCGGTAGCGTAATTAACTGCAGGGGCTTGCGCCTGCAGGGAAAAGCGTCCCCACAATCAAAAACCCCTCAAACGAGGGGGAATCTAACGAAGTCTGCTACATCGGCCGCATCCGTCTAAACCTCCGATGCACGGTGCCATAAACAACTTGGCATCTTCGGAGAGGTGGACGGATAGCACCAATTAGCATCTGCCCCGAACCTCAGGCACGGACGCCCGCGTCGCGCCGCCGTTCGGAGGGGAACAAGGACGAAATTCTTTTTGTAGTTGGGTATAATGTAACACCCGAGTTCATTTATACCAATTCCAATTCTCGTATTTCTTTATTCGTGATATTTCTTGATTTAACGTATTTTGGGTGCGAATGGTATTTTACACTTTACATTGCATTCGACCCGACCCGCTTGCTTGAAACTTGTTTGATTAATATTTATGAATCACCCTGACTTGTTATGTAGAATTGTGTATTTTCAACTTTATCGCATACTGGCATTTTACCTGGCATGGCATCTTTTACCATATAACATTTTAAGTCACAGAAAATATTTTAAAATTACTTAGCATGACCTGCATGATACCCCTAACCCCGTGGTAGCATCCGCGCATCTTGTTCTCGTCCCGTTCAGTGAAACAGACGTGTTTGGATGGCTACGCGCACGTACGTGCATCCGTTCTTGGGGGTATGCATTTTCATTAACTGAGCATTCATTTTGAAATTTGGACATCGCATATATTTTTTATATTTTAAATCTGAATTTTTAGACCCGACCCGGGCGTGTTTTGGAATATTTTTGTATCCCGCCTAAATTCAATTATTAAATTTTTTAATTTAATTATAATATTTTGAGTAACGGCTCGGATCTTTTTAAAACCAATTTAAATCTTTTAACTTTAAAAATCTTTTCTTAAAAACCAATCCCCAGCTTCTTCATTGGCCGACCCCGCCTCTCTCTCTCTCCCTCTCTTTTCCTTCTTTTCTTTTCTTTTCTTTCTCTCTTTCTTTTTCTCCTTCTCTCTCTTCCTTTCTCTCCCTTTCTCTCTCCCCCACAAACAAACAACTTTATATCTCCTCCCTGTTCATTCTCTCTCTCTCCTCTCGATCTCTCTCATTCTCTCTATCTCTCTCATCCCTCTCTCTCCTCCCGCACTCTCTCTCTCTCTCAGCCCTCTCTCTATGTCTCTCTCTTCTCTCTCTATATATATTTATATTTTATAAGTTTTTTTATTTTTAAAAACCCTATACAAACCCACAGCCTCTTTCTCTCTCTTCTCTTCTTTATTTTCTTCTTCCTTCGTTGCCTCCTCGCACCCGCGCCCGTCGCTCGCCTCCATCGTCGTCGGCACCACCTCCGTTCACATCAACGCCCTCGCCTCCATTTCCTCACCCTCATCCACCTCCTCCTTTCCTCCTTCGTCCCAGACCGAGCCTGCACCTCCACCTGCAACCGACCCCACACCCGACGCCCTAGCCTCACGTGCGCCTCGTCGCCATCGCCGACGTAGCTTCGCCGTCGTCTTTTCCATATTCTTTTATCTCCTCTCTCCTCCGTCCCGAGCTCTCTCCACCTGCATACCGACCTCGAGAACCCTAACCCATCACCGCCACCATCACCTCTCATCGCCGCCGACCACCTCGTCGGTCGCCCTTCATCATCATCACCTCCATCCCATCCTCCTCAATCTGAGAACCAGACACCACCATCACCCCGACCCAAGAACACCCGAGCTCTTGCACACCCATCGCCAAGCCCCTGCATTCGTCGTTGCACCTTCACCGGAGCTCCGACTTGTCATCGCCTCCACTCCATCGCCTTCTCTGAACCCTCGAGCCAACCCCTGAAGCAACCCAGTCTTCTTCTTCTTCTACTCCTTCTTTTTCTTCTGGTTTTTCCGACCATCGCCGGAAAACCCGCCTGCACCTTGCCGTCGACGGCTCATTGTCGACGACACCCCCCTCGCCTTCTTCTCTGCCCCAAAGAACCCGGGGAACCCCAACCTTCTTCTCTTTCTTCTTCTTCTTCTTCTTCTTCTCTCATTCTCTTTTCTTTTCTTGATTCACGTTTTCCGGTGATCGACGGAGCCTTGCCCGTCGCTGTTGATCCGGGTGGTCCTGAGGACGTTCTCTGACAGCGCGGTCGTGTTATTGCCGTACCTGGTTCTGTTCTGTGCTCGCGTGGACACATCGCGACGTTTTTCCCCGATATTCGTGAAGATCAAAAACCCTTTTGGATTCAGGCTGAGGAAACTGCCGGCCAAAGAGAAGGACCTGCCGCAGTACTATATTCCAAACTCGTCGACCGTAGCTTTTGATGCGATCGCGGCCCCTGGCATGGATGAAGAAACTTTCTTCGTCGGCTTTATCAGTCTTTGGCTCAGCTGGTTCGCAATGCAGATGCATCACCGCTTTATGAGAGCCTCCGTTTTTTATCCTGCTTATCGCATAGCTGGACGAGCACGATTAGCTGTTAGCGTCGCGGGGTTGTCGCATCTATATCACGGGTTAAGCGTTGCCACTAATACTTCGAATCCGGGTGCGAATACCGTGAATTTCTCCCTCCACTACTTCATTTCATGGATCGAGATGCATGTGTTGGGAGCGTTTGATGCGCACCAGCGACCCGATTTTTATGAATCATACACTTTACCGCGGCTCATGAGGTTGGTTGATGCCTCCTCTCCCGATCCGACCCAGTTAGGGGCTCTCCGCGTACTGCTGAACCCGTACTCAAATGAAGGCGGAATGGTGTTCAGCGATCGAGTACTTTCAGCTCCAGCGGGGCCCGTTCAGCAATTGTTTGATTTGTCGAAGGGTGGGGTCCCGACTTTTAAGCCTAAGGAGATTTTGCATCTATACTCGATCATGCCGGGTTATTTGGTGTTCCGCCGGAATGACACTGCTCTCTTCATGCGGTATAAACCGCATCGCTTCGCCTAGCAGTTAGGCTACAACCAAGGCGTTCCTCTATAGGCATTTTTAGTTGAGCCTGCCCTCTCCCTGGAGGTTACTCGCGATGTCATTCACCATTTCATACGGTCAAACACTGGATCATGATCCCGGAGCCCGATTATCTTCTGAGGCCTGTGGGGTCCTTCAAGGGTTGGTATCGCCATCGGGTCGGCCCTGTCACTGCAGAGGAGAGAAGGGTGCTTTTCGAGTGTAGAGCTCCCGTTCCGGCTCAGGTCACCAGCTCCCTATTGCAGCCGCGGTCGGTGGTTCGCCCTCCTCTGAGGGATAGCGGTTCGGTGCATAACCCTAAAGTCGCAGAAATAGAATCAACCCCTCGCACTGCCGGTATGCCGGTGCGTACTAGAGCCCAGGCAGAGGTTCCTAATAAAGCACCCGTAGTGGTGTCACTAAAGGGTGATACCGAAGGAGAAGTTGGGCAACGCCGCGCCAAAGCACCAAGGGGGAGGAAGCGCTCCTCCGTTAGCGTTAGCATATGCTCCAAGAGGAGAAAGAAATCGGTCGCCGGCCTACTCAACATTTTGCTTGAATCCGAGCCCTTTATTCAAGACGAGCCGATATCTATGCAGGAGCCAGACGACGGTCTTCTCTTTCCTGGTTCGTCTTCCGAGGAGGCAGCGCAGTTGTCCGAGGCTATAAGGCGCTCACGAGATGAGACTGAAAACGTGTGCGCCCCGAAGAAACCTTACCCCTCCGTTGTATTCTACGGCATTGACCCATCATTACGGAGGGTATACATGTGTCCTTTGTTAATGAAAGAAGAACGGGCCCTCAAACAGCCTATCTCGGTTGCTTCTGAAGACGAGCTTGCACTAAAGACGGGTAGTCATTTATTTGCGCTTGAATCCCGGCGAGCGTATTTAATCAGAAAAGAACAACGACTCAAAAAAGCCATACTTCAGGCTTCCTGGCGTATTGGTGCTCGGTAAGCTTTCTTCCTTCGCATTCATATGTATAATTTTGCATTTGCATACTTATCTTAAAACCCATAAAAATTGAAAATTTTTAAATTATAAAAATTGAAAAGTTCAACTTTGGCCATATTTGACTTAAATTCAACATGACGGATGAATAGTAGGGAATAACTAGATCCTAAACTTAGTAGATTAAAAACCCTAAAAATAACCTTTCTTAAAGTTTAACGGTAGAAAATATATGTTCTTGTAGTTTATTTAGAAATAGGCAAATTTTGAGTTCAGTTCTTGGGCTAAGTCAAAATAAAGGAAGGGTATTGAAATTTTTATTGAAGTGTAAGCTGAAAAATAATTCCAAACCTTAATTCTAAATTCCGAAAATATATACCCTACAACTTGCACAAACACGCACCTCGAAACTTGGAATAGTAGAGGATACCTTGAAATGCTCTTGTCTAAAATCCTTAGTATAAAGAAAAATAAAATAAAAGTACAAGTGTGAATAAAGAGATATAAAAAAATGAACACTAGTTTTGTAATTATTTAAGGCTGCATAAAAAAATATATAGAAAAGGTGTTTTATCACCTAGTGCCTTAGACCAACTGGTTTGGGAGTCACTGCTAAAGCCTTAGGTATTACAAGACGAGGAATTATGCTTAAAGCGCAAACACATTTTGTAATCGGTCGTTAGTACCTCAAGAAGTATTAACGGTCGCATGAAGGAAGTGTGAGAAATTTCATCTAAATTCACCAACTAAAAGTACTTTGGACAATGGACAAGAGTATGTTAGCTTAAATTGAATTTCCAAGTGTAGGGGTGATACATACACACACGTAGGGGTATATGATTGGGGTTTGGATGAGAGATAAGAATGAAAAATAGGACTTATATCTTCAGTAGAGATGATAAAAATTCCTAAGTTGAGATGGAACCTTAGAAGAAAATTCAAAAGATGCTGAAAGCTAAATAAATTACAGAACATATACAATCTTAAGTTAAATGAAAAGTGAGCGTGAAAAATATGGGTTGATAATTTCTGAGTTGAAGATAATAGAATTTCCTGCTAGAACACTGAATTGAAGAATGAAAGTCAATAGGCCGAATTGATCGGATTTTATGGGTAGTATCCGCTGAAAACCCTCAGGAGACAACACTCCTCCTACTAGGGACACCTAGAGGTTTAACGGCTTGTTGCACGAGCTCAGTGCAATCGCGTTTCCCTGCGAAAGTGAGGTTAGGCTTTTTCGAGAATAAACTAGTTTTGCTTGGGACGAGCAAAAGATAAGTTTGGGGGTATTTGTTCATATCATAATTTTGCATTATTATATTCCCCATTCTTAATCATTTTACAAATAAATAGGTGCTTTTGATCCATGTCTGTTGAATAGTTGCAGCTTACAGGTTCTAGGAACAATACAGTGAAAATGGTGAAAAGACGCTACAAAAGTGAGACTACAACCAACAAATAGAAGAATCGTTATGATGCCGCCTACAGTTTAAGGAACAAGTGAAGATCAATGAACAGTTCAATTGCAAAAGGTACGAAGGCAGCACAAAGATTCAAGACTTCAACGCGAAGCGAACGGTAAAAGTCCACAACATTTTGCACTGTGGAAATCTGGAAGAAACTAGAAGACATTCTGAAGAACCAAGTGAAGAAAAGTCAAGAAAAAAGCAACATGAAGTATACCTGAGAAACAGAGCCTAAGAGCCTCCAAGATGGCCGCGGATCCGCGGCCAAACACGGTATATGGTCGCGGATCCGCGGCCGTGCTGAGCATGTGTCGGTGCATTTTGACGGTGGGTGTCGATGCGTTGACCAGGCTTCTCAGGTAGTTTTTTAAATTTGGATATGGATCAGATGTAAATCCTAGGGTTTTTATTCTCTATAAATAGGAACCCTACATCTCTTTTTGGAGCATGCCTCTTTTTATTTATCTAGTTTAGAATTTTTATTCCCTGTAATTATTGAAGAGTGCATCAAATAAAAAAGTAAGTTTCTTTTCTGCCCTAGTTATTTCTCTATCAATTTTATTTCTCTTCCGTAGTTATAAAAAAATTTATCTGCCATAGTTGTTAAATTAAAACCAAAAAAAATATGAACTCATTTATCAATTCCCTAATGAGTGAGTAGTTCCTCACTCGTTAGGGTTAGGTTTGGGGAAGGTTTGAAAGATGAAAATCTCTCACCCCTTTCTTGCCCGTTATACATTTTAAAGTAGGACTCTATGCATACATACACACACCGCTCACTACGACACCCTATCCCACGAGGTAGCGGTGATACCATAGTTAAAGACCGGTTGTGTATGATTTCCATGGAGGTTAGGGTAAGAGTTAAGAAAGGACGGACAAGGACCAAGAGGAAGAAACCTAGTTTCTTCCCGGTCGTGCTAATCCCCTTTGTTAACTATTACCTTAACACCTAAAAAGTTCTTAATTAGGGCATAGAAAGCGGTGAGAATAATTGATTTTCCAAACTAACCTAAACCTAACCCTAGTAAGGTTTTAATCCTAATCAAACTCAACTTTAGTTTTTATTGATAATCAAACCTACCACAATTGGAATTGACTCGTTAGAACAACTAGAAAATACAAAAAATCCCTATGGACCGACCCGTATTTAACCGACTAGCTACCAAGCGACACCGTTCTTGATTGCGGTTAATTCTTTGATCACAAAAACGCATAAGCACTAAAACCTCCATATAAATCAAATGGCGCCGTTGCCGGGGATGGTGTAGCTATTTTCTTTTTGTAATTTCGGGTTAATTAAAATTAAAAAATCATAAAAACTAAAAAAAAATAAATTATCATCTTGTTATTTTTTGAAGGGTTTTCGTGCGAATTGTGCAGGAACGGAAGACGAACAAATTCAGATCTGGAAAAATCCAGTGAACAAAACAGCAAACAGCAGATTTGAACAAACAGAGGAGAATCAAAACAGATAATAGAAGAATTTTGGAGGATTGAAGCATCTTGTTGACCGTGGAACCGCCGCAGATTGCAAAATTATACATATGAATGTGAAGGAAGAAAGCTTACCGAGCACACCCCCAAACTTAAACTTGACAGTGTCCTCACTGTCAGGCTACACCAAGAGGGTCAAAATTGTCGGCACTCCCCTGTTTATTTTTATTTTTATTTTTTTTTTAAAAACTAGAAATTTACAAAAATACCCCAAAATAACTTTTTTTTATATTTACAAGTGGTAAACGCACCCCCAATCATACGGTTGGCTAAAAATCATTTTCTTTCTAGAGCCAACATAATCTCCCCCAAACTTGAATTAAACAAAGTTACAAGTCAATGCCAAGCTTTACAAAGGCCAAAGTCAATACCAACCATTCGAAGAATTTATCAGTGAAACACAGCGGTTGGTGGAAGAGTATGTTGTCTAGAATCACAAAGAAGTGGGGAAGAGATAAGTGGTGTAATAGAAATGGATTGCATCTCAATTTGAAGAGACGACAAAGTGATTGTGACGATGGATTACTCGTATTTTTGTGATTGTAAAGAAGAAGAGGTGGAGGTTCAATTTCTTTTTGGAGTTGATTCATCTCAACACCCGTGTTTGCTAAAAATGTGAGTTCATCGGCGAAAATTTCCTCAAAGCTTTCATCGATACCCTGAAGAATAATGTCATCCGAAAGAGTGGGGCGATCTCTAGACTCCATGAAAGATTCATAAACAGCGGTAGATGTTGACCCGGACAACTTAATGGAAGAGTCCGTATGTGTATAATACATAGTTGGGTCAAACAACGTATGAAAAGAGTCTAGATCGGTATCCTGAAGCTGATCAAATTCGCTGCTGTCGACACCCATTAATTCGACATAACATGCATGAGCAGAAGGTTCGGCGGGTAGACTTCCCATCTTGTAAATGTTAAACTCACTTGACATCTTCCCGAAGGATAGAGTCATAGAGCCGTTACGACAGTTGATAACAGCATTGGAAGTGGCCAAAAATGGCCGACCGAGGATCACCGGAATTTGGTTCCGTGGGTTAGCCACAGGCTGTATGTCCATAACAATGAAATCAACAGGGAATATGAAGTCCCTTACCTTAATCAACACATCCTCTAACTCACCCCTAGGATGGGTGATGGATCGGTCGGCCATTTGGAGAGTACAATGTGTGGGTTTCAACTCTCCAACGCCTAATTGCTCATATACGGAATAGAGAAGCAAGTTAACACTGGCACCAAGATCTAAAAGTGCACGGTTGATGTTCTTATCCCCAATAGTTATTGAAATTGTAGGACAGCTAGGGTTCTTTCATTTTTGGGGCAAAGATTGGGTAAGAGCATCGCTCACAGCACTAGCTAACAAAACTTTCTTAGGTACCTGTGATTTTCTCTTCTTGGTGCATAAGTCCTTCAAGATTTTAGCGTAAGAAGGGACTTGTTGGATTGCATCCAACAGAGGAATATTAAAGTTAACTTGCTTAAATAACTCCACAATCTTCTCCATTTGTGGAGTTGGTTTATTGGATCTCAACCTGTTTGGAAATGGAACATTTTGAAAATTCGTTGAGTCCAATGTTTGTGGAGTAGATTGCGGAGTTGGAACGGATCCCAGTGTTGGTTTTTTCATGGAGTGAGATGTGGGTCCGTTCGAATTAGAAGAAGTAGAGCCTTGTGAAGAATGAAGAACAGGCTCTGAAGAAGACGAAGAAGAAGAAGAAGCGGCGGCCGGGGTGTCATTATCGCCAACATTGTTGTGCAATACCTTTCCAGATCTTAATGTAGTCACGACACTCACATTATGATTTTGTTGTTCATGAGCAACATAAGTATTTTGTGTGTGACCGGGATTTGGCAATGGTTGAGATGGAAGTTTCCCCTTCTCTTGCTCACTTAACGCAGCATTTAGTTGTGCAATTTGGGCTTCAATTGTTTTGATACTCTGATCATGTGAAGCAGTATGTTGCACCAAAGACTGAATGGACGATTGGATGCTGGCTGAAGATTGCGTAGATTGTTTTAAGAACGCATCCAGACTTCGTTCTAGCGAGGAAACCTTATCGTTATTCGGCTGAATAAAATTATTTTGAGGATAAAAGTTGTTTGGTACAAAATTGTTCATTTGGTTTGGGTAAGGTTGGGGTTGGAAAGGTTGCTGATATTGAGTTTGTTGAGGGGCTTGTTGTTGTGGAGGAGGCCTCTGAAAGTTGTTATTGCCTTGGAATTGTTGTTGATTTTGATTCCAAGCAAAATTTGGGTGGCTCCTCCAAACAGGATTGTAAGTTGAAGAGTATGGATCATTTCTTTGTCTTTGCTGAAAGGCAGCATTGACTTGATCTTGTCCTTGAAGATGTGGATTGTAAAAACACTCTTCGGTTAGATGGGACGGATCCGAACAACAAGCGCAAATAGTGCGTGGGGGTAAAGCTGGGGCAGGAGAAGGCGATGAGAATTTGCTCTCAATTGCTTCTAGTTTTTTCGTGAGTGCAGCCATTTCGGCCTTCATTGCAATCGACATATCTAGGTTATGTATGCCTGCCCTAGACTGACCTGATGAAGTAGATGAAGTGGTCTTAGTGCTTTCCCACTGAAGTATTTGTTCAGCAAGATCGTCGAGAAATTTCCAAGCTTCCTCACTCGATTTTGTAAGAAAGTGACCTTGACAAATGGTTTCCAACAATTGCTTAGTTGCTGGGTTCAGTCCTTCGTATAAAGTTTGGCAAAGTTGCTAATTCTCGATACCGTGGTGAGGACACTGAACAAGAAGGTCTTTAAATCTTTCGAAACACTTCCAAAAAGGTTCGGAAGGAAGCTGGGTAAATTGAATAATTTCATTGCAAATTCTCGCGGTCTTGTGGTGTGGGTAAAACTTTTTTAGAAAAGCCTTAACAAACTCTTCCCAATTTTTTATGGAGTTTGATGCTGTGCTATATAACCATTTTTCATCTAGGTCACATAAAGTGAATGGAATGACACGTAGCCTTATAGCATCATCAGAAAGTTGTGCGGTCTTCATCATTGCGCAAACATTCTGGAATTTGTTAATGAAGATGTAGGCATCTTCGGATTCCAGTCCGTGAAATTTAGGCAACATATTGATGAAGTGGGGTTTAATTTCAAAGTTATCCCCATTAGCCGGTGGAAGTGAAAGACAAGTGGGAAGTACGGTGCGGATGGGATAGAAAAGATCCTGGAGCGCGATTCGTTGGGGCGCTTCGACAGGAGGGTGTGGTGGGTTATTCGCACCTAGTAGAGGTGGAATCGGTCCCGCAGGTACGGGGTTGTTAGGATTGAATCCCGACATCTCCTTAGAAGATGATGAATATGAAGATGAAGGTAAAGAAGTGGAGGGAATTTCGACTTTGGAGTCGAAAGCGTCGTCAGTCGGCACTAACGAGACACAGACTTAACGGGCGCTAGTGTCCCTAGTCCAACCGGACATACACTAAAGAGGTGTAGTGTAGTCAAAAAGGTAAAAACAGAAGGTGGGGTTAAGAAAATGTCAATGGAAGAAAGTGGGGTGCGCTGGATTTCTAGCGACAAATTTGGCAAGTCTTTTTGTAAAATTTTCTATTTTGTGTTTTTTTATAAGGAGTTTTTTTGCAAAAGATTTTTATAAGAAGCTTAGACACACGTTCAAGCAATCACAATATGCACAATCAAGCCTAGATCTAGGGTCTCCTAGGTCAACTAGACTGCTCCTAACTGTTCCAAAGGGCAAGTTGTGAGATCCTCAAATCGCCTCTTCACCGCCAATTGTGGCCAGGTAAGCACAAGTAAAGAAAGGAGGGATCCTCTTACGAATCACCGTGAGACGGGCCTTTTAAAATTACCTTTCCGACTTGTCTAGCCTAGGCACCACAAAATCTGGTTTAGATAAACGACCGATGCCTACAACTATTCCTTTGTCCTAATGAGCACGACAGTCCTTATACGCTGAGTCTAATTTTTTTTAATTAACTCGATGGTTGATGCGAATGCTTTTTGTGATTTTTGGGGTCCTGGGAAGGGTAATGAAATCCCCACCCAATCTGGATTGGTGTTAAAACCCCTTAAAAGTCCGTTTTAAAGATGCAAAGCAGTAAACACACAAAACACACTTGCCAAATTTTTTTTTAATTGCGGTGCAAAGAATCCTGCACAAGATCAAGTTATTGGAGAAGGGGGAGAAGTTTTTGCGAAAAGAACCCTGCAGGAAAATTTTTCAGAGGACTACAGAGGGCAGAAGAGAGGTAAAGAGTACTTACAGAGAAGATTTGGATAGCTGACGTCACCAGACCGCGGAGGATCCACGGTCAGAGGCAGTAATCTGCGGCGGTTCCGCGGTCAACAAGATGCTTCAATCCTCCAAAATTCTTTTGTTATCTGTTTTGATTCTCCTCTGTTTGTTCAGATCTGCTGTTTGCTGTTTTGTTAACTGGATTTTTCCAGATCTGAATTTGTTCGTCTTTCCGTTCCTGCACAATTCGCACGAAAACCCTTCAAAAAATAACAAGATGATAAATTTTTTTGTTTTTTTTTGTTTTTTCAGTTTTTATGATTTTTTAATTTTAATTAACCCGAAATTACAAAAAGAAAATAGCTACACCATCCCCGGCAACGGCGCCATTTGATTTGTATGGAGGTTTTAGTGCTTATGCATTTTTGTGATCAAAGAATTAACCGCAATCAAGAACGGTGCGCTTGGTAGCTAGCCGGTTGAATACGGGTCGGTCCACGGGGATTTTGTGTATTTTCTAGTTGTTCTAACGAGTCAATTCCAATTGTGATAGGTTTGATTATCAATAAAAACTAAAGTTGAGTTTGATTAGGATTAAAAACTTGCTAGGGTTAGGTTTAGGTTAGTTTGGAAAATCAATTATTCTCATCGCTTTCTATGCCCTAATTAAGAACTTTTTAGGTGTTAAGGTAATAGTTAACAAAGGAGATTAGCACGATCGGGAAGAAACTAGGTTTCTTCCTCTTGGTCCTTGTCCGTCCTTTCTTAACTCTTACCCTAACCTCCATGGAAATCATACACAACCGGTATTTAACTATGGTATCACCGCTACCTCGTGGGATAGGGTGTCGTAGTGAGCGGTGTGTGTATGTATGCATAGAGTCCTACTTTAAAATGTATAACGGGCAAGAAAGGGGTGAGAGATTTTCATCTCTCAAACCTTCCCCAAACCTAACCCTAATAAGTGAGGAACTACTCACTCATTAGGGAATTGATAAACGAGTTCATATTTTTTTTTTGGTTTTAATTTAACAACTATGGCAGATAAAAAAATTTATAACTACAGCAGAGAAATAAAATTGCTAGAGAAATAACTAGGGCAGAAAAGAAACTTACTTTTTTATTTGATGCACTCTTCAACAATTACAGGGAATAAAAATTCTAAAATAAATAAATAAAAAGAGGCATGCTCCAAAAAGAGCTGTAGGGTTCCTATTTATAGAGAATAGAAACCCTAGGGTTTACATATAATCCATATCCAAATTTACAAAACTACCGTGAGAAGCCTGGTCAACGCACCGACACCCACCGTCAAAATGCACCGACACATGCTCAGCACGGCCGCGGATCCGCGGCCATATGCCTTGTTTGGCTGCAGATCCGCGGCCATCTTGGAGGCTCTTGGGCTCTGTTTCTCAGGTATACTTCATGTTGCTTTTTCCTTGACTTTTCTTCACTTGGTTCTTCAGAATGTCTTCTAATTTCTTCCAGATTTCCACAGTGCAGAATGTTGTGGACTTTTACCGTTCGCTTCGCGTTGAAGTCTTGAATCTTTGTGCCGCCTTCGTACCTTGTGCAATTGAACTGTTCATTGATCTTCACTTGTTCCTTAAACTGTAGGCGGCATCATAACGATTCTTCTATTTGTTGGTCGTAGTCTCACTTTTGTAGCGTCTTTTCACCATTTTCACTGTATTGTTCTGAGAACCTGTAACCTGCAACTATTCAACAGACATGGATCAAAAGCACCTATTTTGTAAAATGATTAAGAATAGGGAATATAATAATGCAAAATTATGATATGAACAATTGGTATGCGTGTTTTTCTTGTCCTTCTTTTGGAGAGTAATTTGTATTACTTTTATGCCTTCTTATTTTTGCGAAAACATTGCAGGGACTTCTGCAGCGGGAGTGGATTTGAGTCCAGATCGAGCCATGGCTGCGGATTCTACGAATATCTCTCGTGACGCACCGACGGGTGTAGAGGAGATTGCTAAAGCTGCTACCCTTGCTGTGGAGTTCCCGGTGGTGGCTTTTGTCCCTTCAGCGTCTACTCCTCCGGCAGAGGTGGTCTTACCGGCCATAGGTCCCATGGCTATGTCTAGTGACGCACCGGAGGGTGTAGAAGAAATTGCCGAAGTTGCTATCCCTCCAGTTCAGGACGGGCGAAGCATCGAAGGTAATCTTCCATACATACACATTTTGTTTAACGACCTCTCCTTTATCTAAATTTTCCCTTCCCTCATAATTGCGGGAGCTGGCGGCTTCCATCGTGGATTTTCCCTAAGGGAAACCTTCCAGCAATTGCTTGACATGGCTTTCCCACAAGCAATACCTCCACAAAGCATAGTACTCTCTTCTGGCCAAGGTCGGTATTCTTTTACCCTTTTTGTTTTATATTTTTATAATAATACTAATATGCCCTTCATTTTAAACCACGGTTCTGGAAGCCAACGACGAAGTCGAGATTCTTGATGGGCCTGGGGATCTCTCAAACCCAGCTTACATGACCGTGGGTAAGTGATGCTTTATCTTTGGCATCGTTCTATTTACTCTATGTTTGGAAATACAACTGACCATACATAAATCTTTGCAGCTTTGCCAACCCTGACACCATTAGAGTCTCGGATCCCCATGCCACAGGTCAACGGCGAATCGCGTGCAGAAATGTTTCATTTTAAGCATCAAGATTGTGTTGGTAGGCCCTTACGCCCGGCGTGTATCTGAAAGGATGGCAAAACAGAGCGTTTACTCACTGGCAGCTCTTATTGAAGATCTTCGTGCTGGTTCCTCTGTCGCGGCCGAAGAATTTGCTGTTAAATCCAACGCTTCCTTGTTTTTTCTCGCTACCTTTCATGACGAAGCATTGGTGCATGCCTTGGTTGAGTATTGTCGCCGAGTGGAAGCTTGCCTACATGGGCTTGAGTGCATACACCTTCCTTCCGACATCTAAACTGTAAAAGCGAGCCTGCAAGGATGGATCAAACGATGTGCAGCCAATCTCCAGTCATACGAGAAGAGGCTCAACCGGAAGTTTTCGGAGAGGGAGTTGGCTTCAAACGCTTTGGGGGAACTTCAGGCTCAGCTTACTGCCAAGACCACCTGTGCGTATGAAATTTGGAGGGTGCTTCAAGAAGCCATTACAGTGGTGGTGGCTTTTGACAAAGCCGTTATTTTTACCCGTGAGATGGTTGAAGCCCATAAGGTCGCTGAGAAGGAGCTCGTGAGTCAGTTTGCTTCATACCTGGATCAACAGACCTAGGCAGGGACTCGTCTTACAGCACTGAAGGAGCTTGAAGCCGAAGTCCAGCGGAAGAACGACGAACTTGTTGGCCTATTGAACCGTCCGCTAATTTAAACATTTTTGTCGCTGTATATTCTCCCTTTTTTGTATTCATTCATAAATAAGAGTATTTTGTATTCATTTTGATTCATGAATAAAAGACATATTTCATTTCATACTAGCGCTTTTCTTTCTTTTGCTGTCTTGACTTAGCATAAAGTAGTTTATATACTCATTGCGGAGTTTGTAGTTTATTCACTCATTTCGGAGTCTCTAGTTTATGAACTCATTTCGGAGCTTCTAGTTTATGAACTCATTCCGGAGTCTCTGGTTTATGAACTCATTTCGAAGCTTGTAGTTTATGGACTCATTTCGGAGTTTGTTTAGCTTACCTCCCTTGGGCTTGTAGGTAAACTTATCCTAACGTCATAGATAACCCCTGCTCTTTGCGACAGAGGTCCATTAGGTTTTGTGGTACTAGGGTTTTTGTTCGTCGTACCGTCGCGTTGGTTGATGCATTCCCCGATATGCAGTCTTTATGCTGCTGTTCGAGTAGCCCCGCGACTGTCGTATCTCTGATCCCTTTGGGGCTAGACAAGACGTCTTCAAGTAATCTCCTTAGGCATTTTGGCCGTCGGAAGAGCAAGCGTTAGGAATTTTACCATGTCGCTTTTTACTTGAGGTTAGGCTTAGTTTGGGAGCCCCGATGAGTCATAACCACTCTGCACTGGTGTGGGATGATCTCCGATAGTCTTTCGGGTTTTATTTGAGTTGCCGTCAAGACCTTGAAACTAAGAATTTGGCCTTCGCTTCCTTTGTCAACACTGTGTCTGCTGTAATGAGACGAATGTCGAGGTGATCTCTAGGTTGTTTTGTGAACCGTCAAGATTTGGAACTAGGGAATTTGCTATGGCTCCGTTTTGTTTTGACCCTGGGGTCATTTATTAACGCTGCGTCTGCATCCTGGAGTGAGAAGGAACGTCGTTGTTGACATTGCATCTGCTATAACGAGACGAGTGTCGAGGCGGTCTCTAGGTTGTTTTGTGAACCGTCGAGACTTGTAACTAGGGACTTTGCCATGGCTCCGCTTTGTTTTGACCCTAGGGTCGTTGTTGACGTCGCGTCTGCATCCTGCTGGAGTGATAAGAAACGCCATTGTTGACATTGTGTCTGCTATAACGAGACGAGTGTCGAGGTGGTATCTAGGTTGTTTGTGAACCGTCGAGGCTTGGAACTAGGGACTTTGCCATTGCTCCGCTTTGTTTCGACCCTGGTGTCTTTGTTGACGTCGCGTCTGCATCCTACTGGAGTGAGAAGAAACACCGTTGTTGACACTATATCTGCTGTAACGAGACGAGTGTCGAGGTGGTCTCTAGGTTGTTTATGAACCATCGAGACTTGGCTCTCGCTTTTACGGAGCCTGGTAGGAAAATATGGTTCCCTTTTCGTTTATGCCCATGGATTGTATACAGGGGTTGATGTGAACTCACCTGCAGGGCAAAAGTTTTATTTCTTTCCGCGATGCTCTATCATTTCAGCTTTTTATATCGCAAAAGTCGTGATTGCCCAATCATTTCGTCTTTTTATCGCGGTGCCCAATCATTTCGGCTATTCTTTTTTTTTACTCGCCGCTTTTTATTACGAGTTGCCCAAACATTTCGGCTGTTTTATATGCATATATTTTGCTCGCTGATTTTTATCACGAGTCGCCCCATCATTTTGGCTATTTCATATGCAATTTTTGCTCGCCGATTTTTGTTGCGAGTATGGAACTTGAGATCTGATACCAATCTTGGCATTAGCACCGCAGCGACTGGAATATTGCCAGGAGCGAATCATCATTTGCCGTGAAAGGACTTGAAAATTGACACCTGTTCAGGCATCAGCATCGCTGCGACTGGAATATTGCCAGGAGCGAATCATCATTTGCCTTGAAAGGACTTGGAATTTGACACTAATTTAGGTATCAGCATCGCTACCACTGGGATGTTGCCAGGAGCGAATCATTATTTGCCTTGAAAGGAATTGGAATTTGATACCAATTTAGGCATCAGCATCGCTACCACTTGGATGTTGCCATGAGCGAATCATCATTTGCCTTTGTCGATTTGAATAAAGGTGGCTTAGCAAACAGGGGTAGGATCCTGTCGACTAAGGTTCCCGTAAGGGTCTTATAAAGTTATTTCTCCCTACGAGTCGTGAGGATCTCGTAGGTGTATGTTCTCCTTAGAAGTCATGAGGACTTCTATGTGGTGTTTTCTCTTATAAGTCGTAAGGATCTCATAAGAGTATTTTCTCCTTATAAGTCGAGAGGACTTACAAGTGTCGTTCACCGTATGAGGACATTCCTCGTGATTGGTGGAACTTGGTAGGGGAATCGTTTATTTGTGCCCGTGGATTGTATATAAGGGCCAGCATTGTACCGTCTGTAAGGCAACTTGGGGGATACGATGGCTTAAGAACAAGTCCAGGTCCCTGTCGCTTAAGGCTTTGAAACCTATGAGCCATGAGGGTCTCATAGGGGGTTCTCCTTACAAGTCAAGAGGACCTCGTAAGTTAAAATTTTAGGAGATTGCGCCTTTTCGAGTTTTCACAAGCTCGCAAGTAGCCCTGCTGTTTTTACTCACGGCGCCCTTTCGGGTTTTCATCCGTGCCCATTTCGCTTGTGGACGTACCGTTTTTTTAACTTGGGTTGCAGTCTTTGCCGTTGGAGCTTTGATTGCAACATAGATCCCGAGAGAAGATATCGCCGTATTTGGGGCGATGCGCCATATTTGAGGCGGAGTACTATTTTAGGGACGTTCCGGTCCTTTTCCAGTTTAAGGATGTAGTGGTCCATTGTCAGTTTAAGGACGTAGTGGTCCATTGTTAGTTTAGGGACATCTCGGTCCATTGACAGTTTAAGGAAGTAGTGGTCCATTGTTAGTTTAGGGACATCTCGGTCCATTGTCACCGTGTTTGAGGCGACGTTTTAGTTTAAGTACATTACGGTCCAATGTCGCCATTTTGGAGTCAACGGTTAGTTTAAGGACATTTCGGTCCGTTGTCGCCATATTTATGGCAGAAATTCTGTTGGATACTACTTTTAGAGTTTTTACTTAGGAAGATAACGAGCGGACACGAGTGTCGTCATCTATCATTAACCTAAGTCGTGACTTGTCAAGCGTAGTATTTCTTAAGGAATCGGCCGTTTATCGGCCGGAAGGGTCTTTCGCCATGCATATCCATGAGCAAGTAGGTCCCACCTTGGTAGACCTTGTCTATGATGTACGAGCCTTCATAGTTTGGCTTGAATTTCCCCCGTTTTGCACGGTTGGGGATCATAGGTCTTTTGACAACTAGCACGAGTTCGCCTTGGCGGAATGTTCTCGGTATGGTTAGTCTTTCATATGAGCGCGTCATCCTTGCTTTGTAAACTTCCAGGTTTTGTTGCGCCATGAGAAGAGTTTCATCGAGGGCATCGACCTCCTCAAGCCGAAGATGGGCATTTTCTTCATCCGTCAGCTCGTATCGAACTGCCATTCGTAGAGAGGGTAGCTCTATCTCCAAGGGAAGTACCGCTTCCGTGCTGAATACCGATGCGTATGGTGTTGTATTTGTGGCCGTTTTGAACGTGGTTCGATACGCCCAGAGAGCTTCATGCAGTCTCTCATGCCAGTTCTTTTTATTTCAGGACACCGTTTTCTTTATGATCTTCGTCAAGGTCTTGTTGAAAGCCTCAGCTAGACCGTTAGCTCGGGGGTTATAGACTGAAGAGTATCTACGGTCTATATTATGCTGCTGTGCGAAGCGGCTGATCTTATGGCTTTTGTAGGCCGGCCCGTTATCCGAGATGATCCGGCGTGGAGTGTCGAACCGGTAGATGACATGTGTCCTGAAGAAATGGAGGATGTTCTCCGTCTTCATTTCCTTTAGTGGTATTGCCTCTGCCCACTTAGAGAAGTAATTGATTGTTACCAATATGAATCGATGTCCTTTGGATGACGCTGGTTCGATGGGCCCAATTATATCGGTTCCCCACATTCAAACAGCCAACTAGCCAGTGTTGGGTGTAGCGGATTTGGATGCTGGTGGATGTGTTGGAGATAGTGCCCTCAGAGTCAATTATTGGATCACAGGCACGTGATTGCAATGATTGAGGGAGGACCTATTCCGGTAGGACAGTCTTACTCAAGATGATAGTATGCTATCTGGTTTACCTTTATCATCGTGTACTGCTTTAGGTGACCTTACAGGTCACTATTGCACGTTGATAGAGCCCCTAGGATTCTTGCTTGACTGCCAGCAGTATGATGGCGATCATATACGTGGGAGCTGGTAGTCCATAAGCACATCCTTAAAAGGTCCCTAGTCGAGAGAGTTTCGAGACAGGGCATCGATACTCTAGAGTAGACTAGTGTATACAGTCGAGACCCCGACGAGGGGCGGTGGCCGGTCTCACAAGCCACTGGTGTCACTTGGTTCACCTAAGATGTATACAGGTGCTCATTAGGTTATGAGTACACCGGACAGGACTCGCCGGGAACATGCTAGTTGGTCTTATACCTGACGTCAGATAGCAGTTCCCTGGTGACATGTGTACAGGTTAGTTCATCGACCTGAGGATCGTCATTTGTCTCGTGTGAGTTCCCACTGTACTTTGATTACTACCCTACCACGCTCAAAGGAGACGTGCAAATAGGTTTTAGTTGGGTACAGTCCCGAGCCACATGGAGGCAGTGAGCGGATCTTCAGGGGTTCGTCTCTCCCGGTATTGGGGGTGAGGTCGCGCTGTGTCTAGGAGAGCCATTACACGAAGCCCTCGGCCGAGGCAGGAGATTTACTGGTAGGTATTCCAGTAGTATCTCAGGGTGTTCTAGGCTACACTCCGACACGACTTGTACCGCATTTAGGGGTCTGACTTTTACCAACCCCCTAGGCCCGCCATGCGATGCTCATAGACGAACGGACCGGACTGTACGGATATTGTCACTGACAGGCTCAGTAGGGTGTCAGGATGAGTTCGCTCATCGACGTCCCTTTTGGTCAATACCTGGTAGCCCGTTACGTATAGGCTAATACCTCTGACGTGCTAGTGGTTAAATCCACAACCAAAGTATTGACGAGTCTTTAGAGTCCACCACACACAGTTATGTTCAGACCATAATATTGCATTCTTCATTCCCCTATTCTTATCCGTTTTATAAATAAACAGGTACTCTTGACGCACGTTTGTTGTATATTACATGATACAGGTTTCTGGAGCAAATACAGTGAAAAAGACACAAAACGACAGAAAAATGGACTTTTGACCAACAAATAGAAGGATCTTAGTCAAGCCTAGACGAAGAACAGTGCAAGGTCCAAAATGTCAAGACAAACGGTTAAAAGATCGCTACAAGTTTTCACTGAAACATCTGGAGAAGAATTAGAAGCCCAACAGAGAAAAGAACTATGGAAATATAAAGCCCAATGTATAAAGAACCAAACCAGGAAGTTTGGTGAGATGATCTCACCAAAGGGCCGCAGAACCGCGGCCCAAGCGCCCAATTGCCGCGGTTCCGCGCCATTTAATGCCCGTGTCGGCGCCGACTTCTTGTGTCGGTGCGTCGGTGCGGGTGTTGGGATTTTCAGTGGGCAAATCTGTAATTGCACATATGCGAGAGCCTGTAACCCTAGTTTCCTTGTTTGCTTATAAATTGTAATCAAAAATTATAAAACCCTATGCCTCTTTTCAATCAATAAAATTCAGAATTGCTGGGAGTTTATTCAGATCTGTTCTATATTGTTTGGAGGGAGCCATCGAACTAGTAAGTTAATTTTAATACTTTGTTTTTATTCTCATTTAATTAGTATGTTTTACCATCCCCTAATGAGCGAGTAATCTCCTCGCTCGTTAGGGTTAGCCTTAGGGAAAGGTTTGAGAGATGAGATCTCTCACCCCTTTCATGCCATCCACACCTAAGAGTTAGAACTCCATGCATGCACGCATAACCGCTCCCTGCGGCATCCTACCCCTTGAGGTAACGATGAACCGTAGTATAAAGGGCCGGTTGCGCGCGTCTTCCATGGAGGTTAGGGCAATTATCGATAAAGGAAGGATACGAATCTAGAGGAAGAAACATCTTCCCAAAAGATTCTTATCCACTTTATGGATAATTACTGTAACATCTAATAGATCAATAATAAGGCATTGAAAGCGGTGAGGAAACCTTAAATCTCCAAATTTCCCCTAAACCTAACCCTAGAGAGACTTTAAATTAGATTAATTTAGTTTAATAATAGATCTAGATTTTAGAAACCAACCAAAACATCATTTAGAATCAACTCGTTAAGACACATTTAGAAAATTACCCATCTCTATGGATCGACCCGTACTCACCGGCTAGCTGCAAAGCGACGCCGTTTCTGATTGCGGTAAACAAGTATTTTTGGATAAATCGGTAATGGCATTTGATTTATCCAAAAATACTTGTTTACCGCAATCAGAAACGGCGTCGCTTTGCAGCTAGCCGGTGAGTACGGGTCGATCCACAGAGATGGGTAATTTTCTAAATGTGTCTTAACGAGTTGATTCTAAATGATGTTTTGGTTGGTTTCTAAAATCTAGATCTATTATTAAACTAAATTAATCTAATTTAAAGTCTCGCTAGGGTTAGGTTTAGGGGAAGTTTGGAGATTTAAGGTTTCCTCACCGCTTTCAATGCCTTATTATTGATCTATTAGATGTTACAGTAATTATCCATAAAGTGGATAAGAATCTTTTGGGAAGATATTTCTTCCTCTAGAATCGTATCCTTCCTTTATCGATAATTGCCCTAACCTCCATGGAAGACGCGCGCAACCGGCCATTTATACTACGGTTCATCGTTACCTCAAGGGGTAGGATGCCGCAGGGAGCGGTTATGCGTGCATGCATGGAGTTCTAACTCTTAGGTGTGGATGGCATGAAAGGGGTGAGAGATCTCATCTCTCAAACCTTTCCCTAAGGCTAACCCTAACGAGCGAGGAGATTACTCGCTCATTAGGGGATGGTAAAACATACTAATTAAAAGAGAATAAAAACAAAGTATTAAAATTAACTTACTAGTTCGATGGCTCCCTCCAAACAATATAGAACAGATCTGAATAAACTCCCAGCAATTCTGAATTTTATTGATTGAAAAGAGGCATAGGGTTTTATAATTTTTGATTACAATTTATAAGCAAACAAGGAAACTAGGGTTACAGGCTCTCGCATATGTGCAATTACAGATTTGCCCACTGAAAATCCCAACACCCGCACCGACGCACCGACACAAGAAGTCGGCGCCGACACGGGCATTAAATGGCGCGGAACCACGGCAATTGGGCGCTTGGGCCGCGGTTCCGCGGCCCTTTGGTGAGATCATCTCACCAAACTTCCTGGTTTGGTTCTTTATACATTGGGCTTTATATTTCCATAGTTCTTTTCTCTGTTGGGCTTCTAATTCTTCTCCAGATGTTTCAGTGAAAACTTGTAGCGATCTTTTAACCGTTTGTCTTGACATTTTGGACCTTGCACTGTTCTTCGTCTAGGCTTGACTAGGATCCTTCTATTTGTTGGTCAAAAGTCCCTTTTTCTGTCGTTTTATGTCTTTTTCACTGTATTTGCTCCAGAAACCTGTATCCTGTAATATGCAACAAACGTGCGTCAAGAGTACCTGTTTATTTATAAAACGGATAAGAATAGGGGAATGAAGAATGCAATATTATGGTCTGAACAAATACCCCCAAACTTATCTTTTGCTCGTCCTCGAGCAAACTTATTATTTTTCTATTCACTAAAATCCTAACCACACTTTCGCAGGGAAACGCGATTGCACTGAGCACGTGCAACAAGCCGTTAAACCTCTAGGTGTCCCTAGTAGGAGGAGTGTTGTCTCCTGAGGGTTTTCAGCGGATTAGACCCACAAAATCCTATCAATTTGGCCCATTAACTATTGTTCTCCAATTAAGTTTTCTAACAAGGAATTCTATTATCGTCGACCCGTAAATTATCTACCCATATTCTTCACGCTTCCTAATTATTTAACTTAAGATTATATATGTTATGTAGACCTACTTAGCTTTCGGCATCTCTTAAGTTTTCCTTCTAGGGTTACATCTCTACTCAGGAATTTCTATCAACTCTATTAAAGATACAAGTTCTATTCTTCATTCCTTTTTCTCATCTAAACTCCAATCACATACCCCTACGTGTGTGTATAAGTCACCCCTACACTTGGAAATTCAAATCAAGCAATCAACCCCTTGTCCGTTGTCCAAAGTACTAATTAGTTGGTGAATTTAAATGAAATTTGCTTACACATCCTTCATGCGACCGTTAATACTTCTTGAGGTACCAACGACCGATTACAAAATGCGTTTGCACTTTAAAGCGTACTTCTTAGTCTTTGCAACACCCAAGGCTTTAGCAGTGACTCCCAAACCAGTTGGTCTAAGGCACTAGGTGATGAAGCACCCTCGCTAAATATTTTTCTATTTTTGCAGCCTTAAGTAATCACAAAAACCAGTGTCCATTTTTTATTCTTTATTCACTTTTTCTTTCTTTTATTTCATTGTACTAAGGACTTTAGACAAGAACATTTCAAGGTCTCTTCTACTATTCCAAGTTTCAAGGTGCGTGATTGTGCAAGTTGTAGGGTATACGTTTTCAGAATCTAGACTTAAGCTAGGAACTATTTTTCAAACTTATACTCTAATAAGAACATCAATACTCTTCCCTTGTTTCGACTTAGCCCAAGAAGTTAACCCAAAATTTGCCTATTTCTAAATAAACTACAAGGCATATACTTTCTACCGTTAAACTTTAAGGAATGTTATTTTTAGGGTTTTTTTAATTCACTAAGTCTAAGATCTAGTTGTTCCTAGCCAGTTATCCTATTTGTCAAACTCAAGTTAATTAGACAAAATTGAATACAATAATTTTTATAATTTTTCAATTTTTATGGGTTTTCAAATAAATATGCAAATGCAAAAATATATACAAATGAATGCGAAGGAAGAAGACGTACCGAGCATACCCCCAAACTTGAACTTGACAGTGTACTCACTGTCATGCTAAACCAAGAGGGTCAAAATTCCGATACTCCCCTGTTTATTTATTTATAATTTTTTTTATTGTTAAGAAAAACAAAAATATATACAAAAAGGCCCTCCCCCAAACTTCATTTAACTATGTTAGACATTACTGCCAAACTTTGCATAGACCAAACGTCAACACCAACCAGTTGAAAAATTTATCAGTAAAGAGTATGAGTTGGTGGAAGAATAAGTTGTAACGATTCACAAAGAATTGGGGAAGATAGAAGTGGTGGTATGGAGGGTGTGGAGGTAAATATACAGGAGGTGGTGATGCATCTAAACGAGAATGTGAATGATCGGCAATCAGTGGAAAGTTGGCATTCTCGTAGCTTCTCAAAAGAAATGGGGGTGGTTCAACTTCTAAAGGAAGAGGTTGACTAACCACAATATCCCCAAGATGTTCCTGTGGGTCCTCTATTGACTTGGCATCATCCATCAATTGCATATGATATTCAATTATAAGGGAACTGATTTCCTCGATGTCCGCCATAGTCCAACTGAAAACTTGCCGCCTATCTTGTAAGACTTTTAAAATAGCGTTCTCTTGCTCGAAGGCTAGAGAGGCTGATATTATAATGGGAAAAGTCTCATTCTCACCTATGTAAGCATATTTAAGGTGAGACGGTAAGGACATGAGTTCGAGTTTCGGAGGCGAAAGAATCATTGCGGAATCTACCTCGAACTTAAAGGACTCCAACACAGGTTCGAAATCACTGCAAACAACCGATTCGGATGGTTCGACTAGCTCATCCAAAAATTCAAAAGACTCATATTCGGGCTGTGAGTTGTCGTCATCCGAAAAAGTGAAACATTCATAATCAATTTCGGTTGTGTCAACGGTGGTAGGCTCAAGGAGGGACGCACTAGTGGCGTCAAAACTGTTTTCATCAAATAGAAATCTTTCAAGCTCGCAGTCCTCCTGCGTGATTTCGTGAATAGAGCAAACTTCTTGTGTACTAGTTTTAGGCACGGGGGGCAGACTTCCCATCTTATAAATATTGAACTCACTAGACATCTTCCCAAAGGATAGAGTCATGGAGCCATTGCGACAGTTTATTAAAGCATTGGAAGTGGCCAAAAATGGTCGACCGAGGATCACCGGAATTTGGTTTCTTGGGTTAGCAACAGGTTGTGTATCCATAACGATAAAATCGACGGGGAATATGAACTCCCCAACTTTGATCAACACATCCTCTAGCTGACCCCTTGGATGGGTGATTGATCGATCAGCTATTTGGAGAGTACAACGAGTGGGTTTCAACTCTCCAACCCCTAATTGTTCGTACACGGAGTAGGGAATCAGGTTAACACTAGACCCAAGATCTAAAAGTGCTCGATTAATTTTCTTATCCCCAATCGTGATTGAAATCGTAGGACAGCCGGGGTCCTTTCGTTTTTGGGGTAAGGTTTGATGGTGGTTAATAGCATTGCTCACTGCACTAGCCACTAGCACTTTCTTGGGTACTTGAGATGCCTTTCTCTTCGAGGTGCATAAGCCCTTTAAGATTTTCGCGTATGAAGGGACTTGTTGGATTGCATCCAAGAGAGGTATATTTATGCTAACCTGCTTAAATATCTCCACAATTTTCTCCACTTGTGCATTTGGTTTATTAGGACTCAACCTGTTTGGGAATGGAGCATTTTGAAAATTCGTTGAGTCAAATGTCTGTGGAGTAGAATGTGGAGTAGGAACGGATCCCGGTGTAGATGTGTTCATGTTGTGAGAAATGGGTCCGTTCGAGCTAGAAGAAGTAGAGCCGTGTGAAGAGTGGAGAATAGGCTCTAAAGAAAGAGGTGAAGAAGAAAGTGAAGAAAATGAAGAAGGGGAAGATGACAATGGAGAAAAAGAAGAAGAAGAAGAACCACCGGCGGGGATGTCATCACTAGTTCCCACATTATTTTGCAACACTCTTCCGGATCTCAACGTGGTCACCGCATTTACATTGTGATTGGGATATGCGTTTTATGTGTGACCGGGATTGGGCAATGGTTGAGATGGAAGCTTTCCCTTTTCTCTCTCGCTCAACGCAGCAGTTAATTGTGCAATTTGTGCCTCAATAGATTTGATACTTTGATCGTGTGAAGCATTGTTAGTCATCAAAGATTGAACATAATTTTCAAATCTTGCTGCGGATTTTGTAGATTGCTTGATAAATGCATCTAAACTTTTTTGAGCGAGATAATCTTATCATCATTTGGTTGAACCAAATTGTTCGTTTGATTTGTATAAGGTTGTTGTTGGAAAGGTTGCTGGTTTTGAGTTTGTGAAGGTGCTTGTTGTTGTTGTGGAGGAGGAGGTCTTTGAAAATTGTTATTTCCTTGGACTTGTTGATTTTGGTTCAAAGCGAAATTTGGGTGACTCCTCCACCCCGAATTGTATGTCGAAGAGTACGGATCGTTTCTTTGTCGTTGCTGAAATGCAGCATTGACTTGATCCTGCCCTTGAGTAGATGCATTATAAGGACACTCTTCGGTTAAATGCGATAGATTCGAACAACAAGCACAAACAGTTCGCGTGGGTAAAGCAGGGGCAGGAGAAGACGATGAGATTTTGGTCTCAATGGCTTCTAGCTTTTTCATAAGTGCGGCCATCTCGGCCTTCATTGCAATCGACATATCTACTTGATGTATGCCTGCCCTAGATTGACCAATAGAAGAAGATGATGTGGTCTTGGTACTCTCCCACTGAATTGTTTGCTCACTAAGATCCTCAAAAAACTGCCACGCTTCGTCGCTAGACTTGGAGAGAAAATGACCTTGAGATATGGTTTCTAGCAACTGCTTCGTTGCCGAGTTCAATCCCTCGTATAATGTTTGGCAAAGTTGCCAACTTTCGATCCCATGATGAGGGCATTGAACAAGTAGGTCTTTAAATCTCTCAAAGCACTTCCAAAATGGTTCGGAAGGAAGCTGTGAAAATTGTATAATCTCGTTACGGATTCTAGCAGTTTTGTGATGAGGATAGAACTTTTTCAGAAAAGCTCTCACAAACTCGTCCCAATTTCTAATGGAATGTGATGCGGTGCTGTATAGCCACTTCTCGGCTAGGTCACATAAGGTAAAAGGAATAACTCTTAGCCTTATAGCGTCATCACTTAATTGGGTCGTGTTCATCATAGCGCACACATTTTGGAATTTATTGATAAAGATATATGCATCTTCAGATTCCAAACCATGAAATTTTGGCAGCATATTGATGAAATGTGGTTTTATTTCAAAGTTGTCCCCATTTGCCGGTGGGGGTGAAAGACATGTAGGTAAAGAAGTGCGGACGGGGTAGAAGAGATCCTGGAGCGCAACTCGTGCGGGTGCTACAACAGGAGGAAGATTCGGGTTATTCGCACCTGGCGGAGGTGGAATCATTCCCGTCAGTAAGGTATCGTTGGGGTTGAATCCCGACATACCTTCGAAAGAAGAATTTGAAGGTGGAGGTAAGGAAATGGAGGGAATTTCGACTTCGGTGTCGAAAGGTTCGTCGGTCGGTACCAACGAAACACGGACTAATCGGGCGTTAGTATCCCTAGTCCAAAGTGACATACATTAAAAGGGATAGAGTAGTCAGAAAAATAGAAAAACAGAATGTGGGGGTAAGATAACGTCAATGGAGGGAAATGAGTGGAAGTGAGTTGCAAGTTTTCTTAGCGGCAAGTTGCTAGTTTTTGAAAAGATTTTTCTTTTCTCTTTTTTTTTTTTATGTGAGAGTTTTGCAAAGAAGTTTTGAAAAGAGACTCGTGACACAAATGTATCAACCACACATGCACAATCAGGCCTAGATCTAGGGTCGCCTAGGTCTGCTAGACAGCTCCTAACTAGGGCTAGAAATAGGACCTCAAACCGCCTCTTCACGGATAAGTACGGCCAGGTAAGTGGGAAGGAACCACAGTAGTGGGCCTAATTAATAACCACTAGCCTAGACACCGCAAAGTCAGTTAGGATAAACGGTCGATGCCTATACTAGTCCTTTTCCTATTGAGCTCAATGTCCTTAGGTCTGAGTCTAGTATTTTTTTAATTAACTGTGGTCGATGCAAAATGCTTTAGGTGTTTTCTGGGGTCCTCGAAAGGGTGATGAAATCCCCACCCAATCTGAGTTTGGTCAATTAGCCCCTTAAAGTCCGATTAGATTATGCAAAACAATAAAATTCACTTGCAAGCAATTTTTAGCGCGGCGCAAAGAAACCTGCAGAAAATCTGTTATTTAGAAGGGGAAGAAAGAATTTTTAGCGCAAAGAATTCCTGCAGAAAATTTTTACAGAAAGATATATGGAGGTTGACAGAGGGGAGAAGGAGAAATCAAACCAGCAAATTTTCAGGTGCTGACGTGGCCAAGGTGCGGCGGAAACGCGGTCTGGGACCCACTTTTGCGGCGGAAACGCGGTGGAAAGAGGAGATCAGCGTATGGAAAAAATTGTGTGGCTCTGTTGTGTTCTTCCCTCTCCGTTATGATATGATTTATTTTATTTTGCCCTCTGTGAATTTCCAGATTCGCTATTCCTGCAAGATTCAAAGGATACACCCTTCAAACAGATCAAAATTGATAATTTTTATTTTTTTTTATTTTCAGATTTTTATAATTTTTTTAAAATTTATATCAACCCGAAATTACACAAAAAGAAATTTTACGCCATCCCCGGCAACGGCGCCATTTGATTTATCCAAAAATACTAGTTTACCGCAATCAGAAACGGCGTCGCTTTGCAGCTAGCCGGTGAGTACGGGTCGATCCACAGAGATGGGTAATTTTCTAAATGTGTCTTAACGAGTTGATTCTAAATGATGTTTTGGTTGGTTTCTAAAATCTAGATCTATTATTAAACTAAATTAATCTAATTTAAAGTCTCGCTAGGGTTAGGTTTAGGGGAAGTTTGGAGATTTAAGGTTTTCTCACCGCTTTCAATGCCTTATTATTGATCTATTAGATGTTACAGTAATTATCCATAAAATGGATAAGAATTTTTTGGGAAGATGTTTCTTCCTCTAAATTCGTATCCTTCCTTTATCGATAATTGCCCTAACCTCCATGGAAGACGCGCGCAACCGGCCCTTTATACTACGGTTCATCGTTATCTCAAGGGGTAGGATGCCGTAGGGAGCGGTTATGCGTGCATGCATGGAATTCTAACTCTTAGGTGTGGATGGCATGAAAGGGGTGAGAGATCTCATCTCTCAAACCTTTCCCTAAGGCTAACCCTAACGAGCGAGGAGATTACTCGCTCATTAGGGGATGGTAAAACATACTAATTAAAAGAGAATAAAAACAAAGTATTAAAATTAACTTACTAGTTCGATGGCTCCCTCCAAACAATATAGAACAGATCTGAATAAACTCCCAGCAATTCTGAATTTTATTGATTGAAAAGAGGCATAGGGTTTTACAATTTTTGATTACAATTTATAAGCAAACAAGGAAACTAGGGTTACAGGCTCTCGCATATGTGCAATTACAGATTTGCCCACTGAAAATCCCAACACCCGCACCGACGCACCGACACAAGAAGTCGGCGCCGACACGGGCATTAAATGGCCGCGGAACCGCGGCAATTGGGCGCTTGGGCCGCGGTTCCGCGGCCCTTTGGTGAGATCATCTCACCAAACTTCCTGGTTTGGTTCTTTATACATTGGGCTTTATATTTCCATAGTTCTTTTCTCTGTTGGGCTTCTAATTCTTCTCCAGATGTTTCAGTGAAAACTTGTAGCGATCTTTTAACCGTTTGTCTTGACATTTTGGACCTTGCACTGTTCTTCGTCTAGGCTTGACTAGGATCCTTCTATTTGTTGGTCAAAAGTCCCTTTTTCTGTCGTTTTGTGTCTTTTTCACTGTATTTGCTCCAGAAACCTGTATCCTGTAATATGCAACAAACGTGCGTCAAGAGTACCTGTTTATTTATAAAACGGATAAGAATAGGAGAATGAAGAATGCAATATTATGGTCTGAACAAGTTACTCAAGTTTCGGACGAAACGCTGTAGAGGCCGTATGGAGATATGGCAGGGTTCGATCAGATACGTGCGGTATTGCACGGATCAGGATCGGACGGTTAATACTAGAGGGCTTTGGTTTAAGCCGGATCCTAGTATAGTACTGTGTAGATTTTGTCTCATTGCATTTGTATTTCGGTCGGAATACAAATGCGGGTATGTATATACAGTAGCGGGGTTTTCCTGTAATTTATTACGGGATCAGTTTTTTGGAGTTGCCAGTTTGTTTTCCGTTTCGGCCATATTTCTTTGTTTCTTTCATTGGCTGAAGGTTGGTGGAGGAGGGCTTATTTGCATTTGTGCAAATAAGCATTTTGGAGGGTTGTCCTTGCATATTGTTGTATCATGATAATTCCTCCACCATTTGACTTCATTTGACTTCTTCTTCTTCTTTTCATCATGGTTGTTGATGATTAGGTTGTTGGAGTGTTGGTTTTGAGTTCTTCATGATTGCTTGATTTTGGAGTAATGATGATGGTTGGTGGAGTGTGGGTTTGTTTATGTGATCATTTCTTTTCATGATAACTTTTGATCTCTCTCTTGCATTATCGTTGCTCTCTCTCTCACACATACACACCCTCCCTCATTCTCTCACTCTCTTCTCTTCACCATGAGCATGGCCGGCCAAAGGGAAGGGGGGGCTGTCCCAATTTTTGGGTGTGGGATTTACACTCATTTGGCTTGGCAAAATCATTTTAGCTCCTCCTCCAAAAGCTCATATCTCATACCTCCACCATGTGGCAACCTCTTACAGCCCCAAGAGACAAAGCATTCTACAGTTAACCTACAGCAAATCTTGGGCATGTCGACTCGCCAACTTCGTGCCCGAGTTGCCTCGGTCAAGAGGTGGGAGCCCGTAAAAGAAGCCGGCGACGTGGTGCCCTTCCGGCGACTTGGTGGAGACCGGAGATTCCGCGAGGAGATCGGGACGACGACGAGAAGACCGAAGGACACGGATCGCTCGGTATATCTCTCTATCCCTTTCTTTAGTTAGCTAGGACTAGATTAATGGCACGATCCGGGTTTATAGTGCGCGGTGGTGCCGGTTTGTAAAGTTAAAGTAAATCATCGCTTCCGCATTCCGGCGTCGGATTGACGGCCGGGGCGCCGCCGTGCACTTACAGAGGTATCAGAGCCTCGCCATTAACCTAGTCTAGCTTTGTCTAATGTGTTTACATTTCCGATCGAACAAAATTCCAAAAACCGCGTTTTCATGTGCATCAGTTTCTGTCGAATTTTTTTTGGCTCCAAAAATTTTTCAGGTAGTTGAAGAATGATGTGCAGGGAATTCTAAGACTGCTGTGAAATTTTGATCACGTGAACACACTATACGACCGTGGAACCGCGGCCAAACCCATGCTTGGTCCGCGGTTCCGCCGCAATATTTACTGTTCCGTGCATCAAAATTCTACAGAGAGTCTCTGTGTTGAAAATAGGGGTTTTGGAACATTCTTTTTGGGCCCAGATTTTCTGTGAGTGCTACAGTTGTGCTTGGGGCCCACTTGGGTAATTTTGATCGATCGAATATTTTAAACACATTAGTTCACAGTATTTACATTATATCTGCGACCGTGAATGTCACTTGATCGATAAATCTTGTCTAACTGCTATAGCCCGGTTAGACGGATTTGCGAACGTGACATTCAAGTTGATATTCTGTGTTGTGCTGTGATGTTGCGGATTGGTCGTGGGGGATAGCCTGGATGCAATGGTAGTACAGATTTGGTTGTATTATGTACATTTGATTTTGCGGGGCGAGCGTCCGACATGTGGAATGTCGTCACTGCCTGATTGTATATTATTCTTTTGGGGCACGACCAGGTTGAGGTCGATGTACCCGTTGTATGTATATTTTACTTTCTGTACTAGGATTACCCCAAGGTGGGGTGCACGGATAGCCGGGTTCTAGAGGGCAACAAGCCCGCATCTCATGGCATTGAGACGGAGGGGGCTTCACTCTATAATTGGCGGGCTATTCGCCGCACTCGTAGGGGGTACAGGTTGACCCAGGAGGGATGCCCAAGTTACCGGATTCCGTGAAGTGTTGGGTGGTCCATTCACGTTGCTGAAGGGGGCTGCCTCGCTTCAGGTTTTGGCGGGTAACTTGCCGCGTCCGTAGGGGTCTAGGATTTCATTGCACAGGCTATCCACATGACCAGGGGAACATCGGGTTTCAGTAGCGGCTCTGTGAAACCCGGGGATCCCAGATATCTGTATTGTTCTATGATGTTGTACATTTCTGTGATGTTGCATTTTATCACGCCTTGATCGAAATATTATATATTGATATATATACTAGTAGATGTTGTATTTGTTTTGCATCCGCGCTAGTCCAGTCCCCGCTCTGTCGTTAGTTAAGTAACCTAACGGGTAATGACGGGACCCAGTGGCGAATGCGGATGGCATATACGTACATCATTATTTTCGTTCTTTATTGGTGTGATCAATTGATGGGACTGCGTTGATTCGGATCAATGCAAGTTAAAAACAAACCTATTCTGATGTTGTTGGAACACTTTTCAAAAAGCTGTTATTGCAAGGACGGTCTCTTTTGTTTTGCATCGTGGTATTCAGTTGGAATATCCTGCTCCTCAGTCGACGAGGCAAGGGCCAAGATCCCTTCACCGGGAGTGACCCCTTAGACAGAAGTTTGCGTCAGGGCATTAACTTCACTATAGCCGATTACTTTTGCTTTGCATCGTGGTATTCAGTTGGAATATCCTGCACCTCATTCTACGGGGAAAGAGCCGAGATCCCTTCACCGGGAGTGACCTCTTTAGCAATGGTTTTCGCCACTATATTTTTAAAAGCTATCCGGTTCCTTCAACGATATCAAGTTCATTACGTTAAAGGTTTTCGCTAGAAACCACTCGTAGCCCTCCGTCGTTTCACATGGATAGTCAATCAGTATTCAAGCTATGTTTGTTGGCCAAAGTCAAGGCATAGTGATTGGTAGCTATTGGGTATTCATGTGCAGCATAGATAGATGCGTTGGTTTGGGGCAGTCGTATAGCCTTGTTGGCCAAAGTCAAGGGCTTGTACGGGTGGGCTCAAATTAACCTGGAGAATGACGGGTAGAACTTGACATGTGACTTATGATTTGTTGGCCAAAGTCAAGGTCATAAGAGCATGGGGTAAAAATCACGTCGGGAGTTTCTAAAGAAACTGAAACTTGCCAGATATGCGCATACCTTCTAGAGTATGATGATGTGAGCGGATTCCGTCATATTATCATGCGATGATAGTTGGATCCCGATTCCCACTGATGAGTTTGTTTACTCATCGGGTGATCCTGACTAATTCTTCTTTCAGATTTGGAGGAGAATTTGACGGTACAGTAGGAGGTTTCCAGATTAGATAAAATGGTGACCATTCTGATCTAGGATAGAGTGCACGCTGAGTGTTTCTTTTCACTCTCTCTTTGGCAGCGACCATTGACCCGACCCTAAGACTATGACTCAGTGACCAAAATTGACCGAACCTTCTTAAAACATTGGCTTTTGGATTGTCAGAGTTGCAAACCCCATTGCCACTCCTACTTTTACACTTTTCTCCAGGACACCCAGTATTACTACGAACGTCCACTTCCATTGGACAAAACCATCGTATGGTTATATACGAACTCGAAGGGATTTATTCGAGGATGGTTTCCGGTTCTGGAGAAAACGAATAGGACTATTCAGTTGCCTTTTCCTTTTACCTTCTCTCAGGTTGCGAGTACTCCTTAGTTTAGGAGATAGTACACCTATTACGCAAATTGGATAGTCTTCTTCCAAACCATAGGCAGGTGCCGACCGGTAGGGAATGAAGAAAACCAATTAGCATAACGATGGTGTACAGAAGGTATTAAGTAAAGCCATATCAAGGGATTAGTAAGAGGGCAAAGTAAATTGCGACTGCTATTCACGACCAAACCAAGTATTTCTTCGCCAATCCTAAATCACCTTTGTATTTCTCCCGGACACTCCGTATCACTACGAAGATCCACAGTTTATTGGATACTCCATCGTATGGTTATATACGAACTCGAAAGGAACTTGTTCCAATTCGGGGATGGATTCTAGTTCAGGAGAAATAGGACTAAGGTTTATTCGGTTGTCTTTTATCTTCACCTTCTCTCGCATTGCGAGTGCTCCTAAGATTAGGACAGTACACCCATTATGCTTATTGGATAGTCTTCTTCCAAACCATAGGCTGGTGCCGAACGGTAGGGATGGAAGAAAACCATTTAGCCTAAGAGGGTGTGCAGAAGGTAATGACTAAAGACATATAAAGGGATTTGGAAAGATGGCAAAGAATTACACGGTTGCAGTTGTGAATCTGGATAATGGAAAAGGTATTACTAGGAATACCGGGATACCCCATCGAAACATTTCAATGTTTCAGTTTCACTGTGTACTGTTAAAGGAAAACTGATTTTCCGATTAGATACTCACTCCAGGGTATGTATTTACCAGGTATGATTCTCACATCTGTATGGTTTTACAGATGATGAGTGGGAGTAAGTTATTGGGAATTAGGTGATCATCCTCATTATATCGGGATTCGTTGTAATCGGTGATATTTGAGGAAGTCACCTGGGATGTTTGCCGGACGGCAAATATTTGGTTTTGAATATCCGCTGTCATGCACCAATTTCAAATTAATATATCTGTACGTCTATTTTTATAGAGTGAGATATACCTTTTTGAAATTATGTCGATGACATTTACCTATATCAGTGGATGGTTAGGTAAGGAGCATTAAACAGCGGTGTAATTCTTCTTAACCATAAGTACAGTTTTCAACCTACGACACACAGGGATTGAGTTATCAGACTCAAGGGACTTATACTGAGTATTGTATGTTGTCCAGCGTCCATGAGGACAGAGGGGTTTGTTCTCGTACTATATTCGTTTTACTTATGACTTCTCTAGTTTTTAGACAGGTGTTTCGTAGAAACACAGGGTCCAAATTTTGAGAAGTTATAGGTATATGGATAAAGTAGAGAACCAGGTGTTGCAAGTATCGGGATTCTTCAAGGTGATCGAAGATGTAGATACTTATGAATGGTATTCAGTTGATAGTAATGATTAAGAGAACTTGCTTCTCTTTCGGGTTACTCATAATTGGAAGCATTCCTAAGTTGAGTAACGCTGATAGACCTCCTTCCATTTAGTTGACATGCACTGGAGACAGCTGCATGATTTGAATCTGGTTCAATTAAATCAGTGCCTCTGTTTCTGTATTGGATATAGAACAGTTCATATCTTAACGATGTTAAGGTACGGCGAGTTGTCTGGCTTATGCTTAAAACCAGACTCTGGATAACTCGAGGCGCGTTTCTGTAATGGCTGTTTGTGGGTTAACCCAGGCTATGACGAGGGTTGATTTTCTACCATCTGGAAGATCAATAGTGATATTGTTCTAGACTCGCCACAGTTTTAATAAAAATGGATTTTTTCAGAAAACAGTAGTGGGAGTATGGTAGAACTGGAAGTGATTCCAGAACCGCAAACGATTACTGAAGATTTGATTAGAACCTAAAGATTCAATCTGGTTTGATATTCCATTGGCCACTCCGCAGATAAGGTGGGTAACCTCAGGCACCCCAGAGGTACTTCGGTATGCTCAAGGACGGTGGCAGGGAGGTTCTTGTTTACCCAGACTTGCCATTGCTGTTATTCCAGACTGTGAGACCCGGCAGGAGAATGAGTATAGCGTCGTTCTAAACTGGCTTTAGAAGCGTACGTGTATATGACTCTGCCAGAGGGTTGTCGTAGTCAGTGGGAGCAGCGGAGGCATGGTGGACAAGTGGCTTACATCTATTTATAGACTAAAGCAAATGTAGCGGAGATAGATCATCTATTTCTGATATGACAGTCATAGGTTTGACTTCATCAGAATAGGGGATGGATCTGTTGAGAAGGTAGTAGGGTATGATGTCCTGGTATTTGGATGACATACACAGAGTAGGAAGTGATATTCCTATACTACGATCGGTTATACTTTGGTTGTCACACAGTGGTTTCTCCACATGGGACTTGGACATTAAATCAGACATTCTGGTTACTGGATCTATGGTTTTAGATCTAGATTTGGGTAGTTTCCCAATCAGGGTACTTAGACAGCATTCTAGAGGTACTTTAGAATGGACGACTCCTGGCATGGTGGTGTACCTGCAGGTGATGGAGTCACCCTCTCTAAAGGTGTCTTACAGACTAAAGGGGAGAGGGATGTGCATGATTGGCAGATCACTTGCTTAGGCAATTGAGTCAATCATGAGATGTCAAGTACCACACCAGATGTTGTTTTTGCAGTAGATACAATAAGTTGATATTGATCCAATCCTGGAGAAGCAGTCGGAAACAGTTTTAGAACATAAGTGGATGTTCTAGGGATATGGTAACGACAGCCTCATTCGGGAGACAGTTATCATTCCAGGCTTCCAAGGTGACATGGACGACAGGGAGGTTGTCAGAGTTATAGTTTTTTTCTTCTGACGAGGGGCAGTATTTTGGACAGGTGGTCCAAGGCAATACTGAGGGAGGCATGGCGCAGGATACTGATTAAGTTCAGTTGACGATACAGTCTAAGAAGTTTGGATTTGGAGTTCATTTATGAGCTAGGTCCCATCAGACATCCAGACACATTCTAAGAGAGGTATTGCTCATTTCGGGGGATGGCTTTCTCCGCGAACTTGAGATATAGAGAGACATAGAAAGAAACATCAAAGCGGATCCACTCGCTGAGGCTATTCCTCGAACGCAATAGTTTCGCAAACGGGATTTGTGAAACTGACTAGTAGAGGAGTTGGGTGTTCGGTATCACATGGGCTGTGAGTATACGACATCGTAATAATTAGCCTTGAGTGCAAGTGGGAGATTGTTGGAGATAGTGCCCTCAGAGTCAATTATTGGATCACAGGCACGTGATTGCAATGATTGAGGGAGGACCTATCCCGGTAGGACAGTCTTACTCAAGATGATAGTATGCTATCTGGTTTACCTTTATCATCGTGTACTGCTTTAGATGACCTTACAGGTCACTATTGCACGTTGATAGAGCCCCTAGGATTCTTGCTTGACTGCCAGCAGTATGAGGGCGATCATATACGTGGGAACTGGTAGTCTATAAGCACATCCTTAAAAGGTCCCTAGTCGAGGGAGTTTCGAGACAGGGCATCGATGTAGACTAGTGTATACAGTTGAGACACCGACGAGGGGCGGTGGCCAGTCTCACAAGCCACTGGTGTCAGTTGGTTCACCTAAGATGTATACAGGTGCTCATTGGGTTATGAGTACACCGGACAGGACTCGCCGGGAACATGCTAGTTGGTCTTATACCTGACGTCAGATAGCAGTTCCCTGGTGACATGTGTACAGGTTAGTTCATCGACCTGAGGATCGTCATTTGTCTCGTGTGAGTTCCCACTGTACTTTGATTACTACCCTACCACGCTCAAAGGAGACGTGCAAACAGGTTTTAGTTGGGTACAGTCCCGAGCCACATGGAGGCAGTGAGCGGATCTTCAGGGGTTCGTCTCTCCCGGTATTGGGGGTGAGGTCGCGCTGTGTCTAGGAGAGCCATTACACGAAGCCCTCGGTCGAGGCAGGAGATTTACTGGTAGGTATTCCAGTAGTATCTCAGGGTGTTCTGGGCTACACTCCGACACGACTTGTACCGCTTTTGGGGGTCTGACTTTTACCAACCCCCTAGGCCCGCCATGCGATGCTCATAGACGAACGGACCGGACTGTACGGATATTGTCACTGACAGGCTCAGTAGGGTGTCAGGATGAGTTCGCTCATCGACGTCCCTTTTGGTCAATACCTGGTAGCCCGTTACGTATAGGCTAATACCTCTGACGTGCTAGTGGTTAAATCCACAACCAAAGTATTGACGAGTCTTTAGAGTTCACCACATACAGTTACTCAAGTTTCGGGCGAAACGTTGTAGAGGCCGTATGGAGATATGGCAGGGTTCGATCAGATACGTGCGGTATTGCACGGATTAGGATCGGACGGTTAATACTAGAGGGCTTTGGTTTAAGCCGGATCCTAGTATAGTACTGTGTAGATTTTGTCTCATTGCATTTGTATTTCGGTCGGAATACAAATGCGGGTATTTATATACAGTAGCCGGGTTTTCCTGTAATTTATTACGGGATCAGTTTTTTGGAGTTGCCAGTTTGTTTTCCGTTTCGGCCATATTTCTTTGTTTCTTTCATTGGCTGAAGGTTGGTGGAGGAGGGCTTATTTGCATTTGTACAAATAAGCATTTTGGAGGGTTGTCCTTGCATATTGTTGTATCATGATAATTCCTCCACCATTTGACTTCATTTGACTTCTTCTTCTTTTCATCATGGTTGTTGATGATTAGGTTGTTGGAGTGTCGGTTTTGAGTTCTTCATGATTGCTTGACTTTTGAGTAATGATGATGGTTGGTGGAGTGTGGGTTTGTTTATGTGATCATTTCTTTTCATAATAACTTTTGATCTCTCTCTTGCATTATGGTTGCTCTCTCTCTCACACATACACACCCTCCCTCATTCTCTCACTCTCTTCTCTTCACCATGAGCATGGCCGGCCAAAGGGAAGGGGGGCTGTCCCAATTTTTGGGTGTGGGATTTACACTCATTTGGCTTGGCAAAATCATTTTAGCTCCTCCTCCAAAAGCTCATATCTCATACCTCCACCATGTGGCAACCTCCTAAAACCCCAAGAGACAAAGCATTCTACAGTTAACCTACAGCAAATCTTGGGCACGTCGACTCGCCAACTTCGTGCCCGAGTTGCCTCGGTCAAGAGGTGGGAGCTTGTAAAAGAAGCCGGCGACGTGGTGCCCTTCCGGCGACTTGGTGGAGACCGGAGATTCCGCGGGGAGATCGGGACGACGACGAGAAGACCGAAGAACACGGATCGCTCGGTATATCTCTCTACCCCTTTCTTTAGTTAGCTAGGACTAGATTAATGGCACGATTCGGGTTTATAGTGCGCGGTGGTGCCGGTTTGTAAAGTTAAAGTAAATCATCGCTTCCGCATTCCGGCGTCGGATTGACGGCCGGGGCGCCGCTGTGCACTTACAGGATGAAGTCCCCGTGAATCTGGCACGAGTGACACTGCTTCGCATATTTGAGGCAGTTCTGAATCATTGTAGGCCAATAGTAACCCATTCTCTTGATCTTCGGCTTCATCTTTGGCCCGGCTTGATGAGAATCGCAGTGTCCGTCGTGGGTTTCTTAGACGACCCTCCTTGCTTCTTCTGGTCCCAGGCACCTTAGCCATAAACTGTCGAACGATCTCTTATATAGAGTATCATTGACGAAGGTAAAAGACAGGGCTCATTTCATGAGCTGATGTCTTGAAGATGCGTTTTCGGGTGTTCTATAGGATTTGAAGTAGTCTATGAAGACTTCTCTCCAATCCTTAGTCTTTTCTTCATCCTGTAATTGGAAGGATGCTTGTTTGGTCGCTTCCGTTCTTTCAGACGACTCCGGAGATATTTCTGCTGGCGCGAGAATCCGGTGGCTTTGCATAATGATCCTTACGTCATCGAGGTTTTCGTCGGCCAGTTCTTTAGCGAGCTTGGCTAACGCGTCTGTCTTGCTATTTTCCGTACACGGTATGCTTTCCAGGATGTAGGAGGGAATTTGAGTCAGCAGTTGTTGCACTCTTTCGCCATATTTTACCAACTCCGGTTTACACGTCTGATAGTCGTCATTTACTTGGCTAACGACTAGCTGGGAATCTCCATATATGAGGAGGTTTTCGATTCCCATGTAGACAGAAATCTCAAGACCCGTTATCAAAGCTTCGTACTCAGCCTCATTTTTTGTCCCCGGCTCTGTTAAGGAAAGGGCGAAACATATTATCCCTCCTTCCGGAGTCACGAAGATAAGGCCCACCCCAACTTTGATTATGGGGGTGCTTTGCTTTCGCTTCTTCAAGGAAGATGCTCCGTCGAAGTATAGTCCTATTGGACATTATTTCCTTCCTTCCCTCCTTCGATTGCATCGAACGCGTGTTCGTCTGGCAATTCGCAATTTAAAGGAGAATCGACTGGTATTGGATGCTCAGCGAGAAAGTCGGCGATGGCCTGGCCTTTCACTGCCATGAGGGGTCGATATGTTATCGGTAACTCCATCAAGAAGAGGGCCCATTTGGCAAGCCTTCCTGTTAGTATGGCTCTTGACATCAAATATTCAAGAGGATGCACCTTTGATATGAGATGGACCTCATGTGCCAATGCATAATGTCGAAACTTCGTTATCGCAAAGATCAGTGCCAGGCAATGCTTTTCAATGGGGGAGTAGTTGTTTTCTGCCCCCAGGAGAGTACTCGACTCAAATAGTAGAGAGCTCTCTCCTTTCTCTGATCGTTCTCCTGTGCCTATAGTGCGTCTAGAGAACCTTCGAGGGCTGTTGTGTACAGGATGATGGGCTTTCTCTTGACCGGAGCGGTCAGTACCGGCGGGTTCTGCAGATATTGCTTGATTTCGTCCAGTGCACTTTGGAATTTATGATCCCAAACGAATGGGGTCCCCTTCTTCATTAGATGGCTATAGGGGCGGCATTTTCCAGAGAGATTGGCTATGAACCACCGGATATATGCGAGCTTTCCTTGGAGAGACCGAAATTATTTGAGAGTTCTTGGCGTGGGCATTTCCATGATCGCCTTAATCTTTGATGGGTCTATTTCGATGCCACGGTGTCGTATGATGAATCCTAGGAATTTGCCTGAGGAGACTCCAAACGCGCATTTCAGAGGATTCATCTTTAGATTGTATTTCCGAAACGCTGGAACACTATGTTCAGATGTTCCCAGTACTCCTCGTACGATTTGCTTTTCACCACAAGGTCGTCAATATAGCATTCGACAACCTCATGTATGAGGTCATCGAAGATCTTCGTCATGGCCCTCTGGTAAGTAGCGTCTGCGTTCTTCAAATCAAAAGGCATCACCTTATAGCAGAATATGCCTAGCGGAGTCCGGAAGGCGGTGTGGTTTTGGTCTTCAGGATGCATTTTTATTTGATTGTGGCCTGAAGATCCATCCATGAAGAAGAAGATCTCATGAGTGGACGTGTTATCGATCATCAGCTCGTTAACAGGTACTGGGAAGTCATCCTTCGGACAAGCTTTGTTAAGGTCTCGAAAGTCCACGCAAATGCGCACTATTCCATTTTTATTCATCACTGGAACGATATTGGCGATCCAGTCAGGATATTGAACTTCTTGGATGAAGCCGGAGTCAATTAGTTTCTTGACTTTGGCGTTGATACTCATCTCGAGCTTGAGCCGCATTCTTCTTGGCGCCTGTTTGATTGGCTTGACGTCCGGCGATATCGCCAGTTTATACACCGCTATTTCTGGATCTAGTCCTGGCATCTCGAAATAATTCCATGCGAAGCAATCTTTATATTGTATAAGCACGTCCTTTAGTGCGGCCATTTGCTTTTTAGACAGTAGCTCACTGACGAACGTTGGCCTCGGATCGTTTTCCGTTCCCAAGTCAATTTTCCTTAGGCTATCCGCCGTGATGTGTATCACATCTTCCAACTCTTTTGGTGCCGATGGAAATTCTGAGATCATCTCGTCCTCATTCTCATTTTTGAAGCACCGGGAGAGGTCGTCAATATTCTCGTGCTCCCCCTCTTTTGAGAATGTTATCACGTGGTAGGTACAAGTTCATTTCCGAGCTCGATGTTGATCTGGACTTTTCCTCGCAATATAGGTTGCTTTTGGCTCATGCTTTCATGGTGGGGTTACCCTCCAACTGTCAGATAGAGCAAACCTGCCTTGCTGATACTGGTCTTCGACCCAGTCTTTGAAGGTGAAGCAGTCTTCAAGAGGATGTCCTATTGCTCGGTGGTAGGAGTAAGCCGGGTGATGGACCTCGTTTATTTGTTCGGGGTGCCAAGACTCCAGAAGCGTCATCATTTGATACTTGATGACAAGGTTAAATATTTTCTTTGTCTTGTCTTGAGGGAAAGAGTATTCCCGACGCATCTTCTTCATAAAAGATGGATTACAGCTGACTCTTTCTCGATTGCGTGGCTTCTTGGATCCACTTGGCTATTTTAGAACATCATTCTCGTTCTCTACCATATTTTTGCCTCTGTGTCGGGCTTTTTCCTTGCCACGAGAGCGCACAGCGGGCTGAGGGTGAAGGGCATCGTAGTCTTCTCTTTTCGCAGACTGGTGAGTGAGACGTTGCGTCATGGCTTTCTCGTAAATGGCCATTTCGCGGCTGTGGTCATCCCAAACCTTTTGACCTTCTTCCCTTATTATCTTGGCAACCTGCTCCTCGAACGACGGACTTGACGCTCTTATAGTGGGATCTCGCTCTGGTTCAATATCAGCGCTATCTGGAAAAACATTCCCTTCTCCACCGGAGTTATTTATGACACGGGCAGCCATAGAATCGCTCTCGTTTATTTGACCGAACGTATCCGAGCCTAATCTTTTCCATTCTCCCGTTGGGCATCTTTCGCTGAGTCCAGGGGACGTCCCAAATATTTTTGTTGAACTGGGCTTATCGAGCGGTTTGATTGAATAATACACATTGGCATCTTAATAGCCTTTTCAATCCCTATGTGTAATATCTGGGTAGACGGATTGGTTGAAACCTGTCAAACACAAAATTGGCACCATGCAAGACTTCTTTTTCCACTTTAGTCTCCGTAGATTGGTAGAAGAGGATCGCATCTTCACCTCTTCACCTCTTCGCCTAGGAGGGACGTAGAAGGTCTGCAGCTCTTGCACGCCGTATGTATCGAGCGCTTCAAGTTCCCTGTAATGCCGCTGCGGAACCATGGTAATTTGTAAACTCTGATCAGCTTCAGTGAAGGTCTGCATTGACGAGCGTATAAAGAACACTGTGTTGGCCTCGTCCTCAGAGTCACTGTCGAAGACCAAAATAGGGGTAAATGGTTTGGGCCTGTTGCCCTGGGGTTGCCCCGAGTAGACTATCTCTTCATCCTCCTCGATATCGCTCCCAAAGATCGGGATAGTGGTGACGGCTTGTTGTTTATTCTCTGGCTTATGAAATCTTTCCGTGTCTTTGAAGTCTGGTAAGAAGTACTTTGCGTCTTCATATTTTCGGACTTCGTTTACGGAGAACGTGTTTAGCTCCCCCGTAACAGTGTACTCGAGGCCATCTTTGAAATACTTCATACACTGATGTTGTGTAGAAGGGATAACGTTGTACTCGTGTAACCAAGGCCGGTCGAGCAGAGCGTTATAGCAAGTCTAGGCGTCGATAACATGAAATTTGATGTCAATGACGAGAAGCCCAAAGTAATGTCAATATTACGGACCCCAGCGTCCGTGATGACTGTGAATCGAACCCGGAGATAGTAATTTTGTCCCGGGCCAGGTGTTGAACGTTCATGCAAATCTCCTTCAGCACCTTCACGTTGAGAAGGTTGACGGAGGACCCGTTATCGACCAGGATCTTCCCTATCTTAATGTCATGGCAGTACCCGGTGACATATAGAGGACGATTGTACTCGTACGTTCCGAGGAGGAGATCTTCATCGCTGAATGTAATGTCAGCTGTATGAACCTCTGCCAGCTCGTCCTTCATCTTTTCTTCTGCAAAGAAAGCTTGGAACTGATCAGGCTCTTGCAGTGCCTTGATCAGAGAATCTCGTGCCTCTTTGGATAGGAAGAGAGCATCCAGTATGCTCAATTGTGAGGGTATCTTCCTCAGATGTGCCAGGACATTGTAATCCACCTTGTTTTTCTTAGATCCTTGGCTGCGAGCTCTTTGACGACTTTATCATTGAGGGCAATTTCCTCAGGGACTATTTCCTTCCCCTTATCTCTTTTGCTCGAACCTTTGTTTATAGGCCCGAGGTTCTTTTCAAGCAACGTACGGTTACGCAGCTGAATGTTTTCGCATTTCTTCTCCTCTTCTTCTTTTCCAGAGGTGGATTCTTTGAAGAGAGGGCCGAGGGTTATTTCTTCCTCAAAATCGCTCCCGAACGTAAGAACTTGGGATTTTCCTTTTGTCGAACTGGTATCAATCATATGACATTTGCCAGCCGTCCCTTCATGCTCATCTGTCGCGCTTCTTTGTTGTCGATAGGTTTTGCGCTTCATCCGCTTGAAATGTTGCCGGTGAGCAACGTATCCTTGCCACCACTTCTTGAAGGCATTGCACTCTTCGGTGGTGTGTGTGACCCTCCGATGGTATAAGCATTAGTTCGGATGTACATCCGCTTCGTCAAGGCAGGTACTCCCAAGAGTGTTTTCCATGAGAAGGGGCGGCTTCATTCCTATTAACAAAGCTTTGGCGAACCGCTTCTCCGCTTTGATCCTGCTCTTGTTTGTAGCAGGTGTGCTTTGGCTTGGGTGGAGTACTTTACGACTCATCCTTACCGCAGCTTCTTTATCCTGACGCCGACGCTTGGCCTTTTTGTATATGGTCGTTTCACGTGCTCGGTCAGTTTTGCTCTTTTGAAGGGCTTCGTTTAGCAGCCTGTCAATTGGGCCTTCTGACAGTTCCAGAGATTTTGGCGCCGGTCCTGCCCCCAATTCCTCTGTGTTTCTTTCCGACGCTGAGGGAGTTTCTTTGTCATTTAACGATGAATGAGAAACCATATGGCAACTTTCTACATAATCTTCGGTTTCTCCCGACGAGCCATTTCCCTCATCATCGTCACTATCTCCGTTCTCAAGTATATGGTTGGGAAACTCTTCGAGTGTAACTGGGGTCTGCGCCTTCTGGTTGTATTCCTCCAGCGCGTCGATATATTTTTGCAGGTCCGTGCGCTTGTCATTGGGCTGAGTGGGCTTCTTGGTCTTCTTCTTTGCCTTCAAAGACTTCGAAGGCCTGGCCTAGAGGTCTTTCCCATCGTTAGCAGTTTTTGGTGTTGGGCACGGTTTAAGCATTCCCTCAATGATCTTGGGCTCCAGTGGGCTTTTCCATTTGATCGCCGGACAAGCTTGAAGATCCTTCAGCATTCTTTTAGTTTTAGTTGAAAGGACCACTTCCCAAGGAGCTTCTTCCACAAACGAGCATGATGCCCCCGGTGTGTCTACCTTTTTAGGAGTGTGCCTCTGTGGCGGGTTCACCCTCCAGTTTTCTGACAGCGTGAATTTCCCTTGAGGGTCTTCGACCCAGTTTTTGAAGACATAGCAATCCTCAATTGGGTGGCCTACTAGTCTGTGGTAGGAGCAGTAGTTGGGATTATTGACGTCACCGGGCTGCAGTGGATATCTCGGATCCGGTAGTGTGATGAGTTTGTTGCACAATGCCAGTTCGAACAATCTCCTCGTTTTATCACGGGGGAACAAGTAAGCACGTCCTAGCTTCTCTTCCAGGGATTGGCGCGGGCGCACGTTGTTTTAATGAGCAACCGGTTTTGGGTCACGCGGTTTTTGTTGAGTGTTGGCAACGAAGGCCGCTTTCCCTTTACCTTTTGCATTCCGAGGGTCCATTTTTGAAGAGGGAGGCCCGTGGCCCATCTGGTCCATTTGGGCCAGCTTGTCGATCAAAGCCTGGAAGGTGGTCAGCTTAAAGAAAGTCATGAACTGGGACACAGTTGCCTGAGGATCTAGAGTCCCTATGAGCATGCCTACGGCAGGAGCCTCTTCGATGTGTTGTTCGCATTTCGACCATAGGTTCCGCCACCGAATTGCGTATTGAACCCAAGTCTCTCATGGCTTCACCCTGGCATTGATTAATGCCATGATCGGGGTGCGTTCTCTTGCGCTTGCGAACCGCTGTGTGAATAGTAGCTCCATTTCTGTTAATGTTTTGACGGAGTCATTTGGGAGCTCCGAGTACCATTCAAATGACGTCTCCGACAAGATGCCAACGAACTGACGAAGCAGCAATTTGTCGCCGCCTCCAGTATTGCCACACAAAGCTCTGAATTGAGCGACGTGCTGATGTGGATTGCCTCTCCCCTTATACACATGGAACTTGGGAATCGTATATCCTGGCGGGTATTTGATTTGGTCATACCAGCCCGGATACGGTCGCCCAATTTTGACGATTTGGCCAGCCGCTTCATTCGCTTGATGAGCTCGTATTTGTTGAGCTATGTAATCTTCAAGGAAAGCTTTGGAGATCGTTTCCTCCGTGGCAGTCGATAAAGCTGGAAAAGGGTTTGATGTTTCCCCTCTGTCGTCCTCGATAATTAGCGGCGGGTCTTCAGCTGGAGTTTCTGGCTGGATCATCATCCCAACCATATCTTGGAATAGGAGCGCCATCTGTTTTATATTAGCAGCCTGTTCCGCGGCCTCCTTGTCCTTTCTTTCTAACACCCTTCGCAGGAACTTCGTATCGGTCTCCTGCTCCTGGCGCTGTTCAGACGCTGCTTTCGGGCTTTCTTTTTGTCCGGTGAGTGCTGCCATTTTTGTTAGCATCTCCTAGAGCTTTTGTTGTTGCTCCTGAGACTTTGTCAACGACCAAGTTTGTGATCGATGACCCACGGAAGCACGGCTTTCCTCTTTCCCGAAAGCCATGTAGACCGTGTGCACGATCATGCCCCCAGACTTGGGGCGTTTGGATCCATCACCCTTGGAATTTACCGCCGGCGGTGGGAGATTCTCCAGCCTTCTCTTTTTGTGAGAAGTCGAAGTCAGAGGAGCCATTGTAGCAGGCGCCTGTGTGAAAGAAGTCCCTTGTTGTATGCTGGAGGGATGATTTTCCTCTTGTCGAACCTTCATTTTCTCCGGTTGACGAGAGTAGTTTTTGTTGATCACAGAGTCCTGTACTTTCCGCTAGACCCTGTGGATTTGGGAGGATAGCCGCTGAGGGGGCTGCTCCGGCTTTGCCTGCGTCATATTTTCAGCAGGAAGTGGAGATTTCTTCAGCACTACGATTGGGGAGTTCTTTCGCACCCTCCTAAGCGGTTCAAAGCTGTTCCCATTTGGAACAGCAGTGTCAACTTCCACCATTGGAGCTGGTGGAGTAAGTCCAGAGGGGGGTTGCCCTTGGCTCTTCTCACCCGGCGCCAGTGGCAACGTCGAGCGTGTCTTGGAGATAGGATCACCTTAGTTGTGGAAGCGGCTTCGTCATTCCCCCTGCTTTGGTGAAGAGCTACTGCTGGTGACAGCCTATTGAAGACTGACGTCCATTGAGAGGGGACGGCCAATCTTTCGAAGGCCAACTTTCTGGTAGGGGAAGCACTTTTGACGACTTCACCCGTAGCAGGAGTTGGAGCGGCCAATCTTGCGAAGACCGATCCTTTAGTAGGAGAAGCCCCTTTGACGACTTCACCTGCCGGAGTTGGAACGGCTATCCATTTCGGGACAATCCCTTCAGGTATTGCGAGCCTCTTTGCGGGCCCACTTGAGCTTTGGTTCAGCCTGTTGAAGACTGAGGTAGCAAACTTAGACGACCCGTTGAGAGGGGCCGTGGTTGTTGCAAGTCGATCAAAGACCGACTTCTTTGGAGCTTCCTGTGATGGCACTGGGGTGCTGAAACTTGCTGGCAGGAGCATAGTCACGAAGAATAATCCAATGGTGGCCTGAGTCACATGTTCCACTAGCATTGAAAAGATACAGGCCGCATTTGGCTCGTATGTCACTCCTCCAGCGGGGACGGAATGGGAGTTGCTGTTGCAGGTACTCTTGGCAGCTATTGATCTTCTTTTCTCTGCACAGGAGCAAAACATCAAATCTTAGTATCTCGAATCCAAGGGCAACCATAGTAAACCATGATTTGTTCGCAAACACGACACACGAAGTGTGGAGTGGAAAGAGGAAAAGGCCCAACCGGGCGTACCAGAATCTGTTCACCGCCGAAAGACGCGACCGGGACGTTAGGATGTCTGGCCTGAATTTTTGGGGCAAATACTATTTGGATTTATCTGTCCATCTCTCCGAAGAGTCCAAGTTGATTTATGGCACCGTATATCGGAGATTTGGACGGATGCGGCCGTTGTAGCAGACTTCATCAGATTCCCCCTCGTTTGCGAGGGGTTTTTGATTGTGGGGACGCTCTTTCCTACAAGTACAAGCCCCTGCAGTTAATTACGTTATCGCATCGCGATAACCACTTTCTCCTTCTCCAGAGGTTCACTTCGTGTCGTGTGTGTTTATTTTATTTTTGGTTGCCCGTGGATTGTGTACGGAGACTAATTTATGTTGTCGCCCGTAGAGCGTGGATTAGTCCAAATCTGTATATTTTTATATTTGGGTTTGGGTTGATTTAAGGATCGTTGATCCATCTTAAGATCAAGATCGACTTAAATGTATACGAGCAGTTGGGGGCTCGGTTGGTTTTTTGTTAAGGATACGTTAGTCCAATTTGAGACTAACATCTACTTAACAAGGTGTTAGGATTATTTATGTTTCAAATTCAACAAGAGAGCACTTGGGCTCTGTTGTTTTAGTTTAAGGATGTTTCGGTCCCTTATCGCCATTTTGGAGGCGAAGTTGTAGTTTGAGGACATTTCGGTCTGTAGATCATCATTTTTGAGGTGATGTTATAGTTTAAGGATGTCACGGTCCGTTATCGCCATTTTGGAGGCAACATTTAGTTTGAGGACGTTTCGGTCTGTAGATCACCATTTTTTAGGTGAGGTTTTAGTTTAAGGACGTTACGGTCCATTGTCGCCATTTTGAAGGCAACGTTTAGTTTGAGGACGTTTCGGTCTGTAGATCACCATTTTTGAGGTGAGGTTTTAGTTTAAGAACGTTACGGTCCGTTGTCGCCATTTTGGAGGCAACGTTTAGTTTAAGGAAATTTCAGTCCGTTGTAGTTTAAGGACGTTTTGGTCCGTTGGTAGTTTAAGGACGTTTCGGTCCGTTGTAGTTTAAGAACGTTTCGGTCCGTTGATCATCTTACGTTACGTGACGGGATGAGCAACGATAATATGGGATGCATCCAGTTTGGGATGTAGTTTGATTTGGGGTGTGCGTGTCATTTTGGGCAATGCATCAAAAAGCTGTTAGTTGTCGAGACCCACCACCTCTCTGAAGACGTTGAGGAATTACAACGACATGTATCAGAGGTGTAGAGAGATGTACCCTTGAACCAATTCCTGTATTTGAGGGAAAAAGGAGTTAGTGGTAAACCAAGAAATCATCAGTCATATTTTGAGACTAAGATTTCCTCGGGTGGATGTGGGATGAGTATCATTTTGGATATCATCAGTTGGAAGATCAATAGCCGTATTTGGGACTAAGATCAGTTTGGGAAAATATGAGCACAAAGGCTCGATCGATTTTTTACCTCGGAAAGAATTAGCCAATTTATGACTAGGTTTGGGTCTCCATATTTACCCCTGTAGTGCTAAGCACCGGTAAAAGTACTCACGTGTATCTCGCATGAGGCGTTGGACCAGTGTTAAACACTGAACTTTGGAGGCGCTCACGTGTGAATCATGTGAGGTGTCCTAAAGTGGGTTTTATTCCCTTTTTTACATATAAGTGCTAAGCACTTAGTTCTTGTGGCGCTCACGTGTGAACACGTGAGGAACCCCAAAAGTTGGATACTGCCTTTTGGGTTTTATCCCCTCTTTTCTTATATAAGTGCTAAGCACTTGGAGATCGCGTGCAAAACACGTGACTGTCCTAGGAGGCATTTCTTATTCTTCTTTTAAGCGCTTACATGGGAAACACGTGTGGTCCTCGTTATAGTGTTTAAACTCTAATGAATCATCAGTCTTTCCTTCTTTCTGAATGTTTGGAGATTTTGATCTCCTGTTAATGACCCTAGGGTTTGGAGGATCTCATGTTTCTTGGTTTGTAAGAATTAAATTCTTTTATAGGGTTAAACCCTAGTTTTCATGTGTTTTGTAAGAATCAAATTCTTTGAACTTAATTCTTTTCCTTAGGTTTTGAATCTGCATGACAGAATCTCCCCGATGAGAATTAAATTCTCAACTTGTGGGGAGATCCGCTTCTGCAGATCTTGACCAGAGGAAGAACTAAGTTCTTGCATGAAGGGTTAAACCCTTAGAGAGACAAGATGATCTTTGAGTTTTGTTTTCTATTTACCTAGGGTTTTAATGAAACAAATCTTCCTTTGTGAGAATTAAATTCTCTGTTTCTTTTGAAACTTTTCTTCCTTCTTCTCTTAAACTTCTCTCTTTTTTCTAAGCTTTTGAGGGAATTCCTTTGTTTTTTTCTCTCTCTGTCTTTCTTCACTATCCGTCCTCCTGAGACTTGAAGTCTCTGGTCTCTTATATAGTGGAGAGAAGTTTGTTTAATTCTAAAAAAATCTCTCATTGAAAGATCCTAATTAATTTAATTGGTTCCAGAATTGACTTGGGGAATTTTGCCCACCATTGGATTTTTGATCCAAGGGTTTCTGTTTTACAGAACATATTTTTTTTCTTATTTTTAACAAGATTGGGGAAATATTTTCCCATATGCAGAATCTTATTATGTAAAATAGTAATCTTTTAAACCCTTATTGGATTTTTAATCCAAGGGTGCTCGGCTTAATAGAGCACAATCTCTATTTGTTTAGAAAGATATGGAAAATATTTTCCATCTCAGGGGATCTTTGATCCGCCAACAGAAAATATCACTCCCCACTTAAAAAGATCAATAGAATTTAATTCTATATTTAATCACCATTGGATCTTTGATCCAACAGTTCCTTGTTGAGTAGAATTTAATTCTACGTAGGGAGGTACTCTCTCGTGTTCAACACGTGAGGCTTATTTATTTAGTCAGCTGTTTGATTGCAGCGCTTTGCATATAGGCGCTCACGTGTTCAACACGTGAAGAGTATTAGCCTATAGTTTGCTTTCATTGTAATGCCTATCTGCGTTGCATATAGGCACTTACGTGGTAAACACGTGAGGCTCCATTAGCTTAGTAGTTGTTTTAATTGCAGTGCATATATGCGTTGCATATATGCACTCACGTGTTAAACACGTGAGGCTCCATTAGCCTAGTAGTTGTTTTAATTGCAGTGCCTATATGCGCTGCATATAGGCACTCACGTGTTAAACACGTGAAGCTGTTTTAGTTTAACAGTTGTGTTAATTGCAGTGCTTATATGCGTTGCATATATGTGCTCACGTGTTAAACATGTGAGGCTTTGAATAGTGGGGAACTTTCCTTTACCTCTTTTTTATAAGGGAACAGGCGCCATCGAGTCATGCGCCCCGCACACGAGCGTTGGACGCCAGTAGATCATGTGCATGGCACGTGGGTGAAAGTGTACGTTAGCACCACCATTGGGTTTTACAAGCATCAAGCATGCCGTTTAAAAAATTTTAGGGGTGAAAATCTACACTAACCAAAATCTTAAACTAGATGATTAGGGTTTTAACTATGATATCATATACTATATCTAAGAGATGGATGGCTACAACCTTTGTAGACCGAGTCCTTCTCTTCTAAAGCTTCGGGTTTTAGTCCACGCGACTCCACTAGGCTCCACTTGAAGATTGAACGAACTTACTCCGATGACCTTCGTGACGAAGATGATCCACCCGAAATCTGCCAATCCAAGCTACCTCTTCACTAAACTCTTTAGTGAAGTAAACACACTACACCAAAGCGCTAATCTAGTGTAGGATGGTGAAGTAGGGGTTATGTTAGCTCACTAAGGTTCTCACAAGCTCAAGGGTTCACAACTCATATGAGGAATTGAGCTTGGAGGAGGAGGTAAAGAAACTGGAGAGAGCTAGAGAGAAAACTCATCACATGAGTTCAACTCAAGAAAAATGCTAAGTGTGGAATGAAGTGTAGAATGGCTCATCCAAACTCTCACATTATTGAAGCATACAATTTTTAACACTTAAAAATTGTAGCCATGCTTCAATAGTGCAAGTAAATGAATATAATATAGAATAAACCATGCTATACCCATGCCTCCAAAGTCTCCCCATTTATCATCTCAATTTCTATTTTCTAAAAATAGAAAAACCATGTCATGCTTCATATAATATATATATATATATATATATATATAAAGATAAGCATATAATTACTGAGCAATAATATTAGTCAATATACAATTATATCAAATATAAATATATATCATATTATTAAATCAACACTTGATTTAATAATCTGGTTATATCACATATAACCGACTAATATCATTTATCTGTATATCACATTATTAAATCAACACTTGATTCAATAATCCGGTTATATCTCATATAATATAACCGATAACAAATAGCCGCCATATTACAATACGGTATCTCATGCTCGTATTTAATCAGGCCCCCGCACATATCAGCATATGTGCCTTACTTCGTTTCACTTGAACCAGGAAACTTCTATGTGGGACTCTAAAGACTCGTCAATACACCAGCAGTAGGTAATGATCACATCAATCACCCATAAGCCGTCAGCGGTACTAGCTGGACGTATTGGCTACCCAGGTATTGAGCGATTAGAAGATCAACAAGCAAGCTTGTCCAAACTCCCATGAAGCCTATAGGTAACACTTACCATACAGTCCAGTCTCTTCGTCTGATATGTCGCATATCGAGTCTGGGGGTGGAATCGTCAGACCCCAATAACTTAATAAATCATACCGATGTAAGGCCTATAACGGTATGAGAAACTACTGATAACACTTACCAGTAAATGACATCAACAGCCCTGGCCAGCGACTTACTGTTATAGCCAATCGAGCATAGCGCAACATCAACTCCCTATACCGGGAGAAACGAAACCCCTCCTATCGCTCATTGCCTCCATTTGACTTGGGACTGTACCTAAAATCCACATGTTTGCACGACTCCTTTGAGCCATGGTTGGGAGGAAATAAAAGCACGGTGGGAGCCACACAAGACTCTATGACGGTCTCGGGTCTACAGATTAACCTGTACCAGTGTCACCAGAGAACTGCTATCTGACGATAGGTATAGTACCATCTAGGAGTTCTCGGGGAGTCCTGTTCGGTGAATCCATTCTCTAATGAGCACCTGTGTACAATCTTTGATGTCAAACACCAATGGATATGGGATCAACCATTGCCCTATACAGGGTCAAGAAACGTACACACTAGCCTACTCTGGAATATCGATGTCCTGTCTCGATATTCCCTCGACTATGAACAATTGAAGGATGTGCTTATGGACTACCCAGGTCCCAGTAGTATGACCCGCATCATAGTCCTGGTAGTCAAGCCTATATCCTAAGGGCTTTATCAGCATGTATATGAGAGACAGTATAATAATACCAGTGAACATGTTAAGATAAAGGCAACCAAATAGCATACTATCATGTCGAGCAAGAAAGTCCTATATATGTGTGTGTGTGTCCAAGCATCCACTATATCATACAATAATGGCCTCTAAGGCATACATATCACTAACAGTGGGCGCTGGGCGCCAGCGGATCACGCGCCCTACACGTGGACGCTGGGCGCTCACGGAAAAAGGGGCTTAGCCCAAGTACTGAGAGTTGTACTCCCGATTGACTTTTGGAGTTAAACTCCTAAAAAAAAGGAGGAGGGTCTTAGCCCCTGCACAGGGAGTTGTACTACCTAGTTGACTTCTGGATTTAAACTCCTAGAAAAAATGGACTTATTATTATATTTTTTCTTTTCTTTTCTTTTCTTTTTGTGGAGTTAAACTCCTAAGAGAGTTTCGGAGATGATGAAGGGGGACCCCTTTCTTCTTCCTTGATCCCTGGATCTTCCCAAAATGGGATTTTTGGAGATGAGTCACTTTCTTTCTCCTCTCTGTTGGCTGGATCTTGGAGAAAAAAGGGGGTGAGACTTAAAAATCTCCCCTTTTAGAGATCTGATAAGAGATCTGAGCTCCCCTTTGTGGGTTTCAAGGTGAAAAACTATTTCTTTTTGGGAAAAGAAGAGTGAAACTCTTGATTTAATTTAAGAAAAAGAAATAAGGTTTAGAACCTTGAGAATGAGGCCCAGAACTCTAGACTTTTTTGAGAGAATGAAAAAGTTGTTGTTGGTTGTTTCCCCCAATCATAGCAAAGCTCTGTTCAAATTTTGAAATTTAAAATAAAGCAGCGCTTCATAAAAGCGCTGGAGCCAAGAGCGCCAGCGATCTGAGGCAGCGCCCACGTGCAGAGCACGAGAGCGCCAGCGCCAAGTGCGCCAGCGCTAAGAGTCAAAGACTCTAAGGCAGCTCTCACGTGCAAAGCACGAGAGCGCTCATGCCAAGAGTGCCAGCGCTAAGAGTCAAAGACTCTGAAGCAGCGCTCACGTGCAAAGCACGAGAGCGCCGGCGTAAAGTGCGCCAGCGCTAAGAGTCAAATACTCTGAAGCAGCGCTCACATACAAGGCACGAGAGCGCCAAGCGCTAGAACTAAATGTTCTCCACCGTCGGATAAAAGATCCAAAGAAGATGATAAATCATCAAATTATCAGAATAAAATTCTGTTAAGGAAATACTCCTCAGAATCTTTCCAAACAGGAAAGATCGTGCTCTGTAAATCAGAGCACCGTTGGATCAATGATCCATGGTGATTAAAAATCACCAAGATACAGAATAAGCTCTGTATGGGAAATATTTTCCAATCTTGTTAAAAAACAAGAAGATTGTCTTATGTAAAAGAGAAGCCCTAGGATCAAAGATCCAACGTTGGGAAACATTTCTAAATCAATCAGAGAAAATATCTCTTTAACTGATTCAACAAATCAGCCTCCACTATATAAAGGCCCCAAGACTTCAAGTCTTACACAGAGGACCCCCCCCCCACACACACACACAAACTTTGAGAAATTTCAAAGAGAAAAGCAAGCTCTCGGAAGAAGAATTTCTTCAAGGTAAATAAAACAGAGAGATCAAATCATCTCATCAAAAAAGAAGAACTTAGTTCTTTTTCTAGATCATAGATCTACAAAGACAGAAGTCTTTCATAAAAGTAGAAGAGATTGGAGCATCTCATCATAAAAAGGGAGGGAGAAGAACTTAGTTCTCTATAGATCACAGATCTATAAGACGAAGACAAAGTCTTTCATAAAAACAAAAGAGATTGTAACATCTCCTATTAAAATAAGAACTTAGTTCTTAGATCCATGAGACAAAGTCTCTTATAAACGAGAACTTAATTCTCAGATTACAGAACTGATCAGAGCTGCCTAAAAAGAGCCTTAGCGCTCGAATTAAAAAGAAGCGCCTCAGCGCTCCAAGTCTGGCGCTCAGCGCCCAGCGCTCCAAGCGCTATTTTTAAAGAAGCGCCCAGCGCTCCAAATTTGACGCTCAGCGCTAAGCGCACCACGTGCTCCTCACGTGTGCGCCATTTCATAAGAAGCGCCTCAACGATTCAAGGCTGGCGCTCAGCGCCAAGCGCACCACGTGCCCCTCACGTGTGCGCTATTTTATAGGAAGTGCTTCAACGCTCCAAGCCTGGCGCTCAGCGCCAAGGGCACCACATGCTCCTCACGTGGGCGCTGAAGGAACACAAAGTGTTCTTGAAATAAAAGCCTCAGTGCCATAAAAAAGTGTTCAACACTCAGTAAAAGACAAAAAGAAAAAGGGTGTCAGAACCCAAGTCAATGCTCGAGCATTGTTAAATAAAAAGGGACCGAGTCCAAATGAATGTTCAACATTCTATTCAAAACTGGGTGGGTTGAGCTCAAGTTAGTCACAAATCCTTAATTCAGATTAACTGAGCCCATGTGCTCATAATCTCTTAATTGATCTTGGTCCAAAACCTGACTATGGATCTCCCAACCAACATTGGTTCAAGGGTACATCTCTTCACACCTCTGATATGTGTCGTTGTAATTCTTCAACGTCTTCAGAGAGGTGGCGGGTCCCGACAACCAGAATCCCAATAGACCGCAACGTCCTAAAACTAACAATGGACTGTAATGTCCTTAAACTAACTACGGACCGCAACGTCCCTAAACTAAACTCTATGGACTATGATGTCCTTAAACTCCATGGACTATCATGTCCTTAAACTCCATGGACTATGATGTCCTTAAACTTATGGACCGCAACGTCCCTAAACTAACGCAACAGAGCCCACAGGCTCTTTTGTTGGATCTAAATGATCCCAAAACCCTGTTGAGTAGATCTTAGTATAAAATTAGACTAACGTATCCTTAAAAAATGTTTAAGTTGATCTTAGTCTCAAACGAGATTAACGATCCTTAAACCCAACCCAAACCCAAATCTAAGAAAATGCGGATTTGGGCTAATCCACGCCCTACGGGCGACAAAATAAATTAGTCTCCGTATACAATCCACGGGCAACCAAAAAATAAAACAAACACACACGACACGAAGTGAACATATGGAGAAGGAGAAAGTGGTTACCGTGAGGCGGTAGCGTAATTAACTGAAGGGACTTGCGCCTGCAGGGAAGAGCATCCCCACAATCAAAAACCCCTCGCAAATGAGGGGGAATCTGACGAAGTCTGCTACAACGGCCGCATCTGTCCAAACCTCTGATATACGGTGCCATAAATCAACTTGGCATATTCGGAGAGGTGGACAGATAAAACCAAATAGCATCTGCCCCCAAAATTCGGGCCAGACATCCCAACGTCCCGGTCGCGTCTTTCGGCGGTGAACAGATTCTGGCATTCCCGGTGGGACCTTTTCCTCTTTCCACTCCACACTCGTGTGTCGTGTTCGCGAATGAATAGCGGTTTAATGTGGTTGCCCATGGATTCGAGGTACTAAGATTTGGTGTTTTGCTCCGTGCAGAAAAAGAAGATCAATGGCTTCTAACTGCTCCAGCTGCAACAATTGCAACTACTCCCGCTCCGTCCTCGCAGGAGGAGTGACTTATGGGCCTCAAGCGGCCTCAATTTTCGCGATGCCAGTGGAACAGGTGACGCAAGCCACCACTGGGCTGTTCTTTGGGACCATGCTCCAACCAATAAGCTTCAGCGCCCCACTGCCGTCGTAAGAAACTCCGAAGAAGTCGGTCTTTGATCGGCTTACGACTATCGCGGCCTCTCTCAACGGGTCGCCCAAATCCAACGCCTCAGTCTTTAACAGACTGGGCCAAAACTCCAATGGGCCTGTGAAGAAGCCCGCGATACCTGAGGGGGTTATCCCGTAATGGATAGTCATCCCTCTTTCAGTAAATGAAGTCATCAGAGAGACTTCTCCTGCTAAGGGATCGGTCTTCGCTAAACTGTCCGCTCCAACTCCCGCTTCAGGCAAGATCACCAAAGTCGCTTCCCCTACCCAAGGGTCAATCTTCGACAGGTTGGGCGTTTCTTCTCAGCGGACGTCGGTCTTCAAGAGGCTGGCACCAGCAGCAACCCTTCACCAGAGCAGGGGGCATGATGAAACCACCCCCATAGCTGAGCCAATACCGTCTACAAGGCATGCTCGACATCGCCACTGGCGCTGAGTGAGGAAAGCTGGGGGAAGTTCCCCCTTTGGATTGACTCCACCAGCTCCGATGGTGGAAATTGATGATGATGTTCCAACTGGGAACAGCTTTGAACCACTTAGGAGGGTGCGCAAAAACTCTCCAACCGCTGTATTGAAAAGATCTCCTCCACATGTGGAGAGCGCTACAAAGGCAAAGCTGGAGTATCCTCCTCAGCGACTGTCCTCCAAAATTCACAGGGTCTGGCGAAGGGTCCAAGATTTTGTGGTTAACCCAGACTACTCCCGACAACCAAAGAAAATGAAGGTTTGGCAAGAGAATGACCACCCTGTCGTAGCACAGAAGGTGTCATCTACAGAGAAAAGAACCGAGTGGTTTTGAAAGTGTTCCAACGACTTTTACTTGGTTTATTTTCTTGCATTAATTCCAATGCGTCCCATCATATAATCCTACCATTGCAGAAAACAACCAAAATATGGCGTACGCTTATGCCATCCGCATTCGCCACGGGGTCCCGTCATCACCCGTTAGGTTACTTAACTAACGACAGAGCGGGGGCTGGACTAGCGCGGATGCAAAACATAAGCAACGCATAAATAGAAATCATATAGATATATATAGCAACGGTAGCCAATCCAGATCACAGATGAATACATTGGATATACTAGGAATCCGCAATTCGTACGAGCCTGTAACGAAAAACGGATTACACGGTCGCGATGAATAGCCAAACCCCACCCTAGACCCCTACGGGTGCGGCAAACTACCCGCCAAGTACCCGAAGCGAAGCAACCTCACTCAACACCGTGAGTAGGCCACTCGGCACTTCGAGATACCCGGTAGTTTGTGCACCCCACCTTGGGTCTATCCTAGGAGCAAAAACAGTAAAAAGAAATTATACAATGACGGCTACAACCCCGACCCGGTTGTGCGGCCAAACAAATAATATTACATCAATTTACATATTACAAGAATTGAAAGAATAAGAAAACTCTCATCTCACAACCCCCGGCTATTCATCCGCGACAATCCAATGAATTCATATACACATACCATCAACATTACAGATCACAGATATGTATAACCCCCACAAATCGACGTATAGCGATTAGCAGACGTTCAATACATATATCACATCACAGATAATATCCATTAGCCAAAGTCTACGGAATATCGATCAAAATACGGATTTGTAACCACCCCAAAAGTCAATTTGTTCTCTGGAAAATCTGGGTAGAAACAACATGTATTAAAAATCCCAAAACAACACAGTAGGAACACTGCAGCAAAACGGAGTCGCGGCCGAGTCAACTCGGCCGCGGATCCGCGGATAAACCCATGGTTTGGCCGCGTTTCCGCGGTGAGTTGGCCGAGTCAGCGGCTCGGTTTTGCTATGTGTTCTATAAAAACCCTGAGACGATTTTTCATGTATGTCAAATAATTCTTTGAACAGTATAAAAAATCGACAGAAAGTTGGTTTTTGCCGGACGTGTTTTGCGACCTTTTTTCGATCGATATTCTAAATACTTTGCTAACTTGCTAGTTTATGTTTAGCCAGGCTCTGATACCACTGTAAGTCCACGTTGCTCATCCCAGTTCTTACGGGGAGGCGGAAACGGCGAAAAACAATTTTTTGGCGCAAAGGCAACATGGACTAAAATCCGGATCTTTGCTAAACTAGAAACTAGCAAACTACTAGAGGCTTTAACTACAATGCCGTAGAAAATATACCTCACGAAACCGGTCCTTCGGGTCTTCTCTCCGCTGTTCGGCTCGTCCATCCACGCTCCGAGGGTCGATCCGGATCTTGGTCACCTCCGCGGCCTTCTTGAGTCGAAGACGATCCACCCGAGAGATGTACACTGAGCTCCACCTCGAGCCGAGGCAATTAGGGCAACGAGATCGCTAGTCTAGATGCCCTAGGTTGTGTAGTAGAGATATATGGAAGTGTTTGTCTTTGTGGGATCTTTTTCTCTCAACACATGAGATCAAAAGAAGATATCAAGAGGAGGAAGAAGGAGGAGCTAGCAACCATGAGAGCTTTTCTTTTCTTCTCACAAGAACAAGAGAGAGAAATGAAAATGAATTATTAACTAAAGAAATGAACCATGGTTGCAATAATGCAAAACTATCATCATTACCAATCCTCTCATGATAAAGTTGATGGCTACTAATTGAATTGACCATTTTCATAATCCGAAATGAAAAAGAAATCCAAAGAAGAGTGTAGACCTCTCATGAAGGTCAACGGTCAACTTCGGTCAATGGGTCAACAACGGTCAACGGGTCAAGGTGGTCAAATGGTCAATGCAATCAGCCATCAACAAATTATCACAAAAGGATTAGTAAAATTATGTCTCCGGCTCATAATGGTTTTGACCGAACGAATTGTCAAAACCCTAATGAGCCCGCCACATAATGGTTTTGGCCGAACCAATTGCCAAAACCCTAATGGGGAACCTCCTCCTTTATCGCTCCTCAAAACTATGCATACACACCCGCATCCGCATTCCGTAGAATGCGAATGCACAGAAGACAAAACAAATCCATCCGTGCAATACTAGGATCCGGCTTAAACCAAAGCCTACTAGTATTGCCTGCCCGAACAGCATACGTACACAAGTGCACGTAAGTGATCGCAGCCCTGCCGTAAAAACCATACGGCCTCTACACGTTTCGCTCAGTGCAGGGAAACTCTCTGTATGGGACACTAAAGACTCGACACTACGCTGGCAGTGGGTTTAACCACAGACCGCAAGCGGCACTAGCTGTACGTAACGGTCCTCAGGTAGATGTCGATAAGAAAGCCGATGAGGTAAACCCATCCGAACTCCTACTGAGCCTGTATGTGACAATCTCCGTACAGTCCGGTCTGTTCGTCTGATACATCGCATGGCGGGCCTAGAGGGGTGGTGAATGTCAGTCCCCTAATAGCGGTACAAGTCGTGTCGGAGTGTAGCCCAGAACACCCTGAGATAACACTGGAATCCTACCAGTATATCTCGCTTGCCCTGGCCAGGGACTACTCGTGTAATGGCTCTCCTAGACACAACGCGATGTCAACCCCCAATACCGGGAGAGACGAATCATGTCTAACCGTCACTGCCTCCAAGTGCTTCGGGACTGCACCCAACTACTACCTGTTTGCACGACTCCTTTGAGCCATGGTAGGGTAGTAATCTAAGTACAGTGGGAACACACTCGAAGCGAAGTGACAGTGTCAAGTCGGCGGACTAAGCTGTACTCATGTCACCTGGGAACTGATAACCGACGATAGGTATAATACCAACCATCAGTTCCCGACGAGTCCTGTCCAGTGTACTCGTAACCTAACGAGCACCCGCATACTATCTCCAGTACGACGTACTGATGGCTGTGGGACAGACCATCTCCCCTGCTGGGATGAGAAGCGCATATGCTAGTCTACTCCGGAGTATCGATGCCCTGTCTCGATAATCCTACGACTAGGGACCTGTATAAGGATGTGCTTATAGATTACCCAGCCCCCACGAGTGTGACTGCCATCACAACGCTGGTAATCAAGCAAAGATCCTTAGGGCTCTACTAATATGTATAAGCGATATGCTAAAAGAAACACATGCACATATTGAAATAGAAACAAACCAAGTAGCATACTACCATTTTGAGCAAGATTGTCTATACAACTGTGAATATCCCAAGCTTCTATCAAGTAATATACAAACTAGTATGATACAGTAATGGCCTCTAGGGCATATACACTATATATATATATATATATATATATATATATATATATATATATATATATATATATATATATATAATATATATAAATAAAATCAAATAAAAATTGAAAAATTTTAAAAAAATTTATAAAAATTGAAAAGTTCTATTCTGGCCATATTTGACTTAAGTTCAACATGACGGTTGAATAGTAGGGAAAAACTAGATCCTAAACTTAGTAAATTAAAAACCCTAAAAATAACCTTTCTTAAAGTTTAACTGTAGAAAATATATGTCCTTGTAGTTTATTTAGAAATAGGCAAATTTTGAGTTCAGTTCTTGAGCTAAGTCAAAATAAGGGAAGAGTATTGAAATTTTTATTTGAAGTGTAAGTCTGAAAAATAATTCTGAACCTTAAGTCTAAATTCTGAAAATATATACCCTACAACTTGCACGTACACGCACCTTGAAACTTGGGATAGTAGAGGATACCTTGAAATGCTCTTGTCTAAAAACCTTAGTATGAAGGAAAATAAAATAAAAAGTATAAATGGTGAATAAAGAGACATAAAAAAATGAACACTGGTTTTGTAATTGCTTAAGACAGCATAAAAAAAATATAGCGAGGGTGCTTTATCACCTAGTGCCTTAGACCGACTGGTTTGGGAGTCACTGCTAAGCCTTAAGTATTACAAGAAGAGGAATTACGCCTAAATGCGCAAGCACATTTTGTAATCGGTCGTTTAGTACCTCAAGAGTATTATAGCTTGAATTGAATTTCCAAGTGTAGGGGTGATAATTACATACACGTAGGGGTATATAATTAGGGTTTGGATGAGAGATAGGAATAAAAAAAATAGGCCTTATATCTTCAGTAAAGATGATAAAAATTCCTGAGTTGAGACTGCACCTTAGAAGGAAAATTCAAAAGATGCTGAAAACTTAATAAATTTGCAAAACATATACGATCTTAAGTTAAATGAAAATGGAGTGTGAAAAATACGGATTGATGATTTCTAAGTTAACGATAATAGAATTTCTTGCTAGAAAGGCAAAGCTGGGGGCATGATGAAGCCACCCTTCATAGCTGAGCCAATACCGTCTGCAAGGCATGCTCGACGTGGCCACTGGCGCCGAGTGAGGAAAGCTGGGTGTAGTTCCCCCTCTGGATTGACTCCACCAGCTCCGATGGTGGAAATTGATGATGTTGTTCCAACAGGGAACAGTTTTGAACCACTTAGAAGGGTGCGCAAAAACTCCCCAACCGCTGTATTGAAAAGATCTCCTCCACCTGTGGAGAGCGCTACAAAGGCAAAGCTAGAGTAGCCCCCTCAGCGGCTGTCCTCCAAAATTCACAGGGTCTGGCGAAGGGTCCAAGATTCTGTGGTTAACTAAGACTACTCCCGCCAACCAAAGAAAATGAAGGTTCGGCAAGAGAAGGACCAACCTGTCGTACCACAGAAGGTGTCATCTACTTGGGTTCCCGCTGCAACGGCCCCCTCAACTTTGACCGCCTACAAAAGGAGAAGGCAGGAGAAGATCCCTGCATCTGCGACGAATCGCAAGGGCATTGAATCCAAACGCCCCAAGTTTGGGGGCATGGTAGTGCATACTGTTTATATGGCTTCCGGAAAAGAGGAAAGCCGTTCTACTACGGGTCACCAACCACTCACCCGATCAGTAACAAAGGCTCAGGAGCAACAACAGCAAAAGCTCCAAGAGATGCTAACGAAGATGGCCGCACTCACTGGGCCAAAAGAAAGCCCGAAAATATCGTCGGAACAGCGTCAAGAAAAGGAAACTGGTGCTGAATTCCTCTGAATAATGCTCAAGAGGAAAGACAAAGAGGTCGCGGAACAAGCGGCCAACATAAAACAAACGGCGCTTTTATTCCAAGATATGGTCGGAATGATGATACAGCGGGATCCTCCAGTTGAAGACCCCCCGATTATCCTTGAAGACGATAGAGGGGAGACATCGAACCCTCTTTCGGCTCTATCGGCAGCCAAAGAGGAGACGATCTCCAAAGCCGCCCTGAATGACTATATCGCTCAACAGATACGAGCTCATCAGGCGAGCGAAGCGGCCGGCCAAATTGTTAAGACTGGACGACCCTATCTGGGTTGGTACGACCAAATAAAGTACCCACCGGGATATACGATCCCTAAATTCCATGTATATAAGGGGACGGGGAATCCACACCAACACGTTGCTCAATTCAGAGCCTTGTGCGGTAATACTGGGGATGACGACAAACTGCTGCTTCGCCATTTTTTGGCAGCTTGTCGGAGACATCGTTTGAATGGTACTCTGAACTCCCGAATGACTCCGTTAAGACATTTGCAGAAATGGAGTTGCTGTTTACACAAAGGTTCGCAAGCGCTAGCGAACACACCCCAATCACGGTATTGATCAATGCCAGGGTAAAGCCAGGAGAAACATGGGTTCAGTATGCAATTCGGTGGCGGAACTTATGGTTGAAATGCGAACAACGCATCGAAGAAGCTCCTGCAGTAGGCATGTTCGTGGGTACCTGTTCATATTAGAATTTTGCATTATTATATCGCCCATTCTTAATCATATTACATATAAATAGGTGCTTTTGATCCATGTCTGCTAAATAGTTGCAGGTTACAGGTTCTAAGATCGTTACAGTGAAATTCATGAAAAGTCGCTACAAATGTGATATTACGACCAACAATAGATGAATCCGTATGATGTCGCCTACCAGTTCAAGGAACAAATGAAAATCATTAGACAGTTCAATGCACAAAGCATAAGAGCAGCACAAGATTCAAGATTTCAAAGCGAAGCTCAAGGCAAAAGTCTACATCATTCTGCACTGTTGGAAATCTGGAAGAAAATAGAAGAGATTCTGAGGAACCAAGTGAAGAAAACAGAAGTTAAAAGCAACATGAAGCAACCTTAAAGAATTGAGCCCAAGATCCCACCAATTGGCCGCGGAACCGCGGCCAAACAGCCCTTTCTGTCGCGGAACCGTGGCCGTATGGTGCACGTATCAGTGCAAGTGTCGGTGGAGGTGTAGGTGCTTTGACCTGGTTTTCTTAGGGTAGTTTTGTAAATTCATGTGTGGATCAGAATGTAACATAGGGTTTTTTACTATCTATAAATAGGAAAGTTGAAAGCCAAAATAGGCATGCCTCTCTTTAGTTTTTACTCTTTTTAATTTCTAGATTTAAATTCCATTGTAATGTGTTGTTAAGAGGACATCAATAAAGTAAGTTTTCATTTTATCTTGCATTCTTTTTTTATCTGCAATTTATTACCTGCAATTTTTTTATCTGTTCTTTTATTATCTGCAATTAGGATTATCAATAAAAATACAAACAGAAAAACTTTGTTTTCTTTTCTTTATAATGAGTGAGTAATTCATCACTTGTTAGGGTAGGAGAGGGAAGGTTTGAGAGAAGGAAATCTCTCTCACTCCTTTCTTTGCCCAAATAATTTTAATTAAAGGACTCTCTTTAAATCAACCATAATCCGCTCACTACGGCATCCTATCCTATATGATAGCAGTGATTCCCTAGTTAGACCGGTTGTGGTTGAATTAACTGGAGGTTAGGGCTAAGAGAAAAGAACGGACGGACAAGGACCAAAAGGAAGAAACTAAGTTTCTTTCTAGTCGTGCTAATCCCCGTTGTTGACTATTACCCTAACACCTATATTCTTAACTAGGGCATTGAAAGAAGTGAGAAGAATCTCTATTTCGAACTAACCTAATCCTAACCCTAACAAGCCTTTAAATCAATTTATTCTCATTCTTAGATCTTAAAACAAAACCTACCAAAGTTAGGACTTAACTCGTTAGAACTTAAAGAAAAGAACACCATTTCCCTGTGGATCGACTCGTACTCAACCGGTTAGCTACCAAGCGACACCGTCTTGATTGCGGTATTCTTAAATTTAAAATGCATACAAAAACACCACCAATCAGTACCCTTGATCCGCAGGCGACCATATCCCAGTTCATGTTGTTTTTCAAGCCGACTACCTTCCAGGCCTTGATTAACAAGCTGGCCTAAATGGATCAGATGGGTCATAGACCGTCTTCTTCGAAGATGGAACCTCGAAACGAAAAGGGAAAAGGGAAAGCAACCTTCGTCGCCAATGCTCAGCAGCAGACGAGTGGTCCAAAACCAACTGATCGCCAAGACGATAGACAGCGATTCTTTAACGAGAAGCTGAAGCGCCCTTATTCGTTTCCCCGGGATAAAACGAGGAGACTGTTCGAGCTGGCGGTGCGCAACAGGCTCATCACCTTGCCGGATCCAAAATGCCCACTGCAGCCCGGTGACGTCAACAGTCTCAACCATTGCCCCTACCATCGAATAAAGAGCCATCCAATCGAAGATTGCTTTGTCTTCAAAAACTGGATTGAGGACCAATACCAGCAAGGCAAATTCGCGTTGTCTGAAAACTGGAGGGTAAACCCACCCCAGCCCCACGATCTTAAAAAGGTGGACACACCGGGGGCATCGTGCTCTTTTATAGAAGAAACTCTATGGGAGGTCGCTCTTTCAGCCAAAACAAAAAGAATGCTAAAAATCTCCCAACATTCCCGGCGATCAGGTGGAAAAGTCCGCTGGAACCCGAGGTCATCGAGGGAATGCTGAAGCCGCGCCCGACACCAAGAATTGGTGGTGATAGTCAAAACACACATGCCCGGCCGTCAAAGTCTTCAAAGAAGAATAAGAAGACCAAAAAACCCGTGAAGCCTGATGACAAGCGCACAGACCTGCAAAAATATATTGACGCGCTGGAAGAATATAACCAGAAGGAGCGAATCCCGGTCACACTCCAAGAGTTTCTTAACCACATCCTTGAGGACGGAAATGATGACAATGATGAGGGAGAAGACTCGTCAGATGAACCGGAGAATTATGTGGCAAGCTGCCACATAATCTCTCACTTGTCAATAGATGGTGAAGAAGCTCCTGATGCAGAGAAACTGGGGGCAGATCCCAAACCGAAACTCCTAGAACCGTCAGATGAGATGATTGACATATTGCTGAACGAGACCCGTCAAAAAAGAAAATCTGACCAAGAGCGTGAAACGGCCATATATGAAAGGGCCAAGCGTCGGCGTCACATTGAAGAAGCTCTGGTATTGAGAAGCCATAGAGTACCCCAACCGGATGGAAGTACTTCTGCCGCCAGCAAAAGCAGGTTTAAGACAAGGAAGAAATTCGCGAAAGCCCTGTCGATGGGAATGAAGTTGCCACCTTCCAAAAAAGACACTTCAGAAAATACGTTCCCCGACGGACTAGATGCACATCCAAACTACTGCTTATACCATCGGAGGATCACACACCCTACCGAAGAGTGCAACGCCTTTAAAAATTGGTGGCAGGGATACGTTGCTCATCGACAGCATTTCAAGCAGATGAAGCGCAAAACTCGTCGAGAGCAGAGAAGCACGACAGATGAGCGCAAAAGAACTGCCGGCGACTGTCACATGGTTAATTCCGGGGGATCGCAAGTTCTCACCTTCGGGAGCGATTCTGATGAAGTAATAGCACACGGCCCTCTCTTCAAGGAATCCATCTCTGAAACAGAAGAGACGAAGACCTGCGAGAACATTCAGCTACGTAATCGCACGTTACCCGAAAAGAATCCCGGACCCACAAACAAGGGAGCGAACAAAAAAGATAAGGGGAAATAAAAAAGTCCCTGAAGATATCGCCTTCAATGACCGAGTCGTCGAAGAGCTGGCAGCTAAGGACCCGCCAAAGAAAAACAAGGTGGATTACAACGTTCTGGCACACCTGAGGAAGATACCCTCACAACTAAGCATTCTCGATGCCCTTCTGCTATCTAAAGAGGCGAGAGATTCTCTGATCAAGGCACTATAAGAGCCCGAATAGTTTCAAGTTTTCCTTGCCGAAGAAAAGATGAAGGACGAGCTGGAAGAAGTGCACATTGCTGTCATCACTTTCGGCGATGAAGACCTCCTCCTCGGGACGTGCGAGCACAACCATCCCCTGTATATCACCGGATACTGTCATGACATCAAGATAGGCAAGATCCTGGTCGACAATGGGTCCTCCGTCAACATTCTCAATGTAAGAGTGTTGAAGGAGATCTGCATGAGCGTTCAACACCTCGCTCGGGATAAAATCACCATCTCCGGGTTCGACTCCCAGTCATCACGGACGCTCGAGTCTGTGATACAGACGTTACGCTTCACTGACATCAAGTTTTACGTCGTTGACGCCAAGACTTGCTACAACGCTTTGCTTGGCAGGCCTTGGTTACACGAGTACAACATCATCCCTTCTACACAACATCAGTGTATGAAGTATTTCAAGGATGGTCTTGAATATACCGTGACAGGGGAGCTGAACCCATTCTCCGTGAATGAAGTCTGAAAGTACGAAGATGCAAAGTACTTCTTACCAAACTTCGAAGACACGGAAAGATGCCATAAACCGGAGGACAAGCAAAAAGTTATCACCACTATTCCAGTATTCGGGAGTGATACCGAGGAGGAAGAAGAAATAGTCTATTCGGGGACGCTCCAATACAACAAGTCCGGGCTGTCTACCCCTATGTTGATCTTCGACAGCGACTCTGAAGATGAGGTTAATGCAGTATTTTCTGTTCGACCATCTATACAAGCTGTGCCAGACGACGAACGGAGTTTGAAAATCGCTATGGTTCCGCGGCAGCACTACAAAGAGCTCGACGCACTTAATACCTATAATGTGCAAGAACTGCAGATGCTATACGTTCCTCCTAAGTGAAAATATGAAAAGGCGATCCTCTTTTATCGATCCACGGAAACCAAAGTGGAGAAAGAAATCTAGCATGGTGTCGATTCTTCACTTGACAGGCTACAGCCCATCCGTCTGCCCAGATACTACATGGAAGGATTAAAAAGGCTGTTGAGGCGCCAATGCATACCCTTCAAACAGACTGCTCGACAAGCTCAGTTGTACAACAGGATCTGGAATGTCCCTGGAACTCAGCGAAAATTTCCCAACGGGAGAATGGAAACGATCGGGATTGGATATGTTCAATCCAAGAAACGGGAACGATTCTATAGCTGTTACGTTATGCATGACTTCGATGAAGAAGGGGACGCTCTGTTAGAAGACACTGCAGTTGAACCAAAACGAGATCCTGCCGTAAAAATTCCAAGTCCGTCATTTGAAGAACAGATGGAAAAGATAATAAGGGAAGCGGATCAAAAGGTCCGGGATGACCACAACCGTGAAATGGACATTTACGAGAAAGCCAGGACGCAGCACCTGCTTCAGCAGGCTACGGAGAATGACGATGCCCTTCGTCGCCAGCCCGTCATATAGAAGACCCGACGCGGAGGTAAAAACAAACTAAAGAACGAAAAAAACGTTCGGCAGCGGCAAAGCGGGTCCAAGAAGCCACGCGATCGAGAATTGAGCAGCCGGGATTCGTCTCTTATAAAAAAGATGGGTCGAGCATATTCTTTTCCCCAAGACAAGACTAGGAAGATATTTGATCTTGTCAAAAAACATCAAATGATTACGCTCCCGGAGTCCAAACACCCCGATCAAGAAAGCGAGGTTCATCACCCGGATTATTGCTCCTATCACCGAGCGATAGGACATCCTCTCGAAGACTTCTTCACATTCAAAGACTGGGCAGAAGACCAGTATCAGTAAGGCAGATTTGCTCTATCCAGCAGTTGGAGGGTAACCCCACCACAAAAGCATGTACCGAAAGCCATGTATACAGCGAGAGTAGAATCGGATCAACATCGGTCTTGGAAGCGATCTCGCACCTGTCACGTGATAACGATGTCGGAAGAAGGAGAGCGCGAGAATATGGATGACCTATCCTGGTGCTTCGAAAACGAGGATGAAGAGGAATTGATCTCATAATTTCCACCGGCGCCAAATGAGTTGGAAGATAGAATACATACTACTGCGGACAACCTAAGGAAAATCGACTTGGGGACGGCAAATGACCCGCGGCCAACGTTCGTCAGCGAGCTGCTGTCTAAAGAACAGGTAACTACGCTAAAAGACGTGCTCATGCAGTATAAAGACTGCTTCGCGTGGAACTATTCCGAGATGCTGGGGATAGATCCAGAAATAGCGGTGCATAAATTGGCGATATCTCCGGACGTCAAGCCAATCAAACAAGCGCCAAGAAGAATGCGGCTCGAACTTGAAATGAGCATCAACGCCGATGTCAAGAATCTAATCGACTCCGGCTTCATCCAAGAGGTTCAGTACCCTGACTGGATCGCCAACATCGTCCCAGTGATGAAGAAAAATGGGACGGTTCGCATATGCGTGGACTTTCGGGATCTCAACAAAGCTTGCCCGAAGGATGATTTTCCCATACCGGTTACCGAGCTGATGATAGACAACACGTCCACTCACGAAGTCTTCTCCTTCATGGACGAATCATCAGGGTACAATCAAATAAAGATGCATCCCGAAGACTAGAAGCATACCGCTTTCCGGACCCCGCTGGGCATATTCTGCTACAAAATGATGCCTTTCGGTCTGAAGAACACCGGCGCCACCTATCAGAGGACCATGACGAAGATTTTCGATGACCTCATACATGAAATCGTCGAATGCTATATCGACGACCTCGTGGTGAAAAGTAAATCGCACGGGGAGCATTGGGAGCATCTGGAGATAGTGTTCTAGCGCCTTCGGAAATACAACTTGAAGATGAACCCTCTCAAATACGTGTTTGGAGTTTCCTCGGGAAAATTCCTAGGATTCATCGTACGACACCGGGGCATCGAAATAGACCCATCAAATATCAAGGCGATCATGGAAATACCTCCGCCAAGAACTCTCAAGCAACTGCGGTCTCTACAGGGAAAGCTCGCGTATATCTGGCGGTTCAAAGACAATCTCTCCGGCAAATGCCGCCCCTACAGCCATTTAATGAAGAAGGGGACCCCTTTCGTCTGGGATCGTAAATGCCAGAGCGCACTAGACGAAATCAAGCAATACCTGCAAAATCCTCCGGTGCTGACCGCTCCAATCAAGGGAAAGCCTCTCATCATGTACACAACCGCCCTTGAAGGTTCCTTAGGCGCACTATGGGCACAGGAAAATGACCAGGGGAAGGAGAGAGCCCTCTACTATTTGAGTCGAGTTCTCCTGGGGGCAGAAAACAACTACTCCCCCATCGAAAAATGCTGCCTGGCGTTAATCTTCACGATAACGAAGCTCAGACACTATGCGTTGGTGCATGAGATCCACCTCATATCAAAAGTGGATCCTCTCAAATATTTGATGTCAAGACTCATACTAACAGGACGGCTCGCTGAATGGGCCATACTCTTAATGGAATTCTCGATAACATACCGACCTCTCAAGGCAGTGAAAGGCCAGGCCATCGCCGACTTTCTCGTTGAACATCCGATACCCGCTGATTCACCCCTAAATTATGAATTGCCGGACGAGCATGCGTTTGACACGATCGACAGGGAGAGAGGAGGGAGTGATACCCGATGGGAACTCTACTTTGATGGGGCATCTTCCATGAAGAAGTGAAATCACAGCTCCCCCATAATCAAATCGGGGGTAGGCCTTATCTTCGTGACTCCACAAAAAGGGATAATGCGCTTTGCCTTCTCCTTAACAGAGCCGAGGACGAACAATGAAGCCGAATATGAAGCTTTGATAGCAGGTCTTGAGATCGCTGTCGACATGGTAATCGAAAACCTCCTCATAAACGGAGACTCCCAACTGGTCGTTATTCAAGTAAACGGCGACTATCAAACGTGCAAACCAGAGTTGCTAAGGTACGGTGAGAGAGTGCAACAATTGTTGACTCAAATTCCCTCCTACGTCCTGGAAAGCATACCGCGTGCGGAAAATAGCAAGGCGGATGCGTTAGCCAAACTCGCTAAAGAACTGGCTGACGAAAACCTCGATGACGTAAGGATCGTTGTGCAAAGCCGTCGGGTTCTTGCACCAGCGAAAATATCTCCGGAATCGTCTGAAGAAAAGGAAGCGACCAAGCAAACGGCCTTACAAATAAAAGACCAGGAAAAGACTAAGGATTGGAGAGAAGTATTTATAGACTACTTCAAATCCCGTCGAACACCTGAAGATGCGTCCTCAAGACATCAGCTCATAAAACGAGCTTTGTCTTTCTCCTTCGTCAATGACACGCTGTATAAGAGATCGTTCGACTCTCTGTAGCTAAGATGCCTGGGACCAGAAGAAGTAAGGAGAGTCTTCCAAGAAACTCACGACGGACTCGGCGGTTCTCATTAAGCTGGACCAAAGATGAAGCTGAAGATTAAAAGGATGTGCTACTATTGGCCCACGATGATTCAGGATTGTCTCGAATACGCGAAACAATGCCACTCGTGCCAAATTCACGGGGACTTCATCCACCAGCATCCAAACCCACTACACCCAACAGTGGTTAGTTGGTCGTTCGAAATGTGGGGAACCGACATAATTGGGCCCATAGAACCAGCATCGTCCAAAGGACATTGGTTCATATTGGCAACAACTGATTACTTCTCCAAGTGGGCAGAAGCGGTACCGCTAAGAGAAGTGAAGATGGAGAATATTCTCCATTTCTTCAAGACGCACGTCATCTATCGGTTCGGCACTCCGCGACGGATTATCTCTGATAACTGGCAGGCCTACATAAGTCACAAAATCATCCGCTTCGCACAACAGCATAGCATAGACTGGAGATACTCTTCGGTCTATAATCCCCGAGCTAATGGTCTAGCTGAGGCTTTCAACAAGACCTTGACAAAGATCATGAAGAAGACGGTGTCCAAAAATAAGAAGGACTGGCACAAGAGACTGCATGAAACTCTCTGGGCGTATCGGACCACGTTCAAAACGGCCACAAACACAACGCCGTATACATTGGTATTCGGCACTGAAGCAGTACTCCCCTTGAAGATAGAGCTACCCTCCCTATGAGTGGTGGTTCATTACGATCTAACAGAAGAAGATAATGCTCATCTTCGTCTTGAGGAGCTCGACGCCCTTGACGAAACCCGGCTCATGGCACAGCAAAACTTGGAGACTTACAAAGCAAACATGACGCGCTCATACGAGAGATTGACTAAGCCGAGAACATTCCGCCAAGGCGAACTCATGCTAGTGGTAAAGAGACCTATGATCCCCAATCGTGCCAAACGGGGGAATTCGAGCCGAACTATGAAGGCCCGTACATCATAGACAAAGTCTATCAAGGTGGGGCTTACTTGCTCATGGATATGCATGGCGAAAGACCCTTCTGACCAATAAACGGCCGATTCCTTAAGAAGTACTACGCTTGACGAGTCATAAACCAGGTTAATGATAAATGACGATGCCGATGTCCGCTCGCTATCTTCTTGAGTCCGGAATCTAAAAATAGTATCCAACGATACCCCATCCCAAACACGGAAAACTACTGACCGAAACGTCTGTAAACTACTACAAACCATAGCATCCTAGGGCTGACGCAAAAAATAATAATAATAATAATAATAAAAACGGTACGTCCATAAGCAAGATGGGCACGGATGAAAACCCAAAAGGGCTCCGTGAGTAAAAACAGCAGGGCTACCGGCGAGTTTTGTGAAAACCTGAAAGGGCGCAATCTCGTTAAAAGACACTTGCAAGATCCTCTCGACCTTGTAAGGAGAAAATACCTGCGTGAGATCCTTATGACTCACAAGGGAGCAACACACTTAGGGATCCACACGATTCCTAAGGAGAAGTTACACTTACGAGATCCTCACGACTCGTAAGGAGAGTTCCCCTATGAGACCCTCATGGCTCATAGGATTCAAAAGCCTTAAGCTACAGGGATCTGAACCTGTTCTTAAGCCGTCATATACCTCAATATTGCCCTACAAGCGGTTCAATATTGACCCTTGTATACAATCCACGGGCACAAATAAACATCTCCCCCACCAAGTTCCCGCCAATAGCGCGAAATTTCCCAGCTTGGTGAACAACACTTGTAATCCCTCTCGACTTATAAGGAGAAAACACTCTTGTAAGATCCTTACGACTTACAAGATAAAACGCACTTAGGAGTCCTCACGACCCCTAAGGAGAAAACGCACCTACAAGATCCTCATGACTTGTAGGGAGAAATACCTTTATGAGACCCTTTCGGCTCATGAAGTCAAAAGCCTTAGTTGACAAGACCTTAACCTTGTTTGCTAAGTCACCTTTGTTCGAACCGACGAAGGCAAATGATGATTCGCTCCTGGCAATATCCCAGTTGTAGCGATGCTAATACCTGAGTCGATATCAGATCCCAAGTCCCTTACTCGTGGCAAAAGGTCAGCGAACCATAAATGCATATGAAATAGCCGAAATGATAGGGCAACTTGCAACAAAATCAGCAAGTAAAATATATGCACATGAAAATAGCAGAAATGATTGGGCAACTCGCAATAAAAAGCAGCGAGTAAAAAGAAAAATAGCCGAAATGATTGGGCACCACGAAAAACAGCCGAAATGATTGGGTAGTCATGACTTTCGCGATATAAAAAGCTGAAATAATAGAGCATCGCGGAAAGAAAAAAATACGTATGAAATGAAACTTTTTCTCTACAGGCTAGTCCATACCGACCCCTGTATACAATCCATGGGCATAAACAAAAAGGGAACCACATTTCCCTACCAGGCTTTTTCAAACGGAGAGTCAAATCTCGACGGCGACATTTACAGTCTGGAGACTCACAACGGCGTTCCTCCTCATTCCAGCAGGATACGAACGCGACATCTACCAAACGGAGCCATGGAAAAGTCCCTAGTTCCATATCTCGACGGCGACATCTACAGCCTAGAGATCATCAACGGCGTTCCTCCTCATTCCATCAGGATACGGACGCGACACCACCAATCGGAGCCACGACAAAGTCCCTAGTTCCAAGACTCTGCAGTTCTCAGGCAACCGAAAGTCAATCCCGACACCGTAGAAAATGGAGAAAGTCGATCTCGACATCGTAGAAAACGGAGAAAGTCAACCCTGACACCGTAGAAAACGGAGAAAGTCGATCTCGACACCGTAGAAAACGGAGAAAGTCGATCCTGACACCGTAGAAAACGGAGAAAATCGACCCCCGACACCGTAGAAAATGGAGAAAGTCGATCCCGACATAAAACGGAGAAAGTCGATCCCCGACACCGTAGAAAACGGAGAAAGTCGATCCCCGACAACGTAGAAAACGGAGAAAGTCAACCCTGACGCCTGTTGGGGTCAAAATTTGCATCCCGGTTGACCAAGTCAAAGTCAAGGTCAACCCCAAGCCAGGTGGGCCCAAGCCCAGGTCAAGCGGGCCCATGCCCAAGTCGAGTCCGAACATGAAGCGGCCGGCCCCCCTCCATGCCAAAATAAAAATCATGTGATAAATAATTTTGATGTAATTATTTTCTATGAATAAATGTAAGCAAAATGGGCATAAAGCCAAATTTTTGTAAAGCCCATGGCTCATGTGCAAAAGAAATGAGCACTTGAGGCATGGGATGGGCAAAATGCCATTTTGTAAAGCCCAAGGGGCTATATGTAAATGTGTAAGCCTATATAAGACAACATGATGATGAATAAAATATACAATTTTCATTTCTCTAAAACTCTAGGGTTTGTGCCTCCTTCTTCTCCTTCCTCAAGGTTCTAAACCTTCTCCTTTCTCTTGCATTAAATCAAGAGTTTTACTCTTCCTTTTCAAAAACTAAATAGTTTTCACCATAAAACCCACAAAGGGAAGCTCAGATCTTCCATTAGATCTCAAAAAGAGGAGACTTTTAAATCTCACCCCCTTTTCTCCAAGATCCAGCCGATCAAGAGGAGGAAGAAGGAGACCTATCTCCAAAAATCCAACTTTGGACAAAATCCCAGTCAAGAGAAGATCCAAGACTCAAGAGAGAAGAACCTCTGAAGATTTTTAGGGAGTTCAACTCCAAGACCCAAATCCTCAAAGGAGTTTAACTCATAATCTAGATCCTTAAGAGTTTGACTCCAAATCTAAATCTTTTGGAGTTTAACTCCACTCAAAATCCTCTTTAGGAGTTTAACTCTCATTTCTGGGGGTAAAAACCCCTTTCTTTCGCTAGCGCCCGAGCACCCAAAACGCTAGCGCCGGAGGCGCTAGCGCCACCGCCCAAGCACTCGCGCCAGCGCCCAGCGCTAACTCAAGCGCTCGTGCAAGCGCCAGCGCCCAGCGCCTACGTGCTAGGCGCGCGAGGCGCTGGCACCCACGCGCCCTCTGGACGCCATTTTCCCCCACACTCCACACTAATAATACCTCCCCCGTTAGAAAAAAATTCTAACGGGGCGTTGCCCCGCACCCCGCAAGGGGGCTGCTAGCCCCCTTGACCCCCAACCCGCTATCCAGGTAGAGGAACCCCCGTAAAAACTCTGCGGGGCCCCCGATATATCCAAAACCCCTTCAAAATACAACACTGCACATTGAGTTCGCATGACCAGTTTAACCCTTCAATCAGAGGTTCTCTTGCTCCAAATGCGAGGGGTAATTAACGGCAGCTTAGTCCGCGGCTGTCGGATATTCGGATCCCCACAATCAATAAACCCCAGCCTACCCTAGGCAGAGGAATCTGTAACGCGCCCGACAAGCGCGCGCGTATTCCCGTCTCAATGGGGTGACGAAAAACACCCTACAACACCGTAGAAAATGGAGAAAATCGATCCCGACACCGTAGAAAACGGAAAAAGTCAATCCCGACACCGTAGAAAACGGAGAAAGTCGACCCCGACACCGTAGAAAACGAAGAAAATCGACCCCGACACCGTAGAAAACGGAGAAAGTCGATCCCGACACCGTAGAAAACGGAGAAAGTCGATTCCCGACACCGTAGAAAACGGAGAAAGTCGATTCCCGACACCGTAGAAAACGGAGAAAGTCGATCCCCACACCGTAGAAAACGGAGAAAGTCGATCCCCACACCGTAGAAAACGGAGAAAGTCGATCCCGACACCGTAGAAAACGGAGAGTCAACCCTCGATCTCCCCGTCGAAACAACGTTTCGACTCGGGAACAAGTCAACTCATCAACCACTTACGAGTCCTCTCGACTTGTAAGGGAGAAAATTCTCTTGCGAGATTCTTACGACTCTCAAGAGAAAGCACACTTAGGAATCCTCACGATTCCTAAGGAGAAAATACATCTACGAGATCCTCTCAACTCGTAGGGAGAAAAGTCTTTATGAGATCCTCATGGCTGATAAAGTTGAAAAGTCTTAGGCAGCAGACCCGAACCTGCTTCCTAAGCCATCGCTACCCTACAAAGAGGCTTAGATGGGCTGTTATATACTATCTACATGCCACATTTGCTAAAGTAACATGCCAATGACACAGCAAAGAAAAGAAGGCAATAGTACAAAAAAAAATGTGTCTTTTATTCACGAATTCAATCGAATACAAGATACATCATGTAAAAGAATAAGAAAAATGAATAAGGGCATGTTATTTATAAATTACAAATTTGCGGTCGATACAAAGGCGGCTATTAAAAAGGAGGCGTCTTCAGTAAGTCAGCAAGCCGCTCGTGCACTCCTCTCAACTCCTTCTCATCATCAGCCGCCGCGGCCAACTCCGCTTCAATTCGGGTCCGTTGCTGTAAGCAGGATGAAAACTTTTCATCGATTTCCTGCTGAGCAGCATCCTGACTCTGCGTAACCTGCTCAGTGAAGTCAAGCTTTTTCCTCAACACCAGCCCATCAGAAATACAGCGCTGGAGGTTTTCAAAAATAGAGTTCAGCTGCGCAGCGTTCGCTTCGACCTGGACACGCAGTTGGACAGACTCGGCGGAAGTCACCTCACGTTCCTTTCGTTTAAGGGTCGCCTCTTGTTCAAAATGGCAAAGGAAAAGGGCACTTTGCTCAACCCACGCAGCCCGCTGGGAGTTCAGAGCCAGAACCTCGGGAGCAGGACGCCTGAGCTCAAGCTCATGCAGGCATGCCTTAATCTTCCTGCGGTGATTAACCCAGGACTCAACGACGCCTTCGTTATGGAAGTTCATGAGCGTCGCCAGTATGGGATTAACCTCAGAAGCAAAATCTGCAGCGAATGCAGGGGCCTCCGCATCAAGCTCCTCGATGGATTCACTCAACATACGCAGGCTGGTCACGGCGCCTTTGGAAGATGGACATTTAGAAAATGGCCCTGCCGGCATTAGGATGCGAGACTCGAAGGGAGCAGGAGCCGATGCGATTGCTGCAAAATGAATTACGGTTAAAAGTTGACTCGCGAAATAAAGAAACCACACGAGTGGTGAAGGCTACTATACCGGCTATGACAGATGGCAAAGTTAGGAGTACCGGTGGCGCGACTATTCTCTCGTCCCCTCCTTCAATCTGTAATGCTGCAATCAATGCAAAGAAGAATTAGCAATGACTTGGTTGCCCGTAAAAGAAGGAAAGAGATATTGGCCAAAGACTTTACTCACCAACACAACCAGATAGAGCAATCTCCAACTGGAAGGAGAAATGCGGGCTTGGCACCTGATATAGGTGGTCAAAAAGGACTCCTGCAAAGTTGAGACAATGTACTGTTAGTACAAGGAAGATGGTATCCACAATTTGACCAGGTAAATCGCAAACCCATACCTTCCAGCATTTGAGAGGACAAGAGAGAAGGCGAAGGGACGGCGACCGTCAGAGCAGCAACTGGTGACGCTTCTTCGGGTGGCACAACCTTAGCGCTCACCACACCTACATTCGAAACAAACAAAATGTCATCAAAAAGGACTGAAAGGGATTGCGGAAAAAAAAAGTAAACAGCGGCCCAAGACCTAATTGAGGGGTCATCAGCCAAAACTGTGATGGAAGCATCACCGGGCATTGCGTCTTCTTCGCTCGCCTTCAGTGGAATAGTTTCGGTGCCCGTGGCTTCATCCCATGATTCTACGGGAGCCGTGGTGACGCTTGCGATGCCTGCCGAGAGTAGGGAACCACAAAGAGAAAGAGCGGTGGTTTGGGCAATCCCAGACTCCTGAGAGAGAGTAGCCGCTTCGGGCTCTGTGGTCGCCGTCTTCTCACCTGCCACCTCATCACCAATACTTGGCCCTGCAAGATATGGTATATTAGAATTTGCGGATCGAGTAAAAGTGAAAAGACCGGGCATTGCATTACCTGGTGATGGATTCTCGGTTGCCTCCCGAGCCGCACGCACGACCTGTCTATGAGCGGTGGACAGGGCAGCTGGAGCATCCTCTGGAGGAATAGCGACAGATAAAGCGGTGCTTGAGCCTGCACCCACAGCCAAGCTAACGTCACGTTCCCTCGCCGCACGCTTTCTACGCTTCTTGTCGTCCTTGACAGTGAGAAGTGATCTCCTCAATACCTCCGTCAAAGAGATGTCATCGTCCGAATCAAGAGCTGCCACTGGAGCCGTTACGGCGTCCGTCATCGGCTGCTTAAGTGAAGCCTCCTGCGATACTGACGGGAGAGCTGGGGCCACAATAGACGGCTCTGGAAGCGTCGCCGCATCACCGCTCGGGATCGGCGCTGTGCTTGGGATAACCCGCATTAAGGTAGTCCCTGCAATAAAATAAAGGAGGTGGGTCAGACTATGAATGAAGAAAAAATGGAATGAAGGCACAACAACCCGAAGTATACCAAAGCCCAAGGAAGCGCGAAGCCTCTCTTCCTCCTCAAAAGTCTTGAGAGAAGCCGCGAGAGCCTCTTCGGAGGAGATACCTGTTGAAGAAGAAAGCGTCAGTCAAAGCATAATGATAAAAAATATAACCATGGAAAGATACGACTGAAGTCTACCTGACTGTGCAATGGTAATCAATGTTGCTTCATCGCGAGCTAGTTGCTCAGAAACCCGATGGCAGCCTCTAGATTGGTATCATCCGGCGCAATGAATAAACCATCATTAGTACCGTACTCGCTCAAGCCCTCGCTGTAAGGAGCATGAGGCTCCTGGCTGAATGCAACGTCTACAGAAAATATCGACTTCTTCTTCTTCTGTGAGCGGCCGCCGGTAGCCGATAAAACGAGCTTGCGCATGGCGGGCAACTTTGGGCGACGAGTCCCGATCTCCGTACCCACGCCAGACTCGGGAGACGCCGCAGCTACCGCTTTTACAGGAACACGGGATAGGGGCATCTCGGGGATAACACGTGGTACCACAGCCGCAGCAGCTTCTTTCAAGGGAGGACGGACGATGGTCCGTCGCTTCAAGGGAACAGCTAGATTACCAGCTGGGGCAGCGCCCTTGCGATCAAGCAATAATCCCTTTTCTTCCCTGATAACAGCACCCATTGCGTGCTGGTACCACGCTACGTATACATTCAACACCTTCGAGACGCAGCTCGGCTCGCTGATAAAGAAGTTAGACCCAGTGTTGAGCCTCATGAAATGGTGTAGCGCATTGCAGATACCTTCTTATGTGGCAATCGGCTCAGCTAGGAAGGCCTCAAGCGGGACACCCTGATTATAACTAAATTGTTGAGCGAAACGATGCAGGTTGTATCTCATGAACAACGCTGAATCGTTCTGCCTAAACACTAGAAAGCCCGGCCTGATTGAATATAAATGAAGAATCTCCCGAGCTTTCAGGGTAGAGGCACCGTCTTTAAAGGTGTCCCGCAGCGGCTGCACCGTATTTGCGGATTCTTTGCCAATGGTGAAGACCTTATCGATGAAGGTCATGCCATCCCCGACCGTACGCGGGCGAATAATCAAGCCCCGAGCCTCCCGCGGAGTCGGTTCCAAAGCGGAAGGGTCAACTAGATGCATAAGCCGAGGAAAGTTATAACTTTCGTAGAAACGGGGCCTCTTGTGAATTCCAAAGGCATCGAGCACATGAAGCTCGAGCCACGAAGTGAAATAATGCATCGGAAAGTTTACGGCTGCACCCCCGGTTGAGTAGTGTCTGCCGCCAAGCTGAGGCCGTGATATAAATGGGCTAACCCAGCGACCCCGACGGCCACTTGCATCCCAACAACTATTCGGTAAGCTGGGTAGAAATGGACGGCCTCATATGGCGAGGGTGCATCGGAAACACAAACCAGCTTAGCCATAGCCCGAGGAACCCCAAAAAGAACGCTTCTTCATCAATGTCAGGAGCTGCAAGCTCTGCGAAAGAGACGACCGGGGTGTTGGGAAGAAAGAAACTCCTCTGATCCGCCTCCGTTGCCGGCTGGTTGTCCAAACCAAAGCTAAAAGGATCGTCGAGTTTGGCGAATTTCGCGGCTTCCTTCTACAGGACTTCTGAGCGGAGAAAACGGGCGATGAAATTTGTGAAATTAACCCCATGGCTTCCGGATTCGAGAAATAGGCTCTCATAGATATTCAACACCGTAATCAAACTTGGGAATTGATGTTGAATGGCGTTCTCCGGGGTAAGGCCCATCATCACTGACTTGGCAGCAAAGACGTACTCATCAGGAGGAAGTAGCTCCTCGTAATGCTCCCCTTTGATAGGCAAGCTGGAAATCTCCGCGAACTCCTCTAAAGAGATTGAAACTTCCCGATCTAATAGAAGGAAGATGTGAGTTGGAACGTTCCATTGTTCCAAAAAGGCTTTGACCCACCATACAGGGGGCGTGGAATACTGGAAGAGAGAAACATAAATCGCGGGATACAACCCGAGCTTCAGCAGCTGTGATCTCTTGGCAGACAAAATGTACCGGGCCCACTGTAAGTACCCAGCTGGATGGGGGGGAGTCAAGCCTATCATGTATGGTTGTCCCCAAGGGCGCGACTCGCCTTGACATATACGTCGTCCCAAGATATCCAAAGCCATTGGAGGCTGTACGGGTATTGCAGCCATAGAAGGCTAAAGAAGACCCTCCGAAGTCCAGTTGACCTCCTCCACGGTATAGTTCACTGGGGGTGGGTCGACGTAGTGGATCGCCGAAATGGGCTCCGAAGGTGCTGCGCAAGAAAAGCTACGCTGACCTCTGATGGTCTGATTGTACCACATCCCTCATAAATGAAGGTTCTTTTGCTCCGGGTCGTGATCTTTGATCAATGCGAAGACTTCCCTATCCACAGGCGCTTCAGGGAACCCGCTTTCCGAACGAACAAACGGGAAGGAAATGTCGAAAGACATAGTACCTGCGCGGAAAAGAACAAAAGTTATCCGTTAATACTACATTTTAAGTTCTAGCACTTGGTACTTTAAATTCGTACCGCACTGTAATGCAGTGGAAAGGGACCAAAGGGGACCCACACAATCTAGATGACGGCTCATCATTAATGAGACAGTCATTAAATAGAGTATCCTAAAAGGATTCTCATTTAATGAGGGGCCCCTCGGGCCATGGAGTTAATCTCCCTTGAGAGCAACGCTCTGCAGACAAGGGTGACACCTGTCAACCCTAATCATGAGGGGAATAAAAATTCCCCAAGAATCCTAAAGAGCCATGCTCTGCGAAGAAGATGGAATAATCCATCAAAAACCCTAAAAGCAAAGCTTTACTGAGTTAAAAACTCCGAGATCTTTAAGATCTGTAAAATGAACTCTAAGAGTTCTTCATTAATAGGTTAAGAAACCCTAAAAAAGATCTCTTTAGATCTATGATCTAATAAGAGCAAAACTCTGTTGAGAAACCCTAAAACATCTATATGATTTGAGAAGAGCAAAGCTCTGTTGATGGGTAAAACTGTAAAATATATTTTTAAGATCTATGATCTGAGAAAAGCAAAGCTCTGTTAATAAGTTCAATTCTTACCGAATTTTGGCAGAGTTTTGACACTGAGAAACTTCTTAAGGGCAGAGAGCTTGCTCTGGAAGAGAATTAGATTCTCAGGAAACAAGAACAAAGCAAGAAGATGAACAGAGGTCATCTCAAGGGCCAAAGGCCCTATTTATAGGCGCTGGAAGTCGATCCAACTTCCAAGACAATCCAGTGGTGGAAAAGCTGCCACCGCTGCACTCGCGTGTGAACCACGTGAGCATAGCGGTAGGGGGCATTTGTTTTCCCCAATCAGAGCAAAACTCTGTTCAAATTTTGAAATTTAAAATAAAGCAGCGCTTCATAAAAGCGCTAGCGCCAAGAGTGCTAACGCCAAGAGCGCCAGCGCTAAGAGTCAAAGACTTTGAGGCAGCGCTCACATGCAAAGCACGAGAGCGCTCGCGCCAAGTGCGCCAGCGCTAAGACTCAAAGACTCTGAAGCAGCGCTTACATGCAAGGCACGAGAGCGCCAAGCGCTAGAACTAAATGTTCTCCGCCGTCGGATCAAAAATCCAATGAAGATGATAAATCATCAAATTACCAGAATAAAATTCTGTTAAGGAAATACTCCTCAGAATCTTTCCAAACAGGAAAGATTGTGCTCTGTAAATCAGAGCACCGTTGGATCAATGATCCAATGGTGATTAAAAATCACCAAGATACAGAATAAGCTCTGTATGGGAAAATATTTCCCAATCTTGTTAAAAAAACAAGAAGGTTGTCTTCTGTAAAACAGAAGCCCTAGGATCAAAGATCCAACGGTGGGAAACATCCCTAAATCAATCAGAGAAAAAATCTCTTTAACTGATTCAACAAATCAGCCTCCACTATATAAAGGCCCCAAGACTTCAAGTCTTACACAGAAGAACCCCCCACAAACTTTGAGAAATTTCAAAAAGAAGAGCAAGCTCTCGGAAGAAGAATTTCTTCAAGATAAATAAAACAGAGAGATCAAAGTATCTCATCAAAAAAGAAGAACTTAGTTCTTTTTCTAGATCATAGATCTACAAAGACAGAAGTCTTTCATAAAAGTAGAAGAGATTGGAGCATCTCATCATAAAAATGGAGGGAGAAGAACTTAGTTCTCTTTAGATCACAGATCTATAAGACGAAGACAATGTCTTTCACAAAAACAGAAGAGATTGTAATATCTCCTATTAAAATAAGAACTTAGTTCTTAGATCCACGAGAAAAAATCTCTTATAAACGAGAACTTAATTCTCAGAGCACAGAACTGATCAGAGCTGCCTAAAAAGAGCTTTAGCGCTCCAATTAAAAAGAAGCGCCTCAGCGCTGCAAGTCTGGTGCCCAGCGCTCCAAGCGCTATTTTTAAAGAAGCGCCCAGCGCTCCAAATTTGGCGCTCAGCGCTAAGCGCACCACGTGTTCCTTACGTGTATGCCATTTCATAAGAAGCGCCCAGCGCTCCAAATTTGGCGCTCAGCGCTAAGCGCACCACGTGCTCCTTACGTGTATGCCATTTCATAAGAAGCGCCTCAGCGATTCAAGGCTGGCGCTCAGCGCCAAGCGCACCACGTGCCCCTCACGTGTGCACTATTTCATAGGAAGTGCTTCAGCGCTCCAAGCCTGGCGCTCAGCGCCAAGGGCACCACGTGCTCCTCACGTGGGTGCTGAAGGAACACAAAGTGTTCTTGAAATAAAAGCCTCAGTGCCATAAAAAAGTGTTCAACACTCAGTAAAAGACAAAAAGAAAAAGGGTGTCAGAACCCAAGTCAATGCTCGAGCATTGTTAAATAAAAAGGGACCGAGTCCAAATGAATGTTCAACATTCTATTCAAAACTGGGTGGGTTGAGCTCAAGTTAGTCACAAATCCTTAATTCAGATTAACTGAGCCCATGTGCTCATAATCTCTTCATTGATCTTGGTCCAAAACCTGACTATGGATCTCCCAACCAACATTGGTTCAAGGGTACATCTCTTCACACCTCTGATATGTGTCGTTGTAATTCTTCAACGTCTTCAGAGAGTTGGCGGGTCCCGACAACCAAAAACCCAATGGACCGCAACGTCCTAAAACTAACAATGGACCGTAATGTCCTTAAACTAACTACGGACCGCAACGTCCCTAAACTAAACGCTATGGACTATGAGTTCCTTAAACTCATGGACTATGATGTCCTTAAACTCCATGGACTATGATATCCTTAAACTTATAGACTGCAATTCCCTAAACTAACACAACAGAGCCCACAGGCTCTTTTGTTGGATCTAAATGATCCCAAAACCCTGTTGAGTAGATCTTAGTCTAAAATCAGACTAACGTATCCTTAACAAACGTTTAAGTTGATCTTAGTCTCAAACGAGATTAACGATCCTTAAACCCAACCCAAACCCAAATCTAAGAAAATACAGATTTGGACTAATCCACGCCCTACGGGCGACAACATAAATTAGTCTCCGTATACAATCCACGGGCAACCAAAAAATAAAACAAACACACACGACACGAAGTGAACATCTGGAGAAGGAGAAAGTGGTTACCGCGAGGCGGTAGCGTAATTAACTGCAGGGGCTTGCGCCTGTAGGGAAGAGCGTCCCCACAATCAAAAACCGCTCGCAAACGAGGGGGAATCTGACAAAGTCTGCTACAACGGCCGCATCTGTCCAAACCTCCAATATACGGTGCCATAAATCAACTTGGCATCTTCAGAGAGGTGGACAGATAAAACCAAATAGCATCCGCCCCTAAAATTCAGGCCAGACGTCCCAACGTCCCGGTCGCGTCTTTCGGCGGTGAACATTGGTTTTTTCATCATATTTGCCTTTATAGGCTACACACTTTACATATAGCCACTTGGACTTTGCCAAATGGCACTTGTGCCACCCATACCTTATGTGCTTATTTCTTTTTGCACATAAGCCATGGGGTTTACAAAATTTTGGCTTTCTGCCCATTTTTCATACATTTATTTCTAAAAAATTGCATTGAACTAATTTATTGCTTCATTCTTGGCATGGATCCAGCCCCTTCTATGCTTGATCTTGACTTGAGCTTGGGCCCACTTCGCTTAGGCTTGGGCCCGCTTGGCTGGGGGTTGACTGACTTTGACTTGGTCAATTGGGGTGTAATTTTTGACCCCAACACTGCTGAGATCATTCGTCTGTATATGTTACCTGTTTACTGTCTAGTAGCACGTCTCGGAGTCAGCCCGAGAGTCTTGACCGTGGTCCCGGGCACGCACGGGATACTATTGAGTTATATTGACGATTCCATTAAATTGATTTCAAAGAATTTTAGAATAGATAACTTAGAAGCACAGTTTTAGGTTACGCATCACACATCACATAAATACACATACCTCACTGTTTATATCTGTGTTATTTATTTATATTCATGATTACTTATATCGTTATATCCTGGATTATCACTGTTACTTTGATATTTATGACGCACTGACGTCTGGATTTTGCATGGCCCAGTTCCTCCACCTTTATCGCAGGCTGAACAGGAATACTTTAGCCGTCAAGCCGAGCAGTGAGGAATTAAACATGTGTTATTTAGAGATGTTTAGTTTAGTTTAGTTTTCGCAGTTTTATTTCTTGATGTGAGCCCATATTGGAACGTGTTTTCAGATGTTGTTTATTGGAGCTTGTATCATTTCCGCTTATACAATTTCTTGACTCTATTTACTGTGGTAAATAGACATGTACTAGATAGATTTTATATTTTTCTGTTCTTGATATCCTATAGACAGCCGTAATATGACTGTGGAAGGATGATTTCTAGACACAAGTAGCATGGTTGGCTCTATCACGTGTCGTAGTCTGCGCATCTTGGGAAGCGGGGCGTGACAACAAGCGACAAGGCAAAAGGTATTACTGAGTTAAAAGCTTATCTTCAGAAAAAGTTCAGCACTAAAGACTTAGGAGAGTTGAAATACTTCCTTGGTATTGAGGTGGCGTGTTCTTCTCCTAAGGGCGATATCTTTGTAACTCAAAGGAAGTGTGTTCTTGATATGATTAAGGAAGCAACGATGTCTGACTGTAAGCGTATTGACTCGCCAACGGATCTTAATGTCAAGCTATATCCAGGGCAGGGGAGCTACTTACCGATTCAGGATGATATCGTAGATTGGTTGGTGATTAGTCCAAAAATTGTATTTACCGTAATCAGAAACGGCGTCGCTTTGCAGCTAGCCGGTGAATACGGGTCGATCCGCAGAGATGTGTAATTTCTGTTTTATGTTTTAACGAGTTGATTCAGATTGTTGTTTGGTTTTTGTCGATTGATTTAAAACTAATTTATATGATATGAAAGAACTCGTTAGGGTTAGGTCTAAGGTAGGGCTGATGAGATCAATATTGTTACCTCTTTCAATGTCGTTTGATTAAAGCTTTTAGAAATCGTAACAATTATTAGCAGAGGGGATTAGGATGATTGGGAAGAAACGTAATTTCTTCCTCTAGATCTTTGTCCGTCCTTTCATATTAATTGTTACGACCTTCATGGACGTCGTGTATGTCCGGCCCTTTATACTACGGTTCACCGTTACCTTGTAGGTAGGGTGCCGTAGGGAGCGGATCATGCATGCGTGCATGAAGTTCTAGTTATAAAAATGTATTGGCATTGAAGGAGGTGAGAGATATTCATCTCTCACTCCTTATCTTAGACCTAACCCTAACAAGCGAGGGTTTTACTAGCTCATTAGGGAAATTGCTAAAAATGACATTTTTTTTAATTATGTTTTAATGTGTGCTGTAAAATTATCACTTATCTACTGCAGATTAAAAAGAACTATACTAGTTAACTAAGGCAAGTAATATGATTACTCTACTGCAATAATTATACTAGCTAGGGCAAGAAAAGAATTAACACTAAGGCATGAAAATGAAGAACACTTACAAAATGATGCTCTTGATCTCTCAACAATTCTGATTTTTATTGATTGAAAAGAGGCCTCCATTTTACAGATTTGTGAGTACAATTTATAAGCAAACAGTGAAGCTAGGGTTACAGACTCTCGCAGAGGTGCAATTACAGATTTGCCCCCTAAAAATCCCAACACCCGCACCGTCGCACCGACACAAGAAGTCGGTGCCGACACGGGCAACAAACGGCCGCGGAACCGCGGCAATGATGGCCCTTTGGTGGCTTCATTTCACCATTTTCTCTGGTCTTCATGCTGGGTACTTGGGCTTGTTTGTTCTTCACTATTTTTCTCTGTTTGGCTTCTTGGTCTTTTCCAGATCTTCAGTGAAAACTTGTAAAGAGCTTTTGACCGTTCACTTTGACATTTCGGACCGCACTGCTTTATACAATTGTAACCTGTTCTTCGTGACTCGGATCCATCTTCTTGTTGGTCAAAAGTCTCTCTTTTGTATCATCTTCTGTCTTTTCTCACTGTCTTCGCTCCAAGAGCCTGTATCCTGTATCATGCAACAAACGTGCGTCAAAAGTACCTGTTTACTTATAAAATGAATAAAAGTGGGGCGTATGAATTGCAATATTATGATATGAACAAATACCCCCAAACTTATCTTTTGCTCGTTCTCGAGCAAACTTATTATTTTATTCTAACCTAGCCGCACTTTCGCAGGGAAACGCGATTGCACTGAGCACGTGCAACAAGCCGTTAAACCTCTAGGTGTCCCTAGTAGGAGGAGTGTTGTCTCCTGAGGGTTTTCAGCGGATTACACCCACAAAATCCTATCAATGCGGTTTTTCGACTTTTGCTATCCAATTAGGTTTTCTAACAAGGAATTCTATTATCGTCGCCCTGCAAATTATCCACCCATATTCTTCACATTTCCTTATTATATAACTTAAGATTGTACATGTTCTATAAAATTACTTAGAATTCAGCATTTCTTAAGTTTTTCTTCTAGAGTTTCATCTCCACTTAGGAATTTCTATCAACTCTATTAAAGATACAAGTTTTATTCTTCATTCCTTTCTCTTATCTAAACTCTAATCACATATCCCCACGTGTGTGTAATTGTCACCCCTACGCTTGGAAATTCAAATCAAGCAATCGTACTCTCGTCCATTGTCCAAAGCACTTATTAATTTGTGAATTTTTCTTAACTTTCGCTTACACATCCTTCATGCGACCGTTAATACTTCTTGAGGTACCAACAGCCAATTACAAGATGCGTTAGCACTTTAAAGCGTATTTCCTAGTTTTGTAATACCCAAGGCTTTTAGCAGTGACTCCCAAACCAGTTGGTCTAAGGCACTAGGTGATGAAGCACCCTCGCTAAATAATTTTCTAGCCCTAAGTAATCACAAAAACCAGTGTCCATTTTTTTTATTCACTTTTTTTTTCTTTTTATTTTCATTGTGCTAAGGACTTTAGACATGAGTAATTCAAGGTCTCTTCTACTAATCCAAGTTTCGAGGTGCGTGATTGTGCATTTGTAGGGTACATGTTTTCAGAATCTAAACTTAAGCTAGGAACTATTTTTCGAACTTATACTCTAATAAGAACATTAATACTCTTCCCTCATTTTGGTTTAGCCCAAGAAGTGAACCCAAAATTTGCCTATTCCTAAATAACCTACAAAAACATATATTCTCTACCGTTAAACTCTAAGGAAGGTTATTTTTAGGGTTTTTAATTTGCTAAGTCTAAGATCTAGTTTTTCCTAGCCAGTTAACCTTTTTTTCAAATTCAAGTCAATTAACCAAAATTGAATACAATAATTTTTATAATTTTTGAATTTTTTCAATTTTTATGGGTTTTTCAGTTTTCTCATATTTTTTATTTTTCAAATTTTCAAATTTTTATGATTTTTTTTTTATATAAAGATGCAATGCAGAAATTAAATATGTAAAAGGAAAAGAAAAATATATACAATATGCAATGCAAAAGATAACTATATACATTACCCTCTCCCCCAAACTTGAGCAAAGCAGTGCCCTCACTGCCCGGCCCCACGTCGCGCTCGTGAGCGTGAACGTGATCGTTCCCCTCTAGCCAAAAGTGTTTGGATTCCCCTCTTAATTTCCGTCAACCGACGGTCATGATCTCGTGCAGTCGTCCGAAACTCATCCCTCAAAGAATCGATTCTTCTCACTGTTCTCCGCATCAATCGCGCATGCTCCTGAGGAGTTAGTTCTTCCCCGCTCGAAGTCGAGCTCGAGCTAGGGGTGTGTGCGGGTACATTTTCTGCCGGTTCCGTTCGTGTCCAAATATCAGTGAGTTTAGAGTAGGACGACGTGACGCCCTCTACGAGTGGTCGAACCGGAACACCGTCTATCATGTATGAGTCAAATTCCTCGACGGGGAGGAAATAACGGCAGAGTTGGGTAACAAGCATGGGACATGGGTATACAGTACCTCGTTTCCCCGTACCTATGGATTGGAGCAAAACAGTGCACATGTCGAACCTTGGATTTTTCATCATCAGCGTGTGTACGACATGTAATGAAGGGGTGAAAAAAGTCGTGTTGTGGGAACTACCAAAGATATTGTTTTGTGCCTACCGGCACACAGTTAAAATGTTCGCGAAAAGGGTCCGTGCTTGGATACCCTTACGCGGCTCTCGTGCACAATCATTCTCCATCAAGGGCATATAATCTTCAAAGTGCAATGGGTGGTCATGTGCGGGTACGCGTGGTATGAGTGTAACCTCGCAGATCATGTCCCTATCGATGTGAATTTCACGATTTCCCCAATTTATTTTAATGTAACCTAAGTTGTCAAGACTATTATCCTCCATTGATTCATAAAATAGGGCAACTAGGTTAGGTAGGGTAAACGCAGATGAGTGATTATAGAGCAGGAAATTCCAGCCCCTTTGTTCGATTTCATGTGTGAAATATCTACCGTATACTTCGTGTGTGAAGACCGGGAAAAAATCCCTTTCAAACTGCATTTTATGTGCCATTTAGATTTTCCAGTAAAAAGATATGCAGGAACAGAGAGGAATTAGACAGAGTTACCTCCCCTGAAATTTTCAGGGGGTGACGACACCAGACGGCGGCGGTTTAGCGGCGGGAGGCGGCAACGGCGGCGGAAGCGCGGCGCTTTGGTGGAGTTGCGGCGAGATTTTTCTGGAGAGGGTAGGGGGCGGCGGCTAGGGTTTTATGAAGAGGAAAAAAATTAGGGTAAAAGAACAGGGGGGGCTCGGGGCTTATAAATAGGGGATGGGAGGGTTATTTGTAGAAAACACCTTCTACAATGTGGGTTTAAAAATATCAGCTCTTAAATCTGCAAATTTGCAATTAGGTCCAAAATTTATTTTTTTTTTTATTAATTTTTTATTATATTTTTTTATGGTATTTTGGAAATATATATACAAATAATATACACATCCCCAAACTTATTTGAAATAATGTTTTGGGAAAAGAAATTTGGGGGTGAAAGTGGAGGAATATCACTCAGTGTAGATCGGCTCTTGCAAGAACAGGAGCTCCTCCGAAGGGTCCGCTGTGAAGAACGGTTTCAGTCGATGCCCATTCACTTTGAATAAGGTACCGTCTTCAGGATTTTCAAGATCAACCGCACCGTGCGGATAAACGGTACGGACTACAAAAGGTCCTCTCCATCTGGACCGGAGCTTGCCGGGATGAAAATGTAACCGAGTGTCATAAAGTAGAACCTGTTGACCAGGTTCAAAAGTTTTTCGCAAAAGGTGTTTATCGTGGAACACCTTAGCTCGGTTTTTAGCAATTATGGCATTATCATATGCCTCATCCCTCAGCTCCTCCAGTTCATTCAATTGCAGCTTCCGAATGCTGCCCGCATCTCCTAAAGATCGATTCAGCTCTTTGATAGCCCAGAATGCTTTATGCTCAATCTCCACTGGGAGGTGGCAAGCCTTCCCGTAAACAAGACGGTATGGAGACATACCAAGGTCGGTCTTATATGCAGTACGGAAAGCCCATAGTGCATCTATCAGTTTAAGTGACCAATCCTTACGGTTTTTGGAAACCGTTTTCTCCAAGATTTGCTTTATTTGCCGATTTGAAATCTCGGCTTGCCCACATGTTTGAGGGTGATATGGCGTTGACAACTTGTGGGTGATAGAGTATTTGCGCATTAAGGACTCGAAAGTCCTATTGCAGAAGTGAGAACCATTATCACTTATTATCGCCCGAGGGTGCCCAAATCGAGAAAATATGTGTTCTTTAAGAAACCGAACGACAACTTTATTATCGTTCGTTCGGCTGGGCACAGCCTCGACCCACTTTGAAACATAGTCAACCGCCAAAAGAATATACACATTTCCAAAAGAGTTAGGAAATGGTCCCATGAAATCTATACCCCAAACATCAAAAATGTCCACAACCAAAATAGGTTGGAGCGGCATTTCATTTCTCCGCGATATCCGGCCCAAGTGTTGGCACCGGGAGCAAGTTTTACAGTATTCAAATGCATCCTTGAAGAGTCGTGGCCAATAGAAACCACACTGCAAAACTTTTTCGGCTGTCTTCTTTGGGCCAAAGTGCCCGCCACATGCTTGATCGTGGCAAAAAGACAACACGCTCTTGACCTCACTTTCAGGTACACACCGACGAATGATTTGGTCGGAACAGTATTTAAAAAGATAGGGTTCATCCCAGTAAAAATGCTTTACTTGGGATAAAAATCGAAGTTTATCCTGTTTCGACCAATCATTAGGTATCAGGCCGGTGGCTAAGTAGTTCACAATATCGGCGAACCATGGTTCGCAAGAAATGGTCAAGAGTTGCTCGTCGGGAAAAACATCAGTGATTGGAAGATCGAGCGTGGGCGAAGAAGGAAGTCGTGATAGGTGATCAGCTACTACGTTTTCACATCCTTTTTTGTCCTTAATGACAAGGTCAAACTCTTGCAATAAAAGGATCCAACGTATTAGCCTTGACTTAGTATCCTTCTTCGCAAAAAGGTGGCGAAGAGCTGAATGATCAGTATATACAACGACCGGAGAGCCAATTAAATAAGGCCGAAATTTTTCGAGTGCAAACACAACAGCTAACAACTCTTTCTCTGTTGTTGTGTAGTTTAGTTGGGCCTCATTTAGTGTTCGGCTAGCATAATAAATCACGTGCGGCATCTTATTAATGTGTTGTCCAAGAACAGCGCCAATTGCAAAATCTGATGCGTCGCACATGATTTCGAAAGGGTGCGTCCAGTCGGGAGATGAGAGGATGGGCGCAGTGATGAGTGAATGTTTCAAAGACTCGAATGCTTCAATGCAAGTGGAGTCGAAAGAAAAAGTTGTGTCCTTGGCCAGTAAGAGAGTCAAGGGTCTAGCGATCTTGCTAAAGTCCTTGATAAACCGTCTGTAAAAACCGGCGTGGCCAAGGAAGGCTCTGATATCTTTGACGCATTTTGGGGGAGGGAGGTTAGAAATCACTTCGATTTTAGCTCTGTCAATCTCGATGCCGTTTTGCGAGATGACATGTCCTAAGACAATGCCCTCTCGCACCATGAAATGGCACTTCTCCCAATTCAATGTTAGGTTCTTATCCCTGCAGCGGGTAAGAACAGCGTCAAGATGCCGTAAACACTCATCGAAGGAGTCGCCAAAGATGGAGAAATCATCCATAAAGATCTCCAAGAACTTTTCGACCATGTCTGAAAAGATCCCCATCATACACCGCTGAAATGTCGCGGGTGCATTGCATAACCCAAAGGGCATGCGACGATAAGCAAAAGTGCCAAAGGGACAAGTGAATGTTGTCTTGTATTGATCCTCTTTGGCGATGGGGACTTGGTTGTAACCGGAATAACCATCTAGAAAGCAGTAGAACTCGTGCCCTGCCAATCGCTCGAGCATTTGGTCAATGAAAGGTAAAGGAAAGTGGTCTTTCCTTGTTGCGGCATTGAGTTTCCTATAGTCTATGCAGACTCGCCACCCAGTTTGGGTGCGAGTGGGAATCAACTCATTTGCCTCATTGGTAATGACCGTAATGCCCGATTTCTTTGGCACAACGTGGATTGGGCTTACCCATTGGCTATCCGAGATAGGGTAAATGATACGCTATCCAGACACTTGACAATCTCCTTCTTAACCGCCTATTTCATGATGGGGTTGAGGCGTCTTTGTGGATCCCGTGCCGGCTTGGCATCATCCATCAAGTGTATATGATGTTCGACTATGAGGGGACTAATCCCCTTAATGTCCGCCATAGACCAGCCGAAAGCTTGCCGATTATTATGTAAGACCATCAAAAGAGCCTTCTCTTGCTCAAGAGCTAGAGAGGCTGATATAATGACGGGTAAGGTCTCCTTATCACCTAGATAAGCATATTTTAAGTGCGTCGGCAAAAGCTTTAATTCGAGTTTAGGAGGTGAAACAATAGATGGTAACAATGGGGTAGTTGTTTCAAACTCGAAGGATTCCATCAAAGGTTCGAACCGAGTGTATGCAACAGTGTCAGATGGTTCAACTAACTCATCCGAAAAAACAAAAGACTCCAATTCAGGTGATGAGTCTTCAAAGTTGTCAACGAAGGTAAAGCACTCAAAATCGTTATCCGCCGTGAAAGTTGTGTCGGATTCTAGGAGGAACGCACTAGTGGCGTTAACATTGCTGTGATCGAACAAAAAATTCTCGATCTCACAGTCCTCCTCCGCGATCTCATTGATCGAGCAAATATCGAGTACGCTAGCATTAGGCTCCGCAAGCTGACTTCCCAACTTGAAAATATTGAGCTCAATTGTCATATTGCCGAAAGATAGGTTCATTGAACCATTACGACAATTGATCACTGCGTTGGAAGTTGCCAGAAAGGGTCGACCAAGTATTACCGGAATTTGGTTCCGGGGGTTAGCGACAGGTTATGTATCCATCACGATAAAGTCAACGGGGAAAATAAAATCCCCTACTCTAATCAACACATCCTCCAGCTCTCCCCTAGGGTGGGTGATTGACCGGTCGGCCATTTGGAGAGTACAGTGAGTGGGCTTAAGCTCTCCAACGCCCAATTGCTCGTACACAGAATAGGGTAGCAAATTCACACTCGCGCCAAGATCTAATAGTGCTCTATTGATGTTCTTGTCCCCAATTGTTATTGAAATGGTCGGACACCCGGGGTCCTTTTGCTTTGGGGGTAAGAAATTTACAAGAGCATCACTAATAGCACTAGCCACAAAAACTTTCTTTGGCACTTGCGACTTCCTCTTTTTAGTGCATAAGTCCTTTAAAATTTTTGCATATGAAGGAACTTGTTGGATTGCATCCAAAAGAGGGATATTTATGCTAACCTGTTCGAACAACTCAACAATCTTTTCCATCTGTGGAGTTGGTTTATTGGATCTCAACCGATTAGGAAAAGGAACATTTTGAAAGGTGGTTGAGTCCAATTTTTGCGGATCAGATTGTCGAGTTGGAACGGCACCCCGTATAGATGTGTTCGTGTTATGAGAAATGGGTCCGTTCGAGCTAGAAGATGTAGAGCCGTGTGAAGGGTGGGGAATAGGCTCTAAAGAAGAAGGTGAAGAAGATGAAGAAGGGCCACCGGCAGGGGTGTTGTTGTCAATACCCACATTGTTTTGCAACACTTTTCCCGATCTCAACGTGGTCACCGCATTTACGTTATGATTCTGCTGTTGATTTGCAGCATGTGCGTGACCGGGGTTGGGCAGTGGTTGAGACGGGAGCTTTCCTTTTTCACGCTCGCTCAAAGCTACATTAAGTTGTGCAATTTGTGCCTCAATAGATTTGATGCTTTGATCGTGTGAGGCACTGTTTTGCACCAAAGATTGAATAGAAGTCTCTAGTCTTGCTGTAGACTGTGCAGATTGCTTAAGGAACGCATCTAGACTTCTTTCGAGCGAGCTAACCTTATCATTATTAGGTTGAACATAATTGTTTGGCTGGTAAGCATTGTTAGGCACAAAATTGTTCACCTGATTAGGGTAAGGTTGCTGTTGAAATTGTTGCGGTTGAAATTGAGTTTGTGACGGTGCTTGTTGTTGTTGTTGAGGATGAGGTCTTTGAAAATTGTTATTTCCTTGGAATTGTTGATTTTGGTTCCAAGCGAAATTTGGGTGATTCATCCACCCCGGATTGTATGTCGAAGAGTAAGGATCGTTTCTTTGTCGTTGCTGAAATGCAGCGTTGACTTGATCCTGTCCTTGAGTAGATGCATTATAAGGACACTCTTCGGTTAGGTGCGATGGATCCGCACAACAAGCACAAACAGTTCTCGGGGGCATAACAGGGGCAGGAAAAGACGACGAGATTTTGTTCTCAATCGCTTCTAGCTTTTTCGTAAAAGCGGCCATCTCGGCCTTCATAGCAATTGACATTTCTACTTGATGTACGCCTGCCCTAAATTGACCACTAGAAGAAGCTGATGTGGTCTTGGTACTCTCCCACTGAATTGTTTGCTCACTAAGATCATCAAGAAACTGCCATGCTTCATTACTAGACTTGGAGAGAAAATGACCTTGACTTATGGTTTCTAGAAACTGCTTCGTTGCCGAGTTCAATCCCTCGTATAATGTTTGGCAAAGTTGCCAACTTTCTATCCCATGATGAGGGCATTGAACGAGTAGGTCCTTAAATCTCTCGAAGCACTTCCAAAAGGGTTCGGAAGGAAGTTGTGAGAATTGAATTATTTCATTGCGGATTCTAGCAGTTTTGTGATGAGGATAGAACTTTTTCAGAAAAGCTTTCACAAACTCGTCCCAATTTCTTATGGAATGTGATGCGGTGCTGTATAGCCACTTCTCGGCTAGGTCATATAAGGTAAAAGGAATGACCCTTAGCTTTATCGCGTCATCACTTAATTGGGTTGTTTTTATCATAGCGCACACATTTTGGAATTTATTGATAAAGATATATGCATCTTCAGATTCCAAACCATGAAATTTTGGCAGCATATTGATGAAATGTGGTTTTATTTCAAAATTGTCCCCATTTGCCGGTGGGGGTGAAATACAGGTAGGTAAAGACGTGCGGATGGGGTAAAAGAGATCCTGGAGCGCAACTCGTGCGGGCGCTTCAACAGGCGGTTGAATCGGGTTATTCGCACCTGGCGGAGGTGGAATCATTCCCGTCGGTAAGATATTGTTGGGGTTGAATCCCGACATACCTTCGGTGAAAGAATTTGAAGGTGAGGGTAAGAAAGTGGACGGAGTGTCGACTTCGGTGTCGAAAAGTTCGTCGGTCGGTACCAACGAAACACGGACTAATCGGGCGTCAGTATCCCTAGTCCAAAGTGACATACACTAAAGGGTAGTGTAGTCAGAAAAAAGAAAAAGAAAAAGAATGTGGGGGTAAGATAACGTCAGTGGAGGAAAGTGGTGGAAGTGAGTTGCAAGTTTCTTTTAGCGACAAGTTGCAAGTTTTGAAAAGATTTTTTTTTTTTATGTGAGAGTTTTGCAAAACGGTTTTTTTGGAAAGGGACTCGTGACACAAATGTATCAACCACATATGCACAATCAGGCCTAGATTTCGGGTCACCTAGGTCTGCTAGACAGCTCCTAACTAGGGCTAGAAATAGGACCTCAAACCGCCTCTTCACCGGCAAGTACGGCCAGGTAAGTGGGAAGGAACCACCACTACAGTGGGCCTAATTAATAACCACTAGCCTAGACACCGCAATGTCAGTTAGGATAAACAGTCGATGCCTATACTAGTCCTTTTCCTATTGAGCTCGATGTCCTTAGGTCTGAGTCTAATCTTTTTTAATTAATTGTGGTCAATGCACATGCTTTAGGTGTTTTCTGGGGTCCTGGGAAGGGTGATGAAATCCCCACCCAATCTGAGTTTGGTCAATTAGCCCCTTAAAGTCCGATTAAATTATGCAAAACAGTAAAATTCACTTGCAATCAATTTTTAGCGCGGCGCAAAGAAACCTGCAGAAAATCTGTTATTTAGAAGGGGAAAGAAAAAAAATTTAGCACAAAGAATTCCTGCAGAAATTTTTTTACAGTGGATATATGGAGGTTGCAGAGGGAAGAATAAGGGAGCAAACCTTGCAAAATTGATGCGCTAATGTGGCATGCAGAGCGCGGAACCGCGGCGGGAAGCCTATTTGTGCGGCGGAAGCGCGGCACCTTAGTGGGTTCAGCCTCTGAAAAATTTTGTGCTGCTCTATACTTGTGATTCCTCTCTGTTATTATGTATTAGCTTCTGTTTTCCCCTCTGTAAATTTCCAGATTCGCAATCCTTCGTTGTTCCTGCAAGATTCAAACAACAAACCCTTCAAACAGATAAAAATTGATAAAATGTTTTTGTATTTTTGTATTTTCTGTTTTTTATGATTTTCAAAAATTTAAATCAACCCGAAATTACACAAAAGAAAGATTACGCCATCCCCGGCAACGGCGCCATTTGATTAGTCCAAAAATTGTATTTACCGTAATCAGAAACGGCGTCGCTTTGCAGCTAGCCGGTGAATACGGGTCGATCCGCATAGATGTGTAATTTCTGTTTTATGTTTTAACGAGTTGATTCAGATTGTTGTTTGGTTTTTGTCGATTGATTTAAAACTAATTTATATGATATGAAAGAACTCGTTAGGGTTAGGTCTAAGGTAGGGCTGATGAGATCAATATTGTTACCTCTTTCAATGCCGTTTGATTAAAGCTTTTTAGAAATCGTAACAATTATTAGCAGAGGGGATTAGGATGATTGGGAAGAAACGTAATTTCTTCCTCTAGATACTTGTTCGTCCTTTCCTATTAATTGTTACGACCTTCATGGACGTCGTGTATGTCCGGCCCTTTATACTACGGTTCACCGTTACCTTGTAGGTAGGGTGCCGTAGGGAGCGGATCATGCATGCGTGCATGAAGTTCTAGTTATAAAAATGTATTGGCATTGAAGGAGGTGAGAGATATTCATCTCTCACTCCTTATCTTAGACCTAACCCTAACAAGCGAGGGTTTTACTCGCTCATTAGGGAAATTGCTAAAAATGACATTTTTTTTTATTATGTTTTAATGTGTGCTGTAAAATTATCACTTATCTACTGCAGATTAAAAAGAACTATACTAGTTAACTAAGGCAAGTAATATGATTACTCTACTGCAATAATTATACTAGCTAGGGCAAGAAAAGAATTAACACTAAGGCATGAAAATGAAGAACACTTACAAAATGATGCTCTTGATCTCTCAACAATTCTGATTTTTATTGATTGAAAAGAGGCCTCCATTTTACAGATTTGTGAGTACAATTTATAAGCAAACAGTGAAGGTAGGGTTACAGACTCTCGCAGAGGTGCAATTATAGATTTGCCCCCTAAAAATCCCAACACCCGCACCGTCGCACCGACACAAGAAGTCGGTGCCGACACGGGCAACAAACGGCCGCGGAACCGCGGCAATGATGGGCCTTGGGCCGCGGTTCCGCGGCCCTTTGGTGGCTTCATTTCACCATTTTCTCTGGTCTTCATGCTGGGTACTTGGGCTTGTTTGTTCTTCACTATTTTTCTCTGTTTGGCTTCTTGGTCTTTTCCAGATCTTCAGTGAAAACTTGTAAAGAGCTTTTGACCGTTCACTTTGACATTTCGGACCGCACTGCTTTATACAATTGTAACATGTTCTTCGTGACTCGGATCCATCTTCTTGTTGGTCAAAAGTCTCTCTTTTGTATCATCTTCTGTCTTTTCTCACTGTCTTCGCTCCAAGAGCCTGTATCCTGTATCATGCAACAAACGTGCGTCAAAAATACCTGTTTACTTATAAAATGAATAAAAGTGGGGCGTATGAATTGCAATATTATGATATGAACAGTTGGCAAGCTTAATTATTTGACTGTGACAAAACCTGACATCTTTTTTCATGTTAATACAGTTAGCCAGTTTATGGTGGATCCTACAGATTCACATTGGAGTGCAGTAATACATATCCTTTACTATTTGAAAGCTACACCAAGGAAAGGTATTATGTATAAGAATTTCAGGCATTCTAAAGTTAAAGGGTTTACAGATGCAGATTAGGCTGGATCGCCAAGTGATCGAAAATTAACCACATGTTTTTGTGTGTTTGTTGGAGACGGTTTGGTCTCGTGGAAAAGAAAGAAACAAAATGTTGTCTCACGTTTAAGTACCGAATCAGAATATAGAACCATAACCAATACTACGAGTGAGCTAGTGTGAATAGTTTCTCTTCTTCGAAAACTTGGTTATCAATCTAAAGAGCCGGTAAAACTTTATTGTGACGACAAGGTTGCTATTTATACTGCTAACAATCTATTTTTCACGAACGAACAAAGCACATTGAAGTAGATTGCCATTTCGTTCGAGAAAAAATTGAAAAAGAGATCATTGATACGGTCCACGTGAAAACTAATTATCAATTAGCAGACCTATTCATCAAGCTTTTGGGAAAGAGTAGATTGCAGTTTATTTGTATCAAGTTAGGTATATATGATATATATGTTCTAATTTGAGGAGTGTTAAGAATAAGATTTAAATTTAATTAGATTAGTAAGATTTAGATTTAATTAGATTGTTTGTATTTCCTACTATTAGAAGAACAATATATATATACACACACACCGTGTGTGTGTGTGAGAGATAGAGAAGATTCTCTAGATAGCTCATAATTTTCCCTAAATCATAAATGAAATATTATTTGAAGAAAAAATATTTGGTATAAATGTAACGTATCTAAGAAGGAGAGAGAAAGAGTTAAGATTTCTCGAGTATACTTTAAGCAACTTTATAAGTCACATGTTTCTATTTCTTTCTCTTTCATGACCGAGAACATGCAGCAGACACATGGTAGTATTTTTCAAGAGGAGATGGTTCAGTTATTTTAGGTTATGAAAAAAACAATTTTAATTAAACCAGTATTTATTACTTAATTATGTTTTTTGTTATTCCATTTGGAAGCTTAACAGTGTAAAATTGTTGGAGTTTTGGCTCCGGCTATCTAAAAAGTAGGTAATTTAGACGGCCTTAATTTTTAATATTTTCATGGTCTATTATTTTGTTTTTCATATTTATTATGAGAATTTTCAGTCCAATGAATTATTCCAAAAGCATAGATAAAAATTAATCTTTTAAGCTAGATTTTCAGATCTAATTTATAATTTATTGTATTTATTTGCAAAATCCTATAATTTTGTTGGTACGGTAAATCTCAGCATTCTTAGAATTTTATGTATATTGTAGTATTTGTTACCATAACTATATGGTGCTAAATGCATAAGAAAAGGTGTATGAGCTAATAAATATAAGGCTAGATAAACTAAGATTCTAAATTTAACTGCGTTCACACTTGTTCTCTAAGCTACTTTTGAACTTTAATTAGACACGTAAATAAATAATACTTATTGAAAGTTAGTTTATAATTTAATAGTATACATCATTCTATGAATGTCATGTCATGTCTATATATGTTCGAAAAAATAATGTAAAATATAATTCAAGCATCTCATCTTCACTATTATGGATATTAAATACGGAAAGAATGAATAAATTATTGATTTTACTAATTTAGGAATGCCAAATACAAGAGTAATACATGGCATCATCCACTTTAATTTATTGTCAAATATACGAAGCGTGCACGTGGTAGGAGGTAATCTAGTAATTCTAGATTATTATTAAATATTACCATGTTTGTTTATATGTAAAAAATATTTCCGGAAATATAGAATTACCATGAAAACCATGGTAATCAAATGAGCTCATTTCATGGTAATTCTATTCCTCCCAAAACATATTCCCGTATGACATGAAATGAGCCATGACCATCCACCGCCGGCCTCGCTCGTCGCCAGCCGGTCGGCCTCGTTGCCCATCGTCAACCATCAATCGGCCGGCCGGCCATCGGTCATCGTCGATCGTCCACCGACCGGCTATAGTTCATCACCGACCGACCCCGCCGGTCATCGCCGGCCGCCACTGATTGGCCGTTCGTCGCCGGCCTCGCCGCCATCAACTGGCTATTCTCCGGTCTCGCTGCCGGTCAACGGTTATATATATATATATATATATATATATATATATATATATATATATATATATATATATATATCACCGGGATTAATTAAAGTATACCAAGCACATTAATGTAAGATTTATTGGATTTAGATGCCCGGTCATCCCATTTCTGGAATACAAGGGTTTCATGTAATCTTCCATTTTATATACCAAACACAACCTAAGAATAAATAATGGTAAGTCATAGAAGATTTTATCATGTAAGGTAAGATGGATATCATTAACATAAACTATTGAGTGTTTTTTCTATTATCATGGCATAATTTATAACTATATCGGACAAACCTTTGGATACAGGCTAAAAAAACAACGAAACTTGCGAAAAAGAAAAATAAGAAAATCGACATCGTTTTCTAATTGTGCACTTTTTTCTTCATCTCAAACTTGCATCAAGTGGAGCTCCAGTTCTCTCAAAATATTAATGGATGATGCTAGCAATTCCTCATCTACAAAGGTTGAAGATAATGTATTCAAGAAACACTATGTCTATTTTCTTATCATCTATATATTAATTTAATCAGATAAGTTTTATTTTATTTATAATTGTCAGAACCCAGTTCTCGACATACTGATTTTGGAGTGTCGTCAACACAACAATTTATTTTTAAATTTTTTTTATGCATAACATCAACACAACAAACTCAACCACACGACTGTAGTCTTGGTGAATTAATTAAAAAAAATTAATATAAACTAAGTTTGTAAGGAGACAGCTTCTAGGTTAACATCCCTTTTGCCATTTTATACATTGAAATTATACTGCAGGACACAAATACATCAACTTGTGGACATGTCCAAATCTAGCTAGCTAGAAAACGATTCTTTTTTCCATATAATATATTAAACTTGATCTCTAAAGAACCAAACTGTTGGATTGAAAATAAGTTTCTATCACTTGTTGGGGTGAGCAATTTGTCGATTTAGGAAAAAAAATATAGTAATATAAAACCAATCCGACTAGACTTAGAATCAAGCGGCCGTCAACAAAAGACAATTCAATTCGATTTTGATTATAAATAACCATACTTATTTTTATACATATACTAATAGCGTTCACATGTTACATAACTCATGATACAACAAAAAGTACACGCAGATCTGTTCGGATTTGATTCTTAAATTAACTTTTAGCTTGCTTCAAAACAAATGCTCTCCTTTTCCAATTTCCATGGAGTCACCGAGAAACAACCGAAACAACGATTGTTTTCCTATCCCTCTGCAGGATTGGAATATCAGAGAAATTCTGAGATAAGGCCACAATGCTTTCAAGATAGAACTTTGATTTTCAATACGCAAATCAACTGGTCCAATTAACAAACATGAATGCAATGGACGAAGATTGCATTCGGGTATCATTCTTCTTAATTCACGAGCAACTTAAAAAAACACTATATCGCATAAAATTCCTCACCTTTGCACCGTCTGCGTATTTCCATCCTTCTTGAAACCGTACACTTTTCTTCCAATTCCTATGCCTTCATCCTCTTCATTGAAGTTACTTTTTTATTCCTAAAAACCCCAGAAGGCTAGACCACCTATCACTCTTTTTGCGAATTTCGCAGCCATTTTTCTAATTTTTACTTTTATTTGAGGTGTATTTTAAAAGGCAACAGAAAAGGAATAAAACGCAGGCTTCAAAACAAAAGAAAGGGTGGTTTGAAGAAAATCAGACAGAAGTTGAGGAGTTTTCCTACAATTTAGCCAATAAAATACTAAGTATTAAACAATATTCTCAAAAAAAAAAAATTGGTAAAAAGAAAAATTAAGAGAAATATATTATGACCGCGTGTACTTAAATTGCCGCAGAATGTTTTTGTTTGGGGTTTACTTGGTCCAAATCCTTGCAAACTCTCAGCCAACAACAAGCACAACTTCGCTTATAAGCAAATCCGATTTTGAGGGGCCAATTATAAAAATCACAATCGAAGTCGGTGCAAATTGGAAAATTAATAAATAAATGAATGAATAAAAGGGATGCACGTTATTTAATCGTAGCTATAAAAGAGCAACATAGGAGACCAAATTTTAAGGCCCTTTTGTTATCCACATGGAGGCAGGTCTTTTATGCCCGTTGCTTCACGTTTTAGCAAGTCAATATTGGTTGTTGATAGTGATATATCCACATATTATGCTTCATGGGGCTATTTTTTGTTCTTTCAAATTTTTTTGTTAAAGCACATTGTGAGGTAAATTTGATATAATGAAATGTAAATAATACTTTAATGTTATTTAAGAAAGGATTGATGCCAGATTGATAATATATTCATCAGCATTATCATGAAAGCTTCATAGGTATTGATGAAGAAAATAAAGAAGGACGATGATAAGGCAGCTCTAACCGATAAATAAGCTTAGGAATGAAGACCATCATAACAATGATAGAAAAAAGAAAGAAAGAAATAATTCAAATGATATGAAACCTTTGCTCCTCATTCTTCCCAAGCAAGATAATTGAAGCCCCCTTAAACAATCTTAGTCTCATTGCTATAATAACAATGACCCAACACTACTCCAAACATAGAAAGAGATGTTGCTCTTTGATAGCAAAATTTTGAATTTTTCAACCAAGTGCAGATCGATTATAAACAAATTTATGATATTATTACTAGCAGAAAAATTGGACCATTACTCATAATCTTGCATTTGTTATGAACAAACTATGATAATATTAATAACTGAAAGAAAAAGAAACACAGGGTCAACATAGTGAGGCTTCATTTAAGTTTTCTGAGACTTATAAGAAATGCATATTATCTCTCCCCTGACAAATTCACAAATAATGCACCATTCGTTGCAAACACCAGTCCATGCTCGCTGCCTTCAATGTCCCAGGATTGGGATAAATATGAAAATTGATATTACAAAACACCCGCCCAAATTCTTTTTTCCTAAACTCTGGATCACAACAAATTCATATCGATATTGTTTCTGAAGTTAATTCAATCTTTGGAAGAAAAAAAGAGATGCAGCTAACAATCTGTTGGCTATATATACAACACCTTTCAACAGAGGACGAAATAATACGTTGAGCTCAGACCTCTTCTTCCACAAATACAAGCTTTAATATGTTATAGAAGTTGGACCGCAGCAATGGCAGGGATTTTCTCTCGCAGCTTCTGTGTCAAAGCAACACGAACAGTCATGACCCCTGCTGCGGGCCCTGAAAGTCTAACTTTTACGATTGGCTCCTCGATGGCCACAAGTTCAAGCTCACCGCCACCGGTCCCCACGAGGTATGGCCTTATCTCGTCGAGTACCTGAGATGGGCATGGACAAGCATGAGGCAAATGTAGAAGATATGAGTCATGCATTTTGTTGTTCCTTGGGCATCAATCAACTTTAAAATTTTGCAAAAAATATCAGTTCCAAGTTTATGGTCAAAATGAGTGTGAAGGGAGAGGATAACATCGCGCAACTCTCATCAAGAAAAAAAATAAAAGGATAAAAACGAACGATCAAACGATTCAAACCAAATATGGCTAAATTACACGAGAATAATGGAGGAAAGGTACCATGGGAGGAAATGTCCTCCACGATTTTTTCCGATGATTGGCATTCACCATCTTCATCTTATCATCTAAGATGTGGATACGCAATATTTCATGTGATTCTACCATTTTTTCATCGTTGAATTAGCAATGTAAAAAATTCTATTGTCGGTAAACCGTTAATTTTGCATCCACTAAATCAACAATGAAAAAGTGGTAGAGTCATATCTTTAAATGATAAAAATGAAGACGATGGGTGCCAATCGCTAGAAAAAATGGAGGGTGTATTTTTTCGACTCCATAGAAGGAAATTCCGTCATATGGCCTTCTTTTACATTATTCTCAAATTACACGCATTTCAGTGTAGTCAAGTCGAACTCTCTGAAAAACCAAAGTGTTAAGTGACTTTACCGTATTAATAAAACTTTAGGTTGACAACAATAATCAAGGGTATTTTAGTGTAATTTAGCCTCTAATGTGTGCCTAACCTGCTAAGGTGACAGATGTAAGAAGTGGGTTCTTACGTTCAGGATTTGGCATTGTGACCTCTTGTGTTTGTTCTCTGTAAACTGCTCTCTTGTGAGATCTAGGGTTAGGGTATTCTTGTTTCTTGAGCAATTTCTTTGTAATCTTTATCTGATTACTGTATTTCCTCTCCCTTCTCTATCAATGGAAGTAGACATCCTCTCTGAATCTCTTGCTTTGACCGTCAATTGTGCTTTCTTTTGAATACATTGCATAATGAAGATATAACAATTAACTAATTTCCAGTATGTTCTACGAAGTCATTGTAATGGACAGGACAGCAGACAGTTTAAGATTTAAAAATGCTACACCATTTCCTATCTACACACAGTCATACATACAACTAATTGATGAAAATGTCTGCCTATTTCAAGAAAATCGTTTATCTGCAGAATGAACTTCCTTTTAAGTACCTTGAACTTGTAAGATAACTCAAAAGAATTGACAAATTTGCTCATAAACCTAACAGTTGCACCTAGGGTCTAGATTCATATGCCTTTTAGCATTATCTATATGCCAATAACCTAATACCAACTAAGGAGGACACCTGCAAAAATTTCAAGATGTGAAAAGGGTCTGGATTCTAGAAAATGAGACTATATCAAAAGTTTTACCATAAGAAGTCATGCTCATCTCTAGGACGTGGAATAAGTCAAACAGCCAAAACACAACCATAATTCAAATATTTGTAAACTTGCAGACTTGTATGCTAACTCTAATTGTCCCACACATCAAATTCACAAGACCTCTCTATGAAGTATGCATGGTTGTCAATATCTTACGATACATGATTCATATCCTACGATACAATACAATACGGTAGCTTTTTGATACGCTACAAAACGATGTGATACAGCATAGTGCACGATATCAAAATTAGGTTCTAAATTCTACTTCAGTTTGGCTCCGCTCATATTGATTAATTATCTTATGATCTAAAATTGGTCATTTGAATTTCCTTGACTCGCTTATTTTGTAATTGCATTTGTGTGGTTATGTCACATTGTCACTTACTTAACTAGCACTTTACTAACCATTATATTTCCTTTTATATGGCGTTTTATATTTACCAATTTGAACATATATTTATGAAATATATAGTTGGTTACATCATTGTATAGCAATTAAGAGAAAGAGATTTCTTACGATATAATACGATACAATATCACATGTGATATGATGTGAAAGATAAATGATATGCGATATGTATCATGCTTCGACACCTATGAAAGTAAGTATATTGCATGGTGGCAAAATATGCATAGCTCATTCACTAACAATAGATTAACTGGTAAGGCATACAATAAACGACAAATTGAGACAATACAAGAACAAAAAAAATTGGGTAAATTTCAGAAAATACCTTAACTATAAGCATTATTTCAGTTAAGCCTCTTAGGCCATGTTTAGATAGTTAGGGTTTAAGTCCATAAGATTAAAATATTTTGGAATGCATATGCATTCCAAAAGTAAAATTCCAGTTGATTTTGGTAACATAATGCATGTTTGGATGGTTGGGATAAGGATAGCATTAAAGTAAGAGAGAGAAAGAAAAAGAGAGATTAATGTAATGGTGTGTCATTTCAAGAGATAGTTTTGGATTGGAAAAATTAGGTCTTTGTCAATTTTTTGAATCCAATGGATTATGGATATTTTTGGTTTTTTTTTTCCATTGGAATTCTTCATAAAATATTTATGGAAAAATGGGTCTAACTCCCTAGGTTTGAAAAGTAATAGGAAAGACTCTCCGGCCAAAAAAAAATCCATGAAAAACTCCTTAGATCCAAAAAGTTATAAGTTTAAGTCCTTATAGTACAACCAACCACTTTTTAATTTTTAATATTCCCATAATACCCTTGTCAACTTCTGCCAGATAATTGTTATATTTGGCAGGTAAATTATTGCACTTAAAGATAACTGCTACATTTATCAAATATAGGAGTTTACATTAACTGCTATACTTAGCAAATAATTGCTGCATTTATCAGATATAGCAGTTTACCTACTAAATGCAGCAATCATCCACCAGAAGTTGACAAGAATATTATGGAAATATTATAAACTAAAAAGTAATTGGTTATACTATAGAAACTTAAATCTATACCTGTTTGGATTAGGGAGTTTTCCATGGATTTTTTTTTTGCCGGGGAGTTTTTCCTATTGCTTTTCAAACATAGCGAGTTAGCCCCATTTTCCCCAAAAAATTATCCAAACAACCAATTTCTTGGATTGGCTCAGTCCAGTGGAAAAAAAAGGAATCTAGGGTTTTTTCCATTGGAATATGGGTACCCAAACATGGCCTTAAAGTTCTATTATTCTAGTAATCTCACTTAAAGTGCTACATTTAAGGGAATATAAGTAAAGAATAACTCCAAAAACAAAAGGTTCAAGGCCCTTGAGGGCGTTTGGTGTAATAAAAAACTTTAAGGTAGTTTATTACAAATGGTTATAATTAAGGGCAGTTTAGTAAGATTTAGCCAAGAATTATTCCTAAGAAATTACCTTCTCAATGTTTTCTTCGTTTAACTCAAGACCCGTCTCCTCATCGGTGATGGGTTCGACTGCAACTATTTCTGGAATTTTCTCCATCAAACGGTGCTCAATGCCCATCTTCATGGTCATCACAGAACTTGGGCAAGAGCCGCATGCTCCTTCTAGTTTCAGTCTAACGATATTCCCATCAATCTCATGTAGTGCCACATTACCTCCATCTGCAATAAGATACGGTCGCACTTCATCCAAAACAGACTCCACACTCTCCGCAGTCAGTGGCAGCTCCACTACTGGATCTGGAGTAGCAACAGCTTTGAGTGCTGCTAATTACACAAACAGTTAGATTTTTACCGAGAAAATTGCATAACTAGGGAGAGCAATTAGTGAATAGATAATCATTTTTTACCACTACGAGAGCTTGAAAATAATGAATGCGCCATTACTCAGCTTGCATAGCATACGACGAGTCAGATAACATGTGCAGAGTGCAAATCTAAGAATACCTCATGTGCGCCCGAATAAATTAATTATTGATAATACAAATCAACAAAACCAAACGTTTAGCAAAGAAAGCACACAGTAATGCATGCCCATCTCATTCTGCAGTAAACTCAAAGGGGAATGCAAGTCTTGCCTGCTTAGTCAAGTGAATCATCATGTCAACCTATACATCCAAAACTTGCACCATCACATAAGATTCCAAGTTACCCTAAAATCTCATTTCATTAGCAAACAACACACCTCACGATTTCCATTTCTTTGCATATAGGAAGTAAAATGGTTAGCATTTGAAAACTTGACAAAACTTTTAGCTGCAAATCAAATTAAATGCCTAACCTATATGTTCACAAGGGTCATGCCTTCTCCTATGAAGAAAGGCTCCATGAAATATTTGACAATTGACATAGTTCTAGATGTCCAAATGAGGGAAATTAGTGCCAAAAAATCTTAAGAGAACAAAACTACGAGTGAAAGAGGGGCTTGTCACAATTCGAAAGACCAATAGATAGCCTCTTAGACCAAGGAGAAAAGGTTACAAGAGGGTGAAAAAACGATAAATCTACTAAAAAAATTTGCATTCAAATGAGGCACAAGCTGAAGCTAAGAGTCTAACCTTACCACATTCCTCATGTTTTGGGATAATAGTTAGGAAATCCCACCCTCTACCCTTTTAAGAGTAAATTCTTTTTCTCACATCTTGGTTACCTCTCCCTCACAAATGAGCATTGGTTGGTAGCATAATTGTTATCTATGATACTATCATAACTATCCCACTCAATGTTACCCGGTGCGCGGAACATTTCGGCATGCGGAATGAAAATGGGAACATGGAACGCCACTTTCATGGAATGTGGTATGCCACTTTCACGGAACATGGTACGCCACTTTTCATGGAACGTGGTATAATTGTAGCCTTCGTCAATACACTTGTAAGGAACGGAAAAAGACAGTTCTGGTGGAGTATTTTGGATCGTTTGTATATACACGTGTGTATATGTATATGGAAAATAGTTGTTAGTATAATTTATATTTTATCACAAACTTGACTTAATGTCCACTTAACTTAAGTTTTTAATGGGTAAAGATTGGAACGGTGATTCTACCGATCAGGAAAGTTCCACTGATCAAGAATCCCACTGAAGAGGGCACCAAAATGGGATTCCATCTTGGGGTTCTCTCTTCTCTTCCGACTACACATTTCTGTGATAATAAGACCACACTCCACATTGTTGAGAATCCAGTTTTTCATGAACGAACCAAGTATATCAAAATAGATTGTCACTTCATTTATAACATATTAAAGTTTATATATATATATATATATATATATATATATATTTATTTATTAACAATGAGGGAGGTGAATATATATTTTATCTATGAGTGTACACGGGTTTTTGATATAAGTAGGTTCCAACAATAAAACTCAAACCTTGTTGAGGTTTGGCCCGTCTTATATCTTATACCTATGTACCTCTCATAGTTTTTCTAATGTGGAACTATTTTAGTCTCAAACATCCCATCACCCCCCCTCACGTGCAACAATCGTTTTTTCTTAGTGTGGTTGTCACGTGGATTGCACAACACTTGTAGAGCTAGGTCTCTCAGAGACATTTTTTTGGGTGTTTGTAACATTGCTTCTCTCAGAGGTATTTGTAAATTTTTAGTGTTCCCCGATTGGGAACAATCATTCCAACCCGAAAATCGAATCACAATACTTTAGCGATTTATGGTAACAAAAATCCCACTACACATGATCTCAGATTTGTTCTAGGTTTGCATTATTGCATAAAAACCTTGTAGCCAAAGTTGTAAAATACAGCCTAAGTGGCCGCTTAAGCGAAAACGGCGGTCTCTTTTCGCTAAGTGGTTGAATCAAGCGGGTTTTGCATTTAAACGGGCTGGGCCACCTAGGCACCTGCTTAAGCGGGATCTAGAGGGAGCTTAGCCGGCCGAACCCTCTTAATCATTTGGCCTTTTTATTGCAAATGATTGGAATTGGTATATATGTGTCTCCATTAAAAAGAATCGCATATCAAACTCTTTTATTTACCCAAATCCATCATTTTTCTAATTAGAAAACCCTATCATTCCACTCCTAAACATACTTAACTAAAAATAATACAAAAGCCTAGGCAGTACGCGTAAGCGATGCCCCAACCGCCTAGCACTTTTTACAACATTGCTTGTAGCTTATCCCATATAGCGCTTACACCCCTTCACGTGACTCGTAGGCACAAACATCTTCAAGGTTGTAAAGCTGTTTGCTAGTTTCTCTCAAAAGAGCAATCCATGTCATACATCAATTATTGACTAAATTAGCTCTAGAGCTTGTCTACTTTAACTAGGGTTTCGGACGACAGGGCTTCCCCTACTTGATGGGGGCATAAGTGCTATTAGGGGCAAACTACAGGGGGGTCTTGTGCAATAACATATTCATTCCATCAAATTTAAAGCACAGATACAATCTTTTCTAGATAATTCGGTGAAAAAAATCATGTTAAAAACTCCCCTGAAACAAACCGATCAAAATTAATCAACTCACCTATCCTTGGCCAAGATCTCGAAGCCCTAGCCGGTTGATATCCGCAAGAACCGGTACGAATCCGAGATCCTTGAAATCCCGAATCCTGCAAAATTTTCGGCAAAAATTTAGGGAAAAGAAGAAGAAGCAACAAACAAGAGACAATTTCATTTGGGGAAGGAAAAAAACTCACCTTTGAAGCTAGAGGACGAAATCGAGGGAAAGATGAAGGAGATGACGATGAAGAAGAAGAAGAATCATGGGATTGATGAATCCTACAAGAACAGTGGCAGGGATTTACGAGCACCACTGATTGCATCTCTCTCGATTCAAGCCACACGCCTCTCCTCTCTGTTCTCTCACTCTCTCTCTCTCTCAAATTCTCGAGCTTATGTTGAGTTAGACGAAAAAAGGAGGAGGTATTAAAATTGGACCCGAATTGTTTTGGGCCTTGGCCTGAGTTAGATCGAGTCACAACAAGCTATGTCATCCCAATTAAAAATTTCCCTAGTGCGAATTCTTTTGAGGTTCAAATAGATTTTGTGATGGTGTATAATTGCAAAATTAAAAATAACGTGTATAGTTGCTAAACAAATACATAACCCTTGACTATGAATTCATTCTTTGATGATGCTCAATATTGGCGATACGAGATCAAGACACGTGGCGGATGACATGTCCCAAGACCCGGAAGGAAGGGCCCATAGAGACCGACCAGGCCACCATTGTACCCGACCTGCAAGCACAAGCTGGCCCTCCATGGGCCCCTCTGCAAATTTTCCTCCTCGGTCCCTCAGCTCGCCCCGGGCTGCCACAGGACCAAGATTCCTCAACCCTCTTGCTCCCTAGCCGAGGTTGTCTTCCTCGGCCCCTCCGACCAGCTCCACCGTTCACAGACGTAACCGCCGCCCCGCGAATCTCGCCATGCGCGGATTCTCCGCCAGCAATATCCCACGTTCCACGCCTCCGCGATCCCTATTAATGGGCGATTCGCTCTCTACACGGGCGGGACGTCGGGAGCGTAACTGCTGGCGAGATTCTCGCGCCTGCTGCTGCGTGCCATCACCGCTATATAAACCTCCATCACAGAGAGGTCAAGTAAGCCATGTTTACTCCACTTAGCCGTTACTCTGCTCGGATCTAGTACTAACTTGATTGTCGGAGAGTCCTTGGTGGTACCAAACCATCCCGGGACTTCTTTGCACATGCTCGGCGCTAAACTCCTCAAATCACCAATCGCATCAAAACCCATTGAGATCCACACGTAACAAAAGATCACCATCAAAATCCATCGGGAGATCAACGGAAGACAACATCTGACGGAAACCCAAAAAGGACCTCCATCATTCTTTAATTTCTCGTTTGGGAAGAAATTATTTGGCATTTGGAATACAATGTATCGCAGCAAATTGAAAAAAAATTCGAAGTTTTTTTGGAAAAAATGGTACCATAAATACAATGCATCTTGAAGATCAAATGCAATGCGCCTAAAGAATGAAGATAAAGTATGCAAGGAGAGAGCCGTATATTAATTAATCCCTATATGAACACATATTATGATTTCGTTGTGCTTGCATACTTCTTATACTTCTTCTTCTTGTTCCTCCTCTTTATATCTTATCATAGAGATGTGTGATTATATTCAAGCCACCAACTCTCCCCTTCCCTGTTTTTCTTTATTTCTTCTCAATTTCTTTTACAATATTTTGATGAGTAAGTTGAGATCATATGAAGATTCTAGCATAAGATAGCGAAGAATTTTGCGACAATTGGTTCATCATTGGGGCGGTACCTTGAGTTCTATGTATTGTCCAAAGATGAAAAAATTGCAGAATAGATTCAATGATTGCCGGAGAGGGAAAGCACTGGGAATTTAAAATTAAATAGGGCAAAAAAAATCCTCGGAGTCAAGAGGAGTTGATGAGATGTATGTATGTATATACGGACGCACGCATGCATACTTATATATTTACATATACATGCGGGCGTATGCACCATGTTAGAGATATGTATATTACATATATATATATATATATGTATTTTTAATCAAATTGGGGAAAGAGCCCGGGGTTTTTATTAATATGAAAATGGCCAAAGCCCATACAAAAGCCCAATTCTATTAGTATATAAATACAAAATGAAACCTATGGTTTCTATTTTCATTTCCGCATCTGGAAAAAAAACTGTTCTCTTTCTCCCTCGAACCTTCTCGCTTTTACTTCAAAGAAAATCTCAGCTTCAATTTGGTTTTCATCACGATCGATCTTTGTTGTCTCAAGGCAAGAGGAAAAAAACTCATCTTTCAAAACCAGCGACCATCTGAGCTCTTTAAAACTTCATATCTAAGTTCCACGGTAAGATCTTCTGCTCTGATCATTAACTATGTTGAGATTTTACTTGTCACGACCCGAAATTTGGCACGTGACGGCACTTAAACCACGTAACGTCTACAGGCGTAACACAATTTAAGTAAGCCGAAAATCCAGAAATCTAAACCATCAAAAGTAGTAAGTGATAAGAACATTGTTAAAAACTTTTGGAAATCTCAAGTAAAAATCCTTAAAGCTTAGGTTTATTTTCTTAAAAATTTTGGCAGCACCACTTTTGTAAAAACTATCCTCGAAACAGGTACAGACATAAGATATAAGTAAAGCAACATGTGATATAAATAAAGCATCTCCAAACGGGAGCAAACCACGTCCAAAGGCGGAAACCACCACCACAAGCAGATATACGACGCCGTAGCGAAGAAATAAACAATATAAAAGAGATAATCAACATAAGAAAAGGGCCGGCTCACACGAGCACGACACCCAGAGTCATAAAATAATATACAATATCGCCCTCATATCTCATCTCTAAGTCAATACATGAAGTAGTAGATGGAGAGTACTACATACAATAAGATATACAAGGAATATCATCGGATAACCGCAAAACCCACCTATAGCAAAATGGTTCACAGCCAGCCGTAGCGGTATCCGCTGCAAAAAGATACAATAAGAAGAAACCCTGCCGGGACTACTCTGAGGGGCAACCTGCAAAATACCGTGGCACAACGGGGGTGAGTTGCCAACTCATGGATAGTAAATAATATCATACAGGTAATCGCAGGTATGTACGTACTGCGATAATCTATCACATGCAAACTGATAGTATAATATGGCAATATGTATATGCAACAGTCATGAAAGGTACTCTATCAAGTACTACTAATACATGAAGCAATGCATATCTAATGAATACCGAATATGGGATAAAACATATCATCATCAATGAATCATCATCGTGGAAAAACCAGTGTCCATCAACGACGCTCTAAATCCCAATACCTCAGGCGCCATCACTCTGATCGGCTCTCATATGCGGTAAGTCTCATGGAACCTGAGTGTCCAACATTGACACTCGAAAACATCATGAAAACCAGTGTCCAGCATCAACACGTAAATCCACATATCATGGGCTCCGTCTGCGGGATCGGCTCGCGGGCTCCGGCAGAACGGGTCGGCCCATATCCATCTCATAACTCCGGTCGGTATCCTCCAGGTATCCGCCGAGTCCAAATACTATCACCGGTAGGTAGTAGTCCCTCTGTCAGGATCATCAACTAATCCATCGACATACCTTTCTTACCCCGGAGTACCATACCGGGTCCATCATGTACCCGCAAACGGCCTCGTTCACTCCTCGCATCGGGTTTCTAACACAAGTCTCAGAACCGAGAAAACTCATGATGGACGCATCGAAATATCATAACAAGAGAAACCGGGTTTTCAAAACAATACACATTTCTTGAAATACTACCACGGTCTTCAAATCCATAGATCACATGAAATCTGTATCTCAATGCGTAAATTCATGAAATATGATATATACAACATAAAACAGTAGTATGACATATCAAAGAAAAACCGCTATTTAAATGCATCAAGTTATTAAATATATCATGCGGTTCCCAATTTCTCCAAAATCCAACGCAACATCATACAAGGGTGAACATGTAGCTATAGCAAGGTATATGTGTAAGCATGTAGATATAGCAAGGTATATGTGTAAGCATGCAGATATGCATGTATGCTATATTTCATATGCACAATGGAATAAGAATCAATGTCTTAATGTCAATAACCGAGACAATATCACATATGTATATATGTTGTGCGTGTCATGACAATTACCAACGGTGTGTGGCATACAATTAGTGCTCGTGCAACATGAACCGTCAGTAACAGTGTTGTGTCTCATTAATACTATGTCCGTATGCAACAGGAGAATGAGGTATGCAACAATGGTACACATGTACAATCAATATACATATACTTATAACTAATAGTCATATCATTGAATCTAGCCGACGCATAACGCCATACGGGCGATTCCCCCGTAGATGTTAAATTTACTCACAGATGATCTTGAGCTAAGTAAAGCCAACCACTTGCTTTCCCTTTTTCACGGCGTCCAAAGTTCCCGCCTGCGATCCTAAAATCATAAAACAACATAACAAGTGCACATTAGAAATCGACCAATAACACGTACAAACTACGTTTGACCGACACACAGACTCCAATCAAACTCTCAAGTGTTCGTCTAGTGGTTAACGTGCGTAGCGACATCTCGAAACCAAACCAAGTGCAGCAGCTACACCAGATCACGAACCGTGTCGGATAACGTAACGCGCGTAGTCGTAACACTAGAAACAAGCAAAGTGATCCCAGATTCTGTATACTGTCAAAACATAAAAATCAAGCAGTACCAAACACTCTAAAACAACTGCAGACAGCTACCCTAAAAACCACAATCCCCAACCCCCCCCAAAGAGCCGAGGTCGTCGGATTTTTACTTATAGTCGCCGGCCAAACCCGATCAGGTAGGGTTCGTGCTTCAGGTGTACACTCAGGGTCACTACTACATTACTACTACATTACTAGATTTTCCAGTATACATTCGGGGTCACAGCAGATCACAGAAACTCCAATATGATACTAAAAATACGATATGTGCACAAAACTATACCTTCAGTGTTCTAAACAACTACAAGGCAACACAACAATAAAAACACATATTTAACAGTTTAGAAGTTATACCTATCCACACTTGCTCAAAAGATTCTAACTTTCCATGCTCCAAGTGATCCTAGTGGTTAAAACATGACTTGAGAAGTGTTTTAGTGGTGTTTAATGAAGATTTGCTTGGTTTTAGTGATGAAATGGTGAGGGTTTCAGTTGAGGGAAGAGGAGAATGAAAAATGATTGAGAATGAGGGAGTGAAGTGAGAATGAGAGAGGGCAATGAGTGAAGAATGAGATAAGGATGAGAGGTGAGTATAGGGTGAGTGTATACCTTACACTTACTCTCTCCCTCTCCTTCATTAAATGTAAGCATGCTTCTCCATGACTCATCAAGCCGCCTCCCCTCATGACAAAACAAGAAGATAACTCTCACAACAATTGCTAAGTGCAAAGTTAATATGACATGGATTAGTTTAAGGTGTCATAGCCACTAAACAAGGTTAACACTAAACAACCCCCATGTTAATATGCACAAGTGTGTGCAAGCCAAAACAATTAATAATAAAATATTGATTAATCTTTATAAAATATTTGAAAACTATTTTGGTAAACTTTTTATTAAAAACCCGCATTATCGCTTAATTAACACTAATCGCATTCTAAGATGTTACATTATGTATCAAAACATGTAGAACATCCCATGTAAGCTTTTGGTGAGATACAGATTCTATTTTTTTTAGGTTTAATGCTTCTTTTCAACTGCAAACCGTTTGTCAATCATTTCATTTGTGAAGATCGCCAAGTAGAAATATCAAAGATATAAATTTCAACTCAAAATTTTTTAGTTTGATCCCTTCCAGAACTTCTTTATGCATAAAGTATTTTAGATCTGAGTGAACTTTCATGCTATCTTCATTGAGGTTTGCAGATCCGGGAGTATTTAATTTGTAATTCCCTTTTGGAGGCTTCGCCCAAGAGGTTATAATAATTTTTTTAATGTATAGAATCTCTCTTAATTTTATCAGAAAGCCCTAGCTGTAAAAAGATTTGGGAACATGAATTCCCATTAAGACATATTTGCTCAGCTGCTACAAAACTTTTAAGATCTGCAAGTATTTGATACCAAACAGTGGGAGCAGTAAATCTTTCATCTTGAAATCTACACTTGCACCTTGTTTTCCAAATGTTCCAACATACAATATGAGGTATCCACTTAGCAATATCTGCATCTTTTGAAATGTCATACTATAAATTAAATACATCTTCAATAGAATCAAATGCATTAGCTCTTTTTCCAGTTTTGAAAATATTATGCATAGCATTCCAGAGATATTCTGATAATTCACTTTTGATAAAAAGATGACCTCTATCTTCCTGCTGTGAATTGCTGCAGCATGAACATTTACCAGGAATATAAAAACCCAGATTTCTGATTTTAGAATCAAGTAGCAGAGCATTTCTGAGAAGCTTCCTGCTAAAAATCATAATTTTGCTAGGAATATTGCTGAGTTTTAGAAATTTTGCTTTACTGTCCATCTGCTTATTCCTTCTTATAAAATCCCATGCCGATTTCAATGTGAAGTCTCCTGAATTGGTGAGCTTCCAAATTAATTTATCTGGGCTGTCATTGAAACAATAATTTTTGCTTTTGATTTCTGTAATAATACTATCAGGGATATCATTCTGCACAGAATGGAAATTCCACCCACTTTCAGTCAAGATTCTATTGATAGGAATAACAGCTTTCTGAATATTTACACAATCTTTCAAAGGCAAGTCTCTATGCCAAATATCAGACAAAAAATCAATTGTACCTTACCCAATAATCCACTTAGAGAGTGAACTGATGATTGGAATATAATGATATTTTTTTTCCAAGTAGAAGATGTCGTAGCAGTAATAATAGGAATAGAATCCTTTACATATTTAGCATGCATAAAGGTAGCCCATAAGCTGTCATTTTTAATGAATTTCCGAGATTTCTTCATGTTATAGGGTTCAGTGACTTGTCTTCTAAGTCTGATGTTAAGAACTTCTTGTTGAGGTTTACATATTGTGTCCCATGAGACCCAGTGATGATGATTATTGCTATCACAGTCATTCCAAATGAATTTTGCTATCATTGAAGAAATTCTTTTTATCGCTGTAGTGGGAGGATTGCATGAAGCTAAAATATGGACTGACATAGACATCAAAACATGCTTAATTGAGTATATATCTTCCTGTTACAGATAATAGCATGTTTTGCAATCCTTGCAGCTTTGCTTTTATTTTTTCTATAAGAGGCTCAAAATAGATGATTTTACATCTTCCATGAAATACTAGGGCTCCAATGTAAATTAAAGACCAAATCTCTTTATTAATATTAATCATAGAATGAATAGATGAACAAGTAGAAAGAGGACAGTCTTTACTTATGTAAAAGACACTCTTTAACTTGTCTATTTTCCTCTTGTGCCTGAGAAAAATCATTCCAGTTGACCATTCATATTTATAGAAAAGTGTTGAGTTGTCAATCATTATTTTATTAAGTCCACAAACATTTCTGAAAAGCCAAAGGATATCTTAACCTGGAATATAAATGACCATTCTAACCTGTCAAATGCTTTCTCCATGTCCAACTTAAGAATGATATTGTGCTCCTTTGATTTCTTGCATACGTCTTGAGTAATTTTATGAGCTAGAGCTATATTTTCAGAAATTTCTCTGCCCATACAAATGCTCTCTGAGCTTGAGAGATGATTTTATGCAAGACAGTTGTCAGCCTGCTGGCTAAGATCTTGGTAAAAAAATTATAAAGAAAGTTACAGAGGCTTATAGGTCTGAAATCATTGATTTTTGTACTGCATTTCTTTTTAGGAATAAGACTGTTGAGTTCACTGATTTAGGAACTCTTCTATTTATGAAAAAAATAGGCAAATGTTTCATGAAGCTTCAGCTGTATAATGTCCCAAGCAGAGATATAAAATTAACCACTAAACCCATCTGAACCTGCTGCACTGTCTTGGTCCATTGAGTGCACATCATCTTTAATTTATTCCAGTAGCAGTAAGCATATCATTATCAGCATTTGTTATAATCTGAGAAATAATATAAAATAATCCTGCATTTATATCATTACTCTGAGAAGTGAAAGTATTTGTGAAGTGATTAACAGCCATATCAACAAGTCCCTGCTGATCTTCAATACAGTACCTTCAGAAGTTTGTAACCTGTTTATTTTACCTGTACAATTTTTCGCATTCACATAAGCATGAAAAACTTTTGTATTACTGTCTCCCTCATTTAACCATTTTATTCTTGATTTTTGTCTCCAGAAAAACTCCTCTTGCTGCAGATTTTTCTCAAAGTCTGCTTTAGCTTTCCTTTGCTCAAAAAAACTTTCCTCTGTTTGCAGATTATCATATTCCTGCAGTTTTTGTGCAATTATTTCCTCAGCTTTACTCAGATTTTCTTGAAAATCGCCAAAAGAATTCTTATTCCATTCTTTTAAAGTTTGCTTTAATCTTCTAAGCTTGTATGCAAACTTATGTATGGGATTCATATATACAATAATCTCTTTAGTCCAGCATTTTTGCACTGTGACCGGAAAATTATCATGCTTAGTCCACATATTTTGAAACATAAAAGATTTAGGAAAACACTACATATCTGGGCAAAGATAAGAAATAAGAGCATGATCTGAACACCTAAAGGAAAGATGAGTTATCTGACCATTTGGATTTTTTGCAATCCAGGTTTGGTTTAATAAACATCTATCAATTCTGGACCAAACCCTTGTATATCTTTCTTGTGGATTACAGTAAGTATAAGCAGAGCCAGAAAAGCCACCGTCTATTAAACCACATGAATCAATCATATCAGTAAAATCTTGAACACTTTGTAAGTTAGGCTTATATTGAACACTTTGTAAAATCTTGAACACTTTTCTTTTAGCAATAGAAGAAATAGCATTGAAATCTCCTCCAACAATCCAAGGGGCAGAGTAATCCTGACCGATGGCAATAAGTTCTTCTTAGAGTTATCTTCTCTCAAGATAAGTGATTTCACCATAAACTGTAGAGATTTTTATAATATCTACACCATTGCAAACCAGCTTTAATGTAATACATTGATCTAAAGAAGAAATGATAGAATGTTGGATCTGGGAATCTGCAAATATCCAGGTTTTGTTTGTAGTATTCCCCCATACATGAGTATAACCAGTAGAGAATGCTATGAATTTAGCTTTTGAGAAATCCACTAGAGGCTCCATTATACACATCATTCTGCAACTTGGAACTTTTTTTTAACATGGCAATTCTTTGCTGTGTTTGGGTATTTGCTATTCCCCTAACATTCCAAAAACATGGATTTATCATTTACCAATCTTCAAATAAAAATTTGGGGGCCCTGTTGACCCTTAGCCTAGTTCTTTTTGGAAGAGATGTCTGATTTAGTCTTCTTTTTCTATTAATTTCCTCAGAATTGGGATTAATTTTCAAGTTCAGGAATTCCTGTGCCTTGCCTTCTTTTATGAACATATCTTTATCTGAAATTCTATGCTCAAATGTGAAACAAGGATACTGAGATACAATTGAAGAATCCCCACAAACATATATATATATATATATATATATATATATATATATATATATATATATGTATGTATGTTTTTATGCATGTATTGTGCGCACACACAATCAGTTGGTTTAGAAGTGCAAGTGTACAAAATCACTTAGCTTAATTAATTAGAAGTGTATACATAAAATAGTTGATATCTTATTCCTGGCTCGAGATCACCCACAAAAAATGACAAAAATGAACCAAGAACAAACATTCCCCAATAAAAAATTTCTATGTAGGTGCGAACGAAGTACAATAAGCTCGAGCATGAAATTGTATCGTCTCTGAATACACTGGGCCATGGTCTATAAAATATTTTTGTATTCTTGATATGACCTAGAACAACAACAACAACCGAGACTTTTATTCCAAGCCTTTTACTACGACCCATCTCAAGAAAAATAAATATTTCATATTTCGAATACAATGCATCAAAGAAAGAATTTATTCATGCTTCAAATGTGACGCACCTCAAGAATGAAGATATAAACACATAATACGGTATCATCGCACTTGCATTTTTTCTTGGTCCTCCTCTTCCAATCCTGTCATTAAAACTTCTCATCCGTATGTCTAGGCCATTAGATTTTCGCTTTCATCTATTATTCAATTTTTTTTGCAATTTTCTTATACAAAATTTTGATGGGGTGGTTGAGATCAAATGAAAATACCTTTAGTTCTGGAGTAGTTCATGAGAAGAGTCATGTACAAAATAGCTTATAAATAAAATTTGTAAATTAGATGGTCCATCCATCTTAAATCCAACGGTCCGTATTTCCATATGGAAATGACCGATCAAAATTTATAGTTCCATGAAGAAGAACACTAAACGGGATGAGTTTAAATGGAAAGGTTTGAGTTTAGATTAAAAAAGAGAAATATAAGATTAACATTATCTTAATTGTACTTGCAAATGCCTATCATGTGCCGATCTTCTTGTCCATTGTCCTTGTTGAAAGAGTCACATTCAAATTTTAAAAAATAAAACACAACTATTCTTAACAGCATGTAACAATCTTTCCTGCAATTAAAAAAAACATTTTTGTTCCACTGAATCATAACTCTGAGATCATATGAAAACCTAAACCTACACCTAAACCTACAAGTACACGGTTTGCTACAACCACATATTCAGTTCCAAGTATTGCCCATGGAATGAGATCTGCAGATACGGCGAGCAGAAATTAAAGCGAATTATATTCTTGTAATCTAGGAAGATTTGTGTAAATCTGTACCCTGTAATCCTTATATTTCACACGATTTTTGGTGTTTGAATTATACATAAAATGAGAGTAGTTGCAAAATATCAAATGTTATGAATTGTGTAAAATGCTCTAGTCTGTTGATGTATTGTGAAATATCAATAAATTCTATAGACATATAGAGAAGCGCGCAATTTTGTAACAATCGGAAATTTAAAGAATCTCAGTTCGAGGTTGCAGAATTCTTGTTTTCTACCTCCCCCGCATTGCTTTTTAATTCACAGATATAAATTGGCACTAGAACCGTAATAAATCCCTTCACTCGTAGATAATTTAATTTACTCAGCAAATACTCCTGAAGCAACAATGAAGTAATCAAATTTGCAGCAACTTATGAGACCTCTGATTCAGTTAGTTTAACATTTCTTGTATCCAGTACTTAAACTTACAGGGTCAGAATCCAAGTCATGCACAAATTATATATAAACAAAATATGAGCACAAGCACCACGCCTGAGACCTAGACACTGTGATTAACTAACAACTAACAGCTGCAACTACTCATATTCAATCTCCTGACCAAGTGCACCAAATGCCAAGTCAAGCTCATGAGGCCAAGTATATTAACAAAAGATGAGTAGGTGTTGAGCTTCTTCAACTTCTTGTCCGGCTTCGCAGCCCGGCTCTTGATTGCTTTTTGATCCATTGACAGTGTTGTTCTTGTGTAGGTGTTGAGCTTCTTCAACTTCTTGTTCGGCTTCGCAGCTCGGCTCTTGATTGCTTTTTGATCCATTGACAGTGTTGTTCTTGTGACTCCGATGGTGGCTGTTGTTGGGGTGGTTGGAGCAGTGGTGGTTGCGGTTGAAGCCGCCATGACTGGTTCGGATCCAAGGGCATCACAGATGTCTTTGCCTCGGCCTTCTTCTTTTTCCATTTTCATCATTTCGAACATTGCCTACAAAATCGAATGAAAAGTAAAATGATGATAAGAAATTAAGAATGTTACATTACAAATATAATTATTCATCTTAAATTTTAGTCAATCTGGATCTTGTCATAGTTTTCTAAACCCTTAAAATTTAATAACTGTAATGAATATAGAGGATTGATGTTGGACTGGTAGCCAATCCAATGATGGTTAATCCAATCATAAAATTTCATGACAAATCTTAATTAAGCTTAATTTGCTTCATAACCAAGGCTTAATTTTAAATTTTTTTCTAAGGAAAAGGCATTAGATGATGATGATAAAACTAGACAACATTAAGCCAACACATCATTAGTATGTTTCATCATAAAGCATCTAGGCCTCCACTGTTTCCTATTGGAATATAAAATAATAACCCTTAACTATTGTTATAACAACATAGTTTCGGAGTTTTGGTGGACCATTTAACAGTTCCCTACCAATTTAAACTAGCAAGGTTATATCAAAAAGGTTCTGCGGAAAGTTTTACCATTTAAGCACTCTCAAAATACTAGTTCCAATCCTTTTTCACTTACGAATTCCCATTGGAAGAAACTACCGAAAATATGATGATTACAGACTTTCTGAATTGTAAACTTGGACTTGAAAAACGGCTAAGTTACACTAAAGTACCCTTAACTATCATTTTTCGTCACCAAACGACCTTAAAGTTTCTTTTAACTTAAACTTAAAAGGATGTTTTTTCACTGTATATTTTTTATTTTTTATTTTTGGTTGGTGGGTGTGTTGGGGGGGGGGGGGGGGGGGATATTTATGGGTATTTTAGTGTGATTCAGCCCAAAATAAAAAAAAATGCATATACCAACCTTGGTTGCTTTAGGCTCAAAATAAAGCATATTAACCAAGACCAACCACAAACACGCGAACAAATTATAGCCTTGCACTCTCTCCACCCCCACCACCCTCTCCCTCTCATAAAACTGCCCCAAACTGGCGGCCCCGACCCCAAACGCCGCCACCCGAAAATACAAAGGATAAACCTTACTCTGCACGATCCCAAACTGCTGCCTCGGCAACGAAACCCCCAACACATGACTCGACACAAATGTCACCCAAACGCTCGTCCCGTACGCAACCACAAACCCCAGCAGATGCACTATGGCCGCGAAAACCCTCGTATTTTCCGCTTTTAACAGAACATCTTTAGCATGAGAAATCATATCAGATATATTTAGTCGGAGCAATGTGGCAGCTTCTTCTGCTCGATTTACTGCCTTTCGTGCGTCACCAGATATGTTCCCTGCTAAATCATCGCGGGGTTCCATCGTGGCCAATTCCGCGGTCTCTTCGATATCAGATGCTTTCGGGGCAATTCTCTCCTTTCCCTTGTGGAAAACATTAGAGATTTTTTCCTTGCAGGTGCCGTAGGCGTCGCAGGTCAAATCCTTGGCGGAATCATGAGTAGCGTCTCTCGCATTTTCTTTTGCGTTTTCTTGGATGTCGGAAGCTCTTCGGGCGACATTTTCCTTCCCTTTGTGGAGAACACCGGAGATCTTCTCCTTGCAAGAGCCGTAAGCATCGCAAATCAAATCTTTGGCCGAATGCGCCGACGACGACGCAGGTTGCTGTTCATCTGAATGATCAGGATTCGAGAGGCCTTGGCCGAGGTTTGGGAGGAGAGTGGAGGCTTCTTGAAAATTTTCTTTGGCTTCGTTGATGAGATTTGATGATGGAGGAGGTGGGGATTGAGAGGGGATATTGTGGCGCTCGTATTCGAGGACGATGAGGCGGTGGCCTTCGCGGATGGTGGAGGCGGGTGGTGACGGTGGAGGAGGGGAGAAGAGGCCGGCGGCGGCGAGGGAGGAGACGAGGAGGGCTAAGGCGGCGATGCTTATCATTTGCGGAGAAATTATTTTTTGGAATTTTCACCGAGAGGAGTTGGGATTGGTTTTTAGGTGCTGGGAAAAGGTGGGGAAGTTGAGGCGGTTGACGCGTGGTTCGCGGTTTTGAGTACACGTTACGTCGGTTGTCTGTGACGTGACCGCTGTGGATCGCTCGCGAATTGGCCACGTCTTGGGCTCCATTTTAGTTGGGCTGGGCTTACAAATTGAAATTGTGCCTGATTCTACTTATCTAATCTCACTCCTTGGCCCAAAAAGCAATCGGGCAAACTAGTACTAGGTCTTAGTCTCCCAAATACCCTAGCCATCTTTTTACATGTTTATGCTATTCTTGCAACTTTCGGGTAGATTTGTTTGTTTTTTTCAAACTGGTTCTTATTTATTGTTTAATATTTTTCATTGTGGATCCCACCTTTAGCCCATTAACTTTTATTAGATCAGAATTCCAAGTTACAAATAGGAGGAGTATCCCTCCTAAAATATCAAAAAAAAAATACAAAAAAAAAGTATTTAAAGAGAAAACCTGGTCTGCAGGTCCAAAACTGCAATGGACTTTCTTATGGGTCGGTGAGGTCCAGGACCTAGTTTTAAAAAAAGCCAACGGAACCCATAGGCCTATATGAGAGTCTGCTGCAGTTTGGAGTCTCCGTATCCTCCTATTTAAAACTTGTCCCCTAAAGATCAAAGCAAAGGACAAAAAGACAAGAACCCCTTCTATCACCAAGAAAGAAAAAAGGAAGAAGAAGATCTGAGGCCCCAGGTTCACACCAAGAGGGACTTCGTTATTCTTACCACTTGAGTTTAGTAAACTTTGATCATATTGGAGTTGAGATAATTACGGTCTAAGGCTGAAAAATTACAGTTATCTCAACTCAAAAAATGGTTACCAAACAAGGCAAAGTTAGCATTTTGAAGTTAACTTAATAAAACTGCAGTTTAGAAAACTCAATTCCATTCACAAACATGCCCTTAGAAATAAAAAAAAGGCTTAGGATCTTTGGCTTCCCTGTCTTTTATCCTTCTTTCCATCCGAGTACATGAAATTCATCAGTTTCTATCTACAGCTCCAAATATTAGGGCTAAGCGATTCATATCGCTTCGGCTTCGTTTTCTTTTTTGACCGCAACGAACACCACCGGCCCTGCATGCCCCTCTTCGAAGCACTAAATGGGAGATTCCAGGTTCGATCCACTAAATAGAAGATTCCAGATTTAATCCCCCCACAAACTTCTATCGCCCACCAGTAGGCTATGTGCCCGCGCTTGATTCACTTTTTTATGTACCAGGCTAAAAGCCATTAATAAAAGATCTTTATAAGGTATCAATCAGGCAATTCATGCCAAGGATGAGCAAAAGCCTAAATCTTTTTTCATAAGCTACAAAAAGATTGGATCTTTCAACTTCCTTATGTGAAGTCTTGGCAGATTCGATAGATCTAACTTGACTAATCTATTAATTTCATCAGGCGGCATATCAATTCGATAACTACTGCTGCATCTGGCTCTTATATGCGGCGGTCATCAAGTGTATATAGTAGTTATCTTATAAATGCAACGGCCATCTTGTAAATATTAGTATATGCCTACTTAATACAACAACAACCAAGCCTTTTATCCCAAGCATATGGGGTAGGCTACATGAACCAACATGAGAATCACGCAGGGTCCAGCACATGAATTCTCCGCCTCCACTCACTCCCATCGAACAATATACTTTCATTGAGTCATTTGGCAACCATATCGTTTCGTATCACTTCCATCCATGTTTTCTTCGGTCTTCCTTTTGCGCTTTTGCCATTGCCCATATCGAGAGTATCTATTCGTCGAACCGGTGTTTCCATAGGTCTACTTAATGTAGTAATTATCGGAAAAATGCAGTAGTTATTTGTCGGGAAAATCACAAGGATGGCGTGTATATATCGAAAGTAAGAAAATGAGGCCGCTGAAACGCTAATGGGCTACCTTGTTTCTTTTATTCTTGCTCCTGATGAAGCCTGTATGTTTTCAAGGCCCAAACATCCATAGCGCACTTTAGGAAAAGGACGAAGCCGAATGCTAACAAGCGCACAACGAACCCATCATCTCTCCGCTCAAAAACCCTAGACCGTGACTGATCTCAACTCCAAATCAAATCCCGCCACTCACTCGCCGGCGACGATGGAGGACATCGAGGACGTGGTGTTCACTGGAGATCCTCCGGGCCTCCGCCTCCCCATCGCGGCGGCGGTCAGCATCAAACCCAAGAAGAAGCCCAAAGCTCGTCTCGTTCAAGATCCGATACTATCAAACCCTCAGATCCCAGGAACTCAGGTGACGATCGTTTAACGATAGCTCCCAATTCTTTAGCTTTTCGTATTTGTTACTGAGATTCATTGTCTGCAGACGATTTACATCAAGACATTCGGATGCTCTCACAATCAGGCATGTAAAAGATAAGCTCTTGTTTTTTCTCTAATTTTTTCCCATTGCTTAACTTGTGTGTGTACAGTTAAAAAAGCAGTTTTTATTTGTTTAACAGCTTAACTGGAGCAAAATGGTCACTGTTCACTTGAAATTGATCAGTTATTGCTTACTCAATCAAAACATTAAAGCTAGTTAAATAGTGCATTCATCAATCTGATGTCTTATGTGCTAATTAAGCAATGAGTAGTGCTTTGGCTCTCTTATGGACCCATTTTTTCGCTGAAGAATTACCATCTTTTGCTCCGGACACATGATCTTTTAATTTTTTTTTTGGTTACAGAAAAGTAATAAACTAGTACAAATGTAATGCACTGTTTATATATAGGCACTGGGAGCACATGACAGTCTGGTTGCCGAATAGATGGTATGCAAGCCATACATAGATTATGATGTATGTAGCATGGGTTTGGATACGGATACTATGATATGGATTAGCGGTTTCACAATTTTCCAAAAACTTAGGATACGAGATACATTTTTAATATCGATTTTTAATTAAATAAGTATGAATATATATTAAGATATACTTATAAATGATAATTATAATATAAATCAATAATGGCATTATGTTAGATACTTAATGCACTTTCAAATTTTTGAGAGCTTTATTTTTTCGAGAGAAAGAGGAGAGACGTCGATTCGAGAGATGTTGGTGAGATATTTATAAGTCTAAGTGAATCTGAGAGTTTTCAAGAGTTTCGGACTCCGATTCGCAATTGGACACGATTCGTGAAGCACTTACAAGAAAGGTTGCATTCGGATACGGATATCCGGATATTTTCCGGATCAGGATATGAAATTTCGGATCCGTTTGGATACGTATACAGATACAAACATATATTTTCGGATCTAGTCAGATACAGATCTTTTCAAATTTTTCGGATATGGCTTCGGATATCCTGAAATCTGAATTCAGATACGGAAACGAATTCGGATACGGATATTCACAGACGCGAAGTTAAACATAGCATTTTAAATTAAATTTCTACTGTTTTTATGCCTAATTAATCAATACTTCTATAGTAAAATTAAAATTAAATAATATATTAGTCTGTCTATTTTATATGTATTATAAATTATGCATTAAAAATATTATTTTATTATTTTTAATTTAAAATATACGTAATAGGACAATATATATGTTTAATTATTTGTGTTAATATACTATGTTATGTGCATATTTATTCGTTTCAAATATTTTAAGTACTCATATTAGTATGTATCGATTGCATGCATTTTCACCTCACATTCACTTATTTTATATTTTAAATATTTATTTATCAATATCTTATTCGTATCCGTATCCGTATCCGTATCCGATTTTGTCAAATATGGATATGAATATTTTTTACCGAACTATATCCATATTCGTATCTGTATCCGAAAGCAGAAAGTGAATATGGATACAGTAATACTTGTATCCGATCCGTATTCGCTCCGAATGCAACCTTACAAGTATCCGTGCTTGACAGATTATGATAACAGAGGAAAATGAGTACCAAAATTAAGGCTTTGCAAAAGTGATGCATATTGTGTGAAGCCAAACTTATGTATGGAGAACAAGTCAAAACTAATTATAGATCTAACTCTTCAATATGTTTATTTAGTGTTTAGAAGTTTATGATGCAAAATATGGGTGCCAGCTCCACTGACTGCCCTCTGGGTCTAAATCTTTGGCACAGTTTATAGTTTCTTTGATGATTTATGAACCATTTCATAGTTAAGTGATCAAATTCCTTTTCCTTGCATTTTATTCCACATTGAGTGCATTACTTTTCAACCTACGTCGTTTTCCTTTATCTCCTTGTTTAATGTACATCTAGGTAGATGAAGTCTCTCTCCTAAATTTATTATACAATGATACTAGTCTATTGTAGTTAATAGCCGCATATATATGTATTTTGTGTATACAAGGAAGTGTCTAAAACGATGATTTCTTTGCATATAATATCTTATGGACAGAGCGACAGTGAATATATGGCTGGTCAGCTCTCAACATTTGGATATGCAGTTACTGACAATCCTGATGATGCCGACCTTTGGTTGATAAATACGTACTGCTTTCTCTCTCTCAATTTAATCTATTGTGGCCTAATCCTGTGGAATTGCTTTTCATTTTCATCATAATATATTGGCATAACACTAACTGTTTATGTTAACATTGTTTCCTTCTTGTGCAAACTAATTGCAAATCCACATGGAATTATAGTTTTGCTTATGCTGCAAAAAGCTCAATGAAGCTTGATTATAACATTATAGCTGCCCTTAACTTGTTAGGGCCTGTTTGGCTTTGGAGTTAGCTTGGATAACTAGGGTTTCATAAAATTATCAAACTTAATTTCTTAACCATGGAGTATGTACATTTTGGCTCTCATTTTAGAGTTGGACCAAAATTATTTAAAATCATATCCAACCTCTTTTTTTTGGGACTCTAGAAAAGTGAAAAGAAACACCATTTTGGAGTTTAGATAACTTCAAAGCCAAACCGCCCTTCAAACTTAATTTTTTTTGAACTGGAGGTTGAGCCTTGCAAACTAGAGTTTTCATAAGATATGCATCCACTTAATAGTAAGCTCTGGTTATCCTAACTCCAAACCCAAACATGCCCTACTGGTTTTAGAATGGGTTGTCATATACAACTAATTGTAGCTAGCTTCCATTCATATTGTAAACCATTATCGATGCCGCATTTGTTTTGTGCAGATGTACTGTGAAGTCACCTAGTCAATCTGCCATGGACACCCTCATATCAAAATGTAAAAGTGTGAAGATGCCACTAGTTGTGGCTGGATGTGTGCCTCAGGGAAGCCGTGACTTGAAGGAACTTGAAGGGGTCAGTGTAATTGGTGTACAGCAAATTGATCGTGTGGTAGAAGTTGTTGAGGAGACATTGAAAGGTCATGAGGTGCGGCTTTTAAGCCGGAAAACTTTGCCATCTTTAGATCTACCTAAGGTATAAGTTGCAGATTGTGTGACCCTTCTTTCCTCAATTTGTTCAGCTATAAAGAATTTTTGCCTTGGGCAATTTGGCTCTGATAAATTTAGTCTCCATTATAATTCTCATGGATGTCGTGGAACATAAATTCATTTTTTTCTCAACAGGTGAGGAAAAACAAATTTATTGAGATTCTTCCAATTAACGTAGGCTGTTTAGGTGCTTGCACATACTGCAAAACAAAGCATGCTCGCGGCCACCTAGGGAGCTACACAATTGACAGCCTTGTAAGCTCTTTAACCTGATGTATATTTGTTTACTTAAATATTGGAAGTGCCAGGACAAATATTATTTACACAGGTAGGGCGTGTAAGAGCTGTTATATCAGAAGGAGTTAAAGAGATATGGTTGAGCAGCGAAGATACCGGTGCATACGGTAAATTTGCTGCTTTGAAAATTGTCAAAAGAGCATTCTAACTTATTTGTATATCTTTAGGGATCTATTATTTTCTGGGGAGTCTGTAGTACATGCTTATATAGCGACTTCACCTAACCTAGCGGGAGACATTTTTTGTACGTCTGGTAAATCTGTAAATAAGTTATAATAGTTATTACTATTTACTAGAATAAAAGCTGCATGTTTTGTCACCTCTGTTAGGAATATGTATGCCTTAGAGGCTATTATTGTATGATATAGTGGATGCTTGGACATATATATAGAGAGAACTTTCTTGCTCGACATGATAGTATGCTATTTGGTTGATCTTTATCTTAACATGTACACTTGTATTATTATACTGTCTCTCTGATACATGTTGATAAAACCCTTAGGATGTTGACTTGACTACCAGAACTATGATGCAGATCATACTAGTAGGGCCTAGATAGTCCACAACCACATCCTTTAATGGTTTCTAGTCGAGAGGATATCGAGACATGGCATCGATATTTCAGAGTAGACTAGTGTGTACGTTTCTTGATCATATATGGGGCAATGGTTGATCCCATAACCATTGGTGTTTGACATCAAAGATTGTACACAGGTGCTCATTAGAGAATGGGTACACCGAACATGACTCGCCGAGAACTCCTAAATAGTACCATACCTATCGTCAGATAGCAGTTCTCTGGTGACACCAATACAAGTTAGTCTGTAGACCCGAGATCGTCATAGTGCCTTGTGTGGTTACCACTGTGCTTTGATTTCCTCCCTACCACGACTCAAAGTAGTCGTGCAAACATGTGGATTTTGGGTACGGTCCCGAGTCACATGGAGGCAGTGAGCGATATGAGGGGTTTCGTCTCTCTCGGTATATGGAGTTGATGTTGCGCTATGCTTGATTGGCTATAACAGCAAGTCCCTGGGCATGGCTGATGAGATTTACTGGTAAATGTTATCAGTAGTTTCTCGAACCGTTATGAGCCATACATCAGCATGACTTATCAAGTTACTGGGGTCTGACGTATCCACCTCTAGACTCAATATGCTACATATCAGACGAAAAGACCGGACCGTACGGTAAGTATTACTTATAGACTTCACGGGAGTTTGGACAAGCTTGCTTGTTAATCTTCTTATCGCTCAATACCTGGGTAGCCGTTACGCCCAACTAGTACCGCTGACGGCATGTGGGTAATTGATGTGATCATTACCTACTGCTGGCGTATTGACGAGTCTTTAGAGTCCCACACAGAGGTTTCCTAGCCCAAGCGAAACGAAACAGGACACATATGCTGATATATGCGGGAGCCTGATTAAATACGAGTATGTGATACCGTATTCTAATCTGGCGATATTTGATATCGGTCAGATTATATGTGATATAACAGATTAGTGAATCAAGTGTTGATTTGATAATATGATATACGGATAAATGATTTTAGTCGGTTATATATGATATAACCGGATTATTAAATCAAGTGTTGATTTAATAATTTGATATATATATATATATATTTATATTTGATATATATATATGTTTATATTTGATATATTTATATATTAAGTAATATTAATGCTCACTAATTATTTTCTTCTCTTAATAGATATATGTGTGTGTGTGTGATATATATATGTATATGGATTTTCTATTTTGAGAAAACAGAAAAATGAGGTGGAAAATAGGGAGATATTTGAGGAATGGGTGAAGCATGGCTTTTACATTATTTTATTGGTTTACTATCACTATTGAAGCATGGTTGTAATTTATTATTGGATAATATTTGTTGCTTCAATAAGTGAGTTCATGAGAAGCCATTCTTCACTTGCACTTGGTTTTGAAACCCTAGCTCATTCTCTACACTCTCCCCTCTAGTTTTTTCAAGAGTTGAAAAGAAAAAGAGAGAAATTTCTAAGTGAGCCTAAACACCTACTTCATCAACCTACTCTAGATTAGCACTTTAGATTAAGTTGTTTCTTTCACTAATACATGATTTGTGAAGAGGTAGCTTGACCAAGAAATACTTCAAGGTGGATCATTTTCGATACGAAGATCGCAAAGCAAAGCTCGATCCATTCTTCAAGTGGAGCCAAGAAGAGTCGTAAGGACTACTAGTCGGAGCTTTAGAAGTGAAGGACTTGGTTTACAAAGGTTGTAACCTCTTTTACTTAGCTTAGAACTTTTTGTATCATGCTTAAACCGTAATACTCTAGTTAAGATTCTAGATTAGTGTAGCTTAGCACCCCATAAATTTGAAAATTGCATACTTGATACTGGTATTAACCTAGTGGTGGTGCTAAGACACTTTCATGGTATCAGAGCCAAGCTAGAGCATTAGACGATGTATAGAAATTACGAAATCGAAACAACTCCTAAATCTGTAAACCCAAAACCCTAATTTTTGTTGTTTTTAAAAAGTCTGAATTTTTTTAAACAAATGCAGAATGTTACATGTTATGTAACTAGAACACCAGAGAAATTCGAGGCCCAAACTCCAAAATCTGGTATTGTTTGATTTTGCTCAGATTGCATGTGATGTTATCTTTGTGTTAGGGCAATTCGGAGTGTTTCGTAGTCGCAGTTTTAACATCGTTTCGGATTTAAGTTTTGATATGTGATACAATATTTGGAATCCACATTAATTAGTTTTGTGAAAACTAGTTTGTAATTTGTAAATCTAACATTTTAGTCTCTTTTGATCGATTGCCACAGAATTTTGATTCGGATCAAAACTCCGTCGCAATCGTGTATCGTATGCGAACACTTGCCGGGTAACACTACTAGATACCCACGTCCTATTGCCCCGACCAAGTGATTATAGAAAAACCCCGTTGCCAAAAGCATCCACTCAGGTGCTTGCGGCTACGGTGTTCCGCCTAAGTGCACATCGTCGACGGCATCGGGGGTGCGTCCATCTAGTAAAGTTCCTGACGAGCATTCGATCATTTATCGGGAATCCTGTTGAATTACCCAACTAGTTATTGAAAATTGATTTCAATTCTAGACTAAAATGCAAAGTATATAGGGTTAGGCATGAAGTCCGGAATATGTGATATTCCGGGTTTATGATGTCTAAGTAATATGCAGATTCTAATTATTGTAGTTTTCATTTCTTTTCTGCGACCGCAAGTGTAGATGTGGTGTATCTCCGATCTCGTTACATGTCAACGACATTCAGGATACGCATATTTACTTACGTTGATGACATGTGATGTTTATGTGTTGCCGTGATATGTTATATTGGATCGTCGTGATTGAATAGCCGGGTTTTTTTTTGCGTGAGATGAGAGTTTTTCTATTTTCATTCATGTAAATACTGTATGTAATATTCTTTTATTGGGACACTTCCGGGTTGAGGATGTTGTCTCTATTGTTGTATATTATTTACTTTTCCGTATTATGATAGAACCAAGGCGGGGAGCACAAGTAACCGGGTTCTAGAGTTCAGTGGGAGGCCATCTCGAGGAGTCGTGACCGGGTCTCCTAACTCTAGAATTGGCAGGGTTGCTTGTCGCCCTCGTAGGGGTCTAGGGATGTGGGTTTGGCTATTCATCACGACCGTGGAATCCGTGTTTTTCACTACTTGATTAATTTAAAATATGGACCTCCTAGAATATCTAATATTTCATATGTTGACTTCTGCTGCCTGAGTTCTGTGATGTGATCATATAACTGCGTCAGACGAATGCTATATATATATGATATATATAATAAACGTTGCTTATGTTTTGCACCCGCGCTAGTCCAGACCCCGCTCTGCTGTTAGTTAAGTAACCTAACGGTGCATGACGGGCCCAGTGGCAAATGCGGATGGTATAAGCGAACGTTCTATTTTCGTTTCTTCTGTGATATTTAGGAAACATAAATGATGGGATGCTATTAATGAGATTAATGAAAAGATAAGAAACCTAAAGATGTAGAATCAAATTTTTCAAAAAGGTAGCTTTAGTTCTTGCTTTGCATATCGGTATTCCTTTATGAATATCCAGCACCTCATTCGATGAGGAAAGAGCCCATTCACCGGGAATGATCTCTTTAGCAAAACTAGCAAATGCTAGAAACCACTCGGTTTGTTTTGAAAACTACTCGATTTTAAAAGCGGAGCTTAAACCACTCCTTTTCAAATCAATGGATTCTACAACGATATCAAGTTCATTACGTTAAAAGTTTTCTTAAAAACCTGACGTAGCCCTCCGTCATTTCAGATAAGTGCTATTTAGTATTGGTGCTGCGTTTGTTGAACATAGCCAAGGCGTAGTGTACGGTAGCTGATTAGTGTTTATCTACAGCATTTGATGTGATTGGATTAGCGTAGTCGTACGGTTTTGTTGACCTTAGTCAAGGGTCGTATGGGTGGGTTTAATTCAATCACGAAATGACGGGTTGAACTTGGCTAACGCTTATGATTTGTTGATCATAGCCAAGGTCATAAGTCGCTAGGGTTAAAAACAGTTATTGGGAATTTCAGGTATTGAAATTTGCAATGAGATTGCATACCTTCTATGAGATAATTGGATCCTGATACCCACTGCGAGTAAGAGTTACTCCTGCGAGAGTTTTCCACTTTACAATTAGCTGATCCAGTAGGTGTCTAAGAAATGTGTTAACGGGTTTATGCCCCTGCGGAAACGAGATTATTTAATTAGTTCCATGTGAAAGCATGGAGAGACTCCCTTGGAGTGCCAAAACTTGTATGGCTGACCGATTGGCGAACTTGTAGGGTGTAATTAATCCCGGCTAATCTTACCTTTTAGGGTTTGAAGTAAGATTTGATAAAAACAGTGGGAGCCATCATGATTAGATAAGATAATAACCAATCTAATCTTGTAAAGAGCGCGCGCTAAAGTGTTTCCTTCTCTCTCTTCAGGTAGCGACCATGACACGTCTTAATCAAGATAATAATATGGATGTATTGACCGAACCCGCTTATTATACCGAGCTGGAGAATGTTGGTTCCACTCTATCTTATGACTGTCATAAGTCTGAGTAAGCAGAATATCAGGATTTCTGTGCAAACCGAACGAAGAAAGAGTATGATGATGATCTTCTTCGGGTGTGTTCGTTACCGAAACTGTTTTTCAGTGTGCTCTACGTCTTGAGTATTGGATACCGGATAAGGATCACACGTTTGTAATTTGTTACATGGGTTCAGAAGAAGTAGAGAACTGGGAAATGGTGATAAGTCTCTCGTAGTAGGGAATTGTGCAATTGTTGCAGCCAAAGCAGTTGGCGAATATCACTTAGTATTACCAAATGGTAATACAATGATTTTGAACGACTGTAATTACGTACCAAAAATGATGTGTAATATTATATCAATTTCTTTATTAGATAAAGAAGGATATAATTTTGTATTAGAGAAAAATGTTATGAACATTTTCTTAAATCAAGTGTTGATTGGGTTTGGTACATTATTAAACGGTATATACGTTCTAAATCAAACTACAGTTCTAAACATACAGAACATACACAAGAGGAAAAGTTCAGAAATGAACGAATCCTTCTTATGTCATTGTAGACTTGGTCATATCAATACGACAAGACTAGCCAAGTTGCATAAAAATGGATATTTAAATCCGGTTGAATTTATATCTTATGAAACTTGACAGTCATGTCTCAAATGCAAGATGACCAATACCCCGTTTACAGGACACGGAGAAAGAGCTACTGAACTCTTGAGACTGATACATAATGATGTATGTGGTCCTATGTCTACACATGCCAGGAATGGTTTCTCATACTTTATTACATTCACCGATGATCTCTCAAGATTCGGACATGTGTTGAAACACAAATCTGAAGCTTCTGAGAAATTCAGGGAATATAAGTACGAAGTTGAGAACCAGACGGGTAAAACTATTAAAATCCTTCGATCTGATCGAGGATGAGAATACTTAAGCACGGAATTCCGAGACTATTTAAAAGAGAATATGATTCTCTCTCAGCTTACTCCTCCGTATACACCACAACACAATAGAGTAATCGGAGCGAAGGAATCGCACCTGCGTTCTATAATGAGTATTGCCGAATTGCCTATTTCCTTTTAGGGTTATGCACTTGAGACAGCTGCATACCTATTGAATAGGGTTCCGACCAAATCCGTGCCTACCACTCCATATGGGATATAGAATGGGAAGAGACCATCTCTTAAACGAGTTAAGATATAGGGTTGTCCGGCCTATGTTAAAAAGTAAAATCCGGACAAGCTCGAGGCAAGGTCTGTTTTGTGCAAGTTTGTGGGATATCTAAAGGATCCATATGGATATATCTTCTACCATACCGAGGAACAAAAAGTGTTGGTTTCTCGACATGCCATCTTTTTAGAAAAGGAATTTCTTGTGAAAGAAATTAGTGGCAATGAGATAGAACTGGAAGAAGTTCCAGCTACACAAACTATAACTGACGATTTGGTAGAACCGGAGGATTCGATAATACCCGACGAATCTCAGCCACTCCGCAGATCTAGTAGGATTCCTCATCCACCTGAGATATACTACTGTTTTCTCATAGACGGTGGGAGTGATGATTGCATCATGGAAAATGATGACCCAACTAGTTTCGAGCAGGCCATCACAAGTGGAGACTCTGTGAAATGGCTGGATGCTATGCGATCTGAGATGGAATCCATATACACCAACAAAGTATGGAATTTGGAAGTTGCTCCTGAAGGGGTAAAACACATTGGGAGTAAATGGATCTTTAAAAAGAAAATTGGTGTGGATGGAAAGGCTGAGACCTTCAAAGCTAGACTTGTAGCAAAAGGTTTTCGTCAACGACCAGGTGTCGACTATGATGAAACCTTTTCTCCAGTGGCTATGCTTAAGTCCATCAGGATTCTACTTGCCATTACTGCATACCAGAACTACGAAATCTGGCAGATGGACGTCAAGACCGCTTTTCTAAATGGTGATTTAGAAGAGAGCGTGTACATGATACAGCCATAGGGCTTCATAGACAGTGGGAGCAGCGGAAATGTGTGCAAGCTGCTTAAATCAATTTACGGATTAAAGCAGGTATCACGGAGCTGGAACATCTGTTTTGATGTAACAGTCAAATAGTTTGACTTCATCAAAAACGAAGATAAACCTTGTATATACAAAAATGTTGTAGAGAGTAAGGTTGTCTTTCTCATATTGTACGTGGATGACATACTCTTGATAAGAAATGATGTTCCTATGCTACACTCGGTCAAGCTCTTCTTATCATAAAAGTTCTTCATGAAAGATCTAGATGATGCCTCCTACATCCTGAGGATAAAGATCTATAGCGACATCTAAAAGGATGTTGGGATTGTCCCAATTCAGGTACATTGACACCGTACTAAAGAGGTTTAGTATGGAAGATTCTAAACGTGATAATTTATCCGCTTGTTCAGGAATCACTCTCTCCAAAGAGATGTCTCCCAAGACTGATTTGGAGAGGGCTCGCATGACAGTGATACTCTATGCTTCTGCAGTTGGGTCTATAATGTATGTGATGTTATGTACCAGACCGGATGTAGCTTACACACTAGGTGTAGTGAGTAGATATCAATTAGATCCTGGAGAGAAGCACTGGACAGCTGTGAAGAACATTCTTAAATACTTGAGAAGGACTAAAGAGATGTTCTTGATGTATGGTAACGGTGAACTCCAGGTGGAGTCCTTTATCGATTCGAGCTTCCAGAGATAAGGACGACAACAAGCAGGTCTTTGGCTTTGTCTTCACCCTTAATGGAGTGAGGGGCGGTATGTTGGAAGAGTTCCAAGCAAGATACCGTAGCAGACTCGACGATGGAGGCCGAATATATCGCTGCCAACGATGCTGCCAAAAAGGCTGTCTATATAAAGAAGTTCATAAACGAACTTGGTGTGGTTCCATCCATTGAGCATCCAATACCTTTGTATTGTGATAACAATGGAGCTGTGACTTTGGCCAAGGAACCACGGTCCTATCAGCGATCCAGACATATTCTTAGGCGGTATCATCTGATCCGGAAGATAGTAGATCGCTGGGAGATCGAGGTCAGGAGAGTTGACACAAAGGACAACACAGCGGATCCACTCACGAAGGCCTTCCTCCAGACGCAGTTTGAGAGACTTTTTGGGATGTTGGGTATGAGATACTACAACAACTGGCCTTAGTGCAAGTGGGAGATTGTTAGGAATATGTATGCCCTAGAGGCCATTATTGTATGATATAGTGGATGCTCGAACACACACACATATGTATATATATAGGACTTTCTTGCTCGACATGATAGTATGCTATTTGGTTGCTCTTTATCTTAACATGTATACTTGTATTATTATACTGTCTCTTTGATACATGTTGATAAAGCTCTTAGGATGTTTGCTTGACTACTAGGACTATGATGCGGATCATACTACTGGGACTTGTGTAGTCCATAAGCACATCCTTTAATGGTTCCTAGTGGATAGGATATCGAGACAGGGCATCGATATTCCAGAGTAGACTAGTGTGTATGTTTCTTGACCATGTATGGGCGATGGTTGATCCAATAACCATTGGTGTTTGACATCAAAGATTGTACACATGTCCTCATTACACCGAACAAGACTCGCCGAGAACTCCTAGATGGTACTAATCCTATCGTCAGATAGCAGTTTTCTGAAGACGCTAGTACAGGTTAGTCTGTAGACCCGAGATCGTCATAGTGTCTTGTGTGGTTTCCACTGTGCTTTGATTTCTTTCCTACCACTGCTCAAAGAAGTCGTGCAAACAGGTGGATTTTGGGTACAGTCCTGAGTCACATGGAGGCAGTGAGCGATAGGAGGGATTTCGTCTCTCCCGGTATAGAGTTGATGTTGCACTATGCTCGATTGGCTATAACAGCAAGTCTCTGGTCAGGGCTGATAAGATTTACTGGTGAGTGTTATCGGTAGTTTTTCGAACCGTTATGAGCCATATATCGGCATGACTTATCAAGTTACTGGGGTCTGACGTATCCACCCCTAGACTCGATATGCGACATATCAGACGAAGAGACCGGACCGTACGGTAAGTGTTACTTATAGGCTTCACGGGAGTTTTGACAAGCTTGCTTGTTGATCTTCTTATCGCTCAATACCTGAGTAGCCGTTACGCCCAACTAGTACCGCTAACGGCATGTGGGTAACTGATGTGATCATTACCTACTGCTGGCGTATTGACGAGTCTTTAGAGTCCCACACAGAGGATTCCTAGCTCAAGCGGAACAAAATAGGGCACATATGCAGATATGTGCGGGAGCCTGATTAAATACGAGTATGTGATACCGTATTCTAATCTGGCGATATTTGATATCGGTTAGGTTATATGTGATATAACCGGATTATTGAATCAAGTGTTGATTTGATAATATGATATACAGATAAATGATATTAGTCAGTTATATATGATATAACCAGATTATTAAATCAAGTGTTGATTTAATAATTTGATACATATATTTATATTTGATATATTTATATATTAACTAATATTAATGCTCACTATTTTCTTCTCTTAATATATATATATATATATATATGGATTTTCTATTTTAAGAAAATAGAAAAATGAGGTGGAAAATGGGGAGATATTTGAGGAATGGGTGAAGCATGGCATTTACATTATTTTATTGGTTTGCTATCACTATTGAAGCATGGTTGTAATTTATTATTGGATAATATTTGTTGCTTCAATAAGTGAGAAGATGAGAAGCCATTCTTCACTTGCACTTGGTTTTTGAAACCCTAGCTCATTCTCTACACACTCTCCATCTCCTCCTTCCTCTTCTAGCAGGGATAGAAATTTCTAAGTGAGCCTAAACACCTACTTCATCAACCTAGTCTAGATTAGCACTATAGATTAGGTTGTTTCTTTCACTAATACATGATTAGTGAAGAGATAGCTTGACCTAGAGATACTTCAAGGTGGATCATTTTCGACACGAAGATCGCAAAGCAAGCCCGATCCATTCTTCAAGTGGAGCCAAGAGGAGTCGTAGGGACCACTACTCGGAGCTTTAGAAATGAAGGACTTGGTCTACAAAGGTTGTAATCTCCTTCACTTAGCTTAGACCTTTTTATATCATGCTTAAACCCTAATACTCTAGTTAAGATTCTAAGTTAGTGTGCTTAGCACCCCATAAATTTGAAAATTGCATACTTGATGCTGGTATTAACCTAGTGTTGGTGCTAAGACACACTTTCAACCTCTACTTAGCCACATAATAAAATATTGATTATGCAGCTTTAGATGTTTACGCGAAATTTGGGCATTTCTTGTATTCTGTGGGAGGCTTTGAGCCATAGAATATCATATTTATTTTTGCTAACATCATAATTTTCTTGATGCTTATCCAAGTAACCACTCAAAATCCTAAATTGTAATCGATTTTATTTTTTCATAATAATGCAGGTCGAGATATAGGAACAAACCTTCCGCTTTTACTTAATGCCATTGTTGCTGAACTTCCTCCTGATGGAAGCACTATGCTTCGCATCGGCATGACAAATCCTCCTTATATATTGGAGCATTTGAAAGAGATTGCTATAATTATGTGTCACCCTTCTGTGTATTCGTTTCTGCATGTTCCCGTGCAGAGTGGGAGCGACTCTGTTCTTGAGGTAAATTTAAATACAGTTTTCTGAATATTCTTTTAATACCCCCATCTGTTTCTGCATTTTAAAATATCAAATATCCTGCAAAGTTCACTGAGCGTGAATGTATAATATGATGCTAACACTTAACACCTAATAACTTGCATTTTGTCAGGCAATGAATCGAGAATACACTGTGCGTGAGTTTAAAACTGTGGTGGACACTCTGAATGAACTTGTACCTGGGATGAAGATTGCAACTGATATAATATGTGGATTCCCTGGTTGGTTAGCAATCACCACTACCAGTTGAATTTTCAATAAATCTCTGTTGTTTTATATTCTAAACCATGCCCCCTTCTGAAAGTGATTAAAAATAATACAAGACTTACTGACTTGGAATGACCAGAAAGTTGATTGTATGATACTTATATTGTTGCTTATTCAGGTGAAACTGATGAAGATTTTGTACAAACTGTCAGTCTTATCAAAGAGTACCAGTTTTCTCAAGTTCATATCTCTCAATTTTACCCTAGACCAGGTACGTTCTTCAAGTGTTTTATGAACATCTACATTCTAGTCTTCTTTCTAGAATGTAAATTGAGTTGTATAAAATCCTATCATACTTCTTTTGTCATGGTTTTTGTCTAAGTTGAGATACTGGCAGACAGTTGATAATGTTTTATCTATTGACTTTTATACTCATTCAGGAACTCCGGCTGCAAGGATGAAGAAAGTCCCCAGCACCACAGTGAAACAACGCAGTCGTGAATTGACTTCTGTATTTGAATCATTTAACCCTTACCAAGGAATGGAAGGTCGAACTGAGAGAATATGGATTACTGAGATTGCAACTGACGGAATTCATTTGGTATGAAAATATCTCATTTTCATACTTTCTCTTGCATGTGCTATCCATGCTTCTATACTTTGGTTTTCTTTTAGAAGTAAACAGTAAAATTAGTTTGCCTGATTGCTTAAAATTGCCTAGCAGACCAATACATTTTTAAAAATTAATAACTCAATAAAAATGAACCCGAATAAGATGACAAAATCATTAACACATGATTCTGTTTAGGCCAGGGAACTGGATATAGTGATCTTGTTTGGAATAGGGGCAAATGTGATAACAATTATTATAGAGTTGTATAATATAATAGTGCTGGAGAATGATTTTAACAATTGGTTAGAATTAGAGTAAACATAAGAATAACCATTTTTTTCAAACATGCATGTTAGTAGTTATGAACATTAGAATTAGCAAAAAGCTAACAACTTGGAAAGTTTAGGTATACGGTTCTAGTTTTCCTTCTTACTTGGTTACTTTTGACGAAATCAGTGTCCAACTAAGAGATAAATACGTCAAAAATCTTTTACATCAAGAAGTAACCATGCCGGCTAATCAAAATCAAGAATTATCCTTTTTCTTTGAATTAGAAAATTCTGAAAGTCGATGTTTATCAGGCGTTATACCTATTAGGTATAAACTAACTTGATCCTTAACAAGAGAGAAGAATTATAGATCTAAAGATGAGCTTGTATATTTTAAAAAAAAAACCTATATTATTCCTTTACCCATTAATATAAGTTTTTTTTGGATGCGACCCCTTCGGATTGAACCTGCGGCCTCTCCACTTTAGAGAGGAAAGTTTTATCACATGAGCTATGCCCAATTGGTCATTTTTATAAGGTCAGCATACATCCAAATCCGTGCTCAACGAAGAAACTAAGAACTTGAAAAGTAAAGTGAAGCAATTGCTTTGTTAGATTGAACTATTTAAATCTAAACTCTGAAGGGTTGATAGCATATAGCACCCTTCATCTATGCATTTCTGTTTGTTAGCACTCGAGATCTATAAGATAGTATACATTAGATCTAGAATATCAAATTTCACCTGACTGTTGATTAATCTTGGAGTCTTGGTTACTCATAAGCCAGTTTATGACTAATAAGAGTTAGATGATATATAAGTATATAATATATTAACTCATCTTATCTAACCAGACTTGCAAGGTGATACAGTTATATCTGACCCCAATGTCTTATTCCTTATCAATTCGTTCGGTCGCTGCATAATGCATAAATAGATAAAACGTCATATAAACGGATTATGTTGAACTGCACAAAAATAGACTACGATGTATGTGTGTTGAAAAACCTAAAAATAAAATAAAACTAAAAAAACTAAAAAAAGGAGAGAAATGATAGACAACGATGTAGATTGGAAGGACTAATAAAGGTCTCTATTAAGCTGATATTGAGGTTGCACATTGTCTTTTGGATATCTGGTGTGTTATGTTACACCGTATATGTGCCATTAAAACGGCATTTCGTTCACATATGTTGCTAATGGCCAAATAAGCCATCATTCAACCTTTTAATACTATTTGATGCCGTTGCTAGTAAAAAACACAACACTGATTAATCAGCCTCAACCTTGTTTTACAACATTGTCTTGCCCTTAACCTGTTGTTTTGTTTTCGGGTTAAATTTTACTTGGCCCTGAAACATGACGGAGCTAATCTGAAAACAAAGTCATCCGATTTTCTTTCATTATCTTGTGCATATTCCTTTTAACCCAGCAAAGGCCGACTCCTTCAATTTCTCTTTTTCTGACCCCTGATTTTGGTTGTGGCTTATTTATTCCCTTATCTGAATATTCTTCTTGCCCTTATCTGTATATTCTTCTCTTGTCCCAGGTAGGCCATACTAAAGGATACATTCAGGTGTTGGTAGTTGCTCCTGATACTATGCTCGGCACCTCAACCGATGTAAAAATCACTTCAGTTGGAAGATGGTCAGTATTTGGCGAAATAATTGGAACCCTTGAACCTGTAAAACAAGGCACACACCAAACAAACACCATAGCCAAGACTTCTTCAGCCCCAGATTCATGCAGAGACTGTACTTGCTCAAAAATACAAGAAACCATAAATTCATGTGATGGTTGCAAACAAAGCTGTTGCAAGGAAAATGAGTCTTCTGGTAACGCATTGGTTAATTCTGTTTCGTCTTTGATACAAAGGAAGACGACACAAGGATCTGAGGAGAAGAATGGTGACAATAAGATGCAGAAAACAGAAAAGCAGGGAAGTGGAGTTACAGGTAGGCTTGCAACTCAGGATTGGATTCTGGTTGCCGGAATGCTCACAAGCTTCATGACAATTCTAGTGCTGCTGATCTCTAGCTGAAAACGAAAGCAGGTGGAAACGATAGTATTATGATATTATCGTACTTGCTTTTGATGTTTTGTGCATCATCCGATATGTTTTCAGCACTGCTCTTTAAGAAGTAGAATTCTGAGCAATGCTATGTAGAAAAGTCATTAACTCAGGTTATGAAATCCTGCAAATGTGGAAATGGATTATGGACTGATTAACTGGATGCTATGGAAATTTGGTTGAATATAGTTATTGTAGTCTTGCATTTTAGTTGAATATACTTTTGCCAACACATTTAAGAGAGATTTGCTCCAAAGATCTGGCTTATTGCTGTGGTCTCGGTATTTTTGTCATCGCATCTTGCTGCATTTGCCGTGACATTGCAGGAATTCAAACCTGCAGTTGCCGCTTTATTTCCAGGGTACTGAACAGCCTCTTATACTATTGTACTAGCACAGAACTTGCGTGTTCGCTTGAAGAAATATGGCAAAGTTCGGTCTGTATTTCCCAGCAGGCAAAGCTTTCAAGTAAGTACTAAATTACTCTTGCTATGACAAGTAAAATGATTCTGTTCATGAAGTTGTAAATGAAAGTTGATGAGTTCATGCTGTCGTGCGAAGGGTACGTCATGTGAATTGTTGTGAAGGGTACATGTGAATTGTTGTGCGAAGTACTAAATTCCACATCCCATGTTTGAATCATACCCCTGGCTGAAAAAAGGACTCAACCTGAGCTGTTTCTGCCCAGAAACCCCCCTGCCACAACATCCTTTTAATGCGACCGTCTATGTTAGTGATCACCTCTGTGTTGCAATATTTTTACCAGGAGCCATGGGTCGAAACCGAAATGGGAGCCAACCCATTTGAATGAGGATACCAAAGGAGTATTTGTGCTCGTATGATATTAGCCGGCGAGAGTGGTTTGCCAGGAAACAACGGGTTGCATCTATCATTCCGAACTAGCCAAGCGACACACATAAGAAAGCTACTAATAAGTGCCAAAAAGATCATCTTCCAACCAAGATTTGAGCAAGTTTAAAGACGGAATAATGTAAAGCTGCTTCAATATTTAGATGTGAGATCCATGCTTCTTTTCTACGTTTTTATTGGAATGGTAGATGGATATAAATTTTGGAAATTCCTTGCAATGACATATAGCGCAATGAATCGACCGAGTGCCTAAGGTAGGCTCTTCGATTGTTTGATGCAAGTACGTTATTTACTAGCCTCCAAATGAAGTGTCTTATTTGAGGTGGATGCTTCTTTTTCTTCCAAATTTACCTCACATCTCCTTGACCAACATATTGCCAAGCAATATAACAAGAAGTCTTATTTATCAAAAACTCGTTTTAGGTTTCGGCATGTGGCAGAAAACTAGCCATTCATTTCAAAACTATAAAAATCTATCCTTGTTATAATTGAACTGGCAATTAATATGGAGTGATAGGTGAAATGCTACTAAATACCTGAAGGGATTGCCATTTTCTAGCATGGACGACAACAAATATTCTTAAACTCGGTATAGATTCTTCCCCGTTACCTGATAGTCGCTGATAATTCAAGGGGGACTTGATTACAGCTTAACTCATGGCTTAAAACTGGTATTACAGTGGACATATACTGATGAAACTATATACTCATTTTTTTTCTTCTATTTTGTGTTTTTTTTGGGGGTGGCGAGGGGCGGGGGGATTATGTAAAATACCGGCGTATGCAGTATACTGTCACGTATTTGCAAGTATATTTACAACGTTGCCCAGGGGGTCATAAGTAGAAGTCGATAAGTTAAATATCTCTAAAACTTCATAACAATCAATCTACTCGCGGTAACCCAGAGTATATGAAATTGAAAACACACGTTAACCCAGAGTATATGGATTTTTGGTCTCAATGTAGGTCCGAAGAGATTTTTCTTCATTATGTTATCTCTGATACTTCCATTAGGACGGTTAAGTGATTTAATGTTACAGATCTTAGTCATGGACCAACTGCTCGAAATTGTGTGCACTGCCTTGTATTTTGAGCGGTTCAAACTTGAGCTATTGTGTTGTAATAGTCTTTCTCTTGTCTTCTTGTATTCGATTTTCTTTTTATTCCTATCTTTTATCCTGAATATACAAAATATTTGGTTTCTTGTCCTTGTCTTTAGCCCCAAAAAAGTATCGTGTTATTTCTTGTTTGGCTCATAAATAATCTTTAACAGGTGTTCAAGTATCTTTACAATAGCATATAATCTTTAAAATTGATGCATATATAAATTTAGTTGTAGCTTCTTACTTATTCATCTAGGCACAAGGTTGATAGCTTTAATATGTTACATTAGAATTTAGTTCGTAGTTCTTATCGACTTATTAGTTGTAGTTATAAGTTTCTTATCCCTTTGTATCAACATAAGATTTTTACTTGGATGAATACGTTTTGATTTTTCAATCAGATGGATTTCTTGTATCACATGCAAAATAAATATAGATATGTATGATTTCGATTGTTCGGTTCTACAATTTTAGATAAATTTTACTTGGTAATTATCGCATCCATGTACACTTTGGTAATGGTTTTAAATTCTATACTTCTACGAATAAATATGCATATATACATATTTATACAAAAATTATTGTAGCATCGTCCTCTTGTGATTATTTTTTTTTAAACAACTTTTATGTGTCCATTCTTCATAGAACAGACTGGTCTTTAACCTTTATGAACACATAGGGACAGACCCAGGGATGGGAGGGCCCAGGCCCACCCAAGGATTGTCCGAAGATAGCTGCGAGCATGCTGGGCCATAGTCGCCTAAAAAAGCTAGAAGCGTGCCAGTTTTGCCTCATATAATCTTGTTATAGCTTTAGCCGAAGGTTATATAGCCGACCAAAGATCATGGGTTGCTAATATATTAACATTATATATATAGAGAGAGAGTGAATAATGGAGAAAAGAGGCCATAGGAGGGGATTTCCTCCAATGGCTTGGAAAATATATAATCTCCACCAATTTTTTCGACGATCGACCTCCATCATCTTCATCGTTATCATCTAAGATATGAGTATACCAAATTTCATGTGATTCTACAACTTTTTCATCGTTGATTTAGCAATGCAAAAAGTTTTATTGTCGGTAAACCGTTAATTTTGAACCAACTAAATCAACGGTGAAAATGTTGTGGAATCACATGAAATTTGGTGTACGCACATCTTAGATGATAACGATGATGATGATGGGTGTCGATCGTCGAAAAAATTGGTGGAGATTATATATTTTCCAAACCATAGGTGGAAATCCCCTCCTATGGCCTCTTTACTCCATATTATATATATATATATATATATATATATATATATATATTTTTGTTGTTAAAGATAGTATCACGGTCATATAAGAAGATCCATAAAAGTTTGATTTTTTTATTATAAAAAAGAAGACACCTAAAAAACGTTAGTAATAAACAGTAAATATTTATTTGTAGCGTTGATACGAAATTTATGGAAGGCTTAAAAAGAAAGTAAAGACAATACTTAAATTAGACACTAATACACACACTGTGCTCCTTAAAGCAAATTGGTGTTTTTAAAATTATTTTTCTTCATACAAAATACAGCTTCCTCGTACAATCAAATCAAATTTTGTATATATAAGAAATCAAATCAAAGCTTGTTAGAAAAATAACAAGAGAAAATCTTTTATTGAAATAAATCATACACGTGCTATTTGAGTTTTTTTATGCTATTTAAATTTTATGGAAACTCAAATTTATAATTAAAAATGTCACGCCCCGCTTCCCAAAATACGGAATACGGAGAGCGACGAAGGCCAGCCGTGCTATCTACGGTAAGGAAAGATCCTTCCATAGTCACATAAGACTGTCTAGATTAAACTGTCAAAAATAAAATCCAATACAAAAAGGGATAATACTAATAATCATGTTGCAATGAAACCACAAAGAATACTAAAAATGGGTCCACTAGATAATTGATGCAAAAAGATCCGATACAATAGATTCGAAAAGAAAACATCTGAAAGATACAAAAATTCTAACATCCCAGAAGGCGCACAAGCTAAAAGCTAATTAAAAAGGGTGAAAATAAACCTATGGTTACTGGTCTTCAGCAAAGTCCCGGTAGCCGCTTTGATCCTGCTCAGCGTGCAGATTTGTCTCTAAACCTGTGATGGCAAATCTCAGAGATGTCAGAACATTCCAGCAAGTACTCAACGTATAAAGTGTGTGTGTAGCATAATAACATGGATATATAAAAAGTGAAGCCCGGTGCGCAAGAAAAACATGTATATAAATAATTAGATGCATTAACACTATGAAACATGTATGTAAGAGATAAAGTCATAACCTAACTGGTCACTAAAAGGTAAACTATCTTACCGTAACCTTGAGTGTGTGCGTCAACCTCTACAGGAGTATTCCTAACCCAAAAGTGGTGCCCCAGGGGCTAGGAAATACTGGCCCAACTGTGGAATGAACAAGAGACTGCTATAGCCCGGTACGAGCTGTAAACATGTGACCGCTATAGCCCGGTACGAGCTGTAATCATGTGACCGCTATAGCCAGGTACGAGCTGTATTCATGTGACCGCTATAGCCCGGTACGGGCTGTAATCATGGGACTCCTGAGATCCTGTTGTACAACGTACACTCAAACTACCCCAACACCCACGTATTTATAGCTACTATGGTAAAGACTAAATCACTAATTAAGAATGCTAAAAAGACATGAACTTGTGGTATGGTAATTGTATGGAAATAAAACTTGTAAACAGTATAGATTGTGTCATGTCATGTAAGCATCCTTATCAGCGATCTCGATCAATAAGACTAGAGTAAAGAATAGTCAAGACATGTCAGTAGTAAAAGTTATCAGGTAATAGTAACTGCATAAAGGTGGTGTACAAGCTAGTATGAGTCACAATTGTTATCTTTACCGTTAACCTTAATATGGATATCTTAATCACAATCTGACTAGAAACATATAAATGTGAGATAGGTTATCAACTTTCGAACTTTATTTATAGTTAAAAAAATAAATCTCATTTTAAAACCACACTTGCTAATTATTCTCACTTGCTACATAAAAGTTTGCCTATATATATATATATATATATATATATATATATATATATATATATATATTGTATAATATAACAAAAAGATGCTAACACGTTTATCTTATATTCTAAGAGTGCAGGAAAAATATATATATACATATAACCACAAAGGAAAGCCGATATATATCGACCAAAAGTAAAGAAAGAGTACTTGCCTGGAGGTTAAGGATCGCGGAAGAACAACGTACGAAGATGCGAGGCACGAACTTAGCTAGGATTCAACTTGGGATCAAAGTTATACGCTCAGCAAATGGTAGAAACAACAGCAAATGCAGAAGGTGGCACATCCGAGTAGTACAGACCAGTTACTTCTTTATCCTCGCCAATCTGTTCCTTCGTCTGGTTGTCCTGGATCACAAAATACAATGTCCAGTGTCGAATATAAGGACATCGTAGAACTTGGTGATATTGGCCCAATCATCAGCTGGCACATCAACATTGACTCTATAGATGCCCTTCAGTCCATCTTTATATGGGAGCTCTAAGTGTATTTGGCAAGAAGCACAGATGGATGATACGCGACGGTGACATCGAACTTGGGGAAATATCGGCCTCTCCACGCCCTTTCCTCTTCCACTTCCTCGCGCCGTCATCAGCAGACCTCAAAATACACAGGAAAGAAACCAAGAAGTTCTCATTCAGTGAGTCGCCGATGGACCCGATCATCGTCCTTCTCATCGATTCAAGAAACGCCAACGGATCGAGGAGAGGGAGGGCGCAATCATTCGGGATCCAACGCCATGAGTCGATCGATCCCATGTCGGATCAGTTGTTCTTGAGGCAGTTCCAGGCATTGCGGTGGAAAGGGCAGGTGGCGTCGTAGGGGGGTTGAGATTGCAGTTCGAACACTCATTTGCCTTTGGTGAAATCGCAGTTTAGGGACTGGGGTTTGGATTTGGATTTGGATTGGATTGGATTGGATTGGGGAAGAATGAGGGAGGAGATGAGAGGTTGAGTAGAGGAGGAGAAGGGTTAGGAAGAGGAGTTGTCGATGATGGGTTTCCGACGAGGTTTTACGGCAAAAGGGCAGTGGGGGTTTGATGTTGGGTGATCGGGTTCGGATGCAGGGGAAAGCAGGGGGTTTGAGAGTGTAGGAGAGAGGAGATAGAGAGAGAAAGGTCGTGGTGAGGACGTGGAGGCGACAGGGTCGGAGATCCGGCAAGGGTGCAGGCGCCGATGGGTCGCTTGGTGGTTTGCAGTGAGGTTGGCGTCCGCTGTAGTCGAGGAAGGAAGGAAAGGTGAGCGGGTCAAGGAGGTGGAGAAGAGTGGAGGAAGTCGACGAGGGGAGGCCGACGGTGGCGGCGAGGCAAGGGCTAGGGTTAGGGTTTCGTGACGAGGGTGGCGGCGGAAACGAATGAAGAGAGAGAGAGAAGAACGTGAGTATAGGTTATAATATAAGGGTTTAAAGAATATATAAAAAGAAGAGAGAGAGAGAGACAGATAGAGAAAATGGGTGAGATTTGAGTTTAGATTTGATTTTAGAAAATATTAAGAAAACATTTGGAAATATATATATAAAGATAGAGTGGCAGAATTTGAGTGGGATTTGTATCTTGAAATATATTATAATTGGAAAATATATTTTAGTTAAAAATATTTAGTATATATATCCGTATATAATATATGTGCTGAAGTTTAGTTTAGGATTTAAAAGATTTAAAAATATATTTGGTTTGGTAAAATTTTAAATGGATAACAGTATAATATAATATTAGTTTGTTTAAAATATGATTGAATAAATTTTAACAGTCTAAGGATATTAGAATATAATATTAATAAAACTTGAGTTTTAGGCTAAATATAAAATAGTCCAAAAGACGTCCGGGTCGGATACCAAGCACAGGAAACAAACCACTATCCCCACCCAAAACAAATAAAGTCAAGAAAAACCCACAAGATAAATAGAATAAACAAATCGAACTTTATATAACTGAACTAGGGTGTTACAAAAAATCAAATCAAATCAAATCTTGTTATATCAATATTTTTGTAACAAATCAGTTATTGATAAATAAATCATGCATATGCTATTTAAATTATATGGAAATCAAATTTGTAACATAAAATCAAATCATTTTATAAAATAAAATCAAATTTTTTATAAAATCCAAATCATATTTTGACATAAATTAAAGTTGCATAACTATAAACTTCACAAATTAACAAATTTTTACCTAAAAACAAATTCCTCATAGAATCAAATCAAATCAAATTTTGTAGAGGGAATCAAATCAAAGCTTGTTAAAAAAATATATTCCGTAACAAGAGAAAACCTTTTATTGAGAAATAAATCATGCATTTGCTATTTGAGTTTTATATGCTATTTAAATTTTATGAAACTCAAATTTATGATTAAAAATCAAATCAAATCTTGTTATATCAATATTTTTGTAACACATAAAAAATTCAAAATCTATTTATCGTTAATTTATAATACATAAAAAATAATATAAAAATATTTACAAGAAATTATTGCTCAAAAAATAAATAAAAATCTAAAATATTCTGAAGAATTAAATTCAAAAATATAAACTAAAATGATATGAATTAAAATAACAATTATATAAATATATTTAAAAAATATTTATTTTTATTTTTATTTTTGAAGACATTCAAAAACAGAAATATAAAAAGATTTAAAAACATTTCTAAGTCAGAAAATAATCTATCTATAACACTCTTCCAGTTTTGGTTTGTCATATTTTACACTGTTTAGATTTGTTAACTTAAATATATAAGCTCCAGCTATTTCGTTTATATAAGCTCCATCTATTGCTTAAAATATATAACTTGGTTGGGAGTGAAGAGTGCAAATCTATATTTTGTTGGGATTAGAAAATATAATTCCACTTTCTACTAAAAATCTAAAAAGAAAATGAAAAGGATAAACAAATATTTTAGAAGTATTAAATTCTAAAATGATTTGCAGTAAAACTTATTTACACAACCAACCTCAAATACATATAATTATAATTATCTATAGTATGCCTCGCACATAGTATAAGAAAATTGATATTACATACGTTAAAACAATTCTATATCTATGGATAAATATGTATCAACTATATATGTTTACTATCATTATTATAATTTGTTGAAACATAAATTATTTAGTTTCATTAACTTATTTTCAATATCATTCAAAGTATAATACACAATCAGACTTATATCAATTTTAGCATATTAGATCAATTAGTAATTATTTCACTCGATAAATTTCATCATCTATTTACTTAAAAATTATTACATTTATGATTCAAGAATAATAATAATTAACAAAGATTAAACACGCATAAAAACATTGGGATTTACAATGAAGAAAAGATGCAAAACTATAAGTAAAGCTTGAAAAATACAAATACGATTTTGGTGATGAACAACTTTTATTAGTCGAATATATAGAAGAATACTGATAGAGAGTGGTTTATTTCGAAAAATTGTTGTGGTTTATTTTGAAAATCATAGAGAGAGAATTATTCTTAGGGTGAAGGACGTGATGATTGGTATTAAAATAGGAAGTAATGTAAAAATTTATTTAGATAAAAATCTTAATAAGATTTCAAACAAAAGAATATTTATTTTAATTAGATTTTGTACACGTAGGAGATGTCTAATGATCTGCAAAGTTTATATGAGACAATGAGACAGTGGATCTTATCCGTTGGATTGAAAAGCAAATGAATAGACGGTCTAAGATTAAATGACACTAAATCTAATTTGAGTTTTTTATGTGTTTGCTCTGATACCAACAACAACAAGGATCAAATAATTACAACGTAATAAATATAAACGAGATAAGAGAGGAACTCACTTACAGAAAGGAAGCCTCTTTATCAAAACAAAATATTTATTTATATATTTCACTCAAACAAACTACAACAGAAGAAGGCTATCAGAGAGATTACAAGAGGTAGAGAGTGATTTATTTTTCGATCTCTCTACATTTGAGGAGTCGTTCTTATTTATAGAGCAGAGAGAGATTCCCCCAAGGGCTTATGCGTCCTTCTTGCCTTTTATAAAGGCCCTTAGGTGTCCTCATTTTTCTTCAGTGGAGGATAAGCTGTCACCTTTATCTGTCGTCTTTCATAAAGGCCCTTAGGCGTCCTCATCTTTCTTTAGTGGAGGATAAGCTGTCACCTTTATCTGTCGTTTTTTGCCGACACCTTTTATAAAAAGAAACCTGTGTGCTGGTTTTGATGCTGGTTTTGATGAATACCAGGGGCTGTAATACTGCTGGTTTTATAAAAACCTTGGGCCGAAAAATACTTTTACTAAATTTCGTGTGCTAGAGTCTTGCAGTCGTCCCTTTTAGTAAAAGTTTTTTCTTCTTTATTTCAGCAGGCCCTTACCTTTATTTTGACTCAATCTTGGGCCCATAAGATCGTCCCAAAGCTGATCCGCTGATTTTAGATCTTCTTCTGGGTCTTGGGATTGTCCTTGAAAGCATTCTTTAATCTCTACCGATTTGGTAGTTTTCTCAGACGTAGAGAAATTTGTATCTGAGTTGTCAAATGTCTGTTCAAACTGCTTTTTCATATGCTCTAAGCAGCGTTTCATAAGATCTTCTTCAGAAATATTAGGATACTTTCTTTGAAAAGATGTTTTCAATTTTTGCATCGGATTTTCCGTTGCTAATTCTTCGTTAATCTTTTTGTCTAGAATATCATTATTATTCTTGATAGTTGCTTTTATACTAACTATCTTTTCTTCTTCTATAATTCCAGCCCACCATTTGATGAGAAATTTTCTGGAAAGAACAGGAATGTTTTTATTATTAATTTCAGAAATAATTGTCCATCTAAATATAAATGGCATTTCATTTTCTATAAAGTAATGAAGTGTGCTTTCTTCTTCTATAATGGAGTCATCATCAGTATTATGAAATCTTGGATGTGATTCTATCCAAGGAACAAATAAATCAAAGATTGACTTTGGAAGTATGGCTAATTCTGCCACAATTTTTTGCCATAATTGGATACACCAAATTGGTATACCTGTTTTTATAACATCAGGTTTTATAATAATAAACCAGAAATGTTTCTTCGCTGGGTTTTCGTAATATAAAAAGTTTTCAAAGGCTTGGATATAATCCCAATAATTACTTCCATGTCGTTCATCTTCTAATTTGAACGATCTTGTCCTATTAGGGTGTAAAGCCCATTCATGAGGGCTGAAAATCTTTTTAATGATAGCTTTAGAGAAGTTTATAATTTCTCCTCCTTCTTTTCCATTTGGGTAGTAGTGTTTTATTTCTACTGAACCAGAAACTATTAACAAGGCTTCATATACTTGTCTTGTCTTTCCTGCTGTCGCAGCAAAAGAAATGGTCTCTATATATTTTTCTTTTAAAGACCATGAATCATCCATTTTAGGAATATCATTTCTTTCTAAACAAATAATTTGTTCAGAATTATTTTTTGAGATATAACTCTCATTCGCATCTTCAATTGCTTTTTTGAATGATAATCCAGGAGTATTTCCTATTAAAGATGTTTCAGCCTCGCTTTGAGGGCTATAAATACTCATATGAGAAGTATTTTTCCTTGCCATTTTATGAGGCAATTTCCATTCTGATTGAGCGTATGACACTTCAGATTCCATGTCTATTTTCATAGACTTTGGCTTTTGCATTTTTAGCCAATTTGCATATGGGGAGTTGTTAGGAATATTATTCCTTCCCCTTCCTCTGCCCCTTCCTGGGCCTTGATCCTTCGAGAGAGTCTGCATATGCAGAATCTTGCAAGAATTCGCTGGTCAAAAAATCAGGAAGACAATTATTAGTACCTTTAATATATTCAATATCAAAATCAAATATAGCTAATTCAGCTTGCCATCTAGCAAATATTTGTTTTGATGTTAAATTTTTAACATTTTTTTGTATCACAGATTTAGCTGCACTACAATCTATTTTTAATAGAAATTTTTGATTTAATAAATCATCCTGGAATTTATAAATACATTTTATAATAGAAAGAATTTCTTTCTTAATAGTTGAATAATTCAACTGAGCTGGGTTCCATTTTCCAGAAGTAAATCTCACAAGAATTTCTTTATTATTTGTAGGATCTACTTGTTTTAAAATGCCCCCGTATCCTATGTTCGAAGCATCAGTTTCAACAATTTTCTTCCGATTAGGGTTAGCAATATGGAGACATGGTAAATTTTTTACCGTCTCTTTAATTTTTTGAACAGCTTTAGTATGGTCTTCTGTCCATGGTAACGGATTTTTTCTAAGCCTATTATATAAAATAGCTGCATCTGTAGCTAAATTCTTATAATAATCTGCTACATAATTTAAAGCGTCCAAGAATCTTTGAAGTTGCTTAACATTAGGAATATAATCTGGAAATTTAGAAGCAAATTCAATACTTCTTTTAATTGGAATAATAGTTCCATTGTTAATATTATGACCCAAAAACCGTATAGCTGTTTGGAATAACCTCATTTTTGGAGAACATACCGTGTGCGGAAAACAGCAAAGCGGACGTATTGGCCAAACTTGCTAAAGAACTGGCTGACGAGAACCTCGATGACGTTAGAATCATGGTACAAAGCCGTCGGGTACTTGCCCCAGCAGAAATATCTCCGGAATCATCCGAAGAAAAAGGAGCGAACGAGCAGACAACCCTGCAAGTAAAATATTGGGAAAATACCGAGGATTGGAGAGAAATCTTCATAGATTACTTCAAGTCCCACCGAATGCCTCAAGAAGCGTCCACAAGACATCAGCTCATGAAACGAGCCCTGTCTTTCGCCTTCGTCAACGATACTCTGTACAAGAGGTCATTTGATTCTTTGTAGCTGAGATGCTTAGGACCTACGAAGCGAAAAGGGTCGTCCAGGAAGTTCACGACGGACTTTGCGGTTCTCACCAAGCAGGCCCAAAGATGAAGTTGAAGATCAAATGGATGGGCTACTACTGGCCCATGATGATCCAGGACTGCCGCGAATATGCGAAGCAATGCCACTCATGCCAAATTCATGGGGACTTCATCCACCAGCATCCAAATCTACAGCATCCAAATCCACTATATCCAACGGTGGGTAGCTGGCCATTCGAAATGTGGGGGACTGATATAGTCGGCCCCATCGAACCAGCATCGTCTAGAGGACATCGTTTCATCCTAGCAACGACTGACTACTTCTCTAAATGGGCAGAAGCGATACCATTAAGAGAAGTGAAGACGGAAAATATCCTCCACTTCTTCAAGACGCACGTCATATATCGGTTTGGAACTCCGCGACGGATTATCTCCGATAATGGGCCAGCTTACAGAAGCCACAAGATCAGTCGCTTTGCGCAACAGCATAATATAGACTGGAGATATTCTTCAGTTTACAATCCGCGAGCTAATGGTCTAGCTGAAGCCTTCAACAAGACCTTGACAAAGATCATAAAGAAAACGGTGTCCCGAAATAAGAAAGACTGGCACGAAAGACTGCAAGAACCTCTTTGGGCATATCGAACTACGTTCAAGACGGCCACGAACACAACGCCGTACGCGTTGGTGTTCGGTACAGAAGCAGTACTCCCCCTCGAGATAGAGTTACCCTCTCTACGAGTGGCAGTCCACTACGAGCTGACGGACGAAGAAAATGCTCACCTTCGGCTTGAGGAGCTTGACGCCCTTGATGAAACCCGGCTCATAGCACAGCAAAATCTGGAAGCTTATAAAGCAAAGATGACACGCTCATATGAAAAATTGACCCGACCGAGGACATTCCGCCAAGGCGAACTTGTGCTAGTGGTCAAAAGGCCTATGATTCCCAATCGCGCCAAGCGAGGAAAATTCGAGCCAAACTATGAAGGCCCATACAACATAGATAAGGTCTACCAGGGTGGGGCCTATCTACTCATGGACATGCACGGTGAAAGGCTTTTCAGGCCAATAAACGGTCGCTTCCTAAAGAAATAATATGCTTAATGAGCTACAGCCTAGGTCAAATGGTAGATGACAAAGACTATGTCCGCTCGCTATCTTCCTAAGCTCAAACTCTATCAGCAGTAGCCAGCCTTCTCAAACGTCGGACCGAAATGTCCTTAAACTAATAGCAGACCGAAACGTCTTTAAACTAATACCGCAGCATCCTTAGGCTGACGAGATGAATAAAAAAAATAAATAAAGAAAAAATATAATAAATAAAAAACGGTATGTCCATAAGCAAAAAGGGCACGGATGAAAACCCGAAAGGGCTCCGTGAGTAAAAACAGCAGGGCTACCGGCGAGTGTTCTTGAAAACCCGAAAGGGCGCGACCTCGTAAAAAAAAGAGAGAGAAAAAGAAAATAAAAAGAATTAAAAAAAAAACGGTATGTCCATAAGCAAAATGGGCACGGATGAAAACCCGAGAGGGCTCCGTGAGTAAAAACAGCAGGACTACCAGCGAGTGTTTGTGAAAACCCGAAAGGGCACAACCTCATTAAAATACACTTATAGGGTCCTCTCGACCTTGTAAGGAGAAACCACTCGCGTGAGATCCTTACGACTCACAAGGGAACAACACACTTAGGGATCCCCACGATTCCTAAGGAGAAAAGACACTTGCGAGATCCTCACGACTCGTAAGGAGAACTCTCTTATGGGACCCTCACGGCTCATAAGATTTGAAAGTCTTAAGTTACAGAGACCTAAACCTGTGCTTAAGAAACCCCCATAATTTCCGATATTGCCCTACAAGTGGTTCAATACTGACCCTTGTACACAATCCACGGGCGTGAATAGACACTTCCCTAACCAAGTCTCATCCGTGACTGGGGATATGTTCGTATGGTGAACGACCCTTGTAAATCCTCTCGATTTACAAGGAGAAAACCCTCCTGTGGGATCCTTACGACTTACAGAAGAACATGCACTTAGGAATCCTCACGATTCCTAAGGAGAAAATACGCCTACAAGATCCTCACGACTTGTAGGGAGAAATACCTTTATGAGACCCTTATGGCTCATGAAGTTAAAAGCCTTAGCCGACAGGACCCTAACCCTGGTCGCTAAGCCATCTTTGTTCGACATCGACAGAGACAGATGATGATTCGCTCCTGGTAATATCCCAGTTGTAGTGGTGCTGATGCCGAAATTGGTATACAGCAAAAAGCCAATAGGCCGCACATGCATACGAAATAGCCGAAATGATAGGGCAACTTGCAATAAAAAGCAGCAAGTAAAAATGTATGCATGCAAAATAGCCGAAATGATTGGGCAACTCGTAATAAAAAGCAGCGAGTAAGAATAAAATAAAAAGCCGAAATGATTGGGCAACTCGTAATAAAAAGCAGCGAGTAAAAATAAAATAAATAGCCGAAATGATTGGGCACCGCGAAAAATAGCCGAAATGATTGGGCAATCGCGACCTTCGCGATATAAAAGCTGAAATGATAGAGCATCGCGGAAATAAAATAAAAAAAGAAGAAGAAGAAATGATAAAACTTTAGCCCTACAGTTAAGATCACATCGATCCCTGTATACAATCCAAGGGCGTAAACAAAGAGGGAACTATACCTTCCTAACAGGCTCCGCCAGAAGACGAAGCCAAATCTTGACGGTTCAGTCCAACTCCGGAGAAACCAGTGTCTTTAGCAAACTCCTCGACTCACGGATACAAACACTCCTTGACGAGAGCCTCCTGATCCGCGTCGACTCGCAGAGCCACCAGTGCCTCCGTGGGAAATCCTCGACTCGTTTCAAACCCCAAGGAAACAAATAATCCTTGGCGCTTGGGAAACAAATAATCCCTAGAAAACTCCTCAACTCACGGATACAAACACTCCTTGACGAGAGCCTCCTGATCCGCATCGACTCGCAGAGCCACCAGCGCCTCCGTGGGAAATCCTTGACTCGTTTCAAACCCCAAGGAAACAAATAATCCTTGGCGTTAAGGAAATAAATAATCCCTAGCAAATTCCTCGACTCACGGATACAAACACTCCTTGACGAGAGCCTCCTGATCCGCGTCGACTCGCAGAGCCACCAGCGCTTCCGTGGGAAATCCTCGACTCGTTTCAAACCCCAAGGAAACAAATAATCCTTGGCGCTAGGGAAACAAATAATCCCTAGCAAATTCCTCGACTCACGGATACAAACACTCCATGACGAGAGCCTCCTGATCCGCGTCGACTCGCAGAGCCACCAGCGCCTCCGTGGGAAATCCTCGACTCGTTTCAAACCCCAAGGAAACAAATAATCCTTGGCGCTAGGGAAACAAATAATCCCTAGCAAATTCCTCGACTCACGGATACAAACACTCCTTGACGAGAGCCTCCTGATCCGCGTCGACTCGCAGAGCCATCAGCGCCTCCGTGGGAAATCCTCGACTCGTTTCAAACCCCAAGGGAACAAATAATCCTTGGCGCTAGGGAAACAAATAATCCCTAGCAAATTCCTCGACTCACGGATACAAACACTCCTTGACGAGAGCCTCCTGATCCGCGTCGACTCGCAGAGCCACCAGCGCCTCCGTGGGAAATCTTCGACTCGTTTGAAACCCCAAGGAAACAAATAATCCTTGGCGCTTGGGAAACAAATAATCCCTGGCGCTTGGGAAATAAATAATCCCTAGCAAACTCCTCGACTCACGGATACGAACACTCCTTGACGAGAGCCTCCTGATTCGCGTCGACCCGCAGAGCCACCAGTGCCTTCGTGGGAAATCCTCGACTCGTTTCAAACCCCAAGGAAACAAATAATCCTTGGCGCTAGGGAAACAAATAATCCCTAGCAAATTCCTCGACTCACGGATACAAACACTCCTTGACGAGAGCCTCCTGATCCGCGTCGACACGCAGAGCCACCAGCACCTCCGTGGGAAATCCTCGACTCGTTTCAAACCCCAAGGAAACAAATAATCCTTGGCGCTAGGGAAACAAATAATCCCTAGCAAATTCCTTGAATCACGGATACAAACACTCCTTGACGAGAGCCTCCTGATCCGCGTCGACTCGCAGAGCCACCAACGCCTCCGTGGGAAATCCTCGACTCGTTTCAAACCCCAAGGAAACAAATAATCCTTGGCGCTTGGGAAACAAATAATCCCTAGCAAACTCCTCGACTCACGGATACAAACACTCCTTGACGAGAGCCTCCTGATCCGCGTCGACTCGCAGAGCCACCAATGCCTCCGTGGGAAATCCTCGACTCGTTTCAAACCCCAAGGAAACAAATAATCCTTGGCGCTTGGGAAACAAATAATCCCTAGCAAATTCCTCGACTCACGGATACAAACACTCCTTGACGAGAGCCTCCTGATTCGCGTTGGCTCGCAGAGGAACCAGCGTCTCCGCGGGAAAATTCCCGATTCGTCTCAACTTGCAAGATGAAGCCTCAGACAGCAGGGACTAAAAAAACTTGCTTCCTGAACAATGGGACCCTACAAGTAGATCTTAACGGTCTCTTGCATACTATTCACGGGTCTCACTCTCCAAAGTCGAGTTTCGACGAGGAGGGAAACGACCGCTTACGGGTCCTCTCGACTCGTAAGAGGGAAAAATTCTCTTATAGGATCCTTACGACTTATAAGAGAAAACCACACTTAGGAATCCTCACGATTCCTAAGGAGAAAACCCACCTACGAGATCCTCTCGATCCGTAGGGAGAAAAATCTCTACGAGACCCTCACGGCTCATGGAGTTGAAAAGTCTTAGGCAGCAGATCTGAACCTGCGGCCTAAGCCATCGCTGATTCTTAAGAAAGTCAAGATGTTTACTCTATTATCTGTCAACCATGTTTATTAAGATAGCATGCCGATAATAAGAGAAAGAAGAAAGCTACAGAAGGAACATCCGATGTACGTTTGATCAAGCGTTCGAGACACATTCGTTCATGCACAAGCAAAAGACTCAAAACGAAAAATAAAGACAAGCTGGGATAAAATTTTTCCATTAATATGGCCAATAGTTCTTACATTCATAAAAGCAATAAATGAAAAACATTATTACAAGGGAATAACCTCGAACCCAGGACATAGATTGAGGAACTCGAAAGCAACCCTATCTATGACTTTCCAGGCCTTGTGGACCATCCTAGTATGCTTTCTTTCGCGAGCACAAGCGTCAGGGTCCCCCTTGATGTCTTCCACCCTCCGATAAGCAGCAAGTATAGCGGACTGTTGAAAGACCTCGTGCAAGAGATCGATAAGACCGTCTCGCCGTCTCTTCGAGATAAAGTTCAACAGGTACACCTGTTCCCCTCCGAATGGCGGCCGAGACTGGACGGCTTGCCTGAGATTCGGGGCAGATGCTAATTGGTGCTATCCATCCACCTCTTCGAAGATGCCAAGTTGATTTATGGCACCATGCATCGAAGGTTTAGACGGATGCGTCCGATGTAGCAGACTTCGTCAGATTCCCTCTCGCTTGAGGGGTTTTTGATTGTGGGGACGCTCTTCCCTGTGGGCGCAAGCCCCTGCAGTTAATTAGGCTACCGCATTGCGGTAACCACTTTCTCCTTCTCCAGATGGTCACTTCGTGTCGTGTTTGTTTGTTTTGTGTTTAGTTGCCCGTGGATTGTATACGGAGACTGAGTTATGTCGTCGCCCGTAGGGCGCGGACTAGTCCAAATCCGTATTATCTTAGATTTGGTTTTGGGGTTCGGTTTGAGGATACGTTAGCCATATTTGAGGCTAAGATCAACTCAAACGTTTGTTAAGGATACGTTAGTCTAACTTAAGACTAAGATCAACTTAACGGGATCGTTTAGATCCGACAAAAGAGCATTTGGGCTCCATTGTTCCGGTTTAGGGACATAGTGGTCCATTGCATGTATGGCCGTCGGGACCCGTCACCTCTCTGACGACGTTGAAGGATTACAACGACATGTGTCAAAGGAGTTCAGAGATGTACCCTTGAACCAAAGTTGATTGGAGGGATTCATAGTCCAGTCTGTTTGAAGGTTTAAAGATACGTTAGCCATATTTGAGGCTAAGATCAACTTAAACGGGATCGTTTAGATCCGGCAAAAGAGCATTTGTGGCTCTATTGTTCCAGTTTAGGGACATGGTGGTCCCTCTCCAGTTTAGGGACATAGTGGTCCATTGCTAGTTTAAGGACAATGCGGTCCGTGGGTAGTTTAAGGACATTGCGGTCCAATGTTAGTTTTAAGACATCTCGGTCAAGGTTAAGGACGTTGTAGTCCATGGGTTTAAGGACCCCACAGTCCATTGTTAGTTTTAAGACATCTCGGTCAAGGTTAAGGACGTCGTAGTCCATGGGTTTAAGGACCCCACAGTCCATTGTTAGTTTTAAGACATCTCGGTCAAGGTTAAGGACGTTGTAGTCCATAGGTTTAAGGACCCCACAGTCCATTGTTAGTTTTAAGACATCTCGGTCAAGGTTAAGGACGTCGTAGTCCATGGGTTTAAGGACCCCACAGTCCATTGTTAGTTTTAAGATATCTCGGTCAAGGTTAAGGACGTCGTAGTCCATGGGTTTAAGGACCCCACAGTCCATATCAATGTGTGGTCATCGGGACCCGTCACCTCTTTGAAGACGTTGAGGGATTACAACGCCAAATATCAAACGAGTGAAGAGATGTACCCTGGAACCGGAGTGGATTGAATAGTCTTTGGCCCAATTTGGGATCAAGACCACTTAATTATGTTATGAGCCCATTAGCCCAGTTAATTACGAATTGAGGACTTATGGCCAGCTTGGGCTAAGTCCAATCATGTCTGGGACATCGGCCCTCCTGTTGGTCCCTTGAAGGAGAGGCTTTGCCTCTGGCCATTTAGCCAATTGGGCCAATGCCTAGTGTCAAACACTAAAGACCAATCAGTGTCGAACACTGGGAATGAGATTGATAAGTCAGTGTTTAACACTAAAAGATAGTTGGTGTTAAACGCCAGCAACAAGGCTTTCAAATTAGTGTTAAACACTAAAACGGATTAGTGTTAAACACTGGCAACATAGATCTCAAATTAGTGTTAAACACTGAGGTAATCGGTGTTGAACACCGCAAATAAAGTTCTTCGGTTAGTGTTGAACACTAAGGCCAAACAGTGTTTTAATACTGGATTCATGGGGTTCCAATTTAGCGTTAGACGCTAAGGCAAGAGGGGTCACGTGGTAGCACGTGAGGGCGCCCTCCCTTCGTTTGTTCTGCTGAGAATATCGCATCTTTTGGGGCATCACGTGCCATCACGTGACGGGTGTTTAAATGGAGTATGTTAAAGCCTCTGCCAAGGGTCACGTGGGTCACGTGAGGCACTGCCTCAAAGGGGCTTTTCTGTAGATCTTTTTGGGGGTCACGTGGTGACACGTGACCCTGCCTCTATGTATGTTTTTTAGAAGATCTGTTAATCCCTTTCAGGAATTATATTCCTCGTAGGGTTAAACCCTGACAATAATTTCAGAGGAATCAAATTTCTACTTCCTTTTGAAGATTTATATTCTGGGATAGAGTTGAACTCTGAATTTTCTGTAGGAATTAAATTCCTCATATATGTGAAGAACTGAATAGGGTTAAACCCTAATAAAAGCTTTAGGGAGTTAAACTCCCACTCTCTGTTAAAGAATTATTCTGGGGAATGAGATTAAGGGAATTAAATTCCTGTTGTTTTAACAGAACTAAGTTCTTAACTAGGGTTAAACCCTGATTCTTTTCATTCTGAAGGAATTAAATTCCCATAACACAGGGTCAAACCCTAATTTTATTTTGAAGGAATTAAATTCCTATAGTTCTGTGAGAATTAAATTTTCGTGCTTCCATTCCCTCTCTATGCTTTGGATCTGCATGGGAGGATCTCAACCCATTGAGAATTAAATTCTCAACTCAAGGGGAGATGTGCACTTTACAGATCCTCCACCAAGGAGAGAACTATGTTCTTCTCTTTTATATCAGAGTTAAACTTTGTTGAGAATTAAATTCTCTTTTCTTTCAAAAAGCCTTCCCTTTCTTACCTAGGGTTTTCTTTTGCAGAAGATCCAAATTCCTCCAAAGTATTCAGGCTCTCTCTCTTTTTTTCCCCCTCTGCCTCTATCTATTTTTTGTGTGTCTCTTGGCTCCTATTTATAGGAGAAGCAGCCGAGTCAATTAGTTTTTTGATGAATCTTTCATTGAGAGATTTGATTTGCATCCATCATTCGTTTTGGGCCTTTGGATTGTTAGGTGAATTTTATTCACCATTGGATTTTAAATCCAGAGATTCTCCTTTGTTATTTCGGTTAGATTTAAAGGGGAAATCTTTCCAAATTCGAGATTTTCCCATAGATAGATGATATTTAATCACCTTTAAATCTCTAATTTAATCGGTTGCTTTGGAAAGATTTAAGAGGTCTTTTCTCAGAATTTAATTTCTGTTAACAGATAGGCTTTGAAAGCTGGTCACGTGTGGCCACGTGACCCTTGGTCACGTGTGGGTACGTGACCCTCTTGGAACGAGCCCTCTTCTTTCTTTCTGCGCTCTGCTTTCTGGTTGCTGCTTAGCTGTCACGTGCCACCACGTGACCCCTGGTCACGTGTGAGCACGTGACCCTCGTCTGGAGCCTTTTTCTTGATTCAATCTGGGAATTGAGTCTGCCGCTTTTGAGTGTCACGTGCCAACACGTGACCCTGGTCACGTGGGAGCACGTGACCCTTTCTGAATCCCTTTTCCTCGATGTAGTTAGGAAACTGAATTTGCCTTGCCGATGCTTTTAGATGTCACGTGCCAACACGTGACTGCTGGTCACGTGTAAGCACGTGACCTTTTTCTGAAGCTTTTTCCGTAAGCTTTCCTGATTTTAAATCAGGAAACAACACCGAGTGCACCTTGTCCTCAGCAGCGTCCAACGCTCTAAGCGGCACGCCGGAACAGAAGAGGGGAAGCGCTTCCCAGATGGCTCCCACGATAAGCTTAAGGAGGGAGGAACGTCGGGGGAGCAGTAGACCATTATACGCGTCGAAGCGACTCATTATTTCAGCGCACTCCTCGTTTGTGAACTCCCGATTTTGAGAGCGGCCAAGTCGGCGGATGTCCCCATATGAGATGATCTCGTTAAGGGCATACATGTGGGCGTTCATTGTTCCTGTGAAAGAGGGTCAACAGAATTATCAGAAAGACTGATTAAGCAAAACGATATAATGCGCTGAAGAATAAAATGACATCTTCAAACTCTAAGATCAATTAAACACTCTTAAGAGTTCTTTTAAATCAAAGGGATCTATGTTTTGCCAAAGATGCAAGTTTCCGTTCATGGGTTGAGAAACCCTGAAACAGATTCCTGAGAGCAAAGCTCTATTTGACGAAACCCCAAAAGGATTTTCTGTAGATCAAAAGATCTATGAGAGCAAGGCTCTGTTCATTAAACTAAATTTGATTTAATTTAAAATTTTACCTAAAAGGGGTGCTGGGTTCTGAACTTTGAAAGTTCCTAAAAAGAAACAAGAGCATTGCTCTAAAAGTTCTTAAGTAAGAGCCAAGCTCCGGAGTCTTTTGAAAATAAAATCTTAAAGATGATAAGCATCTGTGAGGGGACCAAAGGTCCTATTTATAGGCATCGAATGCCTCTTCAACTTCCAAAAGTTACTGCAACGGTTGGAATTCTGTCACTATTGCGCTCATGTTTCAGGGCCACGTAAGCGCAACGGTGGGGGGCACTTGTTTACCCCAATCGGAGCAAAGCTCTGATCAAATTCCGAGGTGGAAGATGAAGCAACCTCCAATCAGAAACAAAGCTTTGCTTTGAAAATTTAAACTTCAATAAATAAAGCAGCGCTTCAGATCCTTTGCACTGCGCGCAACGCGTCACGTGCCTGGCATAGATGCATTAGCGCGGCGTCCAAAAAGGCGCGCTCAATCAGAGCAAAACTCTGTTAAAGGGAGTAACGCTTCAGCTATACGAGCGGTGCGCCACGCGACGTGTGTCAGCATAGACGCGCTTGCGCAGTTGCGTTGCGCGTTGCGCTGCATGACACGTGTCAGCGCAGTTGCGCTGCGCTTTGCGCTGCGCTTTGCGCTGTGTGACACGTGTCAGCGCAGATGCCCCGTTTCGTAGAAGGGAAAAGGTTAAGTGCTAAAGGCAATTTACCCTTGTGAAATTACATGCATTTGATAATAACAAATTAAAATTATACGATGCACAAGCGCGACAGAGAAATGAAATAAAAGAATCCTTAACAGACAATGAAATACTTGATTAAAAAGAAAAATACTTATTCATTATTATTGTTATTACATTTAAAAAAGATCACCGAATACGGGATCAGAGAGACAAGGGTTCACAAAGAAAAAGAAGATTATCCAGCTCCCTCTCCATCTTCTCCATCATGTCGAAACGGCGATCCTCCCGAGGGGTAGCCATCCAACGGTCGACGCCACACCCCTCGGAAAAAGTGGCGATGATGACCCGACGAGCCTGTATCTGGCTCAGCAAGTGGAAGGAGAAGTCCCTCAGGGCTTTGGTGATCAAGTGCGCTTCGAGAAAGCACTCAATCTTATCCTCGGCGGCATCCAGCATCGCCGAGGACATCTCTGCTGGAGGAGGGGGAATATCGGCGAGCACCGAGGCAAGGAGCATCCGAAGCTAAATGGAATTCGGAGGGAGAGGAGACCCCATACGAGTCAAAAGCTCGTGCAGTTCAGCATCGCACTGCTCGTCCGAGAGAGAAGGGTCCTCCAGGCGCGCAGCAAAACGGGGAACAATGTCCCGAATCGGCACTTCCTATGGCTGTCGGCGGGCATGAGGACGGTTGCAAGCCATGATCGAAGAAGTTCTCTGAAGATGAAAAAAGAAAAGGCTCAGCCTTGACTTATATATATAGAGACCCAAGTGCAGAAAATCCTGTGCATAATGAAATCATTTCCAAGGCCCGGGAAATCAGAATTTTTGAAAATACAAGTTTGACTTAAAAAAGGGAGATGAAAAGATATCTCAGGCGAAGCGACGCCTCCAATTTTCCCGAAAATCTAAGATTTAATTTTGAAGCAACGCTTCAAATCCCGGACGCAACGCGCCATGTGTCAGGTGCAGATGCATCAGCGCAGCGCCCAAGGCAGCGCACCCAATCAGAGCAAAGCTCTGTGTTAAATGAAGCAACGCTTCAGATCCTCTGCGCTGAGCGCAAGGGCGACACGTGTCAGCGCGGTTGCGCAAGCACTGCGCTAGCGCAGTTGCGCTGCGCGCTGCAAGACACGTGTCAGCGCAGACGCGCTAGCGCAGTTGCGCTGCGCTGTGCGCTGTGTGACACGTGTCACGCGCTGGGGCATCTGCGCCAAACAGAATTAAAATTCTAAAGAAATCTTTTCTGTTCTTGTTAAAACAAGAAGATTTTCTTCTGTAAAACAGAAGCCCTTGGATCAAAGATCCAACGGTGGGGAAAATTCCCCGAATCACTCAGAGGAAGATCTCTTTAACAAATTTAACTAATTTATGGGCACTATAAAAAGGACCCTAGGCCTCAATTCAGAGGAGGAAGATCTTTCTAAAAAAAAGAGAGAGAAGAGAACTCTTGAGAACTCCTCAAGAACAACAGAAGGTAAAAACCTTTGAAAGAAGAGAAAATTCTCTTATAAACAGATCAGTGATCTGAAAACAAGATCATTGATCTTTAAACATAACTAAATAAAGGAATAAAAAAAATAAAAATAGTGCTTTGCACTTTTTCATGAACCTTTGATTCTTTAAGATAAGAAAAAAACTTATCTTTTTCTTTGATCTAAATTAGATCAACAAATCTAACAGTGCTTTGCACTTCTGTTCATTGAATCTAAAAGATTCCTAAATCATAGTGCCTTGCACTTGCAATACTGCACTGTTGCGCTCTTGGATTGGCGCAAGCCACCAGAGAGCGCCATGTGTCAGCATCTGAACCAATTGCGCTATGCGCTTTTGAAATAGAGCTTTGCTCTCTGTGATTAGCGCAACTCACCAGAGGGCGCCACGTGTCAGCAGCGCAAGCGCAGCGCGGCACACTGCGCTTGTATGACACGTGTCGTCATCACAAGCGCTTGCGCTCTCTGATTGGCGCAAAGCGCCTGATAAATGCAATGCATTTCCTAAAAGGGTCAGGCCCAAATCAAAAAGACCAAGCAGGCCAAAATAAATTGCAAAGCAATAAAAGGGGCAGAGCCCAAATAAAATTGATGCTTTGCATCATTTTTAAAGGGCAGAACCCAAAACAAATTGATGCTCTGCATCCTTTCTGGGCAAAGCCCAAATAAAAATAAAAAGAAATGCAATACAAAAGCAAATAAAATGTTGAACATTTTCAACTGGACTTAGCCCAACTTTGGCCGTAAGTCCTTAAATTAAATTGACTGAGCAAGATTGCTCCCTTAAATCAATTTACCTCCGGTTCGAGGGTACATCTCCGAACTCCTCTGACACCCGTCGTTGTAATCCTTCAACGACGTTAGAGAGGTGACAGGTCCCGACAACCATACATCAACACGGACTGCGGGGTACTTAAACTCGTGGACCGCAACGTCCCTAAACTAATATTGGACCGCAACGTCCTTAAACTAATATGGGACCGAAACGTCCTTAAACTAATGATGGACTACCACGTCCCTAAACTGGAACATAGACCACCACGTCCTTAAACTGGCGATAGACCACCACGTCCCTAAACTGAAACATGGACCCCTACGTCCCTAAACTGGAACAATAGAGCCCCCAAATGCTCTTTTGTCGGATCCAAACGATCCCGTTAAGTTGATCTTAGTCTCAAACAGGACTATCGTATTCTTAACAAACGTTTAAGTCGATCTTAGCCTAAATACGGCTAACGTATCTTTAAACTAAAAACACCAAACCCAAATCTAAGTAAATACGGATTTGGACTAATCCACGTCCTACGGGCGACGACATTACTCAGTCTCTGTATACAATCCACGGGCAACCACAGACAAAACAAACACACACGACACGAAGTGAAATTCTGGAGAAGGAGAAAGTTGTTACCGCGACGCGGTAGCGTAATTAACTGTAGGGGCTTGCGCCTGCAGGGAAGAGCGTCCCCACAATCAAAAACCCCTCTAGCGAGGGGGAATCTGACGAAGTCTGCTACATCGGCCGCATCCGTCTAAATCTCCGATACACGGTGCCATAAATCAACTTGGCATCTTCGGAGAGGTAGAAGGATAAAACCATATAGCATCTGCCCCGAACCCCAGCGTTAGGACACCGCGGTCCTGTGCGCCGCTGTTCGGAGGGGAACAATATCGTGCTATCTTGACAGGTATATCGGGCTTCTTATCAGAATCCTTCGGCTTATACCTGGCCTCTCCGCATGTTGAACACTCTTTCAAATATGAATTCTCTTTCCGGTACAACACGCAATTTTTAGGACATGCTTGAATCTTCTCACACTTCAGACTCAAATCAGACATCATTTTCCGGGCTCCGTACCAGCTGTCGGGAACGTTATTTCCCGGGGGCATAAAATCTTTCAAGAACGAAAGAAGTATTGTTAATGACTTGTTTCTCCATCCATTTAGGCACTTAATCTGGAAAAGTTGGACGAACCATGAGAGAGTGGAATACTTTGCATTCTCATAAATTGGTTTTCTAGCATCATTCATGAAATTTTTATACTTATCCGCACGCGGTCATTGACCGGAAGGAATGTCATATTCGGTACGAATAGATTCACCTTGGGCAGGCTCTACCATATCCTCCATTTATTCTGATGGAAAGAAATTACCGTCTTCTTCTTCCGCATTACCGTCTTCTCCTTCTTCTCTTGCCACATTATCGTCTTCTCCTTCTTCTTCTGTCGCATTACTGTGTTCTTCTCCTTTCCCATGATATAGCCAAGTTGTATAAAGTCTAGAAAAACCATGTTTAACGATATGAAGCTCTGCAAATTCTACCTTCTGCCAGTACTTATTCGCACATCTATCGCACGGGCAAAGAATCTTCTCTATCACGATCTTATTATGTGCGCATGCAAATTCAATAAAAGCAGCAACTCCTGCGACAAACTTAGGTTGCATACGTTGTTGCCAATCCACATACATCCAGTCCTTAACTCTGACGTACTCATGGGCCATGTTAGACTGTATAACATATAAATTGTAGGTTATGATTACTATATTGAGAAATCTAAGAACAAGATGGTTACTGACAAAGGAGAAAATCCGTGTATATGTTTTGTGTGTGCGTTTGTCGTTGAAAAGAATAAATTATCGATAATAAAAGTTAGATTTGAGGATACCCATGTATGAGTTGTATTCTATATATGTGTGTTTCAATTTATGATTTTGCTTAAGTGTAGAGTTGTTAGTGTGTATGTGATGTGTGTGCGTTTGTTGTGTATTCGTGTTGTATGTGTATGTTTCGGCTGTTGGGGGTAAAGCTTCTATCCCACTAAGAATGTGTAGTGTAACAACCATAATTTTCCTATACAATTTTTTTCAAAAATCGATAAAGGGGTATTTATTGCCTGAGCACAAGACTTAAGTAATTAATTAGCAATTTAATTACAAGAAGGAGCTTGTGGCTCATTGGTAATACCTTGTACTGCTGAACCAAGCCACCAGAGTTTATATCCCATGCCCACATTATTTTTAATATTATTTTGTTTTGAATTTTTAGAATACGAACAGTCAACACGTGTTAACTTCCAAAAACCCCACTACCCATGAAAAGTTAAATATACCAGTGAGAAAGTGGAACGACGACACACACCCCGGCGGCCTGACTCGGCCGGACCGCCGAGTCCCCAACAGCAAAGTGCTGCCTCTTGGTCTCCCCTACCCCTATGTATACTTTAAATTGTTAGACCAGTAACAGATCACCCTTTAAACACCATTCACTCCATTTTATTACAATTTATCACATTATTTTTATATTTATCCAATTTAACTCTTCATCTACCCTAACCCTAGCCTAACCCTATAAATACCACCACTACCCCTACCCTCTCATCCCAAAATTCTGAGCCCACTCTCTCAAAATTCCAAGAAAACTTGTGTACTTTGAAAACAAACTCGAGGCGAAACTCCGGCGAAATCTACGGCAAACTTCCGGCAATCGTTTTAGGAACTATCGGCGACGACGTAATACATCGGCGATTTCTCTACTTCCCTCTCACTCTCTTGTGTGATCTAAAACCCGTAAGTCCCAATTTTTACCTATCTCTTCTATATAAAAATACGGACTTACAAAACCCGACGGAATCGGAACAAATCCGATTTCCGATTCGGTTTCTTATAAAATTCCACTTCTAACTAATACAATCATACTTAAACTTCCTCATGTTGGCTATTAAATACTAATCAACCAAATTGATCAAGTTTCATCACATGAAATGATGACCATTTCAATTTATCGTATTTTTCACTTAAATACCACATTGTTTCAATTCTACATTTAACCCATTAAACTTGCTATACCTTTAAAGTAGAGCACGACGTAACGATCTACCTCCTCACACATTTATATGCAACATAACACGATACCCTCGAGAATCTAGAATACGAGAAAACAAACATTTTCATTTAAATACCATTGACTTAATAAAACCATTTCTAAAAGATTTAGTATTAATACACTTTTTAAATAAATACCTCTTATTATGAAAATATGATAAGTTGTGGACATTAGTCGTTTATCTAAACCTGACTTTGTGGTGTTTAGGCTAGGCAAGTGAGAAAGGTAACTTTAAAAGGCCCGTATCACGGTGATTCGTGAGCGGATCCCTCCTTTCTTCACTTGTACTTACCTGGCCACAATTGGCGGTGAAGAGGCGATTTGAGGCATCTCACAACTTGTCGTTTTGGACCAGTTAGAAATAGTCTAGTTGACTCAGGAGACCCTAGGATATAGAATACGGAAAATTGATATCTTTACAAATAAATACCATTTACTTCATAAAACCGTTTTCTAAAGGATTTAGTATTTTACAATCTTTGCAAAGCGCCGCTACAACCCATTTTGGGGAACCCGTTCGGGATGGTGCGGATTATTGCACATCCTTGGGCTTAGTAGTGCGAGATTCAGACCTCCGCAAGGAGCATTCGGTCTCGAAAGATTTAAAATACGACATCTTAAGAAAATGAGATTTTTAGAATATAAAAAATATATTAAAATTATTTTTGTATAAATATATGTATATTTATCATTAAAATACCTATTTTGTTATGATATAAATATTCCACCTTTTTCTAAAAATCACAAGAATCAATTTTACACTAAAATACCATGAATTCCATATAAATCAATATTACAAATAAATACCTTTATTTCTGAAATTAGGATATTTTCACTAGAAATATCACAATACAAAATCCACCTTCATTACAACTCTAAACACGAATAATGAATCCTTGAGGTATATTTTGAAAAGTATATAAAAGTATTTTTACATAAACCCCCCTCAAGTTCTATAAATTACTCTAAGAACCCTAGTAAACATAGGTTTAAGCGGAACCAATCTCTTGAGCCTCAGGGAGCCGGAGAAGTGGGTGCTTTCCTATCTTAGGTAGACAAATTAATAAAAACAATCAGGACTTCAATTTACTTTGCTGATTTTCTGACTCAGTTTGAGTCTCAGTATAATCTGACTTGAATATGATTCAAGTACAATCTAAAATCTTCAATATTACAATTCAACATGAATCCATGAATCCAATTATCAATCTATACAACTTGACTGAACCGAACCATGGATATACATTCCATTTACATACATGATTCTACGGTTACATCCGTTTACCGATATCATGGTTTCGGTCAGTCATCCAATTATAAAATCTATATAGTTTACAATACAATACAAGACAATACAATACAACAATACAATCAAGATAACACTACGGGGTTTAAGGGGTGGATTGGTACGGAAGGTGTTAAAAGTGGCACGAGACGGTAAGATTAAGACACCTAACATATATTCCGTTGCTGTTGTACCGTGGCATAACGGTTCCTTGAGTTTCTGATACCTTAGTCTCCGGGGAAAGTGAGACTCCTCTCGTATACACTGGTATCCTTCTGTATCAAGCTACAAATAACAATGTTAACACCAAATACACCAATATAACAATATAATACAACTATAAAAGCTACTCTCTCTCTCTCTTACCCTTTGTCTATTCTATTTCTCCTCTTATCTTTGGGACTTACCGAGCGATCTGTTCGCTGACGACATTCTATTTCTTTCTTCTTTGAATGTCGTCAGGTGGTTTGGATCCGTCAGAGATCGAGCCAACTGCAGAAAACTTGGATCAGTACAGCGAAGACCCTGAGCTCTAAACATTGTATATTTCTATTCAGTATCTTTAATTTCCTGTTATGCCATTGTTTAGGCATCACTTTTATTTCAGTTGTATTTCCTTTTCATGCATTGTAAAAAAGAATGTTAATAAATAAAGTTGTTGTTCAGTTCATATCTTTTGTCTCTTGTGTATTTACTTTATATTGCTTAGATACGCTTAGCGTATTTACTTCAGAGTAGATACATAGCGGACCGGTCGCGTCCCTTTCGCCGTATACCGGAAAGCGGGGCGTGACCTATAGAGCAAACATCCATTCGCTTGTGCTTTCAACCGTTTCGAGTAAATTTCGGCAGCACCCCCCCGCTGTTCTCCGAGTACACTGTAATAGAATAGATAATCATTTCAAAGCTGTGAAACAACGTTGAAATGAACATCTAATCTATCTTTGTACACGGAGAACCAGTTGAAAAGTACCGACGAAATAACTCGAAATGGATGAAAACACAAGTGAATGCAGGTGTTTGCTTTATACATTCCTAACTTGTCCACACTGGACAAATCTATCGGTTATCATATGATTGAATCTTCTCGTCACATAGACTATATAACGGTTGTTAGTACCGAACTATACCGTCCGATATTTAACAATTTTCGTATAGTTCTATGTCACGACGAACATCGAACGTATGTTAACCGATAGACGGGGACTAAGTGGCGCTTTGATTTTCATATATTAATATCGATGAGAATATGAAAGTTTCATATTATCATCGAGTATCATATATTGGTTTTAATTTAAACATTTAATTTGAATAGGTTTTACGTTTACGTTTCGTTAAGGGTTCGAAATTTTTAGTTTAGGGTAAATTTTTCTTGCGTTTATGGTAAAGTTGTACGTATATATTATCGAGTATCCTACTGAATGAATTAGTGCGCCCTAAAACCCTAATCCTAAATAACCCAAATTAATTTAATTAACCACAATTAACCATAATCGTTACCATAACATAAATTATCCCTAATTAACCCAAACTTAACCCAATTTACCCAAATTAACCTAATTAACCCTAATCAACATCCTAACCCTTTCAAATTAACGCTAATTAACCCAAATTAACCCTAAGCTCTAATTAACCCAAATTAACCCTAGCCACCCTGAACCTGAACCAAACCCTAACCCTAACTATATAATGAAGGCCTAACCCTAATCCTAGCCCAAGTCTTACCCTAACCCTAACCTTAACCCTAACCCCAAACCATAGCTGCCGCCACAACCACCAAAGCCACAATGCACCCACCTACCACCGATCACCATAGCCACCACCGACCACCACCACTGACCACCGACCAGTACAACCACCACCACAACCACCACAGCCACCACCCTAATTAACCGAAATTTACCCAAATTACCACCACAACGACCATGAACTCCACCATCATCAACATCACCAAACAACCATGACCACCAACAATTATCATCATCAACATCATCTACTTCTTCTGCTTCTTTAAAAAATCAATTTTTAAAATTGGAATTAAAAATTTTTACGAACCTGGAAAATGATTAAGACACTGGACGGCGACGATGACTGCTCGCCGGTGATGAAATCTAGACAACAAAGAAGACTCGGCGATAGAACTCGAGAAGATGGAATGGACGATGGAGTTCGAGGAGATGGAAAGAGGAGTTGGAGCTCGCCGGCGATGGAAGCGGGGATGGAGTCGGTGACTTGGCCACTAGAGGATCGGAGGATCAACCGAAGAAGGTCGCTGGAGGATCAGAGGAGGGCTCGGCCACTGGAGGATCGAATAAGGATCACAGGAGGGCTCCCTGAGGTCGCTGGAGGCGGCGATTGGAGGACCAGAAAAGGTGTTAATGATCGGAGGAGACGAAGGGAAGGAGGGTGACGAGAAGGGTGACTGCGGCGATCGGTGATGATGAGAGTACGGTGGCGACGAGAAGAAAGGCGCGGAGGAGGAATTTTTTTTGGGTGGGGAGGGGATGATAAATTGGACGTGGTAAATTATTTTATTTTTTTTAATAAATCAACTTTGCCCCTACGGTGCAAACCGCAGGGGTTTCTTTTGCGGCACCATAGGGGCATTTACAAAGGTTATTTTTTATTAAATTTTTATATAAAACTGTCCCTACGGTGTTATCCGTAGGGACATTTGTTGCCCCTACGGTTTCTACAGTAGGTGCAAAGAAAAATTGCCCCTACGTATTTGCCAATCCGTAGGGGCAACCCATTATTGTAGTAGTTAAGAGACCCAGTGTAGTTTTTCCCACCACACGTTGAGCAGTGGGAACCTCACGTGGGCCCCCCATTTTCTTAAATTTTATTTTTTAAATTGGATAGCAACGGTCGAAAAAAATATTTGTGTTAATTTACATTTAAAATTATGGTTACAAAATCATGGTTTAAGTTATCCAAATACTCCATAGTTACAAAACCATGCTTTTACACCGCCCTTCCAAACACACCTCAAAATATGGTTTGGTTATAAAGCCATAGTCGTGAAAACCATGGTTTTGAACCGCTCATCCGAACGAAGCCACTCTCTCTGCAGCAATTACTCCTCTTCTCTCTCTTTCTCTCTCTCTCTCAGGTGGCATTCAAAAAAATTATATTGAAAATTAATCTTTCTCAACCAAATAAAAACCACCTGGGTATACTCGCCCTTCCTCTCTCGCTCCCGTATATTGCATTCAAAAAGAAAAAATCCATTGAAAATTAATCCTTTTCATGTAGTAATACAATGGAGATGATTACAAAATTGTCAAATTGAAGTTTAACATAAGTAAAGAAGTACATACACTCTATGCATCTTATTTGAAAATCTTATATTCAAAGTTTCTTTTAAATAATTTTTTAACATTGTTTATAAAATAAAAGAATCTCTCTCTTTCTGATGTGGGGTTCTGATGATGATCAATATTGGCAATCTCCTGGATCAAGGCACGTAGCAGATGACGTGCCCCAAAACTCAGGGGAAAGGGCCAACGGGGGCCGACCAGGCTACCCTGCAACCGACCTGCAAGCACAAGCTGGCCCTCCTCAGCCTCTCAGCTCGCCTCCTCAGCTCGTCTCGAGCTGCCACAGGACCAAGATTCCTCGGCCTCCTCGCTCGTTCCCGAGCTCCCGCCAAGGCCGTCTTCCTCAGCTGTAACACCCGAGCCCAATGCCATTAATTTCTGTTACTTTATGAATGGAGTGTGACCTTCATTTCATTTATCTTGCTTGATTGTTACTTTTACCCCGTCAATTCACTTTTTGCATATAACAAAATTTTGGCATCTAAAATAAAATTAAAAAATATTCATCTTGGCTTACTTGACACCCCTAACCCTACTGTAGCGTCCGTACGTCGTGTTCTCGTCCCGTTCAGTGAAACGGGCGAGTTTGGATGGCTACGTGCACGTACGTGTGCCCGTTTTGGGGGTATGCCTTTTAATCATAAAATACTTCATTTTCAGTTTTGGATCCCGCTTAAAATTCTATTATTTCAATTTCAAATTTTTGGACCCGACACGGACGCGATTTGGAAATGTTTCATTTTGCGCCAAAATCCCAAATTTTATTAATTTTTAAAACGCCGTATATTTCCTTAACTATACTAATCTTACTGTTTAATTTAAATCTCAAAAAATCTTTATTCTAAAACTTTTCCTAACCTCCTTTTCACCTCAGCCAACCACGGCTCTCTAATATCGTGGGCCCCACCTCTTACGTCTCTCTCTCTATCTCTTCTCTCTCTTCCGTCTCTCTCTCTCTCTCTATCTTTCCTCTCTCTTCCGTCTCTTTCTCTCTCCCCATCTTTCTCTCTCCCCTTTGTATTTTATTTCCCTCCTATTCTTTCCTTCAGAAAACAAACCCAACCCCCCACGAGAAACCCCAGCCGCGTGCCCTCGCCGCCGCAGCCCCGACGCCAACGTCAATACCACCAACCTCCTCGCCTCCTCAGCCTCATCGCACCTACATCCTCTTCCTCCTTTCCCCACGTTCCCGTGCACCCCTGCACCTTCACCGCGACCTGCGCGCAACCCTGCACGCGTTGGACCGCCAGATCCGTCGTCGCCGACGGCCTCGCCTCCATGCCCCGGCCTTCGTACGACCCCTGTAAGCTTTACCTACCCGTCTCCTTCCTCCTTCCTTTTGTTCTGCAATCATTTGGTGTTCTACGGTTTTCGCAGTCGCTGTTTGCCGACAGCCGGAGTTCGTTGACGAACGTCGACCGTTACCACCCGTCCTACCGACCAGTGTAAGCGCTTTCTCCATCTCACTCTTCCTTCCTTCTCTGTTTTCGCTTCCCTTCTTGTTTGCATGTATTGATAGTTCACTGTTCATTCCTCGGCCGGAATCCGACGATGCCGACGACGTGACCCGACATTCCAGCGAGGTATCCCGACCCGTGTGGTTCCATTATTTGTCGTTTGGGTTCATTCCGTGAACCGTGCGCCCGTCGCGAGTTTCCCCGCCAACTTTCTACGTTCCGTTTTTCCCGGTTCGCGACCCGTCGAGGCAAGTACCCCTTGCTACATGCTATACAATATTTACAGATATATTATGACACCCTAAACCTGTAAATTTAACTTTGGTACGATCATTTCTCATTTTCATGTACAATATTGTTATATGTCATTTTATCTTTAAAAATTGGAGCCTACAGCTTGCAATTGAACCTAATAACCACATTTACCTGTTTAAACACATTTTTAATATTAACATAGCTTATGGAATTTATCTCTACAGTTTTGTTCCATTTGGACACTTGTATGCATTTTAACCCGTAATAGCTGTATTGAACATTTATATAAATCTTTGCACCTCTAAAGTGCTTAAACTTGTTAACACGATTAAAATGCCATAATTGTTATACTGCATTCGTATAACATTGAAATCACCTCTGTGACACAACTGATAACTGAACTGCAAATTGAGTAAATCTGCCTATTGCTTAATTCATTGTTTATATCATGTCGATGAATACCATGCTTGATTATATAACTGATTGTGAGCACATCCATAATATTTGTCACGCCCCGCTTCCCAAAATACGGAAAACGAGGGATGACTAGGCCAGCCATGCTCCTACGGTCAAGGAATCATCCCGACGTAGTCACACTTCGGCTTCTAGCACTACATGGTAATCAGTAAATAAAGCACAGTATTAAAGGAATCACATCACTAATTTATTACTTAAAATTTCATTGTTCACAGATCACAGATAATAAGAAAGATAACTAACCAAGTTCGATCTCACAATCTCTCTTATGGAAAGCAGTAAATGAAGAAGGTACACCAAACTATATCTTCGTGAGCTCAAAGGATAGATCCGTCTCCTGTGCTGGTCTTCCCGCGGAATCTGAGCATGCATACTCAGGTCGTCAGAGCGACACAAATAACAATATTATTATATTCAGATGAAACAGGTAAATGAGGTAATACTGGTATGCGAATAATGCAAGTAAACACTATGTCACAATATGATGCAGAATATGTTATGTGTCCCTATCGGTCTCTAGGTCATGTTTGAAATCACACAGTGGAAGGAGGATCATGTTTAACAGGAGTCTCGTACATACCCGAGACAACGGCCCACATGCCCGGGACATAACCCTGTCAGCCGGATCGCTAGATCCTGTCCTACACGTATAAGTATCACGGTTCGAATGATCATCCTCTAAACACGGTCCCGCTAAATACGATACTCTTTCCACTTTGATTTCCCCTTTTTCCCCAAGTTACACTATTTAAGATATTGATCTAGTTGTGTACGAGTATACCAAAGGCACGGTTTCATCACTGTCCACTGTATCAATCACTATCACGAATATTCACTTTCCATTGGTGTACTCGTCACTCCTAAATCAACATCTATCACGCACGATGATGCAATGTCCACACGCACTAACACTGTGTAAATGACAAGGGTATGATATATGTACTATATGCTACCAATAAACTTTGTATGTTACGAATTAGCATGCATGTCATGAACTAAAATAAATTGCACAGATAATATGTTACGAATTCAGCGAAAATGATGTAGGTAAGATATATAGAACAATCAGTCAGTGATTCATCAAAATTTGTTTCAGTTCAATCGGAGTTTCGGTTTTCAAGATATAACTGTTTCAGTTTAAGTGTTCGCGGCTGGAATTTCAATTTCAGAACTGAACGTCTGTTTCGCGACACGAATTGCGCCCAGTTGGGCTCAGAATTTAGCGATGTCACAGTTAGATGAAATTTAGGGTTTTCGATAAAGTATTCAACGCAATAGACGTATTCTCAATCGCATCTGTAAGTTGAAAGTTATACACAGTTTAACCTCCAATGTCATTTCAGAAAGTATTCTGAACAGCTTTACGTTCTGCCCTTTTAAAATAAGTTTAAAATAACAAACTGCGATGAATCGGAATGAAACCAATTGTTTTCTTTCACTAACAGAAATATCTTATAACTACTGTAAAGTTCCGTATCATGCGATTTCAGGGAACACGGGGACGCAGGACTTCAGACAGAACACACTAATCAGAAACGCTCTGGACTGCAGTCCAGAGTCGTGTTCCGATCCAATTATCTTTATGGTTACATAACAGAAATGATCAGGAATTTACATAGGATTAAAGTTCATCGAGTCGGCTTCGATTTAAGCCCTCGAACGCAGCTTTCCAATATGTATATGATTTATGGTGATTATATTCGTTTTCAGGTACGAAAGAGTTCTAGTTTAAACAACATATATGGGGGTATCACTTTTTGTCACGAACGATCGTATTTTCCAGCGAATTTCACATACGTTATATATCATTACAAGGGCCAACAGAACATATAGGTTACCGTCAAATTAGACAAATATTTCCATTAGGATCATACATTGAACACATACGTCTCAATATATTTAGTTACTCGGTAAGTTTCAATTTATATGACTTTAAGGTTGTACCACTAATAATTTAGCATGAAGCAAGTAAACACTTGCCTGGAGAACGCCTCGGGATCGTACGACAGCAGTGTCGTCACGAACGCGCGATATACGCCACGTACCGAATTCCCGCGAGCCTCGATCTAGATGTGGATCTCGCGTCGGGGTTGTCCGGAGTCGTTTGCACAGCCACTGGACGTCTAGAATGGTGCTCTGTGGGTCTCCCGAGGTGTGCTGGGGTTGGCGTCGGTCGGCGGCGCTCCGGCTATGTGTACGGAGAGGTTTCACAGTGGGAAAAATTTGTTTGAAAATGGTTTTGGAGTTTTGGGGAGAGATGGGGAGCAGTGGGGGTCGGGTCTGAAGAGATGAGGGTGATGCTGAGGGTGAGTAGGGTCGTAGAGGGGGTTCAGGCGAAGTGGGGCTCGCCGGCGTTGAGTGCCAGGGTGCTGTGGCCGAGCCCTGTAGAGGGGGTTGTGTGCAGGGGAGACTTGAGTGGGTGGAGATGGAGTCGTGGAGGGAGAAGGAGGGTGGATGAGTGGTAGTCGTCGTGTCTCGAACGACGAGGTGGGATGATCGCCGGCGGTGGAGGTGTCAATGGCTCGAGAGAAAGTTTGGGTGTTCGGGTTTTTGGGCTCGGTGAATGTAGAGAAGAGAGGTGAGGAGTTTGTGAGTACGAGAGAGATGAGGGCGACGAGGTTGACAACGTGGGGGCAACGGCAGGGCGAGGGCGTGGGCGACGGCGGGGGAGGCGTGTCGCGCGCGCGCGTTAATGAATGTAGCCGTTGGGATTTTGAGGGAAGAAGAACAGTGGAGGGTGAGTGAGCGGGCTTGGGTTAAAATGGAGTGGGCCGGCCAAACAAAGAAATTCCCTACTAAAATAAAAAAACCAAAGTGAGCTGCAGATGGGGAAAAACGGGCCGGCTCCATGAAAATTTTAATAATTCTCTTAAGGATAAAACTTGTGGGCTGCAAGGATTTATTTAATAATCTAATTATAATTAGTGTGTGGGCTGAGGGATTAGGGAAAAATAATGGTTAAATTAAATTGGTTTTATTTGTGTTAATTTTTGGGTTTTAAATTCTGGGTTTTGACTTTTAGGGTTAAGGAAAAATATAAACTTTGGGATTCAAGCAACCACCTTCTACAGAATAATTACGAGGCAAGGTTAATCTCAGGAATTTGGAAAAATACAGGGAAAAATTCTTGTAGATGGAGAACGGGGATTTACATCATACCCCCCCTTAACAAAAATTTCGTCCTCGAAATTTAACAAAGATACAAGAGTACAATGTACTAAACAAAAATATGTGGATAACGATCACGGATGTCTTCCTCCCGCTCCCAGGTGGATTCTCCTGGGGAACGACCGCCCCAAGACACTCGGACTAACGGAATGACTTTATTCTTCAGCACTTTCTCTCTGCGGTCGAGAATGGTGGTAGGTTGCTCCTCGTACGATAAGTCAGTACCCAAAACTAGTTCTGAATGGTCCAGGACATGGCTCTCATCCCGGACATAACGCCGCAACTGTGACACGTGGAAGGTATTGTGTACACCAGCTAGCGATGGAGGCAAGGCCAGTCGATAGGCCACCTCTCCTATTCGCTCTAGCACCTCAAAAGGTCCGATAAAACGGGGACTAAGCTTTCCCCGACTTCCGAACCTGATAACACCACGAGTAGGGGAAATCTTTAAGAACACATGATCTCCAACTTCGAACTCAAGTGCCCTTCTGCTGGTATCTGCCCAACTCTTCTGTCGATCTTGAGCCGTCTTAATACGTTGCCTGATCATTTGGATCTTGTCCACTGTTTGAACAATGAGTTCGGGGCCCAGTAATCTTCGTTCTCCCACATCGTCCCAACATACTGGGGATCGACACTTACGCCCATATAGCGCTTCAAAAGGAGCCATCTGAATACTAGCCTGATAACTATTGTTGTAAGAAAACTCGACTAGGTGCAGATGGTCCTCCCAGGAACCCTGAAAGTCCAACATACAGGCTCTCAACATATCCTCGAGCGTCTGAATTGTACGCTCGGATTGTCCATCCGTCTGTGGGTGATAAGCTGTGCTGAACTTAAGGCGGGTTCCCAAACTCTCCTGTAAGCTCTTCCAAAAGTGCGACAAGAATCTCGTGTCCCGGTCTGACACAATGCTGACTGGAACACCGTGAAGTCGCACAATCTCCTGCATATATCTTTCTGCCAGTGATTCTGTCGACTGTCCCACTCGGAAAGGTAGAAAGTGTGCAGCTTTTGTAAGGCGATCGACGATAACCCAAATAGCGTTATTGCCTCTAGGGCTCCGTGGTAAGGCCGTCACAAAATCCATAGTAATGTGCTCCCACTTCCATTCAGGTATCGGCAATGGTTGTAATAATCCTGCTGTTCTCTGATGTTCCGCCTTCACCTGTTGACATACTAAGCATCTGGATATGAACCTCGCAATTTCCCGCTTCATTCCGTTCCACCAAAAGTGCTGCTTTAGGTCCTGATACATTTTTATACCTCCCGGATGCACAGAATAAGCTGAACTGTGTGCTTCAGCCAACACTTCTTCTCGTACACCACCTTTAGGTACGCAGAGTCTGCTACCGAATCTCAGAGAGCCATCCTCATGTATAATCAAATCCGTTCTCAGTCCAGCTTCCACTTGCTCTCTGAACTTTTGTAATCGAGGATCATCCGCTTGTGCAATCTTGATGCGATCCACCAGGGAAGATTGCACCTGTAGTTGCCAAAATTGACTGAGTGCGTTCGGAGTAATGACCTCAAGTGCAAGTCTCTGGAAATCCTCAATAATACTCCTCTGATCGGTCAACATCATGACCGCTGGTTTGCGACTGAGTGCATCTGGTACAACATTGACCTTCCCCGGGTGATACTGAAGGTCCAGATCATAATCTGCCATTAGCTCTAGCCATCGGCGCTGCCTCATGTTCAGTTCCTTCTGGGTGAAAACATACTTCAAACTTTTGTGATCCGTGTATACCTCCACTTTCTCACCCAAAAGATAGTGCCTCCAAATCTTTAATGCAAAAACTACCGCAGCTAACTCCAAGTCGTGCGTAGGGTAGTTCTTCTCGTGGTTTCTCAGTTGTCGAGAGGCGTAAGCAACCACTCGGCCGTGCTGCATCAAAACACAGCCTAAACCCTTCCCCGAGGCATCACTGTGTATCACCATACCACCGGAATTATCTGGTACTGTAAGTATAGGTGCTGTGGTTAACTTCTGCTTCAGAGTGTCGAATGCCTGAGAGCACTCTTCTGTCCATGTAAACGGCACGTCCTTCCTTGTCAGCTTCGTCAATGGTTCCGCGATCCTTGAGAAATCTTGGATGAATCTCCGATAATAACCTGCCAATCCCAGAAAGCTCCTGATCTCTGCTACTGATTTCGGTGTCGGCCAATCTCTGACAGATTCTATCTTTGCCGGGTCCACCGAGATGCCTTCGCTCGAAACAATATGTCCCAAAAACTGAACTTTGTCGAGCCAGAATTCACATTTGCTCAGCTTCGCATACAGCTTCTCTTCCCGAAGAATTTGTAGGACTGCGCAAGTGTTCAACGTGCTCCTCCTGAGTCTTCGAGTAGACAAGTATGTCGTCGATAAACACAACGACAAACGTGTCCAAGTATTTTGCGAACACCCTGTTCATTAAATCCATGAATATTGCTGCAGCATTGGTAACACCGAACGGCATCACAAGGAACTCGTAATGTCCGTATCGGGTCCTGAAAGCCGTCTTGCATACATCCTCAGCTGCTACTCTGATTTGATGATATCCAGAACGGAGGTCCAACTTCGAGAAAACCTTGGCTCCACTTAGCTGATCGAATAAATCATCGATACGCGGGATTGGGTACTTGTTCTTTATTGTGACCTTGTTCAGCTCCCGGTAATCTATGCACATTCGCAACGATCCATCCTTCTTCTTCACCAATAGAACTGGTGCACCCCACGGTGAAGCGCTTGGCCGAATAAATCTCTTCTCCAATAATTCTTCAACCTGTTTCTTCAATTCCGCCAACTCCACTGGTGCCATCCTGCAGGGGGCCCTGGATACTGGGGCGGTACCTGGAATCAAATCGATCGAGAACTCTAAAATTCGAGGAGGTGGTAGACCTGGTAGATCTTCAGGAAATACGTCTAGGAAGTCCCGAACAATTTCTGGGGCTGGGATCTTATCAATCTCCATAGCTGTCAGCTCCTTAGGCTTTGCTCTGTATTTAGCTGGCTCCAAGGATTCGCTTCCGCCCTCGAAAATGAACTCCCGGTGATTAGGGATGCGGAAGATCACCTTCTTTGCATGACAATCGATAACTGCGTGGAAAGTGCTCATCCAATCCATCCCAAGAATTGCGTCGTAACTGCCTGTCCCAATTAGGAGGAAATTCGCATAGAATTCCCTACCACACACTACAACTGGGCATAATCTACATTCTCGACTAGATATAATAATGCCATTACCCGTATGAATTTCCCATCCCTTGGTTAGTGGTTCATGTGGTATTGAGTGTGTATTTGTGAAATGCTCAGACAAGAAACAATGCGATGCTCCTGAATCAAATAGTACTTTAGCTGGCAAGGAATGTACAAGTAGAGTACCTGTGACCACGTCTCCTGATGCCTCTGCCTGCTCAGCGGTCAAGGTGAAAGCCCGTCCCTGACCGCGACCTGTAAATGGCTGTCTCTGTTCCTGCGGCCTCTGCTGTGGCGGTCCAGAACTTCTTTGTATCTCTGCTCGCTCAGGACAACTGTTAATCCTGTGCTGACTGGAGCCGCAAATCAAACACTGTCCCTTAGCACGGCGACAGTCCTTCTGGGTATGCCCTCCTCTACCGCAATAGCCGCAAGTTACGCCCTGCCTCTGGGGGCGGTGCTGTGGTACGAATGGGCGCTTCATTTGAGTCGTTCCTGCTCTGTGAACCGGTATGGCTCCTCGAGAAGGCGCGTGGGTACGTGCTGGAACGACTGGGGGTCTCCTGAACTTGCTAATCAATTGCTCTTGAACTCTCGCCGCGTTGAGTACCTGTGCGAAAGTCTGTAGATCTAACGATGCAATCAGCTGCTGCAACTCAAAATCTAACCCCTGAAGGAAACGCCTGGCCCTGGTGACCTCTGATTTGACCATGTATGGGGCAAAGCGGCTCAGACGGTTGAACTCTGCCGCATAAACGTCCACTGGGCGTCCATTCTGCTTCAGAAGAATAAACCTTTCCTCCATTTCTGCCTTGGCTGTGGGAGGAAAATAGTGATCTAAGAAGCACTCCTTAAACTTGTTCCATTCAATCGGCTCTTCAAGTCTGCTTTCTTCTACCGACCACCATGTACGAGCCTCGTCTTCTAATTGTATCTTTATCACATTCACTCTGTCTTCCTCTGGAACCCTGGCGGCTGCCAATAAATTCTCCATGTTTACCAGCCATTGCTCAGCTTCAAGTGGTTCAGCTAGCCCTGTGAACGCAGCTGGGTGTAACCGTCGGAAGTCTGACACAGTACCAGCCCTAGCCTGGTAAGCTGGTGGAGTAGCGCCCTCGGGGGCGGTAATAAGTGCGGAGGGTCCTCCTGCAGCGGTAATCGTCCTGAGTCCCTCAGTAAGCAAATCTGTCTTCCTCTCCTGAGCTTCCGCGAGAGTGGTCAGTGCACTGAGTATTCTTTCCGTGCGGTCCTGAGAGCTGGAGTCCGAGGAGGGGTCGTTCGGGGACGTCATATCACTGGAAGATTCAAAAGAATAGGTTCAGATTCAAGGATAGAAATCAAGAATAGTGAAACAAGAATAACGTAATACAGTTTAGTTAATGTTATCCCTTGATACTAAACACAGGCTCTGATACCAACTAAACCATGTCACGCCCCGCTTCCCAAAATACGGAAAACGAGGGATGACTAGGCCAGCCATGCTCCTACGGTCAAGGAATCATCCCGACGTAGTCACACTTCGGCTTCTAGCACTACATGGTAATCAGTAAATAAAGCACAGTATTAAAGGAATCACATCACTAATTTATTACATTAAAATTTCATTGTTCACAGATCACAGATAATAAGAAAGATAACTAACCAAGTTCGATCTCACAATCTCTCTTATGGAAAGCAGTAAATGAAGAAGGTACACCAAACTATATCTTCGTGAGCTCAAAGGATAGATCCGTCTCCTGTGCTGGTCTTCCCGCGGAATCTGAGCATGCATACTCAGGTCGTCAGAGCGACACAAATAACAATATTATTATATTCAGATGAAACAGGTAAATGAGGTAATACTGGTATGCGAATAATGCAAGTAAACACTATGTCACAATATGATGCAGAATATGTTATGTGTCCCTATCGGTCTCTAGGTCATGTTTGAAATCACACAGTGGAAGGAGGATCATGTTTAACAGGAGTCTCGTACATACCCGAGACAACGGCCCACATGCCCGGGACATAACCCTGTCAGCCGGATCGCTAGATCCTGTCCTACACGTATAAGTATCACGGTTCGAATGATCATCCTCTAAACACGGTCCCGCTAAATACGATACTCTTTCCACTTTGATTTCCCCTTTTTCCCCAGGTTACACTATTTAAGATATTGATCTAGTTGTGTACGAGTATACCAAAGGCACGGTTTCATCACTGTCCACTGTATCAATCACTATCACGAATATTCACTTTCCATTGGTGTACTCGTCACTCCTAAACCAACATCTATCACGCACGATGATGCAATGTCCACACGCACTAACACTGTGTAAATGACAAGGGTATGATATATGTACTATATGCTACCAATAAACTTTGTATGTTACGAATTAGCATGCATGTCATGAACTAAAATAAATTGCACAGATAATATGTTACGAATTCAGCGAAAATGATGTAGGTAAGATATATAGAACAATCAGTCAGTGATTCATCAAAATTTGTTTCAGTTCAATCGGAGTTTCGGTTTTCAAGATATAACTATTTCAGTTTAAGTGTTCGCGGCTGGAATTTCAATTTCAGAACTGAACGTCTGTTTCGCGACACGAATTACGCCTAGTTGGGCTCAGAATTTAGCGATGTCACAGTCAGATGAAATTTAGGGTTTTCGATAAAGTATTCAACGCAATAGACGAATTCTCAATCGCATCTGTACGTTGAAAGTTATACACAGTTTAACCTCCAATGTCATTTCAGAAAGTATTCTGAACAGCTTTACGTTCTGCCCTTTTAAAATAAGTTTAAAATAACAAACTGCGATGAATCGGAATGAAACCACTTGTTTTCTTTCACTAACAGAAATATCTTATAACTACTATAAAGTTCCGTATCATGCGATTTCAGGGAACACGGGGACGCAGGACTTCAGACAGAACACACTAATCAGAAACGCTCTGGACTGCAGTCCAGAGTCGTGTTCCGATCCAATTATCTTTATGGTTACATAACAGAAATGATCAGGAATTTACATAGGATTAAAGTTCATCGAGTCGGCTTCGATTTAAGCCCTCGAACGCAGCTTTCCAATATGTATATGATTTATGGTGATTATATTCGTTTTCAGGTACGAAAGAGTTCTAGTTTAAACAACATATATGGGGGTATCACTTTTTGTCACGAACGATCGTATTTTCCAGCGAATTTCGCACACGTTATATATCATTACAAGGGCCAACAGAACATATAGGTTACCGTCAAATTAGACAAATATTTCCATTAGGATCATACATCGAACACATACGTCTCAATATATTTAGTTACTCGGTAAGTTTCAATTTATATGACTTTAAGGTTGTACCACTAATAATTTAGCATGAAGCAAGTAAACACTTGCCAGGAGAACGCCTCGGGATCGTACGACAACAGTGTCGTCACGAACGCGCGATATACGCCACGTACCGAATTCCCGCGAGCCTCGATCTAGATGTGGATCTCGCGTCGGGGTTGTCCGGAGTCGTTTGCACAGCCACTAGACGTCTAGAATGGTGCTCTGTGGGTCTCCCGAGGTGTGCTGGGGTTGGCGTCGGTCGGCGGCGCTCCGGCTATGTGTACGGAGAGGTTTCACAGTGGGAAAAATTTGTTTGAAAATGGTTTTGGAGTTTTGGAGAGAGATGGGGAGCAGTGGGGGTCGGGTCTGAAGAGATGAGGGTGATGCTGAGGGTGAGTAGGGTCGTAGAGGGGGTTCAGACGAAGTGGGGCTCGCCGGCGTTGAGTGCCAGGGTGCTGTGGCCGAGCCCTGTAGAGGGGGTTGTGTGCAGGGGAGACTTGAGTGGGTGGAGATGGAGTCGTGGAGGGAGAAGGAGGGTGGATGAGTGGTAGTCGTCGTGTCTCGAACGACGAGGTGGGATGATCGCCGGCGGTGGAGGTGTCAATGGCTCGAGAGAAAGTTTGGGTGTTCGGGTTTTTGGGCTCGGTGAATGTAGAGAAGAGAGGTGAGGAGTTTGTGAGTACGAGAGAGATGAGGGCGACGAGGTTGACAACGTGGGGGCAACGGCAGGGCGAGGGCGTGGGCGACGGCGGGGGAGGCGTGTCGCGCGCGCGCGTTAATGAATGTAGCCGTTGGGATTTTGAGGGAAGAAGAACAGTGGAGGGTGAGTGAGCGGGCTTGGGTTAAAATGGAGTGGGCCGGCCAAACAAAGAAATTCCCTACTAAAATAAAAAAACCAAAGTGGGCTGCAGATGGGGAAAAACGGGCCGGCTCCATGAAAATTTTAATAATTCTCTTAAGGATAAAACTTGTGGGCTGCAAGGATTTATTTAATAATCTAATTATAATTAGTGTGTGGGCTGAGGGATTAGGGAAAAATAATGGTTAAATTAAATTGGTTTTATTTGTGTTAGTTTTTGGGTTTTAAATTCTGGGTTTTGACTTTTAGGGTTAAGGAAAAATATAAACTTTGGGATTCAAGCAACCACCTTCTACAGAATAATTACGAGGCAAGGTTAATCTCAGGAATTTGGAAAAATACAGGGAAAAATTCTTGTAGATGGAGAACGGGGAATTACAATATTGTTTACACCTTGACCTGACTTGCTACATATATATTGATCTACTGACATGGTATCGTATACTGCTTGACTTGACCCGATGTACCATGACCTGACCCGTTACCTGATCTTGTGTCTAATGCTAACAAACTTGACATGTAGTCCTCATGGACCATTCCCGTTGTCTATCCAGACAAACCTGTTTACCTGATCCTGTGTTGGCATTAGTTTCTTGATTTCGGGATACCTGACTTGACTTGCACATATAACTTGGGGGTATGGTGAAACCTGACTTGTAACTCAACAGTTCACTACCTGTACTGATCAGTTTTAGAGGCCAGGCCCGCCTTGTGACGATGCTGCTGACATCGTTGGTCTTTATCCTTTCCCTGTTAGTGCCTAGCGGCACGTCTCAGTTTCAGCCCGAGAGTCTTAGACCGTGGTCCCGGGCATGCACGGGATACTATTGAGTTATATCGATGATTCATCAATTTGATTTCAAAGACTTTAGAACAGAGAACCTGATAGCACAGTTTAGTTTACCCACTGCACACTACCCTGTACTGCTCTGACTTATATTATTGTTACTCTTGTTTATTCATGTTTATATCGCATTGCCTGCTACACTGTTCATATTATATTACTTGATGACTTGACGCGCTGACGTCTGGGTTTTGCATGGCCCAGATTCCGTACCACTGTTGCGGTCCGAGCAGGAGTACTTTAGCCAGCAGGCTGAGCTGTGAGGTGTCAGTATTGGTTAGTTTTTCTTTCCAATATTTTATTCCTGATGTGAGCCCACATTATGGGACATACATTCCAGTTATTTGTATTGGATCTTTCGCTTCCGCATTTTATTATTCTTGACTCATGATATATTTGTTTATGGACATGTTTAGATATTTTTATTTGTTCTTGATATCTCTACAGCCGTAATGTGACTGTGGATGGATACTTCCTACCCACAGGTAGCATGGTTGGCTATGTCACGTGCCCATTTTAGTGTACTCTGGGAAGCAGGGCGTGACATGGTTATTTTGGTATCAGAGCCATAGGATAGTCGGGTTGATTCTTTTGTAGTTGGGTATTGTACCCAATACACGAATCAGAATACCCGTATTTAGGAAACATGTCCTGCCACCTTGCCGTTTACCATTCTTGAATCACATCCCTCCCGATTATATCTTTTACGATATGCAAACTTCCTTTGCATATCGACTCGAAAACCTGATTCCTTGTTATCTCTAGGACTTAGGCGACTTGGGTGGAGTTATGTAATTGTGGCTATGATACCGCGGCATAGTTATAATGCGGCACTCTATTTAAGTATCTTGGAGTTCTAGCCTTGATCTATATTCAGAATCTATCATCATGCTAATGTTGTGTATTTTGATTTCCAGGAGTATGGCCGGTAAGAATTTGAAGATGTACCAAAGACGTGCGGACAAAGCCGCCATGCGTAGAGTGATTAGGGGATTGCTGGAGAATCTAAAGAGACAGACCGAGCTGAAACCGGCGTCTGCACTGAACCAAACGTCCGTACGTAGAAGTGTTCCGGTGAACAGACGCAGCATAGCACCAATGAAGAAAACAATTGTGGTTGATCGGAAAAGGAGCGTGATTTGTAACTACTGCCATGTACCCGGACATGTGCGAAAGGATTGTTGATGGAGGCTGGGACTCTGTTTTGGTTGTGGAGCGGCAGATCATGCCGTTAGTTCTTTTCCGTCGAAGCTTCGTGCAAAGGATGATATTTAGAAGCCTCCGCAGAAACCGTTTCAGGGACAGAAGCAGCTGACTCAAGGACCCAATCAGGCTCGAGCTTTTACCTTGACAGCTGAGGAAGCTAAGGCATCAGGAGAAGTTGTTTCAGGTACTTTACTCGTTCATGGTTTTCCCGCATTGGCGTTATTTGATTCTGGTGCATCCCATTGTTTTATGTCATCCAAGTTTTTAACTACACACTCGATTGACTACACGACCCTGTCTAGTTTCTGGGACATACACACTGGGAATGGGAAAATCATAGCTAGTAGGGAATGTAAAGATTGTACAGTTGTTGTTTGCGGACGGGAGCTTTTTGTAGATTTCTTGGTGATCGATGTGGGCAGCTGAGAAGTCGTCTTGGGAATGGATTTTCTTGGCACTTTCCACGCTCACATTGATTGTAGAGCAAAGAAAGTAATTTTCCAGATTCCCGGATATCCCGAGTTTACCTTCACTGGAGGAAGCAGTTCTGTCGGGCCAGTCGAGTTTAGGGCCAGGCCGACCAATGGTATTCTTGCAGCAATGGAAGTTGATGGAAGTGAAGAACCGGTTGTTGTTCATGATTTTATGGACGTGTTTGAAGATATATTGGGATTACCGCCGAAGCGAGATGTGGAGTTCGCAATTGATCTTATTCCTGGTGCAGCGCCAGTATCCAAGGAGTATTATCCAAGGGCACCAGTAGAGTTGGAATAAGTCAAGAGACAGGTTGCTGAATTGCTTAAGAAAGGGTTGGATTCGAAGCAGTAACTCGCCTTGGGGAGCTCCAGTTCTTCTAGTAAAGAAGAAGGATGGCACAAGAAGGATGTGCATCGACTATCGAGAATTAAACCGGGTGACTATTAAGAACAAGTACCCGATCCCTCGCATTGGCGAACTTTTCGAGCAGCTTAGTGGCGCGAGGGTATTCTCGAAGCTGGATTTGCGATCCGGATATCATCAGGTCCGAGTGAAAGCAGAAGATATTTGCAAGACAGCGTTCTGAACTCGGTATAGACATTACGAGTACTTAGTGATGCCCTTCGGAGTAACGAATGCGCCGGCAGTATTCATGGACTTGATGAACCGAATTTTTTCACCGTTCTTGGATCAGTTCATTGTGGTATTCATTGACGATGTTCTGGTTTACTCGAAGAGTTTTGAGGAGCATGCTGAGCATTTGAAGATCGCACTGCAGACATTGAGACAAGAGAAGTTGTATGCAAGGATGAGTAAGTGCGAGTTTTGGCTGGAGGAAGTGAAGTTTTTGGGGCATGTCGTTTCTGGCGATGGAATTGCCGTCGACCCAGAGAAGATTGTAGTAGTTCGAGATTGGCCGATTCCAAAGAATGTTGCTGAGAGAAGAAGTTTCCTTGGACTGGCCGAATACTACAGGAGATTTGTGGAGAACTTTGCTCGTCTGGCAGAGCCGTTAACCAAGCTTACGCGCAAGAAGGTACCTTTTGTATGGACGGACAAATGTGCGTTAGCTTTTGAGACGTTGAAGCAGAAGTTGATAACCGCCCTATTCTGACCGTGCCAGACAATTCCGGAGGATTGGTGATTCACAGCGACGCATCTGGGAAAGGTTTGGGATGTGTTTTGATGCAACATGGAAAGGTTGTAGCGTACACATCAAGACAATTGAAGACCCCATGAGAAGAATTACCCAACTCATGACTTGGAGCTTGCGGCAGTGGTTTTCGCTTTGAAGATTTGGAGACACTACCTTTTGGGCGAAAGGGTCAAAGTTTTTACTGATCATAAGAGCTTGAAGTATGTGTTCACACAGAAGGAGCTTAATATGAGACAGCGTAGATGGTTGGAGCTGATGGCTGACTACGATCTTGATCTTAAGTACCATCCGGGAAAGGTTAACGTCGTGCCGGATGCGCTTAGTCGGTTACCAGCAATTCAGGTGTTAACTACGCAGAAGGAGATCGTTGCAGATTTTCGAAGATTTGACTTGGAGGTTGTGCTACCGCATCATATGGGACAGTTGATACAGCTGCAAGTACAATCATCGTTGCTCGAGAGTATTAAAGCAGCACAATCGCAGGACCCTAGACAGCAAAAATTTCGAGGACAGGTTGAAGCCGGACTACGAACAGATTTATTGATCCATGAAGATGGTTCGATGAGGTATAGTAGCCGTTTGTGTGTGCCAAAAGGAGATATTCGTGAAGAGCTTATGAAGGAGGCACACAGTTCAGCTTATTCTGTACATCCAGGAGGCACGAAGATGTACCGAGATATTCGACAGCATTTCTGGTAGGAAGGCATGAAACGGTAGATTGCTCGCTTTGTGGCGAAGTGCTTGGTGTGTCAGCAAGTTAAGGCTGAATATCAAAGGGTTGCCGGTTTATTGCAACCACTTCTGATTCCTCAGTGGAAGTGGGAACATATAACCATGGATTTCGTGACGGCTTTACCGCGGAGTCCACAAGGCAACAGTGTAGTATGGATAATTGTTGATCGTTTGACCAAGGCTGCTCACTTCATTCCTTTCCGGGTTGGTCAATCAACAGAGGCTTTGGCGGAGCTGTACATGCAGGAGATTGTAAGATTGCATGGAGTACCGGTGAGCATCGTGTCCGATCGGGACACTCGGTTCTTATCACACTTTTGGCGGAGTCTACAGGAAAGTTGGGGACTCGATTGAAGTTTAGCACAGCTTATCATCCTCAAACTGATGGTCAGTCGGGGAGAACGATCCAAACTCTTGAAGATATGTTGAGGGCATGCATGTTGGACTTCAAGGGTTCTTGGGAGGATCATCTACATTTGGTGGAGTTTTCTTACAATAATAGTTTTCAGGCAGCTATCCAGATGGCTCCATTTGAAGCATTGTATGGTCGTAAATGCCGTTCACCTGTTTGTTGGGACGATGTCGGTGAACGAAGATTTTTGGGACCAGATTTGGTTGTGCAGACAGTTGAGAAGGTTAACACTATCAGAAATCATATGAAGGCAGCACAAGACCGACAGAAGAGTTGGGCAGATACGTCAAGAAGACATCTAGAGTTCGCCGTGGGGTGATTTGGTGTTCTTGAGGATATTACCTACTAGAGGGGTGATTCGTTTTGGAAGTCGAGGAAAGCTTAGTCCTCGATTCGTTGGACCCTTTGAGATCTTGGAGCGTGTTGGTGAGGTAGCGTATCGTTTGGCGTTACCGCAGTCCTTGGCTAATGTGCACGATGTGTTTCACGTATCTCAACTACGAAGGTATGTTCGAGATGAAATGCACGTATTGGATCATTCGGAGCTAACTGTACGAGAAGACGTAACTTTTGAGGAACGACCGATTGAAATCGTGGATCGATGGGAAAAGGTTCTTAAGAATAAGGTGATCCCTCTTGTACTTGTTTCTTGGGATAATCGCTTGCATGGAGAGTCCACTTGGAAACGAGAAGATAAAATCCGGCAGAAGTTTTCTCACCTTTTCTTGTAGTTATCTATCCTTGTATTCTTGGAATTTCGAGGACGAAATTCTTTTTGTAGTTGGGTATAATGTAACACCCGAGCCCAATGCCACTAATTTCTGTTACTTTATGAATGGATTGTGACCTTCATTTCATTTATCTTGCTTGATTGTTACTTTTACCCCGTCAATTCACTTTTTGCATATAACAAAATTTTGGTATCTAAAATAAAATTAAAAAATATTCATCTTGGCGTACTTGACACCCATAACCCGACTGTAGCGTCCGTACGTCGTGTTCTCGTCCCGTTCAGTGAAACGGACGAGTTTGGACGGCTACGTGTACGTACGTGTGCCCGTTTTGGGGGTATGCCTTTTAATCATAAAATACTTCATTTTCAGTTTTGGATCCCGCTTAAAATTCTATTATTTCAATTTCAAATTTTTGGACCCGACCCGGGCGCGATTTGGAAATGTTTCATTTTGCGCCAAAATCCCAAATTTTATTATTTTTTAAAACGCCGTATATTTCCTTAACCATACTAATCTTACTGTTTAATTTAAATCTCAAAAAAATCTTTATTCTAAAACTTTTCCTAACCTCCTTTTCACCTCAGCCAATCACGGCTCTCCAATATCGTGGGCCCCACCTCTTACGTCTCTCTCTCTATCTCTCCTCTCCCTTCCGTCTCTCTCTCTCCCTCTATCTCTCCTCTCCCTTCCGTCTCTCTCTCTCTCTATCTCTCCTCTCTCTTCCGTCTCTTTCTCTCTCCTCATCTTTCTCTCTCCCCTTTGTATTTTATTTCCCTCCTATTCTTTCCTTCAGAAAACAAACCCAACCCCCCACGAGAAACCCCAGCCGCGTGCCCTCGCCGCCGACGTCAATACCACCGACCTCCTCAGCCTCATCGCACCCACATCCTCTTCCCCCTTTCCCCACGTTCCCGTGCACCCCTGCACCTTCACCGCGACCCGCGCGCACCCCTGCACGCGTTGGACCGCCAGATCCGTCGCCGCCGACGGCCTCACTTCCGTGCCCCGGCCTTCGTACAACCCCTGTAAGCCTTACCTACCCGTCTCCTTCCTCCTTCCTTCTGTTCTGCAATCATTTGGTGTTCTACGGTTTTCGCAGTCGCTGTTTGCCGACAGCCGGAGTTCGTCGACGAACGTCGACCGTCACCACCCGTCCCACCGACCAGTGTAAGCGCTTTCTCCATCTCACTCTTCCTTCCTTCTCTGGTTTATCTTCCCTTCTTGTTTGCATGTATTGATAGTTCACTGTTCATTCCTCGGCCGGAATCCGACGATGCCGACGACGTGACCCGACGTTCCAGCGAGGTATCCCGACCCGTGTGGTTCCATTGTTCGTCGTTTGGGTTCATTTCGTGAACCGTGCGCCCGTCGCGAGTTTCCCCGCCGACTTTCTACGTTCCGTTTTTCCCGGTTCGCGACCCGTCGAGGCAAGTACCCCTTGCTACATGCTATACAATATTTACAGATATATTATGACACCCTAAACCTATAAATTTAACTTTGGTACGATCATTTCTCATTTTCATATACAATATTGTTATATGTCATTTTATCTTTAAAAATTGGAGCCTACAGCTTGCAATTGAACCTAATAACCACATTTACCTGTTTAAACACATTTTTAATATTAACATAGCTTATGGAATTTATCTCTACAGTTTTGTTCTATTTGGACACTTGTATGCATTTTAACCCGTAATAGCTGTATTGAACCTTTATATAAATCTTTGCACCTCTAAAGTGCTTAAACTTGTTAACACGATTAAAAGGCCATAATTGTCATACTGCATTCGTATAACATTGAAATCATCTCTGTGACACAACTGATAACTGTACTGCAAATTGAGTAAATCTGCCTATTGCTTAATTCATTGTTTATATCATGTCGATGAATACCATGCTTGATTGTATAACTGATTGTGAGCACATCCATAATATTGTTTACACCTTGACCTGACTTGCTACATATATATTGATCTACTGACATGGTACCGTATACTGCTTGACTTGGCCTGATGTACCATGACCTGACCCGTTACCTGATCTTGTGTCTAATGCCAACAAACCTGACATGTAGTCCTCATGGACCGTTCCCGTTGTCTATCCAGACAAACATGTTTACCTGATCCTGTGTTGGCATTAGTTTCTTGATTTCGGGATACCTGACTTGACTTGCACATATAACTTGGGGGTATGGGGAAATCAAAGGTGAAGCTTGACTTGTAACTCAATAGTTCACAACCTGTACTGATCAGTTTTAGAGGCCAGGCCCGCCTCGTGACGATGCTGCTGACATCGTTGGTCTTTATCCTTTCCCTGTTAGTGCCTAGCGGCACATCTCGGTTTCAGCCCGAGAGTCTTAGACCGTGGTCCCGGGCATGCACGGGATACTATTGAGTTACATCGATGATTCATTGATTTGATTTCAAAGACTTTAGAACAGAGAACCTGATAGCACAGTTTAGTTTACCCACTGCACACTACCCTGCACTGCTCTGACTTATATTATTCTTACTCTTGTTTATTCATGTTTATATCGCATTGCCTGCTACACTGTTTGTTCCCCTCCGAATGGCGGCCTAGACTTTGCGTCTCGCCTGAGATTCGGGGCAGATGCTATTTGGTTTTATCCGTCTACCTCTCCGAAGATGCCAAGTTGATTTATGGCACCGTGTATCGGAGGTTTAGATGGATGCAGCCGATGTAGCAGACTTCGTCAGATTCCCCCTCAGGGTGAGGGGTTTTTGATTGTGGGGACGCTCTTCCCTGCAGGCGCAAGCCCCTGTAGTTAATTACGCTATCGCATCGTGGTAACAACTTTCTCCTTCTCCAGAATTTCACTTCGTGTCGTGTGTGTTTGTTTTGTTTGTGGTTGCCCGTGGATTGTATACGGAGACTGAATAATGCCGTCGCCCGTAGGACGTGGATTAATCCAAATCCGTATTTACTTAGATTTGGGTTTGGTGTTTTTAGTTTAAGGATGCATTAGTCGCGTTGCGGCTAAGATCAACTTAAACGTTCGTCAAGGATACGTTAGTCCTGTTTTGGACTAAGATCAACTTGACGTGATCGTTTAGATCCGACAAAAGAGCGTTTAGGCTCTATTGTTCCAGTTTGGGAGATTCATAGTCCAATTTGGGACTAAAGTCTGTTTGGAGGATACGTTAGCCATTTTTGAGGCTAAGATCGACTCAAACGTTTGTTAAGGATACGTTAGTCCAGTTTGAGACTAAGATCAACTTAACGAAATCCTTTAGATCTGACAAAAGAGCAATTGGCTCTGTTGTTCCAGTTTAGGGACATAGTGGTCCATTGCATGTATGGTCGTCGGGACCCGTCACCTCTCTGACGACTTTGAAGGATTACAACGACAAATGTCCGAGGAGTTCAGAGATGTACCCTTGAGCCAAAGTTGATTGGGGGAATTTATAGTCCAATTTGGGACTAAAGTTTGTTTGAAGGTTTAAGGATGCGTTAGCCATATTTGAGGCCAAGATCAACTTAAACGGTTGTTAAGGATACGTTAGTTCAGTTTGGGACTAAGATCGACTTAACGGGATCGTTTAGATCCGACAAAAGAGCATTTGGGCTCTATTATGCCAGTTTAGGGACGTGGTGGTCCATATTCCAGTTTAGGGACGTGGTGGCCCGATATTAGTTTAGGGACGTTTCGGTCCGATATTAGTTTAGGGACGTTTCGGTCCGATATTAAAGGGTGTGGTCGTCGGGACCCGTCACCTCTCTGACGACGTTGAATGATTACAACGACGTGTGTCAGAGGAGTTCGGAGATGTACCCTCGAACCGGATATAAATTGATTTAAAGGAGCAATATCGCTCAGTCAATTTAATTTGAGGACTTACGGCCGAAATTGGGCTAAGTCCAATTGAAAATGTTCAATACTTTTATTTATTTCTGGTCCATTAGACCTGTGTTAGGGCTTTGCCCACACTTAAGTAATGCATTGCATTACTTCAGGCCATTTATGCCCATTTTGACTGGGCTCTGCCCTTTTTATTATGATGCAAATCATCTGTTTTGGTTTGGGCTCTGCCCTTTTTAAAATAATGCATTGCATTTTATTAGGCCTGTCAGGCCTTCTTTAATTGGGCTTGGCCCCTTTTGTAAGCAATGCGGTGCATTTGTCTGGCGCTTTGCGCCAAGTAATGAGCGCAAGCTCATATGGTGATGACACGTGTCATGCTCTGGTGAGCGCAAGCGCAACAGCGCAGTGCGCTGCGCTAGTGCGCTGCACTGTTGCGCTGCGCTAGTGCGCTGCACTGTTGCGCTGCGCTAGTGCGCTGCACTGTTGCGCTGCTGACACGTGGCGCTCCCTGGTGGCTTGCGCCAACAAAGGAGCGCAATAGCGCAATTTTTCAAGTGCAAAGCACTGTTTTATATTTTGATCGATTTTAAATCAAAGAAAACAAGTTTTCTTTTGTTTTCAAAGAACCAATGGTTCATAAGAAAGTGCAAAGCACTATTATTGCTTATTTTTCTTTTTATTTAAGATTATTGATCTTGTTCTTAGATCAATAATCTGTCCATAAGAGAATTTTCTCTTTTTCCTAAAGTTTTTTTTTACCTTCTGTTGTTCTTGAGGAGTTCTCAAGAGTTCTCTTCTCTTTTTCTTTTAGAAAGATCTTGATGCCTTTGAATTGAGGCCTAGGGTCCTTTTTATAGTGCCCATAAATTAGTTAAATTTGTTAAAGAGATCTTTCTCTGAGTGATTTGGGGAATTTTCCCCACCGTTGGATCTTTGATCCAAGGGCTTCTGTTTTACAGAAGAAAATCTTCTTGTTTTAACAAGAACAGAAAGATTTCTTTAAAATCTTAATTCAGTTTGACGCAAATGCCCCAGCGCGTGACACGTGTCGCGCAGCGCACAGTGCAGCGCATCTGCGCTGACACGTGTCGCGCAGCGCAAAGCGCAGCGCAAAGCGCTTTTAAGAGTTCTCCATTTTCATATCAGAAAAGATCTACATTTGATCCATGAGCAAAGCTCTGTTCATGAGTTAAAACCCATGAACAAGATCTCTGCAGAGTTCAAAACTCAATGCGCAGCGCAAAGCGCCCAGCGTCCGTGCGCAAAGCGCCCACGTGCCAACACGTGGCGCGTTGCGCTCCAGCACTCTGCGCTTGAACGCAAAGCGCCCACGTGCCGACACGTGGCACGCTTGAGCTCAAGCGCCCAGCGTCCGAGCGCAAAGCGCCCACATGCCGACATGTGGCGCGTTGCGCTCCAGCACTCTGCGCTCGAGCGCAAAGCGCCCACGTGCCGACACGTGGCGCGCTTGCGCTCAAGCGCCTAGGCGCTGGCCCCACGCATCCTTTGGATGTCTTTTTCCCCTTTATTTATATATATATGTATATATATATACATATGTATACAAATGTACACATACACATACTCCACGACACTGTCCCTGTTATATTCAAACACCCCCTCCAAAACAACACACACGCACACTGCACATTGAGTTCGCATGACCAGTTTAACCTGTCAATCGGAGGTTCCCTCGCTCCGAAGGCGAGGGGTAATTAACGGCAGCTTAGTCCGCGGCTGCCGGAGATTCGGATCCCCACAATCATTAAACCCCGGCCTACCCTAGGCAGGGGGAATCTGTAGTACGCCTGACAAACGCGCGCGTATTCCCATCTCAATGGGGTGACGAAAAACACCCTACAGATTCTGGCACGCCCGGTGGGACCGGTCTCTCCTCCCATATTTCGGGTTAAACGTTCATGCGAACTCAATCAATATACATATCGATTGCCTATACTGAAATGATGTTCTTTTTTCCGTACAGCAATCAACCTTCGACGACAATGTCTTCCCAGACGAATTCAACTTCCAACATGACCCCGATTCCGTACGTGATCAAAATCAACGCTCGTGTGGTTCTCCCCGCAAGCCTCAGTCGACAGTGGGAGGAACCGCCCCGCCAGTTCGGCTCCGTCATCATCTACCCTGCCGGAAGTGCTTATCTGGCGTAGATCCCGGCGGAACAGATGGCCAAGCCGGTCTCAAGGGGTAAGAGGCCGAATGTCGTGATCGCCAAGGCACCACAACCCAAACTTAAGATGGAGTCTGAACGACTCCCTGGTGCTCTAGCTGGGGGCAAGACTTCCGATGCGAAGGGCAACATCAAATGTTGCAGACGAGCTCAGGCGATGACTCCAACAAATGCATAATCGAGCGTATCTCCAAGGCCCTCCATCGACCGGTCTGCGGCGTCTTCCCAAAGAGCCGAAGTCTGCCAGGTGCTTAGAACGGAAAAGTTAAGGCAGAAGCGGCTCAGGTATCGAGCCAACAAGAGGGCCAAGGCTTCGGCCAAATGGAATCATGTGAAGTTCCAAGAGCAGGGTTGCCCCGCGACGACGGCTGAGTCGGACGTAAGAATCAGCAATTCCTTCGAGCCTCTGAAGTGGGTTCAGAAAAACTCCATGACCGCCAGAATCAAGAAGACAGCGGTCCGAACAGTGCTACAAAGAGACGTGTCCCGGCCCCAACAGAAAAATTATGACACTGTCTCTTCAAGGGTCTATCAGGCGCTCTGTGCCGCACGAAAGCAGTGAGGCAAATCCAGAAAAGAAGCGCCAGCACCATTCAAGAACCTGGTTAGGCCAGCCGCCTTCAATCGACTACCAGCTACCGAAGCAAGGGGGTCAAGACAGCGATCCGTGGAATCAGCCGCCAACGATAGAAAGACGGCCGGATATATCGTCCATATGGTCTATATGGCGGGCGGTCGCCCCAGCGACAACCTTCGCAGCAAAAGCAAGGACGGGGCCACCACATCCCAAGCCCAATCTAGCCTGAATGTGGTTGCCGCCGCCCAAGAACAGTCGCCCCCGCTGGATGAAGAAAACCCTCTCGATGAGGATGACAGGCAGAAAAACCCCTCGGTCCATGCAGAGTCAAGCTCGGACAGCGAGGAAGAGCCGACTTTCCGCCCCAGGACTGCGGAGCAAGAGCTGCTTCAAGAGCTTCGAAAACAACTCAGGAGCAAAGATAAAGAGATGGCCAAGCTCTATTCGAAGATTGACGACTTAACGAACGTGGTGATGCAGCTTACGGCTCAAATTGCTCAAGCGCCTCCCAATCAGACACAAGCCGCTACTAATCAGCCGGGTGATGACAATCCGAGGCAGCCAATACCTGTTCCTTTAGGACCAAGACTGGTCGAGCCGAATGAAAGCCGGCCACATTCTTCTTCTGGGGACGCCTTGGCCCCAGATAGCACTATCCCGCTAACACAGGATCGGATAATGGATTTGGTCACCAGCAAGGTTAAAACATTGGTGGCCGAAGCTGAAGCTCAGAAAGAAATCGGCAGTAGTGGGCGGCCATATCCCGCGCAGTACGATCTGATTGAGTTCCCAAGCGGCTACGTCATTCCTAAGTTCGGAAGATTTGATGGAACGGGGAATGCAAACCAGCACGTCGCCCACTTCAAAGCATCGTGCGGAAATACAGGGGGCAATGACGCGCTCCTTCTTCGTCAGTTTGTCAACAGCCTGACCGGCGTCGCCTTCGACTGGTATGCGAGTATACCGGACGGGTCTGTCATTACCTTTGCCCAAATGGACTCCCTGTTTCGGCAAAGGTTCATGAGTGTCAGTGATAAAATCTCCATTGCCGACCTTGTGAGGACCAAGCCAGGGAAGAATGAAAGCAACACCGACTTTATCGCTCGATGGCGTAATCTCACAGTCAAGTGCGAACCGCCGCTGGAGCAGGACCAGTCCGTCAGCCTTCTCATTGGGAACCTCAGCAATTGGATGGTCCTATTCTTGTGTACGGCGGGCCTCAAGACATTTTAGGAGCTAACCAAGAAAGTCCAAGTGCTGGAACGCTCGAAGCAAGAGTCCCCGCCGAATTCTCAGAGAGACAAAACTTGGAAAAGCAAGCGGGACGACAACCGTAGAAGCGGGAGTTCCAGCAGTACCAATGTCTTCAATGCGTCCGACGGTGAAGAAAAGCGAAGGGCGGGCGAATCCAAAACCAACCGGTCTAGAAAGCCATTGCTGGGAGGAGATAGGCCTTCCCTAGAGGAGAAAAAGAACAAGGTTTACTCTTTCAGAAGGGACAAGGTCCGCAAGATATTTAAAGATGCCTTGAACAACGGCCTACAATTGCCGGAGTCGAAAAGACCCCAAGAAGCAAAAATGACCGACAATCCTCTGTATTGCCCGTACCACCGAGTAGTGAGCCGTGCGATCGAGGATTGCTATATCATCAAAGACTGGGTCGAGAAGCAGTACAAGGCTGGAGAGATCGAGCTGTCCAAAAGCGTGTTGGTGAACAATCAAGTTGCAACCGCCAACTTTATACAGATAGAAGCTGAAGCCTTCTGGGAGCAGACAGCCGAACCCGCTGCCCTGAGAAATGAAACGGACTCATCGCGGCCTCCGTGGAGTACGCACATATCTAATAAGACGAAGAAGATGATAAAGCTACTTCGGAAAGAACCCAGGACGAAATGGGAAGGGCAGAAGTGGCCTACCAGTCCAGCCGCCAATGCGGCTCCATCAGGCTCAAAATCCAAGAAGCTCCAGAAGAAGAAAAGTGCGGCTCGGCGCGAAAAAGAGTCTGCAGGGAGATCGACCATTCAAAAATATATCGATTCCCTCGAAGAATATGAACAAAAGGAAAGAACATTGATTCAATTGAAGGAGTTCTTCCCTGTACAAGCGGCTGAAATCCTGGAGGAGTTAGAAGAAGACTCCAATGATGAGATCCCAGTAGTGACCTGCTATGCCATCCATCTTGGCAGCGACTCCGAGGATGAGCTCTGTTTTCCCGAAGAGGACGAGGAGATCACCACGAAGGCCAACCAAATCCAGCTCAGAAGCGGCAGGGCTTTACCGCAAAATCAGGGCAACGCCCCAAAAGGGAAGGAAAAACAAGTCGCTAATGAAGAAGATGGCAGAGAACCGGCCGATGAAAACATAAATCCTTCCTCGGTGGACTATAATGTCTTGGCACATCTCCGGAAGCTTCCGTCTCTCCTGAGCATCTACGACGCCTTGGTCCTATCTAAGGAGCTTAGAGACGCTCTCATTCACGCTCTACAAAACCCCGAGCGGTATCAGGCTCACTTTGCGAAAATTAATATGAATGAAGCCCAGCACGCTTTGCATGCCGCCGCAGTCACATTTAAGGATGAAGACCTGCTGCTGGGAACGGCTGAGCATAATCGTCCGCTTTACGTGACCGGGTACAGCGACGGAGATCGAATTAATCGCATATTGATTGATCCGGGGTCCTCAGTGAACATCATGAACTTGCGAACTCTGAAGAGTTTGTCAATGGACGTCCGACACCTGTCAAGGGAAAGGATTGTCATTCAAGGCTTCAACCAAAATTGCCAGCAAGTTCTGGGGTCTATAGCTTTGCCAATCAAATTCGGGGAGCTGCAAACTGAAGCTAAGATATACGTGATCGACGCCGACACGTCTTATAGGATTCTCTTGGGGCGGCCGTGGCTCCACGATTACGGCATCATTCCGTCAACTCTCCATCAATGCATGAAGTATATTAAAAATGGCGAAGAAAGACGCATTGACGGAGACATCCAGCCGTTCGGTGTGCATGAAGTCCGATATGAAGATTCTCGGTACTTTATGAACCACCAAAATGCTAAGCCACCACTGACTGAGGATAGACCGGCCCCAAGACTCAAAAGCAAATCTGCGCCGCCTATCACTTTCAAAAGCAAAAATACCCAAGTGCGCCCGCATTTCGGCAGCGACACTGATGAGTCCGACGCTGGAAGCCCGTCCTTCCGTAAAACTCGCCCTCATTTCGGCAGCGATACAGATGAATCTGTTACTGAAGGACCATCTAGCAGCAAAGTCCGCCCTCATCTTGGCAGTGACACTGAAGAGTCAGAAGAAGAGGACCTGCCGTGCAACAGCTGTGCAGATTGGCCCTCCATGCAGCAAGCGAAACTATGAGAGACATTCGAAGTCGCAGAAGGGTCCCTGGCCATCACAAGGGTGCCGGAACGGATGTGCAAAGAGCTTGACGCATTGTCAGTCTCTACCGTGGACCAGCTGAAAACTTTCTACGTGCCCGGGAGGAAAAATGGACAGAAGGGCATCCTGTTTTACAGGTCAAACCCCGTTGTGCACCCGGACGATCTTTCTGTCGCGTGCCTTCCCTATGAGAGAGGCATAAGAGCCGTCCTCAATCCCAGATACTATGCGCCCGAGATGCGGGAATACTTTAAGAAGTGCAGATGCCGGTTATATTAAACAGAGTCTGAAGCAAAGTTTTACGAAGGGCTATGGTATCCGCCCCAGGTCAGAGCACTCATTGATGGACGAATTCCAGATAAACGGGGCATAGGATACATTCAACCTGATTCCAAAACGTGCTGCATGATCCGTGTTGGTGAGGCCAGCGAAAGATCAAATGATGATTACGAGATAGCCGAGCCAGAAGAAGCTCCTCAAGAGCTCGAAGATGGAGGACAAGCAACCTTTGATGAGCTAACCGAGATTGACTTAGGAACGCCCGATAATCCAAGGCCGACCTACATCAGCTCACTCTTGTCGGAGGAAATGAAAGCGCAGATAATTGCCCTGCTGTATGAGTTCGTCGACTGCTTGCGTGGACATACAAAGAAATGCCTGGCCTTTCCCCTGGGGTAGCCGTGCATAAGCTGGCTATATCTCCAGATGCTAAGCCAGTCAAACAAGCTCCTCGAAGAATGAGAAGGGAGTTGGAAGAAAAGGTCATCGAGGAAACCAAGAAACTCATCGATGCCGGCTTCATCAGGGAAGAGAAATATGCGGACTGGATCGCATGCATAGTCCCAGTGAAGAAGAAAAATGGGCAGATCCGAGTTTGTGTCGATTTCAGGGACCTCAACAAGGCATGTCCTAAAGACGACTTCCCACTACCGGTCATGGAAATGATGGTCGATGACACCTCAAATTACGAACTGTTCACCTTTATGGATGGCTCGTTTGGATATAATCAGATCAAGATGTCGCCTGAGGATGAGAAGCACACAGCATTTCGAACCCCGATCGGGATATATTGCTACAAGGTAATGCCATTCGGACTGAAGAACGCAGGTGCTACATATCAGAGGGAAATGACTAATATCTTTGATGACCTAATCCATAAAGTCGTCGAATGCTATGTTGATGATCTGGTCGTCAAGACTAAAGCCAAGGCCGATCATATCCAAGATCTCAGGACCGTTCTCACCAGACTGAGGCAATACGATCTGAAGATGAATCCTTTAAAGTGCGCTTTTGGCGTGTCATCGGGAAAATTCATGGGCTTCATAGTTCGACATCGAGGGATCGAAGTTGACCCATCAAAGATAAAGGCCATCATGGAGATGCCCCCTCCGAAGAGTTTGATACAGCTAAGATCTTTTCAAGGCAAGCTTGCTTATATACGGAGGTCTATCTCAAATTTATCGCGGAGATGTAGGCCCTTCTCAAAGCTCATGAAGAAAGGAGCTCCTTTTATCTGGGATGCCGAATGTCAAGCAGCGTTCGAAAGCATCAAACAATACTTGTTGCACCCTCCAGTGCTGGCCGCTCCCATTCCAAATAAACCGCTGATTCTCTACACTGCCGCACTGGACGAGTCACTCGGTGCGCTCCTTGCCCAGAATAACGAGGAGGGAAAAGAAGATGCCCTCTACTACCTCAGTCGAACTCTAGTCGGGACGGAACACAACTACTCCCCAATCAAAAAGCAATGCCTGGCTCTAATATTTGCTGTGAAGAAGCTGAGGCACTATTTGCTCGCTCATCGGGTTATGCTGATCTCCAAGGTCGACCCGCTCAAACACTTGATGACCAAAGCGAGCCTAGCCGGCAGAATGGCAAGATGGGCTGTTATGCTACTTGAGTTTGACATAGTTTACACTCCTCAGGAAGCAGTAAAAGGGCAAGCTCTTGCAGACTTTCTCGCTGCTCATCCCATACCAGAAGGGTCGCCGCTAAATTGTGAGTTACCCGATGAACAAGTGCTGCACCTCGAGGAAGATGAGCCATGTTGGGAGCTCTACTTCGATGGAGCCTCGTCAATAAGGACCTCCAGTAAGTCAAGTGTCCCGGAGGTAAAAACGGGGATAGGATTGGTGTTCATCATGCCATCAATGGGAACCCTACGGCGTTCTTTTGCTCTCACCGAGCCTCGGACAAACAATGAAGCTGAGTATGAAGCTCTGATAGCTGGTTTGGAGCTCGCCATAGAAATGGAAATCCGTCGGCTACGAGTTTACGGTGACTCCCAGCTCGTCGTCAACCAAGTAAGCGGCGATTATAAGATATACAAACCCGAATTAGCCCAGTACAGAGGCCGAGTGGTGGAACTCATGAAACGGTTCACTCATATTGAACTAACGAGAGTCCCTAGAGCGTTGAACGGAAAAGCCGACATACTCGCTCGCCTAGCCAAGGAGCTGGCTGATCCTGACATGGACGAAATTCTGATCACAGTCAGGAGCCAACAAATTCTACCCCTAGTCTCTCTACGAGAAGAGGAAAGCGCGGAACAGAAGAGCAGTCCTGCCGAAGAAGCTTCGATCATCCAAGACGAGCCCGATTGGAGAGAACCCTTCATAGAGTACCTCCGATACGACAAGCTGCCCGAAGAAAAATCTGCGAGGATTCAGCTGAAGAAAAGAGCTCTCCGATACGTGTTTGTAAATGACACGTTATACCGCAGGTCATATGACCAACTCTGGCTCAGGTGTCTGTCATTGGCCGAAACCCAAAAGGTCATGAAAGATGTTCACTCGGGCGTTTGCGGTGCTCACCAATCTGGCCCCAAGATGCGACTTCAAATCAAACGGCTTGGGTATTACTGGCCCACCATGATACGGGATTGCGGAGAGCATGCAAATAAATGTTATATCTGCCAAATTCACGGTGATTTTATTCACAAGCATCCCAATCCATTGCATCCTACGGTGGCGTCATGGCCCTTCGAAGTCTAGGGCACCGACATTGTTGGCCCAATTGATCCTCCGTCATCCAAAGGCCACCGGTTCATACTGGCTGCAACTGACTACTTCTCCAGATGGGCTGAAGCTGTCCCGCTAAAAGAAGTCAAGACAAAAGATATTCTGACATTCTTCCAGCATAATATTCTATACCGCTTCGGTACTCCAAGAAGAATCATTTCCGACAACGGGCCTTCTTTCAAGAGCTTCAACGTCTCAAGGTTCGCTACTCAGCACAAGATAGACTGGAGATATCCCTCTATCTATAATCCAAGAGCCAATGGGCTTGCCGAAGCCTTCAATAAGACTCTATGCAAGCTCCTGAGGAAAAATGCTTTAGCCAACAAGAGAGACTGGAATCTCAAGCTTCACGAGGCATTGTGGGCATATCGTACCACGCACCGTACTCCAACTCAGTCCACTCCATACTCATTACTCTTCGGAGTGGAGGCGGTCCTCCCCCTCGAAGTCGAAGTTCCAAGCTTAAGAATGGCCGTCCAACATGAGTTGACGGAGGAGGAAAACGTGCTCCTTCGACTTGAAGAACTCGATGCCCTCGAAGAAAAGAGGCTCGCGGTGCAGCAAAATCTGGAGCTATACCGAGCCCAAATGTCACGGGCCTATGACAAGATAATCCGTTTCCGTGCTTTCAGGAAAGGTGAATTGGTGTTGGTCCTCAAAAGACCGATCATCCCCAATCGACATGCCAAGGGAAAATTCGAGCCAAACTGGGAAGGACCATACGTCATCGAGAAAGTGTTTGACGGGGGATCCTACCAACTAATAAGTGCCGAGGGAGAAAGGTCCATGCCACCCATCAATGGCCGATATCTCAAGAAATACTACACGTGAATGCTCCAAGTCGCAGGCGAATTGAGCACATCAGCCCTACGGTCTGGATCATACATCCTGCAAAACCGTATACAATCCACAGGCATAAATGACCCCTATCTCTCCCGAATCCTGCCGGTGAGACTACTTTTAAAGTCCCACCAGCGGCAAAAAAAAAAGAAAAAGAAAAAAGAAAAAGAAAAAGAAAATAATAAAAGAAATAAAAAGTAAACGGTATGTACACAAGCAAAACGGGCACGGATGAAAACCCGAAAGGGCTCCGTGAGTAAAAACAGCAGGACTACCGGCGAGTCTGTGAAAACCCGAAAGGGCGCAAACTCGTGAAAAGAAATGAAATACACTCGCAAAGTCCTCTCGACCTTGTGAGGAGAAAACCCCTGCGTGAGATCCTTACGACTCACAAAGGAGCAACACACTTAGGAATCCTCACGATTCCTAAAGAGAAAATACACCTGCGGGATCCTTACGACTCGTAGGGAGAAAATGCTTTTATGGGACCCTCATGGCCCATAAAATTGAAAAGCCTTAGGTGATAGGGACCCAAACCTGTCTCCTAAGCCATCGTTCCCCAACGGGCAACGGCAAATGATGAGTCGCTCCTGGCATTTCGCTTTAGTGTTAGCGGTGCTGATGCCGACCAAAAACCCAAATCCCAAGTCCTTCCAAGGCAAATGATGAGTTGCTCCTAGCATTATTCCAGTGCAGCAATGCTGATGCCAAACAAGATCCAAATTCCAAGTCCTCAACCCCAAAGTGGCGAATGATGAGTCGCTCCCGGTACTATATTCCAGTGTAGCGATGCAGACGCCAACCAAATTCCAAATCCCATACCCCAACGGCGAATGATGAGTCGCTCCTGGTACCACATTCCAGCCCAGCGATGCAGACGCCAACAAAGCCCTGAAATTTTTTCGGCCCTACGGTCTGGATCATACATCCTGCAAAACCGTATACAATCCACGGGCGTAAAACAATCCCAACCTCTCCCAAGTCTTACCGGTGAGACCACATTCAAAGTCCCACCAAAAAAATAAAAAAATAATAATAATAAAAAAAAACCAATTCCCAAATCCTCCCGGGGCAAATGATGAGTTGCTCCTGGCATTATTCCAGTGCAGCAATGCAGATGCCAAACAAAAAACCAAGATCCCAAAATCCTCTCAATGACAGATGATAACTCGCTCCTGGTACCATGTTCCAGTATAGAGATGCTGATGTCAACCCAAATCAAAAACAACAAGTCAACTTCCACTCCGACACCGCAGAAAGCGGAGCAAGTCAGAATCCAATCTCGACACCGCAAGAAGCGGAGCAAGTCAAGTCTACCCCTGACACTGCAAGAAGCAGAGCAAGTTAAATCTAGCACCGACCGTCGAAGTCGCTAAAAGGGCAGCATCGACCGTCCACGTCGCAAAAAGGGCAGAACCGACCGTCCAAGTTGCAAAAAGGGCAGCATCGATCGTCCAAGTGCAAAAAGGGCAGAACCGACCGTCCAAGTCGCAAAAAGGGCAGCATCGACCGTCCACGTCGCTAAAAGGGCAGTATCGACCGTCCAAGTCGCAAAAAGGGCAGAACCGACCGTCCACGTCGCTAAAAGGGCAGCACCGACCGTCCAAGTCGCAAAAAAGGCAGAACCGACCGTCCAAGTCGCTAAAATGGCAGCATCGACGGTCCAAGTTGCAAAAAGGGCAGCGTCGACCGTCCACGTCGCTAAAATGGCAGCACCGACCGTCCAAGTCGCTAAAATGGCAGCACCGACCGTCCAAGTCGCAAAAAGGGCAGCACCGACCGTCCAAGTCGCTAAAATGGCAGCATCGACCGTCCAAATCGCAAAAAGGGCAGCATCGACCGTCCACGTCGCTAAAATGGCAGCACCGACCGTCCAAGTCGCTAAAAGGGCAGCATCGACCGTCCACGTCGCAAAAAGGGCAGAACCGACCGTCCAAGTCGCAAAAAGGGCAGCATCGACCGTCCAAGTCACAAAAAGGGCAGAACCAACCGTCCAAGTCGGAAAAAGGGCAGCACCGACCGTCCACGTCGCTAAAAGGGCAGTATCGACCGTCCAAGTCGCAAAAAGGGCAGAACCGACCGTCTAAGTCGCTAAAATGGCAGCATCGACCGTCCAAGTCGCAAAAAGGGTAGCGTCGACCGTCCACGTCGCTAAAATGGCAGCACCGACCGTCCAAGTCGCTAAAATGGCAGCATCGACCGTCCAAGTCGGAAAAAGGGCAGCACCGACCGTCCAAGTCGCTAAAATGGCAGCATCGACCGTCCAAGTCGCAAAAAGGGCAGCGCAGGATTCCTACAAAGCGGGAACCAGATCACTCCGGGCCAGGGAAAACGTCTATCACAGACACTCTGTCTCGGAGACATGTCAAGCAACGACCGTTCATGTCGTAAAAAGGGCAGTGCCAGCTTCCCAAAAAGCGGGAACCAAATCAAGTCGCCTGCATGTAAAAGAAGATCCATCAATTTCATGCACACGACCCACATATGTGGTGTGCATTTATTGATGGGGGGGCAATTTGTTGGGGTAAAAATTTACACCCCGGTTGACCAAGTCAAAATCAAAGTCAACCTCAAGCCAAGTGGGCCCAAGCCCAATCCAATGGGCCCATGCCCGGGTCGAGCCCGAACATGAAGCGGCCGGCCTCCCCCCATGCCAAGATAAAAATTTTGTAATAAACATTTTTGTTGTATTTCTTTTATTTTTATTTTATGGACAAATGTAAGAAGAATAGGCATAAAGCCAAATTTTTGTAAAGCCCATAGCTTATGTGCAAAAAGAAATGGCACATGAGCCATGGGATAGGCAAAATGCCATTTTGTGAAGCCCAAGGGGCTATGTGTAAAGTGTATGGCCTATAAAGGCAAAGATAATGAAAATATCTAACAACTTTCCTCTCTCCAAAAAAAAAGTTTCAGATCTGAGATCTTTCTCCTTCTTCAAGGGTCCAAAACCTTCTTCTTTCTCTTGAATTAAATCAAGAGTTTTACTCTTCTTTTTATAAAACAAAATAGTTTTTCACCACAAAACCCATAAAGGGGAACTCAGATCTTCCATCAAATCTCAAAAAGGAGAGATTTTGAGATCTCACATCTATTGATCTTCAAGATCCAGCTAACAGAGGAGGAAGAAGAACCCCTTTCACTTAACCCAAAAAAAAGAGAAGAATACACTCAGGAGTCCAACTCCTCTCTGATTTCTCTTCAGAGAAATCTTTTAGGCTAAAAGCCTCTTTTCTTGCCGGCGCTCAAGCGCAGAGTGCCCACGTGCCGACACGTGGCGCGCTTGCGCTCCAGCGCAAGTCGCCCCTGTGCCGACACGTGGCGCTCTTGCGCTCCAGCGCAAGCGCTCGAGCGCAAGTCGCCCCCGTGCCGACACGTGGCGCGCTTGCGCTCCAGCGCAAGCGCTCGAGCGCAAGTCGCCCCTGTGCCGACACGTGGCGCGTTGCGTTCCAGCACTCTGCGCTCGAGCGCAAAGCGCCTACGTACCGACACGTGGCACGCTTGCGCTCAAGCGCCCAGCGTCCGAGTGCAAAGCGCCCACGTGCCGACACGTGGCGCGTTGCGCTACAGCACTCTGCGCTCGAGCGCAAAGCGCCCACGTGCCGACATGTGGCACGCTTGCGCTCAAGCGCCCAGCGTCCGAGCGCAAAGCGCCCACATGCCGACACGTGGCGCGTTGCGCTCCAGCACTCTGCGCTCGAGCGCAAAGCGCCCACGTGCCGACACGTGGCGCGCTTGCGCTCAAGCACCTAGGCGCTGGCCCCACGCATCCTTTGGATGTCTTTTTCCCCTTTATTTATATATACATGTATATATATACATATGTATACAAATGTATACATACATATACTCCACGACACTGTCCCTGTTAGAAAAAAATTTCTAACGGGACGCTGCCCCGCACCCCGCAAGGGGGCTGCTAGCCCCCTTGACCCCCAGCCCGCTATCCGGGTAGCGGGACCCCCGTAAAAACTCTACGTGGCTCCCGATATATTCAAACACCCCCTCCAAAACAACACACACGCACACTGCACATTGAGTTCGCATGACCAGTTTAACCCGTCAATCGGAGGTTCTCTCGCTCCGAAGGCGAGGGGTAATTAACGGCAGCTTAGTCCGCGGCTGCCGGAGATTCGGATCCCCACAATCATTAAACCCCGGCCTACCCTAGGCAGGGGGAATCTGTAGTACGCCTGACAAGCGCGCGCGTATTCCCATCTCAATGGGGTGACGAAAAACACCCTACAGACACCACTGGATTATTTTTCGGGACCATGCTCCCACCGTTGAGCTTCAATGCCACAATGACGTTGAAAGAAGCCCCAAAGAAGTCGGTCTTTGATTGGCTTACCACTGCCGCGACCCCTCTCAACGGGTCGCCCAGCTTCAATACCTCAGTTTTCAACAGACTGGGCCAAAACGTCTGCAAACCCGTGATACCCGAAGCTGTCATCCCAAAGCGAATAGCTATCCCGGCTCAAGCGGATGAAATCATTGGAAAGGCTCCTCCTTCCAAGAAGTCAGTTTTTACAAGGCTGGCCATTCCGGTTGCTGCTCCAGGCGAGGTCCTCAAAGCTTCTTCCCCTGCTCAGAGGTCTGTCTTTGACAGATTAAACATTGCTTCTCAACAGGCGTCAGTCTTCGATAGGCTAGCACCAATAACAGTCTCTCCTCAAAGCAGGGGGCATGAAGAAGCTTATCCAACAACGGAGGTGATCTCATCCGCATGACATGCTCGACGTCGTCACTGGCACCGAGTAAGAAAGGCTGGGAGCATCTCTCCGTCTGGACTTACTCCACCCGCTCCAATGGTGGAGACCGATGCTACTGTTCCAATCGGGAACAGCTTTGAATTGCTGAACACGGTGCGCAGAAACTCTCCTACCGCCGTACTAAAAAGATCCCCACCCCCGGTGGGAAATGTTGCAGAAGCCAAGCCAGAACAGTCCTCTCAACGGCTATCCTCTGAAATTTACAAGATCTGGCGTCAAGTCCAAGACTCCGCGATGGATCAAGACTATCTCCGCCGACAGAAAAAGATGAAAGTTCGGCAGGAGAAAGACTACTCTGTCAGACCAGAAAAAGCAACAGCTACTCAGGTACCCACTGCGACGGCTCCCTCAACGTCAATCACTCAAAAGAAAAGGAGGCCGCAAAAGGCCCCTGTGAACATGGCGAACCATAAAAGCGCAGAGCGCAAACGCCCCAAGTCTGGGGGCATGGTGCTGCACACCGTTTATATGGCTTCCGGAAAGGAGGAAAGCCGTGCTTCGACGGGTCACCGACCGCTCACCCAATCCGTGACAAAAGCTCAAGAACAGCAACAGCAGAAGCTTCAAGAGATGCTGACTACAATGGCCGCACTTACCGAGCCAAAAGAAAGCCCAGAGGCATCATCAGAGCAGCGTCACGAACAAGAAACTGATGCTGACTTCTTACGCAGAGTCCTCGAAAAGAAGGACAAAGAAGCCGCAGAGCAAGCGGCTAACATGAAACAAATGACGCTTCTCTTCCAAGATATGTAGGGATGATGATCCAACAAGATCCTCCTGCTGAAGATCCTCCGATTGTCCTTGAAGATGACAAAGGAGAGACATCGAATCCTCCTCCGGCTCTTTCAGCAGCCAAGGAAGAAACCTTTTCCAAGGCCGCACTGGATGACCATATAGCTCAGCAAATACGAGCTCACCAGGAAAATGAAGCGGCTGGGCAAATTGCTAGAACCGGATGACCCTACCCGGGATGGTATGACCAAATTAGTTACCTGCCGGGATATACGATCCCTAAGTTCCACGTATATAAGGGAACGGGAAATCCGCATCAGCACGTCGCTCAATTTAGAGCCATGTGCGGCAACACTGGAGGTGATGATAAATTGCTGCTCCGCCAGTTTGTTGGCAGGCTGTCGGAAACGGCATTTGAGTGGTACTCTGAACTCCCAAATGACTCTATCAAGACATTTACGGAGATGGAGCTGCTGTTTACACAGAGATTCGCGAGTGCTAGTGGACGCACCCCGATAACAGCACTGATTAATGCCAGGTTAAGGTCAGGCGAAACATGGGTCCAATACGCAACACGATGGCGGAACCTATGGTCGAAATGCGAACAACGCATAGAAGAGGCTCCTGCAGTAGGCATGTTTGTGGGCACTCTCGATCCGCAGGCGACCATCTCACAATTCATGATGTTCTTCAGGCCGACCACCTTCCAGGCCTTGATTGACAAATTAGCCCAAATGGACCAGATAGGCCATAGACCGTCTCCTCCTAAATCAGATTCCCGAGATGAGAAAGGAAAAGGGAAAGCGATCGTCGTCGCCAATGCTCAACAACAGTCGAGCAACTCAAAGCCGGTCGTTCGCCAAAACAACGTGCATCCACGCCCATCCCTCGAAGAGAGGCTAGGACGTCTTTACTCGTTTCCTCAGAATAAAACGAGAAGACTGTTCGAGCTGGCAGTACGCAACAGACTCATCAATCTACCGAATCCAAAACGTCCGTTGCAACCAGGCGATCTTAATAATCCCGATTATTTCCCTTACCACCTGTTCCCCTCCGAACGGCGGCCGAGACGTTAGGACGTCTGTTCCTGAGGTTCGGGGCAGATGCTATTTGGTTTTACCCGTCTACCTCTCCGAAGATGCCAAGTTGATTTATGGCACCGTGTATCGAAGGTTTAGACGAATGCGGCCGATGTAGCAGACTTTGTCAGATTCCCCCTCGCTTGAGGGGTTTTTGATTGTGGGGACGCTCTTCCCTGCAGGCGCAAGCCCCTGCAGTTAATTACGCTACCGCATCGCAGTAGCCACTTTCTCCTTCTCCAGAATTTCACTTCGTGTCGCGTGTGTTTGTTTTGTTTGTGGTTGCCCGTGGATTGTATACGGAGACTGAGTAATGCCGTCGCCCGTAGGACGTGGATTAGTCCAAATCCGTATTTACTTAGATTTGGGTTTGATGTTTTAGTTTAAGGATGTGTTAGCCTCGTTGAGGCTAAGGTCAACTTAAACGTGACTCATTTAATATATGGCCGTCGGGACTCGTCACCTCTCTAACGTCGTTGAAGAATTACAACGACAGGTGTCAGAGGAGTTCGGAGATGTACCCTCGAACCGAAGTTGATTTAGGGTTTTATATTTCATTTGAATGTTTAAGGATACGTTAGCCGTGATTGGGGCTAAGATCAACTTAAACGGGACCGTTTAGATCCGGCAAAAGAGCATTTGGAGGCTCTATTGTTCCAGTTTAGGGAGATTCGTAGTCCAATTTGGGACTAAAGTCTGTTTGGAGGATACGTTAACCATTTTTGAGGCTAAGATCGACTCAAACGTTTGTTAAGGATACGTTAGTCCAGTTTGAGACTAAGGTCAACTTAACGGGGCCATTTAGGTCCAACAAAAGAGCATTTGGGCTCTATTGTGCCAGTTTAGGGACGTGGTGGTCCGTATTCCAGTTTAGGGACGTGGTGGTCCAATATTAGTTTAGGGACGTTTCGGTCCGATATTAGTTTAGGGACGTTTCGGTCCATCATTAGTTTAGGGACGTTTCGGTCCGATATTAGTTTAAGGACGTTTCGGTCCGATATTAGTTTGTGTGGTCGTTGGGACCCGTCACCTCTTTGACGTCGTTGAGGAATTACAACGATGGATGTCAAAGGAGTTTGGAGATGTACCCTCGAACCGGATGCAGATTGATTTAGGAAAGCCATTTTGCTCAGTCAATTTGATTTAAGGACTTACGGCCACGATTGGGCTAAATCCATTGCTTTTGCATTTCTTTTGCTTTTATTTGGGCTTTGCCCATAAAGGATACAGAGCATCAATTTTATTTGGGCCCAGCCCTTTTATTGCTTTGCAATTTATTTTGGCCTGCTAGGTCTTTTTGATTTGGGCCTAGCCCTTCAAGTAATGCATTGCATTTGTGCAAAGCACCAAGAATCTTTTAGATTCAGGAAAAGAAGTGCAGAGCACTTTTTAATTTCTTGATCTAAATTTAGATCAAAGAAAAGAAAGAAATCTTTTCTTTCTGTCTGTCTCAGAGAACCAGAGGTTCATAGCAAGTGCAAGGCACTATTTTTTTATTATTTTTATTTATTTATTTATTGAAGATCACTGATCTTGTTTTTTAGATCAATGATCTATTCTTTAAGAGAATTTTCTCTTATCTCAAAGGTTTTTACCTTCTTTTTTTTTTGTATTCTCAAGGAGTTCTCAAGAGTTCTCTTCTCTCTTCTTCTTTTTTTTAAAAACCAGATGTCTCTATCTTTGAAATGGGGTCTGGGGTCCTTTTTATAGTGCCCAAAAATCAGTTAAATTTGTTAAAAAGATCTTTTCTGAGTGATTTGGGGAATTCTCCCCACCATTGGATCTTTAATCCAAAGGCCCCTGTTTTACAGAAGAAATCTTCTTGTTTTAACAAGAACAGAAAAAATTTCCTTAAATCTTCATTCTGTTGTTGCGCAACTCACCAGCGCGTGACACGTGTCGCGCAGTAAGGCGCTTGCGCAGCTGTGCTTGACACGTGTCGCGTAGTGAAGCGCTTGCGCAGCTGTGCTTGCGCAACTGCGCAGACACGTGTCGCTCAACGGTGCACTTGCGCAACAGTGTTTGCACAACTGCGTAGACACGTGTCGCGCAGAGGTGCGTTTGCGCAGTTGTGCTTGCGCAACTGCGCAGACACGTGTCGCGCTGCAGTGCACTTGCGCAACAGTGTTTGCGCAACTGCGCAGACACGTGTCGCGCATCGGTGCGCTTGCGCAGTTGTGCTTGCGCAACTGCGCAGACACGTGGCGCGCTGTGGTGCACTTGCGCAACAGCGTTTGCGCAACTGCGCAGACACGTGTCGCGCAGCGGTGCGCTTGCGCAGTTGTGTTTGCGCAACTGCGCAGACACGTGTCACACAGCGCAGCGCCTGCGCAACTGAGCGTTGCTTTTGCTTTTTAAAGAGCCTTGCTCTGATTGGGCGCACTGTCTTGGGCGTTGCGCTGACGTATCAACTTCTGACACGTGGCGCGTTGCGCGCAGCGCAAAGAATCTGAAGCGTTGCTTCATTCGTTAAAGTTTAAATTTTCAAAGCAAAGCTTTGTTTCTGATTGGGGGAAGATGAAGCGTTGCTTCATCTCCAGCCTTGGAATTTGAACAGAGCTTTGCTCTGATTGGGGTAAACAAATGCCCCCCCACCGCTGCGCTTACGTGGCCTCCAAACGCAAGCGCAACGGTGGCAGGATCCGAACCGTCGCGGCACCTTTTGGCAGTTGAAGAGGCAATTGATGCCTATAACTAGGACCTTTGGTCCTTTAGATGATTTTCATCTTCACAATTTTATTTTCAAAACTCAGAGCCCTGCTCTTTATTTTCAAGAACTGCAAGAGTTGAACTCTTTAAAACTTTTTAGGTGAAAATTTAAATTAAGATTAAATTAAATTAAATTAATTTTCATCAACAGAGCCTTGCTCTCCATAGATCCCTGACCTAAAGAAAACCCATTTAGGGTTTCATTTAGCAGAGCTTTGCTCTAAAGGGGCCCAAAGAGAATTCGGGAGAATCCTGTTAGGGTTCCATTAATAGAGCTTCGCTCTATAAAAGATTTTTCTTATATCTTCTTAATTAATGGAGCTTTGCTCCTCCCAAATTATATGGCACTTGATAATATTATTATTATATCATTTTTTTCCAGAGCGGAGCTCTCAATGTTCTCAGGGAATTTTCCTCAAATTCTTCTCATAACTGATTTTGACTGGTGTCGCTCCTGTCCCCAGAGCATTGCTCTCGAGGAGTTTAACTTTTAACTTTCTGTATTTTCTTGTTTGTTAATCTCCCTGTATTGTTTTCTTCAGGTATTATGGCGGTGCGTCTATACAGTTTGCACGAGTTCATCACCTATGACGATATTCGCGCACAGGGTCGTCAACAAAACCAGGAGTTTACAGACGCTCAATGTGCAGAGGTCATGGGTCGTCTGAACGCAAGTGGTGGTTGGCTGCTACCCCGTCGTTCGGCTCTTTTGAAAGTCGTGCTGGGAGCAATATGGAGAGCACTTCCGGGTCTTCACGAGGCCTTACCACTGAATGCGCTGGATGATGCCGAGGACAAGGTGCATTCAGTGTACCTGACGGGGCTGATCTCGAAGAAACGGCGGGACAGCCTCATTGACATCCTACACCAGATCTTCCAGCAGACGACGATAGTTGCTGCTTATCGAAGGCCGGAAGGGCTTGCCGACGATATCGACACAGAGGAGCGCGAGAGGCTGCGCATAAGAATAATTAGAAAGGCCAGAAGAACTCTGGATGGCCTTACTTTTGAATTCCTCAATCCGTGCCACGGATCTGAGGTTATTCCATTGTAATAATATATTTCTTCCATTGCTTTTTATGATTGTAAGAATTTTGGGCAATATTAATGGAAATTTTTTTTATCCCAGCTTGTCTTTATTATGTATCTTTTGTCCTGAGTCTTTTTGCCCATGCATGAATAAATACGTCTTGAACGCTTGATCAAACGTAAATCAGGTGCTCTTTCTGTTGCTTTTCCTCTTTCTCAGCATGTCGTCACAATTAGCAGGTAAGAGAGTAAGCTTTTTGATTTCTTCATGAGATAGCGAGGGCTTAGGCCGCAGGTTCAGATCTGCTGCCTAAGACTTTTCAACTCTATGAGCCGTGAGGGTCTCATAGAGACTTTTCTCCCTACGGATCGGGAGGATCTCGCAGGTGGGTTTTTCTCCTTAGGAATCATGAGGATTCCTAAGTGTGGTTTTCTCTTGTAAGTCGTAAGGATCCTACAAGAGAATTTTTCCCTCTTACGAGTCGAGAGGACTTGTAAGCGGTTGTTTCCCTCCTTGTCGAAGTTCGACGTTGGAGAGTGAGACCCGTGGATGGTATGCAAGAGACCGTTTTGGGCCAACTTGCAGGGTCCCAATGCTTAGGAAACAGGCTTCTTTTATGCCCACTGCCTAAGGCTTTATCTCACGAGTCGAACCGCCTCGACAATTTTTCACAAGTCGAGATGAATCGAACGTTTCTCGCAAGAACATCTTAACGTCGCATTTAACCTCTGCTCTTTACGACAGAAGCCCGTTAAGGTTGGTGGTACTTTGGGTTTTGGCCATCGTACCGTCGCATAAGCTGATATAGTCCTCGATAGGCAATCGTGCTGTTCGAGTAGCCCTGCGACTGCCGTGTCTCTGATCCCTTCGGGGGCTGGACAAGACGTCTTCAAGCAATTCTCCTTGGCAGTTTGACCGTCGGAAGAGCAAGCGCTAGGAATTTGCCATGCCGCTTTTTACTTGAGGTTAGGCTCATTTTGGAGAGCCCCGATGAGTCATAACCACTCCGCGCTGGTGTGGGATGATCTCCGATAGTCTTTCAGGCTTTATATGACTTGCTGTTAAGACCCTGAAGCTAGGAATTTGGCCTATGCTTCGTTTGCTGGCATTGCGTCCTCTGTATCGAGACGAATATCACGGTAGGAACTAGGGATTTTGCCGTGGCTCCGTTTGTTTGATGACGTTGCGTCTGCTGTGTCGAGACGAACGTTGGGGCGACATCTCGTCTACTGTATCGAGACGGACGTCGAGGTTGTCTCTAGGTTACTGGTGAACTGCCAAGGTTTGGAACTAGGGATTTTGCCGTGGCTCCATTCGCTTAATGACGTTGCGCCTGCTGTATTGAGACGAACGTTGGGGTGACATCTCGTCTACTGTATCGAGACGGACGTCGAGGTTGTCTCTAGGTTGCTGGTGAACCGCCGAGGTTTGGAACTAGGGATTTTGCCCTGGCTCCATTCGTTTAATGACGTTGCGCCTGCTGTGTCGAGACGAACGTTGGGGTCACATCTCGTCTGCTATATCGAGACGGACGTCGAGGTTGTCTCTAGGTTGCTGGTGAACCGCCGAGGTTTGGAACTAGGGATTTTGCCCTGGCTCCATTCGTTTAATGACGTTGCGCCTGCTGTGTCGAGACGAACGTTGGGGTGACATCTCGTCTGCTGTATCGAGACGGACGTCGAGGTGGTGACCATTCTGTGCTGGTGCGAGATGATCTCCGATTGTCTTTCCGGTTTTATATAACTTTGCCGTCAAGACCCTGAAGCTAGGAATTTGGCCTTCGCTTCATTTTCTTTGGTGTGTCCGGATCCTGTTGGAGGAAGGATGCTGTAGTGACATTTCGTCTGCTGTATCGAGACGAATGTCGTGGTGGTGACCACTCCATGTGGGATGATCTTTGTTTGTCTTTCCGGTTTTATATGACTTACCGTCAAGATGTTGAAGCTAGGAATTCGGCCTTCGCTTCGTTTGCTTTGTCACGTCCGAATCTCTGTTGGAGGAAGAATGCTGAGGTTGACATTTCGTCTGCTGTATCGAGACGAACGTCAAGGTGGTGACCACCCTGTGCTGGTGCGCGATGATCTCCGATTGTCATTCCGGTTTTATGTGAGTTACCGTAAAGACGTTGAAGCTAGGAATGTGGCCTTCGCTTCATTTGCTTACACTGCGTCTGGTGTATTGAGACGAATGCTGAGGTGGAGCTGGGATTTTGCCATCACTCCGCTTTGTTTCGACCATGGGGTCTTTTGTTAACTTTGCATGTACACCCGCTGGGCTGCAAAGGAACGCCGTTGTTGACATTGCGTCTGTTGTAACGAGACGAATGCTAAGGTGGAGTTGGGATTTTGCCATCACTCCTCTTTGTTTCGACCATGGGGTCTTTTGTTAACTTTGCATGTACACCCCGCTGGGCTGCGAAGGAACGCCGTTGTTGACATTGCGTCTGTTGTAACGAGACGAATGCTAAGGTGGAGTTGGGATTTTGCCGTTACTCCGCTTTATTTCGACCGTGAAGTCTTTTATTGACGTCATGTCTGCATCTAGTTAGAGTGAGGAGAAACGTCGTTGGTGATCTTTAAGTTGTCGATATTGATGTCGAGACCCTGAAGTTAGGGACCTTCCTTTGCTTCATTTGTTGACATCGTGTCTGTAATATTGCGACAAATGTCGAGATGGTCTCTAGGTTATCTATGAACCGTCGAGATTTGGCTTCGCTTTCTGGTGGAGCCTGTTGGGAAGGTATTGTTCCCTTTTTATCTGTGCCCCTGGATTGTATACAGGGATCGATGTGATTTCACCTGTAGGGCAAAAAGTTTCATTCATTTTTTTTTATTCTTTCCGCGATGCTCTATCATCTCAGCTTTTTATATCGCGAAAATCGCGATTGCCCAAACATTTCGGCTATTTTTCGCGGCGCCCAATCATTTCGGCTGTTTACTTTATTTTTACTCGCTGCTTTTTATTGCGAGTTGCCCAATCATTTCGGCTATTTATTATGTTTTTACTCGCTGCTTTTTATTGCGAGTTGCCCAATCGTTTCGGCTGTTTTGTATACATACATTTTTACTTGCTGATTCTGTTTGCAAGTTGCCCCATCATCTCGGCTATTTCGTATGCATTTTTTTTTGGCTCGCTGATTTTATTTTAATTTTAAATTTTTTTTTGTTTTTGTTTTTGCGAGTAGGGAATTTGGGGTCTGATACCAATCTTGGCATCAGTATCACTGCGACTGGAATATTACCAGGAGCGAATCATCATTTGCCTTGAAAGTACTTGGAATTTGATACCGGTTTAGGCATCAGCATCGCTGCAACTGGGATATTGCCAGGAGCGAATCATCATTTGCCTTGAAAGGACTTGGAATTTGATACCGATTTAGGCATCAGCATCGCTACAACTAGAATATTGCCAGGAGTGAATCATCATTTGTCGTAAAAGGACTTGGAATTTGATACCGGTCTAGGCATCAGCATCGCTGCAACTGGGATATTGCCAGGAGCGAATCGTCATATGCCTCTGTCGATGTTGAACAAAGGTGGCTTAGTAAACAGGGTTAAGGGTCCTGTCGGCTAAGGCTTTTGACTTCATGAGCCGTAAGGGTCTCACAAAGGTATTTCTCCCTACAAGTCGTGAGGATCTTGTAGGTGTGTTTTCTCCTTGGGAATCGTTAGGATTCCTAAGTGCATGTTCTCTTGTAAGTCGTAAGGATCTTACAAAAGGGTTTTCTCCTTATAAGTCTAGAGGACTTACAAGTGTTGTTTGCTGTACAAGCATATCCCTAGTCAACGATGGGACTTTGTTAGGGAAATATTTATTCGCGCCCGTGGATTGTATACAAAGGTCAATATTGGACTACTTATAGGGCAATATCGAAGGTTGTGGAGGCTGCTTAAGAACAGGTTAAGGTTTCTGCAACTTAAGACTTTCAAATCTTATGAGCTTTAAGGGTCCCACAAGAGAGTTCTCCTTACGAGTCGTGAGGATCTCGCAAGTGTATCTTCTCCTTCGGAATCGTGGGGATCCCTAAGTGTGTTGTTCCTTTGTAAGTCGTAAAGATCTCACGCAGGTGGTTTCTCCTTACAGGGTCTAGAGGACCATATAAGTGCTTCTTAACGAGGTTGCGCCCTTTCAGGTTTTCACAAACACTCGCCGGTAGCCCTGCTGTTTTTACTCACGGAGCCCTTTTGGGTTTTCATCCGTGCCCATTTTGCTTGTGGACATACCGTTTTTTTTATTCTCTTTTTTTTTCTTTTTCTTTTTTTTTTTTAAAAACAAGGTTGCGTCCTTTCGGGTTTTCACCAACACTCGCCGGTAGCCCTGCTGTTTTTACTCACGGAGCCCTTTCGGGTTTTCATCCGTGCCCATTTTTCTTATGGACATACCGTTTTTTTTTTATTCTTTTTATTTTTATTTTTTTTTCTTTTCTTTTCCTTTTTTTTTTTACGAGGTCGCGCCCTTTCGGGTTTTCACGAACACTCGCCGGTAGCCCTGCTGTTTTTACTCACGGAGCCCCTTCGGGTTTTCATCCGTGCCCATTTTGCTTGTGGACATATCGTTATTTTTTTTTCTTCTTCTCTTTTTTTTTATTATTAACGAGGTCGCGCCCTTTCGGGTTTTCACGAACACTCGCCGGTAGTCCTGCTGTTTTTACTCACGGAGCCCTTTCGGGTTTTCATCCGTGCCCATTTTGATTATGGACATACCGTTTTTTTTTTGTTTTTTTTTTAATATTCTCGTCAGCCTGAGAATGCTGCGGTAGTAGTTTAAAAACATTTCGGTCATTTGCAAGTTTTAGGACATTGCGGTCCATCATTAGTTTAAGGACATCTCGGTCCGTTGTTAGTTTAAGGACGTTTCGGTCCGTTGTCGCCGTATTTGAGGCGAATATCTAGTTTATTGACTTTTCGGTCTATGAGTCTTTCTCCATGAATGAACATGATGCCCCCGGCGTATCCATCTTCTTCGGAGCGTGCGGTTGTGGCGGACTCACCTTCCAGTTCTCAGACAGCACAAACTTGCCCTGTTGGTATTGGTCTTCAACCCAGTTTTTGAAGACGTAGCAGTCCTCGATCAGGTGACCTACTGTTTGGTGGTAAGGGCAATAGTTAGGATTATTAACATCGCATGACCGCAACGGACGTTTTGGAGCCAGCAGATTGATGAGTCCGTTGCACACTGCCAGCTCGAACAGTCCCCTTGTTTTATCTTGCGGAAACGAGTAAGGACGTTTCAACTTTTCTTGGAGGGATTGCCGCTTGTTGCTTTGGCGAGCAACCGGTCTAGGGTCACCTGATTGTTGTTGAGCGCTAGCAACGAGGGCCGTTTTTCCTTTTCCTTTGTTCTTCTTGTTCGGTCCCTTGCTTACGGGGTCGGGATTTTTTCCGAGTAGCATGCGATTGCATGGCTGAACGTTCTCGCAGCTTCTCCATTCCTTTATTTTTGAAATAGATTCCCCGAGGGAAGAGTTGGGGATAGCTTCTTCGTCAGAGTCGCTCCCAAAGGTGATAATTTGTGATCCCTTGAAGTCGGCTATATGACAGTTTGCGGCGGCTCCTTTGCGTTCATATATCGCATTTTTCTGATGTCCACAAGCTTCACACTTTGTCCTGTCGAAGTGTTGCTTTTGAGCGACATACCCTTGCCACCAACAGTTAAAGGACTCGCAGTCTTCGGTAGGATGTATGATCTTCTGATGATATAAACAGAAGTTAGGGTGCATCTCTACCTCAGAGAAAGAATTTTCTTCAGAGGGCGGTAGCTTCATTCCTACTGATAGAGCTTTGGCGAACCGTTTCCTCGTCTTGAATTTGTTTTTACCCGCAGTGTATGGCTTTTGATTTGACGGGAATACCTTGGTTCTTTCTAGTATGGCCATTTCACGTTCTTGATTGGCTTTTGCTTTCAGACGAATTTCACTTAGGAAGACATCGATCAACTCGTCTGATGGCTGTAGAATCTCCGGCTCAGGATTCGCCATTGGTTTCTCAGCGCAAGGAGCCTCTTTATCATCCGTCAGTGAATGAGAAATCATATGACAAGTCGCTGCGTAGTCTTCGGATTCATCCGACGAGTTTTCTCCATTGTTTTCATCCTTGACTAAAGAACAAGCTGCCCCCAGCGTGTCCGTTTTCTTTGGAGAGTGCGGCTGTGGTGGGTTTACCTTCCAGCTTTCAGACAGCGCGAACTTGCCTTGTAGGTATTGATCCTCGATCCATCCCTTAAAGACGAAACAATCCTCAATTGGGTGACTTACCGTTTGGTGGTAAGGGCAATAATTGGGATTATTAAGATCGCCCGGCTGCGACAGACGCTTTGGACTCGGCAGATTAATAAGTCTGTTGCGCACTGCCAGCTCAAACAGTCTTCTCGTTTTATTCTGCGGAAACGAGTAAGGACGTCCCAGCCTCTCTTCGAGGGATGGGCGTGGGCGCACGTTGTTTTGGCGAACGACCGGCTTTGAGTTGTTCGACCGTTGTTGAGTATTGGCAACGAAGGTTGCATTCCCTTAGCCCTTTTCATTCCAAGGCTCTGTCTTTGAAGAAGAAGGCCTATGGCCTATCTGGTCCATTTGGGCTAATTTTTCAATCAAGGCCTGGAAGGTGGTCGGCCTGAAGAACATCATGAATTGTGAGATGGTCGCCTGCGGATCGAGAGTGCCCACAAACATGCCTACCGCAGGTGCCTCTTCTATGCGTTGTTCGCATTTCGACCATAGGTTCCGCCATCGTGTTGCGTATTGGACCCACGTTTCGCTTGGCCTTATCCTGGCATTTATCAGTGCTGTTATCAGAGTGCGTTCACTAGCACTCGCGAATCTTTGTGTAAACAGCAGCTCCATCTCTACAAATGTTTTGATAGAGTCGTTAGGCAGCTCCGAATACCATTCAAAGGCTGTTTCTGCTAAGCTGCCGACGAATTGACGTAGCAACAATTTGTCATCGCCTCCAGTATTGCCGCATAAGGCCCTGAATTGAGCGACATGCTGATGCGGATTCCCTGTCCCTTTATATACGTGGAATTTAGGGATCGTATATCCTGGCGGGTAATTGATTTGGTCATACCAGCTCGGATACGGTCGTCCGGTTCTAACAATTTGCCCAGCCGCTTCATTCTCCTGATGAACCCGGATCTGCTGAGCTATATATTCATCTAGGTCAACTTTGGAGATTGCCTCCTCCTTGGCTGTTGACAGAGCCGGCGGAGGATTTGACGTTTCTCCTCTGTCGTCTTCAAGGACGATCGGAGGCTCTTCAGCAGTAGGGTCCGGCTGTAACATCATCCCTACCATATCTTGGAAGAGGAGTGCCATCTGTTTTATGTTAGCCGCTTGCTCTGCAGCTTCTTTGTCCCTCTTTTCGAGGACTCTGCGTAAAAAGTCAGCGTCCGTTTCTTGTTCTTGACGCTCATCCGAGGATGTTTCAGAGCTTTCTTTTGGCCCAGTGAGTGCAGCCATTGTAGTCATCATTTCCTGAAGCTTTTGTTGTTGCTCCTGGGCTTTCGTCACGGATCGGGTGAGCGGTCAGTGGCCCGTAGAAGTGCGGCTTTCCTCCTTTCCAGAAGCCATATAAACTGTGTGCACTACCATGCCCCCAGACTTGGGGCGTTTGTGTTCGGTGTCTTTGCGATTCGCCAAAGACACACATGGGATTTTTGTGGCCTCCTTTTTTGAGTGATTGGAGTTAAGGGAGCCGTTGTAGTGGGCATCCAAGTAGCTCTTGTTTTTTGTGGCTTGACAGAGTAATCCTTCTCCTGCCGCACCTTCATCTTTTTCTGTCGATAAAGATGGTTTTCATTAATCACTGACTCCTGGACCTGTCGCCAGACCTTGTAAATTTTAGAGGACAGCCGTTGAGGGGGCTGCTCTAGCTTCTTCTCTGGAGTATTCTCCACAGGTGAAGAAGTTCGTTTCAACATCGCAGTAGAAGAGTTTCTGCGCACCTTGTTGAGCAGTTCAAAGCTGTTCTTGGTTGGAACAGCAGTATCGATCCCAACCATTAGAGTTGGACGAGTAAGTCCAGAGGGGGAGTTGCCCCCAGCCTTCCTCACTCGGCGCCAGTAGCGGCGTCGGGCATGTCGTGCTGATGGAGTTGTTTCATCTATAAGGGTGACCTCCTCATGCCCCCCATGTTGGTCAGAATATACTGGTACCAGCTTTTTAAAGATCGACGTCCGTTGAACGGGGACGGCCAACTTGTTAGAAGCGGACTTCTGAACATGGGAAGCAACCTTGGTGATTTTTCCAGGAACGGGAGCTGGGATGGCTATCCGCTTCGGGATAACGCCTTCTGGTATGGCAGGCTTCTTCATGGGCCCGATGGAGCTCTGGCCTAATCCATTAAAACCTGAAGCAGTGGAGTTGGGCGACCTATTGAGAGGGGTCGCGGCAGTGGTAAGTCGATCGAAGACCGACTTCTTTGGAGCTTCTTGCAATGTCATTGGGGCGTTGAAGCTCATTGGTGGGAGCATGGTCCCAAAAAATAGTCCAGTGGTGGCTTGAGCCACCTGCTCCACCGGCATTTTGAAAAGGGAGGCCGCTTGGGGCCCATAAGTCACTCCTCCAGCAATGACGGAACGAGAATTGTAGCCGCAGGCGGTGCAGTTCGAAGCCATCGATCTTCCGTTTTCTGCACGGAGCAAGACACCAAATCTTAGTATCTTGAATCCACAGGCAACCACAGCAAGCCGCGATTTGCTCGCGAACACGACACACGAAGTGTGGAGTGGAAAGAGAAAAAGGTCCCACCGGGCGTGCCAGAATCTGTTCCCCTCCGAACGGCGGCCGAGACGTTAGGACGTCTGTGCCTGAGGTTCGGGGCAGATGCTATTTGGTTTTACCCGTCTACCTCTCCGAAGATGCCAAGTTGATTTATGGCACCGTGTATCGAAGGTTTAGACGAATGCGGCCGATGTAGCAGACTTTGTCAGATTCCCCCTCGCTTGAGGGGTTTTTGATTGTGGGGACGCTCTTCCCTGCAGGCGCAAGCCCCTGCAGTTAATTACGCTACCGCATCGCAGTAGCCACTTTCTCCTTCTCCAGAATTTCACTTCGTGTCGCGTGTGTTTGTTTTGTTTGTGGTTGCCCGTGGATTGTATACGGAGACTGAGTAATGCCGTCGCCCGTAGGACGTGGATTAGTCCAAATCCGTATTTACTTAGATTTGGGTTTGATGTTTTAGTTTAAGGATGCGTTAGCCTCGTTGAGGCTAAGATCAACTTAAACGTGACTCATTTAATATATGGCCGTCGGGACTCGTCACCTCTCTAACGTCGTTGAAGGATTACAACGACAGGTGTCAGAGGAGTTCGGAGATGTACCCTCGAACCGAAGTTGATTTAGGGTTTTATATTTCATTTGAATGTTTAAGGATACGTTAGCCGTGATTGGGGCTAAGATCAACTTAAACGGGACCGTTTAGATCCGGCAAAAGAGCATTTGGAGGCTCTATTGTTCCAGTTTAGGGAGATTCGTAGTCCAATTTGGGACTAAAGTCTGTTTGGAGGATACGTTAACCATTTTTTAAGGCTAAGATCGACTCAAACGTTTGTTAAGGATACGTTAGTCCAGTTTGAGACTAAGGTCAACTTAACGGGGCCATTTAGGTCCAACAAAAGAGCATTTGGGCTCTATTATGCCAGTTTAGGGACGTGGTGGTCCGTATTCCAGTTTAGGGACGTGGTGGTCCAATATTAGTTTAGGGACGTTTCGGTCCGATATTAGTTTAGGGACGTTTCGGTCCATCATTAGTTTAGGGACGTTTCGGTCCGATATTAGTTTAAGGACGTTTCGGTCCGATATTAGTTTGTGTGGTCGTTGGGACCCGTCACCTCTTTGACGTCGTTGAGGAATTACAACGATGGATGTCAAAGGAGTTTGGAGATGTACCCTCGAACCGGATGCAGATTGATTTAGGAGAGCCATTTTGCTCAGTCAATTTGATTTAAGGACTTACGGCCACGATTGGGCTAAATCCATTGCTTTTGCATTTCTTTTGCTTTTATTTGGGCTTTGCCCATAAAGGATACAGAGCATCAATTTTATTTGGGCCCAGCCCTTTTATTGCTTTGCAATTTATTTTGGCCTGCTAGGTCTTTTTGATTTGGGCCTAGCCCTTCAAGTAATGCATTGCATTTGTGCAAAGCACCAAGAATCTTTTAGATTCAGGAAAAGAAGTGCAGAGCACTTTTTAATTTCTTGATCTAAATTTAGATCAAAGAAAAGAAAGAAATCTTTTCTTTCTGTCTGTCTCAGAGAACCAGAGGTTCATAGCAAGTGCAAGGCACTATTTTTTTATTATTTTTATTTATTTATTTATTTATTTATTGAAGATCACTGATCTTGTTTTTTAGATCAATGATCTATTCTTTAAGAGAATTTTCTCTTATCTCAAAGGTTTTTACCTTCTTTTTTTTTGTATTCTCAAGGAGTTCTCAAGAGTTCTCTTCTCTCTTCTTCCTTTTTTTAAAAACCAGATGTCTCTATCTTTGAAATGGGGTCTGGGGTCCTTTTTATAGTGCCCAAAAATCAGTTAAATTTGTTAAAAAGATCTTTTCTGAGTGATTTGGGGAATTCTCCCCACCATTGGATCTTTAATCCAAAGGCCCCTGTTTTACAGAAGAAATCTTCTTGTTTTAACAAGAACAGAAAAAATTTCCTTAAATCTTCATTCTGTTGTTGCGCAACTCACCAGCGCGTGACACGTGTCGCGCAGTAAGGCGCTTGCGCAGCTGTGCTTGCGCAACTGCGCAGACACGTGTCGCGCAGTGAAGCGCTTGCGCAGCTGTGCTTGCGCAACTGCGCAGACACGTGTCGCTCAACGGTGCACTTGCGCAGCAGTGTTTGCGCAACTGCGCAGACACGTGTCGCGCAGAGGTGCGTTTGCGCAGTTGTGCTTGCGCAACTGCGCAGACACGTGTCGCGCTGCAGTGCGCTTGCGCAACAGTGTTTGCGCAACTGCGCAGACACGTGTCGCGCATCGGTGCGCTTGCGCAGTTGTGCTTGCGCAACTGCGCAGACACGTGGCGCGCTGCGGTGCGCAACAGCGTTTGCGCAACTGCGCAGACACGTGTCGCGCAGCGGTGCGCTTGCGCAGTTGTGTTTGCGCAACTGCGCAGACACGTGTCACGCAGCGCAGCGCCTGCGCAACTGAGCGTTGCTTTTGCTTTTTAAAGAGTCTTGCTCTGATTGGGCGCACTGTCTTGGGCGTTGCGCTGACGTATCAACTTCTGACACGTGGCGCGTTGCGCGCAGCGCAAAGAATCTGAAGCGTTGCTTCATTCGTTAAAGTTTAAATTTTCAAAGCAAAGCTTTGTTTCTGATTGGGGGAAGATGAAGCATTGCTTCATCTCCCGTCTTGGAATTTGAACAGAGCTTTGCTCTGATTGGGGTAAACACCACCAAACGGTAAGTCACCCGATTGAGGATTGTTTCGTCTTTAAGGGATGGATCGAGGATCAGTACCTACAAGGCAAGTTCGCGCTGTCGGAAAACTGGAAGGTAAACCCACCACAGCCGCACTCTCCAAAGAAGACGGACACGCCGGGGGCAGTTTGTTCTTTAGTCAAGGATGAAAACGATGGAGAAAACTCATCAGATGAATCCGAAGACTACGTAGTGACTTGTCATGTGATTTCTCACTCATTGACAGATAATAAAGAAGCTTCTTGCGCCGAGAAACCAATGGCGAACCCCGAACCGGAAATTCTACAGCCATCAGACGAGCTGATCGATGTCTTCCTAAATGAAATTCGTCTGAAAGCAAAAGCCAATCAAGAGCGTGAAATGGCCATACTGGAAAAAGCCAAGGCATTCCCGTCAAATCAAAAGCCATCCACTGCGTATAAAAACAAATTCAAGACAAGGAAAAGGTTCGCCAAAGCTCTGTCAGTAGGAATGAAGCTACCGCCCTCTGAAGAAAATACTCTCGCTGAGGCAGAAATGCACCCTAACTTCTGTTTATATCATCAGAAGATCATACATCCTATCGAAGACTGCGAATCCTTTAACTGTTGATGGCAAGGGTATGTCGCTCAAAAGCAACACTTCGACGAGACAAAGTGTGAAAGTTGTGGACATCGGAAAAATGCGATATATGAGCGCAAAAGAGTCGCCGACGATTGCCATATAGCCGACTCTAAGGTATCGCAAATTATCACCTTTGGAAGCAACTCTGACGAAGAAGCTATCCCCAACTCTTCCCTCGGAGAATCTATTTCAAAAATAAAGGAATTGAGAAGCTGCGAGAACATTCAACCATGCAATCGCTTGCTACTCGGAAAGAATCCCGGCCCCGCAAACAACGGAGCAAACAAAAAGGATAAAAGAAAAGGAAAAAAGGGCCTCGTCGCCAGCGCTCAACAACAATCAGGTGACCCTAGACCGGTTGCTTGCCAAAGCAACAAGCGGCAACCCTTCCAGGAAAAGTTGAAACGTCCTTACTTGTTTCCGCAAGATAAAACAAGGGGACTGTTCGAGCTGGCAGTGTGCGACAGACTCATCAATCTGCCGGGTCCAAAACGTCCGTTGCGGCCAGGCGATGTTAATAATCCTAATTATTGCCCTTACCACCAAACAGTAGGTCACCTGATCGAGCACTGCTACGTCTTCAAAAACTGGGTCGAAGACCAATACCAACATGGCAAGTTTGCGCTGTCTGAGAACCGGAAGGTGAGTCCACCACAACCGCACGCTCCGAAGAAGATGGATACGCCGGGGGCATCATGTTCATTCATGCAGAAGGACTCATAGACCGAAAAGTCAATAAACCAGATATTCGCCTCAAATACGGCGACAACGGACCGAAACGTCCTTAAACTAACAACGGACCGAGATGTCCTTAAACTAACGGCGGACCGCAATGTCCTAAAACTTGCAAATGACCGAAACGTCGTTAAACTACTCCCAACCCGCAGCATCTTCAGGCTGACGTAAAAAAAAAACGGTACGTCCACAAGCAAAATGGGCACGGATGAAAACCCGAAAGGGCTCCGTGAGTAAAAATAGCAGGGCTACCGGCGAGTGTTCGTGAAAACCCGAAAGGGCGCGACCTCGTTTAAAAAAAAAGGAAAAGAAAAGAAAGAAAAAAAAAGAAAAAAGAATAAAAAAAGAGAATAAAAAAAAGAATAAAAAAAACGGTATGTCCATAAGCAAAACGAGCATGGATGAAAACCCGAAAGGACTCCGTGAGTAAAAACAGCAGGACTACCGGCGAGTGTTTGTGAAAATCCGAAAGGGCGCAACCTCGTCAAAAGACACTTACAGGGCCCCCTCGACCTTGTAAGGAGAAACCACCCGCGTGAGATCCTTACGACTCACAAGGGAGCAACACACTCAGGGATCCCCACGATTCCTAAGGAGAAAATACACTTGCGAGATCCTCACGACTCGTAAGGAGAACTCTCTTATGGGACCCTCACGGCTCATAGGATTTGAAAGTCTTAAGTTACAGAGACCTAAACCTATGCTTAAGCAACCCCCACAACTTTCGATATTGCCCTACAAATGGTCCTATATTGGCCCTTGTATACAATCCACGGGCGCGAATAAACATTTCCCTAACCAAGTCCCATCCGTGACTGGGGATATGTCCACACGGTGAACAACCTTTGTGAGTCCTCTCGACTCATAAGGAGATAACACTCTTGTAAGATCCTTACGACTTATAAGAGAGAACATACACTTAGGAATCCTCACGATTCCTAAAGAGAAAACACACCTGCGAGATCCTCACGACTCGTAGGGAGAAACACCTTTATGAGACCCTTACGGCTCATGAAGTCAAAAGCCTTAGTCGATGGGATCCTAATCCTGTTTACTAAGCCACCTTTGTTCGACATCGACAGAGGCAAATGATGATTCGCTCCTGGAAATATTCCAGTTGTAGCGATACTGATGCCTAAATCGGTATCAAATTCCAAGTCCTTTCATGGCAGATGATGATTCGCTCCTGGAAATATCCCAGTTGTAGCGATACTATGCCTCAATCGGTATCAAATTCCAAGTCCTTTCATGGCAGATGATGATTCGCTCCTGGCAATATTCCGGTTGTAGCGATGCTGATGCTGAGATTGGCACCAAATTCCAAGTTCTACGCTCGCGATAAAAATCAGCGAGCTGAAAATGCATATTAAATAGCCGAAATGATGAGGCAACTTGCAACAAAAGCAGCAAGTAAAAACGTATTCACAAAAAATAGAGCCGAAATGATTGGGCAACTCGCAATAAAAAACAGCGAGTAAAAAAAAAATAATAAACAGCCGAAATGATTGGGCAACTCGCAATAAAAAGCAGCGAGTAAAAAGAAAAAATAGCCGAAATGATTGGGCACCGCGAAAAATAACCGAAATGATTGGGCAATCGCGATTTTCGCGATACAAAAAGCTGAAATGATAGAGCATCGCGGAAAGAATAAAAAAATGAAAGAATGAAACTTTTTGCCCTACAGGTGAAATCACATCGATCCCTGTATACAATCCAGGGGCACAGATAAAGAGGGGACCATACCTTCCCAACAGGCTCCATCAGAAAGCGAAGCCAAATCTCGACGGTTCATAGACAACCTAGAGACAATCTCGACATTTGTCGCAATATTACAGACACGATGTCAACAAAGGAAGCAAACGAAGATCCCGAGCTTCAGGGTCTCGACGTCAACATCGACAACTTAGAGATCATCAACGGCGTTTCTCCTCACTCCAACTAGATGCAGACATGATGTCAACAACCGACCTCAGAATTGCAACGAAACGGAACCATGGCAAAGTCTCTAGTTACAAATCTCAATGGCCACATCTGCAGCCCGAAGAACAACAACGGTGGGCCTCCTCATTCCAGCATGACACAGATGTTACACCATCAAGCGGAGCGACGGCAAAATCCCAGCTCCACCTCAGCATTTGTCTCAATACAGCAGACGAGATGTCAACAATGGCATTCCTCTGCAGTCCAGCAGGATGCAGATGCAACGTCAACAAAAGACCTCACGGTCGAAACAAAGCGGAGCGACGGCAAAATCCCAGCTCCACCTCAACATTCGTCTCGATACAGTAGACGAGATGTCAACAATGGCATTCCTTCGCAGTCCAACAGGATGCAGAAGCAACATCAACAAAAGACCTCATGGTCGAAACAAAGCGGAGTGACGGCAAAATCCCAGCTCCACCTCAGCATTCGCCTCGATACAGCAGACACAGTCAACGCAAACGAAGCGAAGGCAAAATTCCTAGCTTCATGCGTCTTAATGGCAAGTCATATAAAGCCTGAAAGACAATCGGAGATTATCTCGCACCAGTGCGGAGTGGTCACCACCTCGACGTTCGTCTCGATACAGCAGACGCAACATCACCAAAAGGAGCCACGGCAAAATCCCTAGTTCCAAACCTCGACGGTTCATCAACAACCTATAGACAACCTCGACGTCCATCTTAATACAGCAGACGAGATGTCACCCCAACGTTCGTCTCAACATAGCAGACACAACATCATCAAACAAACAGAGCCACGGCAAAATTCCGGCTCTACCCCGACGTTCGTTTCGATACAGTAGACGAGTTGTCACCCCAGCGTTCTTCCTTCAGCGGGATTCGGACGCGACAATCAAACAAACGGAGCCACGGCAAAATCCCTAGTTCCAAACCTCGACGGTTCATCAGCAAACTAAAAACAACCGCGACATTCGTCTCGATACAGCAGACGCGATGCCAGCAAAGCGAAGCAAAGGCCAAATTCCTAGCTTCACGGTCTTGACAACAACTCATATAAAGCCCGAAAGACTATCGGAGATCATCCCCACACCAGCGCGGAGTGGTTATGACTCATCGGGGCTCGCCAAAATGAGCCTAACCTCAAGTAAAAAGCGGCATGTCAAATTCCTAACGCTTGCTCTTCCGACGGTCAAACTGCCTAGGAAGATTGCTTGAAGACGTCTTGTCCAGCCCCCGAAGGGATCAGAGACACGGCAGTCGCAGGGCTACTTGAACAGCACGATTGCCTATCGAGGACTATATCGGCTTATGCGATGGTACAATGGCCAAAACCCTAAGTACCACCGACCTTAACGGGCTTCTGTCATAAAGAGCAGAGGTTAAATGCGACGTTAAGATGTTCTTGCGAGAAACACTCGATTCGTCTCGACTTGTGAAAAAATTGTCGAGGCGGTTCGACTCGTGAGATAAAGCCTTAGGCAGTGGGCATAAAAGAAGCCTGTTTCCTAAGCACTGGGACCCCGCAAGTTGGCCCAAAACGGTCTCTTGCATACCATCCACGGGTCTCACTCTCCAACGTAGAACTTCGACAAGGAGGGGAACAACCGCTTACGAGTCCTCTCGACTCGTAAGAGGGAAAAATTCTCTTGTAGGATCCTTACGACTTACAAGAGAAAACCACACTTAGGAATCCTCACGATTCCTAAGGAGAAAAACTCACCTACGAGATCCTCTCGATTCGTAGGGAGAAAAATCTCTATGAGACCCTCACGGCTCATAGAGTTGAAAAGTCTTAGGCAGCAGATCTGAACCTGCGGCCTAAGCCCTCGCTATCTCGTGAAGAAATCAAGAAGCTTACTCTATTACCTGCTAATTGTGACGACATGCTGAGAAAGAGGAAAAGCAACAGAAAGAGCATCCGATTTACATTTGATCAAACGTTCAAGACACATTCATTCATGCATGGGCAGAAGACTCGGGACGAGAAATAAGACAAGCTGAAATAAAAAAAAAGGAGGGTTTCCATTCATATTGCTAAAAATTCTTACAATCACAAGAGCAATGAATAAGAAACATTATTCAAATTATTACAACGGTATAACCTCAGATCTGGGGCACGGATTGAGGAATTCAAAAGTAAGGCCATCCAGAGTTCTTCTGGCCTTTCTAATTATTCTTATGCACAGCCTCTCGCGCTTCTCTGTGTCAAGATCATCGGCAAGCCCTCCCGGCCTTCGATAAGCAGCAACTATCGTCGTCTGCTGGAAGATTTGATGTAGGATGTCAATGAGGCTGTCCCGCCATTTCTTTGAGATCAGCCCCGTCAGGTACACTGAATGCACCTTGTCCTCGGCATCATCCAGCGCATTGAGCGGCAGGGCCTCGTGAAGAACCAGAAGTGCTCTCTATATTGCTCCCAGCACGACTTTCAAAAGAGCCGAACGACGGGGTAGCAGCCAACCACCGCTTGCGTTCAGACGACCCATAACCTCTGCACATTGAGCGTCTGTAAACTCCTGGTTTTGTTGACGACCATGTGCGCGGATATCGTCATAGGTGATGAACTCGTGCAAACTGTATAGATGCACCGCCATTATGCCTAGAGGAAACACCACAGGAAGATTAGCGATAGAAGAAAAATAATATACAATAGAGGGCTAAATTCCTAGAGAGCAAAGCTCTGTTCAGGGATTAAAACCCATGAACAAAAGCTCAATGAAACCCCAATGGGGATCTCTTTAGATCAAAAGATCTGTGAGAGCAAAGCTCTTTGACTGAGATTAATTTAAATTAATTTGATTTACATTAATTTTACCTAAAGTTTATAACTTTGAAAATGAGCAAAGCTCTGCTAGTGAAACCACAATGGGGATCTCTTTAGATCAAAAAATCTATGAGAGCAAAGCTCTGTTGGTTAAAATTAATTAAAATTAATTTAATCTAAGAATCAATTTTACCTAAAGTTTTTTCTAAAAACTTTGGAAATAAGATCAAAGCTCTAGAGTTCTTGAAGGCAAGAGCAGAGCTATGAAGTTTCTGAAAATTAGAATCTGAAAGATGATAAGCATCTGTGGGGGACCGAAGGTCCTATTTATAGGCATCAAGTGCCACTTCGACTTCCAAAAGTTGTCACGGCGGTTGGAATTCCGCCACCGTTGCGCTCACGTTTGGGGCCACGTAAGTGCAACGGTGGGGGGGCATTTGTTTACCCCAATCAGAGCAAAACTCTGTTCAAATTCCGAGGTGGGAGATGAAGCAACGCTTCATCTTCCCCCAATCAGAGCAAAGCTCTGCTTTGAAAATTTAAAATTTAATAAATGAAGCAACGCTTCAGTATATTTGCGCTGTGCAACACACCACGTGTCGGGCGCAGATGCATCAGCGCAGCGCCCAAGGCAGCGCGCCCAATCAGAGCAAAGCTCTATTTAAATGAAGCAACGCTTCAGCTGCGCAAGCACTACGTGACACGTGTCAGCGCGGATGCGCTAGCGCAGTCGCGCTGCGCTGTGCGCTGCGCGACACGAGTCAGCGCGGATGCGCTAGCGCAGTCGCGCTGCGCTGTGCGCTGTGCGACACGTGTCACGCGCTGGGGCATCTGCGCCAAACGGAATTAAAATTTTAAGAAATCTTTTCTGTTCTTGTTAAAACAAGAAGATTTTCTTCTGCAAAGCAGAAGCCCTTGGATCAAAGATCCAACGGTGGGGAAAATTCCCCAAATCACTCAGAGAAAAATTTCTTTAACAAATTTAACTAATTTATGGGCACTATAAAAAGGACCCTAGACCTCAATTCAGAGGCATCAACATCTTTCTAAAAAAAAAGAAAGAAGAGAACTCTTGAGAACTCCTCAAGAACAACAAAAGATAAAAACCTTTGAAAGAAGAGAAAATTCTCTTATGAACAGATCAATGATCTAAAAACAAAATCATTGATCTTTAAACATAACTAAATAAAATGAATAAATAAAATAAAAATAGTGCTTTGCACTTTTTCATGAACCTTTGGTTCTTTAAGATAAGAAATTTTTTTTATCTTTTCCTTTGATCTAAATTAGATCAAGAAATCCAACAGTGCTTTGCACTTCTGTTCTTGAATCTAAAAGATTCTTGGTGCTTTGCACTTCCAAACTGCGCTGTTGCGCTCTTAAGAGCGCGCTACGTGTCTGCTATAGAACCACTTACGCTACGCGCTCTTGAAATAGAGCTTTGCTCTCTGGAACTGGCGCAACTCACCAGAGCGCGCCACGTGTCAGCAGCGCAACAGCGCAGCGCACTGCGCTGTTGCGCTTGCGCTCACCAGAGCGCCACGTGTCTGCTATAGAACCACTTGCGCTACGCGCTCTTGAAATAGAGTTTTGCTCTCTGGAACTGGCGCAACTCATCAGAGCGCGCCACGTGTCAGCAGCGCAACAGCGCAGCGCACTGCGCTGTTGCGCTTGCGCTCACCAGAGCATGACATGTGTCCTCACCACAAGCGCTTGCGCTCAGTAATTGACGCAAAGCGCCCAACAAATGCAATGCATTTCTTTTCCTGAAGGGCCAGGCCCAATTAAAAGACCAAACAGGCCTAATTAAATTGATGCTCTGCATCATTTATAAATGGGCAAAGCCCAAACAAAATAATAAAAATGCTATGCAGATGCCTTGCAGAGTCCAAAATAAATTGATGCTCTGCATCTTTTATGGGCAGAGCCCAAACAAAAAAAAAAGAAAATAATGCAATGCATTATTTAAAAAACGGGCCAAGCCTTAACACAGGTCTAACAGACCAAAAACAAATAAAAGGCGTTGAATACTTTGGACTTAGCCCAATCATGGCCGTAAGTCCTCAAATTAAATTGACTGAGCGATATTGCTCCCTTAAATCAATTTACCTCCGGTTCGAGGGTATATCTCCGAACTCCTCTGATACTTCTCGTTGTAATCCTTCAACGACGTCAGAGAGGCGACGGGTCCCAACGACCACACATGGATATGGACTGCAGGGTCCTTAAACTCGTGGATCGAAACGTCCTTAAACTAATATCGGACCGAAACGTCCCTAAACTAATATCGGACCACCACGTCCTTAAACCGGAATACGGACCACCATGTCCCTAAACTGGAATACGGACCACCACGTCCCTAAACCGGAATACGGACCACCACGTCCCTAAACTGGAACATGGACCGAAACGTCCTTAAACTAATGATGGACTACTACGTCCTTAAACTGGCGATGAACCGAAACGTCCCTAAACTAATATCGGACCGAAACGTCCCTAAACTAATATCGGACCACCACGTCCTTAAACTGGAATATGGACCACCACATCCCTAAACTGGAATATGGACCACCATGTCCCTAAACTGGCACAATAGAGCCCAAATGCTCTTTTGTCGGACCTAAACGATCCCGTTAAGTCGATCTTAGTCCCAAACTGGACTAACGTATCCTTAACAACCGTTTAAGTTGATTTTAACCTCAAATATGGCTAACACATTCTTAAACCTTCAAACAAACTTTAGTCCCAAATTGGACTATAAATTCCCCCAATCAACTTTGGCTCAAGGGTACATCTCTGAACTCCTCGGACATTTGTCGTTGTAATCCTTCAACGTCGTCAGAAAGGTGACGGGTCCCGACGACCATACATGCAATGGACCACTATGTCCCTAAACTGGAACAACAGAGCCAATTGCTCTTTTGTCAGATCTAAATGATCCCGTTAAGTTGATCTTAGTCTCAAACTGGACTAACGTATCCTTAACAAACGTTTGAGTCGATCTTAGCCTCAAAAATGGCAAACGTATCCTCCAAACAGACTTTAGTCCCAAATTGGACTATGAATCTCCCAAACTGGAACAATAGAGCTCAAACGCTCTTTTGTCGGATCTAAACGATCACGTTAAGTTGATCTTAGTCTCAAACAGGACTATCGTATCCTTAACGAACGTTTAAGTTGATCTTAGCCGCAACGCGACTAATGCATCCTTAAACTAAAAACACCAAACCCAAATCTAAGTAAATACGGATTTGGACTAATCCACGTCCTACGGGCGACGGTATTACTCAGTCTCCGTATACAATCCACGGGCAACCACAAACAAAACAAACACACACGACACGAAGTGAAATTCTGGAGAAGGAGAAAGTTGTTACCGCGATGCAGTAGCGTAATTAACTGCAGGGGCTTGCGCCTGCAGGGAAGAGCGTCCCCACAATCAAAAACCCCTCAAGCGAGGGGGAATCTGACGAAGTCTGCTACATCGGCCGCATCCGTCTAAACCTCCGATACACGGTGCCATAAATCAACTTGGCATATTCGGAGAGGTAGACGGATAAAACCAAATAGCATCTGCCCCGAATCTCAGTGCCAGGACATCGCGGTCCTGTGCGCCGCCATTCAGAGGGGAACAACAAGGTTTACTCTTTCAGGAGATACAAGGTCCGCAAGATATTCAAGGATGCCCTGAACAATGGTATACAATTGCCGGAGTCGAAGAGGCCTCACGAAGCAAAAATGACCGACAATCCCCTGTATTGCCCGTACCATAGAGTAGTGAGCCATGCGATCGAGAATTGCTACATTTTCAAAGACTTGGTCAAAAAGTAATACAAGACCAGAGAGATTGAGCTGTCCAAGAGTGTGTTAGTGAACAATCAAGTTGCAACCACCAACTTTATACAGACAGAAGCCGAAGCCTTCTGGTAGCAGATGGTTGAATCTGCTGCACCGAGAAATGAATCTGACTCGCCGCAGCCTCCGTGAAGTATATACATATCTAATAAGACGAAGAAGATGCTAAAACTACTTCAAAAGGTGCCCAGAATAGAAAGGGATGGGTAGAAGGAGCCCACCATTCCAGCTACCAATTCGGCTCAATCGAGGTCAAAATCCAAAAAGCTAAAGAAGAAGAAAAGGAAAGGTGCGTCTCGAAGTGAAAGGGAGTCAGCGGGGAGATCGACTATTCAAATATATATCGATTCTCTAAAAAACTACGAGTAAAAGGAAAGAACTCTAATTCAATTGAAAGAGTTCTTCCCCACAGAAGCAGCTGAGATTCTGGAAGAACTAGAAGAATACTTAAATGATGAGATCCTTGTTGTGACCTGCTATGTCATCCATCTTGGTAGTGACTCTGAGGAAGAACTTTTTTTCCTGAAGACAATGAGGAGCTCGCCACGAAGGCCAACCAAATTCAACTAGCGGTAAGGCTCTACCGCCAAATCAAGGAAACGCCCTAGAAAGGAAGGAAAAACAAGTCGCTAATAAAAAAGATGGTGGAGAGCTTGCTCATGAAGACTCGAGTCCTTCGCCAGTGGACTATAATGTCTTGGTTCATATTCGAAAGCTTCTGTCTCTCTTAAGCATCTATAATGCTCTGGTCCTATCCAAGGAGCTCAGAGACGTTCTCAATCATGCCCTGCAAAACCCTGAGCGGTATCAGGCTCGTTCGTGGAAATTAATATGAAAGAGGCCCAGTACACTATGCATGCAGCCACAGTCACATTTAAAGATGAAAACTTGTTATTAGGAACAACGGAGCACAACTGACCGCTTTACGTGACAGGGTACAACGATGGAAACCGAATTAATCGCATATTGATTGATCCGGGGTCCTCAGTGAACATCATGAAATTGCGGACTTTGAAGAGTTTGTCAATAGACGTCCGACACCTGTCAAGGGAAAGGATTGTCATTTAAGGGTTCAATCAAAACTACCAGCAAGTTCTAGAGTTCATAGCTCTGCCAATTAAATTTGAGGATTTGCAAACCAAACATAAAATATACATGATCGATACCGACACGTCTTATAAGATTCTTCTGAGACGGCCGTGACTCCAGGATTACGGCATCATTCCGTCAACTCTCCATCAATGTATGAAGTATACTATAAATGGCGAAGAAAAACGTATTGAAGGAGACATCCAGCCGTTCGGTGTCCGATATGAAGATTCCCAGTATTTTGTGAACCCCCAAAATGCTAAGTCACAATTGACCGAAGACAGAACAACCCCGAAACTCAAAGGCAAATCTGAGCCGGCTGTCACTTTCAAAAGCAAAAAACTCCCAGGTGCGTCCACATTTCGGCAGTGACACTGATGAGTTCGACGTTGGAAGTTCGTCCTTCCGTAAAACTCTCTCTCAATTCGGTAGTGATATAGATGAGTCTGAAATTGAAGGCCCATCTGGCAGCAAAATTCACCCTCGTTTAGACAGCGACATTGAAGAATCAGAGGAAGAGCACCCGTTTTGCAACAGCTGTGCAGATTAGGATCTCATGCAAAAAGTGAAGCTAAGAGAAACCTTCGAAATTACAGAAGGATCCCTGACCATCATAAGAGTGCCAGAGCGAATGTGCAAAGAGCTCGATGCATTATCAGTCTCCACCGTGGACCAGCTGAAAACTTTCTACGTTCCCAGAAGAAAGAGTGGACAGAAGGACCTCCTGTTTTATGGGTCAAATCCTATCGTGCATCCGGACGATTTGTCTGTCACGTGCCTTCCATATGAAAGAGGCATAAGAGTCGTCCTAAACCTCAGATATTATGCCCCCGAGATGCGAGAATATTTTAAAAAGTGCGGATGCCGATTATATCAAACGGACTCCGAAGCGAAGTTTTATAAGGGGTTGTGGCACCCGCCTCAGGTCCGAGCACTTATCAATGGAAGAATCCCAGATAGACATGGCATAGGTTTCATTCAACCTGATGTCAAGGCATGCTAAATGATCCATATTGGTGAAACCAGCGAAGAGTCAAATGATGAAGATGAGCTAGCCGAGTCAGAAGAAGCCCCTCAAGGGCTCGAAGATGGCGGACAAGCAACCTTCAACGAGCTAACCAATGTTGATTTGGGAACGCCCGATAATCCAAGACCGACCTACATCAGCTCACTCCTGTCAGAGGAAATGAAAGAGCAGATAATCGCCCTACTATATGAGTTCGCCGACTGCTTCGTGTGGACGTACAAAGAAATGCATGGTCTCTCCCCTGAAGTGGCCGTACATAAGCTGGCTATTTCTCCTGATGTCAAGCCAGTCAAATAAGCTCCTTGAAGAATTAGAAGGGAGCTGGAAGAAAAGGTCATCGAGGAAACCAAGAAACTCATCGATACCGGCTTCATCAGAGAAGAGAAATATGCGGATTGGATCGCATGCATCATCCCAGTGAAAAAGAAGAATGGCAGATTCGAGTCTATGTCGATTTCAGGGACCTGAACAAAGCATGTCCTAAAGACGACTTCCTTCTACTAGTCATGGAAATGATGGTCAACGATACCTCAAATTACGAGATGTTCATCTTCATGGATGGCTCGTCTAGATATAATTAAGATGTCGTCCGATGATGAGAAATACACAACATTTTGAACCCCGATCGGGATATAATGCTACAAGGTGATGTTTAGACTGAAGAATGCAGGCGCCACATATCAAAGGGTAATGACCAAAATCTTTGATGACTTAATCCATAAAGTTGTCGAATGTTATGTTGATGATTTGGTCGTCAAGACTAAAACCAAAGCCGATCACATTCGAGATCTCAGGACCGTTTTCACCCGACTGAGGGTACACGATCTGAAGATGAATCCTCTAAAGTATGCTTTTGGCGTGTCATCGGGAAAATTCTTAGGCTTCATAGTCCGACATCGGGGGATCGAAATTGACCCATCAAAGATAAAGACCATCATGGAGATGCCTCCTCCAAACAATTTGACGCAGCTAAGATCCTTTCATGGCAAGCTCACTTACATACGAAGGTTCATCTCGAACCTATCGGCAAGATGCAGACCCTTCTTGAAACTCATGAAGAAAGGAGCCCATTTTGTCTTGGATGCTGGATGTCAAGAAGCATTTGAAAATATCAAACGGTACCTGTTGCACCCTCTAGTACTTGCTGCCCCCATCTCAAATAAACCGCTGATTCTCTATACCCCAGTGCTAGATGAGTCACTCGGTGCGCTCCTTACCCAGAATAACAAGGAGGGAAAAGAAAATACTCTTTACTACCTTAGTTGAACTTTAGTCGGGACGGAACACAACTATTCTTCGATCGAAAAGCAATGCCTGGCTCTGATATTCGCTGTGAAGAAGCTGAGGCATTATGTACTCGCTCATCGGGTTATACTGATCTCCAAGGTCGACCCGCTTAAATACTTAATGACTAAGGCAAGACTAGCCGGCAGAATGGCAAGATGGACGTCATGCTGCTTGAATTCGACATAGTCTATACTCCTCAGAAAGCAGTAAAAGGGAAAGCCCTCACCGACTTCTTTGCTGCCCATCCTATACCAGAAGGGTCACCGCTAAATTGCGAGTTACCTGACGAACAAGTGCTGCACCTCAAGAACAGGCCATGTTGGGAACTCTACTTCAATAGAGTCTCTTCAATACAGACCTCCAACAAATCAAGCGTCCCGGAGATAAAAGCAGGGATAGGATTGGTATTCATCACGCCATCAAGAGGAACCCTACGACGTTCTTTCGCTCTCACCGAGCCTCGCACAAATAATGAAGCTGAGTAAGAAGTTCTGATAGCTGACCTGGAGCTCGCTATAGAAATGGAAATATTTCGTCTACGAGTCTACGGTGATTCCCAGCTTGTCGTCAACCAAGTGAGTGGCGACTACAAGATGTATAAGCCCAAATTAGCTCGATACAAAAGCCGGGTGGTGGAACTTATGAAACATTTTGCCCATATTGAACTAATGAGAGTTCCTAAGGTGTTGAACGGGAAAGCATATGTACTCACTCGACTAGCCAAAGAGCCGGCTAATCCCGATGTGAGTGAAATTCTGATCACAGTCAGAAGCCGGCAAATTCTGCTTCCGGTCTCTTTACGAGAAGAAGAAAGTATAGAACAAGAGAGCAATCCTGCCGAAGAAACATTGATCATTCAAGACAAACCCGACTGGAGAGAGCCCTTCATAGATTACCTCCAATACGACAAGCTGCCCAAAAAAAATCGAATGAGGATTCGGCTAAAGAAGAGTTCTCTCCGATACGTGTTTATAAATAATACGCTATACCATAAATCATATGAACAAATCTGGCCTAGGTGTCTGTTATCGGCCGAAACCCAAAAAGTCATGAAAGAAGTTCACTCGGGCGTCTGCGGTGCTCAACAATCTGGCCCTAAAATGCATCCTCAAATCAAACGGCTTAGGCATTACTAGCCTACCATGATAAGGGATTGTGAAGAGCATACGAAGAAATGTTGTCTCTGCCAAATCCACGATGACTTCATTCACAAACATCCCAATCCGTTGCATCCTACAGAAGCGTCATGGCCCTTCGAAGTTAGGGTACCGATATAGTTGGTTTGATTGATCCTCCGCCATCCAAAGGCCACCGGTTCATATTGGCCGCAACTGACTACTTCTCCAGATGGGCTGAAGTTGTCCCGGTAAAAAAAATCAAGACAGAAGATATTCTGACGTTCTTCTAGAATAATATTCTTTACCGCTTCGGTACACTTAGAAAAATCATTTCTAACAACGGATCTTTTTTCAAGAGCTTTAAAATCTCAAGATTCGCTACACAGCACAAGATAGACTAGAGATATTTCTCCATCACAATTCAAGAGTACACAGGCTAGCTAAAGCCTTCAATAAAATTCTATGCAAGCTCCTGAGGAAAAATGCTTCAGCCAACAAGAGAGACTGAAATCTCAAGCCCCACGAAGTGTTGTGGGCATATCGTACCACGCACCGCACTCCAACTCAGTCCACTCCATACTCATTACTCTTCGAAGTGGAGGCAATCCTCCCTCTCGAAGTCGAAGTTCCAAGCCTAAGGATGGCCGTCCAGTATGGTTTGACGGAGGAAGAAAACGTCCTCCTTCGGCTCGAAGAACTTGACGCCCTCGAAGAAAAAAGACCCGCAGTACAGCAAAATCTGGAGCTGTACCAAGCCAAAATGTCACGGGCCTATGATAAGATGACCCATTTCCGTGCTTTAGAAAAAAGCGAATTGGTGCTGTTCCTCAAAAGACTGATCATCCCTAATCAACATGCCAAGGGAAAATTCGAGCCAAACTGAGAATGACCATACGTCATCGAGAAAGTGTTTGATGGAGGATCCTACCGGCTGATAAATGTCGAGGGAGAAAGGCCCATGCCACCCATCAATGACCGATATCTTAAGAAATACTACGCGTGAATGCTCCAAGTCGCAGGCGAATTGAGCACACCGGCCTTATAGTCTGGATCATATATCCTGTAAAACCGTATACAATCCACAGATGCAAATGACCCTTATCTCTCCTAAGTCCCACCAACGAGACTACATCTGAAGTCCTACCGGCGATGAACCATAAAAAAAGAAGAAAGAAAAAAAAGAAGAAAGAAAAAAAAAAGAAAAAGAAAAAGGTATGTCCATAGGCAAAACGGGCACGGATGAAAACCCGAAAGGGTTCCGTGAGTAAAAACAGCAGGACTGCCGGCGAGTTTGTGAAAACCCGAAAGGGTGCAAACACGTGAGAAGATATGAAATATATTCGCAAAGCCCTCTCGACCTTATGAGGAGAAAATCCCCACGTGAGATCCTAATGACTCACTAAAGAGCAACACACTTAGGAATCCCCACGATTCTTAGGAAGAAAATACACCTGCAAGATCCTCTCGACTCGTAGGGAAAAAATGCTTTTTTGAGATCCTTGCGGCTCATAAAATTGAAAAGACTTAGTTGATAGAAATCTAAACCTGTCTCCTAAGCTATCGCTTCCCAACGGGAAATAGCAAATGACGAGTCGCTGCTGACATTACACTTCAGTGTTAGCGGTGCTGATGCCAACCCAAAACCTAAATCCCAAGTCTTCTCAGGGCAAATGATGAGTCGCTCCTGGCATTGCTTCAGTGTTAGCGATGCTGATACCAACCCAAAACTCATACCCCAAGTTTTCTTAAAGGCCAATGATGACTCGCTCCTGGTATTAGGCTTCAATGTTAGCGCTGTTGATACTGACCCAAAAACCAAATCCTAATTCCTCCCGGGGTAAATGATGAGTTGCTCCTGAAATTATTCTAGTGCAGCAATGCTGATGCTAAACAAAATCCAAATTCCAAGTTCATCTCAAATTCAAAAGTCCCGCCAAATAAGGGAGAAATCAAACAGATCAAATCAACGTCCCACCCGGCAGCACTTCTAAGCTCAAAAGTCCCGCTGGACGGGTAGGGAACTCCTAAAACAAGTCAAATCAAACAAGTCAACCAATCACCTCATCGATGGAATCAAAACAAATCAATCCCGACACCGCAAAAAGCGGAGCAAGTTAGCTTCAATCCCGACATCGCAGAGAGCGGAGCAAGTCAAATCAAATCCCGACACCGCAAGAAGCGGAACAAATCAACTTTAACCCCGACACCGCAGAAAGCGGAGCAAGTCAAATCAAATCCAGATACCACACGAAGCGGAGCAAGTCAACTTCAACCCTGACACCGCAAAAAGCGGAGCAAGTCAATTTCAACCCCGACATCGCAAGAAGCGGAGCAAGTCAAATCAAGCACTACGGTCCAAGTCGCAAAAGTGGCAGCACCGACCGTCCAAGTCGTTAAAAGGGAAGTATCGACCCTCCACAGAGAACAAAACCAAATCAATTTGCATATAGAACAAGATCCATCAATTTCATGCACACAACCCATACACGCGGTGTGCATTTATTGATGGGGGTACTTTGTTGGGGTCAAAAATTACACCCTGATTGACCAAGTCAAAGTCAACCCCAAACCAAGTGGGTCCGAGCCCAAACAAGCGGGCCCAAATTTAAGTCAAGACCGAGCATGGAAGGGACCGACCCCATGACAAAAAGAATGAAGTTATAAATTAGTTTAATATAACTTTTTAGAAATAAATATATGGAATATGGGCAAAAGGCCAAAATTTTGTAAATCTCATGGCTTATGTGCAAAAAGATATAAGCACATGAGGTATGGGAAGACACAAGTGCAATTTGGAAAAGCCCAAGGGGCTATATGTAAAGTGTGTAGCCTATAAAAGGCAAACATGATGAGAAAATCAAGAACAACTTTCATTCTCTTAAAAATTCTAGGGTTTGTGCCTCCATATTCTCTTTCTCAAGTTTTTTCCTCTTCCTCTTCATTTCCAATTAAATCAAGAGCTTAGCTCTATTTTTATGAAAACTAAATAAAGTTTCACCATAAAACCCTCGAAAGAGAGTTCAGATCTCCCATCAAATCCCTAAAAGGAAGATTTTTAATTTCACCTCCCTTTTTTCCTAAAGATCCAGCACAAAAGAGGAGGAGGAGGAAAACCCACCTCCAAAAATCCCACTTTGGGGGGGATCCAAGGTTCAAAGGAGAAGAAAGGGTTCTCATTTGATCATCTCCGAAGATTTTTGAAGAGTTCAACTCCAAAATCCAAATTCTTAAAAGAGTTTAACTCCAAATCCAGATCTTTCATAAGTTTAACTCCAAATCCAAATGTTTTGGGAGTTTAACTCCAAATGTACACCTAATTCCTGTTAGCAAGTTCAACTCCAAGCCTAAGGGCTTATCCCCTTCTTCTGCTGGTGTTTCCAGTGGTCACGTGCCGCGTACGCAACCCGTTGGTCCTCAGCGGCCGTGCCGCACACACGATCCGTTGGTGTCCAGCGTCCAAGCGCAGAGCACGTAACCTGCTGGCGCCCAGCACCCACGCGCCACGCAAGTGACCTGCTGGCGTTCAGCGGTCATGTGTTGTCTCACACGTCTTTAGGACACTCCTCACCCCTCTTTTTCTTACATGCTCCACACTCAAAACACTTCCCCCATTAGAAAATTTTTCTAACGGAACGTTGTCCCGCACCCCGTAAGGGGGCTGCTAGCCTCTTTGATCCCAGCCCACTTTTCTGGTAGCGGGACCCCGTAAACTCTGCGAGGCTCCCGATACATCCAAAACACAACATACGCACACCACATATTGAGTTCACATGACTAGTTTTACCTGTCAATTGGAGGTTCTCTCGCTTGAAAAGTGAAGGGTAATTAACGGCAGTTTAGTCCGCGGCTGCCAGAGATTCGGATCTTCACAATCAATAAATCCCGGCCCACCTCAGGCAAAGGGAATCTGTAATATGCATGATAAGCGACGCATATTTCTTATCTCAATAGGGTGACGAAAAACACTCTACAATTATGTTTTTGATGCACCTCATGTCACGGGTGCATCATGTTCATATTGATTATTTCTCGGTGCACCTCATGTTTCGAGTGCACCTTATTATTTGATTTTTTTAGAATGAATGAGAATATCTCTGTGTGTGTTTTCTTTTTTTATATACCTTATGTCACATGTATACCATATACTTTCGTATATGAGGTTTTAACTGTAATTATAATTTCGTAATGATCCAGCGACTGCTCTGCCGTAATTAACTAACCAACGGTGTATGACGTCTCCCCGTGGTCAGTATAAAATTCATAGTTTAAATTAAGTCGGATTGTATGTAGTTTTTCCTTCAAGTTTGAAACATGTTTTTCCACATTAGCAGAATCTGTTTTAGACCTGAACTAAAATGACCATAACTCCTAACATAGGAATCCAAACGGAGTGGTGTTTAATTTCTGGAATAATTTCAGGATGTTAGCTAAATATTTATCCTAGTTTAATTTTATTGAAACTGACGAAAACCATCTTCAAACATGTTTTAAAAATATGTGTCGAATCTGGACAACAGCAGGAATTATCTGCACAGCTGTCATAAAACAACCAATTTCCTCTCTGGTTACCATAACCCGAAGATTTTTATGGGTAATCGTTCACAACTCACAGACGTTGATTTCTTGTTTAATATTTAAAACCATAAAATGAACAGAATCTACTTGAAAATGCAAAATAACACTAGTGCATGCATTCTGAAATCTGCACTGGTCTGCGATACAAAAACACCCATAGTTCTCACCTGAAAACCCGATCGAGACAAACTTAGTCTCGTAATTTACATGACTTCTTGAACTAGAATTTACTCCTTGGATAATAACTTCTAATTCCAACCAAAAATTATTCGTTTCTGCATATGAACTTGTGGCTAATTTCTTGCTTGAAATTCAATTGTTATGATTGCAATTTCATGCTCTGTATTAAATATTTAGCATTGTTCCTTGAACTTGATATGAATCCGCGAATACATGACTTCGTGATTACAAGAATTCGTGCACTCGTGAATCTCACATTCATCTACAATTAGTTCAAGCATTCATAAATTCATGCCTTGGTAATTTGTCGTGTATATATAGAGATCCGAGCTTGAATTATATTTTCATTGATGTATCATTATTGTCATGTGTTTATCATGAAGTTCGTGAATTACAAATCTTGAATCTCGTGAACATGATATGACTTATATGTGCAATTGAAATTGTGTTACTAGATATATATCTATATGGATATACATCGGTACTTTAATATCAAGAATATTATTGGGATGAGGTAGCTTGAAAAATGGGGTATTTATGTATAACAGGGGATCATACATTATTTTGCATTACATATAAATCTTGAATCTCGTGTTGCTGTTGTTCCGTGGGAATTACGGAATATCCTATTTACATGTAAAACTCTCACAATTCAAGCTTATAACTTAAAACACTATAATAACTAACATCATGACATTCTAGTTGTATTTTTTCCTGATAGATATATGTCTGACTTTATTGATCCACACGCTATTGATCTTCCGCTTTTATCTTTTTGTTTGTGCTATTGTTCCATATTGTATTTTGTTTATTTTTAAAATTCTATTCTTTTTAACTGGGAACTTACCGAACTTTAGTTCGCTGACAGCATTCCATTTTTCTTGAGAATGTCGTCAAACGACATTGGAGCAGACGATGAGGCTAGGTCAAGACAACCGAGGAGGACTTTGATCAACTTTCTTCTCAAGTCCATTATTAGTATTCATCTCAGTATGTGTTTGTTCGAGATATTTATCTTTACGCCTTTTTATGTCACTCCCTTTGTTGAACGTCCTATCTATTTGAATTCAAATTTGTAATAAGTGTTGTTGGATGATTTTATTTAAATTTTATTCATACATTAAATTCTTGTATATATATTTGTATGTTACTGCCTATACAGACCCTTAGCGTATTCGTATCGAGAGAATGTTTCTCGGTTTGAATACCCTAAGTGTCTGTATTAACAGTAGCATACAAATATATACACAAGAATTTAAAGCATGAATAGAATTTAAATAAAATCATCCAACAATACTTATTTCAAATTTGAAATCAACCAGACAGGATGCTCAACAAAGGCAGTGACATAAAGGGCGTAAAGATAAATGTCTCGAACAAAAATATACTGATAAGAAACTTGATCAATATCCTCCTCAGTTGTCTCAACCTAGCATCATCGCTTGTCCAATGTCGTCTAATGACATTCTCAAGAAAAACAAGAAAAGTGAAATGCCGTCAGCGAATTAAACTTCGGTAAGTCCTGAGTTAAAAAGAATAGAATTTTTAAAATAAACAAAATAAGGTATGGAACAATAACGCATACTTAAAGATATAAGCGGAAAATCAATAGCGTGAGGATCAATAAATTCAAGCATATATCTATCATGAAAAAATATAACTAGAAAAAACACAACTAGAGTGTCATGATATTAGTTATTATAGTGTTTTAAATTATAAGCTCGAATTGTGAAATTTTTACATGTAACTAGGATATTCTGTAATTTCCACAGAACAATAGCAACACGAATTCATGAGTTTCGGTTGGACTACCTTCGGCATCAAGCGGTGCAGATCATGGCTGCCAGGCTGGCTCGAGCCGAACCTCTCATATGTGGAGTCTGAGACGGAGCAAGGCGAATTTTTATAGGATGACTTCATTGATATCAGGGGTTGGGGCCACAGCGAGGTGGTTCGATGGGGTGAGGAATTGGAGGAATTCGATAACGACAATTCTGGTGCAAGTTCTGTTTCTGATGCTGGTATGCTATTCGAAGCTGATCTTACCGACATGTTTCTTATATCTGTTTATGATCGGGGTTTGGAGTTATCGGTTCCATCCTAGGCATCCACCGCATATGGATACTAAGTTGTCACATGCCGAGCTGGCGCATCCTGATGAGCCCGATGAGGAATTTGACACGTTTCCGACGTTTAGGGCGCTAGATATCGTCAGGATGAGGTACGGTCACCTTCCAGGATAAATAAGAAAACCTGTCTATAATGGTGGATTGGGGGTTGGGGGGCATCCAGTTGACTAACCTTATAATTTGATCTGACATCAATTTACCATTTGATTTATAATAAGTTATGCATATAAATTAAAAACCATCAGTCAATATCCAAGAATGTTATCACAACACTATCATATAGTCAGCCTATGGTGATTCCGCAGACACGATCACTCAATCTATATGTATTCACATGTATGTTCTACATAGCCATGACGTTCTAATATCAAAAATCGAAATGCTGCGCAATATGGATCCAAATCCTCTGAAGTACCGGAGTAGCCGGTTGTTTACAGGTTTTTTTTTGACATTCTATACTTATCCGAACCCAGTCGGACGAGTGGAAGATTAGATACAAAATTTTCGGGTCGAGTATAGGCTTTAGTATAAAATCCGCACATCCGATCCCTAAAACCCATCCGAACTAAACCCAATTCCGATATCCGATCCGACTCGTATGTTAGACATTTAATGCTAAATATTTTAATGTACATTTATAATTTGTTGTATGATATTTAGGTGGTAAAATTTTCAATTTATAAATCTATAATAGACAAGTACATAACTTAATATAGTTTTGTCAAAAGTGCAAGTTTTGTGTATAATTTTGTTAGTTTAAATTATATCTAATGGGCCTAAAAATCCACAAAAACTAAATAAAACCTGCCCAAAATCAAAACTCGGCCAAACCTGTGGGTTTTGGATATAGATAGGTATAAAAATTGTCAAAAAAATGCTCAATATGCCCTACAACTAAAAAGAATCGAAGCTCTTAGAATATAATTATAAACCATTTTTATATTCAACCCTTTTGTATATTATAGGTACAATCGACTGAGGAGCGTGGTAGGAAGAGCTCAAGAGGTGGTAGGAGATTTGGTGACCCAAGGCGAGCATGCTCATGCATTGCTCAGCTGGCAGGATCCACGGGCCATGGATATCTTCCTGACTTTTGCAGTGTATTTTGCGGTTTTTCACTACGTGACGCCGTTTCAGGTGCTGGTAATGATCGGAGGGATGGATCTACTCTGGCATCCAAAGTTCAGAAGCAAGTTGCCGTCTGCTCCATATAATTTCTATAGAAGGTTGCCTGCTAAGTCTGATATGTTGCTTTGAGTCGACAGGAGGGATTAATTCTATTTGTAACCGTGATATTATAAGCATACAAGTAGCCGGTAATTTGTCTTATGGAATAATAGCACTTAGCAAAAATGAGCTTAAAGTGCATTATTATTCGCTAACTAGCCTATGTTCTCATATCATTCATTCTAGTTCATTATGTCTGTGGTAATGGAAGAAGTGTTATGTAGCAGCAAACAATTCAACTCAGTTTGCAGGTCAACAGAGGGCAGGCTCAGCTTATAAAACACAACTATGAACAATCAGAGGGGCCCTTTCTTTTATTTGCATTTGACTTCCTTGAAACTTCTCTGTAACAATATATAACCTCAGCACGATGCATGTAGACTTGCGAATTCAGCGACTCTATCGGTGTCAGGTCCATACAGAAATTCAATACTTCACGCCACTGAAATTCAATAATGAACTTTTAATCAAACTCGCAAATTCAGAAAAACATTATCATCAACTCAAAATTAATTAAGGGGACACTGTTTCCTTAAATTGCAACAGGACTAAAAGAGCACCACTGATGCTAGCACTGTGAAGCAGTTGATATGGATACAATAATTAGACACTAAAATTTGGGGAAGCAAAAAAAGAAAGGGGAAGACAAACTGTAAAAAGGAGTTACAAGAGTGAATATCTATTAGTTGGGATCAAGAAACCCAGCTTTAGGTTCAAAATCAAACCAAAATAAAAGGCTAAACACGAGATAAATGTGAATGGTTCTACATATTAAACTGTCTCTGCACTATATAAGGTACATGAAGGCTAATGTTGTCGATTAGAAGAGAAGCAGAAGATAGAAAGATGGCACACCTTCCAGTCTTCCACTCGCCAAATGACATGTCGAACTCCTGATCCGACCATAATATTCTACCGTTGATTCGATACTTTGCTAATCACATTTGATGTTTCTGTAGATTCTTCTCACAAACAAGGTAGAGCCCAGATAACCCACAGCACCTGAATTTTGGCAAACATGTCATTAGAGCACGGTTTCTGAGGTGAACGGGCTAAAATTGCATGAAATCCCCTCATTTTTTGCTTGCGTAGTAAGCTACCACCCGTGCATTTCAAAAGCTACAGTTTGCTAAATTGCAGGGACCCCCAAGGTTGGGGGGGGGGGATATGCAGCTTTTGATAATACTGGGTGAAATCTTGCTTTAAGAGCAAACCTTAGAAAGGTTTTCAACAATTTTAGCCAAGATATAAAAGGAAAAAAAATAGCTTTGAAATGGTTACAAAGGTCACTCACCACAAAGTATTCCTAAACCCAGACAAAACATAAGCGTATAGCCAAAGTAGAAACTGGTTTGAAAAAAGCCGGACATCTTGGTCTTGACATGATAGTAGTAAACAGAGTAAAGGTACACATATGCAGCAGTAGAAGCAGCAGAAAAGAATGAAGTCCACTGCCAATGGTAGTTTTCGGCATTCAGCAGGAAGTAAGCACCCACGATGGTTACACAGACTGTAACGATGATGAGGATCAAGAAAACCAGTAACATGAATCCGTAGACATAGTATACCTGCCCATCAATACACAGAACAATTAGTTCCCAAAAACTAAAATAGCTCGGAAGAAGAAAATATTTACTTGAAAATGTTAATTTACGACTAGTTTCATGCACAATGAAGGTCTTATATGTCTGAGAGTCTAGCTAGAAAAAAGTTATAATCAAAAGGCCACAATGAAAAGATATCATACTATCCAACTCCCGGGATGAATTGATTTGATAGATCAGGAAATTATATTCAATCAATGGTAATCTGATTGGATCCAATTCATTCAATGAATTTATAGGAGTCAAGTTTATCATCTTTATGGGATTAGATCCCAGGTTATTGCAAAAAAGGAGGGGTGGAGAGTGGGGGGATTGTGTTATATTCTGTGCACCTATCGTCTACTGTACTGAATCACTGTAGTTCCCAACAGTTTGCTAGTCTGATCGATTTCTATACACCTTCAATTAATATTTAAAAGGGAAGAAGCTAAAATGACAAGTATACTGGCTCAGAATAACAGTGCTGCATATTACAACTAGTTTCATGGAAATGAAGGTTAGAAATTTAAGAATTTCATGAGAAAATCATTATGATCCAAGAAGAATAGTGAAAGTTGTCAGCAATAGCAAAGAACTAAGAAAACTAATTGATACTCTTTGTTTACCTTGTAATTCCAGAATGATGTGAAGACAAAATACATCTCAATGAAGATGCTACCAAAAGGAAGAAGTCCTCCCATAAGTGAAACAACTGAAGGGGTAAGATACCATTTTTTCTCAGGGATAGGACGAGGAATGGTTTTCACACGACAAGGATTATTTGGAGCTCCACTCCAGTTCCTGCCCACGACAGTGCCTAGAAGTGCCAGAGGAAAGGAGATGAATGCCCAAATAACGAAGACAACAACCATAGTTCCAAAAGGAATAGCTGCTAGTGACCCATAGAATATTGCGATAGTGTTAAGTGCGAAGCCGATTCCAAAGCACAGAAATGGGAATAGTGATGCTGTGAGGATCATGGACTTTATCCAGCTTTTACCTGACAACAAATATCAGTAAAGATAAGATGAACAGGCAACATTAAAGGAAGAATAGGACTTCATGTCATTGCCCAGACTCTTAGGCATTATAGATGTTTTCTTAAAACCAACAAAAATATGTAATTATTGAGAGAGCAGAGTAAGTAGCAGGAGTTCATACCACCGTTCCGTGAATAAAGCCCACCGCTGACGTAGCCTGAAATAAACGACGTAAGAGCATAGCACACTATGAAAGACGTGACAATAGCTCCTCGCCTGTGTAACACATAATTTGTTGAGCATGAGAGAGAACACTAAAGTCCATATACATTTATCAGATTGATGGTGGAAATTAAATGAACTGTGTGTGCGCGCGTACATGTATAAATATGCATGTGTGCATGCATACTTGTGCACGCACGCGCTATGCATATGTTTGAAGAAACAACATGTGGAGTGATATGCAGGATTCTCATGGCAAGAGGAGAAATTGCCTAAATTCATTACTTCCGACAAGATTCCTTAGGGCAGACACAGTTACTTCACTTATTGATTATGCACTTTAAGCTCATGAAACTGAGGAGCAATCCTCTAAATTTTTGCTAGAATATGAAAATTCCTAACATAAGGAAAAGAAAGACTATCAGAATGCCACAGGAAATTGAATTCAAGGCATGTGATAAAACCAAAAGGTTGGATAGAAGTAGAAAGATTCCTTAATGATACAAACCGTTATTCTCATGACCGCATGCACAAAATAAATGCAAGTCAATATACTAGTAACAATGAAGGCTGAAAAAACTTGATGGAAAACATTTTTAGATGTAAATATAACTGTCAACATGCCTCTTAATAAATAATGCTACAATATTTACTAAAGAGTGCACACAGGGGCACACACAACATTTATGGCAGCAATGGTGGAAAACAAAGTTTAAATGGCCGAGTCATCGGTGCTTAAATGTTTTTTGGCTAGCAGCCGCTTCAAATGCTATAAACAGTTTAAATGACTGCATTATTGGTCAGATCAAAAAAATGTGGGTGGAAGGTCATTTGACAGGCACATACACGAAGTGCATAACCCACCAAATTTCCAAAACACAATGTACAAATTCAATATCCACTAAATAAAGACCTATTTTTGTCCTTTTCCCCAACAATATATTTCTCCTTCACTCGTTTCTTGATTTTTGTTATGTTTTCTAAAAACATTTAGATATTAAAGTCTCTATATGTGTAGTTACGCATGATCCAACCACAGCATGTAACCCGCTAACGTGTCATGCACTATCCAAACAAATGAAGAGCAAATACGTGTTTTGCAGCATTGAATGGAAGCCGATGAGATGACAATAACATACCCAATGTACAACATCCCAATGATAGCCGTCAAAATGACTAGAAGAACAAGCAGCGCCAACTGGGCACCAGTACCAACAACAGCTGAAAGAAGAACTAGGTTGCGAGGTGGCCGAAATACATCCCCATGGATGAGCTTCCATCCAGATTCTTCGCTCACATCTCTTTCCTAAGAGCAACAGGAGCAAATATATATTACTAACAATTGGTTATATATGATAAAAAAAAACTACAAAATGAAAATATTTCGGATAAATAATAGAAGCTGCATTAAATAGAAAATATGCAATTATAAATGATATAGGAAGATCACCAGAGTCTCCAGGTCATCGTCTTCCCTAGCATACTTCGCATAGTCATTTCTGAGTGTTCTCATCAATATCATCGATACTAGGCCAGTGAGGAAAATAACCATCATGAACGAATTGAAGATGGAAAACCAATGAATCTGCACAAGTAAAAGCAGATATTATTTTCACACTTGGGAGTGAAAACTTTGACAATTAGTAAAATAATGTCTATACAGATAGTGATAGCATCTAACAGAAAGTACAATTAAATAGTAAATGTTAAAAGTTCAGCATTAATGCAAATGCCATCCCGTTCCAAATTTGCATCAAAGGGTCATATGGTACAGACAGACTGGGTCTGTCGTATTGTGTGCATAACAAATCATACTTCCAGGAAAAAGAAGGCACAATTAGAGTCTAATTTATATCATAAAGTGTATAATAACAAAGCATACTTTTTGGAGAAACAAAGTCACATTTAACCCTCTAATAAGAACCTAATAGGCTAATACATAATGTAAACAACAAAGCCAGAGGAAAGGAAAGGTGACTGGCTAGGGAGATGCTAATATGGAAGCAAATACCGATGAACCAACAGAGCCAGAGGTTCAAGGTGGGGAATGAAGAAGCGACTGGCTAGAGGAAAGGAAAGGCGGCATAATTGGAAAATTCAGCTATGTAAATGTAAATATTATGTCGCCACAGAGAAGGGGATGGGTGAGAGGGAGCATTACTTTGGGGACTTTGATGGTTGTTACTTGAGCCTTTGCTTTTACATTCTCTAACTTGTTTCCTGCAGGAGACTTCTAATTTGACTATGTTATGGGAGCAAGATGAAGGCTTCAGTTCCTTTCAGCTGGTTTTTTATTGTACCTTTTTTTGGGCGTTTTTTTCCTTTTCCTTTAAGATATTTTAATGGAACGCACCCGCCGTTTTATTCAAAATATATATATATATATATATATATATATATATATATATATATATATATATATATATATATAATGTAAACAAGGTACCTGGTGCTCAAAGAAAGGGTAATCCAAGTAAACATCAAAACGACGAACAAAGGTTACATTGGTCGGAATCCATTTAACTGAATAAGTCATCTCCAGTGTCTTCCCTGCTTCCAAGAGCTTAGGACTTTCTTGAGTGAGATTGGCATGAATAATCTGTGAGGGTGCATGTTGGCAAAATAAAGATCTTCACCGGTTACAAATTTTTCTTATTTAAGTATCATAAAGCTTAGTTTACAGTGAAAATACCTGTTCTCCATTGTATTTAACAACAATATTCTTGTTTGTGAAAAGATAGTGCTTATTCTCATTGTTTTTGTCAGTCTCTCCAACAAAACCTGATCAATTTATAGGAAGCATAAGTATGACGTGTCTGATCATCTTAAAAGAAGAAAGAAGTACAATGGGAGATACATACCCCACATTGGTAAATCATCTAGATAATTAAGTCCGGCACGGAGGAGAGGTAGGAAAAAAAACCGAAATCAACAGAGTGATATCAGCCATAAGATCATAAACAAATCAGGAAACCAATAAACATAAGCATAAGCAAAGTAAAAGGTATATGGTCTATGCTTAAAAAAACTTCTGAGAAACCAAGGAAATGATAGATACCTATGAAGAACTCAAACCAATAGGAGCTCTCTATTGCATCTTTAAACTGGTTCACCTTTGCAGCATCAAGTTCAAGCGTACAAATGGAACCCTTGTCAACATTTTCTGAAAGAACACGCGTTTTAAACAAACAATAAAGGTTTTTTTTCGAAATAGGATATAATAATATTGAAATTATTAAAATAAAATCATTTATTTTTTATTTATAAAAGTAGTGCGGTTTCACACCCCAGCCCCCCCATCCGCACCCACGGCAACCAGAGAGCGGGTTCCAAGAACCCGCCCCCACCCTCTAAAGAAGAGGGCGGGAACCCGCCCTCTCCTATAGAGGGTGGGGACGGGTTCCTAGAACCCGCCCTCTCCTTTATAAAGGAGATAAAAAAACATAATTTAATAAATATCGTTTAAAAAAATTAATAAATAATATTATTGTTGTTTTTGTTCCGGACAATTGTTATTACAGTTCATATAGAATTACTATAAATATGAATCTTGTATACACCCCAATAACAAAATGAATAAGTCAAATTTATAATACAAAAAAATCATATCTGTTTGTAAAAGGTAAATTGTACAAGTTTCTTTACAAGCGCTAACCGATTTTCTTCCGGTGCACTTGTCACGATCTCGAAGGTTCCGCCCCTGTTGACTGTCCTGGACATCTGGTCCTATAATGACCTGGTTGTTTGCATAGACTACATTTGCCATGCCTTTGCTGAGAATCAACATCTATTGTCATTCGATCTCGACGCACTTTAGGTCTTCCGGGTCATATATTTTTGTCTGGCGGTAATACAGTCGGTGTTTGTCTGTTCCCAGTATAATTGTGCCAATAGCGACTGTCTGGTATACGATGAAATTTTGTATCGTATGCGTCTTAGTAATTGGAAACTGTATAGTAACGAGAAGCAAAATTATAATGTGAGTTATGCATGCTGCTCGCAACAGCAATTGCGTGGGCACAAGATAAATGTTGTTGCAGGAAAACACCTTATGTGCACGAAGAGAGCCATTCATCTCTAAAATTTATGGTATATTGATTCCTATTACTTCCCGTTAACTTGAAACTCCGCTGTGTCAAACCTTTCAGATCTGTAGTATTGTGCTCTGCGCTCTCTTTTCTGGAATATATCTTCGTAATACGCGGTGAGTGGAGTCTCTATCGCCAAGGACTTTTCTCTTCTTTGCACAAAGTAAGTATTCACTTTGAAAAAGGTTCGAACAATCAATCTCTGTATCGGTAAGCCTCTGACATCTTTAAAGACCCCGTTGAACCTTTCAGACATATTAGTCGTCATTAATAAATATCTGCATCCATTATCATGTGCTTGTGACCACATGCGTACTGGATACTCATCTAACCACGCTTTCGCGGCTTGACTCATCTCTCCAATTTTCGTCATGTACATGTCATGAACATTAGGATCAGACACTTCACCGGCTTTGTATATAAGCTTGTGTAGATCTGAATTTTTAAATTTTCTATCAAAATTTTGCCTGAAGTGCCGCAAGCAAAACCTATGTGGGGTCGTCGGAAATACAGTTCTCATTGCAGCTAGTATTCCTAAATGTCTATCAGATATGATGCATAAATCTGTTTTATCAATAATAGATATGATACTTTTGAGTTGACGGAAAAACCGTGACCAGGATGATGTATTTTCACTATCGACAATAGAAAATCCCAACGGAAATATACCGTTATTAGTATCAACACCTGTAACAATTAACATGCAACCTCTGTACTTACCATATAGATACGTCTCATCCACGCACAACATCGGCCGACAGCGTGTGAAACCAGCCGCACAAGGAGCAAAACAGCAGAAAATTCTTTGAAACCTGACACAGCCATCGACATCTGTATCTGTGGTTTTTAACCAGTATACGGACACCGAATTTGATGCTTTCATTGCTTCAATAAAATGAACTAGTGAGTTGTACGGGCTTTCCCAATCCCCAAATATCTTGCATAAAGCCTTTCTACGAGCATCCCATGCATTCACATACGAAATCTGAATTTTGTGCTCTCCGCTGACGTAGAGCCGTATCTCTCGGGGAGTCATCGCCACATCTATACGGATTAGTAGCAAGATTAGTGAGCAAATGTAAGATGAAGTGCAATTCCTGTGATCTTTTAACATAATAGAATTGATGAAAGCATGTTCTTGGTTGTATTTCGTGACCTTCCAAGGTTTGGCTCTTTTGTAACAATATGCATGCAATCTCCACTTACATTCAGGAGCTTTCGTACATACCACGTTATAGTATGTCTTATTTGACTCTTCGGTTTTAAATGTAACGATTTTTTGAATAGCCTATAAATAAGATCTCCTTTTTTCCTGAAACATATCTCCAACAGCGACGCAATTTTCGCTTGCTACGATCGCTTCCAAATATGGTTCAGTATTTACTTCTGCCACGGCTAAGTCTACCGAACTATCATCTTCCAGCGGATCGAGACCGGGATTTTCTAGTTCGACAAAATCATTATTCGCAGCCATATCATCAATCAATGCTATTTCATTCAATCCAACGGCATATTCCACGCTATCCTCCCCTTGATGACCTTCACCAGTTTCATCATCATCACTGCCATACATATCAATGTCATCCGTAGCAACATAAGGCTCGGGTGCAATATATGATAGTCGAGGTAGGTGTAATGTAGATGGTTCGGGGTGAAAAGACCGGAAAGATGTGGGCGGATATGCTTGGAATACGCTACTTGGATCATGTTGGAATGATGCGGAGGTATGGGAAAATCTGCGTTTAGTATATAAATTGTTCTTATATAATTTTTCATTAATATTTTCGTATTACGAAGAATATAAACATAATCACTACTTGTTTCAGATTTATTTACCTTTGGAGGTTGTATATGGTAATCCTTATTGTTCTTCCAGGGTGCATGCAACTGTAGCAGTCGATTGGGAAAATCTGTATTTAATATATAAAATATATTAGTATTTTGGTATTACAAAAAGTAGATTTATAAAATGTTTATCCTTGAGTTTGAAGGTTTGAATAATGTTGTGTATAGTCGTATCCACTGAGACTAACGGTATCATCGTTAACCATAAGACCATACCCTCAGGAACTACCTCCAGCATTACCATCAAAATTACTCGTTGGAGCGACATCTGATACTTCATGTAGGATTATCTAGCACGACAACAAGGTTTCGGGAGGCATCGTTCATGCCAAATTCAAATTTTTGCCATGCTACTTAACCCTAACTCTAGAATGTTAACTAAAGATTTAGACGAAACAAAGTGTAAACAACTTTACAACTAAGTGAACTAGGAATACAATCATTGTAGACCGGTCCTTCACTTCAATAGCTCCGTGTAGTAATTCCTTCACTCCAAGTGGTGATCTTGCGGACTCTAGAACGGCTCCACAAGATGAAAGAAACGAGCTTGCATGAAGTCTTCGAGGCCGAAAATGATCTACGTCGAAGAGACACCAACCCAACCTATTTCTTCACTAATGAGAGATTAGTGAAGCTAACACTCTAAACTAAATGACTAATCTAATAGAGAATGATGAAGTAGGAATTTTGCTCATTTTAAAATTGATTTTCTCACTAATTTTCCTCATCTCTCATGAATCTAGAGAGCTCTCTTATGAAGAGGAAGAAGAAGCAAGAATGACAACCATATATGAGAGAGAGAATGACAACCATATATGAGTTTGTAGCATATACTAACTCATGTAGAGACATAACCATGGCTAATGAGAATGATTGGGTTAATAAATATCTTAAGTAAAACAAAATTAGTGGACCAAGTCAATTGCATCTACAAGCTTCCACAAGCTTCATGCATGTGACTAATTTCCATCTAATTTGGATTTACTTTAAATAAACAATCTACATTATCATGAGCATGGTGTGAGTCTCATACACCCATGTAGTGTGTATCATCAAGCATGACACAAATAAAATATACATTAATATATATCACATATATACTATATGCACACAAGTGAGAAAAATAAATGTTTAATTGAGTTAATATTAGTTAATGTAATCTAGTATATCAAATATACAATTATATATTAAATTATCAAATCAACACTTGATTTAATATTCCGGCTATATGACATATAACCGACTAATATCATATGTATCATCTTATCGAATCAACACTTGAATCGATAACCCGGCTATATCACATATAACCGACCGATACCAATATCGCGAGAATATAATACGGTATCACATACTCGTACTAATCTCGGTCCCGCACATATCACATATGCGCTTCTACTTCGTTTTGCCTGAGCCAGTAAAACTCTGTGTAGGACTCTAAAGACTCGTCAATACGCCAGCAGTAGGTGATGATCACATCAAGCACCCACAAATCGTCAACGGTACTAGCTGGACGTAACGGCTACTTGGGTATTGAACGATCAGAAGATCAATAAGCAAGCCCGCTCTAACTCCTGTAAAGCCTGTCAGGAACACTACTGTACAATCCGGTCTCTTCGTCTGATATGTTGCATATCTAGTTTAGGGGTGGTAAACGTCAGACCCCAGTAACCGATAAGTCGTGCCGATGTAAGGCTCATAACGGGTCGAGAAACTACCGATAACAGTTATCAGTAAATCTCCTTATCAGCCCTGGCTAGGGACTTCCTGTTATGGCCAATCGAGCACAGCGCAACATCAACCCCTGTACCGGGAGAGACGAATCCCCTCCTATCGCTCATTGCCTCCATGTGATTCGGGACTGTACCCAAAAACCACCGTTTTGCACGTTCTCTTGAATGCGGTAAGGTGGAAATCAAAGCACAGTGGGAATCACACAAGATTCTATGACAATCTCGGGTCTACAGACCAACCTGTACAAGTGTCATCAGAGAACTGCTATCTGACAATAGATATAATACCAACTAGGAGTTCTCGGCGAGTCCGTTCAGTGTATCCAGTGTCTCCACTGAGCACCCGTATACCATCTTTGATGTCAAACACCAATGGATATATGATCACCCATCGCCTATCATATGGGTCAAGAAGCGTATACGCTAGTCTACTCTGGAATATCGATGCCCTGTCTCGATACACTCTCGACTAGGAACAATTATAGGATGTACTTATGAACTACCCTTGGCCCCACTAGTATGATCTCCATCACAGCCTGGTAGTCAAGTACTCCTAAGGGCTTTATCAATATGTGAGAGCATGACAGTATCACAATACAAGTTAAAATGTTAAGACAAAGAGCAACCAGATAGCATACTATCATGTCGAGCAAGAAAGTTTTCTCTATATATATCCAAGCATCCACTATAATATACATCTCATGTACAATAATGGCCTTTAGGGCATATACAGAACTAACACTTCCAATTGTTCCTTCTGAACTAAAAGTTCAAAAGAATGCTGGGTGTTTGCCAGACCGAAGTCTATCATCGAAGATATTGATGCATCGTGTATAATTTCAACCAATGCATTTCCACTAAACATAGGCCATATACAACTTAACTTAAGCTTAATTTCACGGGGATCGTATTTCGTGATTTTAAACACTTTATTCTCGATTTCATTATAAGTCGTTGATGGTTCTAATCGCATAATTCTTGCGCACTCGCCCATATACTCGGGACCTTTTGCACTTGTGATAATTTGACCATCATATTTACATATAACAAATAAACTTGAACTTGCCATTATCTGCATCAAACAATATCAAACCAACTATAAAAAAGCGTTAACTTATATAATGATTATATTCATTGAAAAATAAATAAACGTTAAAATAAATTTACATACATTTGAAGGGGTGCAGATGAGATTTTGTAGATGGTGCGAATGCAAATCGGAGCAGAATGGAAAGCAAATGGGAGGAGAGTGCAGATGTAAATTGGAGCGGAATGGAAAGCAAATAGGAGGAGAGAGAGCTGATTTTATAGGTGTTTAGTGGTAACGGGTTTGTCTTGGATTAATTAAAATTATTTAAAATATTAAGAAGGGCATGTTTCAAAAACCCGCCCTCCTTTTTAAATGTGAGGGCGGGTTCTTGTAATCCATTATTCCCGTGTGACAAATTCGATTTGACAACATAAAAGATATGACAACATAATTATTATCAGTAAAATTTGACAACACAATATATGTTAAGAAAAAGACAAAAGATTTGACAACACACGACAGGAAAAAACAGAAGAGATGAGGGCGGGTTCTTGGAACTCACTGGTATAAAATTATTGAAGGGGACGCGTTCTAAGAACCCGCCCTCTTCTTTGCAAAATAATAAAAGATTTGACAACACGATATGAACCCGCCCTCTTTTTCGCAAAATGATATAACACATAATTTTTAAAAGTAAGATTTGACAACACGATATGAAAAAAACAGAAGCGTTCTGTGGGCAAAGATGAGGGCGGGTTCTCGGAACACGCCCTCCTTTCCCTATAAAACCCCGCCCCCTTCACTCTGATTTTCATTATCTTTATTTCACTATCTTTATCCAAATTCCCTTCGAAACCCACCAACTGTCTCAATCTTTCAATAATTCTAATATTAAAATAATTTCAATGGAGAATCAACCATTTGACAAATCACTGTTCGTAAATCAAAACGAACTGAGATCTTTCAGTATATTACACGGGGAGTAAAGATTCAAAACTTATTAAATTTGTTTTAATTTCCCATTTCTTTTAATTCTAATAGTTGAAAATAATATGATTAAATTTTCCAGGATGGAGATAATCTTACAGTCGCCAGTCATAGTTTTGACAAGTGGCAAATTACTAATTATCGTATAATCGAGTGGATTCGAAGAGCAGGATTTTATGAAGCTTCATTGCTTCGTCATATCCAAATCGACTACAGTCTCATTACCTCTTTTGTTAAACGTTGGAGAAAAGAGACCCACACTTTTCATCTTAGATGGGGTGAGAGCACTATCACACTCCAGGATATTGAGCTCTTACTTGGGTTACGGGTGAATGGGCTTAGATTGGTCGGAGGTAAAATCGTGGGTCCAGATACCGAGCAACCATATTGGGATACATATGCGAGTCTGCTCTTGGACAGGTATAATTCGTATTTTTTTAATCAAAAGTTTAAGTATGTTACAGTGATATTAATTAACAATTATTTGTAAAATTCAAACACTTGGAGGCTATACTAAGGGGTATAAAATCAGTTTAAACTGGCTCAAAAATACATTTACTAATATCTCTGATGAAGCTACCGATGATGTCTTGGATAGACATGCACATGCCTACATTCTGTACATGATCGGTTCTTGATTGATACGAAACCAATCGGCAATGCATGTCTATCCTTTATAGCTTGGGTTCTTACAGATTTTGATGCGTGTGGCCAGTATGCTTGGAGAGCAGAGGTCCTGGCCTAACTTTACAAGGAACTAGATAAGTGTAACATTTCAAAAAAAAAAAAAGATAAAATATTAATTTTGGGAATTTTTATAATTTAATATTATTTTATTGAATATTTTAATATTTTGGTATTATTAAATACAAATAAATAGAAAAAAAATATTTGAGAAAAATTATGGAAAATTCTAAAATTGGGTAATTATTGGAATTATGGCATTTTTAGATTTTTATGATCATTTATATGCTAATTTAGTGCTAATCGCGATTAAAAATTTCTAATCGGATTTTTGGCTTTTTGTGCAAAACATGCACATGTCACTTTTAATCTCACTTGTGCATTTTCTTGCCATGGTTTGTTTTGGGAGTACTATTTGAGTGAGAAGGGTTTTAAAAGGAAAAAGAAAAGGAAAAGAATAAAGAAATTGGTAGTTGGTGAGAGAGAGAGAGGTATGGGCTTCATTGACTAGACTTAGCCATTTTCTCCCCTTCATTTCCCTCCCTCCTCTCCCCTCTCCTGCTGCTGCCCCTCCTCCATCTCCCTCCCCTCTTCAACTCCTCACTTCACCTCTAAAACAACCCCAAAACCCTATCTTCTCTTCACTAAAAATGTGCACGATCTCGAGACAAACACGTCGGACCAAGAAAGCATGGATTTTGGCCACTAGGGGCAACTCAAGAAAATTCTTGAGTTGCCAAATGAGATAATTTCTGGATCATTAACTTAGTTTTAGCATTTCCTTTATCCCATGTTTAGTTTAGAACCGATATTGTTGTTTTTGTGGAGTTAAAGATAACCTAGTTAGGGTTTGAGGGAAACTTGTGTTGTTGTGTGAAATTGAGCTCAGTTGAGCTTATATAAACACCTTAGTGTATGAATTGAGACCCTAACCTGAGAGTTGAAACCCGAAATACGGATTTAGGAACCGATATCGGAAAATTTGTGGAATCTGTGAAGGGTATATTGAATCTGCTATCACCCTAGACATCCTAAAATAAAATTGAGTGGACAGTGACATGTGCAGGCACCCAGGAAGCTACCACCAAGACCCCAGCCCCTAAATCCCTTACCCGGCCGCCAATTTATCCCATTTGGCCGCAAATTGCGGCCTGGGTCCCACCATTTTGCCTCGTATTGGTTCTGTAGCTCCAACATGTTTATGTTAGACCCCTGGTATATATAGATTTGTATAAATTGACCTAGGGTGAAATCTGGGACATAATTCCTAAGTTGCTGTTTTGGATTCGTGTTTCCGTATTTCGTATTTTTAATTCTGAAATTGTGTCTTGTGATTTACCTCGACTATTTGGCGTTTATACGACGATATAGAGGATTTATTGATGGTTTTGAAGGCGTGCCATAGGTTCTAACCTATAGGCCCCTTATCGTATCGTTTTGGATTTCGTATGCCGTTTTAGCTTTGATTGGTTTTAATGCGCATATACGACACTTTGATGTGTAGGTACAACATGAAGACTTCGGGATGACAAGCAAACGCGTGGTGGCATCGAAAGATAAAGACGCAGGTGAGTAGATTTTATCTACAGGGGGAAGTCGGGTGGATGGCGTATAGCACCCCCGCAGTCCGTAGTTTATATATATATATGATAGCTAGGTGTACTATGGATAGTGTAGGGTTAGAAGTGACTAGAGTAGTTCATAGTCGCGAACCCTAGAGTAGATTTACACCTACACGCACATCCTTGCATATTCATTATACTTGCACTGTGTTTGATGATATTGGGTGATATTGGAGATGAGTCGATGATGTTGGGCATGGTGCCGTGAGATCGGTGATTTGATGTGATTCGTATTTGGGGACACGATACGTGATCTCTAGCGGGCCTTGGGACGTGTGCTTGCACACGCAGGATCTTGATGGTATCAGTTGTACTAGACTTAGATCAGTACCCCAGATTATATGATATGATGATAAGTGATACCTGAAATGTGATGAGATAGGGTGATATTAAACCGTACCCAGCTATTGGGATGCCGTACGACGATTTACCGTATGAGTTTTACATTGATGATAGATCCGCACTCATGACTTGAGGATGTCATATGATATACTGTATCGTACGCGATACTATTGAGGCGGAATCACCGACTATTATATCTATTATATCGACTCAGATGTTAGGCGGTTTCCTTACCTGTAGCTCAGCTTGTTAGTTCAGCCGTATAGTTAGTGTAGTTGTTAGATTAGATTAGACTCTTACCTATTTCAAAACTAGCGGTCGTGGGTATTTTAAAAGACAGGTCAAGGGATCTACGGATATTTCAAAGGGCGTATCTTTTCATAAAAACACCGTAGCCCCTATTTTCAAAACCCCATGATTCGTGTTATTTCAAAAGGCACCATTCGTAGGACTTATATTAGATTAATGCAGATTGGTTTTAGTTACGTCTAGTTTCAGCTCCCACTCATTTTTTGTGGTTCGCTTTGCATCGCATTCTTATATTATGTTTCATACTCCATTATTAATATCATGCTGATAGGACACCAGCACCATTACCGATGATGCGTATGTACCACGTACACTTACTTGCCGGCTCACACACATCTTCATCGGTAATTGCCATGTCACGTACACCTTAGAAAATATTATTGCTTGACATAGCCTATTAGCTAATAGTTTAGACATTGTAGTTATTACCTGCTACTTCATGCATACTGTTATTCATTGTTATGCCGCATTCATGGATTCTCATGCATACATTCACTATTTTACGTGCTATTGAGGTTTTGGATTTGGATTTCCATGAGATTTTCTGGATTTGGAGGAAAACCGCAAAAACACAAATAAACATATTCTCTCTTTTAAAATAAAAAGTGCGGTTTTCCCATGATGTATGAGTCGTCCACCATGAGTTTGCTGATGGATTTGGAAACCCGATTCGAGGAGACGGATGAACCGTTTCGGGTACATGGTGGACCCGGTGCGGTACCCCGGGGCAAGATGAATGTGGTGATGACGTTGAGCCTGGCAGGGGAGCACTACCTACCGGTGATTTTACCCGACGCGTCGGATATCCGGAGGATACCGTCGTGGTCTTGAGATGGATGGTAGGGGCCGGTCTGGACTGACGGCGCCCTAGATTTTGTGGTTGAGACTTGAGATATCGAGATATTGGGATTACGTTTTGTGCCGATGCTAGGCACAGTCTTATGCTGATTTCATTATGATACCTCATTTTAAAAATACAAAAGATATCTCACTAGTTATGAAAACAGTTTCTTCATGTACATGTATTCTGTTTTCATGCATTCATATCTCATTCATATGATATGTTGCTACCTGAGGCACTGACACAGGCATATGAGATTACACTCGGGTTAGATATTTACCCTAGCCTTGTTATAGGCTGCTTGTTATATTGAGGATTCTTATACTGATCGTATTGACCTAGGATTATGTCTTGCTTCGGTTTCTGCTTGTAGATATTCTCTATTCACGAGTTGGCAACTCACCCCCGTTGTGCCACAGTTCTTGCAGGTTCTGCCGTACAGGTTCCTTTGCGGCATTTCTGGCACATTGCTTCCTTGCGGGTGAATTGCATTTGGTAGGTGGGTTCATTGCATCAAGAATCACCATTGTACTTGTATTATTCTTTGTATCTAGAATTCCATCAACCAAAACTTGTATATTGTTTCAGGCTTAGACATTTGTATTGTATTTTTGACCTTAGAGTCGCGCTTAGCAGTATTACGGTTTTCATGTTATTTGAGTTTTGATCCTCGCCCTTCGGCGTTGTATATTATTATTGCTTGCGTGGTTATGACCGTCGTTTGACGAAGAGCTAGCTCCCGCTTGGGGATGCCTTTTATCATTGCATACATATATTATTCTTGTTATACCCCGTTCGGGGCCAGTATTTACAAAAGAAACTCTGCCGAAATTTTTAGAAAAGACTTGACATTTAAAAATGCATTTTTGGCTTAGTTATTTAAAAACCTTGACTTCAACATGTTTTCCTTCACTTCTTTAAACTAGTTTTCTTTACTTACTCTTAAAATGGTTTTAGATTTCTGGGCTTTTGGCTTACTTGGATCAGATGAAGTCCTATAGACTTCATATGGTTCAAGGGCCAGTCACGTGCTCTTTCGGGTCGTGACAAAGTTGGTATCAGAGCGCTAGGTTGACCTTGGTTCGAGTCTAAGTTTGACTATGTGGAGCCTAGGGCGTTTATATATATACGGAACTTAGGCTTGACCTTACGGAACTTAGATTTAGTCGGGGGGTATTAGACCCGAACTTTCGTCGCGTAGGATGACCCTTGGTTGATGGAATAGGTGACTAAAGTAGAGTGACGTACCGTGGGTATGTTCCGCGGCATACTTACGACACGCCACTCCGCTTAAGGAACCTTAGGATGTACATATTTTCGAGATCAGTGATTCTCTTCATATCCATGATTATACATCCATTTGAGATCCTCGATTCTATTAGTTTCATGATCATACCTTTATTGATGCTGTTCCTTCTTATGATCATGTATCCACTCTGGATTTGTTGTTCTCTTTCTTCCTTTGATCTACTCTCTTCGATACTCGATTGAGGTTCCTGTCGCCATGTTTGAGCGCAGTTGGGCTGCTGCTAGGGTTACGGTCAGTGCGAGCTCGTCTGGTACGAGGGCTGACCATTGTGTTTTCTGGTGACATGGGAACGTCTCGAGTTGGCATTGATAATTGTGACCTCTAGTAGATGCGAGTGCTTGGTTTTACACCGGATGATCGGGCCATTGTTAGAGCTGCCAGTTGAGAAAGGACTGTTGATGTACAGCATACCTCAGAGATTATGATGTCGCCTACCGTGCAGACAGATGGACCAGCTGTTGCTGAGATTGACAGGATGTAGCTTCCGAAGCTTACGAGCTGAGATTGTCGGAGCTTCCAGGCAGATATAAGACAGATGATAGCTAGTCTACCTGATTTGAGAGACGAAGGTGATTCGTCCGATTTATGCGCCGGAGCAGGCCCAGTTGAGTTGAAGATTTCCAGTGAGGAGAGTCTTACTCAGATCTAGAGCAGACCGATTCAGAGATGACCGCCAATGTATTGCCTTTCTTGGAGGATTGAGGCGCTGTTCGGCGTACAGGTGAATCAGCCAGTTGTTGCGGCAATGACGAGATATCACCCAGATGGTTGGAACTACTGCAGCATGAGCTTATACCTAGAGATATGATGGACGGTCGCTAGTCACCTGAGGACTAATGACTAGGACATGTGGTTCGTTCGGTTACCGATGCGAGGTCATCAGATAGATTGTTTCCAGCTAAAGACGACTTCACGCAGATTCGTTGAGAGTCGATAGAGACGATCGAATGTCAGGAGCCCATTTTCCAAGTTTAAAGTATACGGAAAGGCATGCAGGTGATTCTATGGACCCTCTAGAAGAATGAAACCCTAACTTGACTTAATGACCGTGTGAAAGCCTTTGAACCTTAGGGTTTGCGGCAGTTCCACGGCGCCATTAGTGAGGCTTGGGTTTGCCCTTCTACGGCTGGACCACCGACGCTGTGGCATGTACTCGATACTATTAAACTGTACTCAAGATGTTGATCTCTTGGGGGATTATAAGGTTCTGACGAGTCGATCGAATGTTCGACGTCATTCGGATATCATGTGATGGGATGCTTGCTTGGGAGACTCCAGATACGAGTATAGCCGTTGGAGCACAGTCCATGCAGCCACGATGAGCCGAGTCCAAATCAGTCGACATTGAAGCAGAGTGAATAAAAGAGTTCGCAAGAGATTTCGATGAGATGACGTCCCACTCCGCTGACATCAGAGATGTGACACGCACCCAGAGGCGTTGCATATGGATATATCTTCCAGAAGGAGGCGCGATAAGTATGCAGCCATTCCGGAATAAGAATTAGCTTCAGCAATGGATGATGACTTCCGGGAAATACGGCAGGAAATGAGATTTGAGAAAGAAACCTCGACAGGACCTTTCCGGAATACGATACGAGAAGACCTAGACCCAGGAGTGGTCATGATTGCGCACACCCCACAGGCCAGAGTTCGGCATTGTCGACGAGTAAGTTGACCAGATTCGGATAAAGGAACTTGCCCAGATGCGTTGCGAATCGATCAAGGACGGACGAGTTTTGAGTATTCCTCCGAGGGTTGGGACGTGTTCCCGAGGACCAGTTCGGCCTGACATCTTCTACAGAATGATGAAGCTACAGAGTACGCAATTTCGAGTCCGTGCGAGAGACTTTAGATTGACCGTGGCCGAGAACAGGGCAGAGCGTAGATAGCATGGCGTGACATCATAGTGGACGACGATAGAGACAGGTGGAACCAGAGGTTCGGGCGAGACGCTGACGAGCTGTCATTGGCTTCCCGTCGAGACCAGAGGTCAGATATGCTTACAGAGGCATTGGGATGCAACCAGATTTCGAGAAATGTTGTGCTGAGGACACAGATGTCCATTGAACGAAAAGAGATTATGCAAGAGAGCCAGCCTTCGTACAGTTCGGCATAGGCAAGATCGGAAGAGACCTTGAGCAGGATTCCTTCCAGGACATTGCTGCAATGATGTTGCACCCAGGATCAGATGTGTGATGTGCATTCAGAGAAGTGCCAGAACGGAATCTTCCCCGTTAGCACACCTGACCGAGCCGATGAGCCGATTGATTTCGAGATAGGTAATCCGCAGGAAAGATAAGAACCCAGAGTCAGAGGACGCCAGACCGTGAGCAAGAGACAAGTAGATATCTTGCGCTGCTAGCAGTGGATGCACCGACTCCTTCCCGACCTTGAAGGAGGAACTACCGACGACGGTACTTATGATTTGTAATTTTGTGATTCGATTATCACGTATCCGTCATCTTAGATTTTGGTATTTTTAAGCGTTCTATTTCATGATTTAGTTTTGATGACTGAGTTTCATGATATTGTTTCATGCACCCACTGGATATTTATATTTTGCGCATAAGTTATTACATTCGAGGTATTGATTGTGATTTCACTCCTCTCCTATACAGTGATTTGATTTACACTTCCAGCATAGTTTTCATGCATCTTTAGTGTTTTGATATACGATTTTGGTGCACGCCAGATGCACTAAATCGGGATTCTTCGTGCATGTCACATGCACCTGATTTTTTTTACTTTCAGGCATACACGTTGCCTACGACAGATGTTTCGTGCACACCCGATGCACTTAGATGTTGTTTTGTACACCTGTTTGACACATATACGGATTTTGATTCCTTGCGCACCAGACGCACAGGATATTCTTATATACGCATTTTTGGGGATTGATTTCTAGTAGAGCAGTACATTTTTATGATATTCGCTACGAATTGATGTTTCGGAGACCCGACAAATAGGATTTTTACTGAAATGTTTTAGTATTGGGGGTTTAAATTTAAATTCGGGGACCGAATTTCTTTAGGGGGGTAGATTGTAACATTTCAAAAAAAAAAGATAAAATATTAATTTTGAGAATTTTTATAATTTAATATTATTTTATTGAATAATTTAATATTATTTTATTGAATATTTTAATATTTTGGTATTATTAAATACAAATAAATAGAAAAAAAATATTTGAGAAAAATTATGGAAAATTCTAAAATTAGGTAATTATTGGAATTATGACATTTTTAGATTTTTATGATCATTTATATGCTAATTTAGTGCTAATCACGATTAAAAATTTCTAATCGGATTTTTGGCTTTTTGTGCAAAACATGCACATGTCACTTTTAATCTCACTTGTGCATTTTCTTGCCATGGTTTGTTTTGGGAGTACTATTTGAGTGAGAAGGGTTTTAAAAGGAAAAAGAAAAGGAAAAGAATAAAGAAATGGGTAGTTGGTGAGAGAGAGAGGTATGGGCTTCATTGACTAGACTTAGCCATTTTCTCCCTTTCATTTCCCTCCCTCTTCTCCCCTCTCCTGCTGCTGCCCCTCCTCCATCTCCCTCCCCTCTTCAACTCCTCACTTCACCTCTAAAACAACCCCAAAACCCTAACTTCTCTTCACTAAAAATGTGCACGATCTCGAGACAAACACGTCGGACCAAGAAAGCATGGATTTTGGCCACTAGGGGCAACTCAAGAAAATTCTTGAGTTGCCAAATGAGGTAATTTCTGGATCATTAACTTAGTTTTAGCATTTCCTTTACCCCATGTTTAGTTTAGAACCGATATTGTTGTTTTTGTGGAGTTAAAGATAACCTAGTTAGGGTTTGAGGGAAACTTGTGTTGTTGTGTGAAATTGAGCTCAGTTGAGCTTATATAAACACCTTAGTGTATGAATTGAGACCCTAACCTGAGAGTTGAAACCCGAAATACGGATTTAGAAACCGATATCGGAAAATTTGTGGAATCTGTGAAGGGTATATTGAATCTGCTATCACCCTAGACATCCTAAAATAAAATTGAGTGGACAGTGACATGTGCAGGCACCCAGGAAGCTACCACCAAGACCCCAGCCCCTAAATCCCTTACCCGGCCGCCAATTTATCCCATTTGGCCGCAAATTGCGGCCTGGGTCCCACCATTTTGCCTCGTATTGGTTCTGTAGCTCCTACATGTTTATGTTAGACCCCTGGTATATATAGATTTGTATAAATTGACCTAGGGTGAAATCTGGGACATAATTCCTAAGTTGCTGTTTTGGATTCGTGTTTCCGTATTTCGTATTTTTAATTCTGAAATTGTGTCTTGTGATTTACCTCGACTATTTGGCGTTTATACGACGATATAGAGGATTTATTGATGGTTTTGAAGGCGTGCCATAGGTTCTAACCTATAGACCCCTTATCGTATCGTTTTGGATTTCGTGTGCCGTTTTAGCTTTGATTGGTTTTAATGCGCATATACGACACTTTGATGTGTAGGTACAACATGAAGACTTCGGGATGACAAGCAAACGCGTGGTGGCATCGAAAGATAAAGACGCAGGTGAGTAGATTTTATCTACAGGGGGAAGTTGGGTGGATGGCGTATAGCACCCCCGCAGTCCGTAGTTTATATATATATATGATAGCTAGGTGTACTATGGATAGTGTAGGGTTAGAAGTGACTAGAGTAGTTCATAGTCGCGAACCCTAGAGTAGATTTACACCTACACGCACATCCTTGCATATTCATTATACTTGCACTGTGTTTGATGATATTGGGTGATATTGGAGATGAGTCGATGATGTTGGGCATGGTGCCGTGAGATCGGTGATTTGATGTGATTCGTATTTGGGGACACGATACGTGATCTCTAGCGGGCCTTGGGACGTGTGCTTGCACACGCAGGATCTTGATGGTATCAGTTGTACTAGACTTAGATCAGTACCCCAGATTATATGATATGATGATAAGTGATACCTGAAATGTGATGAGATAGGGTGATATTAAACCGTACCCAGCTATTGGGATGCCGTACGACGATTTACCGTATGAGCTTTACATTGATGATAGATCCGCACTCTTGACTTGAGGATGTCATATGATATACTGTATCGTACGCGATACTATTGAGGCGGAATCACCGACTATTATATCTATTATATCGACTCAGATGTTAGGCGGTTTCCTTACCTGTAGCTCAGCTTGTTAGTTCAGCCGTATAGTTAGTGTAGTTGTTAGATTAGATTAGACTCTTACCTATTTCAAAACTAGCGGTCGTGGGTATTTTAAAAGACAGGTCAAGGGATCTACGGATATTTCAAAGGGCGTATCTTTTCATAAAAACACCGTAGCCCCTATTTTCAAAACCCCATGATTCGTGTTATTTCAAAAGGCACCATTCGTAGGACTTATATTAGATTAATGCAGATTGGTTTTAGTTACGTCTAGTTTCAGCTCCCACTCATTTTTTGTGGTTCGCTTTGCATCGCATTCTTATATTATGTTTCATACTCCATTATTAATATCATGCTGATAGGACACCAGCACCATTACCGATGATGCGTATGTACCACGTACACTTACTTGCCGGCTCACACACATCTTCATCGGTAATTGCCATGTCACGTACACCTTAGAAAATATTATTGCTTGACATAGCCTATTAGCTAATAGTTTAGACATTGTAGTTATTACCTGCTACTTCATGCATACTGTTATTCATTGTTATGCCGCATTCATGGATTCTCATGCATACATTCACTATTTTACGTGCTATTGAGGTTTTGGATTTGGATTTTCATGAGATTTTCTGGATTTGGAGGAAAACCGCAAAAACACAAATAAACATATTCTCTCTTTTAAAATAAAAAGTGCGGTTTTCCCATGATGTATGAGTCGTCCACCATGAGTTTGCTGATGGATTTGGAAACCCGATTCGAGGAGACGGATGAACCGTTTCGGGTACATGGTGGACCCGGTGCGGTACCCCGGGGCAAGAAGAATGTGGTGATGACGTTGAGCCTGGCAGGGGAGCACTACCTACCGGTGATTTTACCCGACGCGTCGGATATCCGGAGGATACCGTCGTGGTCTTGAGATGGATGGTAGGGGCCGGTCTGGACTGACGGCGCCCTAGATTTTGTGGTTGAGACTTGAGATATCGAGATATTGGGATTACGTTTTGTGCCGATGCTAGGCACAGTCTTATGCTGATTTCATTATGATACCTCATTTTAAAAATACAAAGGAAATCTCACTAGTTATGAAAACAGTTTCTTCATATACATGTATTCTGTTTTCATGCATTCATATCTCATTCATATGATATATTCCTACCTGAGGCACTGACACAGGCATATGAGATTACACTCGGGTTAGATATTTACCCTAGCCTTGTTATAGGCTGCTTGTTATATTGAGGATTCTTATACTGATCGTATTGACCTAGGATTATGTCTTGCTTCGGTTTCTGCTTGTAGATATTCTTTATTCACGAGTTGGCAACTCACCCCCGTTGTGCCACAGTTCTTGCAGGTTCTGCCGTACAGGTTCCTTTGCGGCATTTCTGGCACATTGCTTCCTTGCGGGTGAATTGCATTTGGTAGGTGGGTTCATTGCATCAAGAATCACCATTGTACTTGTATTATTCTTTGTATCTAGAATTCCATCAACCAAAACTTGTATATTGTTTCAGGCTTAGACATTTGTATTGTATTTTTGACCTTAGAGTCGCGCTTAGCAGTGTTACGGTTTTCATGTTATTTGAGTTTTGATCCTCGCCCTTCGGCGTTGTATATTATTATTGCTTGCGTGGTTATGACCGTCGTTTGACGAAGAGCTAGCTCCCGCTTGGGGATGCCTTTTATCATTGCATACATATATTATTCTTGTTGTACCCCGTTCGGGGCCAGTATTTACAAAAGAAACTCTGCCGAAATTTTTAGAAAAGACTTGACATTTAAAAATGCATTTTTGGCTTAGTTATTTAAAAACCTTGACTTCAACATGTTTTCCTTCACTTCTTTAAACTAGTTTTCTTTACTTACTCTTAAAATGGTTTTAGATTTCTGGGCTTTTGGCTTACTTGAATCAGATGAAGTCCTATAGACTTCATATGGTTCAAGGGCCAGTCACATGCTCTTTCGGGTCGTGACAATAAGGCATGCGCTCATACGAAGAATAAAATTTGTGGCTGCATTACATTACTTTAGGTACATTCCTTGTTTTTAACAGCTAGACATTTGCAAAATTGTAATATTGGTTCTTTCTCTTATCATCTGACACATTATATATAGATTTGGTCATGGGAGCACATGTGTATGGGAAGACCAGATCGCATTAATATTTCTGCCGTGGAAAGCCTCTCGGCTCTTGGTGGAGTGGTAAGAAATCTTATAAGGCTTCTCGTCGAGTACTTAAGTATTATAGAGATGAGTTAGATCGCACGGAGGCGACTCAGGTAACCATACCTTAGATAATTAACTTTGTTTAAAAAATTTAAATTAGCTTCATTACAATTTTGTATTATGTTATTTGCGCAGTTCACATGGACGCCTTATACATCATATCGTCTGCAAAGATTACCCAGCATTTGTATCGAAGCAGAGCCGGTTTGACGGGCTCAATACCCACTACTCTGCATTAATATTGTGGTCATGCACCTACCGGACCGGATGTTGCGACAGTTCAGTAGATTGCAACATATTCATGTTCCGCCGCCTGCGCTTATGACTGTTAGTTATGTATATACCCTAGAGGCCATTGTTGTACATATGATGTATATTATAATGGATGCTTGGATATATATAGAGATGACTTTCTTGCTCGTCATGATAGTATGCTATTTGGCTTCACTTTATCTTAACATGTTGCCTTGTATTGGTTTACTGTTTTACTCTCACATGTTGATAAAGCCCTTAGGATCTGTACTCGACTACTGGGACTATGATGAGATCATACTAGTGGGGCCGCGGTAGTCGATGAGTACATCCTATAACTGTTTCTAGTCGAGGGTATATCGAGACAGGGCATCGATACACCAGAGTAGACTAGCGTATACGCATCTTGACCCATATGATGGGCGATGGATGATCCCATATCCATCGGTGTTAGACATCAGAGATGGTGTACGGGTGCTCAGTGGAGACTGGGTACACTGGACGGACTCGCCGAGAACTCCCAGATGGTGACATACCACACGTCAAATGGCAGTTCTCCGGTAACACTGGTACATGATAGTCTGTAGACCCGAGATCGTCATGGAGTCTTGTGTGATTCCCACTGTGCTTTGATTTCCACCTTACCACGTCCAAGAGGGCGTGCAAAACGGTGGCTTTTGGGTACAGTCCCGAATCACATGGAGGCAATGAGCGATAGGAGGGGATTCGTCTCTCCCGGTATAGGGAGTTGATGTTGTGCTGTGTTCGATTGGGTATAACTGGATGTCCCTGGCCAGGGCTGATATGGAGATTTACTGGTAAGTGTTACTAGTAGTTTCTCGACCCGTTATAAGCCACACATCGACACGACTTATCGGTTACTGGGGTCTGACGTATACCACCCCTAGACTTGATATGCGACATATCAGACGAACAGACCGGACTGTACGGGAGTGTTACTGATCGGATTCACAGGAGAACGCACAGGCTAGCTTGTTGATCTTCTGATCGCTCAATACCTGGGTGGCTGTTACGTTTAGCTGACCGCTTGCAGCTTGTGGGTGTTTGATATGATCATCACCTGCTACCGGCGTATTGACGATTCTTTAGAGTCCTACACAGAGGTTTCTTGGCTCAGGCAAAACGGAGTAGAGGCACATATGTGATATGTGCAGGACCGAGAATAATGCGATATGGGATACCGTATTATATTCTCGCGATATTTAGATATGAACCGGGTCATCGGATCAAGTGTTGATTCGATAAATCGGTACATGATATATTAGTCGGTTATATTCGATATAGCCGGATCGTCGGATCAAGTGTTGATTCGATGATTTAATGTATAATAATATATATGATATATTATTACATTATCTAATATTGGCTTGCTTTATTATTTCATTTTCTCACTGGATGATACATTGATATATATGCGATATATGTTAATTGTATTATTTTCTTTTGTTGCAAATATATAATATATATGTGATATATATTATTGTGACATGATATGATTAATTGTTAAACATGTTTAAGGATGATTAATTGAGGTTAGGGTTTGATTAGGGTTAGATGCTTCATGCACCTTCTAGAAGCATTTTTCTTTTGTCATTCTTAAGATATTATGGATGACACATTCTTTAACTCAACCAAACCCTAACTCTAGTTATTTCTCTACTAAATCCTAGCCACTCATCCTTGACCATGGTTTACAAATCAATCATATAGCTTTTATTCTATTCATCACAAAAGGATTAATATGATTATTGATTTTCCATTATCATCTTCTTTTCTCTTGAAAAGCTTGCTAGAAAATCCTTAAGTGATGAATAAATATGAGAAAATGATATAAAAAGAAAGCAAAATTACTACTCTCTCATCCTCATCTCATCTAGCCCATGGGATTAGTGTGTTCATCTCTTTTGAGTGAGAAAGCTTGAATCTTTGCAACTTCGAGGTAGATCATCGGAGATTTGGAATACTTCGAGCTAGCATGGATCGTTCGAGTCGTGGAGCCTCTCATGAGTCCGGGAGATCGTGGATCGCGGCAAAGGGACTTCTACTCGGAGCTTGTGAAGCGAAGGAGAGGACTACAAAGGTTGTAATCCCTCACACTTAGATAAAAGTTATCATCTTGCATGTTTAAACCTAATAATCTAGCAAAGATCCCGGCTTTGGGTTGTTCGGCACGTCTAAATTTTTATCCGGGCATGTTTGATGCCTTTTGAACTTTCACAAGAGTGCCTAGGAACCCTACAGTGGTATCAGAGCCAAGCTAGAGCATTAGGCGATGTGTTTACGAAGTTAAAACTCCGATCGAACCCGAAACGACAAAATTAGATCCCTCTCTGGAAATTTTTTAAATTTTGGGATTTTTCTGAATTAAAAATATGTAAAAAAATCAGCAGGGAATTCTAAGAATTACCATAAAACCCGAGCCCCCAATTCGTCCAAACGGCGGCGGAACCGCGGCGCAAGCATGCCTTGCGCGGCGGTTTCGCGGCGGAACAGTGCATTCATGACACGTGGCTTTTATGGTAACGTCCGTAGGTACTTGTTGATGCTTCTGGATATTTTTAACAGTGATTCCAGTATTGTTTAAATCTGGGGTTTATTTTGTAATAGTAGATTCGATCGGAATATTTAAGTTCGTATTTCTTTCCGGATATTTAGAAACTGTTAAACTAGTTGAACGGATATCATTAACCGACTTTTTCCCGGCACGTAAAACTTTCAAGTGTTGAATTTTTATCGGGTTTAAATCTTTCGGAAAAATTGTACAAGTTAAGCGGTGGACCCTCTAGAAGACAACAAACCTTAACTCGATTATGTGACCGTCTTGAACTGCCTTTTGAACCTTCGGGTTTGGGGCAGTACGGCGTGCCACATGTGAGGCGTTGGCTTGACCCTTCTACGGCTGGATCACCGGTACTGTGACATATTCTGGGATTATTTGAACTCCGCTCAAGAGTTGAGCACTTTGGGAAATTTTGGGTATTTGATTATCTGTTCGGAAAGTTTAATACTGTCTATTTATCTGGAATGTGATACAATATGTGGAATTCATAGAGTTAGGCATGAAATGCGGAGTATGTAATATTTCGGATTTACGATGTCTAAAGTGATTGTGGATTCCAAATATTGTAGTTTTACACTTTCTTTTCTGTGACCGTAAGTGTAATATGTAATATCGCCGGTTTCGTTGCTATATGTCAACGACAATTGGGATGCGCGTATTTACTTACGTTGATGATATGAGATATTATGTGTTGCTGTGATATATTATATTGGATCGTCGCGATCAGAATAGCCGGGGGTTTTATGTGAGATGAGGATTTTTATTTTCATTCATGTAAAATTCATTTGCAATGTAATATTCTTTTATTTGGGCACTTCCAGGTTGCGGTTGCTGTCACCAGTGTATATTATTTACTTTTCCGCATTAGGTAGACCCAAGGTGGGGAGCACAAGTAACCGGGTTCTAGGGTCCAGTGGGAGGCCATCTCGAGGAGTCGAGACCGGGTCTCCTAACCCTAGAATTGGCAGTGTTACTTGCCGCTCTCGTAGGGGTCTTGGGATGTGGGTTTGGCTATTCGTCGCGACCGTGGAATCCGTGTTTTATACAGGCTCGTATTAAAAACACAGACGTCCTAGTATATCCAATATTTCATATATGTTCTTCTGCTGCAATGTTCTGTGATGAGATCATATTACTGCCTGAGACGAATGCTTATACTATATATATATATATGCTGATATATAAATATTACTGCTTTCGTTTCTTCTGTGATGCTTAGAAAGTATAAGCTGATGGGATTTTTATTAATAAGATTAATAAAAAGAAAATAAACCTAAAGATGTTGTAGAATCAAAACTTTATAAAAAGGGTAGCTACAGTTTTGCTTTGCACAGCGATATATATGATATATCATGCACCTTATTCGATGAGGAAAGGACCGAGATCCCTTCACCGGGAGTGACTCCTTTAGCGAAACTGGCAGATGCTACAAAACTCGGTTTGTCTTTTGATTGCTTTTAGTGTTTTGCTTTGCACAGCGGTATATATGATATATCCTGCACCTTATTCGATGAGGAAAAGGCCGACGATCCCTTCACCGGGAGTGACCCCTTTAGCGAAACTAAGAAAAGCCTCAAAAACACTCCTTTTTCAAAAACTACTAGATTCTACGACGATATCAAGTTCATTACGCTCAGGGTTTTCTGAAAAACCTGCGTAGCCCTCCGTCATTTCAGATAAGAAATATTTAGTATTCGTGCTACGGTAGTTTGGCATGCGTCAAGGCGTAGCGTACGGTAGCTGATTATTACTTATCTGCAGCATGAGATGCGATTGGATTAGGGTATTCGTACGGCGTTGTTTGGCATGCGTCAAGGGTCGTACGGGTGGGTTTAATTCAATCACGAAATGTACGGGTTGAACTTGACTAGCGGACTATGGGTTGTTTGGCATGCGTCAAGGTCATAGCACGCTAGGGGTAAAAGTTTTATCGGGAATTTCAAGCGTTGAAATTTACAATGAGATTGCATACCACCTATGAGATAGTTGGATCCCGATATCCACTGCGAGTAAGAGTTACTCCTGGGAGAGTTTTACACAGGACAATTAGTCATTCAAGTAGGTGTCTAGAAAAGTGTTAACGGGGTTATGCCTCTGGAAAAACGAGGTTTACTTTAATTAGGTCCGTGCGAAAGCACGGGGAACCTCCCTCAAAGTACCGACACTGATCTGGCTGAAAGATTGACGAAATTGTAGGGTGTAATTAATCCCGGCTAATCTTACCTTTTAGGGTTTTGAAGGTAGATTTGATAAAAACAGTGGGAGACATACTGATTAGATAAGATAATAACCAATCTAATCTTGCAAGAGCATACGCTAAAGTGTTTTCTTCTCTCTCTCTTCAGGTAGCGACCATGTCAGACCATAATCAAGATAATAATATTGATGTATTGACTGAACCCGCTTATTATACTGAGCAGGGAAACGTTGGACCCGTTCTTTCTTATAAGAGTTATAAGACTGAACAGGGAATAGAAGAATATCTAGATTCTCAAGCCGCCCAAAAGAACATGCATGTTGATGCATCTTCTTCAGGTGTGTTAGTTATTGAGAACTGTTTCTCAGTTCACCCTACGTCCTGGGTATTAGATACCGGATCAGGATCCCATATATGTAAACAGTTACATGGGCTACGTAAAGGTAGAGAACTGGGAAAAGGTGATCATTCCGTTCAAGTAGGGAACGGTGCAAGTGTTGTAGCCAAAGCAGTTGGCGAATATCACCTAGTATTGCCAAGTCGTAATACAATGATTCTAAATGAGTGCTATTATATACCGAACATGATGTGCAACATTATATCAGTTTCTTTATTAAGTAAAGAAGGATATAATTTTGTAGTAAAGGATAATGTTATGAACATATTCCTAGATCAAAAGTTGATTGCATCAGGCTCGTTACATAATGGCATATTCATTCTAAATCAGAATACAGTCCTGAATATACAAAACACACACAAGAGGAAAAGTTCAGATATGAACGAATCCTACTTGTGGCATTGTAGACTTGGTCATATCAATGCGACACGAGTGGCTAAGTTACATAAGGATGGTTATTTGAATCCGTTCGAATTATCATCTTATGATACTTGTCATTCATGTCTCAAAGGAAAAATAACCAAAGCTCCGTTTAGTGGACACGGAGAAAGAGTTACCGAACTCTTAGGACTGGTACATAGTGATGTATGCGGTCCCATGTCTACGCATGCCAGGAACGGTTCTTCCTACTTCATTACATTCACTGACGATCTCTCAAGATTCGGATGTGTTCCTGATGAAACACAAGTCTGAAGCTTTTGAGAAATTCAAAGAATATAAGCACGAAGTAGAGAACCAAACGGGCAAAAGTATTAAGATTCTTCGATCTGATCGAGGAGGTGAATATTTAAGTGGTGAGTTCCTAGATTATCTAAAAGAGAATGGGATTCTCTCTCAGCTTACTCCTCCTTATACACCACAGCACAACGGTGTATCTGAGCGGAGGAATCGCACCCTATTAGATATGGTGCGCTCCATGATAAGTACAGCTGAGTTACCTATTTCCTTCTGGGGGTATGCGCTTGAGACAGCCATAGACCTATTGAATAGAGTTCCTACCAAATCTGTGTCTACCACTCCATATGAGATATGGAAAGGGAAAAGACCACATCTTAATTATATTAAGATATGGGGTTGTCCGGCCTATGTCAAAAGACAAAATCCGGACAAACTCGAGGCAAGATCAGTCTTATGTAAGTTTGTAGGATATCCCAGAAATTCACAAGGGTATATCTTCTACCACCCCGAGGAACAAATGATGTTTGTTTCTCGACATGCTACTTTCTTAAGAAAAATGTTTTCTTATGAAACAGAATAGTAGTATTGAGGTAGAACTGGAAGAGGTTCCAGCAACACAAACTATAACAGAAGACTTGGTTGAACCAGAGGTTTCAGTAGTACCCGACGAACCTCAGCCTCTCCGCCGATCTAGTAGGGTTTCTCGTCCACTTGAGAGATACTACGGTTTTCTCATTGATGGTGGAAGCGAGGACTGCATCATGGATGATGATGAACCCACTAGTTTCGAGCAGGCCATCACGAGTGGTGACTCTGTGAAATGGCTGGATGCAATGCGATCTGAGATGGAATCCATGTACACCAATAAAGTATGGATTTTAGAAAATGCTCCTGAAGGGGTAAAACCCATTGGGAGCAAGTGGATTTTTAAAAAGAAATTTGGTGTAGATGGAAAAGTTGAGACTTTCAAAGCTAGACTTGTAGCAAAGGGTTTTCGTCAACGACCAGGTGTGGATTATGACGAAACCTTTTCTCCAGTGGCTATGCTTAAGTCCATCCGGATCTTACTTGCCATTGCTGCATACCATGACTACGAAATCTGGCAAATGGATGTTAAGACCGCCTTTCTAAACGGTGATTTAGAAGAGAGCGTGTACATGACTCAGCCAGAGGGCTTCGTAGATAGTGGGAGCAGCGGAAAGGTGTGCAAGCTGCTTAAATCCATTTATGGGTTAAAGCAAGAATCGCGGAGTTGGAACATCTGTTTTGATGTTGTAATCAAAAAGTTTGACTTCATCAAAAATATAGATGAACCTTGTATCTATAAGAAGGTAGCAGAGGGTAAGGTTGTCTTCCTCGTATTGTATGTGGATGACATACTCTTGATAGGAAATGATATTCCTATGCTGCAATCAGTCAAGCTCTTCTTATCACAGAGATTCTCAATGAAAGATCTAGGTGATGCCTCCTGCATATTGTGAATCATGATCTATAAAGATAGATCTAAACGGATACTGGGATTGTTCCAATCCAGGTACATTGACACCATACTAAAGAGGTTTAGTATGGAAGAATCCAAGCGTGGGAATCAGCCCACGATCTCTGGACTCACTCTCTCTAAAGAGATGTCTCCCAAGACTGATTTGGAGAGAGCTCGCATGCAAGGGATACCCTATGCTTCGGCAGTAGGCTCTATCATGTATGCGATGCTATGTACCAGACCCGATGTAGCATACTCACTAAGTGTAGTGAGTCGGTATCAAGCAGATCCTGGAGAGAGTCACTGGATAGCTGTGAAGAACATTCTCAAGTACTTGCGAAGGACTAAGGAGATGTTCTTGGTGTATGGTAACGGAGAACTCCATGTGGAGTCCTTTACCGATTCCAGCTTCCAAAGTGATAAGGACGACTCTAAGTCGCACTCGGGATTTGTCTTTACCCTCAATGGAGGGGCGGTATGTTGGAAGAGTTCCAAACAGGATACCGTTGCAGACTCGACGATGGAGGCTGAATACATCGCTGCCAACGATGCTGCCAAAGAGGCTGTCTGGATAAAGAAGTTCATTAGTGAACTTGGTGTGGTTCCATCCATTGAGCATCCAATACCTCTGTATTGCGATAACAATGGAGCTGTGGCTTTGGCCAAGGAACCCAGGTCCCATCAGAAGTCCAGACATATTCTGAGGCGGTATCACCTGATCAGGGAGATAGTTGATCGCCGGGAGATCGAGGTCAGGAGAGTAGATACGAAGGACAACACTGCGGATCCATTCACGAAGGCTATTCCCCAGATACAGTTTGAGAGATTATTCGGGATGCTAGGTATGCGATACTACAGCAGCTGGCCTTAGTGCAAGTGGGAGATTGTTAGTTATGTATATGCCCTAGAGGCCATTGTTGTACATATGATGTATATTATAATGGATGCTTGGATATATATAGAGATGACTTTCTTGCTCGTCATGATAGTATGCTATTTGGTTTCACTTTATCTTAACATGTTGCCTTGTATTGGTTTACTGTTTTACTCTCACATGTTGATAAAGCCCTTAGGATCTGTACTCGACTACTGGGACTATGATGAGATCATACTAGTGGGGCCGCGGTAGTCGATGAGTACATCCTATAACTGTTCCTAGTCGAGGGTATATCGAGACAGGGCATCGATACACCAGAGTAGACTAGCGTATACGCATCTTGACCCATATGATGGGCGATGGATGATCCCATATCCATCGGTGTTAGACATCAGAGATGGTGTACGGGTGCTCAGTGGAGACTGGGTACACTGGACGGACTCGCCGAGAACTCCCAGATGGTGATATACTACACGTCAGATGGCAGTTCTCCGGTGACACTGGTACAGGGTAGTCTGTAGACCCGAGATCGTCATGGAGTCTTGTGTGATTCCCACTGTGCTTTGATTTCCACATTACCACGTCCAAGAGGGCGTGCAAAACGGTGGATTTTGGGTACAGTCCCGAATCACATAGAGGCAATGAGCGATAGGAGGGGATTCGTCTCTCCCGGTATAGGGAGTTAATGTTGTGCTGTGTTCGATTGGCTATAACTGGAAGTCCCTGGCCAGGGCTGATATGGAGATTTACTGGTAAGTGTTACTAGTAGTTTCTCGACCCGTTATAAGTCACACATCGACACGACTTATCGGTTACTGGGGTCTGACGTATACCACCCCTAGACTTGATATGCGACATATCAGACGAACAGACCGTACTGTACGGGAGTGTTACTGATCGGATTCACAGGAGAACGCACAGGCTAGCTTGTTGATCTTCTGATCGCTCAATACCTGGGTGGCTGTTACGTTTAGCTTACCGCTTGCAGCTTGTGGGTGTTTGATATGATCATCACCTGCTACCGGCGTATTGACGATTCTTTAGAGTCCTACACAGAGGTTTCTTGGCTCAGGCAAAACGGAGTAGAGGCACATATGTGATATGTGCAGGACCGAGAATAATGCGATATGGGATACCGTATTATATTCTCGCGATATTTAGATATGAACCGGGTCATCGGATCAAGTGTTGATTCGATGAATCGGTACATGATATATTAGTCGGTTATATTCGATATAGCCGGATCGTCGGATCAAGTGTTGATTCGATGATTTAATGTATAATAATATATATGATATATTATTACATTATCTAATATTGGCTTGCTTTATTATTTCATTTTCTCACTGGATAATACATTGATATATATGCGATATATGTTAATTGTATTATTTTCTTTTGTTGCAAATATATAATATATATGTGATATATATTATTGTGACATGATATGATTAATTGTTAAACATATTTAAGGATGATTAATTGAGGTTAGGGTTTGATTAGGGTTAGATGCTTCATGCACCTTCTAGAAGCATTTTTCTTTTGTCATTCTTAAGATATTATGGATGACACATTCTTTAACTCAACCAAACCCTAACTCTAGTTATTTCTCTACTAAATCCTAGCCACTCATCCTTGACCATGGTTTACAAATCAATCATATAGCTTTTATTCTATTCATCACAAAAGGATTAATATGATTATTGATTTTCCATTATCATCTTCTTCTCTCTTGAAAAGCTTGCTAGAAAATCCTTAAGTGATGAATAAATATGAGAAAATGATATAAAAAGAAAGCAAAATTACTACTCTCTCATCCTCATCTCATCTAGCCCATGGGATTAGTGTGTTCATCTCTTTTGAGTGAGAAAGCTTGAGTCTTTGCAACTTCGAGGTAGATCATCGGAGATTTGGAATACTTCGAGCTAGCATGGATCGTTCGAGTTGTGGAGCCTCTCATGAGTCCGGAAGATCGTGGATCGCGGCAAAGGGACTTCTACTCGGAGCTTGTGAAGCGAAGGAGCAGACTACAAAGGTTGTAATCCCTCACACTTAGATAAAAGTTATCATCTTGCATGTTTAAACCTAATAATCTAGCAAAGATCCCGGCTTTGGGTTGTTCGGCACGTCTAAATTTTTATCCGGGCATGTTTGATGCCTTTTGAACCTTCACAAGAGTGCCTAGGAACCCTACAATGACAATAGAGGGAGACATGCGAGGAGGAAAGACGAAGCGTGATTGGAGGGAGCATCATCATGAATATTTGCTGAGATGGGAAGATAGACAGCGTAATATTGTTTTACAGCAAATAGATGACCAAACAACCACCGACGCTACAGAAACATATTTACAATGGTATAAGCGTGCCATTATAAGATATCTTTCTACTCCCCCTAACGACTTTCCAAACATCTAGCAGTACGAGCCTAGAGACCACGTGGAACGAGAAATGGCAAGTTAAAATTTTTAAATTATATTAGTTTTTAACATCCGGCGGTATGAGTCAATAATTATTTCTTATTTTTAATATAACGACAGGCTCGTGGGTTGCATCATATACAATCAATGATACATGATCCATATCCGACTGATACTGGTCCAGATACTCGGGCTTTATTTTCTACTGTAGACTCATATATTGGTGGTATATTCAGTTCATATAATATGCTTCCACATTTATCGACATCGCTAGAGCAGCAGCATGAACCGGCACCAGAGCAGCAGCATGAGCCGGAACCAGAGCCGCAGCATCAAGGAGATCCAGAGCAGCGGGATCAATGGTTTGGAACACCATACTGTCAGCAGCAACCCTGGCATACTGAACAAACACAACAACTGGAGGAACAACAGTTTTGGGGGGCATGTTTTGCGCAACAACATCAGTCTTGGAAGTCAGGTTTTGCATAACATCAGTCTTGGGGGTCAGATTTTGCGCAGCAACAACAGTCTTCGGGGTCAGGATTTGCGCAGCCATGGGGGCCAGGTTTTGTGCAACAGCAGCAGCATGAAACCAGGACAGGTTCTTCGCAACACAGCCCAGTTGGGAAACAAATTTTCCGTCCTACATACAGTTGTTGGGAGACAGCACATATCCGACACATGTCCCACATTCAGGATTTGCGGAACAGCCTGTCCAAGACGATACTGAAGACGAAGCAGAAGAGCAGACGCCACCGCCGCCATATACCCGAGAAACGGAAGGGTCGTCCAGTCATCCCAAGAGACATAGGCTTATGTCAAGTCTCCTCGGATTGGGAAAGGAAAAGCGATAATTGTATAATTTTACAAACAGATTATTTTTTGTATTATAAATTTGACGGATTCATTTTGTTATCGGAGTGTATACAAGATTCATATTTAAACAACAATAATATTATTTATTAATTTTTTTAAACGATATTTATTAAATTCTGTTTTTTATTTAATTTTTTTAATAAGGAACCCACCCGCCCCCCACCCTATATAGCTTTAGAGGGTGGGGGCGGGTTCTTGGAACCCGCTCTCTGCTTGCTGTGGGTGCGGGTGGGCAGGTGGGATTGTGAAACCGTCCTATTTTAGTAAATAAAAAATAAATGATTTTATTTTAATAATTTTAATATCAGTATACCCTATTTCGAAAAAAAACCCAACAATAAATCCATATCCAAAACTACCACATTTTACTACCTGCTTCTTATCATTATAAACAGTAGTAATAAAAGAACAGGGAAAGAAAATGTTCTCATACTTTGGTATTTCAACTCAATCTGGCTGTCAATTAGTTCATTTCCACCCAAAACCTCCCCAAGCCCACCCCATTTATGTGTAGGGTTCTCGGATGGCTGGCAGAATGGGAGGTGGTAATAGTTGTATGTTTCTTGAGGATTATTATAAGGGCCAACCTTGTTTACCCAAAGTGTAATTGGGTCTTCAGCTTGGTACTGCATGTTAATAGCAAAACAGAATGTCAGTAAAAACTAATTACAAAATAGGCAACGAACTCTTTAATAAAACATATACAAGGGATCTACTGTCATGCCTTATCATATAGAGAATGTAGAAAATGCCCTATCAGGGCATATATAGTGCAAAAGTAGGTCATAGTCATCTAGTTGATAGAATTTATTCACACAATATATACCTTATAAGTATAAAGATAGAAATGACCTCGAATCGAGGGCCAAAAGACTGTGTCCCTATTACATAAGCACGCACAACATAAGGAGTTAAACAAGTATGACATTAAGAAATTTCCTGTGATTGCTTAAATTTCTTGTAAATTGTTTACAATTCCCAAAAGAAAAAAAAACTACAATATAGGGTTCATAGATGGTTAAAGTACTTCACAAGCAAACATGGGGCATGTGGAGAAAGAAAAATACGTTATCTATGAATTCAGGCTAGTTACAAATAGCGCTCTCTGGATCTAGCAAACTGTGGAAGAGATTTGACTTTTGAGCTAAGTAGCATGGAAGATGCTTAGATAAGGCCCTAGTTCTTGACTGGAAAGGACACCAACGGCCACTGCAGTAGAAGATCAACAAGACAACAAAGGAGTGAATTTTTTTTTCTGTCAATAAAGATAAATTTAGTACTAACATATCAATTGTTTGTTGTTCTGGTTGATTCTTACTCTTCGACATGTGTTCAGGTTGAAAATAAAATTGAAAGGGTTGTGAGGTTCAGCACCACATACCTACTCCTCTACCTCAGCCTCCTCAAGATTTTTCCTCTTTTCGCTATCTTAATGTTGTTCCGATGGACCAAAATATAACCCATTATAGTATGACTCTTCTTCCCCCAAACGTCACACAACTGACTTAACCTCTGGTCCCATTCCAAAGCACGAGCACAAATATCTCCTGTAATGAATCATTGATCGATCGAAAATCGATGTCCCTCTTCTAACAAGAGTATCAAATACTGCTTGCCATCAAACTCAGACTCAGCAAACACAAGATAGAAGCCTAACTGCTAGCGTCACTGGAGGCAACAATAATCAATCTTCATAGAACTGAAAATGATGCGCAACTGCTCAGTCTAACAATGCAAAGACATCACGATATTCAAACTTCTACAAAGGTTCCATCTTGACCTCTTTATTCCAACTAATTCAGTCAGCTGACAATCACCTCAAATCTCAACAACAACCAATGCCATAACAACCAACAATTCAATCATCCTAATTCCAGCTCTCGCCATTCGAAAGCTCTAATTGCAGTTACTGCATCAAATTCAGAAACAAAAAGATCTAATCTAACCTAGAAGCCTCAAACCAAGTAAATCAGCCAGAATGTACCCAGATCCAATCCTTAGATCTATCAAATCCACAGCCAAATCGTTGAATCGAGCTAATTAGGGTTCGAGATCGATGTACCTTGTGATCCGACTCCGAAGCGAACGCGGCGGCGAGGAGGAGGGAGAGGACGAGGAGGGAAAGAGATCGGACGGTGGCGACCATCGCCGCCGTCGAATCTCAGGGCGGTGGAAATTGAGACTTCGAAGCGAGATTCGAGCTTGGGATTCGCTCTGATCGCAGCAGCAGCAGCAGCTCCCCCTTCGTTATCGATGAAATTTTATTACATTAAATACTGAAATAATTATAATTTTTCAAGAGAAATGGAGTCTTCGTTTGTATTTATGTATTAAGTTGGTGCGGCGTGAATGAATCGTGGGTGGCGTATAGATTCAAACAGCAAAATTGCTAAATTAGTCCGATCGGTTTGGGGGGAGCATGTGCGCTGCCTGTGCAATGGATCTGGCGTTAGCTATTCATTTATTTTTTGAACAGGATGACGGATGAAGGAAACGATTGAGATGCATACAATCTTAAACTTTCAGAAGTCATGATAGCTGTTGAAAGACCACGGTCATGAGTCTCCTTTCCTTCGGATGTTGAACAATTTTTGTGTAAATTAGCCTGAAGCTTAATTAAAATTGAAATGAAAACATTAAACAAACATTCATCATGGGGCTCGAAGCAGCCTATCGGCGGGACAGAAATGGTCCATGGAAAATACCCGGGTTCTCTCATAAATGAGAGGATCGCTAGTTTAAATCTAGATTAGAAATAAGAGAAAGAAGTTGACATTGATCAAGAAAGTGAAAGCACAAATGGATATAAACAGAAAAAGTGCCCAACACCTTTTTTTTTTCCTTTTTTGATGAAAGAAGATGACAAGATCGTTTTAAAAAAATTATCTTACTTTCTTACTGCGTATAAAGTTTATATATATATATATAAACTTCTTTTTATAGAAAAAGAAATGATCAACTTCTAGCTTTTTTATATTCTCTAAGCGTGAAACAAAACAAAATAGCGTATGCGTATAGTGTTGAAGCACATATTCAGGCTCTTACATTTTTATTCCATTGACATTTATAATTGGCATAACCCGTGTAATCCAAATATAAGCAGAGGACTAAATGTTATAATAAACATTCTTTCAAAAAGAAAACCTACATATGTGCTTTTGATGAACTTGCATACTAAAAGTCTATTCGGAAAAGAAATGGCATTTGTATAAATAGAAGCGCTTTTATATGAGCAAAGGGGTATAGCTTAGGCATTAAAAATCTCCTCTTCAATATGAGAAGGTTGTCGATTAGATTTCCAAAAGGTTCACATCCAACAAATCTAGATTTTTTATTTTTAACAATCAAGCAAGAGGTTTAGGGATTGAATCATGAGGTTATCAGTTATTATCCAGAAATGGTGCTTTTGCATTACAAATTAGAAATAGAGGGGCGATATGAGAAACCAAAAGAACTTCAAGCTTTTAATGCAAACCCCCGTCTCAAACACGAACGCTTATCAGAAAACGCTGCCCTGTTTTCTCTCGCAGACGAGGTAAACAAAAGAGGAAGAAACGAGGGGGCCAAAAAAAAACTAGGGTTTAGTTTCATTTTCTTATTTTTGTTCTAATTACTCTTCGAAATTGATTCTAAATCGATCGTTCTCATTCTCTCCTTTGATCGTTTCAGGAACAATGCAACGAAACCATCGATTGCCATCTTTACCCTAATGTTGGTTCGGTAACAATTTTGTTTCTCTGCTTTCTTAATAATTTTTATTGAAATTTTAGGGGATATCCAACAACATCAATATTTGTTTATTAAATGTGGTAACTTTAACCAGGGCATACAGTTAAACTTCAAACCCTGTATTATTTGGTCTTCACGATTTGTACTGTGTTCCTCGAATTCTCAGCTCAGGTACAATGATCTCGATTTGAAAATCATCGATTTAGTCTCTTTTTTACTTACATTACATTAGCCATTTTATTTTATTTTGTTAAAGGTTAAACCATCAAAGTTTTTTGAATTTGAGCTTATACCTTACAACCAACTAGGGGAGTTTTTTTTGGGTGTGTGTGTTCTCGTTTTGACCATTCACACAACAACATATATATCTAGGGATCAGTATAAGTATCAGACAATCACTTTTGGGGATTGAAATCACCCATCGTGGCTTTGCCGGCTGTTTTGGATATCGAATTTTTTTCGCTTGACAAAAATATTTTAAAAAGAGAATTTGGTATAATTTTCAGATAAATAGTAATGATAACTATAAACAATTTGGCCTATTTTTAGTAATTAACGACGTTTAGAGTGGTTTTCTACATATATAGTAAAAAGAACCGTATGCTTTTTGATACATTTTCAATAATTAGTGACGTCTAGAGTAGTTTTTCTATGTAAACAATAATCTTATACTAAAATCCCACTAATCAATTGGTAAATCCACTGTTATCGAAACACGGACAGTCCTTTGGCAAAAAAAACTCGGATAGGCATATTTGGGATTGGAATCGGCCATAGATCAGGATCGACCAAGATTTAAAACCATGCTTGCACCTTTACATTTTTATAGTCAAATGTGTTATGTTAAAGGGGGTTTCAGCAAAAAATTAGAAGTTGTACAGAACAGCCACAAATTAACACAAAGAATAATATAATTTTTATGTTAGCCTTTTCGTTTGAAATATTCAGAAATATTGTAGACACTTTATTTATGTGAAATACTTTGATCAATAATCATTAATCCTCGATGTCCATAGTTTCCTTGTCCATAGAAATTGTCAAAAGGGTCGACGTCTTGATCATAATGTTAGGTTTTCTTATTTAGAATATGGATGCATATCAAAACGCATATGTCAAATAGAAAAATGCGCAACGGAATATATGCCGATGGAGCCACCTAAGCTAGGCAACCCTCTATTAGGAACTTGGTATTTTGGACTTATGGAATACCAAAGACACCGCGACTCCCTTTATATAAAGAGGATAAACCAATATCCAAAGCATAAACAGTAACCTTCTTTTCTTATAATAAAAAAGATAATCATTTAATAATGTAACATTCCAGTACTCTTAGCCTTGGTAGATTGTAAGTTTAGGTTTTTATAGATCTTTACATATGTTACACTTGCATATATTTCAATATCTTAAATGTTTGTAAGTTGATCCACATTATGAATTGGATTTAACATAAAACCCAACATTTAATTTTTTCTCTTTGACATGACGGCTTAAGGTATGCATCCATATTCTAGTAAATAAGTCAAACAATTGGTATCAGAGCCAAAGTTTTATAGACTCTCTCTAGTTGTTTTTTAATTACAAAGATGTGACCATGAGAGGACTATGCTACTCTCAAAAAGTTTTTATTTCTCTCTTTATATAATATTTTTTTATCATGTTGTGATAACGTTATGTACCTAGCATAAGTAGTTTAATGCTTGCCATCGTCATAACCAATCTCTTAATCCTTTTGATGATTATGAAATTTGCATGCAAGTATATATACATTGATAACAACATAAAGATTAGTTATTATATGTGCTAACCGTCATTTTGTTTCTGGCATATTAAGTTTTGTTATTAATATTGTGAAGATGTCTTAACTTGTTTGAAATTTATGAATTGATTATTAATGTTTTCCATACACCAACGTAAAACATCTATTAATTATGCCAATTTAATGTCTTTATTTTGTACTTCCTCCGTCCCAAATTATTAGTCCTAATAAGAAATAACACAAATTTTAAAAAAATGGTATTAAATCTATTAACTAATTGCAATTCTATATTATTATTAACTAATCGCAATTCTATATTATTATTAACTAATCACAATTCTATATTTTCTTTGCATTTTTGACCCTCAATAACTTTTGGTGCAATATTTAAGCAATCAATAAATTTTCTTCTTTCTACTTGTCCCAATGTTTAGAAATACCCACCAAAATATTTAAGACTAAGGACATTATAGGAAATTAACAAATTATTAATACTCCATAATTAGAAAGAGGACAGAATTTTGGAACAAACTAAAAGGGAAATTAGGACCTATAATTTGGGACGGAGGAAGTATTAAATTTCTTGGTCTTAAATTGACTAGTATGTCAAAACATGTCATTAGACATAATGAATTATATAATTGTTTGGGCATGTGTATTTCAACAAGTTAATATCATATTAATGTTTTGAACTCTTTATTATTTTCAAGTATTTAAATTGATCACCAAAGTGGTCCTAATATCAGAGGGGAAAGAACAAAAATAGGGATTATTATGTCAAATTTGTTACATATTTATCTTCTAAAATAATTTTCTTGTACCTAAGGGCATGTTTGGATAGTTATAATCCTATGGATTTTAGATCAAGATTCTTTTTTTTTTTCCAATGGATCAGGTCAATTCCTTAAAAGTGATTGTTTGGATGCTAATTTTCAACAGTAATCCGGAAGCTTTAAAAACCTCAAATAGGGTTATTCTTATGAATAAAAAAAATTAGCTCAGAGCTAATTTTTTTAATCCCGAGCGCTCTCTCTCTCTCGTTTCCTTCCTTTTTGAGAAATTTTTTCTTCTATTGTTGTATCTTAATTCACTTTGATAAAAATTCTCAATAACTATTTCCTTTCTCTATATTATCTTTAGCTTTCTTTGTCTTTTTATTTTCTTGAATTAGAGATAAGATTTTTAGATGGGTTGTATGGTAAAACAAGTAATGACTTGTTTGTAAGAATAATCATGAGAGGAGATTCTTTAGTTGGTTTGAAATCAAAAAAAAGAAAGATGGATTGTGGAATTAGAAAAAAAAAAAGAATTTGAAAAGGATATAATGGGTTGAATTTTTTTTTGAAATCAATGTGTTGAAATTGAAAACATGATGATGGGTTGTGAAAATTGAAGAAGAAGATGGTGTGGTGTGGGAAATCAGGGGATAAAATGAAGAAAATAACGGGTTGTGAGAATTGGAATAAAAATTGATGAAGAAAATAATGGATTATGGAATTGAAGAAAATAAGTTATAAAATTTTAAAAAAGAAAAATGGGTTGAGAGATCTACAAAAATTGAAGGAGACAAGAATATCATTTTGTCTACACTTTTAATTTCTATATAGTTAATAATATTTTATTATTCAAACTTATCCTTTACTAGCCAAACAACCTTTGATATAAAAACCCTCCGGGTTTTTTCACCAAAAGAAATACACATGCATTCCAAGACATTTTTGTCCTAAATAAAATCCGACGAATTTTTATCCCAAGTATCCAAACGCAGCCTAAAGGAATGTCATCAAATTTAGAATTTAAATAGCGTGGAATAGTGAGAATGCATATAGGATTAAGTACTTCAATATAACCAAAGATATAAATTTACTTATTTTGAGTAGTTTGTCTTACTAGTTCTGCGCTATTTATACCAATAAATGGTTGAATTATCAATGTGTTATAATTCTCATCTAAAGTAGAGATTATAATGACGCAACGAGTTGTCCTTAAAAGTAGATCATAAAGTAAAATTAGATTTGCCTTGAAAATTGATTTAGACTTCTGGTAACGTATTAATATAAACATAGTGATGTATTAATATAAATATGTTTACTTTCAATTTAGTAACAGCATATATATTTTGGTCTATTTCCAGTTAATAGTGGTTCCATTCCTATGTTAAATGGTTCAAAATTCATGGATAGGAAAGAGAGAATTATGTTCACATTAGGCATGGATCTTGATCTACCTTTTCGAGTGGATGCACAAGCACCGGTTACAGCGGAAAGCACACCGGAAGAAAAGAGCCTTCATGAAAAATGGGAAAGGTCAAACCACTTGAGCTTACTTCTTATGCAAGCACATGTGGTAAGGAACATAGGACGATCTATTCCTAAGACCACTAAGGCCCAAGATTTCATGAAAGTTATGGAAGCGCCCTTGTTTGTTCTAATAAGGCTCTGGTTAGCGCTTAAATGGCGAAGATGTATCTATGAGGTATTCAAGCACATGTAGCATCCGTGGACACATTGTGAAGCGAGAGATATTGCATCCTAATTGAATGAAATGGAGGTTTCCATTTCTGACGCTTTCTTAGTCCATTATATCCTCAACCCTCTGCCTATAGAATATGGGCCATTTATGATCTCTTACAACCTACATAAAGAAAAATGGTTCGTCGGTAATTTGTTGACTATGGTTCAAGAGGACAGTTTGAGGAGGGAGAGGAATTAAGTTGTGAACTTCATTTTTTATTTAGGAAATGACAAAACCGAAAAGGGTATTAGTGATGACATAAAGAAAAAGATAAAGGAGAAGGAATCAAGCAAAGATTTTTCTTGTTTTTTTTGCAAAAAGATCAGTCACTTAAAGAAGGTTGTCAGAAGTATATCAAATGGTTGGAAAAGCAAGGTAATCACTCGTCTTATGATTGTCATAAATCTTATTTAATGGATGTTCCTATTCAAACTTGGCATAGTGACTCTGGTTCTACCCTTCATTTTGTCATTTCTGAGCAGGATTCCTATCAATAAGTACAACTGATGGTAAACGAATTGCCATCTCGAGAAACTGGATTCATTTATGCGTGAAAGCCTTTGTACCTTTAAGTTGTTCCTGAGTACGGATTTTGATTTAGAAAACACCTACATTTCTAATTTTAGCAAAAACCTTGCTTACGATTCCAGCCCGATGTAATTTTCTCTTCACTTTCAAAAACTTCTGTTTTTCATTGAATAAAAATTCAATAATTGTTGGTTTTGGAATCCATTGTGATGGTTTATTAAACTTGGTCTTGATCACCATTTTGCACTACATTTGTTCACCCATCATAATACAAATGGCTCTAAGCGTGGTAGAATAAATGAATAATATGTTGTGGCACCGGAGATTGGGACATGTCTCTATAAAGAGAATCAAAAGGTTAGCGAATGAAGGGATCATAAGGACGTTAAATTTCTTTGATTTTGAGACTTGCGTGGACTGCATAAAAGGAAAGGAAATTAGACCAACACATACAAGTCCTATCGGTAGTTCTTTAGAGATCATTCATATATATGTGTGTAGTCTATTTTCTCCCTGCATCACCGGAAAACTTTTTTTTCACCATTATTGACAACTACTATTCATGATATATGTATCTTTATCTCCTTTTTGATAAGGCAGAAATATTTCAAACCTTCAGAGTATTTTATAGGGAGGTAGAGAAATAAATAGGAAAAGTGATCAAGATAGTTTGATCTGATAAAAGTGGCGAATATTATGTTATATAGTGAGATGGGACAACAATCCAAACCATTAGCGTGATTCCTTGAAGAAGGTATTTACCGCAATACATAATAACTGTTAACTGGCTGTACATACACTTAAAGACATGGTCAGGAAGTCGCTTTGACCTTCTACTTTCTTTGTGGAGTGAAGCATTGAAATCAACTTCACACATCCTAAATAAGGTATCTACGAAGTTCCAAAAACTCCCTATGAGATATAGACTAGTAGGAAACCAAGTGTTAATTTTTGCACATTTGGGCATGTCCAATTGAAGCAAACTTGTGTAACCCACAGGAAAAGGCGAATGACTTGTGTACTAGTGAATTTTTTTAGCCTGTCTATAAAGGTCAAAAGTGTGCAAATTTTATTTTCCATCTCGATCTCAAGCTATAGCTGAGACAGATATAGCATGATTTCTTGAGGATGGCTACATTAATGGGAATATAGAATTATGAAATTCAACCTTCGAGGATCTACAGGTTCAAGATTCTACATCTCTTGCACCACAAAAGTTGGTTATTCCAATTGTTATGCCTCTAGATAACATTCGAGAGAAACAATCAGTTCTAGACGTTGTCCCCCATAATGTGCCATATATCAGGGAATCAACACCTCAACAAGAAAACATGGTTCAAGATTCTTCATAAAGGAGATCCATTAGACCAAGAATATCAACTATATCTAATGACTATATAGTTGACCTATTAGAAAATGATGGTGATGTAAGTAAGGAGGACGATCCAGTAACGTTCTCGTAAGCTATTGAAAGTGATTAATCCATGCAATGAACAAATGCTATGTAAAAGGAATTACTTTCCATGGATAAAAATCAAGTTTGCGATCTCATTGATTTGTCTAAATTAAGGAATAAAATCGGTTGGGTATAAATGGGGATATTCAAGACCAAAAGAGATTGTAAAGGCAAAATCGAAAGATACAAGGCCTGGTTAGTGGCTAAAGGATCCATTCAATGAGAAGGCATTGATTTCACTGAGTCCTCTTCTTCATTTTCTAAGAAGGACTCGTTAAGAATATTCATGACCTAAGCTCATTATGATTTGGAGTTGCATCAAATGGATGTGACAACGGTATTCTCAACGAGGATATTGCTTATCAGCAGCAAGAGGTCTGGTTCTAGTTAGACCATTTTGTTGTTGCTGAATTCCTCTTAACACGAGAACAATTATCAGCACATTTAAGTTTGAATCATGAAGATATATATGGATGGATTTACATATATTTGGGGAAAAAACCTAGTTTTGGGTGAATAAAGTGGAGAGTTTCTCCTGTGTTTAATGTATGGTTCTCATTGGGCAATGAAGATATTTATGCAAATGAGGTACGAATTGTGAATTTTTTAGAATGCTAAGTTTGATGTGGTGGAATAGGAAGTTCGAAGTTTATGTGGTGGTGCTACGATTAATAGAAGATCGTAGTAATGGGGAATTGAGTGAGGTTGCATGATCATTTGGATGAAATGTGCAAAAAGAAGGTGTTGGGGTTTGTATAACATGGCTCGTAAAGTGGAGAGAAGACCTATTGATGTCCACCTTGTTGGGGTAAAAATTTACACCCCGGTTGACCAAGTCAAAATCAAAGTCAACCCCAAGCCAAGTGGGCCCAAGCCCAGATCCAGTGGGCCCATGCCTGGGTCGAGCCCGAACATGAAGCGGCCGGCCTCCCCCCATGCCAAGATAAAAAATTTTGTAATAAATAATTTTGTTGCATTTCTTTTGTTTTATTTATGGATAAATGTAAGAAAAATAGGCATAAAGCCAAATTTTTGTAAAGCCCATGGCTTATGTGCAAAAAGAAATGGCACATGAGCCATGAAATAGGCAAAATGCCATTTTGTGAAGCCCAAGGGGCTATGTGTAAAGTGTATGGCCTATAAAGGCAAGGATAATGAAATATCCCAACAACTTTTTCTCTCCAAAAAAAAGTTTCAGAGCTGAGCTCTTTCTTCCTTCTTCAAGGTTCCAAAACCTTCTTCTTTCTTTTGAATTAAATCAAGAGTTCTACTCTCATTTTTATAAAACAAATTAGTTTTCACCACAAAACCCATCAAGGGGAACTCAGATCTTCCACCAGATCTCAAAAAGAAAAGATTTTGAAATCCCACATCTCTTGATCTTCAAGATCCAGCTAACAGAGGAGGAAGAAGAAGAACATCTTTCACTAAACCCTCAAAAAAAAAAAAAAAAAGGAAGAAAAACACATTCAGGAGTCCAACTCCTCTCTGATTTCTCTTCTGAGAAATTTGTTCAGGCTAAAAGCCTCTTGTGCCTCTCCGGCATGCAGCGCAAGTGCGCAAGGCGCCCGCGTGCCGACACGTGGCGCGCGCGCTTGCGCGCCTGCGCAAGGCGCCCGCGCGCCGACACGTGGCGCGCGCGCTTGCGCGCCTGCGCAAGGCGCCCTCGCGCCGACACGTGGCGCGCGCGCTTGCGCGCCTGCGCAAGTGCGCAAGGCGCCCCCGTGCCGACACGTGGCGCGCGCGCTTGCGCGCCTGCGCAAGTGCGCAAGGCGCCCGCGTGCCGACACGTGGCCCCCGCGCATCCCTTGGATGCCCTTTCCCTCTCTTTTTATGTACATACATATACACATACATATGTATACAAATTCACACATATACATACTCCGCCACATTCTCCCCCTCCAAAAAATTTTCGGGCCGGGACGCTACCCCGAACCCCGCAAGGGGGCTGCTAGCCCCCTTGACCCCCAGCCCGCTATCCGGGTAGCGGGACCCCCGTAAAAAACTCTGCGTGGCTCCCGATATATCCAAAACCCCCTTTCAAAACACACGCACACTGCACATTGAGTTCGCATGACCAGTTTAACCCGTTAATCGGAGGTTCCCTCGCCCCAAAGGCGATGGGTAATTAACGGCAGCTTAGTCTGCGGCTGCCGGAGATTCGGATCCCCACAATCATTAAACCCCGGCCTACCCTAGGCAGGGGGAATCTGTAGTACGCCTGACAAGCGTGCGCGTATTCCCATCTCACTGGGGTGACGAAAAAACACCCTACACACCTAAAGTTATCAATAGTTGATTAAAACTTTGTGGCTATTGTTTTGCGCTCAGGCGTGTTGTCTGTGATGACTGTTCATTTTAGATAATATTGTATGATCCAAAGTAAGCTATGAACTTTGCATTTGTGATGGTTGTTTATTGATATTTTGTTACCTCTGCTCTGAAGCTATATCTCCTTTTTGACAGGAAAGCCAAGTCATATGGATTGAAACGCATTGTACATGACTTGTGCTGATTCCTCAAAGGGTTTGGTCACTAACTTACCATCTCCTTAAATGGTTTTAGTGCTTTTGCTTCTAGATATGAAAGATGTGTTGAAGCTCAAGTTAATGCATGAATTTTACAGGTAAACCTGAACTGCTTTAATTAGAAACTCACCGACAATGGTTCATAGAGCTGAAAAGATACAAAGCTAATAAGGAGTGTGTCATATGTGGTATCGTATTCTCATCATCTCTTACTGTAATATGGTATACTGCAAATTACTTGGTTATATATGAATGCTTCCGGTTATTTGCCATGTGTTCGTTAACTTGTAGATTGTTGTATGCTGCTATTTCAAAGGACAAGTGTACATCTATCAACTATCACTTTAGAATTCAAGGTTATTATCACTGCAACTTTTTAAAACTTCCTATGAAATACTATCGATGTGGTTGCTAATCAAAGTGAAAAGACGGAAATTTTTCCTTTTAGGTATATGGATATTAGTCTTTCTACTCGGTGATTATTCTAGCAATAAGACCTTATATGGTACTACAGTTTATAGATAACTACACATAGCTATGCATCATGGTTACTTGTCATCCCTACACTTTCCTTTTTCCAAAATCACCATGAAACACAAGCGGATTAGCCTCAAAATTCAAATTATTGGAAGCTAGCATGAAGAACTTTGACAATATTATCCGTCGAGACCTATGGGAAAAAGAAGCGTTTGAAAAGTCCAATAAATGTTTCCTGTAATTATATGTATATGAATTAAATACGGTAACAGACAGCTTTTCTCGGGGCACTGGGTGTTGAGTAGTAGAATTCTGAATAGATAGGAAACTAGAAATTAAAACAGAAGAAGTATAACCTTAAGGATATCTTTTGTTTAGATTGTTGGCCATGTATGATGATGCATTGAGTTATGTAGTATTCATTAGAAAAGCATCTCTAGGTCTGAAAAGGTAACACATCAACCAGAAGCGGTATTATGTAATTACCTATATCAATATAATTTTATTGCCAGATTGATACTGGTAACTGTTTGACATAACTATTTACATATATAATTGAATACGTTATCTTTTATATATTTATTTGGTGATTTGGGTGATGCAGAGATGTAAGCTGGTAGAACTTTCATCAACCCAACTATTTAACAAGGTTGGCAATCTTATTATATATAGCACTCCTACCATGTCACTAATAGTAGTAAACTGATTGAATTGCTTTGTTGATTCGTCTCCCTCTTATGTTGACATCCAAAAGCTTGTTTCTGATCACTTTCCTTGCCATTAGCTTTTGTGATGCTTTGTTGGATTTTTGGTTATATATCCAAGTCTAGAACATGACCCATAACAACAATATACTGTGTTTCCATAAATTTGAAAGAGAGATGCCCGGTCATTATAAGGTCTATTCACTTCTGTCGAGGGAATGAAAGCAAGATGAAACCTCAACTTCAATATGAGAAGTATCGCTACAAGCACTTCGAATTGTTGAGTCACCGGCGGAGATGGCTTCCAAATAACCGTTCATCATCTATGGATCTTTATGTACTAATGCTTCATCCAAGAGTTATTGGAATTTATCAAATCACTCCCTATCAAATGGAGCACCACTGTTGGATCTGTCACAATTTTGATTATTTCAATTTGAGGGGGGCAATTATATATTTTATCTATAAGTGTATACGAGCTTTTGATACAAGTGGGTTCCAACAATTAGACTCGAGCAACATTTGTAGAGTTAGGTCTCTAAAAGGCATTTTTTGTGTGCTTGTAGTGAGGTTTTGGATCGAGTCATTTGCTTTGATACGATGTTAAAGTTTTGATTTATATATATATTTTCAAGAAGGGGGGGGGGGGGAGGGGCAATTATCTATATTATTTATGAGTGTACACGGGCTGTTGATATAAGTGGGTACCAACAATAAGACTCAAGACTTGTTGAGGTTTGACCCATTTTATCTCTTATACTATTGTACCGCTCATAGTTTTTCTAATGTAAGACTATTTTAGTCTCTCACATCTCACCGGGATCAAATGATGATGATGTTCCTAGTATCAACATCAAAACCTTGGAATGAAATTTGCTTATGGACCTTATAATTTCAAATGTTGATCGAATTTATTAGACTAGAGGTCTTTTGGAGATTTTGATGCAAGAGAATGTAATAGAAGGACAGACATCAAGAAAATTTGGGCCTTCCCTTGCTGAACATAGACAGATAAATTTAAGAAGAGTTGGAAGAAACTGGAGGATTAAAAGACACCATTTAGTTCACTATTTGCTTGTCGGATTGATGATTGTGCCAAATAGTTTAATGAATGGAAATAGACATTTCCAATTTTGATGATGTGAATCCAAATTGACATGTTTGTTTGCATGTACGGAAAATCAAGAATCTGATACATGCCATAATTTAACTATTCTTTGTCTTCAGAAATTGCAACCACCATGTTTGTTTGTCTGTCTGTCTGTTATGAAATATGTCATTAATACGAATGCAAACTCATAAATTCCCTTCTACCTTCTAAAGGAGAGCCGAAAGGAAAGAGGAATTGGGGATTCATATGACTTGGTTTTGCATGACCGATTGTACAACTTTAAAATATTAGTATCTCTTTGTTGACAAAAAGGGTAATAATAATCAGTAAGACATGTGGATAATCTTACAAAAATAAATAAACTATAAGTTCAGGACATGCAACCAACAAATATGGAAAAATTATCTTTTTCGGTAAAACAAAAAGCACCATCCCTTCTCAAACCCTGAACAAAACCGAATTAGAAAATTTAACCATCTTCTCAGATCCTTCTGGATTGACATCAGTGTTCATATACCACCCACTTCCTCCCTATACATATTTGTAACTGTTGATAGAGATGGTTTCCAGCCTAATAAAGGGGACCTCGTCTATTCAAATGGCCTTCTAGAATCCGAGCCCACAACCGACCCTTTAACTCATAGCCAACCATTTATTCATCCAACCTCATGGAAAAAAGACATCCAAAGGTATAAAGATAGAAATAAGAAAGATATATATATATATATATATATATATATATATATATATAATATTACAGAGATTGGTGGTTGTATTTGTATCAGGTGATGTCATCTTGCTACCAACCACCAACTACCCCCGCCCAATTTGTCTCTTCTTCTCTTCATTGGAATACTTGGGTGTAGTGTTATTTTATTGTTTTAATTTCTTGTTTATTTGGGAAACTGAAGGGACTTATTTCTTCACCCACACATTTCATTTGGTGGTCAAAATGGGAATATAAACCTCATCCACCATTCCAATTAAAGATCCCATCAACTCTTAAGAGTGTTTGTACTTGAGCAGGAAGATGCTTCTACTTTTGAGTAGCTGTTGTAGACAAACTATAGGAAATGGAGTGCTTTTCTTGACAAAAATAAATTATCACAAATGCTAGTGATGGAGGTCCTTTTCGGGTCTCCGTCAGACGTTGTCTTCCGGTGGATCTTGGAGGTGATCTCCTGTTGCGTGTGGGTCTCAATGGGTTTTGAGAAGATTGGTGGTTTTGAGGAGTTTGCGCCGAGTACCTGCAAGGAAGTCCCGGGATGATTTGGTACCACCGAGGATCCTCCGACGATCAAGTTAGCATAAAATCCGAGCAAAGTAACGGCTAAGTGGGGTCAAAAAAGCTTACTTGACCCCTCTGTGATGGGGGTTTATATAGTGGCGGCAGCACGCAAATAGCAGGCGCGAGAATCTCGTCGGCAGTTACGCTCCCGACGTCACGCCCGCGTAATAAGCGGATCGCCCGTTAATGGGGATCTTGATGTCGTGGAACGTGGGATGTTGCCGGCGGATAATCCGCGCATGGCGAGATTTGCGGAGCGGCGGTTATGCCTGTGAGTGGTGGAGTTGGTTGGTCGGAGGGACCGAGGAAGATGGCCTCGGCGGGAGAGCTCGGGAACGAGCGGGAGGGCCGAGGCATCTTGGTCCTGTGGTAGCTCGGGGCGAGCTGAGAGGCCGAGGAGGTCAATTTGCAGGGGCTCTGAGGAGAGCCCGCTTGTGCTTGCAGGTCGGGTACAGGGGTGGCCTGGTCGGCCCCTGTGAGCCCTTTCTTCTGAGCTTTGGGACACGTCATCTGCCACGTGTCCCGATCTGGGATCGCCAATATGGAGCATCATCAGCTAGAAAGCCCATAGGTGAAGGATTCCATAATTTTTCGTTGGCAGAGGTCAAACATCAGCTTGTCATCAACATATTGAACAAGAGGTCAATCATACTTTAAGCTCCCTTTATGCTGAAAAAATGATTCAAATTAGCTGTAAGTATTTTGCAGAGGATGAAGAGAGAGAGAGAGAGAGAGAGAGAGAGGTTCCTTTCTGGTATGTTAATGTCTCTTAATTACACGTGGAAACCGTATTTGGAAAGAAAATACTAATGCTCTTATTGGGAAGATAGCAAAAATTAGTAACAAATTTTGTACATATTTGAGTGTTTTCGAGGAACCCATACTTTAGCGCAATCAATGAAAAGACGATTCATCATATGAGAAATTCATGTTTGTTTTGGTTTGCAGTTTTCTTAGCCTATTTATGGCGAGATTCGGAGAAATCACGTTTTATGGAGACTGGAGCTGCCAAAACTCATTAATGTACATTGTGGTCCTTTTGTGTATTATAATGCTACATGAGAATAGCATGCTGAGACATCAGCCCACTGAATAGAAATGAGCTAGCATTTGTTCCGTATATAAGGTAGAGAGAGGAGACGGACATGGGAGGGAAAGGAATCGGAGATTATGCCTTCACCATAAAAGATATGTATATATTATAAGTCACATTTCTAATTTATTAGATTTTATGTATGAGATAAGGTTGAAGGATCCAATTCCTTGTGAATAAACCTGCAGTGCATTACCAGCCAATGGCTTGTTGAGTATTATTATCCTACTTTATATATATATATATATATATAAAAGTCACATTTCTAATTTATTAGATTTGATCTATGAGATAAGGTTGAAGGATCCAATTCCTTAAGAATAACCTGCAGTGCATTACCAGCCAATGGCTTGTTGAGTATTATTATCCTACTTTATATATTTATACAGAGAGGGGTTGAGAGAATTTACTTCTATGGCGTTGAAAAATTACACCCTCCACGATTTTATTCGACGGTCGACACTCGGCATCTTCATTTTTATCATGTAAGATGTTGATGGACCAAATTTCATTTGATTCCAACATTTTTCACCGTTGATTTAGCGGGTGAAAAATTAACGGTTTACCAACAATAGAACTTCTTAAAAATTAGCGATGTAAAAAGTTCTATTGTAGGTAAACCGTTAATTTTTCGCCCGCTAAATCAACGGTGAAAAAGTGGTAAAATCATATGAAATTTGGTATAAGCCATATCTTAGATGATGAAGATGAAAATGATGGTTGCCGATCGTCGTAAAAAATGATGGAGTGCATATTTTTTCGACACCACAGGAGGAAATTCCCTCCTCTAGCCTTTTTTCTACGTTATTCTCTCTCTATACACACACATATATGTATATACTTATAGAGAATAATAAAGAAAAGAGGTACTAGGAGGATTTTTCGTCGGGTGGCGTCGAAAAAATACACCTTTCAACATTTTATTCAATGACCGGCACACATCCTCATCATCTTTATCATCGAAGATGTGGATACACAATTTTATGTGATTCTACCACTTTTCACTATTGAATTAGTAATGAAAAAGTTCGGTGTCGGTAAATCGTTAATTTTGCACATTTTGCATCCACTAACTCAAAACGGTGAAAAAGTGGTACAATCATATGAAATTTTGTGTATCCACATCTTAGATGATGAACATGAAGACGATGGGTGTCGATCGTCGAAAAAAATGGAAGGCGTATTTTTTCGGCGCCATGGGAGGAAATTCTTTTTTATATCCTCTTTTCTTCATTATTCTCTCTCTCTCTCTCTTTAGATATATATATATATATAAAGAAAAGAGGCCCTATGAGGGTCTTCTATGGCCTCTTTTCTACATTATTCTCTCTCTGTGTGTGTGTATAAAGAAAAGAGGCCCTATGAATGTCTTCTATGACCTCTTTTCTACATATCTCTCTCTCTATATATATATATATATAAGAATAATGGAGAAAAGAGGCCAAAGGAGGGGATTTCCTACTATGGCGTCGAAAAATTACAACATCCACAATTTTTTCTGACGATCGGCATCCATCATCATCATCATTGTCATCTAAGATGCGCATACACCAAATTTCATGTGATTCCACCACTTTTTCATCGTTGAATTAGCAATATTAAAAGTTCTATTGTCAGTAAACCATTAATTTTGCATCAACTAAATCAACGGTAAAAAAATGGTATAATCACGTGAAATTTGGTGTATCCACATCTTAGATGATAAAGATGGAGCTGAAGTATGCCGATCGTTGAAAAAAATTATGGAGGGTGCATTATTTCGACGGCATAGGAGGAAATTCCCTCCTATGGCACCTTTCTCCATTAACGCCTCTCTCTCTCTCTCTCTCTCTATATATATATATATATATATATATATATATATATAAGAAAAAGAGGTCCTATGAGGGTGAGGGTTTTTCGTCAAGTGGCGTCGAAAAAATACACCTTTCAACATTTTATTCGACAATCGGCGCCCATCTTCATTTTTATCATCTAAGATGTGGATTCATAAAATTTCATGTGATTCTACCACTTTTACATCATTGAATTAGCAATGTAAAAAGTTCTGTTGTCGATAAACCATTAATTTTGCACCCATTAACTCAATGGTGAAAAAATGGTACAATCACGTGAAATTTTGTGTTTCCACATCTTAGATGATGGATACCGATCGTCGTAATAAATCGTGGAGGGTGTATTTTTTCCGACGCCATAGGAGGAAGTTCCTTCCTATAGCACATTATATATATAGAGAGAGATAAAAAGAGGCCGTGGTTTTTGCATTAGGCGACATCAAATATCTATATTCTCTACGATTTTTTTCGACAATCGGCATCCATCATCATCTTTATCATGTAAGATGTGAATACACCAAATTTCATATGATTCCACCTCTTTTTACCGTTGAATTAACAATGTGAAAAGTTCTATTTGTTAGGTTTTGCCGGCGTCCCGGCCATCAAACCGTGGCCATATGCGGAACAAAATTTTTCAAAACTTTGGCATACAAAACCCGCACAAGATCGAATCAAAAACCCGATACTAGCAAATATGCAAAGAGAAGTTAGAATGGTTATACTGAATGAACCAAGTCATTTGGGTTTTCAACCGTCATCCCAAACTTCTAGTGGTCGCGGATCGAATTTGATTGCCGGTTTTCCTCCATCTATGATGATCCACCCGAAGGAAACGGTGCAAGCTCCAGCCTCGCCTAGCAAGGCAACCGACGCTCCAAGGTTGCTAGCAATGGAGAATGGAGGTGTAGGATTATCTCACTATTGTTTTTCTCTCTTCACAAATGCTCAAAGAGCAACCATAGAAGATGAAGAAGAAGGTGAGAAAACAAATGGCATGAGCAACTAAATAAAATATGCTAAGTGTTTCTCCAAGTGAGAATGAGTGATCAAGTGAAGAGAGCAAGTCAAGAAAATCAAGTGAAGAAAAACTTAGCATGTCATGTGGAGAATGGTGGTTGCTCTCTCTCTCTCAACCATGCACACACAAAAATATCTCTTTTCATTTAACTAATAAACAAATGCAAACCATCTCTCTCTACATGCCTTGCATTGTTCATGCCATGTCACCCTTTCCATCTCATTTGTAAAACAAATGATTTCCTAAAAACAAAATCATACAAATGAGGTGTCCACTTCTAGAAGCAATTCCGTATAAATACGGAATTCAACCCAGTACATGTATCGAAATACATATACGCATATTCGTACAAAAATACGAATAGCCAAGAGAGAAAATGAATAGTGAACAATAATATTAGAATACATATATGCATACATAAATTATTAAATCAAAACCTGATTTAATAATCCGGTTTAATCTTAAGCCGCTAGTATTATCAACTGCCCGATTAAAGTCTGTGCAGTCTGTACACATATTTAATCGGACACCTGTATGTACCAACATACGTCATCTACATCATATCGTCTGTGTTAGTTATGTATATGCCCTAGAGGCCATTATTGTACATATGATGTATATTATAGTGGATGCTTGGATATATATAGAGAGGACTTTCTTGCTCGACATAATAGTATGCTATTTGGTTTCACTTTGTCTTAATATGTTGACTTGTATTAGTTTACTGTCTTACTCTCACATGTTAATAAAGCCCTTAGGATATGTACTCGACTACTGGGACTATGATGAGATCATACTAGTGGGGCCAGGGTAGTCAATGAGTACATCCTATAATTGTTCCTAGTCGAGGGTGTATCGAGACAGGGCATCGATACACCAGAATAGACTAGCGTATACGCATCTTGACCCATATGATAAGCGATGGACGATCCCATATCCATCCGTGTTTGACATCAAAGATGGTGTACGGGTGCTCAGTGGAGACTGGGTACACTGGACGGACTCGCCGAGAACTCCCAGATGGTATTATACCTCACGTCGGATGGCAGTTCTCTGGTGATACTGGTACATGTTAGTCTGTAGACCCAAGATCGTCATAGAGTCTTGTGTGATTCCCACTGTGCTTTGATTTCCATCATACCACGTCCAAGAGGGCATGCAAAACGGTGGCTTTTGGGTACAGTTCCGAATCACATGGAGGCAATGAGCGATAGGAGGGGATTCATCTCTCCCGGTATAGGGAGTTGATGTTGTGCTGTGTTCGATTGGTTATAACTGGAAGTCCCTGGCCAGGGCGGATATAGAGTACTACTGGTAAGTGTTATCAGTAGGTTCTCGACCTGTTATGAGCATCACATCGACACGACTTATCGGTTACTGGGGTCTGACGTTTACCACCCCTAGACTAGATATGCAATATATCAGACGAAGAGACCGGACTGTACGGTAGTGTTACTGATTGGATTCACAGGAGAATGTACAGGATTGCTTGTTGATCTTCTGATCGTTCAATACCTGGGTGGCTGTTACGTTTACTGACCGCTTGCAGCTTGTGGGTGTTTGATATGATCATCACCTACTGCCGGTGTATTGACGATTCTTTAGAGTCCTACATAGAGATTTCTTGGCTCGGGCAAAACGGAGTAGGAGCATATATATGATATGTGCGGGACCGATGATAATACGATATGAGATATCGTATTCTATTCTCGCGATATATGATATCGGCCGAGTATATGTGATATAGCCGGGTTATCGGATCAAGTGTTGATTCGATGAATCGGTACATGTTATATTAGTCGGTTATATGCGATATAGCCAGATTGTCGGATCAAGTGTTGATTCGATGATTTAATATATAATTATATATGCGATATATTACATTACATTATCTAATATAAGCTCGCTTTATTGATTCATTTTCTCACCGGATAATACATTGATATATATGCGATATATGTTAATTGTATTATTTTCTTTTGTTACAAATATATATTATATATGTGATATATAATATTGTAACAAGTTATGATTACAAATGCAACATGATTTGTGGAGATTAAACATAGTTAGGATTTGATTTGGGTTAGCTTTTTCATGAAGCTTCTAGAAGCTTTATTTTGTTTCTAGCTTAGATATTTTGTTAAGATATTTTGCTTATATATTTCTAACCCAACCCAAACCCTACATCCTAGGTTTATTCTCTACATGAGTTAAGCCACTCATTCTTAACTCAAGGGTTGTATTTGTAACCATAGCAATAATTTCATTATTCATCACAAAAGACTTCATCTTCTTCTTCCTTCTTGAAAAGCTTACTAGCTTTTGGTTTTGTGATGATTTAGTGTGAGAAATTGATAATAAAAGAGAGCTAAATTCCTACTTCATCATCCTTATCTATTCTAGCCACTTAGATTAGAGTGTTCACTTCACTAATACTTGATTAGAAAAGTGGGAGCTTGAGTTAAAGATTTTTCAAGGTAGATCATCTTCGAAAGGGAAGACTTCAAGCGAGAATGGATCATTCGACTTGTGGAGCCTCTCTTGAGTCCGGGAGATCATGGATCGCGGCGAAGGGACCACTACTCGGAGCTTATGAAGCGAAGGAACGGACTACAAAGGTTGTAATCCCTTTCTCTTAGATGTAAAGATGTTTACATGCTTTATTAACCCTAATTATCTAGCAAAGATCCTCGCTTTAGGTTGTTCGGTACTTGAAAATTTTAAATTCGGCATGGTTGATACCTTGTAGACCCTTGTGACAGTGCCTAGTAACCCTACAGTGGTATCAGAGCTAAGCTAGAGTATTATGCGACGTGTAGACGAAGTTTAAAGTCCGACCGAACCCCGATACGTCGTTTTTGACCCCCTCTCTGGAAATTTTTTTAAAAGGTGTTTTTTTCCATATTAAAAATACTCAGAAAATTAAGCAGATGATTCTATGGATAACTGTGAAATACGAGCTCCTAATTCCCTTAAGTCGCCGCGGAACCGCGGCAATACCATGCTTTGCGAGGCGGTTCCGCTGCCGTACTTGGGTATTAGGGACAGATACTTCTAGGTAACATCCGTATGCATTACTACATACTTCTGGCAATTTTTAATATTACTCAAGTATTGAGTTTTCTGGAGATCTTTAGAATTCGTTGATTCGATCGGAAAGTTTAGCTTCGTTTAGTTTTTCCGGATAATTTAGAACGTGTTAAAATGTTCGAACGGATATCAATAACTCACTTTTTCCCGACACAAAAAGCTTTCAAGTGTTGAATTTTTCTTGAGTTTGAATCTTTCGGAAAAACATGCAAGCATATCTGTGGACCCTCTAGAAGAACGTAACCTTAATTCGATTATGTGACAGTCAAAACTGCCACCGAACCCTAGGGTTTGTGGTAGTTTAGCGTTGCCACATGTGAGGCGTTGGTTTGACCCTTCTACGGCTGGTTCATTGGGGTTGTGACATGTTCTGGTATTTTTGAACTCCGCTCAAGTGTTGAGCTATTTGGAAAATCTTGGGTATTTGATTATTCGATCGGAAAGTTTAACATTGTCTATTTATCTGGAATGTGATACAATATGTGGAATTCATATAGTTAGGCATGAAATGCGAAGTATGTGATATTTCGGATTTAAGATGTCTAAAGTGATTGTGGATTCCAAATGTTGTAGTTTTACACTTTCTTTTTTGTGACCGTAAGCGTAGTATGTGGTGTATCGCCGGCTTCGTTGCTATACATCAACGACAATCGGGATGCGCATACTTGCTTACGTTGATGATATGAGATATTATGTGTTGCTGTAATATGTTATATTGGATCGTCATGTTTTGAATAGCCGGGGTTTTATGTGAGATAGGGGTTTTTATTTTCATTCATGTAAAATTCAAATGTATGTAATTGTAGGGTGTTTTTCGTCACCCCAGTGAGATGGGAATACGCGCGCGCTTGTCAGGCGTACTACAGATTCCCCCTGCCTAGGGTAGGCCGGGGGTTTAATGATTGTGGGGATCCGAATCTCCGGCAGCCGCGGACTAAGCTGCCGTTAATTACCCCTCGCCTTTGGGGCGAGAGAACCTCCGATTAACGGGTTAAAATGGTCATGCGAACTCAATGTGCAGTGTACGTGTGTTGTGTTTTGAAAAGGGGGGTTTGGATATATCGGGAGCCACGCAGAGTTTTTACGGGGGTCCCGCTACCCGGATAGCGGGCTGGGGGTCAAGGGGGCTAGCAGCCCCCTTGCGGGGTGCGGGGCAGCGCCCCGTCAGAAATTTTTTTCTAACAGGGACAGTGTCGTGGAGTACGTGTATGTATAAATTTGTATACATATGTATATATGTACACAAAAAGAGGGGGAAAAGACATCCAAGGGATGCGCAGGTGCGCAAGCGCGCGCGCCACGTGTCGGCACGCGGACGCCTTGCGCACTTGCGCAGGTGCGCAAGCGCGCGCGCCACGTGTCGGCACGCGGGCGCCTTGCGCACTTGCGCAGGTGCGCAAGCGCGCGCGCCACGTGTCGGCAAGCGGACGACTTGCGCACTTGCGCAGTTGCGCAAGCGCGCGCGCCACGTGTCGGCAGGCGGGCGCCTTGCGCACTTGCGCAAGCGCGCGCGCCACGTGTCGGCACGCGGGCGACTTGCGCAGTTGCGTAAGCGCGCGCCACGTGTCGGCACGCGGGCGACTTGCGCACTTGCGCAGGCGCGCAGGTGAGGCACAACAGGCTTTTAGCCTAAAAAAAATTTCTCAGAAGAGAAATTAGAAAGGAGTTGGACTCCTGAATGTGTTTTTCTTCTTTTTTTGAGGGTTTAGTGAAAGATGTTCTTCTTCTTCCTCCTCTGTTAGCTGGATCTTGAAGATCAAGAGATGTGAAATCTCAAAATCTCTCCTTTTTAAGATCTGATGACAGATCCAAGTTCCCCTATGTGGGTTTTGTGGTGGAAAACTATTTAGTTTTGAAAAAGGAAGAGTAAAACTCTTGATTTAATTCAAGAGAAAGGAGAAGGTTTTGGAACCTTGAGGAAGGAGAAAAGATCTCAGATCTATATTTTTTTTTGGAAATGAAAAAGTGTTCCTTTTTTATTCATCATGTTGCCTTTTATAGGCTTACATATTTACATATAGCCCCTTGGGCTTTACAAAAATGGCATTTTAGCCATCTCATGGCTCATGTGCCATTTCATTTTTGCACATAAGCCATGGGCTTACAAAATATTGGCTTTATGCCCATTTTAAATACATCCATGTATAAAAAATTACATAAAAATTATTTATTACATGATCTTGTCGTTTCCATGGGGAGGCTGGCCGTGGGCTTGACTTGGGCATGGGCCCGCTTGACCTGGGCTTGGGCCCACCTGGCTTGGGGTTGACCTTGACTTTGACTCGGTCAACGGGGGTGTAAATTTTTACCCCAACAAAGTGCCCCCCATCAATAAATGCACACCGTACATTTGAGTTGTGTGCATGAAATTGATGGATCTTGAAGCTGAACTTCAAGGTGGAACATCATTCCGGAGGCGAAGCATCATCCCGGGGAGCATCATTCTGATTCGCGGAGTATAATTCCAAGGATCGGAGCATCATTCCGATTTGTGGAGCATAATTCTAGGGATCAGAGCATCATTCCGATTTGCGGAGCATCATTCCGATGATCGGAGCATGATTCCAGGGGATCGGAGCATCATTCCGATGAGCGGAGCATGATTCCAAGAGATCGGAGCATCATTCCGATGAGCGGAGCATGATTCCAAGAGATCGGAGCATCATTCCGAAGGGCGGAGCATAATTCCAGAATTCGGAGCATCATTCCGAAGAGTGGAGCATAATTCCAGGATTCGGACATCATTCCGAAGGGCGGAGCATGATTCCAGAGTTCGGAACATCTTTCCGAAGAGCGGAGCATGATTCCAGGGATCGGAGCATCATTCCGATGAGCGGAGCATGATTCCAAGGAGCGGAGCATCATTCCGAAGAGCGGAGCATAATTCCAGAGTTCGGAACATCTTTCCGAAGAGCGGAGCATGATTCCAGGGATCGGAGCATCATTCCGATGGGCGGAGCATCATTCCGAAGAGCGGAGCATAATTCCAGAGTTCGGAGCATCTTTCCGAAGAGAGGAGCATGATTCCAGGGGTTCGGAGCATCATTCCGAAGGGCGGAGCATCATTCCAATTTGCGGAGCATAATTCCAAGGATCGGAGCATCCTTCCGATGAGCGGCAGACATTCTGACCGAAGCATGATTTCGATGCAGAGGTAGATTCCTAGGCGAAGTATAATTCCGACAAGGGGGGCAAATATTCCGAGGCGAAGCATTGATTTCGACACGGGGTATATTTTGAGACGGAGCATGACTCCGGCGCAGAGCTTGTTGGCTGACTTGATTCCGAGGCGAAGCATAATTTCGACAGGGAAGGAAGGTACACCGAGGCGAAGCATCATTTCGACACGGGGTGCACATTCTGAGACAAAGCTTGATTCCGACGCAGAGCTGGTTGGTTGATTTGATTCCGAGGCGGAGCATGATTCCGGCAGGGAAGGTAGATATCCTGAGGCAAAGCATGATTTTGATACGGGGTAAATTCTGGGACGGAGCATGATTCCGCCGTAGAGGTTGTTGGTTTGATTTGATTTGGGTTGACATCAGCATCGCTACACTGGAATATGGTACCAGGAGCGAATCATCATCTGTCTTTGAGAGGATTTGGGAATTGGGGTTTTTTTTGTTTGGCATCTGCATTGCTGCACTGGAATAATGCCAGGAGCAACTCATCATTTGCCCCGAGAGGATTTAGGGATTTTTTTGTCGGCATCTGCATTGCTGCACTGGAATAATGCCAGGAGCAACTCATCATTTGCACCGAGAGCATTTGGGAATTGGTGGCTTAGGAGACAGGTTTAGATCCCTATCACCTAAGGCTTTTCAATTTTATGGGCCGTGAGGGTCCCATAAAAGCATTTTCTCCCTACGAGTCGAAAGGATCTCGTAGGTGTATTTTCTCCTTAGGAGTCGTGAGGACTCCTAAGTGTAATGCTCCTTTGTGAGTCGTAAAGATCTCACGCGGGAATTTTCTCCTCACAAAGTCGAGAGGACTTTGCGAGTGCATTCCATTTCTTCTTTTTCACAAGTTTGCGCCCTTTCGGGTTTTCACAAACTTGCCGGCATTCCTGCTGTTTTTACTCACGGAGCCCTTTCGGGTTTTCATCCGTGCCTATTTTGCTTGTGGACATACCCCCTTTTTTTTTTTGAATCTTCACCGCCGGTGGGACGTTGAATGTGGTCTCACCGGTAGGACTTGGGGGGAATTGGAATTGTTTTACGCCCGTGGATTGTATACGGTTTTGCAGGATGTATGATCCAGACCGTAGGGCCAGAAGCATTTCAGGACTTTGTTGGCGTCTGCATCGCTGCACTGGAATATGGTACCAGGAGTGACTCATCATTCGCCGTTGGGGTATGCGATTTGGAATTTGGTTGGCGTCTGCATCGCTGCACTGGAATATGGTACCAGGAGCGACTCATCATTCGCCATTTGGGATTTGAGTTTGGAATTTGGTTGGCGTCTGCATCGCTGCACTGGAATATGGTACCAGGAGCGACTCATCATTCGCCATTGGGGTATGAGATTTGGAATTTGGTTGGCGTCTGCATCACTGCACTGGAATATGGTACCAGGAGCGACTCATCATTCGCCATTGGGGTATGAGATTTGGAATTTGGTTGGCGTCTGCATCGCTACACTGGAATATGGTGCCAGGAGCGACTCATCATTCGCCACTTGGGGATTGGGGAGCGATGGCTTAGAAGACAGGTTTGGATCCCTATCACCTAAGGCTTTTCAATTCTATGGGCCGTAAGGGTCCCATAAAGTATTTTCTCCCTACGAGTCGTAGGGATCCCGTAGGTGCATTTTCTCCTTAGGAGTCGTGAGGACCCCCAAGTGTGTTTTTTCGTTATGAGTCGTAAGGATCCCACAAAGGTTTGTTCTCCTCATGTATCGTGAGGACACATGAGTGGGTCTTCTCAATGGAGCATAATTCCACGGGCGGAGACCAGCCGCGTAACTGGTGATTACGGCGTCTGCATCGCTGCACTGGAATATGGTACCAGGAGCGACTCATCATTCGCCGTTTTTTTTTGTTTTTGCATTTTTTTTTTGTTTTACCGCGATTGCTCTATCATTTCAGCTTTTCTTATCGCGAAGGTCGCGATTGCCCCATCATTTCGGCTTTTATTCGCGGTTGCCCCATCATTTCGGCCTTATTTTCATCTTTATTTTACTCGCTGATTTTTATTGCGAGTTGCCCCATCATTTCGGCTTTTCTTTATTTTCCTTTTATTTACACATTTTTTTTTATTTACACATTCTTTTTACATTCCCAGTTTAACGACTTAGAGGTCGACTGTTCCCAGTTTAATGACGTGGTGGTCGATTGTTTTCAGAGAAAGGCAGATGCCTGAGAGAATCGGTCTCACGAAGAACTTCGGTCTCCGTTTGTATGAAATTGGCGGTTGCAGCTTGACTGTTTGTTAACACGCCTTTGGACATTTCTATCTCTCCTGCCTTGTATTGCTTTTCGACCCAATCTTTGAAGATGAAGCAGTCCTCAATGGCATGACCTATCACTCTGTGATAGGGGCAGTATTTGGGGTCGTCGGTCCTATTCGCTTCCTGCGGTCTTTTTGACTCTGGCAGTTGTAGACCGTTCTTCAGGGCGTCTTTGAATATTTTACGGATTTTGTCCCTTCTGAAGGAATAGACCTTATCCAGCTTCTCTTTCAGTGGAGATTCTCCTCCCTCTCCGAACATTGGCTTCCGAGGCTGGTTGGCGCTAGGTCCGCTCATCCCTTGCTTATTTCGGTTAGCCGAAGTGTTGAAAGATTCAGAATCATCGAAGTTTCCGCCTTTGCGATTATCGTCCTTCCGGTTTCTCCAGGACCTATTGTTATTTTGAGAATCCGAGGAGGACTCCTGTTTTGAGCGCTCCAGCATCTGGACTTTCCTGGTCAGCTCTTGGAATGTTTTGAGACCCGCGGTGCATAAAAACGGGGCCATCCAGTTATTGAGATTTCCGACAAGGAGACTGACAGATTGGTCCTGCTCTATCGGCGGTTCACATTTGACGGAGAGGTTGCGCCATCGGGTTATAAAATCCGTGCTGCTTTCGTCGCTCTTGGGCTTGGTCCGTACGAGCTCGGCAATGGTAATCGTATCGCTGACGCTCATGAACCTCTGCCGAAACAGAGACTCCATTTGGACAAAAGTTGTGATGGAGCCATCCGGTATGCTCGCGTACCAGTCGAAAGCAACATCGGTCAAGCTATTAACGAACTGGCGGAGGAGAAGCGCATCATTGCCCCCAGTATTTCCGCATGAGGCTTTGAAGTGGGCGATATGCTGATTCGCATTTCCCGTCCCATCGAATCTTCCGAATTTGGGGATGACATAGCCGCTAGGAAATTCTACCAGATCATACTGAGCAGGATATGGTCTCCCACTACTGCTGATATCTTTTCGCGCTTCGGCTTCGGCCACCAATGTTTTGACTTTGCTGGCAACCAAATCCATGATTTGATCTTGAGTTAGCGGGCTACTGTCATCGGTAGCCAAGACATTTCCTGAGATAGGATGCGATTGACTTTCATGCGGTCCGACCACTTTTGGATTTGAGGGAATAGGCGTCGGCTGCTTTGGGACACCACTTCCCGGTTCACGAGTAGAGCCCTCCGCTTGATTGGGCGGCTGAGAGGCAAGTCGGGCCGTGAGCTGCATCACGACATTCGTCAAGTCATCGATTTTGGAGTAGAGTTTGGCCATCTCCTTGTCTTTGTTTCTGAGCTGCTTTTGGAGCTCTTGAAGCAGCTCTTGCTCTGCGGTCCTGGGGCGGAAAGTCGGCTCTTCTTCGCTTTCCGAGCCTGACTCCTCATGGACCGAAAGGTCTTTCTGCCTATCATCCTCATCGAGAGGGTTTTCATCACCCAGCAGAGGCGGCTGTTCTTGGGAAGCGGCCACCACATTCAAGCCAGATCGGGTTTGAGATGTGGTAGCCCCATCCTTACTTTTGCTGCGCGTGCCCACCGTGTAGACAGTGTGGATCACATACCCAGCCATTTCCTCATCTTCGGCGGGGTAACCCTGTTCTTCGAACCTCATGAGGTTTAGCCTGGCCGAAGCCCTAGCCCTTTTGTTGGCTCTATATCTGAGCCTTTTCTCCCTCAGCTTCTCGATTTTGAAGGCTTGGCGGACATCCGCTACCCGGGAAGCCATTATGAGTTGATCAGAGGGGAGCTTAGAGAAGACATCCGATCGAGCAGTGGTTGAGGGCACCGCTGGAGCTTGCTCGGGACGCATTGTAGCTTTGTTGGTGTTGGTGGCCTTGCCCCCAGCTGGGGCCAAGGAAAGTCGTTCAGATACCGACTTGCGTTTGGGTTGGGGCGCCCTTGAGATCACCACATTTGGTCTCCTGCCTTTCGAGACTGGTTTGTCTGTCACCGGGGCTTGAGGAGATGGGATGGCGCCAACTGGCATGAACGTAATAGAGCCAAATGGTAGTAGCGGCTCCTCCCATTGTCGCCCGAGACTGGCCGGAAGGACCATCCTGGAGTCTATCTTCATCATGTAGGAGACGGGAGCCGTGCTGAGAGCTAAGTTCATCTTTGGAGACATTGTTGAAAGAGGATTGCTTGAAAACCTGCATGAAAAAAAAAACATTATTTCAGTATAAATATAGGTACGTATATTGACTGAGTTCGCATGAATGCTTAACCCGGAATATAGGAGAAGAGATCCGTCCCACCGGGCGTGCCAGAATCTGTAGGGTGTTTTTCGTCACCCCAGTGAGATGGGAATACGCGCGCGCTTGTCAGGCGTACTACAGATTCCCCCTGCCTAGGGTAGGCCGGGGTTTAATGATTGTGGGGATCCGAATCTCCGGCAGCCGCGGACTAAGCTGCCGTTAATTACCCCTCGCCTTTGGGGCGAGAGAACCTCCGATTAACGGGTTAAAATGGTCATGCGAACTCAATGTGCAGTGTACGTGTGTTGTGTTTTGAAAAGGGGGGTTTGGATATATCGGGAGCCACGCAGAGTTTTTACGGGGGTCCCGCTACCCGGATAGCGGGCTGGGGGTCAAGGGGGCTAGCAGCCCCCTTGCGGGGTGCGGGGCAGCGCCCCGTCAGAAATTTTTTTCTAACAGGGACAGTGTCGTGGAGTACGTGTATGTATAAATTTGTATACATATGTATATATGTACACAAAAAGAGGGGGAAAAGACATCCAAGGGATGCGCAGGTGCGCAAGCGCGCGCGCCACGTGTCGGCACGCGGGCGCCTTGCGCACTTGCGCAGGTGCGCAAGCGCGCGCGCCACGTGTCGGCAAGCGGACGACTTGCGCACTTGCGCAGTTGCGCAAGCGCGCGCGCCACGTGTCGGCAGGCGGGCGCCTTGCGCACTTGCGCAAGCGCGCGCGCCACGTGTCGGCACGCGGGCGACTTGCGCAGTTGCGTAAGCGCGCGCCACGTGTCGGCACGCGGGCGCCTTGCGCACTTGCGCAGGCGCGCGCGCCACGTGTCGGCACGCGGGCGCCTTGCGCACTTGCGCAAGCGCGCAGGTGAGGCACAACAGGCTTTTAGCCTAAAAAAAATTTCTCAGAAGAGAAATTAGAAAGGAGTTGGACTCCTGAATGTGTTTTTCTTCTTTTTTTGAGGGTTTAGTGAAAGATGTTCTTCTTCTTCCTCCTCTGTTAGCTGGATCTTGAAGATCAAGAGATGTGAAATCTCAAAATCTCTCCTTTTTAAGATCTGATGACAGATCCAAGTTCCCCTATGTGGGTTTTGTGGTGGAAAACTATTTAGTTTTGAAAAAGGAAGAGTAAAACTCTTGATTTAATTCAAGAGAAAGGAGAAGGTTTTGGAACCTTGAGGAAGGAGAAAAGATCTCAGATCTATATTTTTTTTTGGAAATGAAAAAGTGTTCCTTTTTTATTCATCATGTTGCCTTTTATAGGCTTACATATTTACATATAGCCCCTTGGGCTTTACAAAAATGGCATTTTAGCCATCTCATGGCTCATGTGCCATTTCATTTTTGCACATAAGCCATGGGCTTACAAAATATTGGCTTTATGCCCATTTTAAATACATCCATGTATAAAAAATTACATAAAAATTATTTATTACATGATCTTGTCGTTTCCATGGGGAGGCTGGCCGTGGGCTTGACTTGGGCATGGGCCCGCTTGACCTGGGCTTGGGCCCACCTGGCTTGGGGTTGACCTTGACTTTGACTCGGTCAACGGGGGTGTAAATTTTTACCCCAACAGTAATATTCTTTTATTGGGGCACTTTCGGGTTGAGGTTGATGTCACCATTGTATATTATTTACTTTTCCGCATTAGTATAGACCCGAGGAGGGGAGCACAAGTAACCGGGTTCTAGGGTCCAGTGGGAGGCCATCTCGAGAAGTCGAGACCGGGTCTCTTAACCCTAGAACTGGCAGTGTTACTTGACGCTCTCGTAGGGGTCTGGGGATGTAGGTTTAGCTATTCATCGCGACCGTGAAATCCGTGTTTTATACAGGCTTGATGTAAAACACGGACGTCCTAGTATATCCAATATTTCATATGTTATCTTCTGCTACAATGTTCTGTGATGAGATCATGTTACTGCCTGAGACGAATGCTTATACTATATATATATGATGATATATAAATATTACTGCTTTCGTTTCTTCTGTGATACTTAGGAAGCATAATTGATGGGTTTTATTAATGAGATTAATAAAAGAAAAGAAACCTAAAAGATGTTGTAGAATCAAAATTTTATAAAAATGGTAGCTACAGTCTTGCTTTGCACAGCGATATATATGATATATCCTGCACCTTATTCGATGAGGAAAGAGCCGAGATCCCTTCACCGGGAGTGACCTCTTTAGCATAACTGGTAGATGCTACAAACTCACGGTTTAGTTTTTGATTGCTTCTATAGTTCTTGCTTTGCACCGCGGTATTTGTGAAATATCCTGCACCTTATTCGATAAGGAAAGAGCCGAGATCCCTTCATCGGGAGTGGCTTCTTTAGTGAAACTAGAAAAAGCCTCAAAACACTCATTTTTCAAAATCACTTGTTTCTACAACGATATCAAGTTCATTACGCTCAAGGTTTTCTGAAAAACCTGCGTAGCCCTCCGACATTTCAGATAAGTAATACTTAGTATTCGTGCTACGTTTGTTGGCTTTCGTCAAGGCGTAGTGTGCGGTAGCTAACTATTGCTTATCTGTAGCATATGATGCGATTGGGTTAGAGAAGTCGTACGGCTTTGTTGGCTTTCTTCAAGGGTCGTGCGGGTAGGTTTAATTCCATCAAGAAATGTACGGGTTGAACTTGACTAGCGGACTATGGTTTGTTGGCATTCGTCAAGGTCATAGCACGTTAGGGGTAAAAGCATTATCGGGAATTTCAAGTGTTGAAATTTGTAATGAGATTGCATACCTTCTATGAGATAGATGGATCCCGATACCCACTGCGAGTAAGAGTTACTCCTGGGAGAATTTTACACAGAACAATTAGCCGATCAAGTAGGCGTCTAGAAAGGTGTTAACGGGGCTATCCCTCTGGGAAAATGAGGTTTATTTTAATTAGGTCCGTGCGAAAGCACGGGGAACCTCCCTCAAAGTACCAACACTGATCTGGCTGAAAGATTGGCGAACTTATAGGGTGTAATTAATCCCGGCTAATCTTACCTTTTAAGATTTGAAGGAAGATTTGATTAAAACAGTGGGAGACATCCTGATTAGATAAGACAATAACCAATCTAATCTTGCAAGAGCATACGCTAAAGTGTTTTCTTCTCTCTCTTTCCAGGTAGCGACCAAGTCAGGCCTTAATCAAGATAATAACATGGATGTATTGACTGAACCCGCTTATTATACTGAGCAGGGGAACGTTGGTCCCGTTCTTTCTTATAAGTGTTATAAGACTGAGTAAGAAATATGAGAATATCTGGATTCTCACACCGCCCAAACGAAGAATAAGCATGCTGATGCATCTTCTTCGGGTGTGTTAGTTATTGAGAACTGCTTCTCAGTTCACTCTACGTCCTGGGTATTAGATACCGGATCGGGATCCCACATATATAATTTGTTACATGGGCTACGTAAAGGTAGAGAACTGGGAATGGGTGATCATTCCGTAAGAGCAGGGAATGGTGCAGATCTTGCAGCCAAAGCAGTTGGCGAATATCACTTAGTGTTACCAAATGGTAATACATTGGTTCTGAACGAGTGCTATTACATTCCGACCCTGATATGCAATATTATATCAGTTTCTTTATTGAATAAAGAAGGATATAATTTTGTAGTACAGGATAATGTTATGAATATATTCCTGGATCAAAAGTTGATAGGATCAGAATCGTTAAATAATGGCATGTACGTTCTCAACCAAACTACAGTACTTAATGTACAAAACACACACAAAAGGAAGAGTTCAGAAATGAACGAATCCTTCTTATGACATTGTAGACTAGGTCATATCAATGCGACACGGCTAGCTAAATTACATAAGGATGGATATTTGAATCCGTTCGAATTTTTATCTTATGATACTTGCTAGTCATGTCTCAAAGGAAAGATGACCAAAACTCCGTTTAGTGGACACGGAGTAAGAGTTACAGAACTCTTAGGGCTGATACATAGTGATGTATGTGGACCCATGTCTACACATGCCAAGACCAGTTCTTCCTACTTCATTACATTCACTGACGATCTCTCAAGATACGGACATGTGTTCCTGATGAAACACAAGTCTCAAGCTTTTGAGAAATTCAGGGAATATAAGCACGAAGTAGAGAACCAAACGGGCAAAAATATTAAGATCCTTCGATCTGATCGAGGAGGAGAATACTTGAGCACTGAGTTCCTAGATTATCTAAAAGAGAATGGGATTATCTAAAAGCTTACTCCTCCCTATACACCACAGCACAACGGTGTATCGGAGCGGAGGAATCGCACCCTATTAGATATGGTGCGCTCTATGATGAGCAATGCTGAGTTGCCTATTGCGTTCTGGGGGTATGCGCTTGAGACAGCTATACACCTATTGAATATGGTTCCTACCAAATCAGTGCCTACAACTCCATATGAGATATGGAAAGGGAAGAGACCATCTCTTAAGTATGTTAAGATATGGGGTTGTCCGGCCTATGCCAAAAGGCATAATCCGGATAAACTCGAAGCAAGGTCTGACCTATGCAAGTTTGTAGGATATCCCAAGAACTCACAAGGGTATATCTTCTACCACACTGAGGAACAAAAGGTGTTTGTTTCTCGACATGCCACCTTTTTAGAAAAGGAATTTCTTACAAAGGAAATTTGTGGCGAAGAGGTAGAACTGGAAGAAGTTTCAGCACCACAAACTATGACTGAAGATTTAGTGGAACCAGATGATTCAGTAGTTCCCAACGAACCTCAGCCTTTCCTCCGATCTAGTAGGGTTTCTCATCCATTTGAGAGATACTACGTGTAACAACCCTATTTGAATGCAATAAATCAAAAGTTTATCAAGATTCTTTCCCCAAATTTTTAAATTTTTATTTGGCCTCTAAAATATTTAATTTAGATTTTTCTCTGTAAACAATTTTGATATGGAAATATTCAGTTTTTATATTATATAAATAATATCTTCTTAGGGACAGCAAAATAATATTCTTTCGTATCTATTTACTGTTAAAATGAGAACGAGAAAATCTGCACCGAATCTCTAAATGCAACCAATTAAAGATATGTATCCTTATAATATATTTATAAAAATATTTTATATATATACACAACTTAATCTCTCTCTCCCCCTCTCTTATACCCATATCTCTCTCTCTCTCTCTCTCTTTTCCCCACCGCTCGTCCCTCACCCACGAAACCCTAACCCTAACCTTCGCCGCGCCGCGCCGTCGCCGCTTTCTCCCTGACCTCGATCTTCACTCCCATCCTCCTCCTCCTCTCTCTCTTCTCCACCCCGATTACAACCCCGAGCCCCGACCGCAACAACCCATCTCCCCGAACCCAACGCAAGCCCTCGTCGCTCCCTCGCTGGAAATCTCCCTCCTTCGACGACACCATCACGCAGATCTCCATCAGCCTCATCATCACTTCCTTGCAACAACACCGTAAGACCTCACAGCGACGCAGCCTCGTCTTCGCCTCACGGCCGCTCCCATCTCCAGATCTGGGTGCTCTCGACTCGACCTTGGACCATCCGAACCCTAGCAACTGCAACGATTTCCCCCTGTAAGCACTCTTGATCCTTGTTCTGTTCTGTTCTGAAAAAAACAAAGGAAAAAAAAGAATGAAATGGTATGAAATCAGCGAGCAATTGAATAGGGAAAATTTGTATCAAACCCTAAATTGAAATAATTTTGTGTGACAATTTTGTATGTAGATACTTATAATTTAAATCGATGAAATTTATCTAGGCGGATCATATAACTCAGATCCCAAGTCGCACCTTAGCTGAGATCGTGCCTGCTTTTTGTACATCTTTTTCCGTGATCGCTATTCTCAGGCAAGTACTCTTGCTCTTTTCATTTTTGTCGATGCAACATCGGCGATTATCTAAATTAGTTCTTAATCTGTACAAGTTTGGATATTAGAGGAAAGATGTTTCTTTCACAGTTTTATCATCTGTCCATGTCGTAACACTTGCTAATATATAATGCTGACTGCTGCTTGCTTTTCGTTATGTAATGCTATGACATGAATATTATGCACATGAATCCTTTTACATGCTTTATACACATTCGAGACACATGTTGATTACATGTATAGAACATCTTGATTTTACATGCTTACTCGTGACCTTTATTATTTATTTTCTTAAGTGAAATCATTAATTAGAGTGTTGGACTACATGCCATGACACCACTATTCACCAGTTTTATTTCCATACAATTACCATACTGCAAGTTCCTGTCTTTTCAGCATTCTTAATTAGTGATTTTAATATCTATCATAGTAACTATACATACGTGTGTGTTGGGGTAGTTTGAGTGTGCGTTGTACAACAGGATCTCAGGAGTCCCATGCCGGCAGCTCGTACCGGGCTATAGCGGTCACATGATTACAGCTCGTACCGGGCTATAGCGGTCACATGATTACAGCTCGTACCGGGCTATAGCGGTCACATGATTACAGCTCGTACCGGGCTATAGCGGTCACATGTTTACAGCTCGTACCGGGCTATAGCGGTCTCTTGTTCATTCCACGGTTGGGCCCGTGTTTCCTAGCCCTTGGGGTACCACTCTTGGGTTAGGAATACTCCTGCAGAGGTTGACGCACACACTCAAGCTTTCGATAGGATAGTTTACCTTTTAGTGTCCAGTTAGGTTATGACCCGATCCCTTACTTATGTTTCATAGTATTTGTGCAATTAATTAATTATATACATGCTTTCTTGCGCACAGGGCTTCACTTTTATATATTCTTGTTATTATGTTACACACACTTTATACGTTGAGTACTTGTTGGGATGTTCTGACATCCCTGAGATTTGCCATCTCAGGTTTAGAGACAGATCTGCAGGCTGAGCAGGAACAGAGCGGCTACCAGGACTTTGCTGGAGATCAGTAATCGTAGGTTATTTTCCTTTACTTTTAGCTCTTAGCATGTGCGCCCTTATGGGATATTAGGACTTTTGTATCTCTTTCGGATCTTATTTTATTCCGAATCTTTTGTTTTTGGATTTTTAATTGCATCAATTATCTAGTGGACCCATTTTAGGATTTCTTGTGGTTTCATTGCAGCATGATTATTAGTATTATTTCTTTTGCTCTTGGATTTTATATTGACAGGTTAATCTAGACAGCCTTATGTGACTATTGAAGGACTTTTCCTTACCGTAGGTAGCATGGCTGGCCTTCGTCGCTTCCCGTACTTCACATTTTTGGGATGCGGGGCGTGACACTACGGTTTTCTCGTTGATGGTGGGAGCGAGGATTGCATCATGGAAGATGATGACCCGACTAGCTTCGAGCAGGCCATCACGAGTGTGGACTCTGTGAACTGGCTGGATGCAATGCGATATGAGATGGAATCCATGTACATCAACAAAGTATAGACTTTGGAAATTGCTCCTGAAGGGGTAAAACCCATTGGGAGCAAGTGGATCTTTAAGAAGAAACTTGGTGTGGATGGAAAAGTTGAGACTTTCAAAGCTAGACTTGTTGCAAAGGGTTTTCGTCAACGATCAGGTGTGGATTATGATGAAATCTTTTCTCCAGTGGCTATGCTTAAGTCCATCCGGATCCTACTTGCCATTGCCGCATACCATGACTACGAAATCTAGCAGATGGATGTTAAGACCGTCTTTCTAAATGGTGATTTAGAAGAAAGCGTGTACATGACTCAGCCAGAAGGCTTTGTAGACAGTGGGAGCAGCGGAAAGGTATGCAAGCTGCTTAAATTCATCTACGGGTTAAAGCAGGTATCACGGAGTTGGAACATTTGCTTTGATCTTGTAGTCAAAGAGTTTGACTTCATCAAGAACGTAGATGAATCTTGTATTTACAAGAAGGTTGCAGAGAGTAAGGTCGTCTTCCTCGTATTGTACGTGGATGACATACTCTTGATAGGAAATGATGTTTTTATGCTGCACTCGGTCAAGCTCTTCTTATCACAAAGATTCTTAATGAAAGTTTTTGGCGATGCCTCCTGCATTTTGGGAATTATGATCTATAGAGATAGATCTAAACGGATACTGGGATTGTCCCAATCCAGGTACATTGACACCATACTAAAGAGGTTTAGTATGGAAGAATCCAAGTGTGGGAACCAACCCACGATCTCTGGACTCACTCTCTCCAAAGAGATGTCTCCCAAGACTGATTTGGAGAGAGCTCGCATGTAAGGGATACCCTATGTTTCGGCAGTATGCTCTATCATGTATGCGATGCTATGTACCAGATCCGATATAGCATACTCACTAAGTGTAGTGAGTCGGTATCAAGCAGATCCTGTGGAGAGTCATTGGACAGCTGTGAAGAACATTCTCAAGTACTTACGAAGGACTAAGGAGATATTCTTGGTGTATGGTAACGGTGAACTCCAGGTGGAGTCCTTTATCGATTCCAGCTTCCAGAGTGATAAGGACGACTCTAAGTCGCACTCGGAATTTGTATTTACCTTCAATGGAGGGGCGGTGTGTTGGAAGAGTTCCAAACAGGAAACAGTTGCAGACTCGACGATGGAGGCTGAATACATCGCTGCCAACGATACTGCCAAAGAGGCTGTCTGGATAAAGAAGTTCATCACTGAACTTGGTGTGGTTCCGTCCATTGAGCATCCAATACCTTTGTATTGTGATAACAATAAAGTTGTGGTTTTGGTCAAGGAACCCAGGTCCCATCAGAAGTCCAGACATATTCTGAGGCGGTATCACCTGATCCGGGAGATAGTTGATCGCCGGGAGATCGAGGTCAGGAGAGTTGATACGAAGGACAACACTGCGAATCCATTCACAAAGGCCATTCCCCAGATACATTTTGAGAGACTTTTCGGGATGTTAGTTATGAGATACTACAACAACTGGCCTTAGTGCAAGTGGGAGATTGTTAGTTATTTATATGCCTTAGAGGCCATTATTGTACATATGATGTATATTATAGTGGATGCTTGGATATATATAGAGAGAACTTCCTTGCTCGACATAATAGTATGCTATTTGGTTTCACTTTGTCTTAACAAGTTGACTTGTATTAGTTTACTGTCTTGCTCTCACATGTTGATAAAGCCCTTAGGATATGTACTCGACTACTGGGACTATGATGAGATCATACTAGTGGGGCCAGGGTAGTCAATGAGTACATCCTATAATTGTTCCTAGTCGAGGGTGTATCGAGACAGGGTATCGATACACCAGAGTAGACTAGCGTATACGCATCTTGACTCATATGATGGGCGATGGATGATCCCATATCCATCGGTGTTTGACATCAAAGATGGTGTACGGGTGCTCAGTGGAGACTGGGTACACTGGACGGACTCGCCGAGAACTCCCAGATGGTATTATACCTCACGTCAGATGGCAGTTCTCTGGTGACACTGGTACAGGTTAGTCTGTAGACCCGAGATCGTCGTAGAGTCTTGTGTGATTCCCACTGTGCTTTGATTTCCATCATACCACGTCTAAGAGGGCATGCAAAACGGTGGCTTTTGGGTACAGTTCCGAATCACATGGAGGCAATGAGCGATAGGAGGGGATTCGTCTCTCCCAGTATAGGGAGTTGATGTTGTGCTGTATTCGATTGGTTATAACTGGAAGTCCCTGGCCAGGACGGATATAGAGTACTACTGGTAAGTGTTATCAGTAGGTTCTCGACCTGTTATGAGCCTCACATCGACACGACTTATCGGTTACTGGGGTCTGGCGTTTACCACCCCTAGACTAGATATGCAACATATCAGACGAAGAGACCGGACTGTACGGTAATATTACTGATTGGATTCACAGGAGAATGTACATGCTTGCTTGTTGATCTTCTGATCGCTTAATACCTGGGTGACTGTTACGTTTAGCTGATCGCTTGCAGCTTATGGGTGTTTGATATGATCATCACCTACTGCCGGCATATTGACGATTCTTTAGAGTCCTACACAGAGGTTTCTTGGCTCAGGCAAAACGGAGTAGGAGCACATGTGTGATATGTGCGGGACTGAAGATAATACGATATGAGATACCGTATTCTATTCTCGCGATATATGATATCGGCCGGGTATATGTGATATAGTCGGGTCATCGGATCAAGTGTTGATTCGATGAATCGGTACATATTATATTAGTCGGTTATATGCGATATAGCCGGATTGTCGGATCAAGTGTTGATTCGATGATTTAATGTATAATTATATATGTGATATATTACATTAAATTATCTAATATAAGCCCGCTTTATTGATTCATTTTCTCACCGGATAATACATTGATATATATGCGATATATGTTAATTGTATTATTTTCTTTTGTTACAAATATATATTATGTATATGTGATATATAATATTGTAACAAATTATGATTACAAATGCAACATGATTTGTGGAGGTTAAACATAGTTAGGGTTTGATTTGGGTTAGCTTTTTCATGAAGCTTCTAGAAGCTTTATTTTGTTTCTAGCTTAGATATTTTGCTTAGATATTTCTAACCCAACCCAAACCCTTCACCCTAGGTTTATTCTCTACATGAGTTAAGCCACTCATTCTTAACTAAAGGGTTGCATTTGTAAGCATAGCAATAATTTCATTATTCATCACAAAAGGCTTCATCTTCTTCTTCCTTCTTGAAAAGCTTACTAGCTTTTAGTTTTGTGATGATTTAGTGTGAGAAATTGATAATAAAAGAAAGCTAAATTCCTACTTCATCATCCTTATCTATTCTAGCCACTTAGATTAGAGTGTTCACTTCACTAATACTTGATTAGAGAAGTGAGAGCTTGAGTTAAAAATTCTTCAAGGTAGATCATCTTCGAAAAGGAAGACTTCAAGCAAGAATGGATCATTCGACTTGTGGAGCCTCTCTTGAGTCCGGAAGATCATGGATCGCGGCGAAGGGACTACTACTCGGAGCTTATGAAGCGAAGGAATGGACTACAAAGGTTGTAATCCCTTTCTCTTAGATGTAAAGATGTTTACATGCTTTGTTAACCCTAATTATCTAGCAAAGATCCTCGCTTTAGATTGTTCGGCGCTTGAAAATTTTTAATTCGGCATGGTTGATGCCTTGTAGACCCTTGTGACAGTGCCTAGTAACCCTACAGCCTGAACCGTGAAAATCCTATGCGTGGGACTCTAAAGACTCGTCAATACGCTGGCAGTGGGTTTAACCACAAGCACGTCAGCGGCACCAGCTGTACGTAACGGCTACCCAAGTATTGAGCGAAAGGAAGACCGACGAGCAAACTCATCCGTACCCCTACTGAGCCTGACAGTGACAATCTCCGTACAGTCCGGTCCGTTCGTCTATGAGTATCGCATATCGAGTCTAAGGGGTGGATAAAGTCAGACCCCTAATATCCCGATATTTAGTGTCGGTATGAAGCCTATCACTACATGATAAACTACCGATCCTAGATCAGTAATTCTCGACTATCTTGTCCAAGGATTTCTGGTGATAGCCACCCGTGCACTTCGCGACATCAACCCCCAATACCGGGAGAGACGAATCCTCTGACGATCCGCTCACTGCCTCCATGTGGCTCGGGACTGTACCCAACTAAAATCTGTTTGCACGACTCGTTTGAGCCGTGGTAGGGTAGTAATCAAAGCATAGTGGGAACTCATCAGAGACAAATGACGATCTCAGGTCGATAGACTAACCTGTACACATGTCACCAAGGAACTGCTATCTGACAATAGGTATAATACCAACTAGCATGTTCTCGGCGAGTCCATCCGGTATACTCATAACCCAATGAGCACCTGTATACATCTTAGATGAACCAACTAACACCAATGACTTGTGAGACCGGCCATCTCCCCTCGTCGGGGTCTCGATCCGTATACACTAGTCTACTCTTGGAGTATTGATGCCCAGTCTCGAAACTTCCACGACTAGTGATACTTTAAGGATGTGCTTATAGACTACCCAACTCCCACGTATATGATCGTCATCATACTGCTGGTAGTCAAGCATGAATCGTATGGGCTCTATCAACATGTAATAGTGATCTGTAATGTCACCTAAAGCATGTACACGATAATAAAGACAAACTAGATAGCGTACTATCATCTCGAGTAAGACTGTTCTACCGGTATAGGCCATCCATCAATCATGCAATAATGTGCCTGCGATCCAATAATTGACTTGAGGGCACTAGAACCAACACTATTGTCGGTAAACCGCAAACCACCCATTAAATCAATAGTGAAAAGGTGATGGAATCACTAAAATTTGATGTATGCACATCTTACATGATAAAGATGATGATCGGTGCCGATCGTCGGAAAAAATGATGGAGGGCATATTTTTTCGACGCTATAGGAGGAAATTCTCACCTATGGCTTCTTTTACATTATTCTCTCTCTCTCTCTCTCTATACGCTCTCTCTCTTTCTATACACACATGTACATGTATATACACATACATATAGAGAATAATGAAGGAAAAAGTTCCTAAGAAGGTTTTTCGTCAGGTGGCGTTGAAAAACTATACTTTTCAACACTTTATTCAACGACCGGTACCCGTCATCATCTTTATCATTTAAGATGTGGATATACAAAATATCATGTGATTCTACCACTTTTTCACCATTGAATTAACAATGTAAAAGGTTCTACCATTCTTCACCGTTGAATTAGCAATGTAGAAAGTTCTGTTGTCAGTAAACCATTAATTTTGCACCCACTAACTCAATGGTGAAAAGTTGGTACAATCACATGAAATTGTGTATCCACATTTTAGATGATAAAGATGACGATAATGAGTGTCGATCGTTGGAAAAAATTATGAAGGGCGTATTTTTCGAGGCCATAGGAGGAAATTCCCTCCAACGGCACCTATCCTCCATTAGCTTATATACACGTAGAGAGAAGAGAGGAGAGAGAGAGAGAGAGGGAGGTTTTTTTTTTTCTGTATTGTTTGTTGGTTATGGGATGCAACTATTTTTTCTCCTTATCTCATCTTACAGCAGGCAGTAAATGGATATGACTGAACATAGACGACAAAATTGTGGATAAAAACTTATTGCTGCTATAGTTTTTCACTATTTTCTTCTTTAGCTGTTGGGTTAGTATATACCTTGCTTTTGTGGTAGGGTCATGTAGCATTATTAATAAGAAGAAAAGGGTTGGTAAAAGTGGGAAATATCTGGTGCTAATCTTCATAATAGAGGATCCATGCACATGACATCTGATTGAAGGAGACTATTCAACTAATAGGACCTCTCTTGGGCCCCACCCAAATGCTCATGAGTGTCCTATCACTTGCCAACCTTTGGCCTGGAAGAGTCCACTCTCATCTATGTTATTGCTAATGCATATCTCAAACTCATTTCACACTTCCGCCTATATGCGTATTTCTTGGCATAATGTAAATACACGTGTAATGGTTGATTGTTGGGTTTTCTCTATGGTGCTTCTACCTTGCACTTTGTAATAAAGTGTGCATAGGGAGAGAGAGAGAACGTAAAGAGAGAGAGAGAGAGGAGAGAGATCCAGACCCCTGCATATCCTATATTTTTCAAGAGTTGGAAGCACCAAAGAAAAACCTGATTGTTGCTGTGGTGTTTGAATCTAGCCCTTGTGTTATGTTAGGTCCTTTACTAGCATGCTCATTGATAGTAGCAAATCTCGAAAAGTCCTCATGTTAGTGCACCAACTCTTCTGTTATGTGTTATGTATGAATTCTGTAGGTTGATGTATGCATGAAAGGGGTTTTGGTGTGTTATATTCAATCTAGTAATGATGGAAGCTCCCCCTTGTGATAGCTAGGGTTAACATTTTCGTTTCTTTGCGTAATCTTCTGCTAATCTCTTTGATCGGTAGGTTCCTTTCTTCTTAGCTCATGTATACAAGATTAAATCATATAAATCGCTACATATGTTTAGCTATTACATTGATAAACGAAATCTTGTCCCCAAACTTTAGCTTCATACGACCAAACAAACAGTCCATCGAGTATTTACCAAGGAAAAAAGCACAAGCATGGGCACTTAATAATAAAAGGTCAGGGTAGCAAAAGTTTACTACTCCCAAGCCTCACTTAACCCGCACATGGAGGAGGTGAGCACAAACAGTACCTGAGAGGAACTAAAAAGACGCCCATCATTAAACTATTATGATCCCTACCAACCACCACACTCCATACCACATGACAAAAACTCTGAACCAAGCCCCCTTAACTAACCAAACTCCCCCTCAAACACTTTATCCCCCCATCCCTTTCTGTTTATTTATATCCCTTACGTGAGATCTGGCCACCCACCCAACAACACTTCACATGCTTCCCACTCCCCTCCCTTGACAAAAGCCCTCACCTACTTTGTTTCAGATCAGATGCTCTCTCATCTCTCAAATAATCCCATCTTAAAGCCTCTTCCAACTCATCAAAGCTCGAAAGAAGATGCAATGATATTTGAGAGGCTCGTATATTTATATTTGATATGCCTTCAAAGACCAAACACCCCTTTTGTTGTATATTTCTTATCACAGAGAGTTCAAATGTCAAATGGAATTGAATCTGGGTTTAGAGGGACACTATTTTAAAGTTCCTACCTCTATTCCAAAATCCCAAAGTTGTAGAGATATTTTCCATGTCTTGCACGTCCCCTTAAACTGAGCATTGCTTTTTTATGCTCGAAAGCCACGTGTTAGATCGGATATGAACTTATGAACTTGTGTTGCTCTAAGACCTATTTTTTATATAAAAAAGTTCTTGCTACCCCCATTAAAACTTTAGAAGTGTGAGGAGGGTTTAGCTATATTTTTATATTAAAGCATACTAAGACCCATGGCGCTTTCCAGCTCCCAACCAAATGCAAGAAACATAAATAAAATTTGCAAACACCACCAACCCCCATGTGAAACTGCTCAAAAAGAAATGAAAAATTAATACCTCTTTTTTCATCTCTTTTTCCAATTCCCAACAGTAAAGTACAAGCTAACTAGATCTAAGCATTATACCCATCCTGTAATGGTCTGTAGTATCTAAACACATTTGTGTTTTGCATCTTCTGACAGTTGCAAGCTTCACTGTTCTGAAACCCTAGGTGGTAACAAAAGCAAATGGCATGACTGTAATTTGCTGCAGGTGTGCTTACTACAGCAGCAGCAGCAGCCGTATTAGCTATTGGTAATACATTTGAAGATGGAGATGGCTTTGGTGCTTCTTGATAAGGGAGGCTAATGGAAAGGTCTAGGTTGAGTTCTTGATATCGGTCGTCGTTGTCGTCGCTGCTGCTGTGGCTCTCGTCGGTAGAGTCCTCATTTTTTACGACGCTCTCTTCGGCCCTCGATGGGGTTTCTTGCTTGATTTGCTGAGAGGCCGCGGATAAATTAGATTGAGCGCCAGTGAGTGGCCTATGAGTCTGAGGATCAAGCCCACGGCTCATGAGCTTGCGCTTGATGTGTGTGTTCCAGTAGTTCTTGATCTCGTTATCCGTCCTTCCAGGCAATCTGCCTGCTATAAGCGACCATCTGTTTCATTAAAGAACAAATAATGAATTTAAAGGGAACTGTAAAAGAGTAGATATAATGAAACAACCATAAACGAAAATATGTGCTTACTTGTTTCCAAGCAAGCCATGGAGTTTGATGATGAGCTCATCTTCTTCCTCCGTAAAATTGCCCCGTTTGAGATCAGGGCGGAGATAGTTTATCCATCGAAGGCGGCAGCTCTTTCCGCATCGAAGCAAACCTATATATAAATATGAGCAAGATGAGAAAATATTGCAAAATATTAATTAAAATGGGTTTTAGATGTTGACGAGAAATATGTTGTATACCTGCAGCTTTAGGGAGAGATCTCCAACAACCTTCACCATGGCCTTTAATGTAAGCTATTAATCTTTGATCTTCCTCTTTAGTCCAGGCTCCTTTGTTGGTGTGAGCTTTTTCACAACATGGAGACCTACCCATATTTGTAAAAACGAAGGAGAAGAAGAAGAAGAAAAAAGAGAGAGAAGAAAGGAAACTATTTTGTTTAGGGGAAGGAGTGAGATTTATATGAAGTTATGAGGGTCTCTCGACTTAGGTGGTGCATTAGGCTTTAGCCTATAGTCCCTAGGATTTGGTAGGTAGGTTTACTTTTATTATGTGAGTGTTTCGTATTTCATTCCTTTACTTTATTCACTACTACTACCTTTCACAAACCGACATTTTATATATCAAAGGATTCTAGAAACACTAGGTTGTTTGTCTCAAAGAGAAAATTTAAAGATTAAAATGAAGCATTAGCTTAATTGTGAGAGAGAATCTATCCAATTTGTTGACCAACCTTTGCTTTCTTTATTCTTGGTACCCTCTAATTCAATTCCTCTTCTTTTCCTCTTGTTGTGGAACAAGTTGCTTTTGTTTACCTGACTTTTTTTTATTCCTCATGAGTGTAGGGAATTCTCTTGACCAGGGTAGTAATCTAATAAGAGGGCCATTAATTATATTCTTATGGGAGTTTCAAAGATTGTGTTGGCCTCTTGTGAGTTTTTGTTTGCTTTCCATTTTCTCACAATTATATTTTTTGTTGGTGTTTATGGAAATTTTTATACTTGGTTCCTTTCTTTTTTATCCTTTTCTCCGCACAAAGAAGAAAACTGTATGGTACTATACTTGTCATTTTTGGCTGTATTTTCTATAGCATATCTGATGATTATCCCTTTCCTTTCGAATTTATACAAGAGACGGGAGCTAGTCATTTTGAAATAAGGCAAGTATTTCTCGGTCTGTATTTTCAATCAAAAATTGTGATCTAATTAAAAGAGGATTGACGTCGGATCAATACCAACTTTACAATTTTGTTGCGTCTTTCCCATTTGAATATTAGAAAAAACATTATGATGACGGCAATAGCCGTCGCCGTGAATGTTAAGGTTCTCAAGTAATGGTGATGTGATTGTGATTAGATTATAAATGAGGATTGGATGAACCACCAGTTGTCTTGCATCTTAGTTTAAACATTTGTTAATTTGATTAAGAACAGAGGTTATGCAGGGGTTAGGTCGAATTATTGCTACCTTATACATCATCTGAAGCAGGGACAGTTTCAATATAATAAACATATGATAAGAAAACTAATAATAAACATAAGATATGCATGCTTCTATTTGAAATAAAATCATGGTCAATTTTGAGATTAAAATTTTGAAGGAAAAAGCAACTTGGGAAATAAAAATCGCAAGAGATGTGTGATCCAGTCACAGATTATGGGCTAGATTATTGAAAAAACAATTGCGTGTAGCTCATGCAACTAATTATGTGTTTATCTTAATTCTTATGTTGTTTAAGCGCCTAGTTAGAACAAAAAGCAGCTAGCAATTTCTGGGAATTTACATTTATTGCATATTTAGAATAGCCAGGAATCTAATTGGGACATGCATATGCCTTTATTTTAGTAATTAATAATGAAATGGAAATGAGGGAGCAAGATTAATGGCCCAAATTTGACTTTCCTTGGTTTTTTTCTCCTTCCCATTGACCTTTTGATGTAAACACCTATGGCGCTATGAATTTGCACAGTTTTAAGCTTTTATGGTTCATATCTAAGTGTTCTTTTTGGCCTTTCCACCTCATGAGGTAGGCTTGTGGATATTATTTTATTATTTTTTTTGTACTTCGTTTCTTTGCAGCTTACGGGGATTGAACCGGTAAACTTTTACATTGAAAAGCACAAGGCATCAGAATTTTGGTGAGAGATTTCAAGTTATCTGGTCATACTATGTATCGATATACTATGTATTGATGCTTTAAGACTTGTATGGTTGTGTTGCTTTTCAATTAATTCCGTTGTGTTCACGTATAAATTAACCTTGAATTATGGCTCGATATTAATCTATCCATCATCTATCTAGTTTAGTCAGTACTATGCATTATCCAAACAAAGGAATAACATTTCAACTGCGATTCTGCAAATGCATCGTTTTTCCAAACACAAGCAACCAAACACATCATTGGTTTACATGATGTGGTTTGGTTATGGTAAAAGCTCTTATCCGCCTGTTTGGTTGCAGGATTATGAGTTTGGATTTGGATTTTGGATTCCACAATTTTGTGTTTGGTTGCAAGATTAGGATTTCTAGGATTCCTTTGTTTTGTATGGGGGCCCACCATAAAAGAAGTATTCATGAATCCTAAAATTTTTCAAGAATTCTCAAGGATTTGACACTATTCATTGTACTTTTAGATGGGGCCTATGTACTTTATTTATTTAACAATCCGCTCTCTCTATCTCTCTCTAAAATCCTCAAATCCAAATCCCATTTTTTTCTACCAACCAAACAAAGATTATAAGGATCTACAAATCCAATACTAGGAATCCAAAACCAACCAAACAACAAATTACTAAATCCAGAAATTTCAACCGTACTATATTTTGGAATCCAAATTCCATAATCCTGCAACCAAACAGCCTCTTATGGATTAAATCAAAGTTCATAATTTTAGATGCTATTTATGAAAGGAATTTGAGATGTATATCTCAAAAGATACCGAATCCAACCTATGATCTGAATTTCTGTTTCTTGTGATGAATTATCCAACTGCAATTATTATTTTCTACTGTAAACAAAGCTGTAACTATGTACCACACTATCTGTTTTCTTGTGCCAGGATTTCAAGTGAGGGGTTACCTAACCCCCCCCCCCCCCAACCAAAAAAAAGGCTACCTATCCCCACACAGGATCCGTGAAAAGGGTGGGGTGAAAGTTGTGCATGAGAGAGGAGAGGAGAGGAGAGGAGAAAGAGTCAAGAGAACAATCTGCCATGGATTTAATTGAGCTGCTGCTGCTGCTGCATGTACTTGATTCAATAAATGCGTTTTCTGTTGACAACACAACTCTCATCTGTATCCAAATTTTATACATCTATATCTTTTCACTTCACTTTAGGGCTGTGTTGGGTTGACCAGGTCAACCAACAATGTGTCCCGTGACTTGAACTTTTGTGTCACACGTGTGATGTGAAGGGACCTCATATCTATATGGGCGTTTTCCATCTCTTTCCATGTATTTATTTTAGGAAGTTCGATTGATGTGGGTAAATACGACAGCCGAGCACGCATGACATACGATTAAATTGTAATTAGTCATGGAGCGTTCTACTGGCTATCATGAACTCTGATCTTATCTCCTTGTGATGTGTTAAATCTGAAGTATGTAATTGGTAAAGGTATATCTTTCGTTCACAAGATTTATGAGATGAGATCTTGAAATACAATAGTGTGCATTCTTTTCCATATTACATGCGTGTTTACATAATTATGCACAAACCCTCACAAAATTATGCTTACCAAGGTGAGATCATTTTGATTTTGGTATTTGAAGAATTTTGGCATCATATTTCTCATTGTTCTGATGTATCTCTCCTTATTTGTGTATGCAGTTGTCAATTGGTTCCTAATAGGCCATTTTCCAGCTCTCATAATGCGTAACTATCTTAAAGGTTTCGTTATTGATCTTATAATTGACGGTCGTTATACTTATATTGTCTCTCGTAAAATGGGTTATTATATCATTATTCACTTTATGAAATTGGATTGTCATCATCATTGTTCGAGAAAATGGGCAAGCAATAATATTTATTTCAATTAAATTTCTATTTAATATGTTTGTTTAGCAACATGGTAGCGTAAATGGTTAAAAGAAAAAAAACCGTAAAATGTAAAATAAAAAACTATCATAGCACTTGTGCTCTTTAATAATACTTTTAAGTTGCCAAATAAAATTGTGAATCAAAAGAAAACAAAAACTATAAACGGATAATTTGAATAGTTTTGAGTTGAGTTCTCAATGCAATTTCCCTTTGCATAGTTTTGAAGTTTGACGTGCATTTTTCATCTAATTCCATGGAGTTTCTAAAATCAAGAATTTGAATTTCTTATTTTAGGTCAGAGTTGCAGCCTTTTTGTTTATTTTGGCAGAGAAGTCAGTTACTTCAAACTCCTGATTTCTTACATGGAGGAGATGAATTCAGAAGATCATGGATGCTGGTTTTTGGGTGCGGTCGGGCTGGAGATTGCCATATAGTACTCCCTTCGGCCTTTTTTACTTGACGTTTTGGGAAGAAAAAAGTCTCTCACTTTACTTGACGTTTTGGAATAACGAGAAAATCATTAATGATAAAGATATCAATAAATGATACAATACAAAAAATAGCCTCGAAAATTACTAATAGTGATTCTATATCATTTTTAGTGGTGGTGTGGCAGAAGATTAAATGCAGGTACTAAGAAAGTGACAATGCTTTCCGTAAACGGTGTGCTTTCCTCTAAAAACGTCAAGTAAAAAGGGACGGAGGGAGTAGTATTTATCCTTGTTAAATATTTCTCTTTTAACTTCCGGCTTCTCCAATATCATATACGAAATCCTAATTTGTCTTAACTGCTTTACCAAACAGAAATTTAAAACTTCTAATTTCAAGTACAGCATACATAAGAATTAAAAGTTTGCGTTCATTTTCATGCATGTCTTATGCCTCTTGATTTTTTACTCTATGGAAACAAACAGTCTCAGGTTCTCAATGCGATTTATGTTCTAGAGGGAAGGAACTCATGTGAGTAGGTGGGTAGGTATAGGTAGGTGAACAAGGGTAATGAACAAGTTGAGAATCAAAAACAGAAATTAAAAGGAGTAAATGCCCTCATATCTTTCACTTTGCAGTCAAAGGGATTTTGCCTTTATTGGCCATGTACGTACACGTGAGCGACTATAGTAGACTTTTTGTCCTTTTAGCAAAACTATGATATATATATATATATATATATGAGATTAATGGAGGAAAGAGGCCATAGGAGGGAATTCCCTCCTATGGCGTCGAAAAAATACCCCCTCCATCAATTTTTCCGACGATCGGCCCCCATCATCTTCATCGTCATCATTTAAGATGTGGGTACACCAAATTTCATGTGATTCTACAACTTTTTCACCGTTGATTTAGTGGGTTCAAAATTAACGGTTTACCGACAATAGAACTTTTTACATTGCTAAATCAACGGTGAAAAAGTTGTAGAATCACATGAAATTTGGTGTACCCACATCTTAAATGATGACGATAAAGATGATGGGGGCCGATCATCGGAAAAATTGGTGGAGGGGGTATTTTTTCGACGCCATAGGAGGGAATTCCCTCCTATGGCATCTTTTCTCCATTATTCTCTCTCTCTCTCTCTATATATATATATATATATATTTCAGCTTTTTAACCCAACAACTGATCCAGTGGACATTTAATTTCCTTTTTGAGCTGGCTCTCAAAAGTTTGTAGCATCAAGTTCTCTTGACTCAATTTTGTTTGACTCCTTTTTCTCTCAATTTTATTTTTTATATTTTACTTTAACTCACACGTTGGAGAGAAAATTAAAACCAATTGAGCTAAACACCGTTGATCTCAACATTATTTCTTGATGTATTCATATAGAGTTGCATGTATATTTACTCATATTCTATCAAATTCTCTTGTTATACATAAGCCGTTAAGGAAAATATTGTGCATGAACACTTTCCTCTTCGTTTTTTTGGGATCATCCATCCATCCAATTTTAAGAATAAATCAATAAAAAAATTGTTGAGTTGTGAAGTACATTTACAATGGGTGAGAGTTGGAGCATATAGCTAGGTTACCACACCACACATGAAAATATTCGGTCTAATTTTTCTACATGTATATGTATGTACGCACCCATACATGTATGTGTGGGTGTACTTGTATGCCGTCTGATAGATTAACATAATGTGTAATGAATCGTTGAATGAATAACAATCATATTAACCTCTAATTTGTACTTTATTTTTTTTATTTTGTGTGCGTGTGAGAGAGAAATGCAACAGCCTAAATTGTATGCTTGGTTGCATTCATTCTTGAATATATCAAATAGTCAATTGCAATAAAATGACCATCATATTAGCTTCTTCGTTAGACATTCAAACATGCTTGTATGCAATCTCTTTAGTAACATTTTTTCTATAGTGCATATAAACTTGCAATCTGCTCAGACACCAACATATTGCATGGTAGATACAATGAAAAGAAAATATATAAATCAAGTCATCAAGAATACAATACCAATATTTGAGAGACATACAAACATATATATACATGCATGTCACGGGCAGAAGAAAACTAATTTTCGTACTTTCTTTTTGAACCGCCCTTCACATTCACTAAATGTGTTAAAGAGTGTGTATGGGCAACAAAAAAAAAAAAAAACAAAGATGGCAGAATTCTACCTACCCACCACGCATCATGGCCCTCACTCACCTCAACCCAACACCATCTCTTGATTACCATAAATCTCGGCAGTTGGATGTGTCTTAATTTGTTTTATATACATGTCATAAAATTCTTCTTCATCTACCAACTTCTCATAACACTAATAGTACTCCCATCATAAATAATATGCAATTAGGTTATAGGCTATAGGTTACATGAAGAAGTTCTATAAACTAATACAAAGATTGCTTGTTCCCGCTGAAGATCAAATTCGCACGGGCAATTAACTAATGTCCTCAGGGATTACCCCGTAGAGACAATTAATGCCCTTAAGAATAAGACCATAGGGGCATATATAAATAAAAATTTGTTAAAATTTAACTTATGCAATTGCTCATATGGTGCCGCAAGATAAGGCCCTACGGATATATCCGTTGGGGCAAATTTCAAGATTAAAAAAAAAATTAAAATTAAAAGTTATCCTCCCCCCGTTACCACATTACCCTAATTCCCTCCCAAATTTTCCCGTGCGCACTCTTCGCCTCCACCTTCGTAGCCTCCGACCTCCTCGTCGCCTCCTCCGAGCTCTCGTCGCCTCCTCCGTCCTCATCGCCTCCTCTCTTATCGTCTTCTTCGACCACCTACGACCTCCAGCGCCGTCTCCATCACCTCCAGCGCCGTCCTCTTCATCAATGTCGAGTCCGGCTTTCTTGTCACCGTCGAAATTGTCAACCGGTGAGTTAATTTATTGATCAATTTAAATTTTTATTTTTGTAAATTCAATTTGGTAGGTAGGGCTTCAATTTGGGGATTTTGAATTGTGGTGGTGGGCGACGACGGCTGTGGTTTAGGGATGTGGGTGGCGGCGGCGGCTGTGGCGGTGGCTGCGCTTCATTTTGGGGTTGTTTGGGGATGTGGGTGGCGGCGGCGTTAGGGAAAGGGGTCGGGGAAAGTTGACAGGGACCGGGTAGGTTGGGTGAGGGGCCGGAAAAAGTAAGTTTAGATGATATTGGTAGTGATGGTTAGGGGAAGAAGAAAAAAATTGGTTGTGGGTTAGGATTGGGTTTGGTTTGGTTTGGTTAAGCTTATGATAAGAGTTAGGGCTAATGGTTAGAGATAGGTTTAGAATTAAGGTTAGGATCATGATTAGATTTAGGGTTTAGTAAAAAAAAAAGCAATAGCTAAGAGTAGTTCAGTGAAAAATTTACAGTAAGTCGAGACTTAGGGTTAGAGTTAAAGGTGAGGGTTATGGTTAGGGTATTTTAGTGTTAGTGTAAGTATATGTTTGTGTGTTGTTGATGTATATGATGATATGTGTGTGTGTGTGCATGTGTGTGTGTGTGTGTTTGTGATAATGTTGATGATGATATGTATGTGTGTATGAGATAATGTTGATGATGATATGTGTGTGTTTGTGTGTGTGAGATAATGATGATGTTGATATCTCAAATTAAACAAGGCCAAACCTTAATTTTAAACTCAACTTCAGAACTAAATCCAAAATTTTAAACTTTACACCAGAACTAAATCCAAAATCTTAAACTTGATTAAGAAAACCCTTAAGTTTAAAAAACTTTATCCTAAACTAAAAACTTCAAAACCTTGAAATCGAAACGTAAACGTAAAACCAATTCAAGTTAAATCTTATAATAAGTGTATATATGATAATCGATGATAATATGAAATTTTTATATGCTCATCGATAGTCATATGTGAAAATCAAAGTGCATCTTAGTCCCCATCTATTGGTTAACATATGTTCGATATTCGTCATGACATAAAACAATACAAAAGTTGTTAAAAATCGGACGGTATCGTTCGGTGCTAACAATCGTCGTGTGGTCTATATGACGAGAAAATTCAATCGTATGATAACTGATAGATTTTTCCAATTTAGACAAGTTAGAATGTATAAAGTAAACACACGTATTCACGTGTGTTTTCATTCGTTTCGAATTATTTCGTCGGTACTTTTCCGCTAGTTCTCCGTATACAAAGATAGATTAGATGTTCATTTCAATATTGTTTTACAGTATTGAAATGGTTATCTATTCTATTATAGTGTACTCGGAGAATAGCGGGGAGGTGCTGCCGAAATTTACTCGAAACGGATAAAAGCACAAGCGAATGAGTGTTTACTCTATACATTCTTAATGGGATAGAAACCTTATCCCCGACAGCCGAAACACACACATACAACACGAATACACAACACACGCACACACAAAGCACATACACACTAACAACCCTACACCTAAGTGAAATCATAAATTGAAACACACATACATAGAATACAACTCATATTTAGGTATTTTCAAATCTAACTTTGTTAGTCAATAATTTATCCTTTTCAATGGCCCAAACCCCGAGACCCAACTCCCCATCTCAACCGTCAAAATAATCCCCAAAACCGCTTCTAGCGAATGGATCAAGTCCAATGGCCTCTGTGCTTCGCCCGTGTGCCCCTTTGGCTCCCTTCTACTATATTTTACACTTAATTTTCCCTGACTTCAACTAGAGACTTCACAACCTTTCATCTACCCATTAACACAATTTAATCTCTTTTTAATTCATTTTTTAATTTACAAGCTCTCATTTTTACCCTATAAATACCACCCCATCCCCTAGCCCTCTCCTATTTTGAAATCCATACCAAAATTCTCTAAAAATTTTCTTGTATAAGAAGAGCTAAAGCTAGTCAAGTAGAGTTAGCTTGAGCCAATTTCGTTTTCGAAGACCGAAACCATTCTCGACGCTACCATGATCCACGAAGACCCTTTCTCTCTTTTCCTCTCTTTTCAAAACTTCGAAACCCGTAAATCTCTCATACTCTCTCTATTCGATTTCTCTCCACCATTTTTTAAATCAAAAATCAACAAAAGTGGAGTTAACTTTTAAACTTTTGTTTTAAACATTTTTATCACCCTTACTATGTTACATAATTCACGCTAGTACTTCTAACACCACTTGAAAAGATTATTCATCTCATTTATTTTTTAATGTGTTTATAAATTTCATGCGAAATAAATATACATCGAACATTTTCACATAAATATCATGACTTTTACATATAACCCCTTAGTGTTATCATAACTTATAACTCTAGAAAATTCATGGGGTAATGATCCACCCCACTCACATACACAATGGTTCAGAGCACGATAATTTAGATACTTGTTTGATTCTAAAGTGAAACACTCTTCATTAAAATACCACAAAAATGTTTTTTATCGCTATTTTTAAATCCTTTGCAATTACGCCTCTACAATCCTTTTAGGGGAACCCATTTACGAATGATGTGGATTATCGCACGTTCTTGAGATAGTAGAACGGGATACAGAACTCCTCATGGAGAATTCGATCTCGAAAGGAAATAAAAATACGATTTTTAAAGAATACGGCATTTTCAAAAATTAAATCATTTGAAAATTCATAAATCATAAATCCGTATTTTTTCCCTATGAAAAAAATTTTGAAAACTATATTTAAAAATGAATAATTAAAGTTACAAAAAAATACTATCAAGTTTCCAAAAGTATAGCTTTCATAAAAATACCATAAACTTTTAAAAAGTTAGGTTTTATCACTAAAATACCACTAAACTTAAAATATATTTTTATAAAAACTCTAAATACTCTAAAACACCCTCGAGATTTATTTTTAAAACGATATTAAATTATTTTATATAAAACCCGCTTGAGAAATGCAAACAAGTTGAATAAATTTTTAAGGATCTTAGATTAATATAGATTTAAGCGGTATCATTTTTCTTGAGCCTCAGGGAGCTGGAGAAAGTGAGTGCTTGCCTATCCAGATTAGATACCACTGCAAATTAAAGGAATTATTAATGGCAATCATCTTAGAAAAAGACATAAATCATGCCGCCCATGTGCAGCGGCTATCCAATTATTCCCGAACTTAAGAATTTCAAAAGTTAAATCTTTTCATAAAATATTGACTATAACTCGAATACAAACTCGAATTTGTTTTAAACTCAAATTCGAATCCAACTCAAACCCAAATTTGAACACTTGATCTTGAATATGAACACTTGACTTGAATTCTAATATACCAACTTGAACTTGAACACTTGAATTGACTTGACCTAACCATGAATATAATTTGACATGAATACTTGAATACAACTTGAACATGAACTTGTGTTCTTATATTCATGGATTCAGTTAAGACCTGTAAACTTGAACTATACAACAATATATGCGGGGATATGGGGTAAACTGGTAAGGAACGTTTATCGTGAAACGAAAGATCACTTTAAAAACACCACTTGAATATCTCGTGCCATTGTTCCGTGGGTTATGACAGGGCCTTGTACTCTCCTGTATCTTTGATCCTCGGGGTAAGCTGGATTACTTTCGTATACATACTCACTTTCCTTATTAGACTATAAACAACTATGTTAGAATAGCTACCCTTATACACATGAATGCCATGATTAAGAAGTTTCTATATAAACATTTACCTGTTTATTTCTACTTATGTTCTTTTCATTTTGTATACCTTAATTTGTCATTAATTATTTATTTTGGGGACTTAACGAGCGCTTGCTCGCTCACGATATTTCTTTCTGTTTCTTTTCTTTGAAATGTTCGTTAGGAGGACCGGACTGTGAGGAGATTAGGAGGACCGGACTGTGAGGAGATAGAGCCGAGCCAGGAGGATTTGGACAAGCTCACCACCCAGCCTGACTATTAGTTTCTTTTCCGCACTTACTTTTTGCATGTCATTATTTAGGAATTTTTCAATCATTGTTTCTTTTATTTCAGACAGTTGTATTTGAAACTTGAATGAAAATAAAGTTGATGTTTATTTTTATTACTTTTGTTATTCTTGTACATTGTTATATTGCTTACATATGCTTAATGCATTTATTAAGGGAAATGACCTTCTGATAGTAAATACGTTTCGGGCTTCTCACGTCACCGTTTCCGTCTACTGGGAAGCGGAGCGTGACAACCTCCTTTCGGCTATATATTGGGATAGCCGTTACATACAGCTAGTGCCGCTGACGTGCTTGTGGTTATGAATTTATCCAGTAACGCATTGCAAGCGTTTTGTTGAGTCTTTCGAGTACTACATAGAAGGTTTTTCCCGGTTCAGGTGATTCGATGTAGATGACGTATGTTGGTACACACATGAATCCGATTAAATATGTATACAGGCTACACATATTTTAATTGGACAGTTGATAATACTAGCGGCTTAGATTAAGCCGGATTATTAAATCGGTGTTTGATTTAATAATTTATTTATATATTCTAGTATTATTGTTCACTATTCATTTTCTCTCTCTTGGCTATTCATATTTTTTATACGGATACGCGTATATATATATTTCGATACCATACTGTATTGTATTCCGTATTTATACGGGAATACTTCTAGAAGTAGGATGCCTCATTTATGAATATTCATAAAATGAGGTGGAAAATGAGGTGGCATTGAGTATGGTTGAGGACATGTAGAGAGGAATGGGCTTTATTTGTTTATTGGAAAATATTGTGATATTTTTACATGGTTGTAAAATTTTGTAACCGTTCTATTCTCTCATTTCTCATTCACAACATTTAGTTTATTTTTTATGGCTAGGCTCTTCACCCCCTCCTTCTTCTTCATGGCTCTCTTGAGCTTTGGTATTTGAGAGAAAATGATAATGGGAAATTTCTATATCCCACTCTCCATTCTTAGCGAGTTAGGAGCGCCCGTTGCTTCATCTTGGATCAGCTCTCTCAGGTGGATCGTCTTCGGTAAGGGCGGTCGTCTCTCAAGGTTGTTTTCGACGGTCTACGAGGAGCTTAGAGGGGTATTCCACGATTGGGTGAACACGCATCGAAGGTTGTAATCCTTAAAACTTGCATACTTGTTTTCTAGTTTAGTATTTGGATTAATTGCTGGGGATTAGTTTCTAGTGTCCTCTTAAAAATTTTCGTTTTTCGGTTCCGCATCGGCCGCGGTATTAGCGGCGAGGGCACTAAGAACTTTTAATAGTAAGCTATCTGGTTTTTCTTTATTATTTATGTGTATACGTTTTACTCGATATCACGTGTCGCTAATACATGATGATAAAACCCGTAGGATCTTTACTTGGTTACCAGGATTGTGATAAGGATCATATTAGTGGGGTTTGGGTAGTCCATAAACACATCCTTAAATTTCCATAGTTGTGAGAGTCTGTGTATCGATATTCTTGAGTAGACTAGTGTATACGTTTCTTGACCCTGACATGAGCGATAATTGATCCCATAGCCATTAGTGTTTGACACCAAAGATTGTATACAGACGCTCATTAAATGAATGAGTTTCGCTAGACGGACTCACAAGAGAACTTCTAGATGGGAGTATACATATCGTCATATAGCAGTTCTCCAGTGACATGAGTATGTGGTATCAGAGTCGGCCCAACGACTACAACTTGATTTGATGACTTTAGGATTTCATCACAAAACTCCATTTTAACTAGGTAGTTTTCAGCCGCATTTTTCAGGAAAAAATCAGCCCCAAAACTTGTTGTTTTGCCTTGTACTCGATCCCCGGAGCTCTCGTTTTAGAATGGGGACTCCGTCAAGGATCGAGGGTGACCCGTGGCATCTCAAGTAGACATTTTCAAACCCGATATGCGATACTCTTAGACGAAAAGACTATACTGTACAGAGATTGTCACTGATAGACTTATGCAGGGTTCCGACGAGTTTACTTGATGACCTTCTTTCGATCAATACCTAGGTAGCCGTTACGTGCGGTTAGTACTGCTGACGTGTTTGTGGGTCATGGATATAATCCTAATCTACTGCCAGTGTATTGTCGAGTCTTTAAAATCGCATACATAGGTTTCCCAGCTCAGGCGAAATGATGTATAGTGCGTATAGAGATACGTGCAGGAGTTCGATTAAGCATGTGTATTTGATACACATATTTTTTTATCAGACGCTTTAATATCATAAAGCCGGTATATATATTGATATAACCGGATCATTAAATTAAGTGTTGATTTAATAATTATATATATACCATACTTACTTTTCTCTCATGATAATTATTTGTATTTGATACAAATATTTTTGTTATGTTTGTTGATACATAATAGATGTGTGTGCACACATGGGTATGTGGATGAGGACAAATCTTTTCTTTATTTGATAAACGAGGAAATGAGTCATTCTTTTTTTAAGAAGAGAGTAGAGTTTTTTAGATCTCTCTTGATCTTTTCTTAAGATAAGAATGGCTAGTTTTTCTTTTTCTCATCCTAAAGGCTCATGATACTTGATCTTCTCTTTCTCTTAGAAAATATTTAGGAAAGAGTAAGAAAAGAAAGGGAGAGGAATATTAAGCAAGAATATAATCTACATCATCTTTTTTCACTTCTTCAGCAAATTAGTGAAGATTAGTTGCTTCACGTGCATCTTGTTGTGAAATGGGAGCTTGTGTTGTGCTAATCTCAAGATGGATCGTCTTTGATGAGAAGGTCTTTTCGCAAGCTCGATCTTTATCATGTGAAGGGGTCTTTTTCTAGGCGAGTGAACACGTTACAAAGATTGTAGCCGCTAAACTTTTAGCTCTCTAGTTTTTCGTCAAGTTATAGTCTTTGATATTGATTATAGGGTTTGCGATGATATAGCTTTCTAGATTTTTAAAATTATTGCTTCCGCGCCAGATTGAACATAGCTTCCTAACAGGAAGCAAATTAGCATTCTCAAATTTGTAAGTTAAGCTCATTATGGGAACAGTTGTATTTTATTCATATATACTTAAATGTCTTTCAAATTGTAAGATTTGAACATCTTTCTCTCTAGGAAAAATAAACAAACAAACAAATAATCTCTTATATAATCACAAACACGTAATATCCTAATCAAGAATAATCAGGAGAGATTTCAATGTAACGCAGAGTTCCAATTTATGAAGATTGAAAGTGAGAAGATAAATTTTAATTGTAACTTGACAGAAAAATCAACCACGAATATATGGATTGCTACAAGAGGGATCAAGAGTTGTTAGCACAGATATAAGACATAAGCTAGAAGGAAAAAAAGCACCAATCATGTTAATTGAAAAGGATAAGGGATCGTCAACAAGAATCTTGAAGAATGAACGTGACCACAATTTAGTTATGTGAGGATGTGATTTGGCAGCGAACTTTAGTTTTCCCACATTTTTTGGTGAATCTTATATATATATATATATATATATATATATATGAGAATAATGGAGAAAAGATGCCATAGGAGGGAATTCCCTCCTATGGCGTCGAAAAAATACCCCCTTCACCAATTTTTCCGACGATCGGCTCCCATCATCTTCATCGTCATCATTTAAGATGTGGGTACACCAAATTTCATGTGATTCTACAACTTTTTCACCGTTGATTTAGCAATGTAAAAAGTTCTATTGTCGGTAAACCGTTAATTTTGAACCCACTAAATCAACGGTGAAAAGTTGTAGAATCACATGAAATTTGGTGTACCCACATCTTAAATGATGACGATGAAGATGATGGGGGCCGATCGTCGGAAAAATTGGTGGAGGGGGTATTTTTTCGACGCCATAGGAGGGAATTGGCCTCTTTCCTCCATTAATCTATATATATATATATATATATATATATATATATATATATATATAATCTGTACAAAAAACATGCTCCTTGTTTGGAGCATCTAGATAAGAGATGCAGGACAACTGGCAAATAAGAGCTTAAACAAAACAAAGCTATGACTAAGTTAATGAAAAGCCATTAAAATTTGTTTAACATGGCATGCATTGTCACAAATATTACATTAATCATCAACACCTCTAGCAACTTTTAATCACAATAATAGAGTACTCTAGCATGAACTGAAATCATATACAATACATTGTGATCACATTTCACAATAATAGACTCTAACATGAACAAGAATCATACAGTGCGTGCACGCGCGGGTGACTGGAAGGAAAAATGATCATTTATCTCAATTTATCTCATCCACACGTGATGAGAGCCGGTCTACCCGATTTAAACACTACCCCAAAATGATGCATCTCCATTAATCTTAATATGTGCCTGTAAATTGAGATGTGATTCTCATATCCTAATATGCGTATCTGCTATAGCTATAGCTTAGCTTTTAGGTTTTGTTTATTGGTCCTTTCTAAAAAAAAACTCATGTATAAACTTGTACACATTCAAAATTTTGTGCGAAGGTAGCTTTATTTGTCCCAACCAATCTTTTTTTTTTATTGTTTTTCGGACTTGAGCGGAAAAATACCAAACCATTGGACAGATCAACCTCATATAAAAAAGATTAAAAAAAAAGGAATGCTCCTATATACACATTCATTATCTACAAAACAAGACAAATATATGCATATGTCATTACAGCGATGCATATTCATATTTCTACCAAGTCATCGATATGTATTAAGAGTTGTTATTTTTCAGTTTCTAAATAGACATGAGAATAGCATCATGAACAAATCAAGAATGTGAAAAATGATTATAATAATTAAAAAAAAACTTAACAATGTTATTTAAAAGCATGCAACGCATCTAGAAGAAGGTTCATACCAACTTCACCTTTATTAGGCCTAGCTCTTTTAAGAGACTAGCTTAGCCCTCATTAAAAAGCATAGGACTAGGCCTATAAAAAAAAAAGAGGACACCCACTGAACAAGCCAACCTAACAAAAAAAGTGCCCTCATTCATATATCAATCATCCTCTCTACCAACCATTTTCCATTTAGATGCCCACTATTTAATGAATACACTGATCGGTTCTACCAAACTTTGTCATTAACCCTAATATTTATTCAATGCAGTACAGTCACACCTTGTTCTATCTTGATATCATCTATTGTGCCAACCTAACTAGTCCAAAACATCATAGATTTTGGCTTTGATGGGTATCCTTCTATTAACCAAATGATTCCAAGACAAGCCATGCACTCTCTAATTGCTTTATTTCTATATATATATCACAACCATATAGATTTCACAGTATCTTAGATATACGTGAAATATATTAAAGTCGGATCTACCTGTTAACGGTAAATATAAAAGTTGATCTTTCAACTGTCGCCACGATAAATCTGAAGTTTTGACATGGTTACAGAAGTTTTATGATGGTATCAAATTAACCCACGTCCAAATTTTAGTATGGATTTCAAAATAACCCATTGCAAAAGCTTTTTGGCTCACACAAAAAGCACCAAATTTACAAATACTCCAATATCCCTTTTTATATATATTACAAATAAAGATAGGAAGTAAGTGCTGAGAAAGTGAGCATTCTTCTAGATGAATGTTTGGTTAGTTATATGGTGAGTTTAGTGATGGTTTTCCTAATTAGTGCAATAGAATCTAGAAGGTAATTAGCTCATCTAAGATGCACCAAATTCATGGCAAAATGAGATATTTTGCTAAATTTGCTTGCATTTATGATCATGGCAAACTAGGATATTTGTGTTGGTTATACCTACCTACTGCCTGAAATTGTTTCTTTTGTCATGTGTGTTTGAAAATTATGTGAGGTGTATATTGCTAGTAATAAATGTGTTTAATGGAAATTGCATGTTGCCCAACTTTTAATTGGGCAGCATTGTGGAAATGTTGCCGAATACTCCTCCAGTTTCTTTTTAAGTGTCCAATTTTGGCTCTATTTTTGTTACATTGTAAATGTCGATTTACAATATCAATACAACTTTTTTGTTATCAACACAAATTTAAATTTCGATCCATATACTAACCCTCATTAATATGGATATCTAGGGAAAAAAGATGAGTAAGACATAAATAGACACTTAATGAGGTAAATTTTAAATGAGCTTAATATTGTAATTTAGTATCAACCATATCATAAGTTTAAATGAGATAATAGTTTCTCAAAAAAATATCTTAAACGGAATGTAAACCCAAAATTGAACATTTAAAAGGGATTGGAGGAAGTAAATGCGGATTAATTTAATTCTCCTTAAGAAAGTCATGATCATAATTCGTATTAATCAAACAAATAAATGCCTAGTGATGTACAATCAATTGGGTAGAGAGTTTGGACACCTATGAGACATTCCATTAAACTACACCATTCGAGTGCACATCCAACTAAAATCAATTGGCTAAGGATAGTTTTGTCCAAAAAAAGCCATATCATCAAAAAATTAACTGATTGGACGAAATGCAACCCGAGTTTATTTTAGTGAAAAAGTCAATGATAGTTAAAGGTATTTTACTGCAATTAAAATTACTTAAGGTGTTTAATGAAAAGCAGTGATACCTGAAGGTATTTTTGTGTAATTTACCCTTATTGTTATAAGTGAAAATTAAGAAAATGGGCTAAGTACGTAGGCAACGGGCCTTTATGGGATCAATAGGCACGAGTACTTGTAAAACATTGGGCTGGGCTGAGGGTTGGGATAGGGAATCCATGAGAGAAAGTTCAAGAACCTATAAAAAGAGAGAGAGAGAGAGAGAGAGAGAGAGGTGCCATAGAAGGAAATTTCCTCCCATGGCGTCGGAAATATGTATTCTCCATGATTTTTTTTGACGGTCGGTATAAATCACGTCCATCTTTATCATCTAAGATATGGATACACCAAATTTCATATGATTATACCATTTTTTCACCGTTGATTTAGTTGGTACAAAATTAATGGTTTACCGACAATACAATTTTTTACATTGCTATATATATATATATCTTATGAGATCCGGCCTCACTTCTTATAATGAGGTCCATTTTTTAAACACACAATATGTCGTTTTTTCATCGATTCGCATCGATTACTGGGAACTACACATGTTAGATATGTTCTGTATCAAATTTTACGAGATTTGGAGATATCTAACTAATCCATCAAATATACTAAAAAATCGACGGATTTACGATGCATGAAAAATAAGATTGCTTGATGGATGTGTTGGACCTTTCCAAATCTTCTAAAATTTTGTACATAACCCATCTAATACAAGTAGATCAAATTGACCGATACGGATCGGTGAAAAACACGGGAGGTTGTGTATTTAAAAGTTTGGCCTCAAAATAAAAAATGAGAACCCTCCTCATAGAAGCGCCTCTCTCTCTCTCTCTCTATATATATATATATATATATATATATATATAAGCGCTCTATTGTAAATCGGTCCGTATTTTTAAAAATAGGGGACTCTCGATCTATGACATATTTGAATGATCCGAACCGTGCGCTCTATTGCAAATCGGTCCGTATTTTTAAAAATAGAGAACTTTCGATCCATGACATATTTGAATGATCCGAACCGTTTAAATTGATCATCCTACCGTCGAGTCTATGTATATGAAAAATTAATGGATTTGAAGACCTCTAACCCAAGTATCGGATGATGTACATGTTACTATATTGAAAGACGTTTATTTCGCACTCATTCAATGCATGGGTTAGTGGTCTTCAAACCATTTGATTTTTCGTATACATAGACTCAAAAGCAAGGTGATTAACTTGAACGGTTCGAATCATTCAAATATATACATAAAACTACATGGCAAGCTTCCCTGTCCTATAGCTAGAATTTCAAGCCTTTTTTTTATCCTTTAACCATATATATATATATATATATATATATATATATATATATATATATATATATGGAATTAGCTTGGAATTTTCAAGCTCAATTTTATCTTTTTACGAAAAAATTGTAGGAAAGTCTCACCTTTTAAGTATCTAACGGAAAATTATGTGGAGGATCCTCATTTTCAAAATTTTGTTACGAATATAAAATTTCGTAAATAAACTCCAACAACACACTTTAACTTCATGATGCAAAATTATTAGCTTGTGACAACCATCTTATTGCTGCTATATTGAAAAAAACGTCGCTTAATGCACGGTTCGTTTTGCTTTCAAATGTATAAATGAAAGTTTCGGTTTTTCATGCTTTTATAGGCATCTAGCGGATTATTATTGAAAGACCCTCATTTTCAAAATTTTGTCGTGGTTGCAAACTTTCATAAACAAATTTCAATAATACACTTTAATTTCGTCATGAAAAATTATATTTTAACAAAATCATGGAAAAAATTTAATCCGTGACAAATATCTTACTGCAGCTGTATTGGGAAATCATTGCTTAATGCAATGTTCATTTTACTTTCAAATGTACAGATGGAAACTTCGGTTTTTCATGCTATTTTTTTTGCATCTGGTGGATACTTACATGGAATATCCTGATTTTCAAAATTTAGTCATGGTTGCAAAATTTCGTAAATAAACTCTAATAATACATTTTAATTTCATTATGAAAAGTTACACTTTTACTTGGTTATAGAAAATTTTAATCTACGACAATCATATTACTGTAGCTATATTAGAAAATCTTTGCTTAATGAAAGTTTGTATAGATTTGTCCGAAATACATGGATCACAGCGATCGAACTGCAGCGAGTATTTTCATTTTTCTTTCAAATATACAAAATTTGTGCACTTTTTTAGTATCTAACAGAAAATTATATGGAAGACCATTAGTTTCAAAATACCGTTATGGTTGCAAAATTTCGTAAAAAAAATTCAATAATGCACTTTAACTTACGCAGGAAATTTTTTAACTTGCGACAACCGTTTTATTGTAGCTATATTGGGAAATCGTCGCTTAATGTGCTGTTCATTTTATTTTCAGTATACAGATGGAAACTTCGGTGCCCGCGTGGGTTCTTTCCAGCAGAATTTAAAATCCTATATGTAGCAGTGATCACATATGCTTAATCTCGTATATTTCAGCTTTCTCATAAAAATAAAGTACAAAGGAATAATTGCCCAAAGGTGCCATAGGAGGGAGTTTCTTCTTATCACTACTATAATTAAGGGTTGCCCCTACGAATAAAAAAATCCATGGGTCAAACAATACTTCTACGGTGCTCACCGTGGGGGCGTAAATAAATTAAAAATATTAAAATGTACTCACTTTATTTGTCTTTACGGTGCCGCAAAAGAAAGCCCGACGGATTGAATTGTAGGGGCAACAAAAAGCTATTTAAAAAAAATCATCTAATTAAAACCCCCGTCCACCAAAAACATTTCCCACCAGCCTTATCTCTCTCGCAACCAGAGGCAAAAAAATTCCCTCGGCCCTCGTCGTCGAGTTCCTCGTCGCCGATTGAGCTCGTCGTCAAGGTCCTCCTCCATTGCCGTCGATCGAGCTCATCGTCGAGTTTCTCGCCGCCGCTGATCGACATCGAGGTCTTCATCGAGCTCTTAGCCTCCTCCACCGCCTCGAGCTCTTCGCCGCCAGTCTTTGCCAGCTCGCCGCCAATCTCGATTTGCCGCTGCTCGATCGAGCTTAGTTTCTTTAATTTGAATTTGAATTTTCCTTATTTATGTTTTTGTTTTCTTTAAATTAATTGGGAATTTAATTTATAATTTTGTTGTTTTTGGTGTTATTGTTGTTGATTTTAGGGTCCGGGTTAAGGTTATAGGGCCAGGTTAGGGGTTAATTTCGGTTATATGGTGTTGATTAGGGTTAGGGTTAGGGTTAATTAGATTAATTTGGGTTAATTTTGGTTTGGGTTAGGGTTAATTTGGGTTAATTAGGGTTAGAGTTCTGGTGATGATTATGGTTAGGATTAATTTGGGTTAATTAGGTAAAACAGGGTTAATTTGGGTTAGGGTGTTGATTAGGGTTAGTTTGGTTTAATTAGGTTAATTTGGGTTAGGGTTTGGGTGATGATTAGGGTTAATTTTGGGTTAATTATGATTAATTTGAGTTAGGGTGATGATTATGATTAATTTGGGTTAATTAGATTAATTTGGGTTAATTAGGGTTAGGGTTTAGGGTGCACTAGCTTTTTCAGTGGGATACTCGATGATAACGTAAACGTAAGAAAACTTTGTCCCAAATTAAAAACTTCAAACCCTTCAAATTGAAACGTAAACGTAAAATCTATTCAAGTTAAATGTTCAAATTAAAACCAATATACGATACTCGATGATAATATGAAACTTTCATATTCATCGGTAGTCATATGTGAAAATCAAAGCGTGACTTGGTCCTCATTTATCGGTTAACATACGTTCGATATTCGTCATGATATAGAATTATACGAAAGTTGTTAAATAGCGGACGGTATCATTCGATGTTAACAACCGTCGTGTAATCTATATGACGAGAAGATTTAATCGTATGATAACCGATAGATTTGTCCAGTTTGGACAAGTTAGGAATGTATGAAGCAAACACCTGTATTCCCTTGTGTTTTCATTCGTTTCGAGTTATTTCGTCGGTACTTTTCCGCTGGTTTTCTGTGTACAAAGATAGATTAAATGTTCATTTCAACGTTGTTTCACAGTATTGAAATGATTATCTATTCTATTACAGTGTGCTCGGAGAATAGCGGGGAGGTGCTCCTGAAATTTACTCGAAATTGATGAAAGCACAAGTGAATGGGTGTCTGCTCTATACATTCTTAATGAGATAGAAGGCTTACCCCCGACAGCCGAAACACACACATTGTTGGATATAGTGCCCTCAAAGTCAATTATTGGATCGCAGGCACGTGATTGCAATGATTGAGGGAGGACCTATGCCGGTAGGATAGTCTTACTCGAGATGATAGTATGCTATCTGGTTTATCTTTATCACCGTGTACAGCTTTATGTGATATTACAGATCACTATTACGTGTTGACAGAGCCCTTATGATTCTTGCTTGACTACCAGCAATATGATGGCGATCATATACGTGAGAGTTGGGTGGTCTATAAACACATCCTTAAAGTGGTCCCTAGTCGTGGGAGTTTCGAGACTGGGCATCGACACTCCATTAGTAGACTAGTGTATACAGTCGAGACCCCGACGAGGGGCGGTGGCCGGTCTCACAAGCCATTGGTGTCAGTTGGATCACCTAAGATGTATACAGGTGCTCATTGGGTTATAAGTACACCAGACAGGACTCGCCGGGAACATGCTAGTTGGTATTATACCTGGCGTCAGATAGCAGTTCCCTGGTGACATGTTTACATGTTAGTTCATCGACCTGAGATCATCATTTGTCTCGTGTGAGTTCCCACTGTGCTTTGATTACTACCCTACCACGGCTCAAAGGAGTCGTGCAAACAGGTTTTAGTTGGGTACAGTCCCGAGCCACATGGATGCAGTGAGCGGATCGGCAGGGGTTTCATCTCTCCCGGTATTGGGGGTGAGATTGCGCTGTGTCTAGGAGAGACATTACACGAAGTCCTTGGCCAAGACAGGAGATTTACTGGTAGGTATTCCAGTAGTATCTCAGGGTGTTCTGGGCTACACTCCGACACGACTTGTACCGCTTTTGGGGGTCTGACTTTTACCAACACCCTAGGCCCGACATGCGATACTCATAGACGAACGGACCAGACTGTACGGATATTGTCACTGACAGGCTCAGTAGGGTGTCAGGATGAGTTCTCTCATGGACCCCCCTTTTGGTTAATACCTGGTAGCCCGTTACGTACAGCTAGTACCACTGACGTGCTAGTGGTTAAATCCAAAGCCATTGTATCGACGAGTCTTTAGAGTCCCTCACAGACAGTTTCTCAAGTTTCGGACGAAATGTTGTAGAGACCGTATGATATTATGGCAGGGTTCGATCATATACGTGCAGTAGTGTACGGATCATGACCGAACGGATCATACTAGTGGGCTTTGGTTTAAGCCGGATCCTAGTATTAGATGTGTTGGATTACTTTAGTCTCATCGCATTTGCATTCGGTCGAAATGCGGATGCAGGTATGTATATACAGGTGAGGGGTATCCTTGTGATCCGTCATGAGTTTACTTTGGTAGATGTCATTCTCTTTTTATTGTTGCAAACATTTGGATTAATGTTTGCAAATAGGAATAATGAGCTCAAAGTCATGATTAGGAGCATTAATTGTGACACATGCACAAGTGATGACTCATGGTCTCTTTATTTGTGCATGTGTCACATTATTGTTTGATTTATGTGTTGAAATGATAAGAAGAGAGAGAGGGCGGCCAAGGGGCAAGGGTTTGCTCTTGTGTTTATCATTCTAGCTCTCACAACATTATCATTCTAACACAAAAGGAAAAAGAAAGCTCTTCTTCCTCTTCCTTCTTGAGCTCACTATCTCCATTAATGGCATCCACTTCAACCTCCATCCATACACTCTCATGTGTTGAGAATCAATGGATGCTTGAGACAAAGTCATCACATACATTCTCTACTTCACCTTGGACACGTCGGCTAGCAAACTTCGTGTCTGAATTGCTTCGGTTCGATGCGGGAGACCGTAAAAAGACTTCTAGACGTGGTGCCCTTCCGACGAGGAGATTGGAGATCGAGCAAGATCGGAGATTCCGCAAAGAGCTAAAGATGGTGGCTAAAGACCGAAGGACACGGATCGATCTGTATAGCCTTTCTAACCTTCTTGTAGATTGCTAGCTTAATGTTAATGGTTCGATCCGGGATTAAAGTCTGCGTTAGCGCCAGTTTCAAGTTTATGAAGAGTTTTTGTTTCCGCATTTTGGCCTCGGATCGACGGCCGGGACGCTACCGTAGACTTACATGGTATTAGAACCACGCCATTAACCTTAGCTAGGTCATTTTAAACAATGTTAATGTATCGAAACCAAAACAAAACCCAGATAATCCCACTGCAGTTCTGGTCTCTGTTAATTTTAAAAGTGTTCAGAAAAATTTTCAAACATGTGCAGAAGACTACTGACCATACCATATGACCACAGACCAAAAACGAGCCTCACCCACCTGATAAAAACCGGCCACCAAGCAAGAAATTCCGGCAAGGCCGGCCATGGTATTGATTTTGGGCTTCGTGTTTGGGCTGTGGTCTGGTCATTGGAAAGTTGGTGCGGTGGTATTGTTTGTTCGGCCCAATTTGGATACGGTTTTATCAGTTTTTCTGGGCAATTTGGGGGGTTATTTTGGATTCGATATTTTAGAATATTGTATAAAGTTACAGTGCATTACATTATATCTGTGACCGTGAATGTCATTTGATCGGTAAGTCTTGTCTAATCGCTATAACCCTTTTAGACGGTTTTGCGAGCGTGACATTCACGTTGATGTTCTGTGTTGTGTTGTGATGTTGCAGATTTGTCGTGGTGGATAGCCTGGATGCAATGGTAGTACAGTTTGGTTATATATGTACATTTGATATTGCGGGGCGAGCGTTCGACATGTGGACTGCCGTCACTGCCTGTTTGTATATTATTCTTTTGAGGCACGACCGGGTTGAGGTCGATGTACCCGTTGTACATATTTTATTTTCCGTACTAGGATTACCCCGCGGTGGGGTGCACAGATAGCCGGGTTCTAGAGGGCAACGAGCCCGCATCTCATGGCTTTGAGACGGAGGAGGCTTTACTCTAGAATTGGCGGGCTATTCGCCGCACTCGTTGGGGTTATAGGTTGACCCAAGGAGGGATGCTCAAGTTACCGGATTCCGTGAAGTGCTGGGTGCTCCATTCACTTTATTGAAGGGGGCTGCCTCACTTCAGGTTTTGGCGGGTAACTTGCCGCACCCGAAGGGGTCTAGGATTTCATTGCACAGGCTATCCACACGACCAGGGGAACGTTGGGTTTTAGTTGTGGCTCAAAGGAAACCCGGGGATTCCCGATTATCTGTATTGTTCTGTGATGCTTATTACATTCCTGTGATGTTGCATTTATCACGCCATGAGCGATTATTATATATTGATATATATACTAGTAGATATTGTATATGTTTTACATCCGCGCTAGTCCAGTCCCCGCTCTGTCGTTTGTTAAGTAACCTAACGGGTGATGACAGGACCCAGTGGCGAATGCGGGTGGCATATACGTACATCATATTTTCGTTCTTTATTGGTGTGATGATCTGTGTATCAAAAAATATTTCTAAACCGCAATCAAGAACGGCGTCGCTTGGTAGCTAGCCGGTGAGTACGGGTTGGTCCACAGGGATTTTGTGAATTTCCTAATCACTCTAACGAGTTAATTCCGATGAGTGTCGGATTGATTATCTCTAAAAGCTAAATTGATTTATACTAAGATTATCTAGATCTAAGTCTTGTTAGGGTTAGGTCTAGGGTAAGTTGGGAGATTGAATGTTTCCTCACCGCTTTCAATGCCCTATTTTAGATCTATTAGGTGTTATGGTAATTATCAATTAAAGGAATTAGTACCATTGGGAAGAAACGGTGTTTCTTCCCAATGGTTCTTGTCCTTCCTTTATCGGTCCTTACCCTAACCTCCATGGAAAACGTACATAACCGGTCCTTTATACTACGGTATCACCGTTACCTCGAAGGGTAAGATGCCGCAGGGAACGATGTATGTATGTATGCATGGAGTTCTAATTATTATGTGTGATGGGGCAAGAAAGGGATGAGAGAGTTCATCTCTCAAACCTTTCCCTAAAGCTAACCCTAACAAGCGAGGAGACTACTCGCTCATTAGGGAATTGAATGACATTCTAAATTAAAAGTGGAATTGAATGACATTCTAAATTAAAAGTAAACTAAGGCAAAGAAATAGAAAAACTTACTAATTTTTATTGATGGCTCTCTCCAAATATCAACACAGTACAGATCTGAATTTATGAAATGAAAAGAGGCATCGATGCTCTCCAAAAGAAATCTGAATTTTATTAATGAAAGGAGGCATAACCTAATACAAGATTTAGGGTTCCTGTTTATAGATTCATAGAAACCCTAGGTTACAATCGTATCACATCTGCTTTTACAAAAATACCCCATAAGAAAAAGACCTAGTCAACGCCCGCCAGCGCACTGACTCTTTTTGCGCCGACACGGGCACTTGATGGCCGCCGTTCCGCGGCCGTATAGAGGCTTCTTGAGTTGGCCCTTCCAGGGTTTGGTCTGGTTGTAGTTTACTCCTTATTTCTTCACTTTGTTTCTCAGGTTGGCTTCTAGTTCTCTTCCAGATCTCCACAGTGAATAATTGTAGTGGACTTTTACCATTACTTCGTGACGAAGCCTTTGTTCCTTGTGAAAGCGTCCATTGATCTTCATTTAGTTTCTAAACTGTAGGCTTGATCAAGATTCTTCCAATTATTGGTCGCAGTCTCACTTTTGTATCGTCTTATGTCTTTTTCACTGTTTTTGTCCCGAGAATCTGTAACCTGCAACTAAGTAGCAGACATGGGTCAAAAGCATCTGTTTATTTGTAAAATGACTAGGAACGGGGAATATAATAATGCAATATTATGATATGATCCAATACCCCCAAACTTATCTTTTGCTCGTCCTCGAGCAAATCTAGTTTTTATTCTCAACAAAATCCTAACCTCACTTTCGCAGGGAAACGCGATTGCACTGAGCTCGTGCAACAAGCCGTTAAACCTCTAGGTGTCCTTAGTAGGAGGAGTGTTGTCTCCTGAGGGTTTTCAGCGGATACTATCCATAAAATCCTATCAATTTGGCCCATTAACTTTTATTCTCCAATTAGGTTTTCCAATAAGGAATTCTATTATCTTCGACTCATAAATTATCCACCCGTATTCTTCACGCTTCCTTATTACTTAACTTAAGATTATATATGTTCTGCAGACCTACTTAGTTTTTGGCATCTCTTAAGTTTTCCTTCTAGGTTTCCATCTCAACTTAGGAATTTTTATCATCTCTACTAAAGATACAAGTCCTATTCTTCATTCCTATCTCTTATCTAAACCCCAATCACATACCCCTACGTGTGTGTATATATCACCCCTACACTTGGAAATTCAAATCAAGCAATCATACTCTTGTCCGTTGTCCAAAGCATTTCTTAATTGGTGAATTATTAGATGAATTTCGCTCATACATCCTTCATGCGATCGTTAATACTTCTTGAGGTACCAACAACTGATTACAAAATGTGTTTGCACATTAAAGCGTAATTCCTAGTCTTGTAACACCTAAGGCTTTAGCAGTGACTCCCAAACCAGTTGGTCTAAGACACTAGGTGATGAAGCACCCTCGCTAAATATTTTTTCTATTTTTGCAGCCTTAAGTAATCACAAAAACCAGTGTTCATTTTTTTATTATTTCTTTATTCACACTTGTATTTTTTTATTTTATTTTCTTCATACTAAGGACTTTAGACAAGAGCATTTCAATGTCTCTTCTACTATTCCAAATTTCAAGGTTCGTGTTTGTGCAAATTGTAGGGTATACATTTTCAGAATTCAGACTTAAGCTAGGAATTATTTTTCAAACTTATGTTTTAATAAAAACATCAATACTCTTCTTTTGCTTTAATTTTTCCCACGAAGTCAACTCGAAATTTGCCTATTTCTAAATAAACTACAAATACATATACTTTCTACCGTTAAGCTCAAAGAAATGTTATTTTTAAGGTTTTTAATTTACTAAGTCTAGATCTAGTTGTTCCTAGCTAGTTAACCTATTTGTCAAACTCAAGTCAATTAGGGCCAAAATTGAATACTTTAATTTTTATAATTTTTAAAATTTTCAATTTTTATGGGTTTTAAAATAAGTATGCAAATGCAAAATGTACATATGAATGCGAAGGAAGAAGGCTTACCGAGCATACCCCCAAACTTAACTTTGACAGTGTCATCACTGTCATGCTACACCAAGATGGTTGAGAATGTCGGCACTCCCCTGTTTATTTATTTATTAATTTTTTTTATTGTTAAAAGAAAAACAAAAATATATATACAGAAAGGCCCCCCAAACTTCATTGAAACAATGTTAAACACGTCATTGCCAAACTTTGCAAAGACAAAACGTCAACAACAACCAGTCAAAAAATTTATCTGTGTAGAGTATCGGTTGGTGGAAGAACATGCTGTACCGATCCAAAAAGAAGTGGGGAAGATAGAAGTGGTGGTATGGAAAGTGTGGAAGTGAATGGATAGGAGGTGATGATGAATCAAAACGAGAATGAGAATGATCAGCAATCAGTGGAATATTGGCATTCTCGTAGCTTATTAAAAGAAAAGGGGGTGGTTCAACTTCTAAAGGAGGAGGTTGACTATCCACACTATCCCCAAGATGTTTCTGTGGATCCTTTATCGACTTGGCATCATCCATCATGTGCATATGATATTCAATTATGAGGGAAGTAATCTTCTCGATGTCCGCCATAGTCCAGCCGAAAGCTTGCCGCTTATCTTGTAAGACCATTAAAAGGGCTTTCTCTTGCTCGAGGGCTAGAGAGGCCGATATGATAACGGGAAAGGTCTCATTCTCACCTAGGTGAGCATATTTAAGGTGAGACGGCAAGGACTTTAGTTCGAGTTTCAGAGGCGAAACAATCATAGGCAAAATTGGGAAATCTATCTTGAACTCAAAGGACTCCAACACATGTTCGAAATCACTGCAAACAACCGATTCGGATGGTTCAACTAACTCATCCAAAAATTTAAAAGTCTCATATTCGGGCGGTGAGTCGTCAAAATCATCCGAAAAAGTGAAACATTCATAATCAATATCGGTTGTGTCAACTGTGGTAGATTCAAGGAGGGACGCACTAGTGGCGTCAAAACTGTTTTCATCAAACAGAAATCTTTCAAGCTCGCAGTCCTCCTGCATGATTTCGTGAATAGAGCAAACTTCTCGTGTACTACTTTTAGGTACGGGGGGCAGACTTCCTAACCTGTAAATATTGAACTCACTAGATGTCTTCCCGAAGGATAGAGTCATGGAGCCATTGCGACAATTTATTACGGCATTGGAAGTGACCAAAAATGGTCGACCAAAGATTACCGGAATTTGGTTCCGTGGGTTAGCAACAGCTTGTGTGTCCATAACAATAAAATCAACGGGGAATGTGAAATCCCCTACTTTGATCAACACATCCTCTAACTCACCCCTAGGATGGGTGATTGATCGATCAACCATTTGGAGAGTACAACGAGTGGGTTTCAACTCTCCAACCCCTAATTGCTCGTACACGGAGTACGGAAGCGGGTTAACACTAGACCCAAGATCTAAAAGTGCTCGATTGAATTTCTTATCCCTAATTGTTATTGAAATCGTAGGACAGCCAGGGTCCTTTCGTTTTTGGGGTAAGGGTTGAGGTTGGTTAATAGCATTGCTCACTGCACTAGCCACTAGCACTTTCTTGGGCATTTGAGACTTTTTCTTCGAGGAGCATAAGCCCTTTAAGATTTTCGCGTACGAAGGGACTTGTTGGATTGCATCCAAGAGAGGTATATTTATGCTAACCTGTTTAAATAACTCCACGATCTTCTCCATTTATGGAGTTGATTTATTGGGACTCAACCTGTTTGGAAATGGAGAATTTTGAAAATCAGTTGAATCCAATGTCTTTGGAGTAGAATGTGGAGTTGGAACGGATCCCAGTGTAGGTGTGTTCGTGAAGTGAGAAGTGGGTCCGTTCGGAGAAGAAGAAGAGCCTTTTGAAGAATGATGAATAGGCTCTAGCGGAGAAGATGAAGATGAAGATGAAGAAGAAGAGGATGGAGAAGAAGAAGAAGAAGAAGAAGGAGAACCACCGGCGGGGGTGTCATCACTAATACCCACGTTATTTTGCAACACTCTTCCAGATCTCAATGTGGTCACCGCATTTACATTATGATTTTGATATTGATATGCGACATGTACGTTGTGTGTGTGACCGGGATTTGGCAATAATTGAGATGGAAGCTTTGCCTTTTCTCTCTCGCTCAACGCAGCAGTTAGTTGTGCAATTTGTGCCTCAATAGATTTGATGCTTTGATCGTATGAAGCATTGTTGTGCACCAAAGACTGGATGGAATTTTCCAACCTTGCCGCGGATTCTGTAGATTGTTTGAGAAACGCATCTAGACTTTTTTCTAGCGAGATAACCTTATCATCATTTGGTTGAACAAAATTGTTCGTTTGATTTGGATAAGGTTGTGGTTGGAAAGGTTGCTGGTATTGAGTTTGTTGGGGCGCTTGTTGTTGTGGAGGAGGAGGCCTTTGAAAGTTGTTATTTCCTTGGAATTATTGATTTTGATTCCAAGCAAAATTTGGGTGACTCCTCCAACCCGGATTATAAGTCGAAGAGTAATGATCATTTTTTTGTCATTGCTGAAAGGCAGCATAGACTTGATCTTGTCCTTGAACATGTGGATTGTAAGGACACTCTTCGTAAAGGTGTGATGGATCCGAACAACAAGCACAAACAGTTCGTGGGGGTAAACCAGGGGCAGGAGAAGACGAGGAGATTTTGGTCTTAATGGCTTCTAGCTTTTTCGTAAGTGCGGCCATCTCGGCCTTCATAGCAATCGGAATATCTAATTGATGTATGCCTACCCTAAATTGACCAATAGAAGAAGATAAGGTGGTCATAGTGCTTTCCCACTGAAGTGTTTGTTCAGCAAGATCCTCGAAAAACTGCCACGCTTCCTCACTAGATTTGGTTAGAAAGTGACCTTGACAAATGGTTTCTAGCAACTGCTTTGTTGCCGGGTTCAATCCCTCGTATAATGTTTGGCAAAGTTGCCAATTTTCGATCCCATGGTGAGGGCATTGAACAAGTAGGTCTTTGAATCTTTCAAAACACTTCCAAAATAGTTCGGAAGGAAGCTGGGAAAATTGTATTATCTCATTACAAATTCTCGCGGTCTTGTGATGAGGATAAAACTTTTTAAGAAAAGCTTTAACAAACTCGTCCCAATTTCTAATTGAATGTGATGTTGTACTGTATAACCACTTCTCGGCTAAGTCACATAAGGTGAAAGGAATGACCCTTAGCCTTATAGCATCATCTGATAATTGGGTTGTTTTCATCATGACGCAAACGTTTTGGAATTTATTGATAAAGATATAGGCATCTTCGGATTCCAATCCGTGAAATTTTGGCAGTATATTGATGAAGTGGGGTTTTATCTCAAAATTGTCCTCATTTGCCGGTGGGGGGGTGAAAGACAGGTAGGTAAGGAGGTGCGGACATGGTAGAAGAGATCCTGGAGCGCGATTCATTGGGGCCCTACTACAGGCGGGTGATTCGGGTTATTCGCACCTAACGTAGGTGGAATCAGTCCCGTGGATAAGGTGTTGTTGGGATTATATCCCGACATACCTTCAGAAGAAGAATTTGAAGGTGGAGGTAAGGAAGTGGAAGGAATTTCGACTTCGGAGTCGAAAGCTTCATCGGTCGGTACCAACGAAACACGAACTAATCGGGCGCTGGTGTTCCTAGTCCAAAGTGACATACACTAAAGAGGTAGTGTAGTCAAAAAAGTGAAAAATAGAATGTGGGGGTAAGAAAATGTCAATGAGAAGAAAGTGGGTGGTGGTGGGGTGCACGGATTTTAAGCGACAAGTTGCAAGTTTTTTTATAAATTTTTTTTCCTTTTTTCTTTTTCTCTTTATTTGGAACTTTTTGCAAAAGAAAAAAAATTCGATAAAGGGCTTAGACACACTTTTGATCAACCACAAATGCACAATCGGGCCTAGATCTAGGGTCACCTAGGTCAGCTAGACAGCTCCTAACTGTTCCAAAGGGCTAGAAATAGGACCTCAAATCGCCTCTTCACCGCCAATTGCGGCCAGATAAGTGCCAGGTGAGTGGGAGGCTCTCCACTTCAAGTAGTGGCCCTAATTAAGTAACCACTCGCCTTAGACACATTTGCCTAGACACCGCAAAGTCAAGTTAGGATTAACGGCCGATGCCTACAACTAGTCCTCTGTCCTATTGTGCGCGACGTCCTTAGGGATGAGTCTAGTATTTTTTAATTAAAGATTGGTCAATGCAAATGCCTTATGTGATTTCTGGGGTCCTGGGAAGGGTTATGAAATCCCCACCCAATCTGAATTGGTCTCAAGCCCCTTAAGGTCCGATTAAAGATATGCAAAACAGGAAAAATCACTTGCAATCAATTTTTTTATTTTAAGCGCGGCGTAAAAAATCCCGCACAAGATCAATTATTGGAAGGGGGGAGATTTTTTAAGCGCAAAGAATCCTGCAGAAGATTTGACAAAAGATATATCGGGATTTGCAGAGGAGGAGATCAGAAGACTTACAGAGAGGTTCCATGTGCCGAAGAGATGAACCCGCGGCGGATCCGCGGTCGGAAGAGGGGTGCGGTGGCGGAAGGGCGGTCGGCTCAACGGTTTAGATCCCGAGAAAATTTTGGTGGTGATGATGTCACCAAGCTGCCGCGGCTGCGCGGTCTAAACAGGGTTGGCGCGGCGGTTTTGCGGTCCGGTGGAGGGTTCAGATCCCGAGATTGTTTCTGCTGTTCTGTTTCTGAAATCCCCTTCTGTTCGGATCTCCCGTTTTCTGTTTCGCACTCTGGATTTTTCCAGATCCGTCGATCCTGCAAAGATTCACACAAGAAACCCTTCAAACAATAAAAGATGATAATTTTTTTATATATTTTTAAATATTTTTTTCTTCTGTTTTTATGATTTTTAATTTATATCAACCCGAAATTGCAAAAAGAAAATATTACGCCATCCCCGGCAACGGCGCCATTTGATTTGTGTATCAAAAAATATTTCTAAACCGCAATCAAGAACGGCGTCGCTTGGTAGCTAGCCGGTGAGTACGGGTCGGTCTACAGGGATTTTGTGAATTTCCTAATCACTCTAACGAGTTAATTCCGATGGGTGTCGGATTGATTATCTCTAAAAGCTAAATTGATTTATACTAAGATTATCTAGATCTAAGTCTTGCTAGGGTTAGGTCTAGGGTAAGTTGGGAGATTGAATGTTTCCTCACCGCTTTCAATGCCCTATTTTAGATCTATTAGGTGTTATGGTAATTATCAATAAAAGGGATTAGTACTATCGGGAAGAAACGGTGTTTCTTCCTCTAGGTTCTTGTCCTTCCTTTATCGATCCTTACCCTAACCTCCATGGAAAACGTACACAACCGGTCCTTTATACTACGGTATCACTGTTACCTCGAGGGGTAAGGTGCCGCAGGGAACGGTGTGTGTATGTATACATGGAGTTCTAATTATTATGTGTGATGGGGCAAGAAAGGGGTGAGAGAGTTCATCTCTCAAACCTTTCCCTAAAGCTAACCCTAACAAGCGAGGAGACTACTCGCTCATTAGGGAATTGAATGACATTCTAAATTAAAAGTAAACTAAGGCAAAGAAATAGAAAAACTTACTAATTTTTATTGATGGCTCTCTCCAAACATCAACACAGTACAGATCTGAATTTATGAAATGAAAAGAGGCATCGATGCTCTCCAAAAGAAATCTGAATTTTATTAATGAAAGGAGGCATAACTTAATACAAGATTTAGGGTTCCTATTTATAGATTCATAGAAACCCTAGGTTACAACCGCGTCACATCTGCTTTTACAAAAATACCCCCTAAGAAAAAGACCTAGTCAACGCCCGCCAGCGCACCGACTCTTTTTGCGCCGACACGGGCACTTGATGGCCGCGGTTCTGCGGCCAAACCCCACGTTTGGCCGCGGATCCGCCGCTGTATAGAGGCTTCTTGAGTTGGCCCTTCCAGGGTTTGGTCTGGTTGTAGTTTACTCCTTATTTCTTCACTTTGTTTCTCAGGTTGGCTTCTAGTTCTCTTCCAGATCTCCACAGTGAATAATTGTAGTGGATTTTTACCATTGCTTCGTGACGAAGCCTTTGTTCCTTGTGAAAGCATCCATTTATCTTCGTTTAGTTTCCAAACTGTAGGCTTGATCAAGATTCTTCCAATTATTGGTCGCAGTCTCACTTTTGTATCGTCTTATGTCTTTTTCACTGTTTTTGTCCCGAGAATCTGTAACCCGCAACTAAGTAGCAGACATGGGTCAAAAGCATCTGTTTATTTGTAAAATGACCAGGAATGGGGAATATAATAATGCAATATTATGATATGAACATGTGATCAATTGATGGGACTGCATTGATTCGGATCAATGCAAGCTAAACAAACCTGTTTGAAGTTGTTGGAACAATTTTCAAAAAGCTGTTATTACAAGGACGTTCTCTTTTGTTTTGCACAGTGGTATTCGGTTATGAATATCCAGCATCTTAGTCGACGAGGCAAGGGCCGAGATCCCTTCACCGGGAGTGACCCCTTGGACAGAGTTTTGCGTCAGGGTAATAACTTTACTATAGTCGATTACTTTTTGCTTTGTATTGCGGTATTCAATTTAGAATATCCTGCACCTCATTCTACGGGGAAAGTGACGAGATCCCTTCACCGGGAGTGACCTCTTTAGCAATGGTTTTCACCACTATATTTATAAAAAGCTATCCGGTTCCTTCAACGATATCAAGTTCATTACGTTAAAGGTTTTTTGCAAAAAACCATTCGTAGCCCTCCGTCATTTCAGACGGGTAGCACTTAGTATTCATGCTATGTTTGTTGACCTTCGTCAAGGCATAGTGAATGGTAGCTGCTTGTTACCTTTCTGTTGCATAGATAGATGCGTTGGTTTGGGACAGTCGTATAACCTTGTTGACCTTCGTCAAGGGCTTATACGGGTGGGTTCAAATTAACCTGGATAATAACGGTAGAACTTGATATATTACTTATGATTTGTTGACCTTCGTCAAGGTCATAAGAGCATGGGGTAAAAATCACATCGGGAGTTTCTAAAGAAACTGAAACCTGCCAGACATGCGCATACCTTCTGGAGTGTGATAACGTGAGTGGATTCCATCACGTTATCATGCGATGATGGTTGGATCCCGATTCCCACTGATGAGTTGGTTTACTCCTCGGGTAATCCCGACTGATTCTTCTTTCAGGTTTGGAGGAGAATTTGAGGTTACAGTGAGAGGTTTCCTGATTAGATAAATTGATAACCATTCTGATCTAGGTTAGAGTGCACACAGAGTGTTTCTTTTCTCTCTCTCTTTGGCGGCGACCATGGCCCGACCCTAGACTATGACTCAGTGACCAAGTTTACCGAACCTTCTTAAAACACTGGCTTTTGGATTGTCTGAGTTGCATACCTCATTGCCACTCCTACTTTTACCCTTTTTTTCCGGAACATTTCGTATCACTACGAACGTCCAATTCCATTGGATAAAACCATCGTATGGTTATATACAAACTCGAAGGAACTTGTTCCAGATTCGAGGATGGTTTCCGGTTCTGGAGAAAATGAATAGGACTATTCGGTTGTCTTTTCCTTTTACCTTCTCTCATGTTGCGAGTGCTCATTGGATTAGGACGGTACACCTATTACGCTAATTGGATAGTCTTAATCCAAACCATAGGCAGGTGCTAAAAGGTAGGGAATGAAGAAAACCGATTAGCCTAAGTAAGGTGTACAGAAGGTAATAAGTAAAGACAAGTAAAGCGATTATAAAGAGGGCAAAGTAAATTGCGACTGTTATTCACGACCAAACCAAGTATTTTATCGCCACTCCTACTTCACCTTTGTATTTCTCCAGAACGTCCCGTATCACTATGAAGATCCACAGTTATTTTGATAATCCATCGTATGGTTATATACGAACTCGAAGGAACTTGTTCCAGTTTGGGGATGGATTCTGGTTCAGGAGAAATAGGAATAAGGTTTATTTAGTTGCCTTTTATCTTTACCTTCTCTCACGTTGCTAGTGCTCCTAGGATTAGGAGAGTACACCCATTATGCTTATTGGATAGTCTTCTTCCAAACCATAGGCTGGTGCCGAACGGTAGGGAAGGAAGAAAACCATTTGGCATAAAGGTGGTGTACAGAAGGTAATGACTAAAGACATATAAAGGGATTTGGAGAGATGGCAAAGAAATATACGGTTACAGTTGTGAGTCTGATAATGGAAGAGGCATTACTATGAATACCCGGATACCCCTTCGAAACATTTACATGTTTCAGTTTCACTGTGTATTGTTAAAAGAAAACTGATTTCCCAATTAGCCCTTGCTCTAGGGTATGTATTTATCAGGTTTGATTCTCACATCTGTATGGTTTTACAGATGATGAGTGGGAGTAAGTTATTAGGAATTAGGTGATCATCTTCATTATATCGGGATTCGTTGTAATTGGTGATATTTGAGAAAATCACCTGGGTGTTTGCCGGACGGCAAATATTTGGTTTTGAATATCCGTTGTTATGCACCAATCTCAAATTGATATATCTGTACGTTTATTTTTATAAAGTGAGATATAACTTTTTGAAATTATGTCCATGACATTTACCTATATCAGTTGATGGTTAGGTAAGGAGTATTCAACAGCGGTGTAATTCTTCTTAACCATAAGTACAGTTTTCAACCTACGACACACAGGGAATGAGTTATTAGACTCAGCGGACTTATACAAAGTATTGTATGTTGTCCAGTGTCCATTAGGACAGAGGGGTTGGTCCTCGTACTATATTCTGTTTACTTGTGACTTCTCTAGTTTTTAGACAAGTATTTTGTAGAAATGCAAGGTCTAAGTTTTGAGAAGTTATAGGTATAAGAATAAAATAGAGAACCGGGTGTTGCAAGTATCAGGATTCTTCAAGGTGATCGAAGATGTAGATACTTGTATTCGGTATTCAGTTGATAGTAATGGTTTTGAGAAACTTGTTTCTCTTTCAGGTTACTCATATCTAGATGCATTCCTAAGTTGAGTAACGCTGATCGGCCTCCTTCCATTTAGTTGACATGCACTGGAGATAGCAGCATGATTTGAATCTAGTTCCAATTAAATCAGTGCCTCTGTTTTTATATTGTATATAGAATGGATCATATCTTAACGATGTTAAGGTATATGGAGTTATCCGGCTTATGCTTAAAACCAAACTCTGGATAACTCAAGGCACGTTTCTGTAATGGCTGTTTGTGGGTTGACCCGGGCTATGACGAGGGTTGACTTTCTACCATCTGGAAGATCAATAGTGATATTGTTCTTGACTCGCCACAGTTTTGATAAAAATAGATTTTTTTTCAGAAAACAGTAGTGGGAGTATGGTAGAACTGGAAGTGATTCCAGAACCACAAACGATTACTGAAAATTTGATAAGAACCTAAAAATTCAATCAGGTTTGACATTCCATTAGCCACTCCGCAGATATGTAGGGCAACCTCAAGCACCCGAGATATACTCCGGTATCCTCAAGGACGGTGACAGGGAGGTTCTTGTTTACCCAGACTTGGCACTACCATTGTTCCATACTATGAGACCCGGCAGGAGGATGAATATAGCGTCGTTCTAAACTAGCTTTAGAAGTGCATGTGTATATGACTCTGCCAGAGGGTTGTCGTAGTCAGTGGGAGCAGCGGAAACATAGTGGACAAGTAGTTTATGTCTATTTATAGACTAAAGAAAATATAGCGGAGTTAGATCATCTATTTTTGATGTGACAGTCATAGGTTTGACTTCATCAGAATAGGGGATGGATCTGTTAAGAAGGTAGTAGGGTGTGATGTCCTGGTATTTGGATGACATGCACAGGTAGGAAGTGAAATTCCTATACTACGATCGGTTATACTTTGGTTGTCACACAGTGGATTCTCCACATAGGGCTTGGATATTATATCATACATTCTGGTTACTAGATCTATGGTTTTAGATCTAGATTTGGGAAGTGTTCCAATCTGGGTACTTAGATAGTATTCTAAAGGTATTTTAGAATGGACGCCTCCTGGCACGGTAGTATACCTGCAGGTGATGGAGTCACCCTCTCTAAAGGTGTCTTACAAACTAAAGGGGAGAGGGATGCGCATGATTGACATATCACTTGCTTAGGCAATTGAGTCAATCACGAGATGTTAAGTACCACATCAGGTGTTGTTTTTGCACTAGATGCAATAAGTTATGATATTAATCCAATTCTGGAGAAACATTCGGAAGCAGTTTTAGAACATAAGTGGATGTTCTAGGGATATGATAACGACAGCCTCCTTCGGGAGACGGTTATCATTCCAGGCTTCCAAGGTGACCTGGATGACAGAGTAACTGTCAGAGTTATAGTTTTCCCTCTGACGAGGGGCAATAGTTTGGACAGGTGGTCCAAGCGGATACTGAGGGAGGCATGGCGCAGGATACTGATTAGATTCCGTTGACGATACAGTCTAAGAAGTTTGGATTTATAGTTCATTTATGAACTGGGTTCCATCAGATATCCAGACATATTCTAAGACAGGTATTGCTCATTTCGGGAGATGGCTTTCTCCGCGAACTTAAGATAAAGAGAGATATAGAAAGAAACATCAGGGCGGATCCACTCACTAAGGCTATACCTCGAATGCAATAGTGTCACAAACGGGCTTTGTGAGACTGATCAGTAGAGGAGTTGGGTGTTCGGTATCACACGGGCTGTGAGTATGCGACATCGCAATAATTAGCCTTGAGTGCAAGTGGGAGATTGTTGGATATAGTGCCCTCAAAGTCAATTATTGGATAGCAGGTACGTGATTGCAATGATTGAGGGAGGACCTATACCGGTAGGACAGTCTTACTTGAGATGATAGTATGCTATCTAGTTTATCTTTATCATCGTGTACAGCTTTAGGTGATATTACAGATCACTATTACGCATTGACAGAGCCCTTAGGATTCTTGTTTGACTACCAGCAGTATGATGGCGATCATATACGTGAGAGTTGGGTGGTCTATAAGCACATCCTTAAAGTGGTCCCTAGTCGTGGGAGTTTCGAGACTGGGCATCGACACTCCATTAGTAGACTAGTGTATACAGTCGAGACCCCGACGAGGGGCGATGGCCGGTCTCACAAGCCATTGGTGTCAGTTGGATCACCTAAGATGTATACAGGTGCTCATTGGGTTATGAGTACACCGGACAGGACTCGCCGGGAACATGCTAGTTGGTATTATACCTGACGTCAGATAGCAGTTCCCTGGTGACATGTGTACATGTTAGTTCATCAACCTGAGATCGTCATTTGTCTCGTGTGAGTTCCCACTGTGCTTTGATTACTACCCTACCACGGCTCAAAGGAGTCGTGCAAACAGGTTTTAGTTGGGTACAGTCCCGAGCCACATGGAGGCAGTGAGCGGATCGGCAAGGGTTTCATCTCTCCCGGTATTGGGGGTGAGATCGCGCTGTGTCTAGGAGAGACATTACACGAAGTCCTTGGCCAAGGCAGGAGATTTACTGGTAGGTATTCCAGTAGTATCTCAGGGTGTTTTGGGCTACACTCCGACACGACTTGTACCGCTTTTGGGGGTCTGACTTTTACCAATCCGCTAGGCCCGACTTGCGATACTCATAGACGAACGGACCAGACTGTACGGATATTGTCACTGACAGGCTCAGTAGGGTGTCAGGATGAGTTCGCTCATCGACCTCCCTTTTGGTCAATACCTGGTAGCCCGTTACGTACAGCTATTACCACTGACGAGCTAGTGGTTAAATCTACAGCCAGTGTATGGATGAGTCTTTAGAGTCCCCCATAGACAGTTTCTCAAGTTTCGGGCGAAACGTTGTAGAGGCTGTATGATATTATGGCAGGGTTCGATCATATACGTGCAGTAGTGCACGGATCATGATCGGACGGATCATACTAGTGGGCTTTGGTTTAAGCCGGATCCTAGTATTAGATTTGTTGGATTACTTTAGTCTCATCGCATTTGCATTCAGTCAGAATGCGGATGCAGGTACGTATATACAGGTGAGGGGTATCCTTGTGATCCGTCACGAGTTTACTTTGGTAGATGCCATTCTCTTTTTATTGTTGCAAACATTTGGATTAATGTTTGCAAATGGAAATAATGAGCTCAAAGTCATGATTAGGAGCATTAATTGTGACACATGCACAAGTGATGACTCATGGTCTCTTTATTTGTGCATGTGTCACATTATTGTTTGATTTATGTGTTGAAATGATAAGAAGAGAGAGAGGGCAGCCAAGGGGCAAGGGTTTGCTCTTGTGTTTATCATTCTAGCTCTCACAACATTATCATTCTAACACAAAAGGAAAAAGAAAGCTCTTCTTCTTCCTCTTCCTTCTTGAGCTCACTATCTCCATTAATGGCATCCACTTCAACCTCCATCCATACACTTTCATGTGTTGAGAATCAATGGATGCTTGAAACAAAGTTATCATACACATTCTCTACTTCATCTTGGACACATCGGCTAGCAAACTTCGTGTTCGAGTTGCTTCGGTTCGAAGCGGGAGCCCGTAAAAAGACTTCTAGACGTGGTGCCCTTCCGACGAGGAGATTGGAGATCGAGCGAGATCGGAGATTCCGCAAAGAGCTAAAGATCGTGGCTAAAGACCGAAGGACACGGATCGATCGGTATAGCCTTTCTAACTTTCTTGTAGATTGCTAGCTTAATGTTAATGGTTCGATCCGGGATTAAAGTCTGTGTTAGCGCCAGTTTCAAGTTTATGAAAAGTTTTTGTTTCCGCATTTTGGCCTCGGATCGACGGCCGGGGCGCTACCGTAGACTTACACACATACAACATGAATACACAATAAACGCACACACAAAGTACATACACACTAACAACCTTACATCTGAACGAAATCATAAATTGAAATACATATACACAGAATACAACTCATACTTGGGTGTCTTTAAATCTAACTTTGTTAATCGATAATTTATTCTTTTCAATGACTAATCTGCCTCTACGGATTTTCTTCTTTATCAATAACTATATCGTTCTTAGATTTCTCAATATAGTCACCATAACTTATAATTTATATGTTATACAGTCTTACATGGCCCATCAGTATATCAGAGTTAAGGACTAGATGTACGTGGATTGGCAGCAACGCATGCAATCTAAGTTTGTCACAAGAGTTGCTACTTTCATTGAATTTGCACGCACACATAATAAGATCGTGTTAGAGAAGATTCTCTGTCCGTGCAATAGATGTGAGAATAAGTTCTGGCAGAAAGTAGAAATCATAGAGCTTCACATCGTTAAACATGGTTTTACTAGATTTTATACAACTTGGCTATATCACGGGAAAGGACAAGAAGAAGACAGTAATGCGGCCGAAGAAGAAGGAGAAGACGATAATGCGGCTGAAGAAGAAGAAGACGATAATTTCTTTTCAGGAGAAGAAATGGAGGATATAGTAGAGGCTGCCCTCGGTGATAGTATTCCTACCAAATATGACATTCCTTTCGGTTAAGGACCGCATGCGGATAAGTATGAAAAGTTCATGAATGATACTAGAAGACCAATTATGAGAATGCAAAGTATTCCATTCTATCATGGTTCGTCTAACTTTTTCAGATTAAGTGGCTAAATGGATGGAGCAATAAGTTATTCACAATACTTCTGAAGTTCCTGAAAGATTCTATACCCCCAGAAAATAACGTGCCCGACAGCTGATACGAAGCCCAGAAGATGATGTCTGATTTGGGTCTGAACTGTGAGAAGATTCATGCATGTCCTAAAGATTGCGTGTTGTTCCGGAAAGAGAATTCAGATTTGAAAGAGTGTCCAACATGCGGAGATACCAGGTATAAACCGAATGAATATGATAAGAAGCCCAATATACCTGTCAAGATAGCACGATATTTTTCCATAACACAGAGGCTGCAGTGGCTATTCAGGTGCAAGAAAACAGCTGAGGCAATGATTTGGCATCACCGTGCTGCTCCAAGCGAAGATGGAAAAATGAGTCATCCAAGAGATTCACCAGTATAGAAGGATTTCGATAGAAGGCACCAAATATTCAGTAGTGATCCTTGCAATGTCAGGCTCGGACTGATTAGTGATAGCTTCTGCACATTCAACTATATGGCTCCTGCTCATTCAACTATAATCTGTCGTTTTGGTAGGTTATGGATCAATCCTACTTTGTGATGTCTCTTCTTATTGACGGAACAAACTCATCAGGAAACAATATCGACGTCTATCTCCGACCTCTGATCGATGAGTTAAAATCTTTATTCATTGATGGTGTAAAGACTTACAATGCAAACACAGATCCAATCTTCACAATGCGTACGGTTTTAATATGGAAAATTAATGACTTTCCTGTGTATGGAATGCTATCAGGTTGGTCCATACATGGTCACAATGCATGCCCTTATTTCCATCAAGATACAATATCGAAATGGTTGAATTTTAGCAGGAAGATTTGTTATTGCGGTCATTGGAGTTTCCTGCCACTACATTATCCCTACAGGTTATACATTGCTAACTTTAATGGTCATCAGGAGCTTCTTGGGCCTCTAGCCTCATTGTCTGGAGATGACGTGATTGCTCAGTGGGATGGTTACAATAATATGACCTTCGGGATAGATCCGGCAAAACAGGTCAAACCACCATACTGGAACAAGTTAAGCATTTTCTACGAGCTTCCGTATTGGTCAACAAATTTAATGCGTCATTATTTGAACGTCATACACATAGAGAAGAGAGTATCCGAGCACGTACTTAACTTGTTTCTTTGTAAAGACGAAAAATTGAAAGACAACCTCCGTGCTCGGATGGATCTTCAGGACTGGGAAATTAGAAGTGAATTGTATCCTAAACCGATAGTGGGTAAACCAGGCAAGTTTGTACTTCTCAATGTCGTGTATCATATAGCACAACCGGAGAAGAAAAGGTTCCTGCATGTGTTGCATAATTTGAAAGTTCCCACATGTTTCTCGGGATCATTTAGCAAGAAGTTAAAAATTGTGAAAGGCAAGATCGATGGGCTGAAAAGTCATGATCACCATGTTATTATGGATCGCCTTCTCCCATTAGCCTTCAAGACATCCCTTCCCGAATCGGTTGGTCTAGTAATCAATGAACTTTGTTGCTTTTTAAAGAATTGTGCGCTAAAACCTTGGATGTTGTGACGCTGGAGAATCTAGAAAATTCTATTTCATTGATATTTTGTGTAACGCCCTATGCCCCAGTACATATGGTATTGCCTGCTCTGGCCGAAGCCGCCCTGTTTTGCCCTTCAGAGCGAACCGAACCCGACCAGGGGCCACTTCCCAGGAGGTCGCCCATCCCAAGACTTCCCTGGCCCGAGCACGCTTAACTACAGAGTTCTCAAGCTCCTGTAGTGCCGATTCACTTAAAAGACGCCTCTGTAATTGAGGATGGTATCATTATATTTATAATGCAGTTCGGTCCTCTTTCGGAATGTGTTTCGAAGACTCCCCATTGTTCTACAGTGGGTCCCACGGACTCTAGAGGTGGCCCCATAGATTCAAGAGATGGCCCCCGCCCCCTTGATATGACAATTGGCGTGGTACTTTATTCTGTATGGCACTTTGCTCCGTAAACAAGAACCGGGTCCCGACATTCTCCCCACCTTTGAACAAGGGTTCGACCTCGAACCATAGATCTACTACTGAGGGATCTGCATGGGCCACCATAAATGTAACGCTCCACGCCTGTTCACACCATAATATTGTATTATTATATTCCCCATTCTTATTCGTTTTATAAATAAACAGGTGCTTTTGACGTATGTCTGCTACATATTACAGGTTACAGGTTCTTGGAGCGAAAACAGTGAAAAAGACAAAAAACGACACAAAAAAGAGACTTTGACCAACAAATAGAAGGATCTTAATCAATCCTACACAAAAGATCAGTACAAGGCAACGCAAGGTCCAAGATTACAAAGCAAACGGTTAAAAGTCCACTGCAATTGTTCACTGGAGATCTGGAAGAAATAGAGAAGCCAAATTGAATAATGATCCAAAGAAATAAAAAGCCCAAGAAGCCCAGAATTAGTTCCAAAATTTCCAGACATAAAATTTTACCAAAGCTTGGAGTCTACTTTGACTAGGTCTTCCTAAGGATATTTTGGTAAATACAGACGAGCGAATCAATTGTAACCTAGGGTTTCTATGTCTTATAAATAGAAGCCCAAATCATTGTATTCTTTTCATGCCTCCCTATACCTCTTTCTATGAATAAAATTTAGAAATCTTTTGGAGAGCATCGATGCCTCTTTTCATTTCAGAAATTCAGATCTGACAAGTTTTGTGTTGATATTTGGAGAGAGCCATCTGTAAAGTAAGTAATTAATTTCAATTCTTGCCCTAGATAAATTTAATTCCTTGCCCTAGTTAGATCTTTTATTCTCTGCCCTAGATAATTCTTTTCAATTCCCTAATGAGTGAGTAGTCTCCTCGCTTGTTAGGGTTAGATCTGGGGAAGATTTGAGAGACGAAGATCTCTCATCCTCTTTCTTGCCCGTCATATATTTTCATAGGACTTCATGCATACATGCACATACCGCTCCCTACGGCACCCTATCCATCGAGGTAGCGGTGATACCGTAGTATAAAGGCCCGGTTGTGATGGTTTTCCATGGAGATTAGGGTAAGGATTTCTAAGGACAAGAACCTAGAGGAAGAAATATCTTTCCAAATGGTTCTAATCCTTTTTATTAATAATTACCATAACTCCTAATAGATCTTCATATGGGTATAGAAAGCGGTGAGATTTATTGACTTTCCAAACTTAACCTAGACCTAATCCTAGCAAGACTTAGATCTAGATTAATTTAGTTTTTAGATTTAATTAATCCATTCACACCGTTCGTAATTAACTCGTTTGAGCGACTAGGAAATTCACAACATCTCTGTGGACCGACCCGTATTCACCGGCTAGCTACATGTGACGCCGTTCTTGATTGCGGTAATAGATAGTTTTTGAGACAAATCAAATGGCACCGTTTTTACCATAATATTGTATTATTATATTCCCCATTCTTATTCATTTTATAAATAAACAGGTGTTTTTGACGCATGTCTGCTACATATTACAGGTTACAGGTTCTTGGACAGAAAACAGTGAAAACGATGAAAAAACGATGCAAAAGTGGACTTTGACCAACAAACAGAAGACTCTTGATCAAGCCTACATCAAAGATAAAATTCACAAAGTATAAGGCAATGCAAAGTCCAAGATTACAAAGCGAACGGTTAAAAGTCCACCGCAATTATTCACTGGAGATCTGAAAGAAACATAGAAGCTATTTTAAAAAAAAGAACCAAATAATAAGGAAGCCTAAAGACAGAAGAGCCCACAAAAGAAATTTCATGGCCCAATACTTCCTTTTAAAGAGACAGACACAAAATTTTACCAAAACTTGAAGTCTACTTTGACTAGGTCTTCCTAAGGATATTTTGGTAAATGTAGACGTGCGAATCAATTGTAACTTAGGGTTTCCTATCTTCTATAAATAGGAACTCTAAATCATTGTAAAGGCTATGCCTCCCTATGCCTCTTTTTATGAATAAAATTCAGAATTCTTTTGGAGAGCATCGGTGCCTCTTTTCATTTCAGAAATTCAGATCTGACAAGTCTTGTGTTGATGTTTGGAGAGAGCCATTTGTAAAGTAAGTAATTAATTTCAATTCTTGCCCTAGGTAATTTTTCATTCTCTGCCCTACTATAAATTTAATTCCTTGCCCTAGTTAGATCTTTAATTCCTTGCCCTAGTTAAATTTAATTCTTTGCCCTAGATAAATGATAGATTTAGTTTTTAGATTTAATAAGAAATCCGAACACCCATCGGAATTAACTCGTAAGAGTGATTAGGAAATTCACAACATCCCTGTGGACTGACCCGTACTCACCGGCTAGCTATCAAGCGACGCCGTTCTTGATTGCGGTTAATAGATAGTTTTTGAGAAAAATCAAATGGCGCCGTTGCCGGGGATGGCATGTTATTTCCTTTTTGCAATTTCGGGTTAATCTATATTGAAAAAACCATAAAAATTGAAAAAATCAAAAATAAAAAAATTCTATCATCTTTTATTGTTTGAAGGGTATTTTCTTTTGTGAATCTTTGCAGGATTGACGGATCTGGAAAAATCCAGAGTGCGAAAAAGAAAAAGGTACATCAAAACAGAGAGGGATTGCAACTACAGAACAGTAGAAATTTTTTGGAGCCCTGAAGCCTTCACCAGACCGCTAAACCGCGGCCTAAGCGCGCTCCCGCCGCCCTTCCGTGGCCCTCTTGCCTCATCATCACGAAATTTTTGCACGGTTTGTTTCCTATTTCTTCCCTCTGCAAATCCCTATATATCTTCTGTCAAATCTTCTGCAGGATTCTTTGCGCTAAAAATCTTCTTCCCCCTTCCAATAATTGATTTTCTGTAGGATTCTTTGCGCCGCATAAAATAAAAATCTTTGATTGCAAGTGATTTTTTTTCTGTTCTGCATACCTTTAAAACTGACTTTAAGGGGCTTTTGACCAATTCAGATTGGGTGGGGATTTCATCACCCTTCCCAGGTCCTCAGAAATCACATAAGGCATATGCATTGACCATCTATTAATTAAAAAAATACTAGACTCGGCCCTAAGGACTTCGAGCTCAATAGGATAGAGGAATAGTTATAGGCATCAGCCGTTTATCCTAACCTGACTTTGCGGTGTCTAGACAAGTGTGTCAAGGAAAGTGGTTACTTAATTAGGACCGCTACTTGTAGTGGGGAGCCTCCCACTTACCTGGCACTTACCTGGCCGCAATTGGCGGTGAAGAGGCGATTTGAGGTCCTATCTCTAGCCCTTTGGAACAGTTAAGAGCTGTCTAGCTGACCTAGGTGACCCTAGAGTTAGGTCTGATTGTGCATTTTTGGTTGATCGAAAGTGTGTCTTAGCCCTTTATCAAAATTTTTTTTTGCAAACGGTTCCAAATAAAAAATAAAAGAAGAAAAGGAAAAAATCTTTTATAAAAAAAAAACTTGCAAATTGTCGCGTAAAATCCTTGCACCCCACTACCTACCTTCTTTATCTTCTCTTTCTTCTATCATGGGTACCCCACATCATAAATCTCTTGCCGAACTTTGGTATCCCGAACCTAACTTTGCGTCATACGTCAATTGTTTCGGTTGATTTAAAGAAGATCCCTCCGTGCCCAAAATATCTTTGAAAGATCAAATAGAAACGTCTAGGAGAAACAGTTTGACTTTGCAACCCACTTTGTGTCAACCATGTCAACCTTCACCACCTTTGTATATTGATGCCACTTTTTCGAGTTCAGCTGTAACTCCTAAACCAATGTCCATTGCTGAGCATATTGCTCAATCTCATAGCCTATCTTTCACCCCTCTCCCCTCATCTAGTTCTAGGAATCAACAAGTCCATCCACCTTTTTATCTACATGTTGATCCTAATCCTGTCCAACCATCCACTTCCTACCAGTCCTACCCGACTTTCCCACCTTTACTAGACACTGTTTCTACACAGCCTTTTGGGAGTTTCACGTATCCAAACAATCTCGAATCTTTTACCGAAACCTCTTCACAACCCATGTCTAGTTTGGAACAGTCGTTGGAGGCGTACATTGCAGCAACAAACAAAATGGTTAGGAATGTGGAAGCGTCCATGGCCGCCCTTATGCAACTTAGTGAACCGGCAGCTAGTTTTCAACTAGTTTCAAATTTTCCAATGTATGAGGAGGCGGTTGGACAGAGTGAGAATTTGAGAGGATTTCCAAATCAAACCTACCCATACCCAATTCCAACCCACAACTCCGGTTTTCCATCGATTGTCCCAAATAGTTCACCAGTTGAAAATAAAAACGAGTTGTGCGACTTTGTAGTGCTTGATTTGCCAGATTATGAAGAACCCCTTTCGAGTGAAACCACACTTAATCCTTTCGATCTTTACACCTCCACTCTAGAACCTAAATCGATAAATATTCATGCTTTTGAGGAGGTGTCAGAAAAAATTGATTCTCACTTGATTGAGGATATAGACGCTGGGAATATTTCGGATGATGAACCTGTCGATTTGATTGAACTTTTATGTCCAATTCATCATCCCGAATCCTTAAATGTTTCTCCCGAACTTCATATGCGTCTTGATTTTGATGATAATGGCATGGATGAGTTAAATATTGAGGAGAATTATGAGGATAGTATTGAGGAGAGTATTGATGATAATATTGAGGTTGAACCATTTTTGTTTGATGTGTCGGATTTTCCAATTCATCCTCTTGAACCTTTGACTAAATCACCCTCCCTCCTTTCCATCGTCCCGACCACGCACAAGATCACGCTTGACGACTGTGAGCTTGAAAATTTTTCCTTTGAATCTGATACAGTTCTCACAGCCGATAACACGTACGAGTGTTTCACTTTTCCGGACGATGTTGATAACTCACCGCCCGAGTTTGAGTCCTTTACATTTTCAGATGAGTTAGTTGAACCATCAGACTCGGTTGCTTATAGTTGTTTCGAACCATTGATGGAATCTTTCCAGTTTGAGACAGTTTACTACGGTGAGAATGAGACTATCCCTAATTCACTCCCTTCCCTACCTTCCATTGTTCCGACCGTGCAAGAGTTCGTTACGCTTTCATCTCCTATACCAAGTTCGGCGTACCCATGCCTTCTTGCGAATCTTGAGGGATTTGACCCCATTTCGCGACGGATTGATAGATTAGCACAATCGCTTTTAACACATCGGTCATCACAAATTGCGCTAATTTATTCACTCGATTTACACCCTCAAGATCGTATTCCACTTCTTTCTCTTTTCCGCCATTCTTCTCCCCCACCGAGACCGTATCCCGTTTCTACCTCCACACAGTCTCGTGTGCTTCTCATCTCTTTTCTTTCCACTCCATTCTTTCACCAACTCGACCATTACCACGATAAGATTTTTGAATGGTTGGTGATAACCTTTGGCTTGTGTAAGGCCAAGCTTAAGTTTGGGGGGAACCTTGTTGTATATATGTATATATATTTTTTTGTTTTCTTTTTCTATAAAAAATAAAAAAAAAATTCAAAACAATAAAAAATTCAATTTTTTTTTGTAAATAAATAAACAGGGGAGTGCCGACATTCTCAACCCTTTTGGTGTAGCATGACAGTGAGAACACTGTCAAGTTTAAGTTTGGGGGTATGCTCGGTACGTCTTCTTCCTTCGCATTCATTTGTACATATTTTGCATTTTCATATTTATTTGAAAATCCATAAAAATTGAAAATTTTTGAAAAATTATAAAAATTACTGTATTCAATTTTGGCTTATTTGACTAAAGTTTGACAGATAGGTTAACTGGCTAGGAACAACTAGATCTTAGATTTAGTAAATTAAAAACCCTAAAAATAACCTTCCTTAAAGTTTAGCGGTAGAAAGTATATGTTTCTGTAGCTTATTTAGAAATAGGCAAATTTTGAGTTCACTTCTTGGGCTAAGTTAAAACAAAGGAAAAGTATTGATATTTTTTAGAGTATGAGTTTGAAAAATAATTCCTAGCTTAAGTCTAGATTTTGAAAATGTATACCTTACAATTTGCACAATCACGCACCTTGAAACTTGGAATAGTAGAGGAGACCTTGAAATGCTCTTGTCTAAAATCCTTAGTACGAAGAAAAGAAATAAAAATACAAGTGTGAATAAAGAAAGAAAAAAATGAACACTGGTTTTTGTGATTACTTAAGGCTGTAAAAAATAGAAATATTTAGCGAGGGTGCTTCATCACCTAGTGCCTTAGACTAATGATTGGGAGTCACTGCTAAAGCCTTGGGTGTTGCAAGACTAGGAAGTACGCTTTATTATGCAAACACATCTTGTAATCGGTTATTGGTACCTCAAGAAGTATTAACGGTCGCATGAAGGATGTGTAAGCAAAATTCATTTAAAAATTCACCTATTAAGAAGTATTTTGGACAACGGACGAGAGTATGATTGCTTGATTTGAATTTCCAAGTGTATGGATGATCTATACACACAAGTAGGGATATGTGATTGGAGTTTAGATAAGAGAGAGGAATGAAGAATAGAACTTGTATCTTTAATAGAGTTGATAAAATTCCTAAGTGGAGATGGAACCCTAGAAGGAAAACTTAAGAGATGCCGAAAGCTAAGTAAGTCTGCAGAACATATATAATCTTAAGTTAGATGATGAGGAAGTGTGAAGAATATGGGTGGATGATTTGCAAGTCGAAGATAATAGAATTCCTTGTTAAAAACCCTAATTGGAGAATTAAAGTCGAAAAAGCCAAATTGATAGGATTTTGTGGGTAGTATCCGCTGAAAAACCCTCAGGAGACAACACTCCTCCTACTAGGGACACCTAGAGGTTTAACGGCTTGTTTCACGTGCTCAGTGCAATTGTGTTTCCCTGCGAAAATGCGGTTAGTTTTTTTTTTGTAGAGAATAAAAAAATAAGTTTTCTCGAGGACGAGCAAAAGATAAGTTTGGGGGTATTTGTTCATACCATAATATTGTATTATTATATTCCCCATTCTTATTCATTTTATAAATAAACATGTGCTTTTGACGCATGTCTGCTACATATTACAGGTTACAGGTTCTTGGACAGAAAACAGTGAAAACGATGAAAAGACGATGCAAAAGTGGACTTTGACCAACAAACAGAAGACTCTTGATCAAGCCTACATCAAAGATAAAATTCACAAAGTACAAGGCAATGCAAAGTCCAAGATTACAAAGTGAACGGTTAAAAGTCCACCGCAATTATTCACTGGAGATCTGAAAGAAACATAAAAGCTATTTTAAAAAAAAAGAACCAAATAATAAGGAAGCCCAAAGACAAAAGAGCCCACAAAGGAAATTTCATGGCCCAATACTTCCTTTTAAAGAGACAGACATAAAATTTTACCAAAACTTGAAGTCTACTTTGACTAGGTCTTTCTAAGAATATTTTGGTAAATGTAGACGTGCGAATCAATTGTAACTTAGGGTTTCCTATCTTCTATAAATATGAACTCTAAATCATTGTAAAGGCTATGCCTCCCTATGCCTCTTTTTATGAATAAAATTCAGAATTCTTTTGGAGAGCATCGGTGCCTCTTTTCATTTCAAAAATTCAGATCTGACAAGTCTTGTGTTGATGTTTGGAGAGAGCCATCTGTAAAGTAAGTAATTAATTTCAATTCTTGCCCTAGGTAATTTTTCATTCTCTGCCCTAGTATAAATTTAATTCCTTGCCCTAGTTAGATCTTTAATTCCTTGCCCTAGTTAAATTTAATTCTTTGCCCTAGATAAATGATAGATTTAGTTTTTAGATTTAATAAGAAATCCGAACACCCATCGGAATTAACTCGTAAGAGTGATTAGGAAATTCACAACATCCCTGTGGACCGACCCGTACTCATCGGCTAGCTATCAAGCGACGCCGTTCTTGATTGCGGTTAATAGATAATTTTTGAGAAAAATCAAATGAAACTTGACAGTGTCACAGATGGTATTATCCGCTCTGGCCGAAACCGCACGGTTTTGCCCTTTAGAGCGAACCGGACCCGACCATGGGCCACTTTCTAGGAGGTCACCCATCCCAAGACTTTCCTGGCCCGAGCAAGCTTAACTACAGAGTTGTCAAACTCCTGTAGTGCCGATTCACTTAAAAAGCGCCTCTGTAATTGAAGTGGTATCATTTTATTTATAATGCAGTTCGGTACTCTTTCGGAATGTGTTTCAAAAATTCCCCATTGTTCTACAGTGGGTCCTACAGACTCAAGAGGTGGCCCCCACAGATTCAAGAGATGGCTCCTTCCCTCTTGGTATGACAATTGGCGTGGCACTTTGTTCTGTGTGACACTTTGCTCCGTGAACAGGAACCAGGTCCCAACATTGTCACGCCCCGCTTCCCAAAAGAACGGTAACGACATGTGACAAGCCCGCGACGTATTTATTCCGAGAAGGTCATTTCCCGAAACAAATACGCTAAGCGTATATAAGCAATATAAAATGACAAGAAAAGACATGACAATGAAACTCCAACTTTATATATTTACATTCCTAATTTTCACAAGTTTCAAACTGAATACATGACATCTGAAAACAAAGATGCATAAAAGAAAGTATCTAAACAGGTAGCATACAGGAAGTAAAAGATGAAAAGAAAGAACTAGTAGTCGGTCTACTCCGCAAGCTAAGAGTAATCCTTCTGACTCGGCTTTATCTCCTCAATCTCTAGATTATATGACGAACATTCCAAGAAAACAAAGAAATGGGTGGAATACCCGTCAGCGAACTTGCGCTCGGTAAGTCCCCAAGAAAGGTGGGATGTGAAAGTATATAAATGAATATGTAAGGTGACATGTGATATAGTATGAATGGAAATAAAACATGAACAAATATAACATGGTAATATTAATGACAACTATGTAAGCATGGCAATATAACATGAGCATAGTAAACAAGTATAGCATGACCGTGGAGTGTAGGCATAATGAATATGAAGTGAATGTAAATGTCCTAAAAGGTCTCTAAAAGGGTAAAAGCAACTAACGTGAGTTCAAGTGTGGATGTCAACCAATCTTAAGAGTATTCTCGAACCCAAGGCTATCGTCTAGGGGTAAGGAATCACGGGCCCAAAATATCGAGACTTCAACTGTTATTGAAGTATTCCAAACCCAACATGCTATCATCTACATGCTTGGAAACACGGGCCCTCATTCGTGAATTCATGATTTGTACCGTTTCAATACGGTACCACAACAACATAATTTGTACCGTTTCAGCCCGGTACCACAGCAACATGATTTGTATTAATGAGACTCATGAGATTCCGTTGGATTCATACTCAAACTAACCCAACACCCCGTGTATATTAGTCTATGATTAATGTTACGAGTATTTATCGAATCCATGAATACAAAAGGTGATGTATGGTATCAAGTTTTCAAGATTGAGTTCATATAGTCATGTCAAGTGCAAGCCATGCCAATTATATTCATGGTTCAAGTCAAGTTGGTTCAAGTGTACATACTATGTTCAAGTATTCATGATTGAGTCGTGTCAAGATCAAGTCAATTATAACATGTAATGATTTAATCACAAGTCATATAAATAAAAATAAATAAGCAATCACAGAACATGATAAGAAATGAGTATACAAATAACGTCCAAAACAATATTGTAAATATGTGATATGTATGAATAGTTAATCAATTTATTTGAAATCAGAATATAAACGAAAACATAACCTTAAGTGTTATGCACACGTGAGTTCCAGTCTCGCCTAAATACGACTACTATGTTTTCGTATCGTCGCGCAAAACAGATCAGAATTTGTTCAGCACCGTCACACATTTTTAAAACGCAGTTTGAGTTAATTTTTATCGGGTTTCAGGTTACAAAATTATTAGAAAATTGTAGGTCTTTCGGATTATTTATCCAAAACACTAAAATTTGCGCGATTTGGATTTCTGAAGTTTTAGTTATGATCATTTTAATATCAGCGTTTAAAACAGAAATTCAGATTTCTGGACGTCAACTATATGTTATATTGCAAAGCCTATATCGGGTTGTTTCATGCGTTTATAGGTAATCTAATATACAAGAAATTATAGTTCTACCAATTTTGCATCTACACATCTAAAGTTTTTCACGAACGGACATCGGGAGTTCGAGTTATGCCCTATTTAAAAACAGTGTGCGAATCAGAACAGATTCTGTCCAGATTCGTCTTTTAATATTGTAATGTAGTTTTCTATATTTTACGTCGATTTTCAGTAAAACCTTAAAAATAAGAAAATCTATATTTTTCGATGTAGATATACAAAACACCTAAGTTTGCTCAATTTGGATATAGGTAATCCATGTTATGTGTCGTGAAAATTGATCGATAAATGTAGTTTTCTGTTTTTACGAACAGTGAATAAAAATCCTAAACCATTATGCGGTTTGATCTGAAATTTTTACTGTACATTTAGAATTCTATTTATTATTTATTCTAATGTTCCAAGAATTTCCAGAAGTGGAAATTAATTTATAAAAATTATTTTAAAGATAAAGCTTTTGTAAAATCGTATTTGAAAATGATAAATTTATGGTATTTATTTATAATTTTGTTTCTTGTATGCAAAAGTAAATATAAATAATTAAAATTTCAGCAAAAAATAATATGAATTAATATATGTGAAGCAAACATATGATCCGGTCATGATTATCCGTCTAAAACAACAATATATGCACCAGATTAACGCTATGGAGTTATAATATGCAATTACAGAAACCAGAACACATTCTAAGTAACAAAGTCCTATTTGCAATAACTTAATTCAAGATAAATTATATTTCATACATAAAATAACAGTGCTTACTAATAAATATGATAAAAAATAATGTTAAGAAAAACAATTTTATAGGGAATTTTACGATATCGCAAGTTCGTATGGTGAGACATGTTACGATGTCACGATCCAAATAGTAAGATTGAGAAAAGGGGAAAGGATGGGACTTACAGGTTGTGTGAGTCGGTATAACAATCGACTCACCGTTCAGATAAAATTCTCAACCGAGACTTTGAAACTTGATGGAACCGGTGCTCCTCTAAGCTCAAGAGAAAAGAGATTTTTTTTTATTTTATTTTTGGAATTGATCAAAAAGAAATGGCTAAGATGGGATGAAGAAGAGATGAAGAGATATTTTTATTAAAAGAAAATTGAAACTCTTCATAATAATTTTACTTAATTATAATCTATAACCATCCTAATTATGTTGGGAGTTAGAAGGAAAATGAAATAAAAAGTCTTATTTGTAGGTTATGAAAATGTTAAAAATTGAAAAAAAAAATAATTGTAAGAATAATGATTTGAACATGTGACCTATGGAATAATAATGGATAGATTTAACCAATGTGCTGTAGGGTTGTTCATGCACAAATTTAACAAGTATTAAATATATTCCGTTGCTTGACAAGAAAGTGGGCTTTTGGGCTCATAGTTTTATAAAAGAAAATGAAAATGAAAATGAAATTGAATTTTAGTTATGGGCTGGATTAGGTCTTGTGTTTAATTTGAAAAAAAGAGGTTAAAATTTAGTTTTAAAAAATGTGTTTGGGAAAAATAAATAGAATAATAAAATAATATATTTAATAAAAAACAAAATATACAGAAAATACGAAGAATAAATAGATAAAATATTTTACTAAAGAAAGAAAATATGAAGGTATAGTAATATTGGGGTCGTTACACTTTGCAAGCTTGAGCGTATTTTTCCGCTGTCGTTCTTCGATATCATAATACACCTGATGGTTCATCTTGCAACCAAGTCTAAGTTTGCCGGATCGGTGCAATATCGATGGATATATCCCGTCGAAAGGTACATTGAATTTTTCGTTTCATGTATTTTATAAAATTATTGTTGTCATATATGCCCATATTTATTTAACATATTTTTCTTTAGATAGCTCTACACTCTAAAAAAGTATATACGCAATAGAAATCGACCAGAGGGTTCCATCATGCAAGGTTGTCTTGTAGATGAAGTAACCATATTTTTTTTCCGCTATCTGGACGAGAACATTAAGACGAAGCTTAACCGGTCTCGGAGAATTCAGGACGGGCTATATGGTAAAGTGGATTATAAGAGAGTACACACTATATTTATCAACAACATTTATAGATTTATCCTCCTCAATAGCGTATGTCCTGAAGAAATTAGTGAGTAGGTTTTTTTTGGATTAATTGTTATATTTGTATTTGTATACGTGTATGAAATGATATAATATTAATGTCATAATTTATTGCTGAGAATATAATTCATATTGATGAGGTACGTAAGTGACATCCTGATTGGAATGATGAACGTTTAGAAAAATTTCATCAAGATAATTTTTTCGATTGGGTTGCAGATCATGTAAATTGTTCGAATAACATGTTATTGCTACCAGTTTTAATCTAAACTTATATTGTTATGTATTTGCCGTAAAATTTGTTCTGTCAGATGATTAGTCTAAAATATTGCACATTTGTATGAACATTTTCCATACCATTATTAATAAATAAAAGGTGTTAATTATAAATAAAGACCATATGTGGGTTTATTTGTAAAACTTATTATCATATATTTCTTCATTTATAATTAATATAATTAAGGAAAATATATGCATATAATATTTAAATGAATTATTTGTAATTAAAATATGCATATCATATCAAATATTCCCAATCAATATTCTTAACATATTATATCATATAAATGTTGGAATAATATCTTAAAAATACCATTGCTATTAACACTTTGATTTGAGATATTGTGCTGGTATTATAAAAGATTAGCTCAGGTCTGAAATCCATGTAGGAGATCCAAGTTAAATCGGGATAACGAAACCGAATCTGCCAAATTTTAGAAGTAAATCGAGAAATCTAGCAACAGCAGAGACTAAGGGCAATATTTCAGAATCTATATATCAAGAGGATATCCAAATATCGAGACAAAAGGCCAGAAAAAATCCCAAGTCCCAATCCCACTGGGAGGCGGCAAATCCGCGGTTAAACAGGGGTATGGGCGGGGGAACCACGGTCAGATCTTGGCTGTTGGATCTGGGATTTTGGGGGTATAATTGTACTTACACTTACTCTAATATGGAATCTAGGATTTGTACTTTCAGGGGGTATATAAAGGACCGACAAATGTGCATTCCAAAATCATCCAATAATCTTATACCATCGAATCATCTATTCATCTACACCCATCAAAAGAGAAAGATCTAGAGCGAAACTAGGGTTCTTGTAATTTACTTTTGAAGGAGAAATTTTTTTATGTAATAGTTGATTAATAAAGGTAGTTTTTGTTTTAATTTCTTTTGCATTTACTTTCCGCATTTACTTTACGCATTATTTTTTCTGTATTAATTTTACGCATTACTTTTCTGCACTTTTAATTATGGTTTCATTCATTTTCAACCTTTCTTCTAAATCGCTACTAATCATGAGCGGGTAATTTCTTGCTTGTTAGGGTTTGTAAGATAGAGTAGAATAATGGATGAAATATCTTTTAATTTCTTTTGATATTTTAATATTTATAAACTTTAGCAAAATAAATGTTAACCCTCTTATCGGACGCGCTAACAATTTATTGATAGTCCCAGCCACTATTTGAGATTAGTTAAACACTTGTTTTGTTAAGAGGTTGAGATTAATAGAAATCAATGGAAGGACATGGGGTAGTAGTAGGAAATCCTAGTTCCCTCCAAGAACCCATAACCCACATTTCTCACTGTCTCTCTAAGTTTTACACTATTAAAAGATAAAAAGAGACATTTTTAAACATTCATCCACTTACTACTAAGTCATATAAACCCAACAAGCTCTTCTATTATAAATTTTATATCCATATTAAATAAAACGACAACAATCCCTCCTCTCTTTTATTAACTCGTCTAAAAGAAGTTCACGTTTCCCTACGGACTACCCGTACTCATCGCGGCTAGCTATTTGCGACACCGTCTTGATTGCAGTTATTTACAAAACACCTTTCGCACAACCAATCAAATGGTGCCATTGCTGTAGAAACGGACGTAATTAATTTTCTTATTATTCGGATTGATTTCTAATAAAAACCAGCGAACATAAAAAAATAAACGAGAACCAAAACCGTATCTTGTGTTTTTAACAATTATTGTGCGAGTTTTGCAAGGACATCTGGAGTAATTGGAGCAAGCCAATAGAGATTCAGAGACTTTAAACTTAGACCAGAGGAGCATATGGATGCTCTGAAGAAATTTGAGCGAAAGATCTTTCCACACGGCGGCGGAACCGCGGCCAAAGTGTGCATTAGGCGGCGGAACTGCAGTCTCTTTGAAGAACTGGGCCCCCAATCTTCTGTGTTATTTTCCTATATCCTACCTCTCTCCTCTAAAGCTCCAATAATCTGATTTTACCTGTAGGATTCTTTACAAACAGTGCCGCTAAAAAAAATATTTTTGCGTGTTTTGATTTTGGTTTATTTTGCATACTTAAACCGGATTTTAAGAGGCAATAAACCAAAATTCAGATTAGGTGGGGATTTCATCACCCTTCCTAGACCCCACAAATTACAAACGTGCATACCATCACCCTACATTAATAAAAAATATCTAGACCAAGCCTCTAAGAACTGTCGCGCTCAATTAGGACAGAGGAATGTCGTGGGTAATCTATTGCTTATCCGCATTTCTCTTGTGGTGTCTAGGCAAGTATGACTAAGAAAATTGGTTACTTAATTAGGCCCACTATTTTGGTGATTCGTATAGCGGATACCTCCCACTTACCTGGCACTTACCTGACCATAAGATTGATAAGGAGGTGATAGAGGATTGATCCTACGTCTTGTCCTTTGGAAGTCTAGGAGCGGTCTAGTGACTTGACCTAAATGACCCTGGCACTAGGGATTGATTGGGCATTTTGTGATTGGTTGAGTCAAGCCCCACGTCCGACATTTTTTTTCAAAACAAGCCTTCTTAAAATCGTTCACACATATCATACGCTGCCACATGCACTAAACCCGCTTAGTGCATTATCAGCTGGATACGGGATTTTAGTGCCCGCCTAGCCCGCGTTTTTGCTATTGACTCCGATGTCGATACTTCTTCATCTTTTATTTCTCCTCCACCCACCACATCTCCCGAGATGGAAGGATCTCCATCGGGTTTTAACAATACCACCCTGCCACCACCCGTAAGTGTGCAAAATCCACCACGTATCACTCTTCAAGACAGATGCTATCCCGTACGCGGACCCGTTCCTACGTGTCCGTTGTAAGTCGATGTCGCACACTCTACGCACTTGTGGGGAGGCGGAATTTACAAAAAAATGATTTTTCATACTATGCAACACCGACTTTAACTCCAGGATCTTTACGGAAACCTTAACTAGTTATACTGCTTAAAGGTTTAACTACTCGGTAAGAGTTTTATACCTCCTTGTTCATAAGTCTTTCGGGTCTTCTTCTTCTCCTTCTCTTCTTAAGCTCCTCGAAGATCGGATTGCGCTTGAAACGCCGACCTCCTCGTGTCGAAGACGATCCACCCGAGAGTATGTACTTCAAGTTCCAATCTCTAAACCGAGGTAA